>CM060929.1:1052322492-1053686226 GCA_030765085.1 Allium cepa | reverse complement strand
TTTAATTAATCATTGATTTTAAAATAATCAATAAAAATAATTATGTGGTTAATTTATCGAATCACACTCGCATTGATTGAAAATAAGTAACTATTGTTGCGCATTGGATTGATATTTCTATTTTGGTTGTGATACTATGTGATGTAGATTGCTCTGTGCTAAACTGTGATTTGTGATTTAATTCTGTATTGATGTGAAAACCCTTTTTGCCCGAAAACGGCATTTAAACTTCGATGCGACAAGGAGTCGGATTCCAGTTGGTTATCCGAAATCCACATCGAATCGTAATGGTAAGTCTTTGTGATTGATTAATTTACTTTATCTGTGAATCTATGATGATTGATGTTGTTGCACTATTGTGTAAAACCCCTGGACCACACCATACACACAAATATGGATTGCACGAGGAAATCAGCTAAGTCATAGATATTTTAACAATTTTCAAGATTGAATTCTAGAATCCAAAATAGTTTTGGAATTGGAATTGAAAGCTTTTGAAAATGAGTTTTCAAAAATAAAAGTTATTTTAAATAACTTAATAAAACTTGAAATTTAAATAATTTGATTTAAACTTAAATTCAAAATTTGAAACTGGATTCTATGATTTGAAACTGGGGATTAAAGATGTTAAACAAGTTATATATGGGTTAAACCATTTTAAAGATATTGATTTGGGAATTCGAATTTAATTCAAGGGCTTTAATTCGGGAAAACGTAATTGGATTTTTTTGAAAGAGAACTACTTGTTTTCAAATAATAAAAGCTTTCACATAAAAAAATGAAAGTCCAATTTGTGTTAAAAGGATTTCAAGTCTAAAATGAAAATGGTTTCCTAGGTATGAATAAATCTTTGGAAACGGTTAGAAAGTTATAGGTTAAATCTTTGTAACTAAAGATTTAAATGAATTAATCCAATTGAAATGGAAATTGTTTTGAAATCCGTAAATGGATCTTTGAGAAACTGGGTGAACTTTGTAAAATAAATCTTTTGTTTAAAGATTTGAAATGGTAATTGGTTTAAACCATTTGAAATAAAGTTTTGAATGTTAAATTTGTGACTTAACTGAAATCCCATATCCATATATATTTAAGTATTGCACTCATTATTTGGTTTAGCCGGAAGATGACCTTGTGTCATATAACCCATTCTGAATAATGATACGTCGTTATGGATAGCATTTGAAGACCGATGGTGAAGACCGGGTATTTGCGAGAATGATAGGATGACTTATCGATTGTCTCTGCACTGAGTAGCTATGGTGTAGAGATTCCCTAAGTGATGGAAAGTCCGATCAGGATTGTGAATAACCGGATTTGCAAGGGCTTCTTCGGAAGTGCCTTCGGTTCTGTTCGAACCCGAAACAGACTTGTATGGTTGTATGTATGACACTACACCTTGAGATATAAAGCTGATTTCTTTCAAATTCATATCTGTTGGTGGCGGAGAATTAATTCTCTTAGCTTGACACCCTTCTCTGAGACGTACGAGCTCATAGGTTATGTAGTTGAAGGTTATCAGTTATATACTCTCAATTTGGTAGTGTGGCATGCTGAGTGCTGCTGTGTGTTGATGATCATTTGTTGATCATTTGTGATCAAAGCATGGCTTTCATGTAAAGTGTAGCTTTGTGGACGAGACCTCGTCGAGCCTCACAACCCTGGTCGAAACAGGAATCGTGGCAGCAATGTTATTTGGAGGTAGCTCCTCCTGAGGGTATGACCATTTCCTTCTGGATAAAAAGTGGTATCATGGTATGGATCACAGATATTTACTTATGTTGATTTTTGAAAGTTGGTATCATGGTATGGAGCTCAGATACTTTACTGTGTGGTTGTTGGATTTAGGGCCCTCGGATAAAGGTCGGTAACGACCGGAGGATGGCATACTCGTGTCAGTTGTTACCTAGTTACAGAGGTAACCCAGCCTTGTATAGCAGAGATCCGGTTAGGTTCTCGGGGGCGTCCCTCCAGAGGCGTTCCATTTTATGTGGGAAGTTCCTTTGCCTGACCATTTGTTGGAAATCCAAACAAAACAATACGAGCCCTGTACGGTTTTAGTTGTAGAACCTTCCATTTAAAATGGTAGCTATAGCTGGCATAGTATAATGGTACCTATGTTGACTAAGATTAATATTATACTTTCGAAAGGTTTTCTGCACTACGCACTAATAATAATATCAAATGGTTTTCTCATATCAAGAATTTTTTACTGTCATAAGGAGAAATCTCCTCCAAGTTTGCGCTTGCATTGTGTGTGTGGCGGGAGGCCTTATGGTAGTTTCATTTTCCAAAAAGCATTGCGGATTTATTTTAAAATCTTTTGTTGTTTGTTTTAAAGATAAACTGTTTTTGTTTGCTCATACCAGTCGCATGACTGACCCGGAGTTTATTGTTCCCTTTCTAAACTCTGGATGCCCACTATTTTCCACACGGGCAGTTTAGAGTTGGGTTTTCAGATAATCAAGTAATAGGTGTAGATTTGATAGCCTTCGAAGTCTTTGGATTGATAGCTTTCAGTCTTTGAAATTTTCTTCAGTCTTGGACGACTGACCTTACTTAGCTTGGTGAAACTTGATGGTGGTTCGAGCTTGTGGTTTGGAGTTGTGGGCTTTGGAGCATTGGATTAGAGTTATCCCTTGGCTATTTGTTTTCCGCTTCTGTTTATGGTCTTTGATATTCTTGTATCATATTGTATCAGTGTTGTATCATAATTGGATATTGTATTCGTTGGAGTTGTATTTTATATTCATTTCTTTTTCATCCGCTGTGTTGTTTACTTAATGGTGTTATAAGCTCCGGCGAACCAGATTTGATTTTTGGATCTGCGGCATTTGAATACAAGTGTCGTATTCGGTGCCGATTTTCGAAGGTCGAGTCCGCATCGTTTTACATGTGCCAACCAGGTGACTCCAAGCTTTTTATCCTAGTCCTAAGTATTAGAAAAATTATAGTTAATTTTGTTGCCTTATACCATTCAAATTAAATGAATTGTTTTGACCTTAATCTTTTTCATATTGGTCCATACTATTTTTTGACCTTGTTATCCATATCGCTACTTGACATGAGAAACAAATAAACTTTGACTAAAGATCGTAACAGTAAAGAAAAATATAGAAGCTGGAGTTAATATTATTGTCCAGGTGCAACAAACACGTGCTTCTAATATAACATCAACTTATGTTTTAACCAAATATACTCTCCCCTTAAGAGAAGTTTATATTCATGCAATATTTTTTATTTTGTGAAGTATCTAAGCTCACTCTTATTAACAGGGAGAACAAGAATCTCACAGGAACAGCACGGTATGCAAGTGTTGATACCCATCTCGGAATTGATATGTATGACTTATAATGCTTTCTTCAATTAATTCAGCTACTCCTGTCAATACTCATCTTGAAATTGGTGGATGCTTTTACTTTAATGCAAAGCAGAGCAGGAGTGATGATTTGGAATCTCTTGGTTATGTATTCATGTATTTCCTAAGAGGAAGGTATACTTCATGAAAAACAATTGTTATTATTTTTGTGGCCACTTTTTTGTCTAAGTGTTTTATTTACTATGTTATCTTTACTTCGGATCAGCCTACCATGGCAGGGCTTGAGAGATGGAACCAAAAGCAAAAATATGATATGGCGCAGCGGATTAATTCGAAACAAACTTCAATCGATGGAATGTAGCAATCGGTGAGTTGAGAATACTGCAAGGCCCAAATCCGTTGATCCAAAGATACCGGATTCTAGCTATCTTCGTCTCGTTGATCGCGCACGATACCGAGAAAGAAGATCTACGATTCTTCGTACGTTGATCTAGCGCACTAGATACCGTGAATCGGCTTCTACGATCGTTGAATCGAGCGCACTCGATTAACCGAAAGAGGAGATAGGAGATCACACTCAACTACCAATTTGTATGAAAGCACAAAGCTAACAAAAGAGAATTTTATTCAAGAATCAACAACCTTACAAATGACACAACATTGCTATTTATAGCTTTTACAACGCAACACAAACAAAACATCACCAGGCTCTTAGGTCGGCAGCGACTTACGACCTAACTTAGGTCGGCAGCGACCTACGACAGCGACTCAACGCTACACTCAACATAATTTTACAACACTTAGGTCGGCCACGACCTAACACTTGCGACTCAAACAAACATTACAAGACACGACTTAAGATAGGTCGTTAATGACCTAACCTTTACAACATCAAACGACTTAATATGTACAACACAAGGACTCAACGATAGCTCGGCGGAGACTTATGGAAGGCATGTGATTTTATCAGCGACATAAGATCCAGGCTTTAGCGACCTATAGTAGGTCGTTCGCGACCTAAGAAATAGTATGCATGCGACCTAAAGATATTCGCGACTTAGTTGCTTGCGGTATTGTTTCTTTCTCGTTAGGTCGCTTGCGAATTGAAGAAGCGAAGTTAGGTCGCTCGCGACTTGGAGAGGTGGAGTTAGGTCGCTCGCGACTTAGAGAAGCAAAGTTAGGTCGAAGCTCGTTAGGTCGGGGCTTTTTAGGTCGGAATTTTTTTAGGCCGGGCATTTTTAGGTCGGAGCTTTTTTTAGGTCGAAGCTTGTAAGGAATGTTAGGTCGCCCATGACCTAAGTCTTCATTACTCCGGGTTGCATCATCCTCCCCGGGTTGAGAAAAATTCGTCCTCGAATTTGTTAATTCTCCTACATCTCCGTAATACGGCACAAGATGCTTTACATTGAATACGTCAGAAGTGTTTACATCCTCCGGTAGTTTCAACTTATAAGCATTTTCATTGATCCGTTTCACAACTTTTACAGGACCAATTTTCCTGGCTTTCAACTTATTATAAGCGCCCACTGGAAAACGATCCTTCGTTAACACAGCATACACCAAATCTCCTTCGTTAAATTCAACACGTCGTCGCTTCAAGTCTGCAAATTTCTTATATTTCTCATTTGACTTTTCCAATCGTTCCTGAACGATCTTATGACATTCAGTTAACTCATCAACAAAATCAACAGCTCGTTTAACTGTCCCCTTCGGTTGTGGTACCACCGCTAAGTCCAATGGTCCCCTGGGTAAATTTGAATATACAATCTGAAATGGACTGTAACCCATACTACGATTCATGGCATGGTTATGAGCAAACTCTGCTTGGCATAGTTTCATGTCCCAACTTTTCAAATTATCCTGTACAAGACATCGCAACAAATTTCCCAATGACCTGTTAACAACTTCTTTCTGTTCATCAGTTTGCGGATGGTAAGCGCTACTAAAATTCAGCTTTGTCCCGATCATCTTCCACAAACTCAACCAAAAGTGACTCAGAAAACGAGTATCTCTATCCGACACAATAGACTCTGGCAATCCATGAAGTCGATAGATCTCCTTGAAAAATAACTGAGCAACACGAACAGCATCCGACGTCTTCTTGCAAGCAATAAAATGTGCCATCTTTGAAAATCTGTCAACCACTACATATATAGAATCATTACCACGCTGCGTTCTTGGCAATCCCAATACAAAGTCCATACTCACATCAACCCATGGTCTAGCCGGTACAGGCAATGGCATATACAAACCAGCATTGGTCGCGGTTCCTTTCGAAACTTGGCAAATATGACATCGCTCCACAAATCTTCCCACTTCTTTCCTCATCGATGGCCAAAAGTAAGACTGTGAAATTAATTGCAAGGTACGATCACGGCCCACATGCCCTTCCTCGTGTAACTCCTTGACAATTTTCAATCTCAAGCTACAATCCGGTATACATAAACGATTCCCCTTAAACAGAAAACCATTAACCAACATAAATTCATCGGTACTCCCATCCTTCACTTTCTCAACATATTTCACAAAGTAAGGATCTTCTTCAATCATCTCTGGCAGTAATTCGAACCCCGTCACTTCAACCTTCATTGTCGTTAATAAATGACTCCTCCTACTCAAAGCATCAGCTACTCGATTCGTCACCCCAGATTTGTGCTTAACAACAAAGGTAAACTGCTGTAAATACGCGATCCATGACGCATGTCTCGCTGAAATCTTGTCCTGCCCCTGCAAATGCTTCAACGCCTCATGATCAGTGTACAGAGCAAACTCCTTCTGAAATAGATAATGTCTCCAATGTTTAATCGTTTGCACCACAGCATAGAATTCAACGTCATATGTGTTGTATCTCATCTTCGCCCCTGACAACTTCTCACTGAAATAAGCAACGGGTTTCCCACTCTGACTCAATACTCCTCCAATTCCCACCTTCGATGCATCAGTATGTAATTCAAACAACAACTGAAAATTCGGTAAAGCAAGAATTGGTGCTGTCGTCAATAGTTCTTTGATTCGTTCAAAAGCAACTCCCGCTTCCTCTGACCATACAAACTGTTTTCCTTTCATGCAATCGGTAACTGGTGCCATCACACTACTGAAGTGTGGAATGAACCTTCGGTAGAATGATGTCAATCCATGAAAACTTCTAACTTCAGTGATAGTTCTCGGCTGTGGCCAATTTCTAATAGCTTCAACTTTACTCTGGTCCACTTGGATTCCCTTCTCAGATACAACATATCCCAAAAATAACACACTTCTCGTCATGAACACACATTTCTTCGTAGCTGCATAAAATTGTTCCTCACGAAGAATAATCAACACTTCCCTCAAATGTAGAACATGCTCCTCCATACTCCTGCTATATATCAGAATATCATCGAAATAAACCACCACGAACTTCCCAATGAATGGTCTAAAGATTTGATTCATCACCCGCATGAATGTACTAGGTGCATTTGATAAACCAAATGGCATTACCAACCATTCGTATAACCCCTCTCTTGTCTTGAAAGCTGTCTTCCATTCGTCTCCCGGTCTAATTCGAATCTGGTGATAACCACTCTTCAAATCAATCTTCGAAAATATAGTTGCCCCACTCAACTGGTCTAACAAATCATCCAACCTCGGCATAGGAAATCTGTAACGAACAGTAATCTTGTTCAAAGCTCTACTATCGGTACACATTCTCCATGTTCCATCCTTCTTTGGCACCAACAAAGCTGGTACTGCGCAAGGACTCAAGCTTTCCTGAACACGTCCCTGCTCAAGTAACTCTTCCACCTGCCTTCGTAACTCCTCATGTTCCTTCGGGCTCATTCGGTAATGTGGTCGATGTGGTAACACTGCTCCTGGAACAAGATCAATTTGATGTTGAATGTCTCTCAATGGTGGTAACTCCTTAGGCAACTCCTTTGGAAATACATCTTCAAACTCTTTCAAAACTGGCTTTGCTTCTTCAGGAATTTCAACCTCTCCACTGTTCTCTCTCCCAATCAACAAAAAGACTTCAGGCTCATCTTCAACTTCTTTAACAAACTCTTTCAAGGATAATAAATTTTTCAATTCCTCAATCTCCTCTAGCTTGCTCTCCTTCTGTTGTTGCTTCTTGGGAACCAAAGTAATTTTGGTACCCTCGAACATGAAACTGTAGCTATTGGCACGACCATCATGTTGAACTGATCTATCAAACTGCCACGGTCTGCCCAGCAACAGATGACATACGTCCATGTCTACAACGTCACACCAAATTTCATCTTTGTACTTCTTCCCAATTGAAAATTTAACACAAGCCCTCCTTCCAACTTTCACCTCACCTCCTTTCCTCAACCAGGCTAACTTGCATGGTTTAGGATGCTTCTCGGTTTTCAATTTCAACTTCTTTACTGCCTCTGTAGAGATAATGTTATCGCAACTCCCAGCATCAATAATGAATTTACAAACTCTTCCAAGAATAGTGCATGTCGACTGAAAAATATTGCTTCTCAACCAACTACAATCCTCCTCTTGCTTTGGTGTGAGACATGACCTCCTCAACATAAGATTACAACCTTCATCTCCAAACAATTCTTCTTCCTCCTCAACATAAGGTGCATTTGAACATTCTGCCTCCTCACCATCATCCTCCTCAACTTCTGCAACCATGGTTCTCTTCTTCGGCTTCGGACATTCGTTGCTTTTGTGACCCAACTCCTGACAGTTATAACATTTGAACCCACTGCTAACCTTCGCCTTCTCAGCCTCTTTCACCACTGGTTTTGTAACAGGTTTAGGAACACTAGAACTTCCACTAACACCCTTCGCTTGATTATTGGAATTAGTAAACACACCACCTCCACGCCTTCCTTGCTTCTCCCAAGCTAACGCTTTCTGATGTGCCTCTGCAACTGATCTAGGATCGAACATATTAACCATATCCTGGATCTGCATTCTCAATCCCCCAATGAATCTAGCAGTTAGCTGTTCTTCCGTTTCCATAATATCATTTCTGGCAATGAGTTGGTAAAATTCATCAGCATAATCACTAACAGACTTCGTCCCTTGCCTCAGATTCTGCAACCTTTGGTACATAAGTGACTGATAATTGTAAGGTAAGAAAGTAGATCTCATCAACTTCTTCATCTTATCCCACGATTCTATCTTTGACTTCCCCATTCTCTCCCTTGTAAGTTTAGTTTGTTGCCACCACGCCAAAGCTCTCCCCCTCAACCTAGTAGCAACCAACCTTACTCTCCTATGCTCAGGAACCTCCTTAAAATCAAAGATCTCTTCAACATTTGACACCCAATCAAGAAATTCTTCAGCTACCATTCCTCCTTTAAATTCTGGAATTTCCATCTTCATACCCGATTCCCATCATCGATCATCTTCAATATTACGGTAAGAATTTCGAACTTGGTCCCGATCTCGATAATGAATACTAGCTCCATCACCCTCTTCAACAAAATCAAAAGTACGCCTACATCGATCTCGACCATTATCATCCCTTCGATCATGCATGCTTCTTTGACTATGTCTCTCTTCATCTCTATATGCTTCATTGTCAAATTCACGTCGACTTCTTCTCTCTTCATGTGCATAGTCATGATGATCTCTTCGTGATGAAATTGATGTTTCTCTTCTATCTCTACAAGAATGTGGTGATACCCTCCTCGCTTCCGTAACCGATGGCGAAACTCGGTTTCCTCCATGGTTCGAGTTTGGTGATCTCCTCCTTTGATTCAAATCATTCATCAATTTCTCCAATTTTCCAATGCCTTCATCAAACTTCTCATTAATACGTTGTTCCATAAGCTCGGCTTCTTCTCTACGATACAAAGCTTCAACGTTTTGATGACGATTAGCTCTCCTTGGTGGCATGATCGGAAAACTTCACAAATTCAACAATTCACAAATAACAAGTCACGGCTTAAACTTCAAGACCCTTCACTAGGCTCGGCTACTTCACAAGTATACACGGCCTAACTTCGATTTCAAACACTTTCAACACTTTGATCCAAAATAGAATGGATCGAAAGTTCTCACTCTTGTTGCAACTTCAATAAGAACACAAAGAACTCCAACTTCAAACTTCAACACTTGGCTCCAAGAATCAACTTAGCTATGATTGGCTAAGTATGGCTCCGATACCAAAACTGGCGCAGCGGATTAATTCGAAACAAACTTCAATCGATGGAATGTAGCAATCGATGAGTTGAGAATACTGCAAGGCCCAAATCCGTTGATCCAAAGATACCGGATTCTAGCTATCTTCGTCTCGTTGATCGTGCACGATACCGAGAAAGAAGATCTACGATTCTTCGTACGTTGATCTAGCGCACTAGGTACCGTGAATCGGCTTCTACGATCGTTGAATCGAGCGCACTCGATTAACCGAAAGAGGAGATAGGAGATCACACTCAACTACCAATTTGTATGAAAGCACAAAGCTAACAAAAGAGAATTTTATTCAAGAATCAACAACCTTACAAATGACACAACATTGCTATTTATAGCTTTTACAACGCAACACAAACAAAACATCACCAGGCTCTTAGGTCGGCAGCGACTTACGACCTAACTTAGGTCGGCAGCGACCTACGACAGCGACTCAACGCTACACTCAACATAATTTTACAACACTTAGGTCGGCCACGACCTAACACTTGCGACTCAAACAAACATTACAAGACACGACTTAAGATAGGTCGTTAATGACCTAACCTTTACAACATCAAACGACTTAATATGTACAACACAAGGACTCAACGATAGCTCGGCGGCGACTTATGGAAGGCATGTGATTTTATCAGCGACATAAGATCCAGGCTTTAGCGACCTATAGTAGGTCGTTCGCGACCTAAGAAATAGTATGCATGCGACCTAAAGATATTCGCGACTTAGTTGCTTGCGGTATTGTTTCTTTCTCGTTAGGTCGCTTGCGAATTGAAGAAGCGAAGTTAGGTCGCTCGCGACTTGGAGAGGTGGAGTTAGGTCGCTCGCGACTTAGAGAAGCAAAGTTAGGTCGAAGCTCGTTAGGTCGGGGCTTTTTAGGTCGGAATTTTTTTAGGCCGGGCATTTTTAGGTCGGAGGTTTTTTTAGGTCGAAGCTTGTAAGGAATGTTAGGTCGCCCATGACCTAAGTCTTCGTTACTCCGGGTTGCATCATGATAAAATCAGTGAAAAGGAAAGAAAGGGCTGTTTTATCTTGACAGTGTGGTTGGTATAGACTCACACTCAACTTTGATTAATGGGTTTGGCATTGCTGGCTAGGAAGTGCGTAGGATTGAAGCAGAAGCTACGATGCTTGGTCAGATGTTTCTATTAATTTTCTCTACACTTCTCTCATACTCTGCATGATACTATTCTTTCTTACTTGAATGTTGATGTTCCCCCATAATGATAAACGCTGCTATGATTCTAGATTTTTTCAATGATTTATTAGAGATAAAACTTCTATTTATACCAATTTTGATAACTATAAGCAAAAATAAGTAGTATTCAAACTATTTGCAAATATTGAATAGGATAGCTTTTTATATCTCAGTCATTTAATTCTCCTTTTGGCTTTTGAAAGTAAAAAAGCATGTGTGCAAATGCCAGTTGAGTCCATACAGAAACACACAAGTGCATGTGCTGGTTATGGCAACATAATTTACTATCTTCTTGTATTGGTTCAATTGATTATAGCATTCATGCATTTTTGTATTGAGGGTAATTCAGACTTGCATGTTTACGTACCTGAAAAAAATGATAACTGCATAACTGAATAGTAAAAGGCTATAGAAAAAGTACATACTATCATCATTCCAATATTTGGCTATACAAAAAGTATCACACTTATAACAATACACCAAAGAGTGGCTGTAGATTGATTTCTAGGATAGAAGATGATATTCCACATGTTCCACTATATATCAGCATAATCACTACATATTACACTACATATCTTTTAAAAATAGCAGCAGCAGGGAAGTATCCCACCACAATCTTTAGCTACGCATCGCTGTCTTCGTTTTTCACGAAACATACATAATCATGTGTCTATGTGATTCCAATGTGGTTGGAGTTACACTTTGATAAATATCAGTAATCTGCAGCTTAAGGAATAATGTATACTATAATAAAAATACTCAAGTGTAAGATAATGTTTACTATGTTTATCTGAATGTTGAATAAACAATACTCTATTCATAAACTTTTGAATGACACATTTAATTCCATTTAAAACCCATTTTAAAATGCTCAGGCGTAAGACACTGTATACTTATCCACGAACCTATGATCTGATTCATGCAGGTTCTTTGTTTACTCTATACACTGGTACTACTTTGACACATTGGTAACATAAAACAAGTTAATAGCTTCATTTTTAAAGGTATGCAAATATGGAAAATCCAAAGGTTAATCTTATACAATAAAATCACACAACATGAGCACTATAAGGAAATCTTTTATTGGTAGCGTTCTTTATCAACATTTGGATATTAAATGCAACAAATAGCCATTTTTCCAATAAAATTAAAGAATGAAACGCTGCCTAACAATCCCGCTAAGAATTCAAACATATTTTGTTGACATTTTTTCCTGTCCGCACATATCCTCTTTTTCACCTTTTCATATCCTCTGCTTTCTTGTCTCATCACCTAATCATTTTTGTTAAACTCCGCCCAAACAAAGAAAAACCAAACAAATTGTTCTTGTTTGTGAAATAATGTGTCTAGTTCAATACCACTTCCCACACATGAATTTGGACCCATGCCTGCACAATGGTTGATTCATATGCTTTTTTTCTCTAGCCATTCAAGCTGTTTCTGTACAATGTTACATTAGATTCTTCTATGAATGCTCTGCGAACTTCGAATGTGGTAACTTCATCCATTTCATATTTTGACATTTTTATCAAGCTCCACAATGGGGCCATCAAACTGTGTGATGATGACTGACATAACTTTGTGAGTTAGGGTCAAACAACGTAGGCTACTGAGTAGGAAGAAAGAGGTGGTTTCAATGTAAATTAGTTTTGAGTGCAAAAAGTAAAACCGACATAATAAAATTACACATGATTGTGTCATATAGTGGACTTGTGAACTTGTGGCCTCAGTCAATAAAATTATGTTTTTGCAATCCAATTTAATAGCAATGCAAATTTCCTTTTAAGAAAGTATAGTGTACCAAGTGAATATTTTTATTCCAAGGCTAAAGAGAAGGCAAAGGAAGAAAGTGAATGACTCGGACAATAAGAGCACGAACAACTCACTAAAAAACACCATCGTGATCTGGTAGTTCTCCATATTACTGTTCATTTTAACATCCACCATTATGCATTCTTTCAATTTATAATTATATTTAAATATTTGCAGACTTTATGAGCACATGTTGCTGCCAAGGCAGAGCAGAAGAAGATGGAATCGATTTTTATTCTTTAGTTAGAGCATCGTACGAAGCTCAGTAATTTCGTAAGGTATAAAGAGAATTGTTTACATGTTGTTGCTTATTTGGTGAACTTCATACAATGATAATGATATTAATAGCCGATTTTCTCAATTTTCATGTTACAGGTTATTTTTACTGTTGGTCCAGTGTCCCATATAAACAAATTTAGTTGAGAAAGATAACTTTTTGTTTGTTAGAATGGCATCGATACAAATTGATATAAATGATAGTAAATGGGACAGGTGTAAACTTAGTTTATTTTTACTGAACTTAGAGTTATGATGATGATGAATATGGAACAGGTGTAATGATTGAATTTATCCTCATTTTTGCAGATGTAATGATTGAGTTTATTCATATACACAACAGGAATGCAAGATTAGATCAAGGTAATTAATAAATAGCCTGCAGGAAAGGAGGGCATACTGAACTCAAATTCTATGCAAGTTGTTATTCACAAGCCTATGATCGGAGAAAAATTCATTAAACTGTGTAGAGATGTTAGAAGTGTCAATGCAGAAAGACTCATTCTTAATGGTTTTGGAGTGCACAAAACGAGTAATTCAATCTTGGTTTAGATCAAAGATGTATATTTGAAAGGGAGAACCAAAAACCGACTTTAGTTTTCTTTACTATTTCAAAGTAGTATCTAACATGATTGTTCACTTATTTACAAATTTAATATGATAGTTCAATAAAGTTTGTTTATCCATCCACAACAGATATACGAAGTTTGAAATGTTATTTCAAGTTACAATGTTTTCTTATTAAATTGCTTTCATGTATAGCTGTGGAATTGATTCCTTTTTTCATATTCCTACTACTACTCTATAGATAAGCTCTTACAAAATTATATTTTATTTATTTCAATTTTATGAGTTTAAGATACTATTTTAACTTGTAGGTGCAATCGACTTGCCATAAATGATTATGGATAGCGCTGAATAAAATTTTAACTTAGTTTCACAACTGTGCTATCACTGAAGTTGATTCTATTTCATAGGGCGCACGCATACATTACAAAAAGGGATAAATATATACACCTAAGAAACATATTGAAATCACTATTAAAAGAGGCAATCGAACAGTAATACACACACTGGATTGCATCTGACACGTTATTTACAACAGATATACCCACTGGTTTTGTATTTAATGATCTTCCGATTCTAATGGTTTCTATCATGCAATATTGGTTACATGTCATACTACTTAAAAGTATGTATATGTATTATTTCTGTATGCATATTTTTTCTATGTGATGGTTAAATGTCATATAAAAGATACTTTCTTCTTTTAATATGCACAGTAACTATTAGAATATAAGACCGCTGATGGTATTTAATATGATAGTATACATATTATTTCTAATGAGTTAATATTTTCTATGTGATAGTTAAATGTCCTATACAGTTCTTGTGATGGTATTTAATATTCATACATATGTTAATTACACAGTTGTATAATTATTTAAAAATATTAACTCATTAGAATATGAACAATAACTATTTTTACCATTTTAAGTTGGCAATTTTTTCCACGTCATATGTATAATTATAAGCGTAACATAAAATTACTTTGCATACAATTCTCCTTTTGAACTAACTATTTAACAGTACTGGTATTTGAAACAATTAGTAGATGTGTAGGTTCTTACTTCCTTACACCCTTGTATTTGATACAATTGAAGGTCCAAGTGTTGATTCAAAACCCATTACTTTGTGTGTGGAAGATCAAGATTACATTGGTCGGGTCAAAAAAATTAAAGAATATTTTGATAAGGTACTCTTTTTTAGCATTTCAATATTTTACTTTCCTTTCAAAGTGAATATGTAGCTTAAAAAAGCCACATGCTGCCATTACAATTTGGTAACTGGCTTGAAGCTAAAGTTTGTTAGGAAACTATAATTACTATTTGAGGCCATATATATTTACTAGGTACAGAATGATAGTTCGTACACTATAGCCGAATCAAAATAAAGGGTGGAGTGAATCACTATTAGAGACTCATGTAGCTTGTTCAAAATATAATTTAATATTCCGTTACCATATAGTTGGTGTAGTTTATTATTTTGATTTTATATTCATGTGGACCATCAATTCAATCTATGCATGTTAGTTTAGTGTAATTTTATGCATGTTAGAATATAAAAATTAACAAATTTATAATAATAATAATAAGAAGAATAATAATAAACTAAGTTTATAATAATAATAGTAATAATAAACTATAATGTGACAAAAATTAACTAAGTTTATAATAATAATAAAAATTTAACCAAGTCAACTATGTTTTATAATAATAATAATAAAAAATAGTTTGAATAAATTAACTAAATTTTATAAAAAAAATACGTTTGTAATAATTAACTAAGTTTTATAAAAAATAAATAAGTTTATAAAAATTGATTAAGTTTATAATGATAATAAACAACTAAGTTTGATAAATTAATTAAGTTTGATAGTAAGTTAACCGATTCTTATAGAAATTAAACTAATTTTAATAAAAATTAACCAAAATTTAAATTAACTAATTTTTATATAATTTAACAACGTACTATGCATCATGCATCTTTTATAGTACATTTTATACTCATTTTTATCTCTGTACTTGTCTAGTATAACTCTTATGGCATGCCTCATTTCTCTAGAATTATGGTTGTGTTGGTGCTGATATTATTTACTATAACATGATTCCGAGTAAAATCCCTTTTTGATGTGCATATGAAGTGGTTAAACAAGCAATTGAGCAAGCTATGGCCTTATATTGCTGAAGTAAGTTCAATGTTCATATGATGAACTATGTTTCTATTGGAACTCGTAAAGGATCATGGGAGAACATACCCCAATAAGATCACTTTAACATAGTGTGGTCCATTTTATTAAGAAAGGACTTTTATATCAGCTCATTGTCATATTTTATTAGCTCATATATTTAAGGTTCACCAACATTTTGACTGTTTTTTTTTTTCATATTCTGTCAGGTTGGTTCTAATGTTGTCTTAGTTGGTATTTCTTTTATTCATTTTGGAGCTTCTAAGGTATAACCTCCTGAATTTGATGAAAAAAACAAAGATTTCTTAACTTTTATGAAAATATATAACAGATGCACTACTACTTGTTTTTTTTAAAGTTTACATTATGTACAATGGGTTACATTGTTTTCCATACAACAAACCTCTTAGCAACACATTAAATTAGACATGGTATTATGAAGCATAATAGAGTAATTTCATGGTATTTTAGACACGGTGTTAGGAAGAAAAAATCAAGGTTCGCTTAGCAACACACCAAAATAGGTTGCAACTTTTTGCCCTTAACACTTATTCCTTTGACTGATTTCATATTATCTTGATATCTTGAAAAAACAAATACTCCCCGCTCTAAATAATGCTATATACTATGATCATGGAAATCTTGAATTTGGATTTCACCATTTATATCATTCATGTGACTAAGCCGGATTCAGATGAGAATCATTTAATATTCGTTAATATAGTTCAATTCATGTTTTTTCAAATGAATAGCTGGCAAGTCTTAAGTTCGGTTGAGGTTGTTGGACATGATGTTATGGATGAATTGCTTACAGTTTAAAATAAATCATACGAGCAACCAACAATTTTTGGTAGCAAGTGAGTGGGGTATATATGTGTTGTGCAAGTAAGTGTATTCAAGCGAAGTAGTGATAGGTTGAAGTTTTGGTGAGGGAATGAGTATGGTTGACAGTGAATGATAAGGCTGTGGAGGTTCTGTTCGGTTTGTAGTGGGGTGTTCTAGAAGTGACAATGGTGGAGTAGCAGGCAGATGTTGTTTGCAGTGCGTTCTTACTAAAGTTATTGTATGGGTTGTTGCTTATAGGTTAGTGGAATTCGTGGTTATTGGTAGAGAGGTAAGGCAGTGCTGAAGCTAATTTGTGAATTTGGAAAAAAATTCACTCATTACCGAGTATACCTTCTGGTAAACCTGCAACTATTTCAAGTTTTGGTTATATTATGTAATCAATTAATATTTTTTGAATGTTACTTGATAATTCATGGCAAATTCTTATTGTTGATTATCAACCTTATTTACAGGTAATTAACTTTTCTGGAGTGAAGACCATCAGCAATAATGGACATGACTTTAATTGTCATATGTATTATGATATTTGTTAGTACTGGTTGTGTAAACTTGTTTGTGGATGCTTGTGGTATGTGAATTTGCTCATTTTGTTAAATAACTATGATCAAAATGGTTATGGTATTATACTTACGTGATTAACGTGTTCTCAATTATTTGAATATGATGACTATATGATTGATTGATTGTTGGTTCTGGTTGTTGGAAAAAATATAAGCCATTAACGCTATATAGCATTCAAAACATGCTACAAAACAATCAATACCTTTTAGTAGAATTTTAAAAAAGCTACAGAAACAAATGTAAAATACCACCTGAATTTATAATGGCATAAAATAAATGCAACGAAAAGTTTTTACTTGCACAAAATAAACGCTACAAAAAATCAAAGAATGATCCAAGTACAAATGCAACTAAAAATGTTAGTTTTGGTAGGGCTTTGTAAATACTGCAGAAAAACATTTAGCAGCGTTAAAAAATGCATTTATATGGAAATATTTTGTAGCTTTTATTAAAACGCAACCAAAAAAATCATACTTTTAGTTGTGCAACCTGTAGTAGCGTTCTTTAAAATGCTACTAAAAGTTTGGTAGCGTTTTTTAACTCTACTAAAGGTCTTTTCTAGTGTAGTGATACTTATATGTGATAGCGTATGGATCAAATATCCATAGTATTGTATTGCTTTTGGAGTTCGAAACTCATGGAACGCAATACACAATCTTGACCAAATAATAACATAAGCGACCAAATTATGAATGTATATAGTATTGCAAAACTAGGCTCTTGCATGAGTGTTGAAACATTAACATGCAGGAAGCATTATTAGTAAGTATATGTTATATTTCTTTTTGTCAATTTTAATTCAATTCATTTGTATATATTAATCGGTAAACGTTTTATCAATCGTGTTAAATGCATTAATTTTGTCATTATAGATTATGAAAACAATATATAGCATATGTTCTTACAATATTAGACAGGTTGAATGTTATAATTTTATTTTTCTAATAAGACTCCTACAAGTCTTTTATGTTTCACCAAATCATAAGCGAAACATAGAAGTCTTTCGACTTCACTAGTAAGTGTTAGGACTCGTCCGTCTTAGAATTCTGACCTTGAGTTTTCTCAACAAATCATAGCTCCACGGACGATGGATAACTCCTTATCGGTTGTATCATATACAACTCCTAACCTATAATATAATACTTTGTCCCAATTTCACTTCGACCTTGAGTTTGCTCAACTAATCGAAATGAAAGTATTCACTTGTACCTACCATATCACGACGGCCTATGTATAATATATGTTCCTTGAGTTTGCTTAGCAAATATACATAATTATCCTATCTCGTCTATTCAACATATTAATAATATACATAACATCTCTAGCTTGAGTTTGCTCAACAACTAAGGAGTATGCAAGTTATATATATATATATGGTAGAGAACATCTTTGCATAATTTTCAATATATATATATATATATATGGTGATATCAACTGATGGAATAATGTATTTCTTTTGAAATACCCACGTGATTCAAGTGTCGGATACATCGAAAATCATGGTATACGTACTTCTAGTATGTATTTATTCCTTAAATCTATTTTGGGTTTCTTAATGATCCGCCTTAAATTATACATTCATATTATATAAGTTTTATTATTTTATAATTTATATCTCATATTACTTATATAATAATCTTATGTATTATATTAAATAAATTAAATCTTATTTAGTCAACATTTTTTTGGCAAAGCCATCGGGATTGAATGACCCCTACCATTTATTGAAAAGAACAGAGGATACCAAGGGGAGCTAGGAGCAACCTATCAAAGGGACAAAAAGGGGGGAAAATATAAAAAAACAACAAGAGATCAATAAACACTGTAACCACTAGAACGCCCAAAAGAAAAAACCTTTAATACCAGCAAATAACCAATGTTAAAATATTTTAAGTCTAGGTGGGAAACTGCCTTAGCAAGGTAAGTAACATACACTGCGTCGATCTAGATACTCCATTGAAGATCCGAGCATTTCTCTCTCCCCATATAAGATAAGTGAATTTTTTCAGAACCTTAAGAACCATTATCCCTTCATTCGATCTCCATCTAGTCCTTTAGAAAACAGTAAACCACTCAATACTAGAGATGGAATTGGGGTTATATAGTTTTAGAAGGGAGAGGGTTCTCTGCCAAATGAAAAACATAAGCTGCATTCATAAAACAGATGAGCAATATTTTCAACATCATTTCCACACAAAATGCTAGAAGAGATTTGCAGAAATCCTCTGACCAATTTGTCTTGAGTATGAAGACAATTCTAATTATTTTCCAAAGAAGAAGATTTTCCTTTGGTTTTGATCCAACAGCACACAATCTTGAGTGCCAAGGAAAGATGGAAATATCTCGAAAAACCACAAATTTTATTGAAAACCTAGAAATTGAATGAGACTTGTCACACCAGAAAGTTGTATTATTATCCTTTCTTCAATCACAACCCAAGCATTTCTAACAACAAAGGAGCTACAATAGGGAGACTGATCTTAACATCATGAAGGTAGGGAGAGACTCTGGCATTAACATTAATACCAGTCAAAAAATTTATGTTAAACCCTATAGCTTCATAAAGAATTACTCTTTTGGCAGAACATGGATAATGCAAAACTATAACAGATTTTCATAGTGCATAAATTTTCAGAAAAAAGGTAGAAAAGCTGATCTCAACTTCATAATGCTTCTCTAAATCCGGCTACAGTAATTTAGAATAGCCATAGTCCAAAAATTAGCACCTTTGATAAGGTTAACTCGTGTCCATTCAGTCTATAGATTAGAATAATAATTCAATAATTTATTAAATGAGTGGAGAGATAGCTTTGTTCCACCATTTAATATTCATAACTCCCAGTCCTCCCATATCATATGAACATGAAATATATTTGAAAGCAATTAACATTTTAATTAATTTCATATTATCTTAATATAACATTTATATTAAATATTGATCATATGTTATAAGCTTTATAGTAAAACATATATATATATCATACATATGTATGTGTACCGTTTAATTAATAATTTTTTAATTAATTCATTTATTTAAAAAAAATTATATTAATTTCGAAATTCATTTGCATACATATATGTATACTTGTATTATTTTAACATTTTGAAATAACATAACATATATCGTAATATATAATACATGTATATATCCATTAATTAATTAACTTATGTAGTTAACATATTTTACTAATCTTATTAATAAAATTTTATAAATTTTGAAATTAATTTATATAAATTTTCAAACACTTTGATAATTTTAATTATATCATAGCATTTAACATATATGTATATCTTGTTTTAAATTAAAAATCTTATATTTTAATTTTTCAAACAATTTTTAAAATTAGCCCACAACCCAATTCTAGTTGGGCTTTTTTATTAGAGGCAACTATTTGGGCTCACATATTTGTTCGGGTCAAGCTGGTAGCCAGGTAGGGCATAGTACTTGATTACCCAAACTCAATCCTTCAATACTGCCTTTCTAAACATCTTACTATCTGGGCTGCGACCTTAATTAGTTAAACCTAACATGACTAATTTAGACCACATATGTTATTGGGCTCTTTTAACTGGGTTTTTAACCAAGCAAAAGTTAACAAAAGTTAGAACGTCAAGACAAAGATAAACGACTTGAAAACATGGAAGCACACTTAGAAGGAATAAAGAAACAATTGGGAGAAGTTTCAGAGGAATTGGAACCAAGTAGACGACTCTGTACTGAGTTTTTTTGGGTGGCGCCAAGTCCCTTTTCCTCCCCTTTTCACCTTTAAAACTTCATACATCTCATACTCCAACTACTTGAGGTTAAGTGGACCTTTTTGAGTTTGGACGAGCGATTCTAAGGATTGATGAGAAGAAAGTCAAGGAAGGAGGATAGCTCAAGAGTTAATGGAAAAATCAGTAGAATCAACCAAAAGTCATGGAAAAAGGCTTGGAACGATCAAGTAGAAGATGGAAGAACTAAGAAAGTGAAGAAGTTCACTTTCTACTATCAAAATTAGGTCAATATCGAGTAATTTAACTCAATATTGAGTTGTTGTTTTTTGTTCATAGGATTTCGATCTCTCTTCTACAACATCGGGATACCTCATGGACCTTAGTGTTAGCAGGCTTCTAGCCCAATACCTCTATTTCTCTATAAATACAGACCCTGCTGCAATTATAAAGGTGTAACACCCTATAAAATGAATAAATGGATTAAATTGAATTAAATACGATAGGATAGATGTGGAAATTTTATAAAATTCAGAATTTGACCATGAAAATTATTTCATTGCGTTCGTGGTGAAATTCTGATCTCTTTTCATATATAATATGCTGAATACAGAGCTCAAACAAAGAAGTTATGAGCATTTGAAATTATCAGATTTAAGTTAATTTAGTTTGAATTCAAATTAAAATGAGAAATTAAATTTAGGGATTAAATTTTGAAAATTAGCTTGGGGCTAAATAAATGTTTAATTAACGTTTAACGATAAAAAGTTAATTAAGGAATAAAATAAAATTATGTAGCGGAACAAAATAAACGTTCCCCGAAATAGAGGAGCAGTCGACCTACATAGGTCAACCGGTCGACCTTTGCGGTCAACCAATCGCACATAGGTGGTCAACCGCTTGGCAACGAAAGTTGTCAGTGGCAACTAGGGTTTGAAGCTATGTTATATTGAGTTGTATGCTCCAGATTTATCCGTTTCTTACCTACTTCCATCCTACGGTTTTGGTATGTTTCCACCTCTGTAAATAAAACTCTACCCTCTCCACTTTTGATTCACGTTACTTTGGGAATTCAACAAAACTCTGCCATTTTTATCTCTCCAAATTAGATTCAGAAACTCTGTAGACAATCCAGATAAGAATCCAATCTATATATTTCTTCTTCCTCCAACCTATTCTAATTCCATTCTCCTCTAACCATGCTGCTAATATATATATATATATATATACCTCTTCCATATTGTATGTATATATATATATATATATATATCAAAAGAGTGAGATTCTAGAAGGGATTGAAAGGCTGCAAATCCATTAAAGTGAAGCTAAGGCTAATCTATGAGTGGAAATCTTAGTCTTTCTTTTTTAGTAATTGGTAGTGTATCTCTTTTTACATTTGGTTATGCGGATTTTGGAATTGTGAAAATACGATAAATAAAATCCCCTGAAATTCGTTTTTATTTCAAAATGTCAATTCTATGTTGAGATTCTCAATATTTACATTACTTTAATGAAATTTGTTTCGGTTATGTGATTTTTGATAATTTCATGGTCTATTCCACTTCTTCTTCTTTGGCTCAAATTATGATTCTTTGATGAAATAAAGGGTTTAGATTACGAATTCTATTCGTATTTTACACCACTTATTCTTACCTTTTTCTTTGTAAAAGAGGTGTTGAATATAATATGGGTTTAGATTGCAATTCCTATTGTTTAGGATATTTCATTGAATTGGTGTAATAAATTGAGTTTCTATTTTATTTACAAGTCTGTTATTGTAGTATTGGTTATAAACATTTATTCTCTGTTTTGGATATTAGAATCCTTTTTTTGGTATGTTGAAATCTTGGGAATTTGAAGAAAAATGCCTTGTAATAGTATTGGTTAGGGATTGACAATTAACGCTAGTTCAGGGCGTAAAATCCGTGCATTTAGAGTTTATTAGGCGCGGATACTTATTTATCTTTATTAACATACTTAACATATAAGTATTGTGTATATGGTGTAGCTAATTAGGTAATTGTTTTTAATTATTTCCCCATTAGGAAGGTAATTGATTGTTAGACGAAAATAAGAGGAAACGCTTTTATAGCCTAATTATTATTTTAAGGAGTAGTAAGGAAGGTTCCTTATAAGGCCTTATTTATGAAATGGTGGGATGAGTATGCACACACACACACACACACACACACACACACACACACATATATATATATAGAGTATTTGATTTATGGCTAAGTCATAAGGATGTGAGGTTAATAGAGTTACATGGTGGAAGTTTGCCCTTCACTTTGAGGCTGCCAGTAATTGTGTACACTTTGATTGATATGGGAAATTATTATGATAAATATTTGTAATGACACGAGTTTAGTCCTAAATTCTGTAGGAAAATCTATCCAGCTAATCTAGCTACCAGTTCCTACAAAAAGTTAGACTAATATGAGATGTCATTACGAAGATGAGCCATAAGACAAAGGGCCTGCTTCATGGTCTTTAGATATTAAGTGGTTGTTTGAGAGCCTGCGTCTTTTCCTCGGATGAAGTATTAAATGGTCAAGGGGTTACGTTAGGTGGTATCTTAATAGGGGTCCGCTTCTACAAATAGGTATTAAAAGATAGGGGTCTTCCTTAATTAAGATATTAAATGACCAGAGTCTGTCTATTTTCCATAAGAAAGTATTTAGTGGCCTAAGGGATTCCATATGATGTCAACTAGATAGCAACATTGAGGAGCACGCCTTGAAATAGTTATTAAATGATAGGGTCTGCCATAATTAAGGTAGTAAATGACCAGAGTCTGCCTATGGCTTGGGTACCGTCCCTCACATTATTGGCTATTTATGACGTATGATTGGGATATGGGATTTTAAAAACCTGCTTCCGGAATGGAAGGTATTAAGTGTTTGGACCCACCCCATTTCTTTATAAAGAAGTATTAAATGGTTTTTAATGGTTCTATGTTTGTAGACATATTCTTATTTTGAAATATACTGCCCAAGTGCTAAAAAGATAAGACTCGAGGTTTTTATTCACCAAATGCTTGTAGTTTTGACTCTCTCCTTATTACAATAAAGGTTAAGGATGAGGTGATGGCAGTGACGATGCTTAGAGATGGAGAAGCTTGGCTTGTGGTAGTATTTGTTATTATTACTTGCTTTTATGTATACCCATATACTTAGACAATTGTTGTAACATATATTATGTTATGGTATTTTGTGGAATTTTGTATTATAACACTTTTATGTTTTTGAAATAAATGGATACACTTTGATATTATATTTTTCTCCATCTTCTATGAGTTCTAAAAGTTTAGTTATGGTTCCATATTGTTTTTTTCTTAATTCTAACACCATCTTACCTTAGAATGGATCTAAGTTTAGAATGGCCTTTTCTAGATCGAAATTTAGGCCTATTTCGGGGTGGGTTGTTATAAAAGAGATCTGATTTCCTACTGGCATAGACTCTGCCATTTCTTCATTTACCGCCTCCCTTACAATAGTCACCCAGGAAGCTACACTAGACTGTAGAACTTGTCAAGTCCTTGTACTAGTGACCTGCACTCTCTAATTCTCTACAGGAAATAATCAATAAAAACTATAAAGTGGACGTAGGCTAGATGTTGTCGAATCACTATAAAATTATTGTATCTCCCTGCTACATTTTCTTTTATTTTCTTTACTATTAGCTAGATCTAGGTCCTACAAGTTCCTTACCACTCAATCTTGGGTGTTGATCCATTTTTGGTGCCAGCATTTTGCTACTTTCACTAAAAGAACTAAATTCAAGCTTAGATCTAGCTTTGTATTTGGGATTGGAAGGATCCAGAAGTTTTACTTGAAGAATTTGAGGATTTGTTATTAGAAATCCATGGCACCTAGAAAAGGAAGGTCTGCCTTTGGGAGATCCGCAAGAGTGGTAGCTGGTGGTGATGAAGCAAACACTCACCAAACGGAAGTTAATAATGGAAACACAATACCAGGATCCTCTACTTAACATAAAGTAGCGACCAGAGCAGAGTTTGATAAGATGATCCATGAACTTAACCAGATGATGGTGGATAGCCAAAAAGCTCTCATGGACTAGATGGATGCTTTACTCAATTTGCAAACCCAAATAAGCAGGAGAACTAAAAGGGAAACTTCACATGTCATAGAACAAGAGAATTCCTCCATTTTTGGCCTAAACATGATAGGTGGGAAGTAAAAGTAGGAAGAAGTAGATAGCGGAGTTGTAGGAGGAATTGTAGGAGGAAGCAGGAATGCTCCCCCTTCAAAAAGACTACTGGTACCGAGAGAATTTCTCTCGGTACCGAAAGGATTACTTATGCAAATGTTGCTTAGGAAGGTGATGTCGTGGGTTTCTCTAATGAGGATATGGACTTGCAGCTTAATGATGATGATTTGGAGTTGGATGTTGATGCTGATGAAGGTGGAGTTCAGACAACTGTAGCTTGACCAACCGTATGTCCGCTAAATGCCGAAGGAGTAGTACTCTCGTAGATAGGAGTACCTAGATGTCAGCCAACAAACCAAGACCATTCGCGGAGCCAAACACTTGGTGTAGTCCCTGATAGTCTACCTTCATATTACCGTACCAGTGAGGAGTACATCGCTAGCATAGTCAAACGATTTTTGGAGGAAAGCAGGGGCAGGAAGGATAAAGACCGGGGTTTCATGCCAAGACGAACTCTATTTATTGAGAATATTCTGAGAGAAGAGCATCTCTGCAAATTCACAATGCCGACAATGCCATCCTACAATGGAACTACCGATCCTACGTAAAACTTACTCAATATGAGTAGCATATGGACAGAGCTTGAGCTATGGATGCTGTTTGTTATAGGTGTTTCCCTATCTACTTAGTGGGGGTTGCTTCTATGTGGTTCATTAGGCTTGCACCGAAGTTTAACTTTTGACGAAATAGCTAAGAAGTTTTTGGAGCAGTTTAGGCTCTATATGACAGGACCAAAGGATGTGATGTCCCTATATGGCTTCCCTCAAGGACCTAAGATGTCACTGAAAGCTTTCTTGAAACAGTTCAACATCGCTGTTATGGAGGCTAGCAATCCAAAGGAAGATCTTGTATTTATGGCACTTGTTCGAGGCATTCACCCGGATATGGATTTCAGTAGGTGGATAAAGATAAAGCAACCCATTACCATGGAATTCCACCAAAAGGCAAATCAATTTTTAAGGTTGAAAGAATCAAGTTTGGTTGAAGGCAAGACCGTGATGAGCAGTCAAAAGAGGTTATTCAGAGTAACATTGCGGTCGAACAAGATGGAAATAGTTTTGGAACCGCTATAGGAAATGTGGGGAAAACTGTGAATTGGAACAAGAGGATCGGAATGCTGAGGAATCTGAAACCTGAGGATTATATGCTATTGAGTGATAGTTTAGAGAACATCTACCTTGCCACTCAGGGGACTAAGTGGTATAACAAACCATCCAAGAGGGAAGCGATCGAGCAACAGAAAAGGTAGGGGAAGTATTGCTGCTTCCACAAAACCCACAAGCATAACAAAAATGAATGTTGACATCTGAAGGACTTAATTGAGGAATTGATAAGAAACAAAGGCTCCAACAGAATGTGAAGAAATTGCAAAATGCTAATCAAACTATGGGACTCCAAGGGCCAGATGCTCAAAGGAAATCGACTAGACCCAGTGGAGAAGGTTCTAGGTGGATAGATAAAAGACTGATCATAAACACCACTACAGGAGGACCTCACTCGGTGCAAAAGAGTTAAGGTGAGATAGATCGATATGCTAATTCTTCAAAGCATGTATCGTAGGAGAGTTGCCATGTTTTTGTATATGGAGCTCTGGATAAGCAACAAAAATAATTACAAAGGACATTATATTTAGGATTCAGGACACTGAAGGCATAGAGGCACCGACCCTTGACCCAATGGTGATAATGCTTGGAATCAGACCAATAGTGGTGCATCAAGTGTTGGTTGACAAAGGGAGTTCAGTTAACAACCTAATCTGGAAGACGTTTGACCAAATAAAGATTAGCATAAAGGATGTGAACGCGTATAAAACAAAGATACAAGGATTTATAGGTAAATCTAAATAGCCGATTGGAACGATCGACCTGCCTCTCGAAATCGGTGAAGGAGAACGAAGGATAGTCTACATCCATACCTTCATGATTATCGATGAGTATTCTACTTAAAATGCTTTCTTAGGCCGACAAGCCCAGGCCAACTTTAGAATCACTTTAGCTCCATGGTTTATGACGATGAAATTCCTAATAGAGAATGGAACTAGAGTAGTAAGAGCAGACCAAAGTGCTATAAGGGAATGCTATGTTACTGAATTACATGAAGATAAATGCCATGAAAAGGGGAAGAATGTAGGGAAGACTTTCCACATCAAGGATGCGCAAGCATAGCAATTACAGAATAGCCCCTGACTGATGACCATAGTTGCTTCGACAAGGCTATGGACCCCAAGAAGAAATTAGGGGAGATGCATGCAGCACCGACGGAGGTTACGACGGCTGTCCTTGTTGATATGGATGACCTAAATTAGGTCTTAAAGATTGGTTCTTAGCTAGGAATCAAGTTATGAAAGGAATTGATTAACTTCCTTCGAGAAAATCTAAATGTGTTCGCTTGGACGCATTTTGATATATGCGAGATATCGCCGGAGAGCGCATGTCACACACTTAATATCGATCCCAAGCTCACCCCAGTGAGACAAAAGAGGCACGACTTGGGTTTGGAGCAATCCGCAGCATTGAAGAAAGAAGCGGATAAGCTATTTGCCAATGACTTGTTTGTGACTCTACATATCCTAAGTGGGTGTCAAATCCTATGATTGTCCAAAAATTGAATGGGAAATGATGAATTTTGCATTAACTAATAAATTTGAATAAAGCCTTCTCAAAGGATAGCTTTTCGTTGCCCCGAATCGACCAACTTATTGATGGAACAGTGAGACATGAACTACTCTCATTTATAGATGTCTACGTAGGATATAATCAGATTCTGATGCATGAACCATATCAGAAGATCACCGGCTTCATTATAGACTTGGAACTATATTGTTAACACGTAATTTCTTTTGGTCTGAAGAACGTCGAAACTACCAGAGACTAGTAAATAATATGTTCAAGGACCAGAACAGATAAACGATAGAGGTGGACGTAGACGACATGCTGGTAAAGTCAGGTGTGGTTTGAAAACATGTGGATGATCTCTCAAAGATGTTTGATTTCCTTCAAAAGTATGGAATGAAATTAAACCCACTCAAATGTTCATTTGGATTTGTTCTTGGAAATTTTTTGGTTTTATTATGAATGCAAGGGGCATTGAGGCCAATCCATAGTAGTATGGTGCTTTGTGGAACGTTAGAGCCCCAATGACAAAGAAGAAGTTAAAAAGCTTAAGTGAAAGATTGTAGTATTGAGCCACTTTGTCTCCAGAGTGATGGATAAATGCATACCATTCTTTAATGCATTAAAGAAGGGTAGGAAGAAATTTGAGTGGAATCAGATCTGCCAAAATGCTTTAGAAGAATTACAATGACATATGGAGATACCACCGGTTCTATCTAAACTGGTCAATGGGAAGGACTTATTCGTTTACCTGCCAGTGCCTCCCACGCATTAAGCTCAATGCTTGTGCGAGAGGAATCTAAGGTTTAAGGGCCCTCTACTACATTAGAAAGCGATTCACTAGAGTTGAATGGAACTACCTGAAGTTGGAAAAGCTAGCATACTGCTTGTTAATATCATCTTGGAAACTGCAACCATATTTACAAGCTCATCTGATCAAGGTGTTGGCAGATCAACCCTTTAAACAAGTACTATATCGATTCGAGATCTCAAGATGACTTCTAAAGTGGGAGTTGAGCCATTACGATGTGACTTACCATCCCCGTAGAGCGATTAATGGACATGCACTTGCTGACTTCATCGTCGAGTTAACTATTTGAAATAGTGATGAGGAAGATGCAATGACCATAGTGTCCTAGTGGAAATTGTTTTTTTGATGGAACGTTAAATGAATTTTATTCAGGAGTGGGAGTTATGCTTGAAACTCCCGAAGGATGATCAATTTTTTATGCTCTGAAGCTGGAATTTCATACCATTAGCAATGAGGTAGAATACGAGGCGCTGATAGTAGTGTTGAAGATGGCAAATGAGCTGGGAATAAGAACTTTGCGTATCCATAGCCACTCTCTACTAGTCGTATGGTAGGTTAGAGGGAGGTATCAAGTTAAGGGCACAAAAATTGCACCTTACTCGTTGAAAGATTGGGATTTTCTTAATGAAAATGAATGATACACGAGATCTCACATTCCTAGAGAGGAGAATATGAAGGCCGATTCTTGAGCTAAGCTAGCTATTCTGGAGAAACATAACTGATGGGATTTGTTCCGGTAGAGGCATTGACTACTCCTAGCATAGATCAAATGGATGTTGATTAGGTTTTGAAGACTATATAAGAGGTAGGGTCGTGGATGATGCCAATAAAGGACTTTTTACTCAGGGGAGTACTCCTAATGAAAGAAACTCTTTTGAAAGGCGCCATGATTCGTAATACAGGATGGAGTCCTATATATGAGAGGGTTCTCCTTCCCCTTGCTTAAGCGTGTATCCAAGGATGACAGCAGAAAGATCCTTATGGAAATTCATGAAGGCAGCTGCGATGACTACACTAGGGGTAGACACCGGCAAAGAAAGTGCTCTGTTAAGGATACTCATAGCCGAAACTGAACATGGATGCAGCTGATTATATGAAGCGATGTGATATCTGACAAAGATTCTGAGGGCCCTATCGACGGAACTTACACAGATAGTCTGTCCTCGGCCATTCACGATCTAGAGAATTGACATTATTAGCATGCTACCAATTGCGAAAGAAGGAGCCAGATACGCTATTGTTACAGTTGACTACTTTATGAAATGGGCTGAAGCAGAACCGCTGGTCACGATCACTGCTAAAAGAGAAATTAATTTTGTAGTGAAAATATTATTTGCAAGTTTAAAGTGCCTTGGAAGATTGTTACAGGCAATTGGACTCAATTCGATAGTGCTAAATTCAAAGATTTCTGTAGGTGGTACTGAATCGAGAAGAGCTTCTCCGCAATAGCGCATCTGCTGGCAAATGGGAAAGTGGAAGTAGTAAAAAAAATCATCAAATCCACCATAAAGAAGCAACTGACGATAGCTAAGGGTAATAGGGTTGATGAGCTTTCACTGGCACTTTGGGCTTACAGGACAATGCATAAATCTGCGATAGGGCACTCGCCATTCACATTGACATGTGGTTCAGAAGCTATGATCCTAGTAGAATTGGAAGTCCCCTCTCATTACCAAAGACACTTCAG
This sequence comes from Allium cepa, assembly GCA_030765085.1. NCBI lineage: Eukaryota > Viridiplantae > Streptophyta > Magnoliopsida > Asparagales > Amaryllidaceae > Allium > Allium cepa. Next base: position 1,053,656,261 of record CM060929.1, on the reverse strand, counting down.
TCAGAGAGAATACGAGCAGCTACTACTTGAGTCCCTCGACCGAATCGATGAGAAGTCGTAAGAAGCTGAACCAACGGTTGCTGCTCACCAGAAGAGGCGGCACGACACTTCAACACAAACGTCCACAACTGCAGCTTTGAATTTAGGAACCTCGTTCTGAAATGAGTTATCCCGAGCATGGGAGCACTTGGCTTGAACTAGAAAGGACCTTACGCAATCGATCAAAAGCTTGGAGATGGATCATTCAAGCTAGCAATCGTCGTTGGAATTCCGATTCCACATGCTTGGAACAACGACCTGCTATGGCACTACTATACTTAATCTCCTTATCTCTTTTTTCGCAAATAAGCCATCCATGGACACCAGGGGCACTGTAAATAGGAAAGACTTGCTATTTCTTCTATTTATCAATAAACTTAGCTTCTTGAACCAATGAAACTGTGTTCTCGTAAGCGAAATTGTCAGGTCGACGACGAAATCGACCCCTGCCTTATGAGAACTGGTGTTGCTCCGGTAATATCTGGATGGCCTAAAATAGCCTAGGTCGACAGTGATAATCGACCCCAGTTTCTGGGAACCAGAGTTGCCCTAGCAATATCGGTAAGGTCCAAAACATCGAATCAACGTGAAAATTCAATCCCTATCTTCTAGGAACCAGCGTTGCTCTGGCAACGTCGGGAAGGCCCAAAACTGCCAAGTTGATGGTGATAACCGACCCCTCCTTTTGAGAAAAAGTGCTGCCCCAACAATGTTGGGAAGGTCTAAAACTGCTGGATCGATGAGGAAAATCCATCCCTGCCTTCAAAGAACTGGCATTTCTCCGTCAATGTTGGGAGGCCCAAAATTGCTAGGTCGACGGTAACAATTGACCCCTCCTTTTGAGAACCGATGTTTCCCTAGCAACTTCGGAAAGGACCAAAACCGTTGAGTCGACGGTGAAAATTGAATCCAACCTTCTAAGAACCGGAGTTGCCCCGACAATGTATGGAAGGTCCAAATCGTTGGGTCGATGGTTAAAATCGACCCTAACTTTCTGTGAGCCGGGGTTGCATCGGCAATGTCGAGAAGACCCAAAACTGTTTGGGTCAACGGTCTACCTTATAAGTACCGGTATTTCCACGAAAATGTTAGGAAGGTCCTAACCGCATTATCAACTGGGAAGTCGACTAAATACTTTTAGAATTTGGCATCACCCAGAGATAGGCAATAACGAAAGGAACTTGTCGTTACTCGAAGACAACGATGATAGAAAGGAGAAATTGACCTCAAGTTGATCAAGTTGGTCGACTGTAATTTGAATGATAGCCGAAGCCCAGGCATAGGCAACGACAAAGAGAAATCCTTAGAGTTGAGCTACTAGTGTATTATTTTCTGATGATAGAAACTAGTACATAACCAGGATCTTAACAATGGACATAGAAGAATTTGTTATAACGAAAGATGATGACGATGCATTTTTATGATACATACATCTAGAATGATATTGGCTGATAATGTCAACTTGGAAGAATTAGATTGCAGCCAAGGAGTTGGCGACATTGAAAATAAAGTGCTTGGAATCAAGTAGTATAGTCAGTAGTTCTCGAAGATTGGAACTATCATGCGAACCAGACTATAGGCAATCAAGTGGATTGCTAAGGATATCCAATCTCTCATGGATGCCCGAATCTTAACATTCGGCCTGGATAGGGGCACATATGCCAACACTTGATCGAAAAGAACTCAATTGAGCCCGAATAAGAATAATCGTAGTTTGCGCTGATAGAATATTTTGGTAGATATAAACAGGGCTATGTAATTGGATATACAAAGGCAACTGCATGAATAATATTTACTTGCATAGAGTTGTAGTGGATAAGCACATTACGTAGAAACAAAAGTATATAATACAGGAAATTGCAGTACAAACAATCATATTATATGCATAGACAGTCATACATAAACAGGTGTAGTGCATAAAATGCAAAAAGGTACACAGACGAGAGATTACAAAGAAAAAGCTAATCTTTCATTACTAATAATCTTTTATCTACAATAAAAAAGCGGAGGCATACCTGCACAATCTTGGCCTGTTTAAAGCAAGAAACAAAAAATACAGGCTTAACCGCCATAACAACACAAAAACCAAATGCTCTACTAGCACACACACTAATAATCCTTCCTCTTCCTACTACTCCAATTGCCTTTACCAGTTTTCCTGGATGGGTCTTGAGCTCTTCCCTTACTTTCCTCTCCTTGCCAGAAGGAGTCTCACCTTCCGAGTAAGTAGATTCCCCGTCGGTAGTAGTATGTGGCTCCACAGACTGGCCTCCTGAAGTCTCAATAGGCTTCGTTTTAGATGGTTGGATCTTTAATAGGGGAACTTTTCTATGGGGACTTTTCGTTTTTGAAGATGCAGACTTGGTAGTCCCAGGCTCCTTATTCACAATCTTAAGCTTTACAACTTCTGCCTTAAATCTCTCCGCCATGTTAACTTAGTCAATAGGGTTTGAAGGGCCAGTAATTTTAATGACTTCTTCTTGGAATGTAAACATGTCCTCTAGCCCTTCCAAAGCATCGATCTTCTAAGCTCCAGAACCAGGCTCAAAACTAGAAGGCAAGATCAATGTAGCAAGTCCTGTGGAGATGACATTGGATATGGTGAAGATAGCAGCAGTCCCTCACCTTTGTGTAGTTGGAGGCGAAGGAGGCAACTGAGGCTAACTTACAAGTTGGAAAACAGAGTAATGAAGTTTAGTGACAGATTCTCGTGAGAACTGAAGTTTCTTGAACAATGGAGAAACAAGAGATATACCTATAGCAGAATCCCAATGAGATACGATGTACTCTCCTTCTTTGTCCCAAGCTCCCCGACCTGGATCACGATGGAAGGAATGTATGGCTCATGAGGTGCAGTCACTCCTAGAGTAGGAATCACCTGGGTTACTACAAGGCTAACCCCTAAGGATGTGGGAATAGTTACTGCCAGATCTTGAGATTTCGAAGCAGATGCTCCACCCTAGCACGAAGAGCTCAGGCCAACGAGAGCTTTGGCAGCATCAGCAGTAGAAGTATAGGTAGCCTCTTTAGCTAGGAGATCCCTTCCAATAGAAAGAGATTCATTGTCCTCGGCATTAAGGTACAAAGCCTTTAGCTCCTCCTCAAAGCGATAGTCTCCGGCTTGCACGTACCTACATAACACTTCCTCCCAAGTGCCAACGAGTATTTCGGGATAGTCATTTCCTAGCCATCTCAAGTTCTTGTGCATCACCACGTTGGTATGGAGGAACAACATGTGGGCATCAAGATCCTTGCTTGTCTTCGCCTTCTCTTCCTGAAGCTCTTTCAGCTCTTGTATAGAAATTGCAAGCTCAAGATCATTAGCATCTTTTTTAGTGGACAATGTCTCCAACTCATCGACGATTTTCTTTTTCTCCTTGATGAGCTTTCGATTCTCCTTGTGATGTCTGCTTGGTTCAGCGGCTTGCTCAGCATTGGTTAAATCCCGAGCCTAGATTGTTTGGTCCTTAGAGGCTATTTTCTTCTTCAGCTCAACCCTATCTTCATGCATAATTTTTAAGTCGTTGTGCATCACTATTTCACTTTGTTTATGAACACACTTCAACTCTACCATGAGACTGTCAGTGCTGGCCTTTTGTTTGAAAGAAACGTCACTCTCTCTGGCGACCTTGACCAAATCAACCTCTCGTTCCTTAATTAATCGCTCTAAGTCAGCTCTCTCAGACCCAAAGGATTAGATGTTGGTGTAGTTAATTTGATTCATATCGGAGAGGGCCTTGCATAAACATTTCCATTTGTACCCAGTCTCTATATCTTCCTAGACAACTTGGATGTTTTACAAGGTGATTTCATTTCGGACGTCCTTAATGGCTTGATCAAACTTAATGCCGTGTAGAAAGAGATTTGGAAATGCAGTTGATAAGCGTGGAGGACCTGACAGGAGAGTGAACGAGGGAGAGAATACTCCATTGGAGGTATACGAGACCGCCGTAATCATAGCTTAGTAGATTAGAACCTTTTGGACCAAGACATTTTGAGCTTGGATGTGCGGTGGAGCACCAGCAGAAGGAGGACTCCAATGCTCAAAGGAATCTCTGTGACGTTTAGGTGCTTCTTGAGGTAGCTCGGTCTCAGCCTCCCATTTTCTTCTCTTTTTCTCTTTCTCTTTCCCTTTATCCTTCTCCCTATCGGCCTTGCGAGATTCTTTGGCCCCCCTGTCTTTCCATCTCTGCCTCTCATCCTCGGTTTTGTAGCGAAAAGGTGGGGTAGGGTTTGACATTTTAGCTCGATAAGAACTGGAATAGTGAGAGAGCTTCTCGTAGTATCCATGGCCCATGGAACCTGAAACAAGAAATAGAATGGGATTAGTATTAGAATATTGGAGAAAGATTCAATGCAAGAATGAGTGTCTATGATCCTAGTAATTATATGTTGTCGATGATAACCTAAATGCTCTACAGACCGTATTGGAAAGGAACTAAAGTCAGGGTCTTTCCACCTTCGCTTGTCAATCCCCCAAGAGAAAAACTAAAGCCGAAGCTAGCATTGTTCAAGATGTCACTTACAGTGAAGTTAATCTCGCCAAAATCGCTTAAGTTAACGAAAATATCACCAAATTAATAGCCTTAAGGCATAGTCCCAATAGGAGGAGTTATTTTTTGCTCCTAAACTCTTATAGAAATATTAGGAGTGATTTTCTCTAAAGGAGGAAAACTGGGATTGATCGGGCTTTCGTAGGGCGTCTCTTCGAATAACTAGCCCTCCCTACTAGCTTGATAATCACCGTCACTGTTATCCATATCTTGACCCTCTGCTTCTTCCTCCTTAACTAATTCATTTCCTTCTCTCCTTTTGAATCCTGCATCTTCTTCTGGGACCAGAGATATCCTGACGTCTTCATCTCCGCCACTTGGAATGTCAGCTTCGACAGGCCCTTTAGACTCTTCCATAAGAGGCTTCTCTAAATGAACTGCATCAGAGGGACCTATAAATTTCCCTTAAAGATTCTTGTCAAAGCCGCGAGTAGGAGCAGAGGAGTGAGTATGAGCTCTAGAGCCTCTTTATGCTAGAGACTCAGTGATAGAAAACCTACCAGGACGAAGTAGACTGCACCACCGTAGATTTTCATTCAATAATAGAAATGTGACGGTGCACTGATGTTATCTAATAGCTTTCGAGGCATTAAGCATTGTCTTGTACTCATTGCTTTCATCTCAAGTTGGGATACCTACGAGGAAACGCATATCAAGTTAGAAACTTAGAACTTCCATCACGAGAGAGACAAGGGAAAAGAGGAATACATCCAAATAGCCAGGGTCAGTTGAAACGTAATGCATTGCATAAAGAAAAATTCTTAAAGTTTGAACATTTATTAGCGAAGGCCTCAATAACTTTGCATCCTTTCCAGGCTTCAATTGTCATATAGGACGGGGAATCTCGCCTTTTGTTGAATTAAAGTAGATGTGTAAGCTCATTGAACCTTGGTGGTTGATTAAATCGATTCATAAAGAGGAAGTAAAGCGAACTTAGAAGTGGATACCCATTTAGATGGACTTGGAACAAAGCCAGTTCGATTTCTTATAGCATCATTATAAGAAAAGGATTGAATGGAGGGACGGCACCACCCAAGAACATGTACCCATTGTACACGGTATATTCTTTCAGGGGATTATGTGCAAACTCACCCCTCCGGGGGAGAAGAACGTACTCTTCGGGGATCCTGTGTCGAAGATAGATATTTTGAAGCATCCTAACCGTTAGAATTGGCGGCACTTACTCCATTGGATCATTTAATATTCTTAGGCCTACAAGCACGTTCAATGGAGGCGGCGGATCCACCACTGAACAATTGGCACAGATCAACTTTGTGATTTAGGTGTAGTGGGTTGGCCTGGTCCAACAAGGATTATAGTTGAAGCCTGAGTTATGGAAGACATGGCTTCAGGAGGAATAGAGGCTCCCTAATCATACTTGAATTGAGGTGATTGGCAAGTCGTTCTAAAAAATAAAGCTCGACATTCAATGTGGTCAGGTATATTTTATTTTGAATAATAAACCCGTATGACCGATTCCCAAAATCCAAAGGATGTCAACATGTGTCGGCCAATCGGATTCTGAGCATTGATTGGGACTAGTGAAATGTGTTAATCTATGCAGTGTGAGTCCAGTGTCCCATGCACCACAAACAGACCATCCTTTGTCGACATCTCGCTTATACTAGAAAAACGAGCCATGCCGTATTTTGAGACTTATCCATTATCGACAAGTAATCGATAATGGAACGATTGTCCGAAGCAATATGGAAAGCCTTTCGTTCAGGAACACCGAAGGTGCAGAAATAGGGGAAAACGAAGAGATGGAATCATCAGTATGACTGAGCTTAAAAATTTTTGTCATACTAGAACCTAAATGACAATCAAGACTTAGCCAATTCAGAAAAGAGGTGGCTAAATCCAGAAAGACAAACTTGTCATTGGAGCGATGTATGCATGACCGAGGCAAAACTCGTATTCACCATCAATCAAGCGAACCTAAAATTTCAACCATCTCCTCTCAACTACAATCAGCCATGCCTCCATCCCTATTGCTGTGACATCATCAATCGCCAACCTTAACACATTGACTCTTAGATCGATGCTAGGGTTGCAGGATTCTCAAGGCTAATCAGAATGACAATCAAAAAGTGCAGCGACGAGCTAACATGGCAAAGCTGGAGGATCGATGATGGCGGTAGCAAGTCAACGACAATAGGCGGCGACGTTCGAGAAGTCAGAGGTAGGTGAAATTTGGATCGGCACTTGAAGGATTCGGGTGAAGGCAAAATAGCTCGGGTGCAAAGTCAAGGCGAAAATGAAAAGTGGCTTGAATTTTTTTAAAGTCCAGGATATAAATAGGACTTGATGGAAAATAAAGTGACTCGGACCAAGCCAAACAACTCGATATTAGGTTTTTTTCCTCCTCTATAAATCCAGAAAGCATGGTAGAGAGAAGTTTCGGTCGTTTAAGGCGTGAAGTGACCTCTGGAGCATAAATCACATCCCCAGTGCAAAGGAATGGAATTGCAACTACAACTAAACCAAACAGATAAAGGATAATCTACAAAGTGAAAGAAACATTTTTAGACGACACTTGAATGATCAACTGAATTTGCGAAAAGCATTCCAGGGCTTGTCTTAATCTAGAGTTGGCCTTGTTTTCAACAAAAGCATACTCGGAGGAATAAGTATTAACCAAGTTTTAACCAAGCAGTAGCTAGCAGAAGTTAAAACGTCGGGACAAAGACAATACGACTATAAAACTTGGAAGTACACTTAGAAGGAATGGAGAAACAACTGGGAGAATTTTTAAAGGAATTAGAATTAAGTGGATAACTCGGTACCGAGTTGTTTGGGTCGGTGCTGAGTCATTTTTCCTCCCTTTTTTACCTCCAAAACTTCATACATGTCATACACTACTCCAACTACTTGAGATTGAGTGGATATTCTAGAGTTTGGATGAGAAATTTCAAGGATTGGTGATAAGACAGTTTGGAAAGCAGGATAAGTCATGTGTTAATGGAAAAATCACTAGAATCAACCAATAGTTATGGAAAAGAGCTTGGAATGCATTAAGTAGAAGATGGAGAGCTCAACAAGTGAAGAAGTTCACTTTCCACCATCAAAATAGATTCGGTACCAAATCATTTAACTTGGTACCAAGTTTATTTTTCTATTTATGGGACCCCAATCTCTCTTGTACAATATTGGACTACCTCCTGGACCTCAGCGCTAGCAGTCTTCTGACCCAACATCTCTGTTTCTCTTTTAATACAAACTCTACTGCTATTAGAAATGGATCCGATTTCCTGCTAGCATAAACTTTGCAATTTCTTCATTTACTACCTCCTCATAATAGTCACATATACAACTACGTCTGGCAGTTCTAAACTGAAGAAATTGTCAAACCTTATACTAGTGACTTGTACTCTCTAATTCTCTACAAACAATAATCAATATAAACTATAAAGTGGAAGTAGGGTAGAGATTGCCGAACCAACATAAAATCTTATTTCTCCCCGTTCTATTATTTTCAATACTATTAGCTAGATCTAGGTCCTACAGGTTCCTTACAACTCAATCTTATGTGTTGATCCATTTTTGGTGTCAATAGGTGCTGGTACCATGGTTGGAATTGGGCCAACCCACAATGAAAGTTATTGGTGAATTTGTCATCCAAATATATGTATGTGTACACACACAGACACACTATTATTTGTACATAAATATATATAGACACACACACACACACATATGTATTAAGTTTTGTTTAAGTAATTATATATGTGTGTGTGTGTATTTATGTATGTATGTATATATGTATATGTATGTATAATCATATGAATAAAATATTGATATTATATATACATATTATGTAGTAGCTTTATAAATAAATTATTTATAAATACTAAAATAAATTTTTTCAGACCGTGAGTAATAGATATATATACATATAAAAAATTAATATATATATATATAGTTTAAATAAATAAATATACACTTAAATATATTCATCAAAAAATAAATATATATATTAATAATATAAAAAAATATTTTTTGATAAATATGAAATACCACATCTTACGCACAGCTCAAAAAATAATTTATTACTTTTTTTAATTTTAAAATACAATTTAATTGAATATTCTTTTGAAAATTAATATAAAATTTATAAAATTAATTTCAAATTTTAAATTTTCAGTAAGTTCCTAATGATATTTTGTGGTTTGAAAAAAAAATTCATGTTTCATGGTTTAATTTAATTCTAAAATGATTTATTTATTTTCTTAATTAAAAAAATGTTTTCTTAACTTTTTGGTTGAGAGCTTATCTGATGTTGACATAAATTTTTAAAAATTAAAAAATAATAAAATAATTTAATTATGTAGTAAATTGATTTAAATAATATTAAATAATAACAAATATTATAAAAGCGGTTATTTTTTACTGTCGAAAATTAGTATTGTTCTAATAATTTATATGTAAAATTATATGACTAATTTTAACCATAGTATGATGTTGTAATTAATTATAACCTATATATGTGTAATTAAGTAATATATATTAATTTAATAAAATATAAAATTATATTTTTTTTGGATAGAGAAACGAGGAAAGAAAATAAGGGGTATAATCCATTTTTAGTTGTCTGTGTTGAAATTTAATTTTGTAAGTAATTGCAATTAATAAGGGTTTTGGAAACTATAACACATTATGGCGTCTTCTCAAGGATCTTGCTTTCGAAATCGTCTGTATACTAGACTCTCTTCTTCCCAAAATTGCTCTAACCTGATAGATCGCTTCTCACTTCCCTATTCATACGCTCAAGCCGTCAAGAACCATCTTCCTTCTCAATCTCATGAACAGTTTATTCGTAATCCAAAAACTAACTGGATCAATTCGAGAAAGGGAAAGAACTTCTGTTACAAATGAGGAGATCTCAATCATGTTGCTAAACTTTGTCGAGACCCAATTAGATGTTTTGGTTGTGGTGCCTTCGATCATAAAAGAAGGGATTGTTTTTTGAAATCAGCCTCCTCTGAATCTTCTTCACCATTGATTAATCACGGTTTTCAGTTTGTATTGAAATTCTTGAAACTGAAGGGGCTATTACTTGATTATCAATGGTATATGAGAGATATTGGAATCAACTATCTGGAAGAGTTACTGAATCATTTCGACATTGTTAACGAGCCAAATATAGGAAAAGGTTATAAAGAAAAATTTGGTAACCCAGAAGATTTTTTCGAAAAATCTGATTTGTGTGTTGTTAATAGGAGAATCTTTTCTCCAAGTTTAATTAATCATGGATTCCAGTTTGCTTTAAAAAAAATTCTTAGGGGAATTCTGATCGATCATCTATGGTATAAAAAAGAGGCAGGAATTAAGCTTCTTGATGAACTGTTTTACCATTTCGACATAATAAATTCGCCAAATATCGGTACTGGATTCATCGAAAATTTAGGTAATGTCAATGTGATAGAGGGCAATTCTGTTGACTCGATTAAATCTGTTGTCATAGAGGATACCATTTCAGATTCAAGCATTACTTTGAAACCTGTTGCTAGAGAAGTCATCTCGAGTTTCAATCCTTTACTACTAGATCCAGTTGTTTCTGCTTTTCCTGACGTGTTTTCTTCGTCATCGAATGCCTTGAAATTTGTTGAAGAACAGCTAGAAGTTGTTGATCAGCAGGATGAATTCTTTTTTACCAATTGTAAATGTCATAAATTTAAAGCTTGCGTTCATGATAGTTTCGAGATAACTTTATCCAACAAATTCGAATGTCTTTCTTCGGGGCCAGTTTATGATTGTTCAGATGTTGATGGGGGCTTGGCAACTATCTTTGAGCAATCTGGTAATGATATTTTGATTGATTCAAACAAGCAGGGTACTAAATCGCTACGCAGTAATATTTCTGGTGTTGTTGAGAATTTTGATATCGAGAATTCTGATGATTATTTGATGAACGATGTGAGTCTTGATATAGAGTTGGATTCAACTAGTTTATCTGTGGAAGAGAATTTTCTCGACAACAATGTTTCTAGGTGCCACTCTGTTCTCGAACCAATCGTTACAAATGAAGTAGTTTTATCAGAAGATATTCATTTGTTCGAATTTGAAGTCTTTCGAGATTGGATTTTGAATTTTGAAAAGCAAAAGGAAGATGAATTATCTACTGATCTTGAGTCTCGCACTTCTGTCGTGTTTTCTAATTCTACCTTGGTTCCAGTAGATGATATGCACGCTGTTGTTGGTGTGCATAATGCACAGTTTTCACTTCCAGTTGAAGGAGTTGTGATCAATCACACTGTAGCTTACTCTTGTGATGCTTCCTTTGTTGTAGACAGGAATGTTTTCAATAATGAAACAGAGTTTGATGAACTGGATTTTCTTCTGTCCTTCGATCACCAAAATGATGAATATGCTGCTGAGTTTATGCCGAGTCTTACTGATGTTTTTTCTAATACTTTATCTGCTTCTCTAGATGAGTTTAACGATATCACTATCGAATGCGGAGAGAACCATTTTATTTCTTCTTTACCAGAAAAGAATGATGAGTCAGTAATAATTGCTTCAGATGTTTTGAAGTCTTTCGAATTGGAGAATAATATTTTCTTTTTCCCTAACACCGCATCTTCGAAAAGAGGAAAGCATAAGCGATCAGTAGCTTCTAGCGGTTCAGTTCGCCGAAGTGCTAGAATCTGCAACTGTCACTATAGGTGAGGTACCTGGATCGACTGCCAAGAGTGGTACTACGTATCCAGGCTCAGGTATGGGCTCTACTTTGGGTAGCACATTTTCTACTTATGCTTTAGGTAGTCATTCTTCTGCTGAGTTTAGTCAGCTAGCTCGTGACACATCTTTTATTTTTACTGATATTGAGTTAGATCGGGAGTATATTAGATGTAGGGAATTAGAGAGGGATAGTTCAGTTCATCTATGAGGATCATTAGTTGGAACACTAGAGGTTTGAATGATTTAAACAAATGTGATAAAGTTAGAATATTTTTTAAAGACTACTCTATAGATATTGCTTTACTTCAAGAAACTAAAATAAACCATCCTGATGTTCGTTTGTTTAGAAGATTGGGTGGTTATCATTTTAGAAAATGGATATTTTTACCTTCCGTTGGCTCTTCTGGGGTATTAATGATAGGTTGGCGAGATAGTTATTTTAAATTACTTCAATGTATTGTTAAGCAACATTCTCTTCATATTATTCTTATTAATCTTTCAGATAACTCTTTATTAAATATTTCTATTGTTTACGGGCCTAATTCTAAAATTAATCGGAGAATTTTATGGAATGAATGCCTAGAATTTAGATCCCTTGCCTCGGATTCTTGGATTATGGGGGGAGATTTTAATGTTACACGTTTCATAGGTGAGCGATTTCCTAGGGAAGGAGATTGCCCTGCCATAGAGGAATTTGATCAATTTATTTTTAACTCTAATTTGACGGAAATTCCTCTTTCTAATAGAGAGTTTACTTGGAGTAACGTTAGAGAGTCTCCATCCATGGCTCTTCTCGATAGATTTTTTGTTAGTTATGAAACTGAGGACAAATTTCCAATCTGTAGAGTCAATGGCTTACCATATACCTTCTCTGACCATTGTCTTATTATTCTTTCTTGCAAGTATCATAAGTTATTATTAACAATTTTAAATTTGAAAAGATGTGGCTTTTGGAATCTAACTTTGTGAACTTAGTTATTTGTAAATGGAATTCTTTGAGTTTCCATAATTTCAGAAATAAGGAAAATTCTGCAAAAGCTTTTATTTCTAAACTTAGAGATCTTAGGATTTTTCTTAAAAATTGGAACAAAAATGTTTTTGGCAATTTAAAAATTAAAAAAGATAATATTCTTAATGAAACGTTTAAAATAAATAAGATGGAATAACCTAGACCTCTAAATCTAGGAGAACGTAATGTTCTTTCTATTTTAAAAGATGAACTAAATTCTATTTTAGAAAAAGAGGAGGTGATGTGGAAGCAGCGATCTAGAATTCAATGGATCAACGAAGGCGGTAATAATACCAAATTTTTTCACAATATTGATAATGGTAGAAAATGTAGTAATACAATGAACTCTATATTTGTTAACAATATAGAGTTAGTTGATCAAGGAGATCTCAACAAGGCTTTTACAGACTATTATAAGGATATATTTGTTTTTAAAATCAAACATAGAATCAATGTTAGATGGACAGATCTGTATCCATCGGATGTTATTGTTGATTTATCAGAGTTAGATAATTCTTTTACAGAAGAGGAAATTAGGAAAGCAATTAATGATATGCCAAGTGATAAATCTTCGGGACCTGATGGGTTTCCTATTTTATTTTATAAAACTTTTTGGGATGTTTTAAAATTTGACTTAGTTAATTTTTTAATGATTTTTATAATGGTAATTTGCAATTAGGGAGATTTAATTTCGCAAATGTTATTTTGCTGCATAAAAAAGTAGGAGATAACAACTTAAAAGATTTTAGACCTTTTTCTTTGATTAATTGTTCAGTAAAAATCATTTCTAAAGTTCTAGCTAATAGACTTAGTACAAGAATGAACGATTTAATTGATTGTTCACTATCGGCTTTTATTAAAGGGAGAAATATTACTGATGGAGTAGCTGTTGTTCAAGAATATATTAATTACTGTTGTAAGAACAACATAACCTGTGCGATTTTAAAACTTGATTTTGCTAAAGCTTTTGATTTAATGGATTGGGATTTTCTTGTAGATATTTTTCATGCTAGAGGATTTGGACATAGATGGATTAGTTGGATTTTGACTTTGCTTAAAACTGGTAACTCTAGTATTATGGTTAATGGTATACTAGGTAGTAAAATTCAGTCAAATAGAGGTTTAAGGCAAGGGATCCCTTATCACCTTTGTTGTTTAACTTAGCCGCCGATGTTTTTGCTAAAATTATTAAGAGAGCAGTGGATAATGGATCTCTAGGTAGTATTGGTAATGACATATCGCGTAATGGTATATTGGTTCTGCAATTTGCAGATGATACCTTACTTTTTTCTTCTCATCTTCCTAGACACATTATTACTCTCAAGTTTATTCTTTATAGTTTTGAGCTTTTATCTGGTTTAAAAATAAATTGTGACAAAAGTTCAGTTATAGTTTTAAATGATTTTGATAAACTAGAAAACTTAGTAGCTAATACTCTAAATTGCAAAAGTATGAATTTTCCTTTTGAATATCTAGGGTTTGTGATTAGACCTACCAATCTCAAGCATAATGATTGGCTTATTATTATTGATAAAATTAAAAATAAGATATCTAATTTGAATGTTTGGCTAGTTTTAATAAACTCGATTTTATCATCCTTACCGATCTATTGGATGTCTATGCATCTGTTTCCAGATTGGGTTATTAATAAAATAGATAAAATTAGAAGAGATTTCTTATGGAGTGGGGATAATATTAATAGTAGTGTAAAAGTTTAGTAAACTGGGAAACTGTTTGCAATGCTAAAAAGGAGGGTGGTTTAGGAGTTATAAATTTGCGTAACATGAATTTGTCTCTTTTAGGTAAATGGCTTTGGAAGTTTAAAGATATAAATGATAACGCTATTTGGAAAGAGATCATTTCTAAATATTACTATAACGGTAATATCAATTTACACCAAATTGATTATTCATTTTCCCATAAATTTTCTAATTTTTGGAAAAACATTTTAAAATGTTATGAAATTTTTAACTTAGGAACTAAGACAATAGTACATTCAAGAAATTGTACTTCTTTTTAGCATGACTGTTGGATTTTGATCTTGCCTCTTAAGTTCGAATTTAAGGAATTGTATGATATTTGTAACTTTAAGTATGCTTTAATTAATTAAGATTATTCTCTGGAATTTGATCCTCCTTGGTATTTCAGTTTTAACAGAATTTTAGTAGGATCGACCCTTAGGCAACTTTCTTTGCTTTATGCCAGATTAAATCTTTATAATATTGATAATGATTTTATTAGTTGGGAATGGGATAAGAGTAAGAAATATACTCCAAATTCTTTTTATAGATTTATTAATTTTTCAGGTACTATAAATAACTCTTTTAAATATATGTGGAAATCTAATGCTCCTCCTAAATCCAAAATTCATATGTGGTTAGTACTTCATGGAAAACTTAATACAATAGAATATTTAAAGAGAAAAAACATTCAAAAGGATAATAAATGTTATTTTTGTAATTTGCATCTTGAGGACATAAATCACATATATTATGATTGTTTGGACTCTAATTACATCCTAATTTATACTCTTAAAATTTTTAACTTTAATATAATAACTAAAATTTCGGATTGTGAATTCTACTGGAAAATTTATAGATTCAAATTCAATAAGAATATTAGATTTTTACTAGACACTCTATTTATTATTATTAGTTGGTTTATTTGGTTTGAGAGAAATCAAATTTTTTTTAATAATAATAATAATAATAGTCATTTTAACAAATTGATTTTTTCAATTTCTACATTTAGTTTTAATTGGATTTCTAATCCCAAATATAAATTAGCTAAAAATCTCCTTTTTAGACGGTATCTTAACGAGGTTAGTTATAATATTAACTTTTTTAAACATAACAATAACTTTTATAGCACTAATAATAGTATTATTAATATTTTTCCAAATTTATATGATGATCTCACTTTTAATCATAGCTTACTTATGATTAAAGATAAATAAGTCAGATCCGTCTCTATTTTTGTTCTTGTCTCTGTTTGGTATTTGTTTATAGTTTATTCATTCCTTTAGTTTTTGTCCTGTTAGTCTTATTTAGGTTTTCATTTCATTCCTTATAATACATATATATGTATATTTATTATATAAATATACATACATATATATATATATATCATTCTAATTTTTTCCTTAGTCATGTTTCAGATACAGGTTTGGGAGATAGGATATCAGGTTCATTTTACAGGTTTGTCTTGTCTCCAGATTGCTGGATATCAGATTGTCGAGAGGTCATGGAGCAGAGTTTCTTCTTCCAGGCTTTTTGCAGTTTTCTCCTCAGATAGCCTTCAGAGTGGTCTCTATATTCAGCAGATCCTTTTCAGGGCAGATGCTTATTCACTTCTTCTGTTTTAGATTTTTGGAGCTTTCCTATTATTTTGAGTCGTCTCTTAGTGTTTTAGTTTTTTCTTTCGTCTTTTTTGGTACTTCTAACATCTTAATATCAGGTGGTGTCCATGCCGGAGCTTGATATTGAGGTGCGATGGGTGGTGGCCTTGCCGGAACTCATCTTACGAGTATCTAAGATTAGTCATTTGTATATTTGTTTTTGTTACCTGCCAGGCATGTTGGCAGCTCCTTATGTCCATGATATATATATATTCACATGTGTGCTCTCCTCTATGCGTAGAGGATCACACATTTTTCTCAAAAAAAAATTATATTATTTTATACATGGTTGCACTAACCTGATATGCAACGACCCATAATTTTTAACATTTCAAATAGAAATTTTTAATTTATTTAAATGTTCAAATTTGATTTAAATGTAATAAATCATAAGAAAATCAATTTTTAATAAAACAACATATTTTTAAACGAATTTATAGAATTTTTCCATGATTTCTAATTTGAACATTTTAAATTTTCGTTTTTCGTATTTTTAGGCAACGTTATTATTTTTTATATTTCACATTATAAGATAGCCAGTGTATTTTATTGTTGTTTGGTGATCGTATCACGTTTTTGTTTTTATCGTTCGCAGTTCATACATGAATGAAATTCTATGTGGCAAAGTGCTGAAAATTTGTAAGCAAACCAATTGCCACCCTTCTACTTTTCTTCACTTCACTTTTTCATTTGCCCACTCTTGCTTTTCTTTTTCCCTCCTTTCTCCATTATTACATTTACAGTAAAAATAAAATCAATCTCTCCATTTAAAAATCAAAATCAAGAGTTATATACCATTAAAAAATATAAAACCGGATCCGATGAGTTCATAGTGATGAGGGCTTCTAATCTATGGAGTTTGGTTAGTTACAGTCGACTTTGGAGATGATCGACGTAGAGGAGGTGGAACTAGGGTTTCGCTTTATAGTCGATGGGAGGGAGTTAGGCGAAACGGAGGATGGGAAAGCGTTTGTCTTGGCGACGTGCATCAAGTTTGGGGGTCCACGTGAGGTCCGATCAACTATAGTGATATGCGTCTGTATGTTGTCCTGTAGTGGATCTTGGGTCGCGATTTAGTAGAGGAGGCCAGAGGTCAAACCAAAGGCGGCGTTGGACTCGGCTATTAAAGAGGAGTCGATTGGTAATCGTTGGAGGCGCTCCAGGTGGTTGTGGTGAGATGCGACGTTGGAGAGCAGTGGGCGAGGTAGCCGGTCGATTTGGGCTACGGTGGATCAAGCACGACGTGGTTGGGTGGGTTGTCGAGCTCGTGCAAAATGGGGTTCATAGCAATCAACGGTTTGTCAATCTGTTGTGTGTGCGTGGAGAGAGGGATGATAAAAGGTGTGTCAGTCATTGGGTTACTATGCATATTTTGTGTACGGGTGTGATTTGGGATGTTGGAGAAGAAAGATTAGAGGGAGGATTAATTAAAAGGTGATTTGTAAAGTTAATTAAGTAATCAATCATATAATTTAATATTAAATTATATAAAATGAATAATTTCATTATACAAGATCCATTCGAGACGCGGTCTTTTGCGTTGCGATCGTAGAAGCGTCATCTACGCACTGGAACTAGTTTTGTTAAGTTTGGAGCAAGTGGAACTTTGAGTTAAAATCAAACATCGTTCGATATTAGATTGAATCTAAACTCTTAGGCGTCAATTGGAATTTTGGTGAGTTAACTCACCTCTGGATGAATACTATATGATATATAGTAGATATAAATTATTCTAAATATGTTTGAATGATTTATTGGTTTGGTTTGTTTAAATTTCTGCTTTAAAAAGCGAATGACATATAAAATGAAATACATGGAATTTTGTAGAGGAATTCAGATTTTCTCGCCATTGTGATTTAAATTTTAGTTATATACTTGTTGTATAAATTGTTGAATGCTATAAGTTTGGTTGTTAGTTATATAAGATATGACATTGATATATGTAAAAAGTTGAATCTTTTTAGTGATAAAAATAGTAGTAGCATTGGTTAAATGTTGTGGTAACTATTGGCTTCATTATAGTATTTTGGAAATACAATTAATTGTTTTTGACTTGAAAATGATTTTGATTCGGAGAATGATTCAAATGTGATCTTTGAGATTTTCTGGGGCATTCTAAAAAAAATGGTGAATCTATCTATTTTACTCCAACCTTTTTGGAAATGTTTTAAAAGTATTTTGGGAAGGAATTCGTCTGTTTATAATAAAGTGATTTTGTTTTTAAATGAAAATAGAAATAGTTTGGAATAAATATATGTGAAACGTTTCATATAAAATGTTGTATAAAAGAATAGGTTTATAAATGGTATTTCATAAATAAAAGAATAGATTTTTAAATGATGTTTTATAAAAAGTAAGAATTATATCATTTTGATAAATTGGAAAATAAATCACATTTGTGAATTTTTTAGTGACATATAGAACGATCAATTTATGGAAAGTATATGAAATTTATAAAATGTTGTTTTATAATTATTTTTGAAGATTTATAATGCAATTTTATAATCATTATTGGAGATTTATAAAAGAATTTTTATAAATATAAAGGAGATTTATAAAAGGAGTTTATACAGAAGATTTATAAATGAAATTTATAATGATGAAAGAGATTTATAAAAGTAGTTTCATAAAAGGAATGAGATATGATTTCTCTAAATGATTAGTTTAAATTACGGTGGAATGGAAAGTTTTTTTTCAAAGTTAACATCAAATTCCGAGACATGAAAATGCGTCTTTATCTTGGGAATTAAGCATATACGTCGAGAAAACGATAGTACGCTAACTTTTCTGACTTTATTGTTAATTGAGGGATAATACTGTTTGAAATCGGAAAGTTAAGTATGGTCTAATTTCCATACAGTCTATTTATTTACAGCAAAAGGAAAGTGTTTTGGATTTATTATTACCAATGTTTTTAAATAACATTTGTTTTTAATTCAATTAAGTATGGCTTTGGAAATGAAATCTTTCTTAAGATTTTTGGATATATTTATATCGTTGAGAAAACTATACGGGGAAATTTTCTAAGTATTGAAAGTGAAATGCTTTGTGAATATACTTACACTATTGAGAAAAGTATATAAATACTTTTCTATGTATTGAAAAGAGTTAGGAGGGTTGTGAATATATCTTTTGAAAAATGTATTATAATACATATATTTGAAAGGGGATTTTAATTAATGAAAGGATTAATTAAAGAGCTTGGTGGTTGCTTATGTGCTTAATTAGAGTTGGTTTCCATATGGAATTAATTCTTGTGAGAAATGCGGATTACGGATCTTAAGACTAGAATTAACACTAGAGGGGGGTGAATAGTGTTTTAAGGAATTACTAAATCTTTTTCAGTTTATATTAATTTGAACACGAACGTATGCAATATTCAGACACAGATATGATCACAGAATCAAACACAGATGCAGAAATAAAGTAAAAGCAATAAAGGAAAGAACACACCAGATCTTATACCGGTTCGGAGTTACTCTACATCCAGTCCCGCAAACAAGTACGGATTTCCTTTCAAAAGCAATTGTACAATTACACCATCGATTTCAATGCCACGAGGTATACCACTCCAGATTCACAATCCTCTTGGTAGAGATACTTGATTTTACGGACAACAAGTTCACCCAATTAATTTCATAGGCTACAATCACACTTTTTCTCACTTGATTGATTTCACATGCTACAATCACACCTTTTCTCGCTTAGTTTATTACAAAGAAGCCTATAACTTTGAATAGCACTGAGATCTTGTTGAGATAGTGATAGGGAATCAAAGCAGAAATGATCTAGTTAAATTCAATGTTGATTTCGGCAGAGTAATGGTAAAAATGTATATAAAGAAATGTGGAAGAAGAAGAGGAGTGAAATTAGAGAAAATATGAATATAAATTCGTTTAAAACTGCCCCTATTTATAGTAGAACAACAGTCGTGTCCATTCGTGAAAGGATATGATGAAAAGACACTTCTTTTGAAATTCAAAATTTTGAAATCAACTGCCACCTTGTCGACAAGGGGCCCTAGGGGTTATCGACAGGCCAAAGGAAAATTTGATAATTTGTTTTTCTTCGAAAATAACTTCTATCTTGTATTAAAACTATTTTCAAACTTTATAAATATATTTAACTATAGTCAAAATACATAAATAAATATAGAGAATAATATTTTGATATATATAAAATTTTACTATTATTTTATATTTAAATCTAAGTATAAATATTAAAAGTTAAATATATTATTATTAAAAGATAGTTTAAAACCGAGGATAATTTGATTTTGAAAATAAAGATTATTTTGAGGCTAAAAATATTAAAAACCAGGATAGATGTTTTTGATTCTTTTAAAAGGAAAATTTTGAAATCATTTTGAAAAAAAGATATAATTTTGTAAAAAAAACATTTGAATAAAAGTTAGTGGATACAAAACAATGTTCCACTAGATTTGTCGTAGGTTCCATCCTACTTAGGGTTCCATCCCTTTAACAGGCTCGAAGTGGATTCCATTCCACGAATAATTTGGAATTTAAGATGCCAGTGCTTTTCTAGGAGTTTTAACAAAATTCCTAACTAAATTACTTATTATTGAAATCTTGAACTCTTGATAATCTTGATACTCATGAGTCCTCAATCTTGATATCTTGAATCTCTATACTGTACAGTCTTTATTCTTGATACCTGCATGGTTAAATCCTGCATATACATATATATCTAAACTATAATGTTAGTATTTATATTTTATAATCTTATTCTAAGGTTGTTGTCATTAAAACCATCATCTGAAGGACTAACAATCTCCCCCATTTTGATGATGACAACCTTTGTTTATAAAATATTACTTCTATCTTAACAACTCCCCTTAAAACTAATAACTCCCCATTAATCTATGCCTAACTATCCTATTTTATACTTCTCCCCCTTTGTCATCAACAAAAACTAACTCCAAAATATATAACTCCCCCTTAATCTAATACTATATGACATGTGATTATAATGATAGTGTTATCATAAATAATCATCACTTCAATCTAAAACTAAAACTTAGTCCTAAATTACTAACTATCCTAACTAAGAATCTATATATGATAATACTTATAATAGTGATAATTGTGGGAATTCAAATATAAGAACACAAATTATTTATCAATTATATATATTGTTATATTTACATTTTCGTAGAGAACGTAAGAAAGAACATACAACAATAGGAAAGAGAGAAAAGAAACTAATGCGTGTCCTTGAAAATGGGAGATCTATGAATCGAACAATTTGGGTAGTGGAAATAGAAATTTCCACGTTGTTCGACTAGATTTCCATCCTTGTCAAAGCACACTTCGCCAACGCAAACGACTTTATCGTCATCTTCAACGTGCTCTTCTTCCATGAAGGCTTCTTCTTCATCGTTGTCCTCTTGCACTTGATCTCCTGAAGACTCTTCATCAATCAAGATCGAATTAGTGTGATTGTCCATTAGAAACTTTAGCAAATTTCTAAGGATTTTGCCTTGTTGTTCTTGTTCTTTGGCCATTCTAAGTTGCACTACTTGAACTTCAGTCATTAGTTGCAGTGCATCCTACATGGAATCTTCCATTTTCATCACTCGTGCAAGCGTAGTTCGTTGAAATGGTCTAGAGGAAGGAGAAGGGAACGAAAAAGTTGAATTTTTGTTTGATTTGGAAGTGGAGGCCATTGTTTAAAAGTTGTCAGAAGCTAGAACAGAGAAAGACTAGAGAGAATGATCAAAATTTCGAAATAAGAAGAATATATAACCACTTATTTGAATTTTGGTGGGAAAATTTCAAAAATAAAAAAATCGTTACATGTCGACAGAGGTAAGAGGGGGTTGTCGACATGGTGCTTGATATTTCTGCTATTTGATTTATTTTGATTTAATTTTTAATTATACTCTGTGATTTATATTTTATATTTCAGTTATTGAACAAATACCTAATTCTCTTCTTAATTTAGTAAATATAGATTCATTTAAGGGTTTTGTTAAGATATCAGAAATTTGATTCTCAGAATTGACATAATCGAGAGAAATTACTTCCTTACTTATATTATCTCTGAGAAAATGATGTCTGATATCAATATGTTTAATTCGAGCATCATGAGTAGTATTTTTGGATAAATTTATTGCACTAGTATTATCACAATAAATTGGTGATTTTGAGATATATAAACCAAAATCTTTTAAAGTTTGTTGCATATATATTACTTAAGAACAAGCTAAAGCAGCAGAAATATACTCTGCTTCGGTTGTTGATAAAGAAACTGCGTTTTGCTTTTTACTAAATTAGGAAATCAGAGAATGCCCCAAAAAGTGACAAGTTACACTTGTACTTTTTTGGTCTGATTTGCAACTAGCATAATCAGTATCACAGTAAGATATTAAGTCAAAAGAATCATTTTTAGGATAAAATAATCCATAATCAAAGGTGTGTTTAACATATCTTATGATACGTTTTACGAAGTGGGTCTCTTTAGGTTGGGATTGATATCTTGCACAGAGACAAACACTATGCATGATATCAGGTCTACTAGCAGTGATCCAATCATTCCTCTATATAATTTTTGATCTACATCTTTCGAGAGATCTTCTTTACTTAGGTCATCATTAGTTGCCATGGGAGTGGGTTTTCCTCTTGCACTAATCAAACCAAATTTACTAACTAGGTCTTTAGCATATTTTTCTTGACTAATAAAGATACCATTATCTAATTGTTTTATTTGTAATCCTAGAAAGAAGTTTAATTCATCCATATGACTCATCTCAAACTCTTTTGTCGTTATTTCAGAAAATTCTTTATTCATTTCAAAATTAGTTGATCCAAAAATGATATCATCTACATAAACTTGTACTAGTTGAATATCATTTTTATTTCTTTCAATAAAAAGAGTATTATCTACTTTAACAATTTCAAAATTTGATTGTAATAAGTAAGATCTTAGTCTATCGTACCAGGCTCTAGGAGCTTGTTTTAGGCCATATAGAGCTTTCTTAAGTTTGTAAACATGATTTGGTAATTTTTCATTTTCAAAAAGTGGTGGTTGTTCAACATATACTTCCTCTTTTACAAATGCATTTAAAAAGGCACTTTTAACATACATTTGATATAATTTGAAATTATTATGATTTGCGAAAGCAAGTAGAATCCTAATGGCTTCTAATCTTGCTACGGGAGCAAAGGTTTCATCAAAATCTATTCCTTCTTCTTGACAATAACCTTGAATGACTAACCGGGCTTTATTTCTAACAACCTCTTCTTGTTCATTCATTTTATTTTTACAAACCCATTTAGTTCCAATTATAACATTATATTCAGGTCTAGGAACAAGTTCCCAAACATCATTTCTAGTGAATTGATTTAGTTCTTCTTGTATAGCCAAAATCCATGAATCATCAGTTGATGCTTCTTTTGGATTTTTGGGTTCAATAGTTGATATAAAGGCTACATTGCTCATTTTACTTAGTTGATCTCTAGTTTTAACAACAGATTGCATATCTCCAAGTACATTTTCTATAGAATGATCTTTTAAAGTTTAATCTTTTTATTAGGATGATTAACTTCATTATTAGTTTCAGTTAACTCTTGATTTTGAGTGATTATATCCTCTTCACAATTTGTATCTTCAAAATTTTTGAGATTTTCATCGAATGAAACATGCATTATTTCTTTGATGGTGTTAGTTCTTAAACTAAACACTGTACGCTTTACTTCATTAGAATATCCGATAAAGATACCTTTGTCGGATTTAGGGTCAAATTTATCTAGATTATCTTTTGTATTTAAAATCAACATTTACTTCCAAAAATTTTAAAATAAGATACCTTAGGTTTCTTTGAGTGAAGAAGTTCATAAGATGTTATATCAGTTAAAGGTCTAATTAAAATTCTATTTAAAATATAACAGGCGGTAGCAACAGCTTCTACCCAAAAATATTTTGGTAATTTACTATCTGAAAGCATAGTTCTCACACACTCTTGAATCATCCTATTTTTACGTTCTACTACTCTGTTTTGTTGTGGTGTTCTTGGAAATGAGAAATTGTGAGTTATTCCCTTTTTATTGCAGAATTCCTCAAACTTTTCATTTTCAAATTCACCACCGTGATCACTACAGATGGTGATAATTTTTAGAGAAAGTTGATTTTGAACCCTTTTTGTAAAGTTCTTAAAACATTCAAAGTATCACTTTTATGTTTCAAAAATATTGTCTATGTAAATCTAGAATAATCATCTACAATTACAAAAACATATTTACTTTGATTTATTGACAAAATTTATGGACCAAATAATCAAGATGAAGTAATTCAAGAGATTTTGAGGTTGAAATTATATCTTTTAATTTAAAGAAACTTTTTTTAAGTTTTCCTAATTGACAAGCATCACATAAACTGTCTACTTTAAAATTCATTTTAGGGAGACCACTTATTAGATCATGTTTTGACAGTCTAGATAAGAGTTTGAAATTCAAATGTCCAAATCTCTTATGCCAAATCCAAGGGTCACTTGTATTTGCCAAAAGACACAAGTTATCATTTGAAACTTTCATACTAAGAAAATAAATATTCTTTTTCCTAATTCCCTCAAATATTATGTTTGAATTATTATCTTCAATGTGACACTTATCTTTTTCAAATTTAATTTTATATCCTTTATCGCAAAGTTGACTAATACATAGTAAATTATGTTTCAGATTCTTAACTAGCAAAACATTAGTAATAATAGGAGTTTCAGAGTTACCGACTTTGCCGATGCCCATCACATATCCTTTTGAGTTGTCTCCAAAGTTAACCAGTCCTTCGTCTTTGTATATTATATCATTTAGCATATCTGGATTACCAGTCATGTTTCTAGAGCATCCACTATCGAGTATCCATTTATTCTTTTTGATCTGCATAATTTGTCCATTGTGGATTGATTCCTCAACACCCATAAAGCATGTTTCCTGCACATCATACAATTTTGGTAGACAACTTGAATTTGAATATTGATTATATGCAGACTCAAAAGACAATGATGATCTGAATATTTCTAAACTAGTATTAACAAGTTTTTTAAACATAGCCATTTTAAAAACTTTTTCAAAAATCTTATTATGAAACTTTGAAAACCTTGCTATGATACCAAATGTGAGAAATGCGGATTACAAATCTTAAGGTTAGAATTAACACTAGAGGGGGGTGAATAGTGCTTTAAGGAATTACTAAATCTTTTTTAGTTTATGTTAATTTGAACACGTATGTATGCAATATTCAGACACAGATATGATCATAGAATCAAACACAGAGGCAGAAATAAAGTAAAAGCAATGAAGGAAAGAACACACCGGATTTTATACTGATACGGAGTTACCCTACATCCAGTCCCACACACAAGTATGGATTTCCTTTTAAAAGCAAATGTACAATTACACCCTCGATTTCAAGGCCACGAGGTACACCGCTCCAGATTCAATCTTTTGGGTAGAGATACTTGATTTTACGGGCAACAACTTCACCAAATTGATTTCAAAGGCTACTATCACACCTTTTCTCGCTTGATTGATTTCACAGGCTACAATCACACCTTTTCTCGCTTAGTTTATTACAAAGAAGCCCATAACTCGAATAGCACTGAGATCTTGTTGAGATAGTGATAGAGAATCAAACCAGAAATGATCTAGTTAAATTCAATGTTGATTTCGACAGAATAATGGTAAAAATGTATATAAAGAAATGTGGAAGAAGAAGAGGAGTGAAATCAGAGAAAATATGAATATAAATTCGTTTAAAACTGCCCCTATTTATAGTAGAACAACAGCCATGTACATTCATGAAAGGGTATGATGAATAGACACTTCTTTTAAAATTCAAAATTTCGAAATCAACTGCCACCTTGTCGATAAGGGTCCTAAGGGTTGTCGACAAGCCAAAGGAAATTTTGGTAATCTGTTTTTCTTTGAAAATAACTTATATCTTGTATTAAAACTATTTTTAAACTTTATAAATATACTTAACTATAGTTAAAATACATAAATAAATATAGAGAATAATATTTTGATATATATAAAATTTTACTATAAATTTATATTTAAATCTAATTATAAGTATTAAAAGTTAAATATATTATTATTAAAAGATAGTTTAAAACCGAGGATAATTTGATTTTGAAAATAAAGATTATTTTGAGGCTAAAAATATTTAAAACCAGGATAGATGCTTTTGATTCTTTTAAAAGGAAGATTTTGAAATCATTTTGAAAACAAGATTTAATTTTGTAAAAAAAACATTTGAATAAAAGTTAGTGGATACAAAACAATGTTCCACTAGATTTTTCGTAGGTTCCATCCTACTTAGGATTCCATCCCTTTAGCAGGCTCGAAGTGGATTCCATTCCACGAATAATTTGGATTTTAAGATGCTAGTGCTTTTCTAGGAGTTTTACCGAAATTCCTAATTAAATTACTTATTATTGAAATCTTGAGCTCTTGATAATCTTGATACTCATGTGTCTTCAATCTTGATATCTTGAATCTCTATACTGTACAGTCTTTATTCTTGATACTTGCATGGTTAAATCCTGCATATACATATATATCTAAATTATAATGTTAGTATTTATATTTTATAATCTTATTCTAAGGTTGTTGTCATCAAAACCATTATCTCTAGGACTAACAATTCTTTGGTTGAATTGTTTGTTTATTTGATATTAAATAACCGACCATCAATTCTTGGCCAGTTTTAAAACTATCATTGTCGGTTCGAAGAGACCGGGATCAAATGTATTCTCCGAAAACCACTTCAAACTAGCATAAGCATTCGAATTGGAAACATCTTGAAGATAATGTAATCAAAGATGGAGTTCTTTGAAGTGCAAGGCTGCTTGCTACTAATCCTGAGGATGTAGTAGAAGCAGTGTCTTCGATTTGTTCAGTCCCAGAACAACTTGTATGGATGAATGTTGGCATTGCAATGTTGCCTAAGGGCAATGTCAGCATTCCAAGTGGGATTTTCTAAAGATAAAAAGTAAACTCAAGCCTCACAACCTGAGAATGGCTAAAAGAGGGTGTATGCGGCAGGGCTACGTGGGTCACTCCTATTAGGGTATAGTCATCAATTGTATCTAGATCCATATTCTCGGTTTATGTATGCTTGTGGCCATAGAACGGTATGTCAAGTTGGCAACCTTGGTGGCGATCATATTCGCTATTATCAGGAATGGGTAGGCTGGATCTGTGTGTAGAAGGGGAAATGTTTTGCAGGCTTGGTACATTTTATCTAGAGACGTATTATACGAAAGGTAGTCCTTTACCATGCCATTGTTGGAATCCATTCTTCAATATGTGCACACGGACTTAGTTGTATAATTAATATGCTGGAATATAATTAATGTAACCATTTCAGCTATGATTAAATATTTATTTTAAAACCTAGATATTATTATAATATCACAATATCTTCATGAAATTTTTAGTTATCGTAAGGTAAAAACTCATCTGTGTTTATATGCGGCATGGTCTTGAGATACCTTTTAATTTTGAAAGGCTTTATAACATTAAAATCCATTTGATTTATGTTTTCTCACGTTGGTTTACCATACTGACCTGGGTGTTATTTTCTTATAATTCTTAGGCCAGCCCCAGCATATTTTTAGATTTAGTTATGGATGCTTTGAATCTTCAAGAGACAAGATGAATGCCAATAAGACGTATTCACATATATTTTATTTTCGCTACATTTATCGTTTTGTATTTATCACCATTTGTGAAGATATGTTATTACAACTGTCCAACCGATGTTAGATTAGTTTACTTTGATTGATGTATGTATATCATAATTTTCTTTTGTAAAGATATGTTATTTATTATATATTACTAGTCATGATGTGAGACTCTGTTTTGTCTTTTCTTTCTTTTACACTGACAATTTATCTTTTCGGCATTTGAATAATTAGAGCATGAATACGGTGGATATATTAACTTTTAAGGGATGAAAAGGCCAATTGTTACATGGTATCAAAGTTTAGGTTGAGTGAACACCTAGGCTTTAGTGGGGTAGACTCATTAGAGATAAGGTTTGTAACACCCTAAAACGAGTTGAGTGTATTATATATATAAGAGTGCGTATTTGTTAGTGCTATAAAATATTTTGTATTGTTTGATTGATCTGTTGAGTGGTTTATGAATTCTGGCCGATACAGAAGGAACAACTATATCGATAAGGGTTTCTAAATACTTGAACTAGGCAAACTGACATAGTGTTGTTTTGAAATTGGTAAATGAAATAATTTTACCTAGATTTTATTTTGTATATATAAAAGAATAATTTTTAGAAATTGATTTAGTTATTTATAATGTGTTTTTTTGTTTGTTAGGAGATGATAATATTCAGTTATTATCATTAATTTTTTGGTTAGAATGCACATCTAGTTTAGGAGTATCGACTATTGTTTGTTAAAGGAAGTAACTTTATATAAATATGGTTTATAAATAAAAAGGATCTAAAATTGATAATTTGAGAACATAAATCCTAGGTTTTTGAAAATTGTTTTTCAAAGTTTTTGAGAAAATAGTACTAGCATTATAAATAGAGATAATTAAAAGGATTTTAAAAGAGATAGAATGCACTAAACTCATTTCTATCACTAAAAAATAATTATAGTGATGGCCGCAGCGTCATTGGCGTTCATTTTCGAGTTTCTAAGTTGAGGAACGCTACCATAGTAATTACTATATAGTTGTTTTGAGTAAAACATATCTTGATTTAAAATTCTCGAAGGTATGATTTAATATACAAAGGAGATTTGCATACTATTATTTCAAACAGAGTTGAATTTTCTGCTAAATTATTTTACGGGTAAATATATCCTATGCATTTGGCTAATTTGGTTTGTGCACCTCTTTATGATGTGTTATTTAGTAGTTTTCATTTTTTAAAGGGAAATGAAATTTTTCATGATTTTGGACAGTCGTAAACTTCCTAATTGATATAAAAATTGAAGATAAGTGCTTTTGTGAGAATATAAGAAAATAAGTTTTTGTAGTTTATAAATTTGAGGAGATAGTAAGTTAAAAAAGTTTAAATTTGTCTAACATCCTGGTTAACTAAAACGAATCTGACATTGTATATATACTCTTAGCATGGAATGGGGTATTATACGAATATGAACATAAGTTTTAAAGTGTTGATGAACATAAGTTGTGTTTTATAAGATGTTTATAAACTTAAGAAAAGATTTATGAAATGGTTTATAAATGATTTGTTATTAAATGAAATACTATTGGTGTAAATATCTTCAATTGGTAACTTTAAAGTTATATACAAGTTTAGTTTTACCTACGTATATTCCAAATTTACCTTTTTTTAATTCGTCACTTAAACTTACTTTTTGTAATTTTTGGTATTATCCTTCTTAACCAATCTGCATTATATATATATATATATATATATATATATATATATATATTTACCATGTTATTTAATATACTATGAAATGTTCACAAAAACTCACATTCACGGTTTCCACCAAATTCTTAGCGGTATTACAAAGTGATGAGGGATTATTTGTGGTTTTTCATGAAGTTTTTTTTTATCTTATACTGTTTTTAACTTTTATGGAAATGAAAATGTTCACTCATATTGTACATCGGAAAAGTAATTACTCAATTGTTAAAACAACTTAATTTCTTTTGATTTTAACCATATTAAATTCATGGTAATTAAAGAACCAATTGCAATTAGCTCTATTTTATTTATAATTCAATTTAGTAAGAAAATTATTTATTAGTTATAGAATTAAACTATAACAATCTAATTCATTATAATTATTCCATAAGTAATTCCTTAAAATTGGCATTTTCATATGTATTTACAAGTAAATTTTTATAGTGATACATTATTTCGCATGGAATTATGTTAATTTTTGCATTATTTCAGTTAATACATCTAAATGTATGTTTGAAGTAATGGAAAAAATTATTCGGTTGTTCCAAAATTAAGCCAACACAAGTTTCTGTGCTATGTGCATTTATCGTGTTACGTTATGCTATATGTACAAGAAAATATTATATTTAATGCTATACTAATACTTTCTAATTTGATTTGCATTACGTAGTGACAAAATTATGATTAGCTCTTTATTTCACATATTTCTCCTTGCAACATTCTTATTTCCGTCCACAACACTATGTATAATCATAATTTTTTTATCATATTAGCTTTTAATCTCTACGTAATTACACATTCTCAAAATTGTATTTATTAAATCATGTTGTGTTGCTCCTATCATATTATTTGCGTATTTTCTAACAAACCAGAATTATGATCAAGCCGTTGGAATCACTAGTTGGAAGATACATAGTTTACAACTTAATTTTCTTCCGGACGTTAATACGCTAAAATGATATGTTAGTTATAAAAGTTAGTAGGTTAAGTTGTAAAACTATTAATTCTTATGCTTTCAATTTCAAAAAATAATGTTATGTCTGGGTTTTTTTACGCCTTTTGTTTTAAAACCTAAATGCTTAGCTTAGAAAAATAGACTATTTTTATTTATCAAGAAAAGAGTCACAGGTCCCTGTTTTTGATGTTGCTATAGGAAAAGTCCCTGCAGAAATGAATATGTAAATTTGGTCCCTATTTTTGAAAAATAAAAAAAAAACGCAAGGTGCCTTGCACTTATCTGACAGAAAATACAAGGTAACTTGCATTTTTCTATTTCTAAAATCTTTTTTCAAATTTTCAAAATTTTTGAAAAGCGCAAGTCATCTTGCACTTTCTATCAGGAAAGCGCAAGCTAGTTTGCGCTTTCTAATTTTGAAATTTGTAAAAAGCGCAAGCTAATTTGCACTTTCTGATTTAGAAAAAACAGGGACCTAATTTACGTACTTATTTCTACGGGGACTTTGCTTGTACCAACATTAGAAATAGGGACCTTTCGTGCAAAGCCCCTTTTATTTATTTGAAAATTTGATATCATGTTTATTATTTAGTTGTTAATAGTTAGAATGAATATGCTTATATTTTTGTTCTTTAGTATGTTGTGATTTAATTGTATTAAATATATATGCACATTAGTGATAATTAATTCATTTAATTAATATTATAGAGAATTAATTAAACAATTAATATATAATTAATCCTCTTATTAAAAATTGAAATTAAAACAAAAGAAAATATATTAAAATATAAATAATAATTATCTATTGATTAAAATATAACGTAGTAGATGAATTTATCATAATTACTTCAATTTCTATTGCATATGTCAATAAATAAATATTTATATATTTCTGTGTACAATTTATATTTATTTGTAACAATAATATATTAAATTTCATAATTTTATATATGTGAAATCATAGTAACGATTTTATAATTTACAAATTAGGATAAGTTTTATATAATTATTTATTTCCTTTATTATCTTAGTGTAGGAAAAGTATACTTGGGTTTTTTTTATTAAAAAAATGTATAAATATTGGAGAATTTATGTAATTTGATTCATTTAAATTTATACATGTTTGTTATTTGGGAAGAATGTGATTATTGATATTATTAGTAATTTCAGGTTAAGTTTTGATGTGATGTGTATTTTCGTTTTTTTCATTTTTAATATTCATCCCAAATTAGAGGCAATTAATTCATTTAACTAGCATTAAGAAAAAATTATTCTATAGTCAATGTGTAATCAATTATGTAACTTAATTTGGAATCAAATATATAATAAACTCCTATTATAAATTATTCTACATTAGTTTGAATTAGAAGGTATCTTTTAATATAATTCATTTTTACTCTCAATTCCATATAGACTAACTGCAAATTCATTCTCACGTGGTATTTGTACAAATATTAATTTATTAGTATCATGTCGGTGGTGTGATATTTTATAACATTTCAGTCATCGTTGTTTTCATTAGGATTTCACAAACTAATTTTTTTTTGGTGCCATAGAAGCTACTTTCTCAAAATGCACCAATATCGAATTGATGATACTTCCTCTTTTAAACTATCAGAAAATATGCTTAATTCAAATTTTTTATTTTCATATATTTATTGGAGAATATACATAATTTACCTAACATGTTTATTTTTTTAGTTTAGTTGACAGTTGCTTATATTATGTTACAAAATTTAGCATACGGTAGAACTATTTTCTTAATGGTTGAACACAATAGATGGTTGGTTGTATATAATGTATGTATGAAATGTTCTTCCATTTTTCATTTAATATTTTGGTTCATGTATTGTATATGCACATACATGTCTTATGATATACAATAAAATAATTTTTTATACATGTTCATTCACACAAGTAAATGAATGTGCTTATATGGCATTCATAATGTTTATAAGTTTACCAACTTCAAATAAGAAAGGTCACATCAAATAATACTAACATGTAACCGGTAAAAAGGAATTGATTGTTATAGCCTTATAGCCTCCATTTGATTGTATTTAAATAAATAAGAGAATTAGTTGAAATTGATTATCTTTAATTGAAATTAAATTCAGTGAAAGTATTGAATACGTAATAATCCTCTTTAATGCTAATTGATTAGAGAGTTATTTTTAATCGATCATTTCTTTTATGTAACTGTTTTTTTAGAAATATTTCAAAAGCATTCTAAGTTTTAGCTCAATGAGGGAATATGTATTGTTTATCAATCCATATGTTTAACAAATGTTTCTTTGATACTTTTCATTCTTTTAGCAGCAAACTAATACAAGTATTATATGGGTGATATATTTTTATGGTTTTATAAGCAATATTATACTCCGCATATTTGTTTATGGTTGAAATGTAATATTACGTGTTCTATACGTTATAAGACATGATTATATATTTTACCTTACATGATTAATTTGGTTTTAAATACCAAATTATGTCGATATTTCTATGTACAAATGAATAATATTGAAGGCATTAGTATCGATATTGGATTGATACTCTAGAAAATATTAATTTCAATTTTGGTTGGATTTCCGATGAAAACATATAGTTAATGTTTTCAGCCGTGAACAATAAAAAAGAAAATATGAAAATGAGAAATCGTTGGATTAAAAAATCGAACTTCAATGAAAATACGTTTGAATGTTGAGTTAGGTATTAACTGATATTGGTGTGACGAAGGATGGGAGTTACAGTAGGTGTTTTTATTAAGTAAATTATTGCAAAGATTTTAATGGAAATAACGAAGGTATTTAATGCACATAATTCAAATGCAAGTTTTGTTTATGATTTTCGTGAAAAAATGTATAATATCTTTAAGTAAACCATAGTTTTAATGAATTTCAGTACATGTTCACTTTGTCTATTTTGTACATTTTAAACTAAATCATTATTTTACTACACAACACTCTTACTTTCATTTCAATATTTGCTACATTTGTGCATATGTAATGCTTATTTTATAAAATACTTTGTTCCGTATTGCAATATAGGCAACTACAATAAGTTATTCCAATAATAATAATCTTTTTTAATAGTTCGTTTCATCCATTGTATTTGTTTACATCGTTTTATCTAATTTTTATCTTTAATAAAATTTACGTATTATTGTAAGTATTTTCCAAGCTACTGTAGTGTTTCTCTAATTCAGTTATTATTGTGTATGTCAAAATGTGTAGTAATGCAAATGTTGGAATTTTATTTCATTGAAACAATTTGTAACATTATTTCACTTAGAGCATAATTTATCATTCCATATTTAAATGTTGTCGCTGTAGAAAACTACGTACATACTGAAATATATATGTTAAACAAAGGATAAACCTATAACGAATATATGTAGCATAGATTTGAAAATTAATAAACATGCCCAGTATGCAATGCCTTTAGAGTTAAGAATAATAGAAAGGTGATGTTAACATATATTATATAAAGTCATCGTGGTCCAAAAAATGTGGTTATATACCTTTTGTGTTATGTATTACTTAAGGATATTTATCATTAAATGTTTGTTAATAGCATTTAAGAAAAAGCTAATCTGAAGGAATTAACTATAATTCATGAACATACACTTTCACCTTCATGTAATCACAAATCAAAAAATACACCATTAAATAAATTATGTTGAACTCTAGGTGAGTAGCATGGCTTCGTGCTAGTAGTATTAAGAAAAAAAATTGAATTTGGTAGAATCTAAAGACCGTGATTATGGGCAGTAAAAGAATAAAGAGAAGACAAATTAGTGTTTAGTGTTAATAAAGTCACATGAAAAGAAAAGAAATGAGAAATAAAAGAGAGTGAATAGACATAAATAAATGTTTCTTTGTA
Source organism: Allium cepa (assembly GCA_030765085.1). Classification (NCBI taxonomy): domain Eukaryota; kingdom Viridiplantae; phylum Streptophyta; class Magnoliopsida; order Asparagales; family Amaryllidaceae; genus Allium; species Allium cepa. The sequence continues at coordinate 1,053,622,317 of CM060929.1, read as the reverse complement.
ATGTGTAACAACTACTATACATATGTAATAGATGAAATCTTTTCACATTCTTAGAATTTAATGACCAATGTAATTAGCATATGTCATCATGCATTTTTCAAATAAAGTTAGAATAGAAAGTTGAAAATGAAAAGGCTTAACTCCTTTTCATAACATACTAGTGACCAGTTTTTTTCGAAAAGTGAAAATGAAAGGACATAAGCCGCCACATATCAAGTAGAGATAAAAAGAATATGAGAAGCAATGAGAGCGAAATAATGCCAATTCAATTCAATTCAAAAACCAAAGCATAGCAAAGGAAACTTGCAGTGTGATACCGGGATGGTGTCAACGTAAATAAACAAGCAATAGCAACCATCAATAACAATCCAATAATTAATTCAAATAATCCCGAAATAATCGTATTAATTCACATTGTTGTTTGTGCAAATTAATATAATTATTCCTAGAATCTACACTATACTATCATTTCATGTAGATTAAAGATTATTACACTATTATTTATACGGTTCTTAATTTGACATTTATTATTCGATTTCATAAATTCAAATGGTTCAAGGGTAATTAACCATTTTTCTACGTGGTAAATAATTAAACATTTAAGGAGTCATATTTTACAAATTTAATGAATCAAATTTAACATTTAACTATTCTATACCAAATTCAATTGCATGCTATTTAACACTTTAACATTAACAATTTAACGTCCAATATAAACATCAACAATCAATCAATTATAAGCTAAATTGTATTATCATCGCATAAATAATTAACAGATAATGGTGTCAGATGTCATAGGTGAACAGATACAGGTAATAGCATATATAATAATGAAATTAACTAACAGCAGCATATTTCAATTTGTCGTTTCAATTGAAATCAAATTCAATAAATAAAAGAATATTAATCATGAGTGATTGCTCAACTTTCGAGGCTAGAGAGAACAGAAGATGACACAGATACGCACACTGATACAGATACTGAAATTGAGTTACAAATCTAAGCACGCAATCGATGATCGAAGCTGATAACAAGGAATGGACGAAATAAAATCAGAATAGGAACAATGATGATAATTTGCCCAAGTGAACTGATATAGATAAACACACACACACACACACACACACACACACACACACACATGTACAAAATCGTATTCTAATTTCAAACACATATTAAATTAAATATATATGTGGGTAAAAAAATCATGGTTTTAAATAAAAATTTATTTATTAAAGTTGAACATATATATTTGTATAACTATTAGAATATATGACTCAGAACATATATATATTATATAACAATATATCAACTTAGAATACATATTTAATATAAATAAAACACCATTTACATATACTGTATTAACAAATCTATGTATAACGACATACCTCATACCCACGCATATATAAACCTAGACAAATATATATACATCGAATATTATATAAATAAAATAATAATGAAATATATCATACTGTCAACTATATTTCTTATATACCAAAAACAGAACTCATGTAAACCAGTACAACCACATACACTAAGATATATGCAAATTGTAAAATCTGTAAATATATTACACGCAACACCTACAGTATAGACACACACACACACATATATACACATACATATATCTCTACATATTTAAAGATCAAGATAACCAACAACAATATTATATACTTACATATATACACTTTAATCGTATATAACAATCATGCATATACTATCTGTAATAATATATACGAAGCATATGGTAACCTTTATCATATATTTAGACAACTACATATATAATATTTATATCCTCATATATAAGCAGTTTGCACTTGAATAACATTTTAAACCCACCGAAATGTGTATATATAAAACTAGAATATGTATATTATGAACAGTTATATATAAACACTCATATTTCTTTAACTTGTACAAAGCTTAAGGGTAACCATTCTACAGTTTATATATATTGAAAAGTAACAAAAAATTATGGCACCCATATCATAATCGTTTTAAAAGATACAAATATTTACAGAAAACAAGTTTGCAAACCAATACGTACAAAAAATGTAATGATGAAAAAAATTAGCAGACTCAAATGTATAGCTGACGTATTAATATTCGAAGCTTAATGACAGATATACATATATTACCATAATCAATAAGGTGGAGGCAATGATACCGATGCTCGGAGATGAAGCGGAACTAAATCTCAAAACAATGGTGGGGCGTGAAGGAGCAGCTGAAGGATCTCGGCCTCGGCAAGCAAAGATGGAAAGGTGAAGCTCGGTGTTGGAGAGGAAGGAGGCGGGGTCTGAGGTGATAGCTGTTAGGGGTTGTTTGCTGTGGGGTTCGGCATGGAGGACCTCAGGTTGTGGAGGAGATTCAGGTGGCGGGTGGATCGAGTAGGCTTCATGCGTGGGTTGATGTCAATAGACGGGAGGTGGCTGGAGATGCCGAGGATGATCTTCTTCGAGTGAAAAGAAAGGTCGAAGGCTGCTTGCGGCAAAGGTGCTCAGGTTAGGTGGGCGAGCGCGGAGAGGTGGAAGCAGGTGGCTGCCTGGGTTGTCAGGGATCTGGTCGGCATTGAGGTTGATGGATCTGGTTGTGTGGGAGGCGTTCGGGCGAAAGGGTGTGGTTTGAATGGATGAGGTAGGCGGAGGACGTGGTGTTTGTGGGTGAGCTGCGGTAGGGACGAGTAGGTCTTGGCAATAAGGCACAACGCCAATATATATAGCTAATCTCTACAATTCTAATAGCTGTAATAAGAATTTTCCTACTATTGAATCCAAATATATTTTGAACTCTAATAGTCAAGACATTCTTCTTGCTCCTATATGCTTAGAGGAAATTAAAAACATTATCTTTCGATCTAATAATGATAAAAGTCCTGGCCCTGATGGGTTTGGTGCAAAATTCTATAAAACTCACTGGGAAGAAAAAAATGTTTTCTCTTTGATTCTATCTCTGAGTTCTTTAGAACTGGCAAGCTCTTAAAAAAAATTAATCACACTTTTATTACCTTAATTCCAAAAGTTCAAATTCCAAATAGTTTGGATGATTACAGACCCATTGCTTGTTGCAACTTTATTTATAAAATAATTGCTAATATTTTATGTAACAGAATCAATTTTTTTTTAAAATTCTTAATTTATGAAAATCAATGCGCTTTCATTCCTGGCAGGCTTATTGTGGAAAATACACTCCTTGCTCATGAGCTTATTAGAAACTTTAATAATAAAAACTGCAATCTTATGTGTGTCAAGATTGATTTGCACAAAGCCTTTGATAAAATTAATAGTCACTTCATTATTTATATGATGCATCAAATGGGTTTTGATAAAAAATTCTGCTCTCTCATACAAGAGTGCATCACTAATGTTTCTTACTCAGTTCTGGTTAATGGTTCTTCTAAGGGTTTTATTCATAGCAATAGGGGAATAAGGCAAGGGGATCCACTGTCTCCCTACTTATTCACTATCGCTATGGAATACTTTTCTATCCCTATGGAAACTGAATTTATCAAGGGTAATATTAAACCAATTAATAGAATTAAACTAGTCATTACTCATTTGTTATATGCTGATGATCTTCTCTTATTTTTACATGCAGATTCCAATAGTGCTAAATCCATTTCAAAGATTTTTATAAATATGGATGTACATGCTGGTCTGAAAGTCAATGATTTTAAAAGTAAAATTTATTTCAGTAAAGGATGCAACAATAAAACTGAAATTCTTAACATCCTTAAATTTAAAGAGGGCAATCTTCCAGTTAAATACTTGGGATTGCCTTTGAGTGTAAATCAAATCAATGACACAGATTGCACTAGACTGTTGGACACAATTCAAAATAAATTTGATGGTTGGGCTTGTAAGCTTCTGTCTCTAGCAGGTAGGGTAGAATTAACGCATACTGTCATCATTGCAATCATTTTGTACTGGATTCAAGCCCATAACATCCCAGTTAAATCCATTCATAAATTAGAAAAAGCATGTGCTAATTTTATTTGGAAAGGAAAACAGCATAAAATAGCATGGGATAAGGTCTTCAAACCAAAGAAATTTAGGGGTTTAGGCCTTAGGAATATTAATGATCTGAGTGAAGTTTGCAAGCTTAAACTTTTTTGGAAATTTATTAATGGCAACTCACTCTGGGCTAGATGGATGAAAGCTAAATATCTTAAAAATAAAAACTTTTGGACTGCAAAATCTGAAAATCATTACTCTTTCTCTTGGAAAAATATTTTGAGTTGCAGGGAGGTAGGTCTAAAACTTCTGGATAGAAAATTCAAGGATGGGAATCAAACCAGTTTATGGTTTGACCCTTGGATTCATGGGAAATCTTTGATTAGTCTTTTAGGTTGGGATAGTCTGCTTTGCTTTGGTGGATCTTTTGACAAAGTTAGTACCATTATTCAAAACAATTTTTGGAATACTTCTAATCATCCTGCTGCCTCTATCTTTAATGAAGCCATTAATAAAATTACTATTAACCCCAATCTTCCCAATGATACTTGGGATTGGAGACTTTCAAAAATAGGGTACTTTTCTTTTAAAAAAATTTGGGAATTTATTCGTGGTCAAGAAAGTGAAGTAGATTGGTACAATGTTATTTGGAATAAATCAAATTGTCCAAAAATGTCGCACTGTGCCTTCTTTGCTATTATTAATAGATTACCTACTAGAGACAGGTGCTTGAAATGGAATAAAAATGGGGATTCAATTTGTTTACTGTGCAAACAGGAAGCTGAAAGCATAAATCATTTATTTTTTGATTGTATTTACTCAAAACATATTTGGTTCATAGCCAAATCAAAACTCAAAATTAATCAGCATCAGGCTGTTCAAAGCATCAGAGAAAGCATCAAATACATTCAGGATAATTTTAAGGAAAATTCAAAGGAATTCAAAAATGCTAGCATCATTCTCACAACAACCATTTTTCACATTTGGAAAGAAAGAAATCAAAGACTTCATACCCAAAAGGAGACTGAAAGCATTCAATTATGGAAAAAAATTGATATGGAGAGTCAAATCCTCCTCAAAAAATTTGACAGCACGCAAAAATACTCTAATAATCTCAATCAAAAGCTCTGGAAACCAGATTGCTATGAATCAAGTTGGAAAATTCTTACAAAATGGGAATCAAGACTCTGCCTTTCCTGGTGGCAAGATTCTTCATCACAGTGGTTATCACTGGATGAAGAAATTCAGTAGCCACAGTAGATCCAAATCGGAGCTTGCGCATATTGATGGCAGCCACCTCTACCATCAAACCAATCCCTTCAACAATCAGGAAAAGGGAAGTAAATTTACTAATTATAAAGATATTCACAATTATAATAACATATATTCTGATGATTCTTTTTACTTGCCTGGTAGGGGCGGAGGCTACCGCACTCTCAAGCGCAAGACAAATTCCAATCACTTCCTGCATAAAGACAGGATTTTGCATTTGGATATGAGTAACCAGAGAATCACATCTGATTGTCTTAATAATATTCATCACTTATCAATTTTGGACAAGGGCGACTTCAGCAAGCATGATGAGCTCATTGCTAGAGATCTCTCATATAAGAGAGATCTGAATTCAACTGAGCTTCTTATCGCTAATAATAATCATTTGAAGCATGGAACCTTAGCTCAACAACCTTCCTCTCGTATTTCAAATTGTGACTTTCTCTCCATCAATGGAGGCGGTCAACCTAAAGCTGATAACAATACTTTTATCTGCAAGGCTTGGAGGAGAGACCGCACGTCCAATAACATTCTCACGGATATTATGTTGCTGTCCAAGGATGAATACATCAAATCGAATATCAGCGACATCAATAGTGATAGTATTTTTTACAAAAGCATGCTAAACAACAAAATCTATCACATATCTTGCTGGAGCAAAGGGGAAAGCAGCAGGATTGCAGATGAACTTGCCCAATCTGATAACAACCTTTCCAATTGCTGCTATTCATCAGTTAAACTGGTAAATAACAACGCTATTTTGAAGAAAAGTGAGGATTTGGAGAAAAGTAGCAAGCTTTGGAAGAGAGTGAAGCCTTTCATCTCCGTCTCTCATTTTCACAACGGAAAGCTTCAAAATTGCAGCGCAATCGAAGACAATGGTGAGATCGTGAAGCTTTGGAAGCCTCCATGAGGTGTTCGCTTTTGTATTGGGAGGTGAAGATTGATTCCGTCGCCATTGTTGATCAAAGAGTCAACTGTGTTGAGTTTTGTTTTATGTCGGCTGCCCTGTTTAGGGTTTTCTTTATTTGTTGTTTTGATTTCGGGTAATTTGTTTTCTTACCCGGTTTTATGTACTTGGGTTGGGCCCGTTTATCCAATTTCAAAAAAAAAAAAGAAACGGTGGAAAACGAAAAGACAAAGGAACCAAAGCCAAAATACGGAACCGATACGGCTAGCTGGTTTTTCGATTTCGTTGCATACGGAACTTCGAAACGCACAGATGAATATACCGCGGAGATCAGCACGACAAGACGATCAAAACGGAATACAGATATCAGCGGTATGATCGTATTATAAAAATTTTGAATTTTCTACTAGTAGAAAATGCATGAAAAACTCAGAAAAATAAGATCGACGGGGCTAAAAATGTCCGAATTTGGAAAAACGAAAAATAGCGTTTGCTTAGAAGATGTTTTAGAATTTTTCTATATAAAAATATTTATGTTCCGAAAACATTTTATTTTCATCATTTTTTAACTGATTAAATTGAAGTAAAGTTACGCACGAAATAAACTTTCATATTTTCGGACGAAAATTTACCAATTGCTACGTTAACTAGACGCATTTCAAATATCAAATTTATATTTCAAAATTTTATCATTTAAAAATTCCACAAAATTACAATTAAATATATAATAAAAAAATAAAATTATAAATAAAACAAATAAAATTATTAAAAATTTATGGGTCGTTACATCTTTTGATTTCTATAGAATTTTTTATAAAAAGACAATTTTAAAATTGCAATAATGTTCAAAAAATTCTTGTGGAATTTTCAGCACATGATTAGTTATTAATGTTCCCTACTAATTCAATATGATTTATTTGAAGTTTGTTACTTTATTCGTTAATTAAAGGAGCATTTTCTCTAAAAATAATTCACTGGAAATCATCGACGAAAGCTGTAAAAGGAATACAAAGAATATTGCCACTTTTATGAAAAAAACATATAATCTCCATGCCACTCGGATTATGAAAAAATTCATATTAAACTTTGTTATGTTGTTCAAAGTAAAGCAACCAATGGCGAATTGTTTGTGCTAGCAAACTTTCGAGGCTACTGTAGTCATTCAATCAACTTTGACATAGTTTAAATTGTGCGATGTTTAGAAATAGTTTATTTCGGTAAGAAATTATTAAGGGATCCAATAAATTTACATTGATTATGTAAGCTTCAAAATAATCTATTAATGTTCCAGTTTGCGTACGTAGCAAAAATTTTATGTAATTTGTAGTGAAAACTGTAAAAGTTAGCTATGGAAGTTATTAATAGTGCAAACCACTTTAAAAATTTATTTTCATGAGAACTCTCCATCTACATATCATTCAAATGAGAATGATAATGATTCCTTTTTAAAAATTATGAACATTGTGTAATGAATGATTATTATGCTAGTTAATTTGAAGAATTTTTTAAACGGTATTCAATCATCATAAAGGTAGAACAAAATTGACACATAAATAAATAGATCATTTATAACCAATTATATATAATAACATCATGTAAAATTCACTTTCATTCAATAACTAATTTGCTTTTAAATCAATAATATATTTTTATTTTTGAACTCTCTTATTCATTTTTGTTTTAGCCACGACCAGAAGTTCAGTCTTGCATATTGACTCCATTCTCATAATCAACATCAATTGGATAACTTGGGTGACCTACATCGCCAGAGCCTCCCCCACCAATTGGGCCTTCACAGCTTTTAGTACATATGCATCTACGTCTTTGACCTTTACATTTTCCACTTTCAAAATTTTCAGTTTCGCATATGGTAGCACAATTCGAATTTCTAAAGCATGGTCCCTTAAATTTTTTACTCGGTGAACTGCATAATCTTGCATCAACCAACCTTGAGGAATTTGATCCTGTGTTATTTAACATGAAACATAATAGATAATTAGACACCCACACAATCTCTGATATATATAAATTATTAGAATAAAATAGACCAAAAAAATTTAAGTTGTCATACCAATATATAAAAGGACAAAAAAGAGGACGTAAATGGAAGAAATCATGCTTCTAGTGATGGACATTGTTGCGTTGCTAAATTTTTATGAAAATGATAAACAGAACTAATTGAAGATATGAAATTGCTGTAGCTTATATATAATGCTATTCAAAAAATAATTTGACAAATGAAATTTCTGTTATATTACCACAATATTATTGCTAATTAATAGGTGGATGAATAAAATTTTTTTGTTAATGTACCTATTAATCACTTGCTCTATTTGTACCATAGAAATGACTATTGAAAATCTAAACTTAATCTTGCAAATAAAATTGTTTTTATATAGGTGGATGAATAAAAAAACTTTTTGTTAATACCTATTAATCACTTGCTCTATTTATACTATAGAAATGACTATTGAAAATCTAAACTTAATCTTGCAAATAAAATTGTTTTTATATAGGTGGATGAATAAAACCTTTTTTGTTAATGTACCTATTAATCACTTGCTCTGTTTGTACTATAGAAATGACTATTGAAAATCTAAACTTAATCTTGCAAATAAAATTGTTTTTATACAAATAAATGAGTAATATAGTGAAATTCTTATCCTTATCTAACTAAATTAATTTTTCAAAATTTCCGAGAAATACTCTATCCTAAACACATTCACTTTATTTATAATTTTAGTTTGCTTAGAACATGCCTTATGTAAACTGTTTAATTGGGGAAAATTTAATAGTTGATGGCGTTGTTCTATCTCAGCTTTTTGGGTAAGAAATCCAAACAATTAGAAAGGAAAACCATCTCCACCAACATGAACTAAGTCATGACAATTTTAATTACTATTTTTTAATTTATTTGAGTTATGTTATATAAGTGGTTGCTGGAAAGGAACGTAAATTTGTGGAAATCTTGAACCGAGATTCTGCAAGACACGACTTATTGACACCATTTATTTTCATTATGTATACATATGTGTGTATATATATATGTGTGTATGTGTATACACACACATATACACACACAAAAAATCTAAAAAATGTGATATTTAAGTTTGATTTTTGTGAAGCTTTTCTATGAAATAATTTTTCAAAATCATTTCGATGGAATATTAGTTCATTCGTGGCCGCCTCATAACAACAGACATGTAATTGTATAAATGGACATTGGATGATTGTCCCTGTTTTTAAATAAAATGAACAAAAGACGGATACTTATTCTTCTATTTCTATAATTTATGTGAACTAATTCCTTATTAGTCATTTATTATTAACTGCTATTCTTGCACCCATTCCAATACTACATAACCATGTATGTTTCAGTTATTCAAAATGAAATAACATATTTTAGAAACATCGGATTAACAAGTCATTTTCATCATTAAATCACAAATTTTACGATCTTTTAAATAATACGTGTTATGCATATGTAAATATCTAATCGTTGAATTGTTTTTGAAAAAGTGTAACTTTTCATATAAACAACGTTTTTTAATTGCTTCATTTGAATGCAACTATAATTCCACCATTCAAACTAGTTTGTTTAAAATTAATAAATATGTAGTTTAAAATAAATTTTGTATTTGATATGCAATTAAATTTATAACTAAATTTTCATAATGTAGTTGAGTATAACTGCAATACTATTGAACAAAATTATTAGAGGCAGCCAAAGTTAGTATTGAAAAATATAAACGTATTCAAATATTCAAGTGCCATAATTGCATAACTTAGAAAATATAGTTAAATAATATATGCATTTTCCTAATGCGGTTAAATGATAACTACATTAAGCATGAATATATCATCAAGTACGACCAAAATATTATTACCACATCACAGAAATGACATTGAAATACTCAAATGCTAACATGCGTAATCTGAAATTGCGGTAATATTACAACTTCATTTTCTTAACGTGGTTAAATTTTAACTACGTTAAGATTGAATAAAATTATCAAATATAGCCAATTATTACTACATAAGGTAAATGTAATGAAATCTTCAATTGTATTTAAATTAATCCAACATGTTGTCTAATTATTACAATATTTTCTTAATGCGTTTTGCTTATAATTGCTTTAAGATCGAATAAAATTATATAATATAGTCAAAACAATTACTACATCATATAAATACAGTTAAAAAATTCAAATGGAGTTAAATAAATTATAATAGTCAATTTGAAACATAATATTGAAACACAACTATTACAACATCACATAATTTCTTTATTGTAACAGTCAATATAGAACAATTTTGAAGGACATGGAATTTTCTAAACGGTTTAAAATTTTACATTGGTGGTACTATTGATGAACTTGATATACCTTCAAGAATCCTCTTCGCTACTCGTTTTTTGCTATATTATTAATAGGTGGGAATTTTAAGGCCATAATGATCTGACTTGAGGATCTAAAGGTATTCAAGAGTCGATTTAAATTCTACATTTGTTTTATAGTTGCTATAATTGATCAGTTTTGGTAAAAACGTTTCATAGTTCCAACCGTGACGTTAAAAGTCATCTAGTCGATTTGTTCTTATTTGAATTTCGTTATTATGTTATCATCTTGGATGAAGGGATCAAGAAAATGGTTAAACTACAATGCAGGTTTTCAATATTAAATTTAAGGCTTATTGACCAATTAACTCTTAAATGTTGATTTTTGCAATAAAATCCACAATTTTGTTTCAATAAGGAAAGCCGAGTTTTCTGTGATACATCCACTTTTAATAAATCATAAAAGAACGATTTTGAGCAAATGTGCGTCAAAACCTATAACATACACTAACTCACACGTCATAAACATTTTATGTACAAATTTGGTATTTTTCATCTCTTACGTTTTATGTATCTAGAACAGTTGCTGGACTTTTTTTGTATTTCTTGAACATAAAATCTAATTGTTTTTGATGAAGAATCTTCTTCCCACTAGAATATGAATTCATATATTCACTTTAGAGGCATTTATTAAACACATCTTTTTATCTCATGCAATTAGTGGATGAATATACTTCATAAACAACATTTAAATGATGAGGCTCAGGGCAAACTTCTGGCTGATATTCAAGAAGCTCAGGGCAAAATGCAACCAAATATTTCATGTATTACAAGCATTATATGTACCAACATCATCTGGAATATATGGTGCGAACGCAACAAACGGGTGTTTGATGGAATAAATGAACCAGTAGAAGTGAAAATTAAACAAATTCTCATTCAAAGCAAACACCTAATGCTACAAAAGATTCAGATCCACAAGCTAAACGAGGAAGAAAAACTTATCTTGTCTAATCTTTTTATGGTGTCAGATCTGCATGAGGCCTTTCGACCTCCTTGAAGTAAGTATCTGTGGTACGAACGAGCATTTTGAGGAACTATACTTCGTCAATCTTTTGGAAGAAGCTCATTATCCTCACCCACCTCCATGGCTGAAGCTAAAATTGATTCAGAGTTTTGGGATCGAACTATTTTCTTTTTCCAAGCTCTTTCTGCGTGTCCAATTATGATTGGTCTCCTGATCGGTGCGGTTTTGTTCTTGGGTTGTTTTGATGATTAAGAGTTTTAGGTAGGAGTTAGCTGTTTAGACCTCTGAAGTTAGCAGTTCGTACGGATGGTTTTGAGATTTTTTCTACTTGTAGTTCCTCCTCTATCTGTTTGACTGCTTAGCTTCATTTTGTCTCCTTGTACTGTTAATATATGGAATTGATATGTACTCTTTTTCCTTACAAGGCACCCATATAGGTTAGGGGGGTTGTAAGGTTTTAATGAGGCATATCAAGGAAGTATATGCTTTCTATTATTAATAAAGTACCTTTTCCAAAAAAAACTTCCAATGAGAATCCATCCAAATATTAGAAGCTACAAATTGAAACTTCGATCAAACTTTAGTCTTATACCATTGAACAATTCATTTATGATTCTTCATCTTTTAATATCCATAATTTTTTTCATAAAAGACAATCTGAGAATTGCAATAAAGTCTGGATGATTCTTGAGGAATTTTCAGCACAAGACTAGTTATTGTTATTCCCCCGTAATTTAGTATGATTTGTTTGAAGTTTATAATTTTATTCGTTAATTGATGTAGCGTTTACTTCAAAAACAATTCATTAGAAGTATATTCAAAATATATCTGTATATTAATCGTTTGCTAAAGGAATACAAAGAATGTTGCCACTTTTATGAAAAAATACCAATAATCTCTATAAAATAGTTTTAAGAATAACTCTCTTAGATTTTCAGAAGATTATAGTAAATATAGTTACGTTGTTTATAATAAAGCAATGAGTGGCGAACTCTTGGTGCTAGCAACCTTTCGAGGCAAGTTTAGCCATTCATTTAACTTCAAATTTGTAAAAATTGTACAAAATTTAAAAATAGTTAATTTTGACAAGAAATCTTAGGTGATCCAATAGAATTTCATTGATTATATAAAAGTTCAAAATAATCTATTAGTGTTTTGGTTTACGTACGCAGTCAAACTTATAGAGTGTCCATTAAAAATTAGTTATGGAAGTTATTAATAATGCAAACCATTTTTAACAATTTATTTTTGTGTGAATTATATATCTATGTATCATATATACAACAAAGACAATGATTCCTTTTTAAAAATTATGAATATTGTGTAGTGAATGATTATTATGCCAGTTAATTAGAAGAATTTTTTAAGATGTTGTATCAAACTATACATTAATCACTTTATATTTGAATATTTAAATCATTTTTGAATATTAAAAAAGGGGATTTAATAACCATACAAATAGCTTTTAAATAATAATTAATGATGATAAAATTATTTCAAAGTATGCTTACTAAAATAGTTAGTTCAAATAAAAATAGGAAATGTGATAGAAAAACATTTTACAAAATTTCGACTTTTTGGCATCGAAAAGTTATCAGGGAACGTTGTGCACACTAGTGTGCGCATGTCCACACATATACATGTCATATGATAAGTTAAAAAATGTGTTAAAGGTAATAACTCATGCTTAGTTTAAATATAAACTTGATTTGACTTTATGTTATTGAAGTATGTCATTTGACTAATGATGTTTTAAAGGTGATTTTGGGGGTAAATCTAATTCTAATATAAAATTAATGTGTAAGGGGTGAATCTAACTTTAATACAAATTTACCGTACTTTTGTACACCTTATGGTGCAGGGCATGTTCATGCATGGTTGCAGGCCACCATGACCTGTAATATGATAGGGGAGGATATTAGGAGGGACATGTGGCATTATATGAGCAGTGGAGAAAAAGCAAGGTTAGTTTAGTAATTCCCATGTTTCATGCTTATACATTCTCCATATGTTCACAGTGACGCCCCACCTCTATACCCACGCTAGGCAAGGACACTACGGTGTAATGCCGTCAACAAGCGCGGAGAATAAGGCTGTTGAGGAGCGACCATCCGTGTAATTGCTTTGTGCGAGCACTGATATGTCAGATAGTACAACATGCATTTAGAGGAGGAAATCCGAAACATCGATACAAACTCAAAGCTACTACACAATGGCTATATACATTCTTCGAAAACAAATATAGAAATAAACGTAACACAAATCAGACATAGATATCCATATCACAAAGACGGAAAAAGATATGAATATAACACATGAAAGTGTACATCAGAGTTGTGGTCAAACAAGGTCCACAATATCACAAAAGAATAGCTACAAGTGCTAGACGAAAGAACATGGATACATAAATGAGTCTATATCTCAAAGGTATACAACAAAAACTACTCATCTAAGTAGTTAGCCAAAAGTCAGGGTGATATTCACAGATGTGAAGTCAAGCAGAAGCACCTATAACATCTCGGTCTGACCCAAGTATTATTTAATAAGAAAATAATAAACGGATCAGTCTAGCCATAAATATCAGATAAAATGATATAGAACAAGAGATATGACTAAACGAATAATAATCACAATGTCAAGTTGTGATAAATAAGTAATTGAAAATCAACAAGAGATTAATCAATATCACAAGAATCTTCTCAAAGATCAAAAGGAATGTCATACTCTATGTTTTCATTCACCAAACCATGAATATTGACAATAATATCAATGCCAATCACAAAAGTTAATGACACACAAATTCACCAAGGCACCAAAAATTGATAACACATATCAATGAAAATCACGAAAATTGGTGAAACACAAATCTAGAAATCATCAATGGAAATCCAGAAATCACAAAAAAAGGGAGGCCTATCACAAAACTGGAGATGGAAAACTCACCAACACGTGTATCACAAAATGGAACGCTATTCCTTGGTTGCTAACCATTAATTTTGAGCCGAGGCCCCATAAAACGGCCCGAAGACCATGGGTCGCTGCCCCACCAATTTGGGCTGAAGCTCCACAGAAACGGGGTTTAGTCTACCTCGCAGACAAAGAGATATCGCACGTTGCTAGTCTAAATCACAAAATGATCATCATTGATCATCAAGAAGTGTCAATTACACTAAGCTAGTAAATATATGAGCTTAGCTTCATGTCCCATAACCACTAGCTTAACTTAAATATTTACGAACAAACTGTAAGTCTCCACTCGAAAATTGTCAGAAGAAATTCAATTGAACAAGTCTGAGAATTAACCGACGAAGTAAACGCAAGCGTTTTATACCATCTGTTTTACTAAATCGTTTAATTAGATTTCTCATACGAGTGAGGTAAAGGTTTGTATATACTAGTAGATTGGAAAACGGTTTACGAAACGAGCTTTGTAATAAAATAGTATTGAAATCGTTTTTGATGAAAGAGTTTTGATATTTACTACTAGTATTAAAACCTTTATTTTTTTAAAGTGACAAATCACAAAATGATTGTAGAACAATCGATCACCAAAATTCACATACGAAGACGTGAATTAATTCCAAAGAAATTGATAACAAATCCATCAAAATGGATATTTCCAAAAATCCCAAAGAAAATGTCATCAAAGTCAATAATAGATGATAACAACAAAAGGGAATCAACACGGGTCGATTAAAGTTAGAAATTCAAGCTAAATAGGCAAAAGATTGCAGATTCAGACGTCTGAAATACCGATTCAGATGTCTAAATCTGGAAAATAAAATATTTTTCAGAACATAATTCAGACGTCTGAAATACAGATTCAGACGTCTGAAATAGGCACTTTTTAGCCTATTTCCTTTCTGGTTCAAAACGAACCAATTCAAACGTCTGAAATCCAGATTCAGACGTCTGAAATACAGATTCAGACATCTGAATCTGCGAATAGAAATCTTCCCAATATAATATTCAGACGTCTGAAATACAGATTCAGACGTCTGAAACTGTATTTCAGAGCATTTCCTGAACCTCGACCAAAAATGGCCAAATGAATATCGGAAGCGATCGGGCGAGCAAATGACGACTAAGGATTTACGCCACGCGACAACCCAGCCTTAACGGCTCTTCGATACACCTCAAATATCAATGTCCAAACATCCATAATAGGATTTTCATAGATTTTGATTTCAAAACACCAAAAATTGGAATATACACCAAATCAATCCAAACCAAAATCAATTGCACAAGAATAAGTGTTAGGAATTCATACCTAACAATTGAAGAAAATTATAGACGAAGATGTGAGATAAAAATCTCACCTTTGAACCAAAAACTATGAAGAAGAAGCTATAGAGCAATGGCAAGAACAATCACTCTTCAATTCCAACGAAAGGAGCTTGACTCTAAGCTTAAAAGAAAAACATTTCCTAAATTAGGTTTAGGAATTTCTGAAATTGGTAAGAAAATGAGTTGGAGAAGAAAAAGAGGAGGCTTACCAATGCTTCTTCTATGAATTTGGAGCTAGAACTTGATTTGCAAATGGAAACTAGGGCTTGGAGTTTTAATTTCCCATTCCTCTCTCCATTGTTGCTAAAGCTTGAGTATTAGGAAATAGAAATGAAGTAATAAAGAGAAGAGGGGTCAAGCTAGGGTCAAATGGGCTGAAAAAAAAAAAAACCAAAGCCCTAAGTGAAAAAGTAGCAAAATTCCACTAACTCCAAACATATCAAAGTTTATGCTCAAAAAGGTCGCAAACGTCATTTTGAACTCAATGGGGGTGGTCTCGAATCCTAATTCGTCTGTTTGCAAAAAGTAGCTTTTCGTACAATAATCCGACTAACGATGAATTATTTTAGATAAAATATTTAAATATTCAAATCGTAAAATATGCGGGTTGTTACAGACTCCCCTCCTTAAAGAAATTGCGTCCTCGCAATATTTAAGAAGAAAATATAAGGTAACAACCATGAAAGCATATCAACACAGAAGAAATTTGAAACAAGGAATTCACCTCAAAGTACACGGGAAAGTAAGTCCGGATGTGTTCGCTCGATGAACTCTCTAGATTCCCAAGAGCAGTCCTTAGGATTTGAGGACCATTGGACTTTAACAAGCGGAACATCTTTATTTCAGAGGCGTTTGACCTCCGAAGCAATAATAGGAATAGGATGTTGCTCATAAGTTAAATTAGGTGAAACTTCAATCTCTTCCACAACACCGGGCTCAAGAATAAAATCGGAATCTCGAAGACATTTCCATAATTGAGAAATGTGAAACACATCATGAATAGCAGAAAACTGAGCCGGTGATAAAAGGCGATAAGCCAAAGAACCAATATGTTTGGTGATGGGAAATGAACCAATATATCTAGGTGCTAACTTTTCCAATCGACTGAAACGTACAATACCCTTCATAGGTGAAACATGGATAAACACAAGATCTCCCACAGAAAATTCTAATTTTCTTCTCCATTTATCGACATAGGATTTTTGTCTGCTCTGGGCTTCTTTCATCCTATGACGAATAAGGTCAATCTTTTCTGTGGAATCACAAATAAAATCTGGACCTAAAACCAGATTCTCACCGACCTCAAGCCAACAAGAAGGAGATCGGCATGGCCTTCCATAGAGTGCCTCGAAAGGTACCATACCAATACAAGATTGGAAGCTATTATTATAGGAAAACTCAACAAGAGAAATATGATCTTTCCAACATCCACCAAAATCATGAACACATGCACGAAGAAGATCTTCAAGAGTTTGATTCACACGCTCGGTTTGTCCATCGGACTGGGGATGATAAGCGATGCTAAAATTAAGCTTCGTTCCCAAAGCTTTTTGAAGATTCTTCCAAAATCCACGAGTAAACAATGGATCACGATCACCAACAATAGAAGAAGGAACTCCATGCAATTTTACAATTTCTTTGATAAAGAGTTTGGCCGAAAGAGGTACGGTTCAATTGGACCGAACAGGAATAAAATGGGCGATTTAGTAAGTCTATCAACTATCACCCATAAGCTATCATGACCCGAACGAGAGCGGGGAAGGCCGTCTATAAAATCCATGGAAATTTGATCCCACTTCCAAATTGGAATTTCTAAAGGTTGCAATAACCACCGGGCCTTTGGTGTTCAGCCTTGACAAGTTGGCAAGTCATGCAACACTTAACAAAGTTAGCAATATCAGATTCATTCCCTCCCAATAATAAAGTCGCCTCATATCTGCGTACATTTTACTACTACCGGGATGAATGGTAAATTTAGAACGATGAGAATCTTCTAAAATATCTTTACGAAGATTACTAATATTTGGCACGATAAGTCTACCAAATTTTTGAATACTGCCACAAGAATCAATATCAAAGTCTTTAAACCTTCAATATCAATTTTATCCCTAAAATTTTGGCTAAGAAGAGCCAACTCGGGATCTAGCTTTTGAGCTTCAAGAATGCGGTCTAAAAGAGAAGGATGAGCCTCAAGGCTACATAAAACGAGAGATGAACATAAACCGGAAACATGATCTCGAATCTCGCAAGTGGATAGAATTCCGATATCATTCCATTCGGACATCATCATAGAAACAACCACTTGTTGCTTACGACTAAGTGCATCGGCAACACGATTTCCCTTTCCGAGAGTATAAACTATATCAAGATCATAAGCTACAAGAAATTCGGGCCAACATTGTTGACGCAAATTAAGTTCCTTTTGAGAAAATAGATACTTCAAGGATTTATGATCGGTGTAAAGAATAAATTTCTCTCTCAAAAGATAATGACGCCAAATATGAAGGGCGAAAACAATAGCTGCGGGTTCTAAATCATGAGTGGCATATCTAGACTCGGCTGGCTTCAATTGCCTAGAAGCATGAGCAATAACACGTTCTCTTTGCATAAGAACGACACCCAAACCAACGCGACTAGCATCGGTATAAACAATAAAATCTTGGTTTCCTTCGGGAATCATAAGAACAGGAGCATCAGAGAGGAGTTCTTTTAATTTCTGAAAAGAAGCTTCACATTTGTCTAACCAAATGTATTTAATTCCCTTCTTTGTCAAGCTAGTAAAGGGCACAGAAATTCTGGAAAAGTCCTTTATGAAACGACGGTAATAACCGGCCAATCCAAGGAAACTACTAATTTCCGTCACACTCTCCCGTCTCTTCCAGTTTTGAATTTCTTCAATCTTTGAAGGATCCACGGAAATTCCGGATTCGGAAATAATATGACCGAGAAACTTCACACGAGATTGCCAAAAGTGGCATTTAGAAAATTTTGCTTTCAATTGATTACTCCTAAGAGTTTCTAACACAATCTGAAGATGCTTTTCATGCTCCTTCTCGGTTTTTGAATACACAAGAATATCATCAATAAAGACGAGAACAAATCGATCGAGGAAGTCTTTGAAAACTCTATTAATAAGGTCAACGAAATAAGCTGGAGCATTCGTTAAACCAAATGGCATAACAAGCCATTCATAAGATCCATAACAAGTACGGAACGATGTCAAAGGAATGCTATCCTATGCAATACGAAGCTGATGGAAACCGGTAGCTAAGTCTAATTGTGAAAAGACTCTAGCACCAGCAAGTTGATCGAATAGATCATCAATCCGAGGTAAAGGATATTTATTCTTGATAGTAAGATCATTAAGCTTGTGGTAGTCAACGCAAAGCCTAAGTGTACCATCAGATTTCTTCACAAAAATAGCCGAAGCTCCCCAAGGAGAGGAACTAGAGCGAATAAATTGCTTCATCTTCAATTCGTATAATTGTTTACGCATCTCCTCATTTTCTTTGTTGGACATACGATAAGGAGGACGAGTAATAGGTTAAGCTCCAGGGATGAGATTAATTCTGAACTCCATTGCTCACTTAGGCGGTAATCCTAAAACGGGCTCAAATACGTCGAAAAATTCACGAACAGCGTGAATAAGAGAAATAATATCTTCCTCATCATCATTATCGTCATCATGAGGATTTAAAGAATATAGAGATGCAACCAAGCTGGAATCCGAATCTTTAAGATCAATAGAAATCTGCTTAACAGATTGAGGATGTCGAAGATGAATAGTCTGCTCAGGACATAGGATTTGAGCTTCATAGAGGTTAAGCCAATCCATTCTCAAAATCATTCCAAAGCCTAAGTAGCGCATAACATGCAAATCGGCTCGGAAAGAAAAATCACACAAAATAATCTCGACATCTTTACACAATAAACTGATTGTTGCGGATCCACCAACCGGATTCGCAATTCTCAAAGAAGACATTAAACAAAAAACATCCAAAAGAAAAAGTATCAACAAGTTCTTTTGAAATAAAGGAATGGGACGCACCCGTATCAAAAAGAATTCGAATAGGATGATCACGAAATAAAATAATGCCATTAAGGATGGAATGAGAAATACCTTTACCACGAGATGTGTTGCAAGGGCCTTGAGCAACATTAAGCTTTCCCTCCTTCCTGCCTTGAAGTTTGGGACAAGTAGATAAATAATGATCTGGGCTTTTGCAATAGCGACAAGTACGAGGCTTTGAACACTTGTTCGCATAATGGTCCTTAGAACCACAGTTGTAGCATTGCCCACTACTAGAGGTAGAAGTCTTAGTTGCCGGAGGGGCTTGCTTCCCTTTCTTATTGGGATAAGGACCTTTGAATTTAGTAGGCCTTTTCTAGTTGTTGAAGTTTGGTTTAGCACTCATAACTTCAACAACACTCTCTTTATCTGCCTCTTCAAGTCGAAGAGCGATATCAATGAGTTGATCAAAAGAAACTTCTAATTTTAGAAGTAATGGCTTCTTGAGATTTTTATTCAAGCCATAGACAAATCTTTGGTTCTTCTTCAATGGGGTGTTTATGTATTCGACCCCGTATTTAGAAAGTGACCCGAAGGATGCGACATAATCTGCCACAGAAGATTCACCTTGAACAAGGTCTATAAAACGGCGAGCCAAAGTCACCTTTTCAGCTTCTGGCACAAATTTTAATTCGAAGCGTTCCCGGAATTTCTCCCAAGTAAGATCCGCTTCAACTATTTCAGAAATAAGAAGCTCATACCAATCTAATGCTCTTTCTTGGAGCATGCTAGAGGTCACCTGAACACGGTGAAGATCAACAAGATTCATGCGAGAAAAGATTCGATCGCACGTTCTCAGCCAAGCCTGCACTTCAATAATAGTTTCAGAACCTTTGAATGGCTTTCCACCCAAATTGGAAAAATCGTTGCACAAACGTGCAAATCCAGACTTAGGGTGAGTAGATTTCGGATTTGAACTGGCTGCTTGAGCATACCTTACGAGATCAAGAAGCTGCTGGGCAGACATAAATACTCCATCTAGGGGAGTAGCACGAGATTGACCGGCGCTGGGACGACCATGTCTAACCATTTCTCTTCCTTAAGAAAGAAGAAGGAAGAAGAAAAAGGTTATTCACAAATTGAATATCAAACAATAATGATTGATAAAACAAGGTATCACAAAAGAAAATAGGATAGAACGGTTCGAAGACCCAAATAAAATCCTAAGGCACGACTCCTAAGATGGACTTAGGACGATGATCCTTGCTAGATTATTCTACATTGTTCCAAAATTTGGCTCTGATACCAAGCTGTGACACCCCACCTCTATACCAACGCTAGGCAAGGACACTACGGTGTAATGCTATCAACTAGCATGAAGAATAAGGCTGTTGAAGAGCGACCCTCCGTGTAATTGCTTTGTGCGAGCACCGATATGTCAGATAGTACAACATGCATTTGGAGGAGGAAATCTGACACATCGATACAAACTCAAAGCTACTACACAGTGGCTATATATATTCTTCGAAAACAAATATAGAAATAAACATAACACAAATCAGTCACAGATATCCATATCACAAAGGCGGAAAAAGATATGAATATAACACATGAAAGTGTACATCAAAGTTGTGGTCAAACAAGGTCCACAATATCACAAAAGAATAGCTACAAGTGCTAGACGAAAGAATATGGATACATAAATGAGTCTATATCTCAAAGGTATACAACAAAAACTACTAATCTAAGTAGTTAGCCAAAAGTCAGGGTGATATTCACAGATGTGAAGTCAAGTAGAAGCACCTGTAACATCTCCGTCTGACCCGAGTATTATTTAATAAGAAATAATAGACGGATCAGTCTGGCCATAAATATCAGATAAAATGATATAGAATAAGAGATACGACTAAATGAATAATAATCACAATGCCAAGCTGTGATAAATAAGTAATTGAAAATCAACAAGAGATTAATCAGTATCACAAGAATCTTCTCAAAGATCAAAAGGAATGTCATACCCTATGTTTTCATTCACCAAACCATGAATATTGACAATAATATCAATGCCAATCACAAAAGTTAATGACACACAAATTCACCAAGGCACTAAAAATTGATAACACATATCAATGAAAATCACGAAAATTGGTGAAACACAAATTCTAGAAATCATCAATGGAAATCCAAAAATCACAAAAAAAAGGGGGAGGCCTATCACAAAACGGGAGCATGAAGACTCACCAACACGTGTATCACAAAATGGAACGCTATTCCATGGTTACTAACCATTAATTTTGAGCCGAAGCCCCACAAAACGGCACGAAGACCATGGGTCGCTACCCCACCAATTTGAGCTGAAGCTCCATAGAAACGGGGTTTAGTCTCCCTCCCAGACAAAGAGATATAGACATGCATACAAACATCCACATACATATATACATGCATTTCTGTTTAACCAATCATGCAATCACTTATTATATTCACTTTGATGAATTACAGCATGCATCTATACTTTAAACATGACTAAAACCTTTTAAATAAATTTGTTTACTCACAGTTTAAAACAGAGAGACGGGCTTTTGATTTTGATCTGGAACCTTGAATTGTTTTGGGCTTGCTTGATATTTTGATTTGCATTACAACTTGAAACTGAATCTTTATTGATGTTTATTAAGCTGATCTTGTTTTAAATTTGAGATGATTTTGCTTCGGTTTGCTATAGGTTTAAGGTGGATAATAAAGTTGTTGTTGCTTTGATTTTTTGGTTTTCAAGTTTGTTTACAGCTTTTTGTTTACTTGTTTCTTTGACAATGAAGATAAAAGAGAAATGAAAAAGGAATAGAGATGTATATATCTTCTTTTGTCTCTTATTTATTATTTAAAAATAAAAAGAAAATAATGACACTTGTTAAATTTTCTTACAAATGTCATTTGCATGTTATAATTGATTCACATTTGTTATATTGAAAGAACTTATGTTTATATTTGTAATTATCATATATTAATATGTTTTATACAATTTTTATATTATATTCAATTTAGTTTTGTATATAAATCTTATGTTTTGAATATTTTCTATTTTTAATAAATGCATTTCTTTTTATAGATATTTATACATCTTTAAGAAAAAAATGATTTTAAAACTAATTACAAAATAAACACACACACACACACACATATTAGAATTTTAACCCTTAAATAGTTCTTGAAAAATTATTATATTAAATTTCAAATATAACTTCCAAACTACAATGCATATACATATACATATACATATATATCAAATAAATATTTGCCCAAATATAAATATTTACTATCAGGTTTATTTATTCAATTTATAAATCAGTATTCCTATTAATTAATCCAGTTAATTATCAATTAACAGATATCCCAGATTCCCGGTAATCGCATAAAAATACATTTAAACCGATTTAGGATAGTTAAATAGATTTAAAATAGATTAAATATAATTAAAATAGATTAAATAGCTTTAAAATAGATTTACTAGATTTAAATTAAGTTAAAATGGTTAATTAGTTTAAAAATAAATTAAATGGTTCAAAATAGGTTAAAATGATTTAATATAGTTAATATAAGTTAAAATAGTTTAATAGCTTGAAAATCTTAATAATTTGAATTTTTAAATAATATATTTTTAAATAGTTCATAATAAAATATGAATTTGGAATAAAATCAATTTAAACTATTTATTTTATTTCAACACATCTGAATTATTTCAATCTTTAAATCAACAAACCCAATTTCTAATCTATAAATTCAAATTCTTAATAAACTATTAAATTCTATACTTCTTTCAACTCATGTTTGAAATATCAATTTAAGTTACTCCAAATTCAATATATATTTCAAGTTATATTTCAAACAATTTCAATAACTCAATTCCAAAAATTTCATTTATACTTCAAAATTCCACGTAAAATTTTCAGTCTAATTTCTTTAAAATAATTCCTTTAGCTAATTCAAATTTCAACATAACTTGATTCTCAACAATGATTCAACTCATATAAATCAAATTTTATTCCACAATATCATTTAACTAATTCACGCAAATTAAGGATTTAAAATCATTTAATTTAAGCAATCCGATGTCCATATATAATTCTCTACCCTAGGGTCAAGTGATACGGATATTTATCATTTCAATCCACAATCTAAATTTTTACGGTTATATATCATTTCAAACCACAATCCTTAATTAATATAAAAATCCATAAAATCGCTCGAGTGTCCTTTAACGATTTTTCCCTAATCTACAGATCATTCGGGTATATATCATTTCAACCCATAGTGATTTCCCTAATAATAACTAAGGAAACTTGCAGAGTGATAACAATATATAAATCAAACATAACATCCAATCATCCAATATTAAGAATCAAATATCCATCAAAATCATCATTCAATTCAACCAATAAATATCAGTAATTAACTAATTATCAATAACAGTTATTTAACAAGCCATTTAAATTCAATAATAAATTAAATAACAATTTAATTCAAATAAATTCAAATTAACTGAAGTAGCAAATTTAAATATACCAAAAAGCAATAAATAAATTCCTAATCACATCATAGACTTAATTTAACTAACATAAGAAATTTTAGAAGTTATGAGTGGATCAAATCACTCACCTTTGAATTTAAATCAATTTGAAATTCAAAATATGTCCCGAAATTTAACAGTCTTAGGATTCATCCAAACCGGCATCAAAAAATACGGAATTTCAATACGATCTAGTGGAACAAACCGTGCGTAAATCGGACCTCGTACGTGAAAATTATACGCGCTAGAACATAAACTTGATATTTATATATATAAAAAGAAACCAATGTCAATCAGCCACGTTACCTTCAGCAAAACAAAGCTTGACCCAGTTCCAAAACCTAACGCGCTACTGTACACAAACGCAAACGGCCACCACCATAATGCGTACGCTGCCGGCATCACCTACACAGTCAATCCATCCTACGACACCCCCACCACCTCGCGACCAACGAGGTCACGCCGATCGGATCCCCAATATGCTCAGACGTCGCCGCCCCTCATACCCTATTTTGAATTATCGACAACAATCCGACCATCACTTCGACAAATTAACTAGACCAATGCACGGTGCTCGGTCCTCTCCACAAAATTGTACCCTCAATTTAATGATTTGACAACGTTCATCGAAACGCGATGAACAACCAAGAATAACCCATCGAATTTTGGGTAGACAGAAACTCAGAACAGGAAACAGACTGCAGATTTGACTTTGCTCATCGAGAGCTTCAAATCGATATAAAAATGATATAGTTTGAGGAGTTTGAATTTTGGATTTGGTTTTGAAATTGAATTTAAGGGTTTTGGGAATTGGAGTTTGTTCCTGCCATTCGGAAGAAGGAGCCACAGAGAATTGTACGTACAGACAAATGAAAATAACAAGTAGCTAGGGTTTATAACAAACTGTTTATAGGCAGATTAGAAATAGAAAAGAATGGATCAAATTTGATTTGAAGTTGAACGATAAACTACCCGAAAAGCCTATTCTGTCTCCGGAATGAAAATGGATCATCCCATATATTAAAATAAACGTTTTCAATATTTGTAAACTTAATGAAACAGGTTTCAGATCCTATTTCCATCGTATGAAGAAGTTATGTTAAAATCAACTTATTTCAAATTGATTCCAATTAAATTAATTTCTAGGCGTTCAGACTCTGTACGATCAAACGACAAATCCGATCGTTCCGAAACTTGAAATCCTACAATAATTCACTGCTACGGATCTTATGAAATTGGTTTCGTCGAAATCCAAGATAGTGGCCAAACTGGCTATTTTCACATTAACTAAATAAATTAATATTAAACTAATTAAATCACCTCTTCAATTCAAATATATTTATTTACCGTTTCTATCATTTTAGATTACTAGTAATTTATAACCCTTTAGAACAAATTTCTGTAACAATTTATTATTGAATGTTTCGTAATTTACAGTATTTAATTCCATTTTCAATAAGTTCAGTGATTATAAATTAAAATTCTAATAAATCCATTTATTGGATTTTTAAATCTTGTTATTCAATCAACTATCATCTTATGGGTATAATTAACATTGGTTTATATCTTAGTACATAAAAAATTTCCAATTTCACCTTAATTTCAATGAACGTAATATTTAATTTCATTTAATTCCAATAAATCCAATTATTATAATTTAAATTCCAAAAATTGATTTATCTTAATTTCACTCTTTTATTAAATCAATATTACCTTATGAATATAATTACATTCCTATACATTTATTACATTCACAATTTTCAGTTATTTAAATTAAGTCACATTAATGTATATTTATTTAAAATTGATTTTCAATTAAACTTAACAGACAAAATAAATAGATAATATATAATAGTTGTTACCATTAACTTCTAATCACACTTATAAGTTTATTATTTACAAACAAATGTTACAATTGCTTTCATAACACTAAATTTATTCAAATACCATTGACTTTATATTATTTCATTAAGTAAATTCAATATTTACATTTGTTTCCATGTATTCAATTTATAACCACATTTAAATTATTCCAATTAATTGGAATTCCCATTAAGATTGTTACTAGTTAACTTTAATTAACATTGTTCCCTTTCATTGTTGTTATTATTTCATTAACAAATCCCAATTTTTTTTATTACTTTCAATATTAAGTTACCAAAATCTTATTAAATTAACAAATTTAAATTATCGAAAATTACGGGTCATTACACTCTCCCCTACTCAAAACTTTTCGTCTCTAAAAAGGAAAAATGAGGGAAAAGAAGGGATTAAGGAATCAATATAAGTTATTCTAAATATTAAATTTACAAACAACTAAATTTACAAACATTTCATAAAAAATTTCTAAGTCTAAAAATTACGGTAAAATTCGGCAGAGCCTCCTTCGTACGGAGAGGCATGTGAGAAATAATAATATTAATAATAACAATATATATCATATATTTCAAAATAATATATTCCAACAGCGGGAAAAATAATATAATATCGTTATAAACCGTAATCCGAGAACGTACCTATTTGTCGGGCAAGCAACGCTTAAATTATGAAACCAAAAGCAGTAGCATTTACTTCCATAACTTGTATTTAACTAATATATTCCTAAAGAGTTAATACTTATATAAAAGTGAAAATTTTAAGTTGTTTCAATAAATAACAAACCAAATCAATATGATAGAACAACAATCAATTGCGACTAAAGCATACAATCACATAAAGTCAATGAAATCAACCATTCATCCATAGCAAGTAAAACAAATGGTTCGTTCTGGTTTAGACACTTTCAAATCGCATAGAATGATAAATAACTACTAAGTATACCATATACTCAACAATCTTAGATAAAACTCAACAAATTATTCATACATCCAAACAATTAGAAGTATCCTATCTTAAACAATTTATAAGCTAAAACAAACATCAAATTCCATACATTATTTTTAAGTTTATTCTTATAAATTTCCTTTCACAACATTTGTTTTTTAATTTTTTTCATTCATACAATGATCATTTCTTTAATTTACATTTATTTCTTACAAATTCAATTCCCATTCATTCGTGTAATGCTTAATTCCATTTATTTACATATGCCAATTACTTATTCTTACATATGTTATTTACATTTTCTTACTTATGTTATTTATACACAAATTTTAAACATATATAAATCAAATCTTAAAGTGCTATATAGGTTTCTTTGTAAATAAATTCACATTTATCCATTCAGTACTTATTTCCATTTATTTTCATTTATTACTTACAAAATTCATTTCATTTACAGACCGCACTCAACCTCTTATCATCATAACATGTTTAAATGATTTATGTGGTTCATTGTTTAAGAAATAGTAATCTTTTTTATTAATTTTCAAATAAGTTTGCATTTTGTCTAAAACTTCTGTATAAATCTTTGAAAACAGTAATGCAGATGGTACTGGTGCTTGATAATAATTGCAAAATATCAAGCAAAAATAATTTCAAAGATAAAATTTCCACACAATACACATATAAATTATACATATATAAATTTATTGTGTGCATCAGCTGCTGCTTCATGCATTACTAACTTCATTTGGTGAGATACATTTACCAATCATTTCCTTTAATACTTGATGTCGTTGATTCCATTTACTGCTTTGGTAATAATTATCTATAAGAGCAGTGCAGGTAACAACATTTGGTTTACACTTGACCATTGATCAAAAAATGCCAAAAGCAACGTTGATATGATTCATGAGAATGTGTTGATGATGAACCCATAACTGACTATGTCTAAGAACACATTATGCAGCATCATATTATTGTAGAATGATAAGATTAGAGGATAAATAGATTTATTTCTGTTTCGAACGATTATTGTGAAAAATATGCTTAATATAAAGCATACATATTCTATGTCTGAAGTGTTGGAACTAACAACCATTATTCAATAATATTTATTTTAATGCGAAAAATATCATTGTATTTCTTTTACAGTCAAAACAAATTCAATATAATAAGAAGCATATAATTGTATTTAATGCTTTTGAGCTTTCTGGTTTCATTTCTAATTCAATCTAACATTGTTGCTATATATTGGTAATGTTGAATTTCACCAGACTTGACCGCAATTTGTGAAAGTAGAATCAAAGACTGGAAATTTTCAAAACAATCAACGACATAGATTGGTTAAAAGAAATAAAGTCAAACAGATTTAATAACTTTAATAATATGAATAATCCGAAAAAGTATGATTTTAAAAAGTTTATTTTTAGCTATTAACAATGAATATCATTGGAAAACATATTAAATTTGAGATTTAATGGTGAAATCGATTTTTAAATCCAATTAATGTAGAAAAAGTTATCACATTTCAAAGTTTGGAATAGAAAGAAATTAGAATCGTGACTGTTCATTTTCCAAAATATGAAGGAGACCTGTGTGCTTTTGAAATCTAACTCAATAATAATAGTATAGATTATAGATTATTAACTAATATCATGTTTGGTGTGCTAAAATGATATACTATTAGCTACTTTGGTTTATTACATCAACGCTCTACATGCATAGAAATCTTTTTCTATGCCAAAATTTGTGCTCTTAATATATAATGACAATATAACATTTTGGCATAAAAACCGAACATATATGAGAATATATTAAATTTTTTAATAATTTATGATCTATGATAAGCCACAGAGCATTGTTCATTCCTATATCTTTTTTGACTATTTTTCTGCTTTAAAATTTTATAGCCATAGCTGGAGAAGTAAAGAACCATAGTAATACAACTACAACATTTGATGGAGATGGAAATGCTAGAAGACAACTCTAGAGCATTCAATACGCTGATATGCTTCTTATAGTATAGGGTTTGTTTTCACTTCTCCCATTGCATGTACCATAATAAGATACATAAATTTGGAATTGTCAAATGCTATCAAAGTTCTTATCTTTCCTTTTACCTCAAAGACCATTGTTTTCCCTAACATTATATTCAAATTACTTTGGCTTATGCCTCTTTGTCTTGCTACACTGACTGTTTTACATAGTGGACACTTCTATAAAATCAGTTTGTTTTTCTTTTTTCTTAAAATGTACATTTCATTTGGTTGTAGTTCTCTATCATAATGCTACCTTAGAATCTAAATTAATTTATCACATGGGTTTTTCTTCATTTGCTTTACGGTAATACTTGGACAATAATAAATGATGTGACGGAGATGAAAACTGTGCTGTAATCATTTACCATTTAATGTATTTTACATTACTAAATCAAGAAGTATTAAACAAATTCTTAAGCAATGCAATCATGTTTAACAGCAGATAAAAAGTTATTTTTACGGCCAAAATTGTTAGGATCAATATAATTAATCTATCCCAAAAACAAATATGATAAACTCCATGCGCATAGCATGAGTTCACACTAGTTAGTAAGAACAAATAATCATAATCATAGCCCTATAAGTACTTCATTAACATTTTTCTACTATTCACTTTCTTTCTCTCCTCACTTAGCTTCCTTCTCGATCTTAGTTTTAAAAATATATTAAAATAAACTAATATAAAATCATATAAAATTAAATAAAGACAAGAGATATCATTAGAACACTTGAAGCATGAGGCTTTGATTATTGAGATTGAAGAGAAATGCTAATTTTTTTTATTGATTTACGAAATTTAGAGACGTTACATACGTAGGGGAGTAAATTACATATCCATATGTTTTATGATGTAAAAGACCCACATATTATACATTATGAATGCTATGAATAAAATTTAAGGTCAAACAGATGGTTAAACATAATTCTATATACTATATATGTATATACACACACACACACACACATATATATATATATATATATATCTTTACCATTAATAACAAAAATTCAACGAATATTATGCGTCGTTTCTTTTTGGAATTTCAAAAACGTTTTGTAATAAAAACGTTACATAAGGGTATATTGATTAATGAAACCGCCTCATTAAAAGACAAACAGATCTAAGAAGAACTAGACTTGTCAAAATATCACCTAACATTTAGTCAATCCATTAACTCTTTTCATAAATGAGTTGGTTAACCCATTTACGATTATTATTAATAAAAGGGTCGTATTCATCTATATCCTTTATTAAAAGTCATAAATGGATAACTCATTACACATTTATTAAAAA
This sequence comes from Allium cepa, assembly GCA_030765085.1. NCBI lineage: Eukaryota > Viridiplantae > Streptophyta > Magnoliopsida > Asparagales > Amaryllidaceae > Allium > Allium cepa. The sequence goes on along the minus strand of CM060929.1, from coordinate 1,053,591,803 downwards.
TATGAAATTAAAAATTTTAAAATAAAGAATGAATTAAAATTTTTAAAATTTAAATATTGAAAATTCAAAAATATATTGTAAAAAAGAATTGAATTTTTTATCAAAGAGCGATCCTCGTTGTGAGGTGAGCATTCGTTATTATGTTATATTAAAAACAAAATTATAACGATACACTTTTCCATACAGTTTAGCTGGCCAATAAACCACACATGACCCATTTAAATTGAACGGAAAGGTGGATAGTAAGGAGAAAGAAAGAAGGAAGAAGATTAGAAGAAACTAAACAACATAGAATCTCACAACGGAACGGATAATTTATAATATAAAACAAATCCTTATACGTAAAAAAACCATAATATAAGTATATTAAGACATCAATCAGAGTATACTAACCTATTTTAGCCCGGACAATTATAACAACATGTCCTCACAATTACTGATAAATACATCAATGAATGCAACAGAAAAATAACCATGCACGTGAATACGTCCCTAGGCCTCCAGTTCGTCTACTAAAGCTCCAAAACATCCAATTAAACCTGGAAATATGCTCGGTCTGACCCTAGCGTTATAGGAAAAAAACGTCGAGGTCAATCTAGTAAAACTAGCGTGAGAAATTCAAATCACAAGGAATTTTATTTATTTCAACTTGTAAAATCCTTTAAAATCAAATGTATCTTGTAAGGCCATGTTGTACATAAACACCAATGGGTTTTTACCTTACGATAACCAAAACATTGGTAGCAAAAAATATAGTGATATTATAATAATGTCTAAGGGTGAAAATAATAATAATAATCAAGTAGTTGTGATGCTCATTTGTGTACATTACAACAATACTAGGTATATAATCAAAAACCTATAAGGCATGTTCGCTTATTATGTAGCATTCCATGGAGGTGCTCTCAGTACTTTGAGAATGGTCCTCCTGCACAAGGATCAGAGATATCCTTCAAGAGCAGCATATGTCCCTAGTGATGTACTTTAGAAGAAAACATAGTTGGTCTCGCTAAGACCGAGTGCATCGCCCCATGCATGCATAACAATTGTAAGTAATGTCTAAGTTGAGCCGACTACACCCTATGGGATTGCCGAACCTACTGGCCATGCCTTCTATATCTGGTTTTAGTCATTACCGCTGTGAGGCTACGTTTGGCATTCTAGCTCACGCACCACCATTAAAATAGATAATGGAACCACATATGGATTCCAATACCCAAACGGGTCTCAGAATCACACATGGATTCCCAAATCTCAAATAGACCTTGGACTCACTCACGGATTATCTTACCCTAATATGTTCGGAACCACACATGGATTCCAACATCTCAATATATCATGAAACTCCTCCATAAAACCGTATGTGGTTTCAGGGTGGTTACGGTTTTCGAGTCATCTCTTATGAGTACACTCTTCTGCTACTCGGGTGCTCCAAAAACTAATCGTCCATTTGTCGAAATGCTCAATACAAGTTCTTTAGGAAATAATTAGACAATACATAAGAGTGGGGATCGCCTCTTAACCGTTTAAGTGGACGGATCTCCTTATCATTTGTTCTAGAAGAACAAAATGAGTTTAAACATACAGTATAGCACCACCGACGGTAACTATACTATATCACCCTGTTTTTCTTCTAGATATTTCCAGAGTTAAAATCCTTCGTGTTAAGTAGAGAATATTTCTGTATCACCAAAATTAGGAAGGATTACATATTTAGGTCAAGATTTGATAGTCGGTTATTTAACTATCACATATACAAACATTTCAAACAGAGATTACATCTCCCATGAAAATCACAAGCCTCATATAATTGATTTTCCATTATTTAAAAATCACCTTTCAATATACTTGAAAATCACTTCCATATGCTTATCTCAACAGGATAATTATATTCACAAACCATTTCACTTTCAAAACTTAGAAACTTTTCCATGTACTTAAGTATTACTATAAGTATATTCAGGAAACATTCGGAAAGATTTTTTATTTCAAATCATATTAAAATGACCAAAACTCTGTATATCATAAAACAGAGATATTAATAATCCAAGCACTAATTCACTCCATAAATCTCTTTTATTTTATACATAAATAAATATCTCCTTTATAACTTTCCAAATTAATTTATAAAATATTTTATAAGTCTCCGATCTATTTATATAATACTCGTTTATAAATCTCAAACCCTTTTGTAAAAACCTCCATTTTCGAACCACTAAACCACATTTATAAACCTGTTTCCTAAAATCATTCAAAACCGACTTCTTCCAATTTTAAACCTCTTCTAAATTTATAAACACTCATTAATTTGTTTATAAATATCCAGAACCATTTATAAAACTCTTCCTATATTATTTTTTGAAATAAAACTCTTCCCATATTTAAACAAACTTATTTATAGACTCTTTAAGGTAGTAAGGTTCCCTTGATAAACCATAATGTATTTAAAATAACTTTAATTAACTTAAAATAATAAGTTATTGTTTAAAGATCCTTTTATTTCATTTTAATTAAACCTCTTCAAAAATAATAACTTTAAAATCTCACTAATAATATATTAAAATAATTTTAAACACTATTATTGCATTAAGAAGTTAACTTCAAAACAATACTAATATTATAATTAATTAACTTTAAAACGTTATTAATAAAAAAATCAAATAAGTTTTAACTAACACTAATATGATAATTAATTAACATACAAATATAATTAAATATATTAAATCAATATAATTAAGTAACTTTAATTAAAAACTAAAGTACAATTAAATCAGTTTAATTAAATAATTAAATTAAAACATTTTAAAACAATAATTAGATAACTATTAAAATAATAAATAAATATTATTAAATAACTCAAAGATATAACTTTTAAAAATCATTTTAGAAAAATAATGAACTTAGATCATTATTAAAAAAAAATTAATCATCTTTAAAACCATTATTAATAAATAGTTGTTGCCTTTTAAATCTTATTACTAAATAAAAATTATCTTTAAATCGTTATAATAGATATTAATTGTTATTAAACTAAATTTCAAATCATAAATTTCTTTCCAAATTTAGTAGAAGCTTATATCACCATGGTACTTAAACACGGCGCCACATTATTTAATTAATATTTTCAAGATAATAACTAATATTTACAAAATCAACGATTATGTAAATAAAATCAATACTTAACCATCGTTGGTTAACATATCACATATTCCAAGTGGTATATCAATTAATGATATATAATTAGATGTCCTAATCTATAAAATAGCAGAACAGAGATTTATTCTGCTAATTAAATGTCAAATATATTTAATTAGCAAAACAATATTTTATTCCCTAAACAGATTTACAGTTACTATATTCAATCCAATTTAACTCAACAATATTATATTAGGCCAAATAAACATCAATAATTAAGGTATATAAATTTAAAGGGCATTGTTAATTAAAATAATGTAATTTAAATTTAGTATCTTTGAATATGTTATAATTTTTACAAATGCTAAGTCTATGAACAAATTTCACTAGACTGTGTGTTCGCCAATACGAGCACAATGCAAAAATTCGTAGGTCGATTGGATTTAAAACAAGCTAGATATCATCTTTTAAACTCAACACATTTACTTATATAAATACACAAATATAAATTGTTTTCTCACTAACCATATGCTCGGCCCAAAGCCCAAACATGCAAACTCGAACCCGCTCTATTCCCCTCTCCCTCTTCTTCTTCTTCCTCCTATTAATACTAATTCCAATAACCATTAATGTGCATGTGGTGCACGTGCACAAGGCCTTCGCCCACTAATCCAACTCGTCGAGGCTACCCACACAACCGTCATCACCTTCTTATCATGATAGACTCCTCAGTTCCATGCTTGAACCTCACCATCTCATCGAGATCCATCCATATTGAGGATGAAAAAGCATCAGGCGAACAAATCGCAACCATTTTTATCACCAAATCCCACGAAAATTTCACCACTCGACTGCCTCTCCATCTCGATCACAACCCCAAGCTCCAAATTTTCAATCGATGCTTAAACCAAAAGTAAATTTGAACCCTAGTTTTCGACAATGAAAATCATCTTGATGGAATGCTGTGAACTTACATCAAAATTACTACGACTCCATACGAACCCAACGAAATAAGCGGCGTCGAACAATTCGACCTAAATCAATAAAATTTGATTTTTGAAATTTGTGAACAACTTTTCCTTCTTACTATTATTTGATGATTTCTTGTTCATTACTCGACGAAATCTCTAATGACGAATTTCTAAAAATACTAGACATCAAGACGAACAACTTCCATCTTGGACAATTATGCTAATTGTGAGTGATTTGAGGGTTCTTGATTTTTGAAAGTTGAAGGTGAAATTTGTTTTCATCTCTAGGAAAAACAAAAGTAGGTAGAAGAAGATGATGAGTATGAGAGCAACCATAGTAGCAAGGAGAGGATTCTCCAGTAAATATGTTGATGACTAAAAAGATAGAGGCAAACATATTGGTACTGGCAAGAGACAGGGGGAGACAAGTGTGGACAATGGTGGCTGAGGAGAAAAAATAGCTGATGTGGGTAAAAGTGGTGTATTAGATGCATATGTATGTGTTTGTTTTCGGCACTTTGCCAAATAGTATCATATCTGATTACGAGTCGCGATTGATAGAAAATGAAAATATGATCGCGTAGAGAAATGTGACACGATCCAAAACAAGAATAAAATAGACAAGTTATCAAGTTCTACAAAGATTTCAAAATTGCTAACTTCGACGTAAAATATGTCAAATGAAAATTTAAATATTTTCTAAATTAAAAATTATGGAAAAATTCTATAAATTAAAAATGCGTCGTTAAAAATCAAGCAGTTATTTGGAACATAGATTTTACTGCGTTTTAAATAGAACCCCAAATCCAATATTAAAAACTAATTAAATATTTCAAGAATCAATGTGATAAAATTCTGGGTCGTTACACTCTCCTCCCTTAAAAAGAATTTCGTCCTCGAAATTTCACCCCATGAATAACCAATATTGTTCATAAGCCCGCATGATGATCAAAGATCATTTATATACTAAATCTAATTCGATCACTACTCGAATACATAACTCCACTTCCAAACTAGTATTGCTTACTCGATTTCATTGTGCGGACTCCGATCGGTCTCCTTGATTAGGAACCACTGTTCTCCTTACACTATCATAGACTATGATAGAAAAATTTATTTCCATGTCAAGAACCCTCATCAAGTGCTCACCGTAAAAAATCGAGTAATAGATCCTTATTTGAAACGGTGTGAAACACTTCAAAGCCTTGTACTCGAATATTAGATCAAAAACTATATGAAAAAAGAAATGATCAATATCCAACTTATGCACTTATTTAATTGGTTATTCCTAATACCAATTCTATTACCACTAAATTATTTATGAAAACATTTTCACAAAAATTCCAATTTAGGTTCAAACATTTTAGATAATTCAACTTTATTTATGAAACCATTTCATAAAATCACTTTAATTCATTAGTTCGTGTAATACCATCATATATCCTAAAAGTATATATAAAACACCATATTTTTAATTCTATTCACTTTTAGCCATTCAGACCTAGGCCCAAAATAATTAGGGTCTTAAAAATGAGTCGACCAATACAACCTCTTTACCCGTTTGGTCTAGTAAGTAACTAGAAGAGTAGGACGTCGGTATCCAAATTCCATTCTAGATTCTAGTTTTATTTAGACACTCAGAGGTAAAATTGTTTACTAGCCGACTCATTAACATCAAGTGATTTTAGCTTTCTAGGTTTTAAAATTAAAAGACACAATTTAATAAAAAAAGTTTGTAAAACATTCTCAATAAATTTGACCCAATTGCAGCTTCATTCATTAATCCATTTTAAATCAAGATACTTTATATTTTGGAGACTTAAGAGTCAAATACCTAGATATTTATTTCAAAATCTTTTGAAAATGATACTATATATGTTTTAATCCACAACAATATATATATATATATAACCCAAGTAACCCCAAAATGAAACCAAGGAATTAGGTACTACCAAATAGTATTATATATTCCCCCACCAAGAAGGGTAATACTTAAGAGAAGTGTCTACCATCCGGACACATCTCCTGTCCATTTTTAGTTATTTTTGAGCCACTCGAACTAGTTAATTTGAAAACACTTTTCTTCTTTTCAAATCCCTTTTTGAAAAAATATCATATATATATATATATATATATATATATATATTTCTAAATAAATATTTTTTATCAAACTATTAACTTCCAACTTACTTTGGATTCGTCCAGATTCGAATTCGTCTCGATCGTACAGTGATAAAGAATAATTTACTAAGTGCACAATACTGTTCGCCTAAGCAAGCATCTAATCGTCACTAAGAAGATTATTCTAATCACCAAAAACAAATCGAGACTCATTTCCTAAACTAAACCAAAGAAAATATACCTTTTCTTTTAAACTTTCTCTTTCAAAAGTATTTATACTTAAAATGTTTTTAAGCAAACTATTGCCACTATTTCCTAACATATTTATACTTTAAACTCTTTCAAGTATAGTTAATGCTTCTTTTCCCATAAATCATCTGAAATAACAATATACATCTTGTATACCAAATCATGCTTTTGGTATTTAATAAAAATCTGCTTTTACCCAAACAAATCTATAACAAAATTCCTTTTATTTATAAACATATATTTATAAATCAAATTCGTAAAATCACTCCTTTTAAAGGAATCATTCCTCAAACATTTATTTCGAAAATATTCTAGCTTCCTTTTTAACAAAACAAGATTTATTAAAAACTAAAATTTTAGGAAATCAAATTTATATAAAATCATTCCTCAATATTTAGTTCAAAATATTTAAATTTTCTTAAAATAAGAAACTTATATTGAAGTCAAATTTTAACCTAGCATTGTGAACAAATGCCTTATAGTCAAATTGTGAAACTTAATTCATAAGGTATTCATTTTTGATACTCCCAAATTCCTATCTACCTAACTCAGGTTTGGAAAAGAAGAATCCATATAGCTTAACAAATAATGGTCAATGCTCAGAACTAGGTGAGCATGACTAAACGAATCCTATATGATAATGATGGAATATTATCATTTCTTAACAAACAAGCACAACTAAGAATAACTATATTAGATTTTTGAAAATATACATATAAAATATATTCCTTGGTAAAATTATTCCATTTACCAATCTAAAACAATATTGTGTCAGCTGGCCTTGTTCGAGTGTTTAGGAAATCCCTATGGATAACGTTAGCCAAATGTAACCAAAATTCTTAAGCCACTCAACAGATCAAACAACACAATATAAAATATTTTTATATCACTAGCAATATGCGTTCATATATATACACACACTCAGATTCATCCTAGAGTCTCTCTTACCCTATCTCAAATGAGTCGACCCTAACAAAACCTAGGTGTTTGCTCAACCTAAGCACTGATACCACATGTAACGACCCACTTTTATGTATAGTTTAAGCGGCCAATAAATCACACACAATCCACTCAAATTAAATGGAAATGAGGATAATTAGGGGAAAGAAAGAAGAAAGAAGTCCGAAAGAAACTAAACAACACATAATCTCACAGCAGAATGAATAATCTATAATATAAAATAAATCCTTATACATAAAAAAACAAACTGTAATATATGTATATACAGACATCAATTGGAGTATACTACCTTATTTTAGCCCGGACAGTTATAGAACCTGTCCTCACAATTTCTCACAAATACATCAATGAACGCAATGGAAAAATAACCATGTACGTGAATACGTCTCTGGGCCTCCAGCTCATCTCCTGAAGCTCCAAAACATCCAACTAAACCTAGGAATACGCTCGGTCTGACCCAAGCATTATAGGAAAACAATGCCTACGCCAGTCTAGTAAAATCAGCACGAGAAACTCAAATCGCAAGGAATTTTATATATTATAGCTTGTAAAATCATTTAAAATCAAAGGTATCTTGTAAGCCCACACCGTGCATAAACACGGATGGATTTTTACCTTACAATAACTAAAACATTTATATCAAAAAATACAGTGATATTATAACAATGTCTAAGGGTGAAAATAATAATAATCAAGTAGTTGTGATGCTCATGATGTACATCACAACAATATTAGGTATATAATCAAAAACCAATAAGGCACGTTTGTTGATTATGTAGGATTCCATTGAGGCGCTCTTAGTACTTCAAGAACGGTCCTCCTACATAAGGATCAGAGATATCCTTTTGAAGCAGCATACATCCTTAGTGATATACAATAGGAAAAACATAGCTAGTCTCGCTAAGACTGAGTGCATCGTCCCATGCATGCATAACAACTGCAAGTAACACCTAGGTGGAGCCGACTACACCCTATGGGTTTACCAACCGTACCGGCCATGCCTCTTATCTCTAGTTTTAGTCATTACCACTGGTGAGGCTACGTCAAGCATTCGAGCTCATGCACTGCCATCAAAACAGATCATGGAACCCATATGGATTCCAATACCTCAACGGGTCTCCAAAACACACAGAGATTTCCACATCTCAAATAGATCTTGGAATCATGCATGGATTCCCATACACCAATGGGTTCGGAACCACACATGGATTCCAACATCTCAATATATTAACAGTCTTTTGGATTGTATACTATTTAACTTGTGTATAATATATAAGTGTATAAGTTAATACTATAGCAGCTAATAAATAGTAAAGCATAAAAAGCATGCAAACCAGAGTTTTTATACTGGTTCGGACAGTCTTGAAGCTTCCCATTGGTGTTTCCATTAACCAAATTACCCTTACTTCGCCCGAAGGAATAGGCTAATACAAAAGTACTTCTGACAATCTTGTGTTCAAATAACATAGTTTTTGACTTATAGTACATATCTTCCTATGATCTCCTTTGAGTATATGAATATGAATGGTTTGAGTTGTAGGAAGGTATTTAACCAAAATTATATTTTGGTTATAATAGATTGAGAGTATGTGAACAATGTATATGCAAGAAAGTGTTTAGAAATCAAGAGAGGAAAGAATAGATTAATTCAAGTTAGTTGATTTCTACTTCTCAATCAAAGTGGTATTTATAGATTCAAATAGGTGCGGATGAAGAGTTGTTAATATTTGAGAAAGCCTATTCACTTTAATGGTTGCAACCTTTCATTGAAAGGTGATTTCTTTTTGTTTCATACAAAAGTGTCTTTTCAAAATTGACAGTTACTGCACATGACAAACATATGTGACTTCAGAAACTTTTAAATCGAGAATAGTCACAGACGTCTATGGTTTTATCTCAAATGTCAGTGAGATGTAAAATCAGTTTTTTAACTTAATTTTGATGCATATAGAATTGTGTGTGATGGTGTATGCATATGTAATCAAGGAGACCTTAATAATATTTTATCTAAGACTCTTTTACAATAGGATAACCTTACTAACACTAGTATGGTTGATAGATTTTGTATCTCCTTGAGTCTCAATATCTTCGAGCATGGTGTCTTTTTGTAGCATGTACCTGCAATCTTGATAAGGTCTTTTTATACGATTGTATAGTTGTTATCATTGAAACATAAATTGGTGGTTCTAACAATTTCCCCCATTTTGATGATGACAACTATACAATCAAAAAGTCAATTATGCAATCCAAAAAAATGAAAGTATTATTATATTTGTCTCCCTTGATGTATATGCATGGATTTCCCCCCTCTGTCATTATCAAAATGGAGGGAAACAATAGAAGATACAGAGATATTGAACAGACATACCATATTATTAATTAAGATCATGGAAAATCAAATATGGAAGTTCAAAATAAAATTAGAGACAATTGCAGCAAAAGTTGTAAATAGTGAACCAAACAAGCATAAGAATTGCAAAATAAAATGAAAATTCTAATTGTACTGGTTTTGTGAATAAGATAAACTCCCATAGTTCTCGTAATATTCCCAATAAGAAGATGGATCATGATCGTATGTACCCGGCCATTGCCTTTCGTCGTTGTACTTCTCATCTTCATGAATTGAAAGGCCTTGAAATGCCATGTACGATTGTTGAAAATGTGGAGTATCAGATACGTACATGTCATCGCTATCTTCTTCTTCTTCCTCAAGTTGCACGTAAATAGGAGTCTTTCCTCGATCACCTCTATCGTAAGACATACCTTGGGGCAAGGATTGAGAACAATAAACTGGTGTTTGAGCTTGAGGTAGAGGTGTTGGTGAAGGCGAGAATGATGAGCGAGAAGAAGATCGTCTATGAACTTTGCACATTACTTTGCCTAAAGTGGGGACCACTTTATCCAAACTCTTCTCCATTTTTATCATCCTTGCGGAGAAAGAATATTCTAATCCAGTCATCTTTCTGTTTAAAGCTCGCTGATTAGTCGTGATTATCTTTTGATTTTTAAATGCTAAATCATGTAGAGATTCATTTTGCATTGATTCCACACGAGCTTCTTGTACGTCGGAGTTCGAATAATATTCGGTAGCACGACTAGAAGAAGGTGGTTGTTGTGAAGGGTGAGGGGAGTAGGTCTGGTGAGGGGTGCTAGTTAGAGGAGGACCATGATGTTCTTATTAATGCTATGTAGAGTCCATTGCACGAAGGGGATTATCCGAGGTCGGCTTTTGGGAAGATGCATCAAGGATAGATATCATGGACCACTACCTTTTGTTGGTATTTCTTCGTATTGTAATAAGTATGAAGGAACTCGAAGGCCTTGCAAGATGCACATTATGTACGGAGCATATACAATTGAGCGACGATGCTAAGACCAAAAACTTTTAATTTGGTCATGAATAATTTTTCCCCAATTTACTGGTAGGCAGATAAATATTGCATACAAAGCTCGATGGTCATGGGGATAAATTTGCTCGTGACTACCTAGACGGGGAATGACTGTGTTAATTATCATTCGATTTAGTAGTTTAACAGATGGGTGTAGGTAAGAGGATTTCAATTGGGGTATCTTATCTTCCCATATTTGATGGGTAACTTCATCTCTGGGTAAAAGAGCGAGATCCGGTATATCCGTTAAGTCCATTACCTCATAAGAACATCCTAATATACTGCCAACCATATATACATCAATTTTAATTTCTTTCCCATAGACACTTGACCACAACAAACCATCATCATTCTTCTAATTCCAAATATCCGTACTACATAGATTGGAGTAGAAAAGGTGAATAGCTAAAGGAAAGATGATTACCTTATTTGCATCATAGCTAATTAGGTTGCAGAAACCGAAATCAGTATTATTCCTAGAATTTCATATTCCATCACATTTCCAAGGCGATAGATTGGATTTTCCCTTAGGAAAGCACTTGAAATCATTTGATGGCATTGGGATTGTTACAGAGCCATTGGTTTATGTGAGCTTGTGTAACCGGGGCTTGAGAGGAGAAGGAAGATTGGCCTTGTTTTTGTTTTTTAGAGATGGTAACTTTCTTGGGAGCCATTGATTGATGAATTTGAATGTTTTGGAAGTTAGGGTTCCAGAAATAAGGAATTGAAATGGAGGTAAAAGTGAAGAAAGGGATAAAGTTGTTTATATATGGTGCTGAAAATTTATGGCCAGAGCAGCGACAAACGTCTATTGGGGAGTCATTGAAGTCTGCAGCTTTAGTAAAAATGAAATAGAAATTCAATAGATGTCTGTGATGGTTCCACTGATATCTGTGGCTATAGAAAAACTAAACAAAGAGTTTTGACAGATGTCTGTGAGGTTTCCTCAGACGTTTGTGACTACAGGAAAAAAATTCTCGTAGCTTGTGACAGACGTCTGTGTTATACTCACAGACGTATGTGGTATGTAATTTCTGACATATTGAAAACTTTAAATATTAATTAAAGTTTTGTTAAATTTTTAATACAATAAGACAATATACATACCAAAAATTAATAAATAAACATAATTTATATGATGCGTAGCTTAGTTTTTGTCAAAGAATTCAGAATTGTTGATTTATTGTATATCCCACGAATTTGGTTCAACTTTTGTATCATCAATTAATGTCTTCGGTGGAGAACAACTTGGACGAGTTGGAGTGTCAATCCAAGCTTGGTTTGATGGTCCCAGTTTGTACAGATTTCTTAGAGTAATGTCATGCACTTGTGTAGGAGTTTCTTGTAATCAAGGAGATTTTTGATGTATGCAATTTTTTGTTGGTGAATGACCAAAATTGCTAGAATACACTTCTCGAGAAAATTTAGATAAGATCCTTGACGTCGTTGCTCATTGTACATTTCACATTGAACGCCGATCATTTCTTGTTGATAGTGATATATCTCATTGACTTTGTCGATGAGATATGTTGATTTCAGATCAATTGAACATTTAGCTTTCTTTTCTTTAGGAGAAAAACCAGTGCGGTATGTTGGTGATGCAGCTATGTTTAGAGAGATTAAATGAGTTGATTAGGTGTGGATTTAGTTGGTGATACGCAAATGCTATCTGACGGCGGTGATTTATAGTCGATAGTTGAATAGATGTAGTCGTGATCGGAAGACATTTTTATGTATTATTTGTTTGAATAATTTTATTTGTGTTTATCAGCTGAATTTTTATGATAAAGCTTTGCTATATTTAGAAAATAGGTGGAGGAAAAGGAGTTAAGCCATAGCAATTTAACAGAGAGTAGTTACTTATTTAAATGGTTGTTATTAGTTTAATTTCTATGTGGTTATTATTAATTCTACATATATAAAACCAATTGTGCAGTTGAAAGTCTATATGAGTTATTTCTACAAATTTAAGTGAACAAAATATCATTTCTACAAATTTAGTTAACCAATTCATTGTATGAACAAATTCCTAGACCCCGTCTTAATTTAAGTTAGTTCACTTAACAGTTTTGTAAAAATATCAGCTATTTGATTTTCGGTAGTAACAAATTCAAGAGTTATTATTTCTTTTTCAACATTATCTCTCAGAAAATGGTGACAAATATCGATATGTTTTGTTCATGTATGATTAATTGGATTTTTAGATAAATTTATAGCATTAGTATTATCGCAATATATTGGAGATTTGTTTATTATTTTTCCATAGTCTTAAGTGTTTTTGCATATATATTACTTGAGCGCAAGCTAAGGCAGCAGAAATATATTCCGCTTTATATGTTGAAAGAGAAACACAATTTTGCTTTTTACTAAACCACAAAACTAAAGATTGACCAATAAAAAGATATGTGTCGCTTGTACTTTTTCTATCCGAATTACATCCACCAAAATCTACATCACTATAAGATACAAGTTCAAACGTACTGCCATTTGGATAAAATAGACCATAATTTTTAGTGTTGGTTAAATATCGTAAAATCCATTTAACTGCTTAATGATATGATTCATTAGGTTGTGCTTGAAATCTTGCACATAAACCAACACTCATCATATTGTATGGTCTACTAATTGTTAAGTATAGTAAAGATCTTATCATGCTTTGACATAGTTTTTGATCGAACTCTTTTCCATGTTCATCTTTGTTTAGATGATTAGTAGTACTCATTGGAGTGGGTTTACTTGATGTGTTATCCATTCCAAAATGTTTTAGTACTTCTTTAGAGTATTTTTCTTGATTTATAAAAATTCCATTATCTAATTATTTTATTTTTAATCCTAAAAAGGAATTCAATTCACCCATATGAGACATTTCAAATTCATTTGTCATTATTATTGAAAATTCATTACATAAATTTTCGTTAGTGGATCCAAATATAATATCATCAACATAAATTAAACAATTAATATATCCTCCCGTTCTCTTTTAGTAAATAATGTTGTACCTAGTTTACCAGTTTGAAAACCGGAATTTATTAGATGTGATTTTAATCGATTATACCAAGCTTGAGGTGCTTGTTTTAAACCATATAATGCCTTTTTAAGTGTAAAAACATGTTCTGGATATTATTCCATGAACAAATACTAGTGGTTGTTCAATGTAAACATTTTCTTTTATAAAACCATTCAAGAAAGCACTTTTAACATCCATTTGAAATGGCTTATATTTATGATGATATGCAAAAGCAAGTAATATTCTTATGGCTTCAAGCCGTGCTATAAGTGCAAAAGTCTATTCATAATCAATTCCTTCTTCTAGATTGTATCCCTGTGCTACTAATCTTACTTATTACGTATATTTCCATTTTCGTCTGCATTGTTTTAAAAAACCCATTTTATTCCAATTACTGTTGGTACTAGTTCCCAAACATTATTACGTTCAAATTGATTAAGTTCTTCTTGCATTGATAAAATCCAGAAATTATCATTTGATGCTTCCTTGTAATTTTTTTTGGGTTCAGAATTAGATATAAATGCTACATTACTCATTTGATTTATTTGCCTTCTAGTCAAAACATTGATATCTGGATTCCCAATTATCTTATCAATAGGATGATCTTTTAAAATATGGGGTAGTGATTTCAAATGAATGTTATTTTGATTACCATTATTATTTTCAATCACAATTTCAATGGCTTTATTTTGATTAGTGCCAAAAAATTCTTCGTCGACTTTATTTATATTTTTAAAATTTTCATCAAACGAGACATGAAGACTTTCCTCTATAACATTTGTTCGTTTGTTAAAAATTATGTATGCTTTATTTAGATCGGAATATCCAAAAAAAATTCCCGGCTTTTGAATCGAATTTACAAAGATTATCTTTTGTATTTAGAATAAAGCATTTTGATTCAAATATTCGAAAATATGATACTTTTGGTTTCTTTTTGTGGAACATTTCATAACATGTATTTTTAGTCATACGTCTAAGAGTTACACGATTTAATACATAACATGTAGTAGCAACTGCTTCGGTCCAAAAATTCTTTGGTAAGCCACTGCCATTTAGGAGAGTTCGAGCATATTCTTGCAAAGGTGTGATTTTTTCTTTCAACTACTCCGTTTTGTTGTGGTGTTCATGGAAATGAAAAATTATGGCTAATTCCCTTTTTAGTACAAAAGTTTGTAAATAATTCATTTTCAAATTCTCCACTGTGATCACTTCTTATACTTTTACTTTAAATCCATTAGAGTCTCAATTCATTTAGAAATTTTTTAAACATTTCGAATGTATCACTTTTATGTTTTAAAAATAGCATCCTAGTATAAATTGAAAATTTGTCTACAATTACAAAAACATATTTATTGGAATTTATCGAACGTACTTGAGTTGGACCAAATAAGACCAAATGAGGTAATTCAAGAGGTTGTTTAGTAAAGATTTCCTTTTTAGACTTAAATGAGATTTTCATTGATTGTTCAAGTTGACATGCATTGCATAGATTTTTAACTTTGAAATTTATTTTGGATGCTGCTCTTACAAAATTATTTTTAGCTAATTTATTTATATATTTGAAATTTATGTGATAAAATATTTTGTACCATATCCATGGATCATCGTGATTTGCGATTAAACATAAATCATTATTATGATTAATATTCATGTTTAGAATATAAATATTTCAATTTCTTGTTCCTTTAAAAATTAAAGTCTTGTTTTGACCAAAGATATTGCATTTATCTTTTTCAAAATTGATTCCAAATCCCTTATCGCTTAATTGGCTTAGTATAAGTAAATTATTTTTTAAGTTTTTGACTAATAATACATTTTAATAAATAAGAGAAGTAGATATGCCGAAATTGATGACGTTTCCAATTCTGATAACATATCCTTTGAAATTATCCCCAAAAGTGACCGTGCCACCGTCCATGTAAGTAATGTTTGATAGCATGTATGCATTTCTCGTTATATTTTTGGAGCATCCACCATCGAGTATCCATTTATCCTTATTATTAATTTTGTTTTTGGGTACCTACAAAATAATAAAAATCTTTAATTGGTACCCACTTCCTCCGTTAGGGTCCTGTGTGTTAGTAGGAGAAGGTAGTCATACCCATAAGGGTTTGGAATCTTTAGAGATGTAATTTTCATTATGAACTATATCTTTTAGATATACATCTACGTGTTTTTGTCTAGTCAATTTGTTATTTGTTTTAAGAATCCATATTTTAATCATTTTTGTTCCCTTATTTTCATAATTAGACTTCGTTTTTATAGAAATTTTATATAATGTAATTTACTTCTTAAATCTTTGATTAATATTATAAACCAGATTATTTCTAGAACGTTTATGAATTTTTTTCGTTAAATCCTAATCCCTTCCTATTTCTTGATGGTTTTCAAACCTTTATCAAATTATGTAGATTATGCTTTCCATTATTAAATTTTGAAACATTGTTAGTAATTTTATCTAATTTATTTCTGAGATCATAAATTTCTATATTAGATAATTCTAAATTTTGTTTCAATTCATAATTTTCTTTTTCAAGTTTACAATTCTCTAATTTGTTATTCTCTATATCATGTGTTAGAGTAGCATTTTGAGATGATAATTTTTTACATTCTTTTTGTGTTAATTCTAATTCTTCTTCTAAAATGGTTTTCTCGTCTTTTAACAATCCAATTTCTAATTCAGCTCTATTTAATTTTCCCACATTTTCTTTATTCAATGTTTTTAATTCTCTATACTTGTTATCTAATTGTAAACTAATTTCAAGAATTCATCATATGTTAATAAAGGATGAACCTCGTCTATGCTAGCCATGAAGCAAACATTTGCTTGTTCTGAGTCACTGTCGCTATCGGATGAAGAGAAAGAGTCGAGTCATCCCAAATTACTTGAAATGCTCTTCTCTTTTTCTTTAAATTTTTGAATTTATTTTTCTTTTTATCATAATTGAGTAGTGGACAGTCTTGCTTCATATGGCCAAATTTATCACACCCGAAGCATTTCATTGATGTTTGATTTAAGGAATTTGTGTTGCTGGTGTTTTGAAATTTCATCATCTTTTTGAACTTCTTGAACTTGTTGTAATTTTAGACGATGAAAACAATCTCATCTTCTTCCAAGTTGGAGTTGTCATTATTTGCCTGAAATGCAATGTTTTTCCTTTCTTAATTTTATTCTTTTCACTCATGTAAATTGGCTTCATACGACATCAGATTTCCTATTAACTCTTCAACTTTGATTTGGAAAGATAGTTAGCTTCTTCGATGGCTAAATTTTTTCTTTTCCATTCGTTTGTCAAAATGTTCAAAATTCATGCGACTAAATCGAAATTAGTGAATTTAACTCCTAGTGCCACAAGCTCGTGTTGTATAATTTAAAATCTAGCATATATGTCAATAATTGATTCATTTGACTTCATTTTAAAAGAAAAAATTGATTTTGTAGAATAGAAATGTTTGTTATCTTAACTTTGTTTGTGCCTTCATGGATAATTTCTAATGTACACCATATAACATAAGCATTAGTGTAACGCATGACTCATAGAAATTCATTTTTATCGAGTGAGAAAAATAAAACATTCATAGCTTTGGCATTGTTGGATGCCTTTGCTTTTTGTGCATCATTCCATGTGCCAATATCAATGTCAAGTGCTTCATATTTATTTTGAGTTGCTAGTTATATTTCTAATCAATTTTCTTCCATACAAATTAGTATGCGTGTTGACCAATAAGCATAATTAGATCTGGCAAATAGTAGAGGACGAGCAGTTGAAATACCTTTTAGAAATGTACATGCCATTTTAATGATTTCAATTACGCGATACTGTAGATTGAAATAACCCTTCTCTGATACCAATTGAAAGTCTTGTGGATCTTATATTATTTAACTTGTGTATAATTTGCAAGTGTATAAGTTAATAATATTGTAGACAATAAATAGAAAAGTATGAAAAGCGTGCAAGCCAGAGTTTTTATACTGGTTCGAACCTCCTGTCCTACGTCCAGTCCCGAAGCTCCCCTTTCGTGTTTCCTTTAACCAAATTACCCTCACTTTTCCTAGAGGAATAGGCTAATACAAAGTCTTTTGGACAATCTTGTGTTCCAAATAACACAGTTTTAGACTTATAGTACAAATCTTCATATGATCTCCTTTGAGTATATGAATATGAATGTTTTGAGTTGTAGGAAGTGATTTAACCAAAAATATATTATAGTTATAATTGATTGAGAGTATGTGAATAATGTATATGCAGAAAGTGTTTACAAATCAAGCGAGGAAAGAATGGATTAATTCAAGTTAGTTGATTTCTACTTCTCAATCAAAGTAGCATTTATAGATTCAAAAAGGTGCAGATGAAGGTTGTTACTATTTGAGAAAGTCTATTCACTTTAATGGTTGCAACCTTTCATTGGAAGGTGATTTCTTTTTATTTCAAATAGAAGTGCCTTTTCAAAATTGATAGTTATTGCACATGATAGATGTCTGTGGTAAAATCTCAGACGTCTGTGACTTTAGAAAATTTTAAACCGACAATTGTCATAAACGTCTGTAATTTTATCTCAGATGTATGTGAGATGTAAAATCAGTATTTAAACTTAATTTTGATGCATATAAAATTGTGTGTGATCGTGTATGCATATATACTCAAGGAGACCTTAACAATATTTTATCTAGGACTCTTTTACAATAGGATAAAATTACCAATAGTAGTATGTTTAATAGATCTTCCTATCTCTTTGAGTCTCAATATCTTCGAGCATGGTGTCATCTTATAGCATATACCTACAATCTTAATAAAGTGTGTGTATATATATGATTATATAGTTGTTATCATTGAAACATAAACTGGAGGTTCTAACATATATCATGAAACACATCCATTGTTAGCATATACCTACAATCTTATGAGTAAACTCTTCCTCTTCCCAGACACTCCAAAAAGCAATCGTCGATTTTTCGGAATGCTCAATACCGGTCCTTTAAGAATTATTTAGACAACACATAAGACCGGGGATCACCCCCTAACCGTTTAAGTGGACGGTTCTCCTTATAATTTGTCCTAGAAGAACAGAACGAATTTATATGGACAGTATAACACCACCAATGGTAACTGCACTATATAATCCCCTTGTTTCTCCTATATATTTCAAGATTTAAAACCCTTTGGTGTTAAGTAGGGAATATTTCCGTTCCACCAAAATTAGGAAGGATTGCATATTTAGGCCACGATTTGATAGTCAGTTATTTAACTATCAAACAAACAAACATTTCAACAGAGGTTACATCTCCTATGGTAATCACTAAGCCTCATTTAATTGATTTTCCATTATTTTAAACTCACCTTTCAATATACTTGGAAATCACTTCCATATACTTATCTCAATAGGATAAGTATATTCATAAACCATTTCACTTCCACAACTTAAAAACTTTTCCATGTACTTAAGTATTGCTATAAGTATATTCATGAAACATTCGAAAAGATTTTTTTATTTCAAATCATATTAAAATGACCAAAACTCCGTATGTCATAAAACAAAGATATTAATAATCCAAACACTAATTCTTTCCATAAATCTCTTTTATTTTATAAATAAATATCTCCTTCTTAACTTTCCAAATTAATTTATAAATACTTTTTAATAAATCTCAAACCCTTTAATAGAAAAAGTGGAAATTAGGTTGAAGGACTTCTATTTGCAGGGTAATAAGTTTTAAGGACAACATTTCTGAATAATTAGTTTTAAGGACAATTTTCAGCATAATGATAAATTCATTTATCCTTTTAAGTTATACTGAAAAATGATAAATCCTTTTATCATTATTTCTGTATAACTGAAAATGATAAATTCTTTTATCTTTTTCCTGTAAAATGTCCTTAAAACTAATTTTTTAGAAACAGTGTCCTTAAAACTTATTCCCTTCACAAATAAGCCCTTGAAGTGAAAATCCCCTTAATAAAACCTCCCGTTTCAAAAAACTAAACCACATTTACAAACCTGTTTTTTTAATAATACAAAACCGACTTCTTCTAATTTTAAACCTCTTCCAAATTTATAAACATTCATAAATTCTTTTATAAATATCAAGAACCATTTATAAAACTCTTCTGGTATTTAAACAAACCTATTTAATACACTATTTAAGTCAGGTTCCCTTGATAAACTATAAAGTATTTAAAATAACTTTAGATAACTTAAAATAATAAGATATTATTTAAAGATCCTTCTATTTCATTTTAATTAAATCTCATCTAAAATAATAACTTTAAAATCTCATTAATAATGTATTTAAATAATTTAAACACTATTATTATATTAATAAGTTAACTTCAAAACAATATTAATATAATAGTTAATTAACCTTAAAACATTATTAATACAAAAATCAAAATACTTTTAACTAATATTAATATGATAATTAATTAACCTATAAATATTATCTTAAATCAGTATAAGTAAATAACTTTAATTAAAAATTAAAGTATAGTTAAATCACTTTAAATAAATAATTAAAATAAAATAATAAATAGATATTCTTAAATAACTTAAAGAAATAACTTTTGAAAATTATATTAATAAAATAATAGATTTAGATCATTATTAAAACAATTATTAGTCATCTTTAAAACTATTATTAATAGATAGATGTTACCTTTTAAATCTTATTACTAAATAAAAATTATCTTTAAATCTTTATAATAGTTAATAATTGTTATTAATTAACTTTCAAATCAGAAACTTCTTTCCAAATTTGATAGAGACTTAACGATCACTGTGGTACTTAAGCAGGGCACTACATTATTTAATTGAACATTCTAAGCTAATAATTTATATTTACAAAATCAATGATTATGTAAATAAATTCAATACTTAACCATTGTTGGTTAACATATCACATACGTCAAGTGGTATACCAATTAACAATATATAATCAGATGTCTCAATCTGAAAAATAGCAAAATGGAAACTTATTCTACTAATTAAATGTTAACTTTTAATTAGCGAAACAGTATTTTCTTTCGCTAAACAGATGTCCATTAAAATATTCAATCCAATTTAACTCAACGGTATTTTATTTGGTCAAATAAACATCAACAATTAAACTACATAAATTTAAACAACGTTATTAATTAAAATAACGTAATTTAAATTTAGTATCTTTTAATATGCCATAATTTTTACACATGCCAAATCCACAAACAAATTTCACAAGACATTGGACTAGCCAATACGAGAACAACGCAAAAATTCGTAGGTTAATTGGATTTAAAATGAGCTAGATATCATGTTTTAAACTCAATGCATTTACTTGCGTAAATAAACAAATATAAATTGTTTTCTCACCACCAATATGCTCAGCCCAAACACATGAACCCAAACCTACTCTTTTACCCTCTCCCTCTTCTTCTTCATCCTCCTATTAATACTGCTTCCAGTAACCATTAATGTGCACGCGTGCACGAGGGCTCTGCCCACCATTCCAACTCGTCGAGGCTACCCACGCAACCGCCATCACCTCCTCATCATGATGGACCCCTCAATTCCATGCTTAAACCTCGTCATCTCGTCGCGACCCATCCATGTCAAGGATGAGAACACGTTAGGTGAACAAAGTCGTGACCATTTTTATCACCAAATCCCACCAAAATTTCACCACCTGACCGCCTCTCCATCTCGATCACAAGCCCAAGCTCCAAATCTTCAATCGATGCTCAAATCGAAAGCAAATCCAAACCCTAGTTTCCAATGAACGACAATCATCATCATGGAATGCTATGGAACTTGCATAAAAAATATTATGACTCCATACGAAACCAACGACACAAGCGGTGTCGAACGATTCGACCCGGATCAAGAGAATTCAATTTTTGAAATTCGTGAACAACTTTTCCTTCTTACTGTTATTTGATGGTTTCTTGGTCCTTACTGGACAAAATCTCGAGCAACGAATTTCTAAAAATACTTGACACCAAGAAGAACAACTTCCATCTTGGACGATTATGCTAATTGTGAGTGATTTGAGGGTTCTTGATTTTCGAAAGTTGAAGGCGAAGTTTGTTTTCATCTATAAGAAAAACAAAAGTAAGAAGAAGAAGATGAGTATAGGAGAAACCATGGAAGTAAGGAGAGGATTCTCCAGTAAATATGCTGATGAGTAAAAAGATAACGACAAACATATTGGTACTGGCAAGAAACAAGGGGAGACAAGTGTGGACAATGGCGGTTGAGGAGACAAAATGGTTGCTGTGCGAAAAAGTGGTGTACTGGATGCACATGTATGTGTTTGTCTCCGACACTTTGCCAAACAGTATCGCGTCCGATTACGAGCTGCGTTTGACATCAAATAAAATACAACTATGTATAGAAATGTGACACAATGCAAAACAAGAATAAAATAGACCGGCTATCAAGTTCTATGAAGATTTCAAAATTGGCAATGTTCGACATAAAATACGTCAAACGAAAATTTAAATATTTTCTAAATTAAAATTATGAAAAAATTCTATAAATTAAATTTAAAATGAATCATTAAAAATCAATAAGTTATTTGGAACATAGATTTTACTACGTTTTAAACAGATACCCAAATTGAATATTTAAAACTAATTAAATATTCCAAAAGTCAATGTGATAAAACTTCGAGTCGTTACACAAATGCCATCTACAATCCTGACAGGAGGCGTTACATATACTGTAAGTTCAGCACATAGAAGATCAAAAGTTATAAACATAAGCATATTAATATACACATGCTTTGAAAGAGGTACTATAGATTTTTAAATATGCTACACTGCCATAATGTAATACTATGCTAACAAAGCGCTATTATGGGCTGAAGGTGAAGAAGTGAACTGATGTGTTCTGGATTAACAATTTGCTACTGTGTGACCTGAATTGAGTTGCAATTTGGTTGTAATAGTCATGGGACCAATAGTACATCGTGCCTGAAATTGTTGCCAGGGCGAGACCCGCGAGTGTAAAGCAAGTAACAGTTTCCTGCATTGAGAGAAATATAAGGAAAGATAGCAGGTCTATGTATGCGTTGTGGCTGAAGCAATGCATGTAATCCTGAGAGACGAGCAAGAGTGAGAGACAATAGCAGATATAGGGGTTGTTGTAAGTTGAACATAATAACATGTCCATTCAGATGTAGAATGATCTAATACAAGTCAAATGATATAACATCATACTATACTGTTTAGATAAAACACCATGAATACTTTCTCAATGAGCTTTAGCATGACCATCACCAATTGCACTTTGCCAACAAACTCCGAAAAGGTCATCGCTTGCCAATAAAGTGTTGAAAGTACCCTTCCCATATAGGATATATCAATCTTCACAATGAAAACAAACATCTCTATCTACGAACTCACTCTCCCCGTGTGCCACAACGTGACGCCTAGCATCTCAACAAGCGGATTAAGTTCGAGCACTGCTCAAACTTTGCAGCAGACAAGGACTTGGTAACATATCTACTACATTCTCTTCCATGTGAACCTTCTAAAGATGAACTAGCTTCTCTTCGGTTATCGAGACAAGAAATGATTCTCTTATCTCAATATGCTTCATCCTTGAGTTGAAAACCAGATTTTCAGCTAAGTGAACGGTACTTTGACTATCATAACTCACCAAAACTGCATCATATACAAAGTTCAAATCACACAATAACTGCTTCAAGTAGAGTGTCTCCTTAGCCATTTCAACAGTAGCTACCAGCTCTGCCTCTATAGTAGACAAACAAATTATCATCTGCAACCTGACTCTCCAACTAATAGGCACTACACCAAAAAATGTCTTTCGTAGCGTTGAAAAAACACTACCAAAACTTTTAGTAGCATTTCGTAAACGCTGCGATAAGACATGCAACTAAAAGTCTGAAACTTTTTGTAGCATTGTAGAAACGCTGCCAAAACTTGACCTATAAGTAGGGTTTTAGAAACGCAACAAAAAGTTTCAGACTTTTAGTAGCTTGTTGTATCGCAGTGTTTACTAAAATGCTACTAAAAGTTTTGGTAGCATTTTTTCAACGCTTCAAAAGGCTTATCGCATCTATTTACACTTATTTTAGTAGCACTTTAAAACGTTCTAAAAGTTATTAACTATTTTGTAGCATACTGTACACGCTACTATTTCATCTTAATGGCTCGTACTATTTCCAGCCATCACTCACATAATTGTTTTATTACAACCAATAATCAATTATATAATCGTCGTATTCAAACAATCAATCAATCAATCATGTAATAATCTATTCAAACAATTAAAAAACACGTTAATCACATAATCAAGTATAATATCCATAACCATTTTGATAATAGTTTTTCGACAAACCGAGCAAATTCACATAAAATCTATAACCATTTATAATAAAGTTTACACAATAATTACCAACAAAATGTTAATAGTATATATAACAATTAAAGACATGCCCATTACTTGATTACCCATAATTCTTTGCTGCAGCTAGTCTTTGTAAAGCTAATTACTCGTAGATAGATTTAACAATTAACAAATGATTGTGAAACTATTTCATATTTGTAGTACATCAAACATCCTTAGTTGAACTTTTCTTAAATTTAATAATTATTATAAAACATAGTTAAATTTTATAAAACTTGATTAGTTTCTATAAACTTATTTAATTTTTAAAAGCTTATTTACATAGTTAAATTCTAATAAAAATTAATTTGTATATATTTAATTAATTTTTACAAAAAATAGTTTAATTTTTAGAATTTTGGTTAATTTTTATAAAAATTAGTTAAATTTTTAGAAAGCTCGGTTAACTTGTTTATAAATTTATTTATATTAACTCAATCTTATAAATTATCTTAGTTGGTAAAACTTAAATGTCATGACTTATATTTTAATTAACTTAAACTTATAAATTATCTCAGACTTAAATTTTATTAACTTGGTTAATTTTTATAAATTATCCCAAACTTATAAATTTTTCATAAACTTTGTTAATTTATTATGATTATTGCAAACTTAGTTCATTTATTATTATTATTATTATTATAAACTTAGTTAATTTTTATCAAACATAGTTTTTCATTATTATAAACTTAGTTAATTTTTTCTATCAAGCTTATTTTACTATTATAAAACGTTGTTAACTTATATAAAACTTAGTTAATTTTACAAGTTTGGTTTTTTTTTTTAAATTAGTTTAATCTATACAAATCGGTTAACTTATTATCAAACTTAATTGATTATCAAACTTAATTGATTATCAAACTTAGTTGTTTATTATTATTAAAAACTTGTTAACTTTTATAATATTTAGTTAATTAATACAAACGTATTTATTATCTATAAAACTTAGTCATATTCAAACTATTGTTTATTATTATTATAAAACATAGTTGAGTTGGTTAATTTTATTATTATTATTATTATTATTATAAACTTATTTAATTTTTGTCAAATTATAGCTTATTATTACTACTGTTATCATAGACTTGGTTTATTATTATTATTATAAACTTGTTAATTTTTATATTCTAACATGCATAAAGCTACACTGAACTAACATGCGTAGATTGAATTGATGGTCCAAGTGAATATAAAATCAAAATAATAAACTACACTAACTATATGGTAGCTGAATATTAATTATATTTTGAGCAAGACATGAGTCTCTAATAATGATTTAGTGTACTCTTTTATTTTGATTCAACTACACTGTATGAACTATCATTGTGTACCTAATAAATATATATGGCCTCGAATATGTTTAATGTTGTAGTCTGTTTACAACAAACATCAATGTATTCAAATGTTATATAAATGCTAATAGAACATATTCTTTCATTTTTTTGTATTGTTCTTTTTTGTATATAAAGAGCATATAATACGTAGGGATAGGACGTTGAGTTATCTAATTATGCACAATGAATGCTTCGAAATTTGTTTTGTTTTGGACTAAGAGTTTATCAGTTTATTGACCTATTGTTATCAATTCTATATCAACTCATCTGCAACTTTGTCTTTATTTCTAATTTTGTATTATTCTTTGGATTTTCACAATTTGGAACCACCTTTAATCAATCAAGTATTCGAAACCATAAAATAAATAATTAAACACTAGTACCTAATCTTGCAACTCGCTACATATTATCTCTTTTGCTAGTATATAACATATTATCCCCTTCTTGAATGCTTAAAACTTCATAAGATCTAAAGTAAGAAAATTAAGTAGACAACATCAAAACTAGAATAAAAGAAGAAGGAAAAAAAGCAACAAAAGGCAAATAAAGCAAAAAATAACTGGCTCGCCTGAATGTCCCCTTCACTATATGCCCTCCTCAACTCCATAGCAGTTTCAAAACCCACAGCCTAAAAATCTAAAAAATTTGGTCTCAAATCATAATTTCCAATCCATTCCATTGAATTCAGACAGACAGAGCTTACACTTTTCTGTAACTGTCTCTTCATGTTTAATTGTACCTTCTCCAAACTAGGAACTTCTTCAGTTTGAAAAGAAAGAATATAAGAAGAAGGTTTTATATAATTCCAACTCTTACCTTTCCTCTCATTTCACTGCCATCTTCTATAACAGTTTTTAAACCAAGTTTCTTGGTAAAATTTTCTTCTGGATTTTCTACAAAACCTTCAGCTTTCTGCAATCCATTCTCCACTATATTGCCTTCACTAATATTCATGATCTTGTCGGCTACTTTACATTCTTTAGTTTGATAGGTCATTACTTGTACTGACTTCATATTTTATTCACATCATCATGCTATTTACTTGCTCTGAAGCTTTATCACTTTGAATTTCTTTTGGTAAGTTGAGACAACCTTAAATACATAGATTAGGCTCACTCTCCAGAGTGTTTGGACAAGAGTTTAATGCTGAGTCCTCATAGCAGTTCAATGGATGATTCTCCAAAAACACGTCCTTTTCTAGAGTTCCCTTGTTGTAAAGTTTAGAATCTTCTATTCCAACACTAAAAATATATTTATCGTATTTATATTAGTCATTGCTCTTGTACAATTTTATATCGTTGACTGGCTTTGTCATATGGTTATTTAGGTACATCTCGGTTGCAGATTCATGATGATTCTCCTTCTCATGATACATTGCTTGACTTTCAATCGAATAATCTTTTTCTTCTTGTGATGAGCTAGAAAAAGAGTGATTTTGAGCAATTTCAATCTCGCCTTTGTTGACTATAATCTGTGCAAGCATGTTTTTGACTTCCTTCTGGTTTGAAATTGAAAATCCACAGGAAAAATTAGTGCCATTACCTAAAATCTCCAGTGCATGTTGATGATTGTTGCAATATTCTTCAATGAACTAATCGATAACATAATTGCTAGGATCTATTTTAAATGAATCAAAACTACTGTTTGTTTTATCTTCTTTAGATATATCATCTTCGTTTGCCTTATTAAGATTCTTCTCCCGTGTCACATCTTCAAAATCCAAAACCTCGATCACATTTGGATATTCCATGCAATTAGTTTTCTTATCATCATCAACTGATCTATGCTCTATTTCTTGAAAATTGCTTGAATCTTTGAGTTCATTGATAAATTCTGTATTTATATGGTCAGCAACAATGTTAAATCTGCATAAGGAGACACTGGAAATTCGTTTTCGCAACATTTCACGTTCATTCTAAGCCAAAATTGTTCACTATATTCTTCTTCAATTTCATGTAGTATATCCAACTTAAGGGGAGAATAATCATCTGACTCTTCATCATTTTCAGATTCAATGTTATTATAAGTATTTGGGCTAATATGTGACTGCAACTCATATTGATCACAATTATAGACCACATTTTCTCTCGGGAATGGTGCGCATCATCACATGAAGCATAAAAGAGCGGGTTGTGAAGCTTGGAATCGATTACAATACTTTCTACTCCATCAGATTCAGAATATGAATCGCAATGAAGGATGTTTAATCCACTAAGGGTTTTCTAAGTGAAAATTGTATTTTAATCGCTCATGCATACGTGTTTTAGTTAAATATGATAAAAGAAGTAATGATAATAGAGCTTACCTGTTGGTGCAGCTCTTTTGATTAATTTGAAGGGCAATTATGGCCATTTGAACTTGCATATTCTGCCTATGTTCTAGGTATCTACATATGCCGCCAACTAAATCAGTAGGCATTGCTATTGTATATGTACAAATATCAAAATCTGGAATATACAAAAAAGTCGTTCATCAATCAAGCAATGGTCAATGTTTCTTGCTCAATTTCCACTTGACTACGTTTCATATAAGAAACAATGCTAACTGGTCTTTTTTAGCTTACTATAAAGTCACATTACAGTGGCTATATCAACTTATAAGTTAAGAAAGCTAAAAATTATGAATAATGAATCCCAAACTTGTTGGAAAATGACTTTATTAAAGAGGTAGAGTTTTAATGATCAGAGTCTGTGTCTAGTTTTCTTTGACATCTATAAATATAAGTAAACATTATAGTCATGTTATTTAGTACTCACATTTAAGTGCATTGACAAGTCCTTCTTAGAAAAGGATCGTATGCACATGCATACCCTATGAACATCTCCTTTTCTACAATGTCAAATGGTGTAAACAGATCAATGCCTTTCAATCCCATAATTTGACAAATCTGTCAAGAAAATATAATGAATATTTCACTTAAGGTGTTAAGAAATTGCAGCAATATTGAAGTGAGAGTTTGATTGTTAGGTTATGAAAACTGGAAAGGTGTTAACATTACCACAAGAAGCCGGTGACAAAATCAAAAGCAGTATCAGTTACATTCACACATGTACATAAATTCGAGTGTTTTAACGACTATTCAATTCAACAAACTTCACTAATCAATGGACTCATTTTACATATTGCTACGTTACATGGGAAATCTACATTTGGAACCATGGGAACCCACATTATGTTGCATAATCATGTGTGGTAACAAGGGAGTCAGAGATATTATCAATGGTGCAAACAAATGATTGCAAAGATCAGATAAGAAAAACTGTTTCAATTAATGATGCACCAAGGAAGATGAACCATCTAGCTTAAAATAGTAGAAAACAAGAGACTATAAAAATACTCATTGGACTTTGAAATGCATAAATTACCTTCAAAAATGAATCAACCTCTGGATAAGGCATGTAATATCCATCAATCTTTCCAGAAGAAGTTCGATCGTATGTATGCACATTTGAATGTTTCAGTTCTACATTCTGTTTCAAGAGCAACTTCCATACTACTTTTGATACCTGGAACCTATTAACATGAAAGAAACCCTTAAGTACATACGATGCAGGATATATATGGTAGCTATAAAGTTATAAACACATGTACAGACAATCGTTCAGTATATAATTTCAAGTGTATAGTGTATGTAATAAGAAACGAGAAAAGCTGAAGGATAGCGGGCATATAGCAACTCCCTATCAGCAAGCAAGTCTGCAATGTTTGTTTCCTCGTCAAATCTTATGTGCAATACTATTCCAAGCCATATTTTTGTCTGGGTCTACATATAAATTAACAATAGATCAACAACATGCTAAAAAGCAGTACATAATATTAGAAAATAAAAAAATTGTGTTCTACATTTAAAAGGTTTAGGCAGCAAACAGAAAGTTAGCAGTAAATGATAGATAAAGTTTAAGCATCAAACTGGGAGCCAGAAAAAAGTAAACAACGTTGTACTTCTTTATTTTTTTTCCTTTATATTTGGTACCCAGATGTATATATATACATGAATAACTACTCCTTAATGATAACAGTTTTGAATGCGTCAAGTATTTTTCACCTTGCCGAAACAGTACAATCACACGCCTCACAGAATAAATTTAGTAAGATTGCAAAAGATAATAGAGAGTAGCATTACTTTAAAATGATAAGCATTCTCGTATGCAAATATTCTGCAACTCAAACGTTTGCGTTGTTTATTCAATATTTAATCAAACTTCCCCTCTCCAAGTTTACATGGTAAAATTTCACCATTTCTAACAAAAGTGAGAACAAGCACCCTTCTCTCTAAAATGCTCCATTTTCCTACGTTTATATGCATAGTAATTAATATATGACATATTATCATTACTCATGAGTGATAAAAGCAAGAGAAATGTAAATATAATCTATTGGTGACCCAACCATGACATTTAGTGTAACGACCCCACTTCCTACGTCCAGGAAGAAGTATCGTTTTTAAGAAAGAAAAGGGTGAGAAAATAGAAAAGATAGAAAAGAAAGAACAACAACATCAGAATCTCACAGCGGAACGAATAAAATATATTAATCACATAAGTATTTACATAATATATAACATCAATCAGAGTGATACATATAATACATCACATACTAGACAGTTATAGACACATGTCTACTTATACAACTCAATACACAATACATCACAGGGATACCACACAGCGGAACTATATATATATCTACAACGCTGAAGCCTTCTGCTCCATTGCTCCTCCGGAATTCGTCAAAGCTAAACCTGAATCCCTTGGTTACCCGTAAAAATTTGGGTACCCGAGAGTTTATGAAAAACAAAATATAAACTTTGGGCCAGACATGGGTCTGGTATGAGTAACAGGTTAAAGTTGCTTAACTTTGAAAAATCCTTTGAAAAGAAAAGGTATCACGTAAGACTTCCCACACATAAACATGGAAAAGTTTTTACCTTACGCTAACCAAAACATTTTATAGGAAATCCAGTGATATTATAATAGGTCTAGGGTTTTCAAGTAAATAGAAAATAGCCGAAATTGTTACATGATTAAATTCCAGCTACTAGCCACAAAAGTGGGTAATACAATCAAAACCGTAGGTGCTTATTGGATTGTGGATTACATACAATGGCAGGGCTACTGGGGTACCGTCCGTCACAGTACATGGCCTAGATCAACGTACCGAGGATCACTCTCGACCCCCTGCAACACAAGGCCGGAACCATTCCTTACTGAACATTTCCGAACAAAATAAACCCCACAGTTGGCTGCAGACCAACTGCCCACACAGCCGAATAAAAAGGGACATCTAGACAGGGGAATATCCTTGTCCTGCTTGGGCATGACCCACCTAACCTTGCTGCACCTCCCCTGTTTTAGCCATTCCCGGTTGATGAGGCTTGAGGTTACGATTACCTTTATAGAACATATTTCTTAGAATGCTCATCGTCCGCCTGACGATGTGTTGAAAGCATTCAATCCATACAAGTTCGTTCCGGGTTCGAACGAAACCGAAGGCATCATCTCGTTACACTCATTTTGGAATCACCCTCAGAGTCAACGACGATAATCCTTGCATTCTGAATCTTCATCTTCACTTCAGATTTCACGACCTAACGTTAATTTGGAAACGATGTGGTTTTCAGATATTCCTAATGTGGAAAACCGATCCCGGTCTCATCGAAATCCAAAACGTGTCTTTTAAGGCCAAGTTGTCTATTTAGTCTTAACAATGAATTAAATATTATCAATATGCACAGATAGATAATTCACATCTCATAATAGATAATCACATTATCAATCATAAACAGATCACTAATATCATCATCCAAATAGATAATTAAATATTATCATTCTTAAACTATACGTCCATATCACATAGACATTAGCCATCTCATATCTGAGATCACAATCAATCAATGTAATATCAATATCATCCATAAGCAATGATTTATGAATCACAATGTATAATTAATTTAAAATGAATTAAATTAACTACTTCCATTTTTAATTAATTTAAAATAAATTAAATTAATTACTCATTCCATAAATCCTACTCTCACAATCATTACTTAATTATAAATCAAATTAATTAATCATTTTCTAATTACAAGAAGTAATTTAGTCTTTAATTAATTTCTCAATTGAATTATTCTAAATCATTCATAGTAGGTTAACATTTAATTACTTCCTTAATTAATTATTCCTTAATTTACAATCATTAATTATATTAATTAATGATCTTCAATTTATATCAAATTACTTATTTAAATTAATTAAGTGATTACTTAAACACAATTATTAATCACCCCTTGATTAATAACAAACCAGTAATTAACTACCCTTAATTACTTGTTAATCATCCCATGATTAATTCCATAAATTAATCCTTTGATTAATTCCAAAAGAAATTACTCAAATTACTCTACTTACAAATATCTTGTATTAATTTCATCAAGTAATTATTATCTAATTACTTTCCTAAGTAATTACACTCCATTAATTACACTAAGTAATTACACATACCAAATCATCAAATGATTTCTTAAATTAATTAATATTAATTAACTTAATTTAAATCTTATTATCCATTACTTATATATATATTCAAATTAATTATCTTTGATTTAAATATACTTGACTGCATTCCAGTGGTTTTCCTTAATTCATTTACAGTAAATTAATCTTGAATAAATCCATTAATTAATTACATTTATATCGATTTGCTACCATTTAATTATCTTGTTGATTTATTATTCTCAAATAAACCAATCTCTTATCCCATCATTAATTATATTAATTAATGATTTCTAATTACATTTTCATTGCTAACCATATCAAGAATACAAATCTTCAAAACACAAATATTAATCCTCTTGATTAATAACATTCAGTAATTAATCATTCATAATTAATTACTTCTCAATAACACTCTAAATTAATCCTTTGATTAATTTCAAGTAATTATATTCCAATTACTTCCATTAACAAACATCATCCAGTTAATTACCTCCAGTAATTATCCATCAATTACTTCTCTAAGTAATTTAATTCCAAAATATCAGTTAATTGAACTAAATTAATTAACTCAAATCAATTTACTCCATTAATAAGTAATTAATTTCTTAATTACTTCTAAAATAAATAATTTACATTTAAACTATCACAATGATTATTATTGAATTAATTAATCAAATTAATTTATTAAAAATCAATTACATTAATTAATTATAAATAATCTAGTTAATGACCTACATTAACACTTATTTAATTATTTTCTTCTAACATAATCAACTTATATTAATTATTATTAATTATAAGTTAGATTAACCACTAAAATTTATTAATTTAAATAAATATCTAATTTATGGTTCTTAATCTCATATTAGTTAATTAATTCATTAATTAACTTTAATTACTACTTTTAAACTTATAATTACTAATTAATTAATATCCATCATTAATTATTCATACCTAATCAACTTAAAGGTTAATGCATATAAAATTCTAAAACTTTATTACTCAAAGTAATTATTCTTATTATGAATTAAATTTTTATTTTCAAAATGTTCTAAAAACATCTGTTCCAGTTACTTTGTAAGTAAATTCAATTTTATCCTTAATAAAGTTTATAACTAATTTTTCAAACACTTTTAAACTCACATGTTAAATAGTATATTTTAACATTTAACTTATGTAAATTGAATCAACTCAATTTACAAAACTTTATTTAATCAAAAATCTAACTGTACAATCTAAACTTGAATTTACATACTTACTCTTTTATTTAGACTCAGATTACTTTGATTTTAAATTTAAAACTAAAATTTTAAAGACTGTTAAAAACTGTTACAGGTTAAAACCTCTGAACATAATTCTACCCGAGCCTCCCTCATTTACTTCGAGCAACACGTGAAGCTTTCCCGAGAAAATCAACCACCTGCTTCGAGTTTCCCCCCTGCATAAATCTTCTTCTCCTTCCTTTCTTCCCAGTTGAAACAAGTTTAAGCCAAAAAAAAACAGCTCGCAAAACTCGAGTCGACCCCGAAGTAACCCACGTCTCGAGCTCCTGTACTTCTTCTCCCCCAACTACCCACACAACCCAGACCACCAACGTGCAAGTGCACGTGCACGATCACCAGACCACCTCTGGTAGTTCGCGTTGATCTCGACATGTCACAAATGACTCCTACGAGCTCCTTCGCCACCCAGATCAACCAATTTGATGACGAATTGAAATTTGGCATCTCGAACCAAACTAAAACCCAACCTCATCAACGAAAATACCTCGCCACATTGACTCTGAAGACAAAAAGCTTCGAGCTTCCAGCCACGTATTCTCCGACCTCCCTACTATCATCTCCAAAAGCCACGCGCGACTCGATCAACCAGAGAAAGAACGCAACCCATAATCTCGGCGCGACAAAAATTAGGTTTAAGAACTTAATTCCTTTGCCGTCGACGCCACGACCGTCTGACACCCTATCCACCATTTTTCTTGGCCTCACTGCACAGTCCTCCGCCTCCAGATGAAACCCCAAGGCTTCATTCTCCATTAATCACCAGATAAACTCAGAAACCCAATATTCAGTCAACACTGAATTTCTCTTCCATCCCATTTCTTAAAATCTTAATTTTAGTTTTAAAAATCTTCATTTTCATAATAGATTTAAGTTATAAATTCAGAATATCAATTTTAACACTTGATTTATCGAACATTTTAGAACTGCTACTGCATTTCTTGGTTCCAGGTAAAACTCAAGACTATATTGCTTTAAGTATAATTCTAAACTTAAACTCATGATTTAACAAACTTAAATTTTTCAGATCTCTAACTCTAACAAATATTAGACGAATAGATTTGCATTTGGATCTAACTTTTAAATTTCTGAACTAAGAACAGAGTTACTTGAATACAACAGGCAAGCATATTTACAAACATTTATAAACTCAAAATTATCAACCCTATAAATATATATACAAACAAAGCATATTTCATCTCAGAAATTTTCACAAGCAACAAATTAAAATTTACTTAAGCTTTTAAAAAGAAGTTACTCACAGCAAATAGAAAACACAGCAAGTTTATAAGGAAACAGTTTGTATTTGCAGGCTTGAGATATGCAGAATTTCATCTCACCAATATCCAGAGAAAAATGAATATATAAGCATTCAAATATTGGTATGCATCAGAATTTAAAACTTAAGTAAATCTTAAAAGTGTTACTCACAAATTTGCAGAAAAGAACAGTTGCTCCTTGATTAAACAACAGTCTTGAATACAACTGAAACCCTCCTCTGTTTGATCCCCTAGTTTGCTAAGTTGTTGTTGGATGTTTTGTTTAGGTTTTAATGAAGTTATTTTAGTTTTTTAGCTCAACTCGAACTGAATATGCAGATTTATAAACAAGTTTCAGGCATTTGCAGACAGGCTTATACAGACAGTATATATTATTATGTTTCATACTACTAAGACAATATTTGTACCATAAAGCATACAAATCTTTGTTTGTATAGATTCAAAACAGAGATATTTGTTTAGATGGAGGCTGAAATGAATACTTTGTGTACTAAAAAGATTTTCATTAATGATTTTTGTTTGTTTGCTCAAAGAATATATAATACTGTCTTCTCTAGCAAGCTTCACACATATATACAGTTGTTTATTTTTGTTACTATCATAAGCTTTATCTCCTTAGTTTGGCCTGCACACATATATATTTTTATATCTTCATTTTGTTTTATTTCAGCCTGCACACTTTATATTTGTTCCTAGACTTTTTTATTTGTACAATAGATATTTGTCTTGATGCTTTAAACATATACATATATATATATGCTGCAGTTTGCTTATGTTGGTTTACAACTTAAAAACTTATTTTTTTCTAGTTTATTTGTTGTCCTGTTATTATAATTGAAATGTATGAGAAGTTCTATAAATTGATCCTATATGTTTATTTCTTATTTTAACTTATCGTATACAGTATTTTAACTTCTAATTTATAGCTTTATGTATATTTTGTTTTATTTCTATGTTTGTTGTTTGAAAACTAAATGACTTGATAGTTGTTATGTTATTATAATTTAACCAATGTACTAACTTATATTTCTTTTCCAATTTATCTTGTATCTTGTACTCTTATATATTAATATTATTTAAAAGTAACTCATTTATCAATTTGAAATAATAAATAAATTAAATCATCTTTTTATTATAAGCTACATATTTTATTAATGTATGTTAATGTATTGTTTTACAAAATTACATTTAAAACTCATATATATTTTTAAATTCATATTTTAATCAAGCTATCCTAAAAAGAAAAGAAAACAATCATTTTGTTAATAAATTAAAATTTAAACTTAAGTTAAAATAAGTATCAAACTATTTAAGCATTTACTTATGTATTTAAAATCACATATCTATTTATTTAACTTTGAAAAGTTTATATCAAATAAATCATAATTTCTAATTCAGTAAAATATATTAGAATTTAAAACATAATTTATTAGTTGAACTTTAAAACAAAATCTCATCTATTTACAATGTATACAAATATATACATTTATAAATAGAAAACAAACAATTAATTTTAACGGATATCATTTACCAA
The DNA here is from genome assembly GCA_030765085.1 of Allium cepa. NCBI lineage: Eukaryota > Viridiplantae > Streptophyta > Magnoliopsida > Asparagales > Amaryllidaceae > Allium > Allium cepa. The sequence goes on along the minus strand of CM060929.1, from coordinate 1,053,555,669 downwards.
TTAAATATTTATTAAAAGAAAAGTATCAATTCAGATCTAATTAACAAAAATATATCAAATCAATTTAATATTTAATGCAGATTATTAAATTGATATTGCTAGAAAATTCCGGGTTGTCACATTCCTCCCCCCTTAAAAGAATTTCGTCCCCGAAATTTAAAAGCAAAGTAATTTAATAATTTATTTAAGATTTTAATTTATTTTAAATCATAAGCATATATCAATCACATGCTAACAATCATCACAACCAATCTATTCAATCCACAAAGCTAACTATCCATACAAAATTCTGGATAGAGCTCCCTAGAGTTTCCCAGTAGAATACCGGAATACTCGATCTATAGAATCCAAACAGTCTATACTACTAGTCTACAGAACTCCTTCGAATCAGAGAAAATTCATACAAAATGAAATCTCCGACTCCGAATCCAAATTCCTTCGTCTCTTATCCACCAAATACTTCTGACAAACCAGAGCTGCCTTCAACTTACTGATCAGCTCAACCTTTGCTGATAACTCCAAAAACAATCTGAATCCAAAAACAATCCAGTAGAATAATTTTCTCAAAACCAACCAAAACCGAGAACTCAACCTTTTCTATCCTCGGTAGAAAACAATTTCTCTTTTCCAGAAAAGAAAAAAAAATGCACTCCCAACTGCTTCCGCTGCACAACTCTGATCTGGAGTAGATGAAAATACATAAGCACAAACTGGACAACATATTCTAAAAATATGATTCAACAGATCCAAAATAAAACTCAGAAGTTCCTCCAAAACTTGAGCTGCTTTACCAATTCCTCTCTCTAGAAACTATTCTATTACTAGGATGAACTATCGGCACTACTTCTGAAATTCAGTCGATACCAAACTCAACTCCTTAGATGCTAAGGCAAACCACCGACTTCTTCAAAGATATTCAGGAAAATTTCTGCCATCCCAGAGAATACTGAACTATTGCAAGTCACTTTTGCAATCAATCCAGGCTAATATCCCAAGAAAACTGTTCTCTCCTTACCAATCTGAACAGCTTAAACTAATCTAGCCAATCCATTGAAGAAATGGATTCACAACTGCCTCTTAACTTCATCTCTAAAGAACTGCTGGCAAATGACCTCCTCGCGTGCCGGTAGAACAATCTGAGCTGCAACACTACTACTGATGCTCAAAAATTCCTTAATCCAAAATTCCTCGGAAAACTCAGGCCTCAAAGCCAAACACAACATTCAGCTGAACTCAACCTCAAAACTAAGGCAGACACACTTCCTTATCCAAAGAGCCTTGAGAACTTCTTCGGAAACAATCCATCGCTACTGCATCTCAACACACAACTACTACTTCTTGAGTTACCAAGATAATATTCTAGCTTCTGCTCAACTCACAAAAAACCAAATTCTACTCATCCAATCTTGTACAACAAAAAATGGACTCCAAATCTTAACAGTTTTCCTCCAGAGATTTGGTGAAATCCTTACACCACAAATTTACTCGAAACGGTATTAGGTCTACAGTCTCGTCAAATATACTTCTAACCACATGTAGTCGTGTTACACACACCACTACTCAATCTACCCTTATACTTATATTGGAAAACCTGAATAGGTAATCCAACAAATAGATGAAATATATATATATATATATATATATATCAAAATTACAAATACGCTCTCTCAGGAAAGAAATCACTCAAGAGCCTAGGTATTCACTCAACCTAGCGCTCTGATACCACTGTAACGACCCCACTTCCTACGCCCAGGAAGAAGTATCGTTTTTAAGAAAGAAAAGGGTGAGAAAATAGAAAAGATAGAGAAGAAAGAACAACAACATCAGAATCTCACAGCGGAACGAATAAAATATATTAATCACATAAGTATTTACATAATATATAACAACAATCAGAGTGATACATATAATACATCACATACTAGACAGTTATAGACACCTGTCTAGTTATACAACTCAATACACAATACATCACAGAGATACCACATAGCGGAACTATATATATATATCTACAACGCTGAAGCCTTCTGCTCCATTGCTCCTCCGGAATTCGTCAAAGCTAAACCTGAATCCCTTGGCTACCCGTAAAAATTTGGGTACCCGAGAGTTTATGAAAAACAAAATATAAACTTCGGGTCAGACATGGGTCTGGTATGAGTAACAGGTTAAAGTTGCTTAACTTTGAAAAATCCTTTGAAAAGAAAAGGTATCACGTAAGACTTCCCACACATAAACATGGAAAAGTTTTTACCTTACGCTAACCAAAACATTTTATAGGAAATCCAGTGATATTATAATAGGTCTAGGGTTTTCAAGTAAATAGAAAATAGCCGAAATTGTTACATGATTAAATTCCAGCTACTAGCCACTAAAGTGGGTAATACAATCAAAACCGTAGGCACTTATTGGATTGTGGATTCCATACAATGGCAGGGCTACTGGGGTACCGCCCGTCACAGTACGTGGCCTAGATCAACGTACCGAGGATCACTCCCGACCCCCTGCAACACAAGGCTGGAACCATTCCTTACTGAATAGTCCCGAACAAGATAAACCCCGCAGTTGGCTGCAGACCAACTGCCCACACAGCCGAATAAAAAGGGACATCTAGACAGGGGAATATCCTTGTCCTGCTTGGGCATGACCCACCTAACCTAGCTGCACCTCCCCTGTTTTAGCCATTCCCGGTTGATGAGGCTTGAGGTTACGATTACCTTTATAGCACATATTTCTTAGAATGCTTATCGTCCGCCTGACGATGTGTTGAAAGCATTCAATCCATACAAGTTCGTTCCGGGTTCGAACGAAAACGAAGGCATCATCTCGTTACACTCATTTTGGAATCACCCTCAGAGTTAACGACGATAATCCTTGCATTCTGAATCTTCATCTTCACTTCAGATTTCACGACCTAACGTTAATTTGGAAACGATGTGGTTTTCGGATATTCCTAATGTGGAAAACCGATCCCGGTCTCATCGAAATCCAAAACGTGTCTTTTAAGGCCAAGTTGTCTATTTAGTCTTAACAATGAATTAAATATTATCAATATGCACAGATAGATAATTCACATCTCATAATAGATAATCACATTATCAATCATAAACAGATCACTAATATCATCATCCAAACAGATAATTAAATATTATCATTCTTAAACTATACATCCATATCACATAGACATTAGCCATCTCATATCTGAGATCACAATCAATCAATGTAATATCAATATCATCCATAAGCAATGATTTATGAATCACAATGTATAATTAATTTAAAATGAATTAAATTAACTACTTCCATTTTTAATTAATTTAAAATAAATTAAATTAATTACTCATTCCATAAATCCTACTCTCACAATCATTACTTAATTATAAATCAAATTAATTAATCATTTTCTAATTACAAGAAGTAATTTAGTCTTTAATTAATTTCTCAATTGAATTATTCTAAATCATTCATAGTAGGTTAACATTTAATTACTTCCTTAATTAATTATTCCTTAATTTACAATCATTAATTATATTAATTAATGATCTTCAATTTATATCAAATTACTTATTTAAATTAATTAAGTGATTAATCTTTACTTAAACACAATTATTAATCACCCCTTGATTAATAACAAACCAATAATTAACTACCCTTAATTACTTGTTAATCATCCCATGATTAATTCCATAAATTAATCCTTTGATTAATTCCAAAAGAAATTACTCAAATTACTCTACTTACAAATATCTTGTATTAATTTCATCAAGTAATTATTATCTAATTACTTTCCTAAGTAATTACACTCCATTAATTACACTAAGTAATTACACATACCAAATCATCAAATGATTTCTTAAATTAATTAATATTAATTAACTTAATTTAAATCTTATTATCCATTACTTATATATATTCAAATTAATTATCTTTGATTTAAATATACTTGACTGCATTCCAGTGGTTTTCCTTAATTCATTTACAGTAAATTAATCTTGAATAAATCCATTAATTAATTACATTTATATCGATTTATTACCATTTAATTATCTTGTTGATTTATTATTCTCAAATAAACCAATCTCTTATCCCATCATTAATTATATTAATTAATGATTTCTAATTACATTTTCATTGCTAATTATATCAAGAATACAAATCTTCAAAACACAAATATTAATCCTCTTGATTAATAACATTCAGTAATTAATCATTCATAATTAATTACTTCTCAATAACACTCTAAATTAATCCTTTGATTAATTTCAAGTAATTATATTCCAATTACTTCCATTAACAAACATCATCCAGTTAATTACCTCCAGTAATTATCCATCAATTACTTCTCTAAGTAATGTAATTCCAAAATATCAGTTAATTAAACTAAATTAATTAACTTAAATCAATTTACTCCATTAATAAGTAATTAATTTCTTAATTACTTCTCAAATAAATAATTTACATTTAAACTATCACAATGATTATTATTGAATTAATTAATCAAATTAATTTATTAAAAATCAATTACATTAATTAATTATAAATAATCTAGTTAATGGCCTACATTAACACTTATTTAATTATTTTCTTCTAACATAATCAACTTATATTAATTATTATTAATTATAAGTATAATTAACCACTAAAATTTATTAATTTAAATAAATATCTAATTTATGGTTCTTAATCTCATATTAGTTAATTAATTCATTAATTAAATTTAATTACTACTTTTAAACTTATAATTACTAATTAATTAATATCCATCATTAATTATTCATACCTAATCAACTTTTTTTTTTTGAAAATGGGTTAATTGATATTAAACGGGCTTTGCGGCCCAATAGCCTGTATGTACAATTACAATAAACATACCGAGATATCATCCGACAATTCCATTACAGTCTCATCTCAAACTAACACTTTCCTAAAATAATTAGGGTTCTTTCATTTCGATAATAATGGCGACTACCAGATGTTTGCTTGATTTCCTAGCTTCACAGCCATCCACTTCCAGTTCTCCAGTTGCAGTTTTTCTTTTGCCTCTAAGCTGGTGAGTTTCTTAATCCTTCCGATGTTGATTTTCACGTCTCTGGCAATATACTCTGCTAATTCTAATTCATCTTTTTCTTTTCCACTTTTGAAAGCCCTTATGTTCCTTTCTCTCCAGAGATGCCAGACAGTTGTCGTCAAAGAAATTTTCACAACCTCCTTCATCAAGTTCGTGAAATCTGCCCGATTACTCAGGTGAATAATCTCAATTTCTAAGCTTTGGACCGTTTCTGATTGCAAATTTTTAAGTTTTTGTATAGCCCACACCCGTTTACTAAATTTGCATTCGAAAAATAAGTGGTTGTGAGTTTCTGTTTCTTTCCCGCATAAGTTACAGATATCTTCATTAAGAATACCCCAGCTTTTTAATCTATCTTTAGTACTCAGCCTGCCCTTGATTGCTTTATATGTAGTGTGCGCCATTTTAGGGCAATTAGATTTACTCCAGATGGCATTATACCAATTTACCATTTCATAATGTTTCCTGTTTTCATTCCAGACTTCGTTCATTTTGAAATATCCTTTTTTGTTGTTTTTCCAGACCCATTTATCAGCTATCTTGTTTGAAAGGATAGGGATTCCCTCTATCTCATGTTTCAGTTTCCTTGTAATCAGTTGTCTTTCTGTCTCCCATTTGTTATTATGTATTATTCTAGCTACTTGAATTTGTGGAGTGTTGTTAGCTGAGTAGTTTTCCCATCCAAAAATGTCTATAATGCTTTTGTTATTTATCCACGGATCCCTCCATAAGTCTGTGTCTTTCCCATTTGCTATTTGCCTTTCAATTGAATTTTTAAGGATCCCTCTTTGTTTTAAGATATTTTTCCAAGTCACCGAAGCATTGTTATCAGTTTGGATAGTCCAAAAGTTGTCTTTCAAATATCTACTTCTCATCCATTTGGCCCATAAGTTTTCAGAAGAAATGAATTTCCAGGCTAATTTGAGACCATATATCTTTTTAAGTTCAAAAAGGTTTTTCAGTCCCACTCCTCCTTCTTTTTTGGGTCTACACAATTCATTATAATTCACTTTATGTATCCCTCCTCTCCATATGAAATTAGCATACACTGTATTTATCTTAGCTATAGAAGAATCTGGTATCTGAAATGTTTGTAGCCAGAATCTAACTTGTGAAGTGATTACAGTATGAACCAATTCCACTCTGCCTGCAAAAGATAACATTTTTGATCTCCATCCCTGTAATTTTTCCCTAATCTTATCTATCAACTTTCCACATTCAGCATCAGTGATATTATTATTTGATAGAGGAACCCCTAGGTATTTAACTGGCAGCTCTCCTTCCCCTACTCCAAGTTGTGCTAATATGTTTGTTTTGTTTTTACAGAATTTATTCATATAGCACTTTGTTTTAAGCTCATTAACTTTGAGTCCAGCCAATTCCTCAAATTGTTTAAAAATTCCTTTTATTGTGTGTATTCCCATGTCTGTAGCTTTAAATACAACTAGTAAGTCATCAGCATAAATAAGGTGATTGACTTCTGGTTTTAATTTGTACACTGGTTTTATCAGTGAATGGTAACTTGCAAGTTCCATTTGAAGAGAGAACCACTCCATGGCAACAACAAATAGATAAGGAGAAAGAGGATCTCCTTGTCTAATTCCTCTGTTAGTTGTAATTCTAAAACTTTATTACTCAAAGTAATTATTCTTATTATGAATCAAACTTTTATTTTCAAAATGTTCTAAAAACATATGTTCCAATTACTTTGTAAGTAAATTCAATTTTATCCTTAATAAAGTTTATAACTAAATTTTCAAACACTTTTAAACTCACATGTTAAATAGTATATTTTAACATTTAACTTATGTAAATTGAATCAACTCAATTTACAAAACTTTATTTAATCAAAAATCTAACTGTACAATCTAAACTTGAATTTACATACTTACTCTTTTATTTAGACTCAGTTTACTTTGATTTTAAATTTAAAACTAAAATTTTAAAGACTGTTAAAAACTGTTACAGGTTAAAACCTCTGAACAAAATTCTACCCGAGCCTCCCTCATTTACTTCGAGCAACATGTGAAGCTTTCCCGAGAAAATCAACCACCTGCTTCGAGTTTCCCCCCTGCATAAATCTTCTTCTCCTTCCTTTCTTCCCAGTTGAAACAAGTTCAAGCCAAAAAAAACAGCTCGCAAAACTCGAGTCGACCCCGAAGTAACCCACGTCTCGAGCTCCTGTACTTCTTCTCCCCCAACTACCCACACAACCCAGACCACCAACGTGCAAGTGGACGTGCACGATCACCAGACCACCTCTGGTAGTTCACATTGATCTCGACATGTCACAAATGACTCCTACGAGTTCCTTCGCCACCCAGATCAACCAATTTGATGACGAATTGAAATTTGGCATCTCGAACCAAACTAAAACCCAACCTCATCAACGAAAATGCCTCGCCGCCTTGACTCTGACGACAAAAAGCTTCGAGCTTCCAGCCACGTATTCTCCGACCTCCCTACTATCATCTCCAAAAGCCACACGCGACTCGATCAACCAGAGAAAGAACGCAACCCATAATCTCGGCGCGACAAAAATTAGGTTTAAGAACTTAATTCCTTTGCCGTCGACGCCACGGCCGTCTGACACCCTATCCACCATTTTTCTTGGCCTCGCTGCACAGTCCTCCACCTCCAAATGAAACCCCAAGGCTTCATTCTCCATTGATCACCAGATAAACTCAGAAACCCAATATTCAGTCAACACTGAATTTCTCTTCCATCCCATATCTTAAAATCTTAATTTTAGTTTTAAAAATCTTCATTTTCATAATAGATTTAAGTTATAAATTCAGAATATCAATTTTAACACTTGATTTATCGAACATTTTAGAACTGCTACTGCATTTCTTGGTTCCAGGTAAAACTCAAGACTATATTGCTTTAAGTATAATTCTAAACTTAAACTCATGATTTAACAAACTTAAATTGTTCAGATCTCTAACTCTAACAAATATTAGACGAATAGATTTGCATTTGGATCTAACTTTTAAATTTCTAAACTAAGAACAGAGTTACTTGAATACAACAGGCAAGCATATTTACAAACATTTATAAACTCAGAATTATCAACCCTATAAATATATATACAAACAAAGCATATTTCATCTCAGAAATTTTCACAAGCAACAAATTAAAATTTACTTAAGCTTTTAAAAAGAAGTTACTCACAGCAAATAGAAAACACAGCAAGTTTATAAGGAAACAGTATGTATTTGCAGGCTTGAGATATGCAGAATTTCATCTCACCAATATCTAGAGAAAAATGAATATATAAGCATTCAAATATTGGTATGCATCAGAATTTAAATCTTAAGTAAATCTTAAAAGTGTTACTCACAAATTTGCAGAAAAGAACAGTTGCTCCTTGATTAAGCAACGGTCTTGAATACAACTAAAACCCTCCTCTGTTTGATCCCCTAGTTTGCTAAGTTGTTGTTGGATGTTTTGTTTAGGTTTTAATGAAGTTATTTTAGTTTTTTAGCTCAACTCGAACTGAATATGCAGATTTATAAACAAGTTTCAGGCATATGCAGACAGGCTTATGCAGATAGTGTATATTATTATGTTTCATACTACTAAGACAATATTTGTACCATAAAGCATACAAATCTTTGTTTGTATAGATTCAAAACAGAGATATTTGTTTAGATGGAGGCTGAAATGAATACTTTGTGTACTAAAAAGATTTTCATTAATGATTTTTGTTTGTTTGCTTAAAGAATATATAATACTGTCTTCTCTAGCAAGCTTCACACATATATACAGTTGTTTATTTTTGTTACTATCATAAGCTTTATCTACTTAGTTTGGCCTGCACACATATATATTTTTATATCTTCATTTTGTTTTATTTCAGCCTGCACACTTTATATTTGTTCCTAGACATAGATATTTGTCTTGATGCTTTAAACATATACATATATATATGCTGCAGTGTGCTTATGTTGGTTTACAACTTAAAAACTTATTTGTTTTCTAGTTTATTTGTTGTCCTGTTATAATTGAAATGTATGAGAAGTTCTATAAATTGATCTTATATGTTTATTTCTTATTTTAACTTATTATATACAGTATTTTAACTTCTAATTTATAGCTTTATTTATATTTTGTTTTATTTCTATGTTTGTTGTTTGAAAACTAAATGACTTGATAGTTGTTTTTTTTTGAAGAAAGGTCAAATATATTATTGATAATGATAGAACATTACAAACAGAGTATATACAATATATACGGGTTGCAAATTCGAACCCGCAAACACCTCCCTACACACACTGCGTAAACCTAGCAACAATGCTTCTCATGGCGGCTCATTTTCCCTTCCTGCCAAGTCTTCTTCTCTTTCAACATTAGCGTTAATCATTTCGGTGCGTCTGAACAATCTAGATCTCTCAGCTTCATCTTCTTCTCTATCAATCATGTATCTTGAGGAGGATGTTATGGAAAGGGAATTAGGGTTCGGGATTGAGGTAATGTTATTATCGACTCGCAAAGGTATAATCTCCCATCTTTCGATGATTTCTTCAAAATTGTTCATGCTATGTCTGAAAAATCTGGATCTGTTGATGATGATGTCACGAACATTGTACTTTATGATATTACACATCTTAATTCTATCTGCTTTTTCATTATTAAAAACAATGGAGTTTCTGCTTTTCCAAATGAACCATATAGATGAACTTAGCGCGGCTATTATGATTTCCTTCTTGATATTGTTGGCTGCGAACTTCCGGTTGATATATGTAATGGCATCTAAGATAGAAGTTTGACAGTTTCTTTGAGTTATAGGATCTCCCATCATGATTCTGATCCAACACCATATATGTTTAGAAAAGGGACAATTAAAAAATATATGCTTGCAAGTTTCCACTTCTCTCTTGCATAGTACACAAACATCATCTTCAGTTACTCCTTGCATCTTTAATTTATCTTTTGTGGGTAGAAAACTGAAAATAGCTCTGTATAAACATACATTCATTTTTGGGAGAGAAATGTTGTTCCATATGATATTGTAATCACTGATTTCCTGTAGTTTAGTTCTAAAATCATTCCAAACATCATGAAAATTAAATTGACCATTTCTACTGCTTCTGCAAAACCAGTAATCTGCTGTATTGTCATAATGGATGGTCACTTGTTTTATTTCCTCACTTACATTACCAAGAAATGAGATGTTTTCTGGCTTCCAGTTATTTCCAGATATAATTTGATCTACCTTATGTTTATGACTCCTTGAATATGATAAAGTTTCATATCCTAGCTTTTCCAATAAAGTTGACCCATTAATCCATGGTGTAAACCACAGACTTGTAGATTTTCCATCCACAATTCTTCTGTCAATTAGCTTTTGTGCATCTTTTCTATGATAAAGCATTTTTTTCCATGTGCAAGAATAATTATTATTGAAGTTAGAATCCCATAAGGTTTCATTATTGGCATATTTAACATTCAGCCACTTAGCACTATATGAAGAATTGTTGAGTACCTCCCAAATTCTTTTGATGCAAAAGGTGATGTTTATGTCTGTCAATTTTTTCAATCCCATTCCACCTTCAGATTTGGCACTTGTGACTGTTTCCCATGGGACACTACTTTTTTTACCCTTCCATATAAATTTTTTGCAAAGTTGATTGATTTTTTGGATAGTTAAGCTAGGGAGCATGAAACACTGCATCCAAAAACTGACCATAGGATAAACTACAGCCTTAATTAATTCAATTCTTCCTGAAACTGTGAGAAATTTACACTCCCAACCTTGCATTTTATTTAACACTTTGTCAATCAAATGTTTGCAATTTGAGTGTTTTATATATGACACAGATAGAGGTAACCCAAGATATCTAACAGGTAGTTCTCCTTCTTGAATATCCAAAATGTTGAGCACTTTCTCCTTGTTAGTGCAAAACTTGTTAAAAAATACTTGAGTTTTGAGATTATTCATTTCTAAGCCAGTGACTCTCTTCAATTTCTTGAAACAATTTTTAATAGCTTTAGCTCCAACCTCTGTGGCATTTATGAAAATAAGCAAATCATCAGCATAAATTAGATGAGTTATGTTAGAATTGTTTTTGATAACTGATTCCACTTTTCCTTTACTGGCTTTAGCATCCATTAAGAAGGTAAAATATTCCATGCATAAAGTAAATAGATAAGGGGATAGGGGATCTCCTTGCCTTAAACCATTGCTGCCTTTAAAATATCCCCTATGATATCCTTCAATCGACAGTGAAAAACTTGGAGTGCTTATCATTTCTTGAATAATTTTTACCCACTTGACAGGAAAGTCCATTCTTTCCATCATGTGAAGGATAAAATTTCTATTGACTGAATCATATGCTTTCTTCAGGTCAACCTTTATGCACATTTTGTTGCTTCCTTGTTTGTTAAAATTTCTGATATGTTCATGTGCAATTAATATCCCATCTTTTATTTGTCTGTCTGGTAAATAAGCTGTTTGATTATCAGATATCAATTCTCCAAGTACATACTTTATTCTGTCACATAACAATTTGGATAGAATTTTATACAACATAGAACAGCAGGCTATGGGTCTGAAATCTGCCACAGATTCAGGGGATTTTACCTTAGGAATTAAGGAAATAATGGTGTGATTTATTTCTCTCACAATTCTTCCATTATCAAATGAGATTTGCATAGCTTTCAAAAGAGGTTTTTTGAATACATTCCAGTGTTTTTTATAGAACTTAGCATTGAATCCATCATAACCTGGAGCAGTATCATTATGCACACCGAATATAGCTCTTTTCAATTCTTTTTCATCAAATGCTGCATTAAGAAAAATTTTTCCCCATTCATTTACTTTCCTTTTAGGGATGATGTTAGGAAACTGTTTCATCATGTGGCTCTTGTTATATATGTTGATAAAATACCTCACTGCCTCTTCCTCTATCTCCTTTTGTGTCTTTAAAACATCTCCATTCTCTTTTATCATATTATGACAGCTATTTACAAATCTTCTATTTGTTTGTTTGGCATAGAAAAATTTGGAGCAACTATCATCCCACTTGATCCATTGACATTTTGATTTCTGCTTGTTATCAATAGCTAATAGCTCCATACTTTTAGCCAAATTAACTTGAGCATCATACAATTTTTGAGCATTAGAGGAGTTGTGATTTAATTCTAATGTCTGTAGAGCAATATTGACTTCTTGTTTGCATTTTGAAACTTGAGATTGTAGATCATTTTTTCCATTGCACCATTTTTTAATTTCCTTTTTGATGTTTTTCTGCATTTGAATAAAGTTGAATAACTGATTGCCTTCTGGGAAAATAAAACACTTTTCAACTACTTCCTTGTACCCTTCACACATAACCCAGTGGTTCATAAATTTAAAAGGTTTAGGACCTTCATATGTTTGAATGCAACTAAAGGAGAACATAATAGGTACATGATCACTTGTTGATAGCTCTAAATATTTGGCATGAGATTTTTTAAATGTGTTCATCCATTCAACATTACAGAAAAGTCTATCAATCTTTGTAGCAATATTCTTAGTAGGCCCCGATCTCCAAGAAAAATTAACCCCTGAAATATTAATTTCTTTGACCCCTGAAGAGTTAACTAAATTGTTGAGTTCCTGAATGTTACTGATTGACAAATTATTTCCTCCTCTTTTCTCTTTCAAAAACCTAACACAGTTAAAATCCCCAATGATGCACCATGGGGTGATGAAAGTATTAGCTTCTTTTACTAGTTGTTTCCATAAGTCTCTCCTTTCTGATTCTAGATTGAGTGCATAGATTACTGTAATTATGCATTGGGCACCAGCAATGTTATTTAACATACAAGTAATATGTTGTTTACTCATAGAAATGACATAACTACTCCAGATGTCTGAATTGAGCATGATAAGAATTCTGCACTTGTGATGAAACTCAATGTTATTGATGCATGTCCATTTATTTTCCCAAGATTCTATATATTGCTGCAGTTTATTTCTTCTCAACTTGTTTTCAATTAAGCAAAAAATAGAAGGTTTATGAGAAAACACTAAATTTTTTACCTCCAACATATGTGCTGCCTTGTTAAGACCTCGCACATTCCAACACAAGATAGACATTATTTGGATGGATTTGTTTGACTCCTGGTTCTAATAGTGGGAGTCACACTGTCTTGAAACAATTTTTTCTTTTTCTTTTCTTGAATATTCTTGCCTTTTATATCTGCAATTGCTTTTTCATATTCAGGATTGATGGAAGTGAGGTTTTTAGGCATATTGTTGGGTAACTCATCAGTTGTTGGGTATGTGGGTTTGATACATGATTGAGATAGAGAAGATTCATCCACATTTGAGTCTTTCATGTCTTTCAGCACCTGAAAAGAATTAAACACTTCAGTTGTTAGATTAGAAGCTTGAGAGTTTAAATTAATTATGGCTGGTTTATTATGATTTAACAACTCCCTGTTACAATTTTTCTCTGATGATGATAATGCGACAGAGACTTTTGTCGATGATGTCAATAGGTTTGGATCCAGAGTACCAGTACTCATAGAGGGTCCATCTTCAATGTTTTGAATCTGAGGCATATCAGGAAGTTGAGTGAAGGATCCCTTTGCAATTGCAGCAGCCATGCTAATATTTGATGGCAAGTTAGATACTACACATTCTTCAGTATTAGTTGATGGCGAGGCTGCAATTGTAATTGCAGGCTCCTTTAAAGACCTCTGATCTGATTCATTATTCACGGCATTCATATCTGATGGAGAAATATCATTGCCCTTAATTAAATTGTCTGTATTTTGATTACTGAGGGCTTTGTTAATTGTAGTATGAACTTGGACATTTGCATCATCAATTGTAATAACTTCTGTATTGTTATGCTCTGCACCTTTTGAATTGAGATTCTGCTGATTTGAATTGTCTTCTGTACTAATTTCCATGTTATTAGTATCATTATTGCTAGCTGTAGTCTTTGGTTTCCATTGTTGCTTGAATGATATAGGACACTCTTTATCCGTATGACCAAAACATACACAGTTATGGCATACTGGAGGGATAAACTCATATTCAACATTTTGCATAACAAAATCTCCCCTAGGCAGTTGAATTTGCACTTCACTTTCAAATTTAAATGACGCATCCACCTCAATAAGCATTCTAGCAAAGGATATTCTACTTCTATTTTTTGTGTGTTCATCCATTGCGATGGGTCTTCCAATTATGCTAGCTATTTTACACAAAGACATGTGATTCCAATATGCAAAATTAAGATTAGGGAATCTCACCCAAATGGGAATCGATAATAACAGATCTTTTTCATATTTTATCATACTATTCCATTTCTTCATTATAATGAACTTCCCATCCATCAACCAAGGACCTCCATCAAGAATTTTATTACAGTCCTCTTCTAATTCAAATTGAACCAAATAGAAACCATTGTCTCTAGCGAAAACCTCAAATTTACCTTTTGGAAGCCACGTTCTCCTGATATATGCTTTAAAAAACATATAATACGGTCTTTTCCCCACCAAGTAGATCAGAATAGAATTAGACCACATCTTCTCCGCACTTAAAAGCTCCTCCTCTCCAATTATTGCTGTTTTTCTATCATTGACAATTGCTGGATCAAAGAATTTCAGAGTTTCACTTTGTTTCTTTTCCTTAACCAAATCACACCAACTTTTAGGCGAAGCTTTTGAATTAACAGTAAAAACATTCACTTTATTGGAATTGTTATTCTTGACAAGTGGAATACGAGAACTCACAGTAGTAGATCCAGATCTGTTTGAGGGCAGCCGAGTATCCCTGATCTTCGAAAAACATGGATCTGCTGAGTTCCTCACAGATCCTGCCGCCAGCCTATGCCTCCGATCCATTACCTTGATCCAGCCTTCGTCCTCCCCTCCGAGATCACCTGCTGATGTTGACAGCAGCCTGTTACTTCGATTCATCACCCCGTCATCCGCTTCCTCCCCTCCAAGTTCTCCAGCTGATGTAGGCGCCATGAATCTACAGATTAAGTTTTGACTTGATAGTTGTTATGTTATTATAATTTAACCAATGTACTAACTTATATTTCTTTTCCAATTTATCTTGTATCTTGTATTTTTATATATTAATATTATTTAAAAGTAACTCATTTATCAATTTGAAATAATAAATAAATTAAATCATCTTTTTATTATAAGCTACATATTTTATTAATGTATGTTAATGTATTGTTTTACAAAATTACATTTAAAACTCATATATATTTTTAAATTCATATTTTAATCAAGCTATCCTAGAAAGAAAAGAAAACAATCATTTTGTTAATAAATTAAAATTTAAACTTAAGTTAAAATAAGTATCAAACTATTTAAGCATTTACTTATGTATTTAAAATCACATATCTATTTATTTAACTTTGAAAAGTTTATATCAAATAAATCATAATTTCTAATTCAGTAAAATATATTAGAATTTAAAACATAATTTATTAGTTGAACTTTAAAACAAAATCTCATCTATTTACAATGTATACAAATATATACATTTATAAATAGAAAACAAACAATTAATTTTAACGGATATCATTTACCAATTAAATATTTATTAAAAGAAAAGTATCAATTCAGATCTAATTAACAAAAATATATCAAATCAATTTAATATTTAATGCAGATTATTAAATTGATATTGCTAGAAAATTCCGGGTTGTCACATTTAGTAATGAGATGGTGTTCTTCCATTTATTAAGTGAAATCGGTACCTCTAGATTTGTATCACATTCCTCATGAAGTACTTGACTTCCATGCATGTTCCCCATGTCAAATGAATGATCACATATTATGCTTATGCATATTCCCTATATCAAATAATTGAAAACATGATGATCACATTGTTGAATATGCGAGTATTTGATTTTTGTTTGATGATAATAAACACACACACACACACACAAATATATATATATATATATATATATTCATTTAAATGTATTTGTTAATGTACTAGTTTATTTTTCACATAATTAAATAAATATTTGCTGAATAAAATAAATAACACAGAGTTTAAATTCAAATAGATATTTTATTCAAACAATTATTTATTACAATTTTGAATAGTACAAATGTGAGCTCTCAGTATATATATACAATTTTCAATTACAATACAAATTCGATTACATTATAATTTATCATTTACATAATTGTCCTCGCTACATATCGCTCATTCACTCGTATTTAATCTTCAACTTGAATCCAGCATCTGAGCAATCTGCAAAAATATACAATGGTGCAGTAAAATGGAAAATACAATATTTTTGCAGCATAAAATAAAATGTATTTTGAAAATATTATTTGCCTTAGTTATTTAGGTTGCACGTCATCATTTAAATTTGAATTTATCATACACGAACAACTTGTGACATGCACAATGTATCACTGTACACGCCATAAGGCCGTGCACACCGATATATATACTTGATAAAATTACAGGGACAGGTGAGCACAGGTCAAACCCAAATGAAAAGTTGGGTTCAACTCAAGTGAAATAAAAATAATGTCACAATATCAGTACAAGGTCAAACCCGAGCTTTAAGCTAAGATTCAACACAGGTGCAACTCAAAATGCAAATAATTCTCGAGTGAAACAAAGGCCATGCAAGCTACATACGGTCTCTAGTGAAAATCTAGACAGTCCATTCAGACCATCAAGCAAATGCATATCAGACGATGTCAACGAGACTCAGCACGTACATGAAGGTCGCAGAACTCAAACCAGCAAAAATAGGTACAACATAATGAACAGGTCGAAATCAACCCATGAACAAGACTGCATGAAGAAAACAAGCTACATACAAATACACACAACAACAAAGTCCAAGAATAATGAATTGCAATGGTCGACCAGGCAGTAGACAGTGCAAAGTGATGCACTGTAACCAGAGCCAAGGCAGGAGAAACCAGAATGCCCACAAAGTTACATGGAAGCAAGTGTACATGTACACAGTAAAACAACAATGATGTCAATATCAAACCAGTCGATAAATGCATCAAGTGAAGCAAAATTCAGGTGAATCATGAAGAACACAAGAATGGCAACAAAATACTCCAAGTCAGACCCAATGAAGACTGAACCAGACACATACAACAATGGTGGCAACATGCACATGACTCAAGTACGCAAACTAACCCAAAGACTCACAAACACATGCCCACCTAAAATGCACACTGCACTAATCCAGACAGCATGAACAACATGAATGATCAAACACCAATGAACTAACTAAGTGTACATGTTCAACCAAATGGTTCAACTCAACATAGATGCATGCAAACTTCAAGATTCAGTGCACAGTCACAATGAAGACTGCATGATGATATCCGATAGGAAAATAAATACAAAGAAATATCAATACAACAGTGATGAACCACTGACACCAGTGAACAACAAATGCAGACAAACAGTAAAATTCACATGCCAGTGAAATAACAACCCAATCTAGTATTGTACAACAACTATATACATATGCATAACCAGATTACATGATGACTGGAAACACAATACATCATAGCAGTATGGAAGCAAGACTGCATGAACCAGACTCGACCAAAACCACAACGCAAATGAAACTGTCTCGAAGAAAATGGGAATTGAATGCACAGACTCAAAACAACTCAATGAAGCATGGTAAAAACCAAGCTATAATAAACAAGTTTAAATCATGTGACAGCAACATAATGGCAAGATAAATGCCAAAGTCCATGAATCATTTCAAATAAAAAAAGTCAAGACCAATATCACATTCGAACAAAGCTCAACAGTCAAATTCACGTGTAGCTGTAAGGAATCAACCGAAATGACCAAAGTCAGTGATGTCAAAAATCAAAGTCGGAGCAGTGACAAGGCTGAAGTCAAAAAGTAAATATTTTTGTAGAGGAATAATTCAAACAGTATCATCGCATAAACAAGTCAGTGCCAAAGTCGAACAAGTCAGAAATCGAAGCCATGGTGGCCACACTGTGCAGTTAATGCGCTCAGTAGATTCAAAGCGATAAAGGTGCAAAAAGTCATAGCGGGGATACAGCGAGGATATAGCGGGATATAGCGGATGGCTCTAAAATAACATATAAAACTCGTACTTAAAGTTTTTACTAATATATAAATGATAATTAAATGAAAAATTATCATTCAATTGAATTATAAATAATACATAAATAATTTTAAATAAAAAAATGTGCGAATATACTTTAAATAAACGAAAAACTGTTATATAACATAATTGAATTTGGTAGAATATTGGAGTATTTTCATTTCTGAAAATATATTAA
The DNA here is from genome assembly GCA_030765085.1 of Allium cepa. NCBI lineage: Eukaryota > Viridiplantae > Streptophyta > Magnoliopsida > Asparagales > Amaryllidaceae > Allium > Allium cepa. The sequence goes on along the minus strand of CM060929.1, from coordinate 1,053,537,320 downwards.
AAACTAAATCAAATAAATTAGTTTCATAATTTTATAATGTATAATTGCAATTTTTCAATTCATTTTATTAAAAAAGATATAGCGGGAAGAGCGGAATATAGCAGAAATAACGGGATATAACGGAAATAGCGGGGATTAAAGCGGAAAGACTATATTCTGGGGCAATATGGAAAATCGTAGCGGTAGAAATCCGCTATGAGATATAGCGAGGTTGTAGCGGGGTAATAGCGGGGCATTAACTACACAGTGGCCACGAAAGAAATCAAGCCGTGAGAAACAAGAAATCAAAATATATACAAAGTGACAAAGTCAGAAATCATCATCAACATCCAAACAACATCGAATGGCTGATGTAAATTAAATGACAAATTCAAATGAATGAATTTATAGGAAATCGAACTATATATAAACCCATAAATCATCATCGGTTTAAGATCATTCGAGCTCAAGTAACAACAAAGCATAGTCATTCAACTCGAATCATCAGTCGAGCTCAAGCGAGCAAATCAGAAGAAGCATAAGAAATAAATTACATACCGAAGTGAAAAATCAAAGTCGATCAATATTGGGAGCAGCCGCAAGCGAAAAGGAACTGAGTTTATCATAGTCATCGATTCTTTACACAAAGGAACCAGAGGGAAATTCAATTCAAACATAGCGACGCCTCAAATATCAGCGAAGCCCTAATTATCAGAGAAAGAGGAACGAACAAAATCGCCATTTTTAAGAGCAAGTTGGGGCGAACAAAATAAAAGGAGAAAGGGAATTATCACTGTATTTTGTTTGGGTCGACAATTAATTATGGGCCTTTAAAAAATTAGGGTTTCATTATTTTATTGTTTAGTTTGTTTTTAAATTTGAATTCTTCTGAACTGTTGTAATTTCTAGCCGTGTGACTAGGGGACGAGCTACGGTGGTGTAGTTCGAGAATTTGCAACTCAGTGGCTGAGTTGTGGCGGGGTTTTAAGCGTAGAGTTAAGGCTAGTCGATAGCGGGTGTCATGAGTTTACGTGTGTAAACGTCTGACTGCTTAATTTCTAGTAGAAACCTTTGGGGAAGCACATAGGCAAGGTTTTGCCGAAGCTGGGTAAATTCTGTGTTGTTCTATTTCTGCATTTATTATTCTGCTATTATCTGTGCTGCTATTCTGATATATTTCTGTTGAAAATATTTTATAAACTTCCACATTAATTTTTTATTAATTTATAGTATCACCATATTCACCCCTCCCCCCTCCCCCCTCTAGGGTGAAATCGATCCTACACACATATTGGTTGAGTGCATTTTTAACACATTTTTTCTAAAGGAGAAAAAAATGCTGGAGCAATGATGAAGTAACATAGTGAATTCAACTATTTTTTTATTAATCTTGTGTACTTAATAAAAGGAGGTAGTAAAATAGTATGTGATTTGGTTTTCACACACATTATGCTTCACCATGCTTGGAGAATACAGGTTTTATACAATATTATTATAATAAACTTATTACTGTATCAACCATCCTTTATACACCTAAAAAGGGTATTGCATTTACAAGAAACTGTAACAAGCTAGGTTTAAAGCATAAAAATACAATGTCATCCGCAAGAGGATAGTGTATACGAACCAAGTCTCACAAGTACTGGCTTAGTAGTATGATAATTTTTCCCATTGTGAGGGTGAAGCCTATGGGGAGAGACTCATTGCCTCAGGAAAGGATAAATATAGCTAACTTTTTCTTTCTTTCTTTATGTTTAAGTGTGATAAACACATTATTTATTCAATTATATAAAAGTTATATTTTGAAAACCTTGGATAGCAAGTTTACACTTTCAAACTATGATAGAGCATATACTGAATCCTAACACATAATTTGAGGAAATCACATGTGAGTGCGCATACACACATATATAACACTATTATTTTTAGGATAAATTTTGTATTTAGGCCAATTTTGTAAACAAATTACAAGAATAGCCCTCTTTGCAAACTAATAACAAAAATAGACCAGTTTAGGCCACGTAGGACGCTACGTGTGCCCGCGGTATCTCAAATGCCGCCAGTACAAGTCTTTTTTGCATACTAACACTGGCGGCATTTGAGATGCCGCCAGTTAGCGGCATCCCAAATGCCGCTATATCTGTTGCCCTCTGTTATGTTTGCAGCCCTTCCTCAATGCCACTTCACTCCCCCTTCTCTCAGCTCCTCTTCAAAAAAGAAACGAACCCCCCCCCCAAATCACCATAAATCAAAATTTCAAGCTACCAACAAACAATCCACGGGAGGAATAACATCTAATTCTTCCTCTTCGCCAAGTTATTAGCTATAGCAGGTATGTTTTTTGTGGAAACCCTAGTTCCATTTTTTTAATTTTATTTGCTGTTTGGTATCAAGTGATAATAGTTTACAAGTTGATTGAATAAATTGTAGAATGGCTCCCAAGTGTGTAACGACCATATGTTATTTCGATGGCGAATTGGTTGTTGATGAAGTTAATTGTGGAAAATATGTGGGGGGGTCGTGTAAGCCAGCTAAAGTGTTGAGGGGTTGTAATTTGATGCAGCTGAAAGAATCGATCTATAAAGCGACCAAGATAAAATCTGAAGAATTTGACATAGAGGTAGTGTGTAATTGGCCGACGGACTCAGGATCGAAAGCCATAAAAAAAGCCGATGATGACGATGTCGAGCTAATGTTTTCAGCGACATTTAAAATGTCGCTCTGTTACTTGCTCACTGCAAAATATAATGCCGCTTTGTTGCTTGCTCACTGGAAAATACAATGTCCATTGCAACTTTCTAAGCTCATGACTAAATTTACTAACATCAAATACAAGTCCAAAACCAGTAACATTCACACCATCATCGGAACACTAGAGTCAATTCTACAATCACAACGACAAACACTAGTCTACATTAGTTAACAACCAAACAACCCAAACGAACAAATATAGACCATGAGCAGTCATTACTACAGTCATCAAATACATACAATAGTCCACTACGGTTAGCCTAAAATTTCATCTCAAAATTTTTAATTCCCTAGGAGTTTTCTTCTTCGGTCTTCTAGGCTTGAGCATAAATTCCTCCTCTTCCAGTGACAGCTCTTCACTACCCTCCTCTTGCGTCCCTTCCGTTGGGGGTTGCGATGGCCCGACGGATTGTGAATGCTGCGAAGATATCGCTCTGGAACTCCCGCCCTCTTTTTTCTTCCTTCTTCCATACTTTCTCTTCGGTGAGCGGGCCAGTAGGACGTCAGCTATGTCCTCATACGACGCGGGAGGGGCAATATCCTCGATAAGTGGTGGCACTGCAGGAGGAGGCAGAGGTGGGATAGGCCATGACATCTTGTTCTTGGACAAACAGGATAGCAGAATTTGTTTGATAGAGAAGCATTTTGCCTTGCTCTTTTCAGGAACCTCCTCCGCAAGCTCGTCGACAATGTCCAACACATGATACATACCATCCGCCTGCGTATAACATAAACCTGTATGAGTTTCGTAAGTACTACATAAGTTGTCAATATTAATACGTACCACATTCCGTTCTAGCGGAGCTCGTGGAGTGTAAGGTCCCACCTCTTGCTCGGGTTCCTCCGCTCGTCTTCGAAGCACATAACGACGAGTGATATTCTAGTACCAGATAAGATACTCCTCATCGGTCAGAGTGACTCGTGCTCGTCTTCCGCAGCTAAGAAACGGTTGTTCCATAACTCAATCATCGCTTCGAACTCATCTTCGCCGTATGGAAGCGTGTAATATGGAGCAGGATACGGTAGGTTTTGTCGAAGACCAAACTGTCTCGTGACTCTGTCTGGCAGATGGTATGCTAAATCTCCGAAACAAAAAACCATAAGTCGTGCCCGCCATAACGTCCTGTCCATTGTACAAATAGCCGGAAGTGCATGAAGGTCTGCTTCGGAATACGGATTCCATGTTACTACATTGTAATCTAAGACGTCAAACTCGTTCCGGTAGAAGGTTAAATTGCGTCTGGGGGTCATTTTTGTATTCTTCGGGCCAATCCACATGTAATAGCAACATGTTATACGAAATTCAGATTTACCGTGTCGATACAACAACACTAACAACACTGTTTTACCTCGCTCCATAAGGCTTTGAATTGTCAATTATTTGCGTTTTCATAGATATACGACCAACCGGAAGGTAGGTTCATGACCAAAGCTGCAAGTGGGAAACTTAATTTTAGTTACGGTTTTACAAAATACTCAACTATGCAACAACGAATGTCTATGTCCGTACCTGAAGTAGAGTCATACAACCTCAGGCGGACCGTTGTTGGACCAACGCAACTCTCGTAAGCTCCGTATAGGTGAAAGCAAGCACCGCACTACCCCAGGAGTATTGCCGACATGAATCGAAGTCTTCTAACAATGGAAGCCATTGAAGGGCCACTCTTGTCTTCGATCGATCACAAAAAAGACGTTGCGTGATGATGTACAACATAATACCGCGGGCCCTCTGGGCAATCTGCAAAGGAGAGGCACGACGTGGAATATCACCGGCCAACTGCTCCCTAAACCACGTGGCCAATATCGAATCATTTTCCCACCTCACGTCTTCTGGAGGAGCCAATCCAAACAAGGGCTCGCACAAATCCATATAATTTCTTGAATAATCCGGTTTCAGGATGGGATCCCCGTTAATCGGCAATCCAAGCAATACAGCTACATCTTTCAAAGTTATTGTCATCTCACCTACTCTAAAATGAAATGTAGACGTCTCCGGTCGCCATCTATCGATCAAAGCCGTCAAAAGATTCCGGTCGAGCTGTGTATATCCCAACTTATTGACAACACCAAATCCAGCTCTGTCTAACAGTTTCAACACGCCTGAATGCGCTGACGTGACGAGCTTTAAAGTTGATGAATAGTCAATGAAGTCGTCCGGCTCAACCGTCTGTCGATACATAGTAACAGAGCAAAGCAATTAAGGCATTTACCATCAATTTGCAGAAGTAATAACAAATTATTTGACCTTGTACCTCCATCATATCGATGTTGTTTGTGCGGTGTTGAGCTTGGAGGTAAAGCACACTAGGATCGACCGGTCCGGGTGCCATTTCATCGTATTCTACCACAATAACATTGCATAATCATACTCAACTTCAATGGGTATAGAACCATAAATTTCCAACTATACAACTTCATTGTATACGATGTAAAAACAATTAAACATGTGCTCTAGGTGAGTACTCAACTTCATTGTACTATACAATCATAGATTTGCAATCATAGAACAATTTTAGCCATAAACCCTAAATTGAAAAAATGACAATTAGAGACCAAGTCGATAGATTTCATACCTATAGGATGAGTTTGGGACGATGATGAAGCCATAGTTCAAATTCTAACTAGATTTTGGTAGTTGGAAGCTTGAAATTTTGATTTTTGGTGATTTGGAGGGTTGGGTTCGGTTCTTTTATGAAGATGAGTGGAGAGAATGAGGAGTGCGGTGGTATTGAGGAAGGGCTGCAAACATAACAGAGGGCATCAGATATAGCGGCATTTGGGATGCCGCTAACTGGCGGCATCTCAAATGCCGCCAGTGTTATTATGCATCAAAGACGTGTACTGGCGACATTTGAGATGCCGCCAGCACACGTGGCGTCTTACGTGGCCAAAATTGGTCTATTTTCGTTAATAGTTTGCAAACTAGGCTATTCTTGTAATTTGTTTGCAAAAATGGCCTAAATACAAAATTAATCCTTATTTTTATTTCTTTTTCTGTAAAAAATGAATGGGAAAAAAACATTCAAAGTAGTGAGACGTTAAATAGCAAGTGCAAAAATCAAATCCCAATGATGACAACGAATTGGTTACTTACAAATTTTATTTGTCGTTAATGGTGTTTACAAATTTTATCACTAATGTTCAAGTTATATATTAATTAATGTTTGTAGCAAAAACATCAATATACTGCAAGTAAAACAAGAGAGACAAAAAGTAGCAAACTGTCATAATACTCCTCCTATGCCATCTATCATTACACTCATCAAACTCAATATAAATGGAACTCAACAACACAAAACATGTACCAAACTAAAAATCCATAGTAAACAACTCTAACAATGAAGTCAAGCAAACCTGGCAACATGAAGCTGTGGCTACTCACATTTCTCTTCGTCTCATTCATAGTAGTAAATGAATATTTCTACTACCGTAACAGCTTCAGTCTGGCCAGTCCATTCCTCAGACTTTCCTGCACCACCAAGGTAGACATTAAGGCTGAGATACATAATAGAACACTTGGAACATTTACCAAAACACATCCACATAATTAAACTTAGATTTTTTTTTGTGATGTCAATTTAACCTTCAAGTTTTTTAACACCTAATCAACCAAAAAGAAATTTTTACTGTGTGTTTAAAGTTGGAATTTTCAGGGATATTTGTGCTATAATAAAATGCAATGGATGAACTGTGAAGTAATATGAATATGAATATTCAATAAGCCCAATATGTATTGCAGTTTTAACACCATCTGTTGGCATTGCAATCTTTATAGCCTGGCAAACTATAATATTTTACATAGGAATGAATCTAGTTTGTTTCTCTTATAACAAACTTGAAGAAAGAGATAATATCATCATTCTCCTCTTGGCCTCGCCATCTGATATTCCCTCCATAGCAACTGGATCTCTACTTATTTTTGGTCCACAAGCATTGCCCTGACAAGAAATATATGAAAATAGTTAAACAAAACAATACCTCACCAAGCATAAAATATCTAAAAGGTCAAGATAGAAATCGTATTTTTGTTACTAGATAATTGTAGACGTTTGGAGCATATGGAAGGTCTATGGTTTCATCTTCATAACATATATTGGAATAAAAACTATTATTTAAAATTATTAAGTAAGAGATCTAAAAATAAAAACTGATATCTAATTAGAAGCATGCGTCTAATTAGTGAGGTCACTAGAAGGAATATGCAAAGAACTTACAATTCCTAGACAGTGGCTACTTAGCATTTTCATATTAAATAATGCTTAGTGTGAATTTTCATTTTTCATGAACGATGCTACATGGCACAAAAAAGAGGTTGAAAAGTGTAGAAAAGGAGATGGAAGGGTGTAAAATGGTCCAAAGATCCAAACCATTTATTCCTATTCTTAAAATTCCACCACAAGCAATTTAAGCTCTCTTGCATGGGAACTGATAGTGCTACTTAGTAGAAAGTTAACATTCCCATTAACTTCAATACATATCAAACTTGGGAATGCAAGTGTACTTTAATGCAGAAAGGAGACAAAAAAAGCAAGCACATATCCAGCATAAAATAATCTAAAAAACTAGTATACGGGTATACAATTAAGCCAGATAAATTATAAAAAAGAAAATACTGTTCATAATAAGCGACTCAGCATGAAACACAATGTTCAAACACAGATAGACTAGAAACAAGCTTGAAACAGTCCTAGTACTTGCAATCTAATAAAAGATACGATAAAAAATCAGTTAAACAAAGACGACTATAACCATGAAACAAATCTTCGTTAAATTCTGGGCAATAGATGACATAATATACAATATTTACGCAAACATACTCAAAACTAACAAATCACGGTCCATTTCTGATGATATGATTACGATATTCCCACCTTGTGCTCTAATCAAATCTAACTAGCATCAAATTCTGAATTCATATCTCATTCAAATAAATCTAAAAAAATCAATGAGTCTACAAAAAGCTCACTGATGGTATAAGAGGCTGAGGACTGAAGCGATGCTGTGGAAGCCGAGGAGTGAATCGTTTGAGAGAATATATTTTTTGTTTCATGTTTAGCCGTAAATGAAATGAATAATTTAGGAGTGAAGCAATGTTGTGGAGGTTGAGGAGTTCATTTTAGGGTTTGGATTGATTTTGAAAAAGGAGATGAGCTAATGAAAGTAAAAAAGGAAAGTGGGCAAAGAAAACTAATTCACCGCCTTCTAAAAATTGGGCGGGACTAGCTTAGTAGCGTTGAATTATGTTTTATTTTTAATTTTTATGCTAATATTTGCACTTAGTTGTTAAAGGCTACTATTTACTACAACTAATAATGGGTTTTCTTGTGGTGAGATGTCCCTTCAAAAGTGAACACATAACCCGAGGTTGACTTCCTGTGATCTATATCTCCAGCATAGTTAAAATCACAAAATCCAACCAAGTTGAAATCTCTCTCTGTTGCCAAAAACAAACGCATAATCTAGAGTTCTTTTAGAATAATTAAAAATATACTTCACTATCTCCAAATGCATCTTTCCCAGGTTTATCATATATCTACTGCCAATCCAACTTCATGAGCGATGTCAGGCCTGGTGAAACCATATCATACATCAAGCTGCCAATTACACTCGCATAGGGCACCTTCTCCATGCAAAGCCTTGTCCTTTTCTGAGATTGAAGAGCCTTTACTAGAAAGTTGCATGTGTAAAGATATGGATGTGCTAATTTATTTGCTTCCTCCATCCCAAATAGAGCAAGCACCTTCGAATATATTCTTTTTCCATATCCAAAATCTTCCTTGCTTCCCTAAGTTCTTTCATCTTGAATTCCGCTTTTAACTTCAACTTCAATTTATTTATTTCAGCTTTATCCTTAGAAGCAACTAACATATCATTCATGTATAAGAGCAAATATACTCAACCTCCATTCTTTAAATTCCTAAACTAAACATATACATCTTTAATACTATAATTAAAACCAAGTAAAAGCATAAAAGAATCAAATTTCTTGTATCGCTTCCTAGGTGACTGCTTAAATCCATAAAAAGACTTTTTAAACTTGCAAACCCAACCTTCTTTCCCACTTATAACAAATCCTTCTAATTGTTGTATGTAAGTCACCATGTAAGAAAGCGATATTCACATCAAGTTTCTCTAACTCCAGGTCATGCGTAGTAACTATGGCAAGCAAAATTCTTATGGAGGTATATCTTATTATAGAAGCAAATATCTCATCATACTTCATTCCCGTCCTTTGTGAAAACCCTTTTGCAACTAATCTAGATTTGTTTCTCCCATCATTCTTCACCTTGAACAATCACTTGCAAACTATGGCTGGGCTTTTCTAAGGAGGTTGTACCAAATTTCGAGTCTTATTTTTCTTCAATGACTCTAACTCCTCTTCCATATCGTAAATTCACTTCAAGCTATCACTTGACTTCATGGCTTCTTCAAGGTCAAATGGCTCATCATGAACCACTTGTTGGGCATAATCAAATTAATCATCAAGGCTCATTGCGTACTGTCAATCTCCATACCTCTCGCTGACCTAATAGTCCTATGACTGGATCGAGTAGTTATAACATCACCTAAACTGAACCAAACTTCCTCTAGCCACATGCACATCACCAACACTACAAAAAGGCACTTGTGAACTACTCTATGATGTCTCATCAACTACATCTTCACTTCTATCAACAACAGCTACAACTCTACCGATATAATTAGGGGTATGCCTAGGGGTAATCATGTAATTTATTATATATATATATATAACTCTATGACCAATCTTGATCAAATAAAAGGTGTTTTTCTTTCTATCATATACTTGTTATGTAATAATATAATAATTAAGCAATTAACTTAAACATATAAATGGAAAATCCTTAAATGATATATTATGTGTTAGTAATTTCAATGTAATGTAATCATGAGGATTTTATCACCATGAAAATAATATATTATTTTAAATATTCCTAGTCAAGATGTTTCGAGAAAGGATATTGATTCACCGTTGAGACTAGAGTACGAAATATTCTTCAAATGTTGGGCATTTTATTTCTTACGGAGATTAGGGGCCCCAAGGGGATACATATAGGTCGTTATCAGATAACTATGGAATGCGAGAGTTTTCTGTTAGTTAATGTAACTAAGGTCAAATAGAAAATCTTAAACTGATGATGTTACACAATTCCCTCGGCTTGAGCATACTGTGGAACTTCTATATAGACAGTCTACTTTGATTATACTTAAATTATGGCATGGCATCTATCGAAAAACTATAGTTGGGTATGAGTTGGAGCATTGGACGTGAAACGCTATTCAATAAGGAAATCATCTCATCGGTTATATGGGATTAGTATCACGATCAACTATAATCAACTAAAAATCAACTCCTCTAGCCAAAACAGTTAATAATTATTATTATTGTGTTTGGAATTACAAATTAATGTGGATAATATTGGATTTTTGATCAAAACAAAATTCCATAAGCTCTAGTGATATATTTTTGATGAAGAGAGTTAGCGTAAATAATCGTTACTACCAGGAAGCGCTTGTAATAGTAAAATTGGATCATATCAAAAAGACGTGTAAATAATAAATTCAGCCAAAATTTCGCACCACTATCTAAGACAACGTGTGAATAATAATATTCGAATTGTTCGATATTAATCGCTGATTGTATTTACATCTTTGGGTCACACAATCATAATGATGAATTCTCCAAAAAAAATACAATTTAATTAATTTATAAAATATTATAAATTAATTAATATTTGAGAAAATTATTATTTGATGCTTGCGAGTTGTCTATGATTATTTGAATGCATATATAAAAGTTCTATTTGTGTGCATTGATATACGATGTACTTTTAAAACAGATTTAAATAAAAGACAGTTACATGAAGGCATCTATTGAAATCTTGTGCCATTTGATGGCAAGTAATTTTGGCCTTACTATATAAAGAAAGAGGAGTGGGGAGAGAGAGAGAGTTAAGCAAATTAATTAGGGATGTTTTAATTAAAAGAATGGAAAAAGTTTCATTAAATCAAAACTATCCGTTAATTCATTTCTGGAAGAGATTCGCTCTTCCTTGTTATTCAGCTTTTTGGCCAGACAATATTTGAGCAGACTCAAATGAGTCAGACTTGAAAGTTACTAAGGCACGAAGCCTAAAAAGATAGCCAATAAGCCCTAGAACCAAGTTCAACTAAGACATATGGCGAAACCATGGCCATTATGAAAATTCAGTATCTCAATCCATCAAATGATGGATCGGTACCAATCCACAAAGCCTCACCCAAATTACTTTACATCCCCACTATTCCAAACATCATTATTAGCAACCCATTCCAATCCTCATTAGATCGATCACATATACTTTGTTATCAGGCATCTCAAGCACTCAAAATCACAAACTCCATTCTACCATTGATCCATCTTGTCAACCCAAAAATGATCTTCTAATAGAGCAAGCAAGATGGCAAGCATGAAGCTAATGACGACTTACATCGATACAAGGCGATGGTAAAGGTCTATAAGGCAATCTTATGGATCGATACTGATCCATCCTATGGATCGGTACCGATCCATCATGATTGCTGATATGGCCATGTTTTCTCGAGCTAAACTACTACTGGACTTGGAGATTGTGAAGGAGAACTTTTAAGCGACCTACAGCTATAAATAGGAGGTTGGGGTGTCATTTTAAGGGATCTTTTTTACTTCCACAATTCTCTTGTAACCCCAAGGATCTACAATCCATTAGAACATTACTTGTAAACAACAGTACAATCAATAGAAACACCAAGTGAACATAAGCATCAGTTGGCCGAACCACTATAAACTTTATGTGTCTCGTTTTTACTTCATTTTCCATTTATATTTCTTTATTTTATTCTACTTTATTCTCTTGGGTGCTTGTGCCAAATTTTTATATAAACATTTTGGTGCTTTCAGGACATTTGGATCCATCATCTACTATTTGGTTGTCTAAATTTGAGAGATAGATCTCGATTTCTTTATTTTTGGCATTTTAAACTACTCAGGTTTTCAGAAATCTACATAAGTTGCTTTCAACCATGGCCCTATGACGAGACCGTTCTACCGCCTCTAGAGCTACAGATAATGTTAAGGATGTTGATGTTCAACACCAGGAGGAAGTTGCATAACTGGCGCTGTTGAAGCCCAGACCCCGACTGATGTGATAACTAATGTAATGTCCTACCTCTAGACCCACACTAAAAAATGATATTACTAAGTAATATCATCTAAAAGTGTAAAGAATAAAGCTGGTTAAGAGTGACCGTCCATGAACATTGCTTTAAACGAGTTTTAACATGTCAAATTGAGTAATAATTTTTTCTTTGTAAGTATATTTGACGTATACAGTCCGGGTTTAAACAATGCTACGATGGCTACAATATTTTCTCAAAACAACATAGATGTCACATCACACAAAATCATAGAATGTACAATAAAATAAATACAAATATTACATGTATGAAGAGTACAAATGTACATATACAAAGGATAGTCTACAAAATGGTGGACATGAAAGTTCCACTCAATACATATACATGGCTACTTGGAATGATGTACATACATAAGGAGTCTTAAACTCGATGTACATAAAGAGTACAAAATCATGGACTAGGAAAAACGATGAACCATGTAGATGGATATGATCTTAGAAGACGGACTTCATGATAAACATCTCCAAAGGTCAACGAGAGATAACTGAAATAACTCGGTCTCACCCGAATATTATACAAGATGATAAACGGGTCGGTCTAGTACTAATATGTATTAATGGAAGTAGTCTAGTATGAAAACCTAATATCCATAACATATGTGTATATATGCAACATGATCGTGTACACATCTTGTTTTAAACCACTTTAGAAAAGTGTACGCTATAGAAATCGAAATAGTCATCATCCATAAATACACAAAACTGAATCAAATGGTATCAGCATAACCAAATAAATCACCCTGTCAAAATCTCTTAAAAATTGGCCTTTTATAGGCAAAAAACCAAGATATGGCGAATCATGAAACACAAATCAAACCATAAGATTCAATTCACAAAATATACAAAAATTGGCGCCAAACACAAAGACGAGCTGATACTCACCGATCATGCATGCAAACATGAGGTGCTATACCCTCCTGGATAGATGTACCATCCCTTCTTGGATAGAGGTTTTATCCCCTCCTAGACAGAGGTATATTCCCCTCCTTGGACATACGAGGCTAAAAGCTACGACAAAATTAAAAATGAGCACGAAGGCTAAGGAGAACACATAGATGAGCACGAAGGCTATGTAGAATTCAAAGACGAGCATTAAGGCTACGTCGAGCACAAAGAAAAGCACAAAGGCTACGTCAAACACAAAGACGAGCCGAAAGGTTACGTCGGTCCAGAAAGTGTCACTTACTCTCAATTAGGAACTAAATGAATTTCACCAAAGCGTCCCATAACACCCCGCGAACCTCAATCATTTACTAAGAGATCGTGAACTCCACTGGGTAAGTGTTATAAACTTTTGAATAGTAATCAATCAAGTAACGATCATGCATCTCATACCATACGATTTTACTTGAACATTTACTATAGGTTAGTAAACTCCACTCCATAAATATAGAAATAGATAATAAAAATATTCAATCAGGTAAGTCCAGAAATTAACCAATAAAATAAATACAAGCATTCCATACCACTTCTTTTACTAAATCGTTTAATAAAATTTCAAATCTGAATTAAATAGTAGTTCATTTTGAAAATTAGTTTTGAAAATCCTTTTAATAATATTTGTTTGAAATAGATTATTAATAAATAAATAATATATTTCTGAAATAAATACATATACACTTTTTTGAAATTTGTTTAAAATCCGATCGATTTAAAATTGAGTTTAAAACCGGTATATTATAAACAATTTTGATTTGCAATTTGCTTGTTTTAAAACTATTTATACAATAACTATTTGTAAAAGTTCATGAAACTTTAATCAAAATAAAACTTCCAAATCAAAGCATCGAATCTTAGAAAATCAAAGCCATAATATAGCCAATAACCAAAAAGCAAGCAAAGCATCGAGTAGGCAAGAACACAAGAACAGGAAGGGAAGAGAAGCACTTGGAGCTCACTCTCCAAGTGATGACTGGTCAACCGGTCATAAGCTACCGGTCGACAGTGGGGACTCGGGGCGTGTGCTCCAGGACGTTCCTCCTACTCCCTATCATTGATCGATGATTCTTCTTGTGCATTTGTCATGCAGTCCAACAACATGCGATTACAAAATGAACTTAGTAACACCCATGCATTCATATAATAGAAGATCATGGCAATCAAAGCAATAAATTATGGTGATATAACTAATTTTTTGTAAGTTTTTCACTAAGAATGCATAGCCACTAACAACAACCATAGATAAACAAAGATTCATTTCAGCCAACACTTGTATTAGTATAAGAGGTGAGCTTTAGTCACCTGAATTCCTATGATTTGTAGCTTGTTGGCGAAGGATTAGTGTCTATACTTTCAGCATCAACTACTAAAAGCTCATGCAAGAAGAAGGAAGAACAACATAACTCAATTATTGAAAATTACTGAAACTGAAATTCAAGAGGAATTAGAATTGGTTGGAGAATCATACCTAAAGTTAATAGTTTAATAATTTCAGTTATTACTATCTAGTTTAGCTGGAATTTGGGCCTTAATTAAAATGCCACTTAATAAATTAAAAATTAGCCATTCTAATTTAATAAAAGGAATGAAATTCTCACCTCTACTTTCTATAATATGATTCATGTGAGCTTAAGTTCCCAAACTTATAATTTAACACCATTTTCAACAAAGCAACACTAATTTATTTCATTACATCTATTTGTAATAAATGAAATTGATTTACATCCAAGCTTTAACAAAAGAAATTTTTATGTTCATAATTTTTCTTATTCCTAATTATTAGTACTAAATGGCATCTTATGATAGAAAGATCCAATTTTGACAAAATCCATAATCTCATTGATTAGAATTATTTTATGTTAAATCTGTTACACTATATTTTGATGTCAACATAAAAAATTGTAAAATTTTATTTGTAAGTAAAATAAATATTACTACCATCATTGTTTCTAATATACATGTTAAAATAACTTATCATTTATCCATTTAGTCAATATTATCCAAAATTTTGCTTATATTCCAATTAAAAGAGTAATTTAATCCTCCTTGTTAAAATCTTTCTAAATTCATATTCCATTTAATTTAATCTTAGCTTTTTTTTATTCATCAAATAAAAGAGCTGTCCACATATAAACAATATTTCTTTTATAAATTTGCAAAATGATTAATTTTGCTTGAAAACCCTTTATATTACTTCTCCTTAATTAGGAAAACAATAGAATAAGATCCCCACATATCCATTATAATCAATTATTATCGTTAAATTTATATTTTAACCTTCCTTTCAAGTATACCTCAACCCAGGGTTCTTACAAACACCCCCCTAATGAAATTGTGTCCTCGCAATTTTAGCTCAGAGTGAAGTCCATAACATAAATATTACTATGAATATTTCATTTATTGCTTCAAAATTTACATTGATTTAGTAACATTTATCAAGATACACATATTAAAATATTCACAATCACGAAAAACACTCCACTGTCCTAACATATAAGGTACATTTTTAATGATTATTCAATAACGGTAGTCTCCCACCAAAATCATCTTGTATATGAACTATTAATTATCTTTTAATCTCTTTGCATTAATAATTATCTAGCTTACATCCCCTTCATATTCCATGAATATAAAGGTATAAAGATTTGTGAATATATTTTCTTCCAATACACTATCATATTATTAGATTCCTTGGTTAATTATTTTTCTTAAATCTTATTATAAATTAATAATTCAACTTATTACTGGAGTATTAAATTTCACAATTTCCATGAAATACAAACTGGAAAGTTTCGGTCCTTAGTAATCAAATATTAATTTGTTAAAGTTAAAAGTAGATTCGGTTCTTAGATTGATCTCAAAGCCCTATTTCTAAAGCTAATTTTCCAAGACTATATTTTAAGCATTTCCTAATTTGAACTATTTGGTTTGGATATATCTTCACTTAAATATTAATTCCTCTACAATTTGTACATTTTAAGAAATATAATTACTCACGTATTTTAATAAGTTCCATTAACTAAGTATCTTTTACAAACCTCTTATTTCTTATTATCATATTTTCTTTACATAAACATTTAAAATTTTATTATTTCAACTTGAAAATAAGTTTCATAAATTTACACCTTTATTTCCCTTTTTTTATTGATATTATAAGAATTTTACTTAGCCGGACTTTAGATGTGAAAAAGTGATTCATCCTAGATTGGATTTTATATTTTCACAATAAAAAATTATTTTAACCAAAATTTCTTTTCTTAAAGAATTACTTCCCATAAAATGAAAAATGGAAAAAATCCAGTTATTGTTTAGCTTTCAATTTCTTACATCATAAATTTCCATTATTGAAATTCATAGGTTTAGGAAAATTTCTAAGGAGAAGTTGCACCCATGGAAACTTTATAGATTTATACCACATATTATATATATATACATATATATATATACATATATATATATATATATATATATATTCTTACTAAAGAATTTATCTCCACTTCTGACTCACAAGTGTTATTATATTTAATAAAAAATTGCTTGTGAAAATTTTGGACTTAGACCAATCTATATAAAAGAAAACTTCCTTTAATTATTCCTAAAAATTAATACCATATTCTAAAACTCAAAAACTTTCACATTATTTTTCTTATAAAGTCTTCCATAACTAAAATTCCTTGAAAACTGATGATTAATTTTATAACACACAAATACCCTTTCTTTATACTGTACAAAATATATAACTGATACTTAAAAGAAATTTTACCTTCTAATTCATATAGATCTATGCTTGTATCTTTCTATGTGAGATAAAACTCTTAAAACCTTTAAGAGATTAAGTTTCATAACATATTTTAAATAAACAAGATTATAGTAAAGCTAAATGAATTACTTTTCTCTTGTTTCATTCATATGGCTCACATATTACAGCTGCTCTTTTTATGAAGTTCCCAATATTACATTTCAATCTTCACTTATCCTATCTTGATTAATTTTCGACCTTGGATATTATTTAATGCATTATTTAATTAATTTACATAAGATATTTACTTCCTAGAGTAATTCATTATTAAATCAACCTTGATAACGTAATCACTTCCTCAAATTACCAAACATTAGAGCTACAAATGCTTCAATGTTTCTTGATTTTTAAAATGCACCAATATTGGTTTACGACATTACATTATACCATATATTCTATGAATATCTTTTACCATTAGATACTTATCAAAATTTCTTAGCATCTTGATGGAATCATGAAAATAAATTAATTCATAAAGCTATCATCATAATTTATTATCTCATAAGCAAATAGGGAAAGCACCAACAAATTTTGTATTATTCAACCCCTATTCTTTTTAAATTGAAATCTTCTTTCTAGTATTCAAGAATTAGATCAAATTAATCTCCTAAAATGGAGCTATATTTTATGAATCCATAATCCTGTAAGATGTTCCTTATTCACAAAATAATTTTGCTCAAACCTCATTGCCTCAAATTAACTATAAAGGAATCGTGTTTTAATTCAACTTTCTTTTATTTAATCATATAAGGATTTATCCTTATATTCTCACTTAGCTTATGATGGATCATATACGACCATACCAAACAGTTTTAAATCAAAATTATTTTTAGCATGCATTTCTTATAAATGTTCCCATATAAATTAACAAATTTTAAATAATTTGATGGAGTTACATTGTCGCCTATCTATAGCAAATTTCCTTGTCCATTGGCTATGGTGTTGATTGTGAAATCAACATCGCCTTGCCATTGTCCTTGACTGCTACTAATACTCGGCAACTATTTTCAACATTAAAACACTAACTTGTATGATTTATCTTTCTTGATGTTTCCTTTCACCCATAAAATTTTAAATATATTTTATAATACTACTTTCATAAATTATATATATATATATATATATCCATGCTTTGTACATACTTGTATTTATTGAAATCTTTGTATATGCATACCTATATATGCATTTTCAAAATAGCATTTTCACTTTAAGCAATATTAGCTTAAAAATTATTTTCACTTTTACTATCATATTTCCCAAAATATACTTTCTCAAAATACTGCTTGATTACCCCCAAAATATTATGTCTAATTGTCTCGTTTAAGTATTTAGGTATTCCTATCGACAATGTTGGCCAGACATCTGGACCAAAATTCTTAAAGCACTCAACAGGCGATTTAGCACACACGCACACGCACACACATATTCTATAAATTATTTTAAATATAGAGTACTAACATCTTTTACACTCTTGGATTTTCAAATATTAGTCTGCTATATTAAACTTAATTGATAACTTAGAAAAAAATCTAAAGGATGATATTTCCCAATTAGATGATTGCTTCACTAAACATTTCATAATAAATATCTATGTTTATAAACATTAAACACCTTATTTACACTGATGATTGGTAATCTAATACCAATATTTTAGCTTCATTTATATTTATTTTATTTACAATTAAATGGTTCGATCTTCATTTATATCCTAAAATTCCAGAATCCTCTACGGTGATCTCTAGTACAAAGTTCCTACAAGGTTTAAGTATTAATTGCAAGTAGGTTGCTATTCTTAAATGATGATTCATACCCAAATTAAAATTAAAATTGTCACCAAAAATTCATAAGCAACCGTACATCCAATCAACCAATCAATCATACATACCTAAAACAGATTTGAAATGCACTTAGTAGAAAGCAGTCTATCCGCTTCTGCTGCACAACTCCAATCACTAAGGGGGGTCGGGATATTCTAGGCCTTTTATGATTTAATTTACACGGTACATACTGAAATTTTTATAATGCAATGTGAAATGCTACCAATACTTCCCGATGATTATTTCCGATAACCATCAATATTCCTATCCTGATTAGGGAACAAGTTTAAATTTCTACCTAAACTCCCCTAGGAATGGGTCTTTAAGTCTAGCCTAGGCCATGATTCTTGTCTCCTATATCGTATATTGTTCTGAACATAACTCTGATACCATGTTAAAATGCCTCACCTCTAGACCCATACTAAAAAATGATATTACTAAGTAATATCGTCTATTAGTGTAGAGTATAAGACTGATAGGAGCAACCATCCGTAAACATTGCCTTATGCGAGTTTTGACACGTCGAATTGAGTAATAGTTTTTCTTTATGATGGATTCGACGCATACAATCCAAGCTTAAAATAATAATATGGTGGCTATAATATTTTCTTAGAATAACATAGATATCACAAAACAAAGAATCAAAGAGCATACAGCAAAATAAATACGAACATTACATATCAGAAGGGTACAAATGTATACATAGTCTACAAAATACTGGACCTGAAAGTTCCACTTAATACATATACATGGCTACTCAAAATAATGTGCACACATAAGGAGTCTTAAACTCAATATACATAAAGAATACAAAATCATGGATTAGGAAAAATGATGAACTATGTGGGTGGACAAGATCTTAAAAGATAGACTCCATGCTAAACATCTCTAAAGGTCAATGAGAGATACCTGAAACAAGTTGGACTGACCTAAGTATTATACCAGATAATAACGGGTCGGTCTTGTACTAATATGTATAAGTGGAAGTGGCATAGACACGAAAACTTCATATCCATACACACACACACACACACACACATATATATATATGCAATGTGATCGTGTACACATCTTGTTTTAAACCACTTTAGAAAAGTGTACTCTATAGAAATTGGAATAGTCATCGTCCATAAATAGCCACAACTGAATCAAATAGTATCAGCATAACCAAAGAAATCACCATGACGAAACCTCTCAAAAATTTGCCTTTTATAGGCTAAATACAAGATATGGTGAATCATGAAATAAAAATCAAATCAAAAGAGTCAATTCATAAAATATACAAAATGGCGCCTAACACAAAAATGAGCTTATACCCGCCGATCATGCATGCAAACGTAAGGTGTCGTACCCTTCTGGATAGAGGTATTGTCCCCTCCTTGAAAGAGGTACAGTCCTATCTAGGATAGAGGTATAGTCCCTTCCTTGGACAAATGAGCCTTGAAGCTATGCCGAATGCAAAAACGAGCACGAACACTATGTCGGACACAAAGATGAGCATGAAGACTATGTTGAACGCTAAGACAAGAACGAAGGCTACGCCGAACAAAAATATAAGCACGAAGGTTACATTAAACACAAAGACAAGCCCAAAGGTTAAACTAGTCCAGAAACTGTCACTTATCCTCAATTAGCAACCTCAATTATTTGCAAAGAAATCATAAACTCCACTGGGTAAGTGTTATATATTTCCGAATAGTAATCATTCAAATAACGACTATGTGTACCATACCACATAGGTTTACTTGAACGTTTACTATAGGTTTGTAAGCACCATTCGGTAAGAATAGGAATAGATAATAAAATATTCAATCGGGTGAGTCTAGAAATTAACCAATAATGTAAACACAAGCGTTCCATACCACTTGTTTTACTATATTATTTAATAAAATTTCTCATTCAAATGAAATAGTAGTTTATTTTGAAAATAGTTTTGAAAGTTCTTTTCATAATATTTGTTTGAATAGATTATTGATAAATAAATATAATTTCCAATATACACACACACACACACATAAACACACATACTTATTTGAAATTTGTTTAAAATAAAATCGATTTAAAATTGAGTTTAAAATCGTTATATTATAAACAATTTTGATTTGAAATTTTATTGTTTTAAAAAATTTATACAATAAGTAATTATTTATGACCCCCACTGGAACGCTTCTCTTCTTTCGCAAGCAGGTAGGTTGGTGCTCATCCAATCTGTTCTATGCTCTATGGGAACTCATATCTTTGCAGCTATGACCCCCACTTCTTCTTTTTTTCGATCTTTCCAATCTTTGGCTGCGTCATTCTTCTGGGGATCGAAGGGGGATGATCGAAGGCACCATTGGGTGTCTTGGAATGTTATCTGTCGCCCTAAGGTTGAGGGCGGTTTAGGTCTGCGCAATCCGAAGGATATCTGCTCAGCGTTTGCTTGCAAACTGTGGTACCGGTTTGCAAGTAACGATTCCCTCTGGGCAAAATTCCTTCACGCTAAGTACCGTAGGCTGGCTCCTGCTGGTTATTCCGGCACTCCTTCTTTCGCTAGTGAGACTTGGAAGCATATGCAATCGGTGAAAGGGCTTGTTGATTCTCATCACGGCCTATCCGGTTGGGATGGCGGTCCGTTCTCTATATTTAAGGCTTGGAATTCTACTTGGGCTCCTTCTCCTTCTCTTCCCATTTTTTCTCGCATCTGGGACTCGCGTATTCCTCCTAAAGTCTCTCTCTTCATGTGGCGTTCCTTCCACGGTGGTCTACCGGTCGATGTGAACCTCCAGCGGATAGGTTTACCGACTGTTTCCCGTTGTAGATGTTGTGGTCATGGGGATACAGAATCTGTTGCTCATTTGCTTTTTACGGGCTGGTGCGCCAGAGCTTGCTGGAATTATTTCGGCAATCTTCTGGGTGTTCGGGGCAACATCTCGTCGGCTATTGATTTATTGTCCACTTGGTGGATTCGCAGCACAGGTAAGTCTCTTCGGTCTATCCTGTATCGTCTGATTCCTTGTCTTATTTGCTGGCACATCTGGTGTGCTCGGAATAAGGCAATCTTTGAAGACTGCCCTATGGATCGTTTCTCTGTTATCCGTCGGGTTCGAAATGATGTTTACTTGGCCTTCCGTGGTCGCCCTTTCCGCGGTTCGGTCAGTCATCGCTCGAGTCGCTTTGTGAGCCTTTTATCTATCTCTTGCTCGCAATCTTCTGATCGAGCGGGAATTGGTTGATGTTGATGCTGCGGTTTGGTGTGTATTGCTTTGCAGAATCATGCTTCTTAGTCTTTTGCCACCTACCCCCCCCCCCCCCCCTTTTAAACTTTAATGGTGCGCGTCTGTGATGTTTGCTTTCAGGTTCAGGCTGTGGTGGCGTGGTTTTATGCCATCTATTGCTGTCTCGTTCTGATATTGCTTTTGCCTGGTGCTATTGCTGTCTCGTTTTGCCATATCAGTTTAGTTTGGGATGGTAGCTTTGCTGTTGGTGGGGGTGATCGGCTTCTTCTTTCCATTGTCGTATCGGGTGGAGGGTATTCTTTATTCTATATTGTATGCCAACATTGTCTTCGGGCGGTGGCCTTGCCTGAGTTCGAAGACGATGCTGGTTGATCTTCTCTGGTATTTGGATCCTTGGTGCCAGTTTAGTGGTGCTCGCTTTTTTGTATTCTGTTACATTTGCCGTAGGTTCAGATCTGTTGTTTGTGGTTGTATAGTTCTTTTAGTGGCTATAGTTTTTATTCTTCCTTGTTTGGGTTACCTGTCAGGCCTGTTGACAGCTTTTGATAAACCTAAAGGAATAAAAGAGTCAGTTTACAAAAAAAAAAAAAAAAAAAAAGTAATTATTTATGAAAGTTCATGAAACTTTAATAAAAAAACACCTCCAAATCAAAGCGTTAAAACTCAAAAAATCAGAGCCATAGTATAGATAAGAACCACAAAGTAAACAAGGTATCAACTAGGCAAGAACACAAGAGGAGGAGGAAAGAGAAGCACCTGAGCTTATGGTCCAGGTGATGACCGATCGACCGGTCATAAGCCATCGGTCGACCGGTCATAAGCCATCGGTCGACCGATGGGGACCTAGAACATGTGCTCTAGGTTCCTCCTACTCCCCACCATTGATCAACAATTCTTTCAGCATATTTGCAATGCATTTCGACAACATGCAATTGCAAAATGAACTCAGTAACACCCGTGCATTCATACAATAGATGATCATGGCAATCAAACCATTAGAATGCATAGCCACTAAAAGCAACCATATATCAATAAAGATTCATCCAAACATTCATTTCAGCCAACACTTATATTAGTCCAAGAGGTGAGCTTTACTCAACAACTAAAAGCTCATGCAAGAAGAAGGAAGAACAACATATCTCAATTATTGAAAATTGTTGAAATTGAAATTCAAGAGAAATTAGAATTGTTTGGAGAATCATACTTCAAGTTAATAGTTTAATAATTTGATCTATTACTCTCTAATTTTACTAGAACTTGGAGAATGATTTTCTAGGGTTTTAGAGGGAAAGATCAAAATGTTTAATGTTTTCTTAAATGAGGAAAGATGAGGAGTAACTTACATGTTTTTACCCCTTTTCTATCCATAGCTTAACTTAAGGCCTTGTTAGTAATAGATTAATCTGGTCCTTCATTAAAATGCCACTTAACAAACTAAAAATTAGCCCTTCTAACTTAACAGAAGGAATGAAATTCCAACCTCTACTTTCAATAATATAATTCATGTAAACTTAAGTTCTTAAACTTATAATTTAACACCATTTTCAACAAATCACACTATTTTATTTCATTACATGCATTTGTAATAAATCGAATTGATTGACATCCAAGCTTTAACAAAAGAAATTATTATGTTCATAATTTTCCTTATTCTCGATTTATTAGAAATAAATGGCATCTTTTGATATAAAGATCGAATTTTGAAAAAATACATAATTTCATTGATTAGAATTAATTTGCATTAAATCTATTACAATATATTTTGATGTCAACATAAGAAGTGTTAAACTTCATTTGTAAATAAAATAAATATTTCTACCATCATTGTTTCTAATTTACATGTTAAAATAACTTATCATTTATCCATTTAGTCAATATTATTCAAAATTGCATTTTTATTCCAGTTAAAAGAATAATTTATTCCTCCTTGTTAAAATCTTTCTAAATTCATATTCCATTAAATTTAGTTCTTTGCTTCTTTTATTTATCAAATAAAAGAGCTAGTCCACATATAAACAATATTATTTTATAATTTGCAAATAATAATTAATTTTTCTTGAAAAAACCTTTATATTAATTCTCCTTAATTTTGAAAAATAATAGAATATGATCCCTAAATTTCCATTATAATCAATTATTATTGTTAAAATTTATATTTTAACCTTCCTTTAAAGTATAACTCAACCTAGTGTTGTTATAACTAGGGTCAAGATGGACTATAAGATGAAACAAATGGAAGATAGGTTGTAGAAGAGTCGCAAGAAGATGAATCAACAAATGCAAGATAGCCTCAAATTGTTGAATGAGTTTACATAGGATTGTCATAGAAGCAGGAGGAATTTGGCACCCTCCGATTCAGAATCTGACACATCCTTTTCATCGAGCCAGAGACAAAGGCAAAGGAAGCAGAAAATGATTAGGGAAGAGGCTGGCATACTTAAACAAAGGCCGAATGCAGGTCGCGACCGAAGCTTGAGGACCGGACTAATCCATCCCTATAGATCATTACCGATCCATCTGCCTTTAGGATGGAAACTCAGCAAACCGAAGGAAATGTTCGACTTACTTTCGATCGTGCCGTGGATGATCAGAATTTTGAAAATCAAGCAGTTTTTGTCGAATCTCTGCATAGGGTTAAAACAACCGGGTCCGCTGGATGAACGGTCCTCCCAAAGTCGGGAGAAACCAAGTATCGTGAATTTACCCGAGAATTGCTAGGAAAAACACCCAAGACGAACCTCGACTAACGACATTTGACAGAACCCAAGGGTCTAGAGTATTTAGCTGAGATGGTTAGGAGGATGGTGAGCGAAAAATCAATTTCTGAACAATGATGAATGAGGTACTTCTCTAAGTTGAAACTTATTTACTAAGTAGATATAGCGTGAAGAGTATCCTTGGAGATATGTGATGCAAACTATGCTAATGTACAATGGGAGAACAGATCTGAGGTAGCACTTGATGAAATATGAGTGGCATATGGACTCTGCCAGGGCATCTGATGCTATAAGGTGTCGCTATTTTCCAATTTTCTTGGAGGAAGTGGCGACGATGAGGCTCACCCAGCTTCCACCAAGATTCATAACATCTTTTGATGAATTTGCTGGGAAATTCATAGAGCAATTCCATATACACTACACGTCCCAAGGACATGGCGTCACTTTTAAACCGCTTTTACAGTGTGGTAGAGTCATTCGAAGATTTCCTGAATAGGTTCTATACAGTTTTGATGGAAGTGACTAATGCTAATGATGATATTGTATTGATGGTACCGATTGAGGGGATTTATCCTGAAACTGATTTTGGAAGATGATTGAAAATGGAACCCATGTCGATGGATGTGTTTTATAGGAAAGCTAATCGGTTCTTGCAAGAAGAAATGGAAGTGGGGCCAAAGATCGAAAGTATGAAAACTACATATGCTCTAAGCATTTGAAGTGTAACAACTACACCGAGTTGATCAATTCGATTAAGAATATGTACCTTGCGACTCAAGGTACTGAGCAATACAAGAATCTGGCTCCAAAAGGAGTCGACTAAGAAGGAAAAGAAATCTAGAAGTATTGTAGATTTCACGAGACACATAGTCACGACACGAACGAGTGCATGCACTTACGTGATGTGATCAAAAACTCGATACAGAAAACGAAATTACAGCAGTTTATGAAAGCCCCATTGGATAATAGGCAAGGAAGTTCTGACCCCCAAGAACCATCATCCCAATGGGAGCAAGGTAGGACTGGTAATGATGAGCCCAGGCAGCTTGAGAAGAGATTGATCATCAACACCATTCATGGAGGACTACATCCAGTGGAGAAGAGCTGGAATGAAATGGAGAGATAAGCTAATGCTTTAAAGCATGTTGTAACTGAGAGTTGTTTTGCCATCGAATATGGAGCTTCCATAAAACAATTTAGGACCAAGACTAAAGACATTGTGTTTCATAAAAGGGATGCCAATGGAGCTGAGGCCCTACAATGGATCCTTTGGTGATATCAGCCATGATCGGACTTTCGATTGTAAGAAAGGCACTAGTTGACTATGGTAGTTCAGTCAACATTTTGTTTAAGAAGGCTAATGATAAGATGTTGTTGGATGCTAAGGATCTGGATTGTGTAGTTCTCATATTTAGGAATTTAAACGATAAAACCAATTGGATGTGTAGACCTACATGTGGTATCATGAAAAGGTGATTGCAAGAGAGTGCGGGTTGTGACCTTCATTGTGTTCAACATTTTCTCAATCTATAATGCATTCCTAGGCCGACCATCCCTAACTGATTTTTGAGCAACCATTACCCCATGGTGCTTAATGATGAAATTCCTGACAGAGAATGGAGTAGGAGTTGTGCAAATGGGCCAGGGAATTCATAAAGATGAAAGAGGCAACGGGACGTGAGAAAGAAGTGGATATAGAGAAGACTCCTTGCATCAAGTCTTTGGATGTGTAGCAACCACCGCTTGAGCCTTTGCTCAAGTAGCACAATCAGTTCTGTAAAAATATAAACCCAAGGAAAGAGACAAAGGACGCAAGGATGGCTGCTGCGGAGCTGACGATTAACTTCTCGATTAGTTAGGAAGTTCCTAAGCAGGTCTTGAAAATCGAATCTCAACTAGTCACAAGAGTGATGAAAGAATTCACTGGTTTTCTCCAACCAAACCTAGATGTGTTTTCCTGGACGCATTCTGACATGTGTTGAATATTGTTGGAGATAGTGTGCCACGCACTGAATGTGAATCCAAAATTCTTACCTATGAAAAAAAGTGCTGCAGCCTGGGTTTGGAGAGATTCGCTACACTGAAGAAAGAGGTGGATAAGCTAAAGAACAACGGCTTCATTCATGATGCTCTGGACCCGAAATGGGTTTCCAATCTAGTTTTCATAAAGAAGTCCAATCGGAAGTAAAGAACATGAGTAGATTATTCCAATCTGAACAAGGCATGTCTGAAAGATAGCTTCCTGCTCCTGAAAATCGATTAGCTGGTAGATTCGACCGCTGGACACGAACTACTATCGTTCATGGATGCCTACTTTGGCTACAACTAGATATCAACGCTCATCCTAGATCAAGAATACACTAGTTTTATAACTGGCCTAGGACTATATTGCTACCTTATCATGCCTTTTGATTCGAAAAATGTCGGTGCAACTTACCAGAGGCTAGTGAGTTCAAAGTTTAAGGAGAAAATTGGATGTTCAATGGAAGTCTACATGGACGACATGCTTGTGAAGTCACGGCGATCGATGAGCCACATTGATGATTTGGTAGAAATGTTCGTGGTGCTTCGCAATTATGGTGTGAAGCTCAATCCACTAAATGTTCATTTAGGGTTGGATCTAGGAAATTCTTGGGTTTTGTAATGAATTCGAGAGGAATAGAAGCTAAGACAATAGAAGATCTAGGCATTGATGGACATAAAAGCCCCAAAGTTGATCATGGAAGTTCAAATTTTGAATAGGAAGGTGGCTGCGTTGAGTCACTTCATATCTAGAGCCACCGATAAGTGTACTCTTTTCTTCGACGTCATCACGAAAGGGAAGAGGAACTTTGATTGGATAAACGGGTGTATGGATGCTTTTTAGGCTCTGGTAGATCACTTAGAGAGGCCTCACATCCTATCCAAACTGATAGAATACGAGGACTTGTTTATTTACTTGGCAGTATTGATGCATGCCTTGAGTGTCCACGCTTGTATTTGAAGAGTTTCGATACTTTCAGGCTCATCCGATCAAGGTTCTTACCAATCAACCTTTGAGACAGGTCCTGCAGCAACCGTGGACTTCTGCTAGGCTGTTGAAATGGAATATTGGATTGAGCCAATATGACATAATGTATCATCCCCAGGGTGCAATCCAAGGCCATGCATTGGCAGACTTCATGGTCGAGTACACTAGACGAGATGATACTCCAAAGAGAAGTGGACAGCAGGATGCTGGATGGAAGATGTACACTGACGGTGCATCCAATGAGCATTCTTCCCTGGTAGGTGTTTATATTAGCAACCCTTGAAGAACGCTTGATTTATTATGCCTTAAAACTCAATTTTCTTATGACAAACAACGTGGCAGAATAAGAAGCTTTAATCGCAGGACTAAAAATTATGAAATGGTTGGTAGTCAAAACTTTACGCATCGTTTGTAATTCCTAGCTGGTAGTGTGCCAAGTAAGAAAGGAGTTTCAAGAAAAGGGAGTAAATCTAGCTCTGTATCTGAACAGAACCCTTGAGTTACTTAACGATATCGAGTACTGTAGAATAACGCATATTCCCAAAGAGGATAACGCGAAAGCCTAAACTGGCTATGTTGGCTAGTTCAAGAGGTGCAACTCATGGGCCTAGTCCTGGTGGAAGTTTTATCAGCTTCGAGCATCGATCAAATTGATGTCGATTGGATCCTAAAGGATGTATCTGAAAAGAAGTCATGGATGATTCAGATCGAGAACTACTTGTAGAAAGAAACCCTTCCCGATAGAAAGAACGAGCGATGGTGGCTTCTTCGCCAAGCTTCGAGATACATTATTCAAGAAAGCATTCTCAATCCGCCTACTTCAGTGTGTAATTAATTATGAAGCCAAACATTCCTCGGGGAAGTGCACGAGGGGGCTTATAGTGACTAAACCGAAGGATAAACCTTAGCAAAGAAGATTCTTCATTACGGGTACTTCTGGTAGACTACCAATAGAGATGCAGCTGATTACACCAGAAATTATGAAAAATGTAGAGGTTTGCCAAGATTCCCAGAGCCCTGCCAATAGAAATTATGGAGATGGTCAGTCCTTGGCCATTTGCTATTTGGGGTATTGATATCGTTAATGTGCTACCAATATCTAAGGGTGGCATGAAGTATGCCATCGTCGCTGTTGATTATTTTACGAAGTGGCTAAAGTGAAGCCATGAGCCATGCAAACAACTAAGAAATCAATCAACTTCATAGTCATAAATTTTATTGGTCACTTTGGGGTCCCTCAAATGATTATCTCTGATAACAGACCCAATTTGACAGCATTGAGTTCAAGGAATTCTGTTGTCAGCATCATATTGAGAAGATATTTACAGCAGTGATGCACCCTCAAGCGAATGGATAGGTCGATGTTGTAAATAAGATAATTAAGTTCATTCTGAAAAAGCGACTAGAGAAGGCCAATGGCAAGTGGGTCGACGAATTACCACTTTGGGCCGACAGAACAACCCACAAGTCCATGACCAGCTACTCTTCATTCGCCTTAGCCTACGGTTCGGAGGCTATTATTCCAGTTGAACTTGAAGTCCCTTCTCATAGAGTGACTCGTTATAATCTCAGAAGAATGAGAAACTCCTGCTGAAGTCTGTCGACATGCTCGATGAGAAGCGTGATAAAGGTGATTTGGGAGCAGCTGTGCATCGAAAATGGGTCACTTGGTACTATAACACAAAGGTCAGTAGTTGGACCTTTGAGATTGGTGACTTCATTCTTAAACGATCTTCCCAGGCTCCGTGAATATGGGCCCGAGCTAGGAAGGTCCGTATGCAATCAAGCATAAGTTTGGAGATGGAACGTTCAAGCTGGCAACCGTTGACGAGGTTCACTTCCCAAGCATGGAATAGCGGACACGTACAATGCTATTTCACTTGAAATCTGACTATGTGAATAATTAGTCAAGTTTGGTGTAATAAGACAGATCTGTCATTTCTTGTGCACATTAAATGAAATGACTTCCTGGATTTGTGACTCTGTCTCTATCTAACTATAAAATTGTGAATTATGATAAACATGACTGAATCTGCAAGTATATTACAGTTATGTAGGTACCCAGAGTTAGGTGCCAACTGACCTTCTATGGTCCATGATCGGACCCTTGAAGCTGAACTATCTTTGGTATCTGGAGATAAATGCTAGGAAACTCCTTCAACTCATAACTTGGGAGCAAGAGTATAAACATTCAAAGGTAGAATGAGACAGATCACCACCACAACTCATGCCTAGAGTTTAGTAGAGCATCCGCAACTTTCCCGGAGAATGCCAAGATGAAAGGTCAATACTTGAAGGTAGGCGAGACCTCATACAAATTTCGACTCGGTGCCCGAAGTCGGGCATGATTGGAAATGAACATCCTGCATAGGGATGTTTAAACCACCATCTCGAGTGGTAAACTCAAACCAACACCCAGAGTTCGATGTGGATAGAAGATGCATCCCAAAGAAGGATTCCCAAATTGCTATCTAAAGCGAATCACTTCGATCGACACTCGGAGTTAGGCACGGTAGCACTCGAAGAATCATCAAAGATGATGCTCAAACCACCTTCCTAGGTAATTGAAGTTCTACTAGATTCTAGAATTGGATATTTTCGCATGTGGGCACCCAGAGATAGGTGCCCCAGCGATCACTTTTTATTCACCAAAGAGACAAGATGTTGATTCTCATATCTTATCAAATGAGACCAAGCCGGCAAACCACAAGACGTACTAATGACTTAGTATAATAAAGATGACGAGGAATGGTGTGTGAACACATTAATGCAATGACAAGCTGTAATGACCCCAATTTTTACTAACATTATTTAGAGCATTTAATTAGATAAATTGAATGAAAATGTATATGGTTAAGGGATTGAGATTTGTACAACTATAAAATAGTCGTGCCTTAAACAAAAGAGAATTAAAAAGAAGAGAGAAGGAGGAATATGGCAAGGGAAAAATAGGAATAGACTATGTTCTTATAACCTAAACCCCTCTTACCTTCATTCCTTATTCATTTCAAATATTTGCAAACAAAACTAAGAACATTCAAAGCTTGGCCGACCACCATTAAGGGAAAAATAAAAGGGAAGATAAGCAAGAATTCAAGTAGGAAGCTTAACCAAATCAATTCAAGAGCAAATCTCAACCTTCTTAACAACAAGCTAAAGTGAATAATAGATTACATCTTATTTTTATTATTTTCGGTCTCTAAATGAGGTCCAAATTTCTTTTGCAAGTAAAATTCCATGATTTGATTGTTCAAATGGATACAATAGGCTTGCCGATGATTTATGTTGCTTCATATAGCTTTATGATAAGTTTTGATTTGAAAAACCTATTAAATGACACCCTAATGACTTGCGTTTTTGATATAAGGTCAAAAACATTATTTTAGAGATGGGTTTCAAGTTTCATAATTTTCTAAGTTAATGTGGATTCATTATGAATTTTTTTGGAAAGAAAATGATTAGATTGGGTTTAAATTATTTTCGAAAAATATATGATAGCCTTGGGTTTGAAATTTAAATATGTTAGAAAACATATTAAGAAAGATTTGTAGGAATTTTTGGAGAATTTTCCTAAGTATATTATTATGGATATGAAATTATTTAAGGTATGCAACTTAAATGTTTTATATGCTTCTAAAAGGAGAAGGGGCTAATTTGCTAAATGTTTTTAATTGTTAATTATTGAATTCAGCAGCATTTTTATAAAAAGATTTTGAAACTAATTGGCAACCAATTATATGTTGACAAATAAGGCAAGTTAGTTGGAAAGATATTACTTTAAAATGCTAATAATCGGTTTTGCAAAGAATTACTGCTTCGCCACTTACAACAGCTAATTTTTGACCCCATACTTTCACCCCAACCAAGTCGAAACCATTACACATGGTATCAATGTCTTGGTACATAGCGGATTAGAGTTAGGCGGAAGGTATAGAGTCGAAACATGGTTTCGAAGGGGTAGAAGCTACTATTTTGACTACGAATCATTATGTTTATAAAGAGGCTTTTGAACAAGTTATATTAGCTTTTGAATTAGTAAAATGTGTCTTCGTTTTATCAAAAGGACTTTCAAAAGGGGTTGCTGCCTTTTAATGAAGCTTTCGAAGGGGTTCGAAACCCATGCTGCCGCATTCAACCCTTCGAATCAATGTTTTCGAAAGGGTACTTCTACCTTCAAACTTTAAAGCTGTTTCTCCATGCTTTCGAAATGGTTGGTTTCAAAACCATCCACTTTCTTTTACTTAGGAATAATGCTTTCAAAAGCAAAGCTTTCACCCCAGTTCTTTTAAGACCCTTTGTTCTATTAAAAGATAGACCCAGAAGTTTTAGGAGGAATGGTTTTAAATGGTTTTGAAGCTATGTTCCACAAATTTTTACTTAGAGCCAATGCTTTTGAAAGGTTTGTTTTAAGTAAGGAATTTTAATACCTTCGAAAGGTATATAATGGACGTTTCAAAGAAGAGGTGCCCCGATGTATTCGAAAGGTTTACTTGAGTCTTTGAATGAAAGGGTTCCAATGCTTTCGAAAGGAAAGTTCAAAGTGTTTTGAAAAGATGATGTCTAAGATTTTATAAAGCTTTCGAAGGGATACTTTCAATGATTTCGAAAGGTCTAATTTTAAAGATTTCGAAAGGTATGTTTGGCCTTTCGGCCTAGTGTTTTAAGGTAAAGTAATTGACCTATTCTAAAAGGGGTACTTCAATGGATTCGAAAGGGGCTGTTTAAAGTTTTTAAATAAGGGTTTTAAAGGTGATATCATGGATTTAAAACCTAATGTTTTCTAATCTAAAGAAGGGCTTTAACTTATTTTAAAGGAATAGATAACCTGTTGATTTAGGTTTTCATCAACATTGTTTTGTGTAAAGCATATATCATGTCAAAGATACTTGAGTAAAGCAAAAAGTATATTTTCATTGGTTAAGTATGATTTGAAGGGTTAAATCAATTTGAAAGAAATGTTTTCTAGGAAAATTTGATGGGGTAGTTAACCCTAAGTAAATGACCCAGATATTAAAATAACTGATGGTACTGGTATAAGGTCATGCCCTATACTTTAGCTAGTAGTCCCTAGCTAATATAAGTCCAAAATTCCATTGTATGGGGCTTTGTCACAGGTAAGACTAAAATGATGTTACATACAGAAAGTAATATACAAATAAAAGAGAGGTTATTAATGAGCCTGCAAAACCATTAGGATCAGTTGACATTGGGAGAAGTAAGTTAAGGATAGACCATCCAAGAGTGTGTCCAACAGAAGTTAGATTATTTATTTTGTTTGGTAGACCCGAGTCAGCCAATGGTTAGTAGTTAGCCAAACAAAACAATATTGTTTGGACAGAAAGTCCACTGGTTACCTGATTTATGTGCATGTATGATATTGCTATTATTTCTTTAATTGGTTTGATTGCAGGATTTTGATTTGCAAAAGATATGTTTTAAAAGGGATATTAATATGGCGAAACCCGTTCCGCTAAGCGGGGTGGTCTCACTTAATCAGTAAATCGAGATGTAATAGTATTATATACACCAGGCTTTATGTCTGACCCAAAGTTTATGTTTTTCCTTAAACTCTTGGTTGCTCAAAATTAATTTAAGTAGATTAAGAGTTAAGGTTTTATAGGCTTAGTAGGTGGACGAATAAGCTTTCGAGGACGTGCAGGAGACAAAGTTAGCTATATAGGAATAATTAATTTTATTTCCGCTGTGTTGTATTTAAGACCGGTATGTCTATTTAGTACTCTGATGATCCAAGTGGGCATCTTCATATGTCGTTCTTGCCATAATTTGTAATAACTATATTTGGTCAAAACCTGGGAATTGTTTTGGGATTATGTATCTGAATATGAAATATTGATTTGAAATGTAATCAGAAAAGTTGTTTTTAAATCCATGTTAATTTTTATTTCATATTCATGTGCTTCTGATATTATGAATACAATTAAAATTACCGTATTTTTTCACCGAAAGTTGTATCTATAGATGCCTGCAGCATCTGTAGCGCTTAGCATCGGGCCTCAAGATAAGGGATGTTACAACTTGGTAGTAGAGCGTAGGTTTATGAAAACATAAAATGAATTTCAAACTTCAAATGATTTTCAAAACATAATCCTAAGAAATTAGAGAAATGATTGGGGCATAGGATTACGCTATAGTAACGTACTTGTATTGCTGTATATAAGTATACGCTTTATCTCTATTCTCTCATCCCTCTAAGGCTATTCTTCTATATCTTACAAAGGCTCGAATGTGATTTTTAAGGATGTAAGATATGTATTCTAGGAGTGGAAGAGTAAACAATGGTGGAGAAAGCACCACAACCAATGGAAATGCAAGACCAAACACCAAAAGGAATCCAGGGAAGGCACAAGCAGCTAATGTGAGTGCTGGAGAGCCGCAAGTTGATACGAGAGATATGTATCAGTTCTTTGTCAACATGATGCAAGCTGGAGCTACTGTTGGCTTAGTTGGAGGAAATGTTGAAGGAGGAAATCAAGGAGCTCCGGTGGTTAAAAACAATGCAATCTTGAGTAGAGACTATGCCAAGCTAGGAGGAAAGCCGTTTATCGGGACTGAAGATGCAATTAATGTAGAGAATTAGTTGCTTCATTGCGAAACGATCTTTGCTAATTTAGGGCTTAATGATGAGCAAAAGAGAAGCATGCTTCTAGGAAGTTACAAGGAGCGGCACTGTATTAGTGAAACATTGTTACTGTGGGAGTTAATGAGGAGGCCATGACTTGGGCTGAATTTAGAAGGAGGTTTGAGGAAAGATTTATGTCAGGGATTGCTAAGTCAACTCTGCTCAGGAAGTTTATGGAGTTGGAGAAGGGAGACATGACAGTGCTTGAGTATGCAACCAGGTTTGAGGAGCTATCGAGATACGGATATGCTACGATTGATATAATTATTAAAAGGAACAAGAAGTTCATCTGCGGACTAAATCCCGAGCTAGTTAAAGCAACTCTGGCACATATCAGGGATCCATGTGATGTAGTTATTGAGATGGCTTTGAGACAGGAGGAGATGTTTTCTTTTCATGATGGTAGCAAAGTAGAGGAAGCTCGGAGTAGGCGGAACCAGAAGAGAGTTTTTTCATAAGAAGGACGTTCAGAAGATTGGAGCTGCCAAGAAAGGGAAGACCGTTGTAGTTTTCTATAAGTGCGATAGGAAGGGACTCTATGCTCATGAGTGCCGAAAAGGCAAAGGGAAGAAAGCTGCTGATAAGAAAGGAGTAAGATGTTTCAAATACAATCAGATTGGACATTATAAGAATCAGTGCAAAGAACCAGCAAAGGATGGAAAGAGGAAAGTATTTGCATTGGAGTCGGCTACCTCAAGACCAATAGTAGAGGAAAAAGGAAAAGTTGTGTTGGAAGGTACGCTTTTGATTTATGGTATGTCAGTTAGAGTTTTTTTGATACCGGTACATCGCATTCTTTTATATCTCATTGTTTGGTAGATAAGCTTAACCTGGAACCCTCATACCTAGTTACTTCCTTAAAGGTTGCGAATCTGATAAGAGGTTATGCGACTCTTGGGATGAGATGCGACCACCTAGAGTTTGATTTGCTAGGTCATGTATTTGTCTGTAGTTTGCATGTGTTTGATTTTGTAGGGTTCGCGATTATTTTGAGTATGGGTTCGTTAAGTAAATACGATGTTAGGATATTTTTCCGTCATAGGGAAATATCAATTAGACACCTTGTTTATAGTGATCGGATTATCTACTCCGTAGAAAACCCTAGTTTTAAGGTTAATGCTTTGTTGGATGTTATGGAGGCAGAAGACGAGTTGAATCGAGTTTTCATTGTTAGAGAATTCGCAAATGTCTTTGAGCCCGTAGCAGGACTGCCACCAAAACGAGTCATTGAGTTTCGGATAGATTTAGTACCAGGAGCAGAAATGGTGAGTAGACCACCAAGTAGAATGACACCTACTGAGATGAAGGAGTTAAAGGTGAAGTTGGTAGATTTAGAAGGTAAGAATTTTATCAGACTGAGCAGTTTGCTTAGGGGATCAGCTGTAGTGTCTGCAAAGAAACCGGACAGAACGTTGAGGTTATGTATCGGTTATCATAAGTTAAATGAGAAGACAATAAAGAATCGATATCCGTCACCTAGAATTGATGATTAGTTCGACCAGTTGAGTGCAACCAAAGTATTTTTCCAGTTGGATTTGGCAACGGGGTTCCATAAGCTTAGAGTGGCTGAGGATAGTATTCCTTTAATGGCATTTAAAACTAGATGTGGATCCTACGACTGGTTAGTAAGGCCGTTCGGACTAACTAATGCGCCAGCATTCTTTGTATATCTGATAAACCAAGTTTTCAGAGAGAACTTGGATAGGTTCATATTAATATTCAGAGATGACGTTTTAATATACTCTAGAGATGAAAAAGAGCATGAAGTTCATCTTTGAGTGGTGCTTGAGACTCCGAGGCAACATCAATTGAAGGCAAAATTCTTGAAGTGTCATTTTTGGAAGAAAGAAGTGAAGTTTCTTGGTCATGTAGTCTCAAAGAAAGGGTTGTCTATAGAGCCGGCAATGATCGAGGTAGTGAATAGTTGGAAGAGTCCCGAGACAGTGACTAAGATAAAGAGCTTTCTTGGACTAGTTGGTTACTGTCGGAGATTCATTAAGGATTTTTTGCGGATAGCAGCACCGATGACTAAGCTAACTCGGAAAGATGTGAAGTTTGTCTGGACTGATAAGTGTGAGGAGGCATTTCAAAAGTTGAAACACTTATTGACAAATGCACCTATGCTAGTTTGTTCTAGAGGAGAATCAGGACTTAGTGCTGTACACAGATGCATGTGGAACATGATTAGGAGATGTGTTAATGCAGAAGGTTATGTGGTTGCCTATACTTCTCGAAAGCTAAAACCGCATGAGGTTAGATATCCAACTCATGATTTGGAATTAGCTACAGTAATTTTCACATTGAAGGTACGGAGGCATTATGTTTTGGGAGAAAGATTCAAGTTGTATACAGATCATAAGTCGTTGAGGTATTTATTCTCCCAGATGGAGTTGAGTATGAGACAACGGAGGTGGTTAGAGTTTTTAGTCGCTTACGACTTTGGTATTGAGTACACACCGAGAAAAGGCAATAAGGTTGCTGATGACTTAGCATAAAACATCAAAATGCAGTATTGGCAGTGATAGCCGAATGGAAAGATCTAGTAGCATTGACTACATACAGAGTACAATGGAGATCTAAGAGTAGTTGTAGGAAAGAAACTGCTATGTTGTCATGTTTGGAAGTTCGACCAGTAATGATCGAGAGGATTGCTTCTAAGTGAGAGGAATATCCATTATTGGCCGAACAAAGCAGAAAGTTAAGGAATGGAACGGAGAGTGATGACTTGAAAGATTTAAGTCTTGACTAGAATGGGTAGTTAAGGAAGAAAGGAAGACCGTGTGTTCCGAATGTGGGAAACATTAGGAAGGAAGTTAATGGAGAATGTTATCATCCAAAGTTCACTATATATCGGGAGGAACTAAGATGTATCAAGATACAAAAAGAAGTTTCTTCAATGAAGGCATGAACAGGGATGTAGGCTTATGGATGAAACAGCATTTGAACTATCAATAGGTAAAAGCTGAACATTAGAAACCAAGTGGGTTACTTCAGTCTTTAGATGTTCCATTATGGAAATGAGATTCTATCTCAATGGATTTTATAGACGGATTGCCAAGATCGAATCGAGGAAATGAAAGTATATGAGTTATAGTAGACTGGTTGAGCAAGAGTAGCCATTTAATTCCAGTTAAGTCAACCAGGCTAAATTATTCATGAAGAATATAGTCAGACTGTATGGAATTTCTAGTAGTATAGTAAGTGATAGAGATTCCTTATTCATTAGCGAGTTCTGAAAGAGTCTACATGAGACTTTGGGTACCAAGCTCAAGATGAGCACCGCTTACCATGCACAGACAAATGGGCAAACGAAAAGAGTTAGCAAAGTCCTAGAAGATTAGTTAAGAGCTTGTGTGCTCGATTTTTGGAGATCATGGAAAGGCCACCTACACTTAGTCAAGTTTTCATATAACAACAATTATCGGACTAGCATACGGATGGCACTGTTTGAAGCTTTATATGGAAGGCTATGCAAATCTCTCTTTTGTTGGTTAGAGACCGAGGATAGGTTAGTTCATGGTTCAGATTTGGTTAGGGAAGCTGTAGAAAAGATTGAGTTAATTCAAATTAGAATGAAGGAAGCTCGGTCTAAGCAGAAGAGTTATGCTGATAAGAGACGGAAAGACTTAGAATTCTCAGTTGGAGATCATGTTTTCGTCAAGGTATCACCGATGAAAGGTGTAATCAGATTCGGAAAATCAAGAAAATTGGCACTGAGATTCGTTGGACCATTTCCTATTATAGAAAGGATCGGAAAACTCGCATATAGAGTAGAGTTACGGACCAGTTCGGCAGAAGTCCATAATGTTTTTCATATATGTCATCTAAGGAAGTGTATTCGAGATTCAGAAACTACTATTGCGTCGACTGTGTTAGATGATTTAGTAGATGAATCAGTTATGGCTATAGTTAGAAAGCTAGTTCGTATAGTTGCGAGAGATGGGAAGGGACTAAGGAACAGGACAAGCAAATTATTCAAAGCCCAGTGGGGAGACGATGAGAGAGACTGAACTTGAAAAACTGAGAGTAGGATTAGAGATATTTATCCTGACTTGTTTCGTGGTAAGTTTTACCTTTGTAATTGATTGTTATGAGTACCTTATCCTAATTTCGAGGACAAAATTCTTTAAGGAGAGGCGTCTGTAATGTTCTCGATTTTTACTAACATTATTTAGAGCATTTGATTAGACAAATTGAATGAAATAATGTAGATGGTTAAGGGATTGAGATTTGCATAACTGTAAGTTAGCCATGCCTTTATAAGTGTTTAAACAAAAGAGAATTAAAAAGAAGAGAGAAGGAGGAATATGGCAAGGGAAAAATAGGTATAGACTATGTTCTTATACCCTACACCTCTTTTACCTACATTCCTTGTTCATTTTAAACATTTGCAAACAAAACTAAGAACATTCAAAATTTTGTCGGTCACTACTAAGGGAAGAACAAAAGGGAAGATAAGAAATAATTCAAGTAGGAAGCTTATTCAAATCAATTCAATAGCAAACTAAACCTCTTTAACAACAAGCTAAGGTGAATAATAGATTACATTTCATTTTTATTGTTTTCAGTTTCTAGATGAGATCCGAATTTATTTTGCAAGTAAAATGCCATGATTTGATTGTTTAAATGGATGTATATAGGCTTGTTAATGATTTATATTGTTTCATATAGCTTTATGATAAGTTTTGATTTGAAAAACCTATTAAATGACATCCTAATGACTCGTGTTTTTTATATAAGGTCAAAAACATTATTTTAGAGATGGATTTCAAGTTTCATAATTTTCTAAGTTAATGTGGATTTATTATAAAAAAAATTGGAAAGCAAACGGTTAAATTGGGTTTAAATTATTTTTGGAAAATATACGATAGCCTTGAGTTTGAAATTTAAATATGTTTAAAAACATACTAAGAATGATTTATGGGAATTTTTAGAGAATTTTCGTAAGTATTTTATTATGGATGTAAAATTATTTAAGGTATAGAACTTAAATTTTTTGTATGCTTCTAAAAGGAGAAGGGACTGAATGTTTTTAATTGTTAATTATTGAATTTGGTAGGAAATTTTAGAAAAAGATTTCAAAAAAGAAATTGGCAACCAATTATATGTTGACAAATAGGGCAAGTTAGTTAGAAAGATATTACTTAAAAGGCTAATAATAAGTTATGCAAAAAGTTACTGCTCCGTCACTTACAACAGCTACCTTTCGACCTCATACTTTCACCCCAACCAAGTCGAAACCAATACACATGGTATCAATTCCTTCGTACGTAGTGGATTGGAGTTAGGTGGAAGGTATAGATTCGAAACATGCTTTCAAAGGGGTAAAAGCTAATATTTTTTACTACGAATCACTTATGTTTGAGGCTTTCGAAGGATTTATATTAGGTTTCGACTTATTCAAATGTGCCTTTGCATTATCAAAAGGACTTTTAAAATGGGTTGCCGCTTTTTAATGAAGCTTTCGAAGGTGTTCGAAACCCATGCTGCTGCATTCAACCTTTCGAATCAATGCTTTCAAAAGGGTACTTTTACATTTAAACTTTGAAGCCGCTTCTCTATGCTTTCAAAAGTGTTGGTTTCGAAACCATCCACTTTGTTTTACGTAAGAATAATGTTTCAAAAGCAAAACTTTCACCTCGGTTCTTTTAAGACCCTTTGTTCTATTAAAAGATAAATTCAAAGGTTCCGAAAGGAATGGTTTTAAATGGTTTTGAAGCTATGTTCCACGGACTTTTACTTGAACCCAATGCTTTCGAAGGGTTTGTTTTAAGTAAGGAATTTTAATACTTTCGTAAGGTATATAATGTAGGTTTCGAAAGGGAGGCACCTCAATGTTTCCGAAAGGTTTACTTGAGTCTTTAAATGGCAGGGTTCCAATGCTTTTGAAAGGCAAGTTTAAAGTATGTTGAAAAGAGGATGTCTAAGGTTTTATAAAGCTTTCAAAGGGATACTTTCATTGTTTTTGAAAGTTCTATTTTTAGAGCTTTCAAAAGGTATGTTTGGCCTTTCAACTTAGTATTTCAAGGTAAAGTAGTTAACCTATTTTTAAAGGAGTACTTTCAATGGATTCGAAAGGGGTTGTTTAAAGTTTTTAAACAAGGGTTTCAAAGGTGATATCATGGGTTTAAAACCTAATGTTTTCTAAGTTAAAGAAGGGATTTAACTTGTTTTAAAGGAATAGATAACCTTATTGATTTAGGTTTTCACCAACATTTTTTTGTGTAAAGCATATATCATGATAAAGATATTTGAGTAAAGAAAAAGGTATATTTTCCTTGGTTAAGTATGATTTAAAGGGTTAAATCAATTTGAAAGAAATGTTTTCAAGGAAAATTTGATGGGGTAGTTAACCCTAAGTAAATGAATCGGATATTAGAATACCATATGGGACTGGTATAAGGTCAAGCCTTATACTTTAGCTAGTAGCCCCTAGCTAATATAAGTCCAAAATTCCAGTGTGTAGGGATTTGTCAAAGGTAAGACAAAAATAATGTTACATACAGAAAAGAATATACATATAAAAGGTAGGTTATTGGTGAGCCTACAAAACCATTAGGATAAGTTGACCCTGGGAGAAGTAAGTTAGTGGAAGTGTGTCTAACAGAAGTAAGATTATTTACTTTGTCTGGTAGGCCCGTGTCAGCCAATGCTTAGTAGTTAGCCAAAAAAACTATATTCTTCGGACATATAGTCCATTGATTACCTGATTCATGTGCATATATGATATTGTTATTGTTGCTTTAATCTGTTTGGTTGTAGGATTCTGATTTGCAAAAAATATGTTTTAAAAGGCATATTAGTATGGGGAAACCCATTCCGCTAAGCGATGTAGTCTCACATAATATCAGTAAAGCGAGATGTAATAGTATTATTCACACCAAGATTTATATCTGACTCGAAGTTTATGTTTTTCCCTTAAACTCTCGGGTGCTCAAAATTAATTTGAGTAGATTGAGAGTTATGGTTTTATAGGTTAAGTAGGTGGATGAATAAGCTTCCAAAGAAATGCAGGTGGCAAAGTTATCTATATAAGAGTGATTAGTTTATTCCCACTGTGATGTATTTAAGACTAATATGTCTATTTAGTACTCTGGTCATCCAAGAGGGCATCTTCGTATGTCGCTCTTGGCGTAAATTGTGATAATTATATTTGGTCAAACCCAGGAATCGTTTTGGGATTATGTATCTGAATATGAAATATTGATTTGAAATGTAATCAAAAAAGTTATTTTTAAATCTGTGTTGATTTTTATTTCATATTCATGTGCTTCTGATATTATGGATACCATTAACATTACCATATTTTGTCACCAAAAGTTAATACTATATATGACTGCAACATCTGTAGTGCTTAGCTTCGAGCCTCAAGATAAGGGATGTTACACAAGCACATTTCTCAGAACTCAAACAAATTCACATAAGACTTGAACACAAAAAGTATTTATTATTCACATCAAAATCAAGCTTGAAACAAATACAAGTCTTATTAACATTGAATTAAAAAGCAAAAAGTGAGGGCCGAACCCACACAAAGCCGGCCTGAAACTAAAAGTAAGTTCCTACATCTATACACAAAAGCGAGAAAACATTTACTTCTTATGCTTTTGCTTCTTCAGGTTCTTCCCATCTCCAAAGGATGGCCCAGAAGGGTCGATGGGCTTCTTCCTATTTCTCCTCCCACTTCCTTTGCCTTTTGAAGAGTATGCTATGCAATGAATCAGAGGGCATGCTTTGAGTACTTCCAAGCATAGATAGAGAGACCGATGAAAAAATGGTCCCATCAGACAAAGCAATAGATAAAAGAGGAGGGAAAAGGTCAACTTGTTCTTGCTTGATCTCCTTGGCTATTAAGCTTTGAACCTGAAGCAACTCTTACGTGCTGGGCCCTAGTGATAAAATTAGAAGTCCGAGTTACAATAACATCATCCTCAACATTGGCTCTGGGGATGTCACTAGTCATCTCTTACTCTAAGGTGTGAATTATTTGCACGCCCAGGCTAGGAGTGTCATCATCGTAGAAATGAATAGGGGATCCAATATCCTCAACGCTTATATTACCATAGCCATAGGAAGGAACCGCATCCATAATTGGCCCTAGACTGGCATATATATCCTCAAAGGGCTATACGGGAGCTTCAAACGCAGCAATGGCAGGCTAAGGCGGAGTCTGCCTCATGACGATTTTGATCTTGAGGTTTCTTTTTTGAAGAGGTTTTTGGTCATCGTCGCCCACATTAACAGATGGCTCATACCCACATCATCGTCATCATGGCCAGCTTCACCACCTTTACCTTTCTTAATGTGTTCTCTTGCTCCTTTAGTCTCGATAAATTGGATCTTAGACTAGGGGTATTATTGGGCTCTGAACTGGGGGTAGTACTGGGACTCCACTAGAGATGTCCTCCTCACTTTTCGAGGTAGCCAAAACTTGACCGACATTGTGGTTTGCCTCTAACAAATTGTACGCCTAGAGATTTCATCAGTAAAAAATGTCATTGCCATCCTGTCCACCTCTCGGACTTCGTGAAGAAGCTAAGAGTTTCTTCTAGGGACGTGCTGTTAGGAATCTTCCGCATATCTGGAAGAACAAAGGAAAACAATTTGAGTAAACAAAGCTGTTAACCGATCTCAGATGGAAAGAATATAGCAAAAAACTTACGTTTGGATAGCCATCAAATCCTGGCAGATACATACAAAGAAAAACTCATCCTTAATGTAACTTAGATTGTTCCAAGTGCCAGTCACTATTCTATAATTCCTAGATAGTTCCAAAAAAGTAAGGGAAGGACTTCCTCTGTGGTGCTGGAAGCTACATAAATACTAAATTTCTTCGCTGCTTGGAACGCGATCGATATAGAAAGCTAAGATAATGAATACACTATGTAGAAAAGCATAGCTATTATGGTTAGCTGACCTAGAGCTAGCCTGATGAAATTCACAATTCGCCAAATAAATTGGTTGACTGGTGGAATGCACCCTATCGGACACATATACCGATTGCATATGGCATAACCAGTTGGAGGATGATGCGCTCATTGAAGACGTGCGGGAACCTACTTGCCTTGAATTGATGCCATGATGTTCACAAATCCTTCTAAATGACCCCTTTATGATTTTCGAAGCTATGGAATCTATGTGATTATCCAGTATTTTGGTATCCTCGAGAGTATTTGGAGCAGCTTATACTTTGGGACCCTCTACGGGATCAGGAGGAACATCTGGGGGAAGCTGTTTAGCTTGTTGATTTGCAGGCTAAGGTGCAGGCGGCACCGGAGTGTGTCATCCAGAAGGGGTTGTAGCTGAGCTTAACTTGGTGGCTGATTCAACATATCTAGAAGTTTATGGAGCTGCAGAAAGTGCAGAGAAAAACTCAAAACGATTACGGTCCATAGCTCAACATGCAAGTGATACAGGAAAGATTAAAAAGACTGCCTCATGCTAAAAGTGGAATCCTATAGTGATGTGATGTGAGATACAGTGTTGTACAGTACCATGTAATGTCAATGTCTGATGTTATGCAATGGTTCATTTGAAAATCCATATATTATCCAAAGTGACCGTCATCGCCGACCACAGGCTCAACATCATTTGGCTGTGCATTGAAAACACTTGGGAACTCGAGAGATAGCATTTCAGAAAACTTGGAAGTAAGTTAATATTGCAAAGTCCTCAAGTGGGTTAAAGCCCAAAATCCACCAAGGGTTAGATCGGTGCTGATCCATATCCTTGGATGGATTTTCACCCTTTTCCACTACATTTCCTAAGTCCGATTGCGGCCATCAACATGAAGTTCATCCAAACTCTCTACCGACATCGCTGCCTACAAAAAAGCTTCAAAGCTCGAAGAAGATAGTCGATTCAAGTCATGGTTCGGATCCAGGAGTTAGATCGAGCTTAAGATGATGGTTCAAGTTCAAATATGGAAATGCAAGCGGCAATTAAACTTGATGGTCGAGATGATCAATGGTGACAATGGCAAGTGATGAGCGATGGCATCGTAAGATTTTGATTCGAAGGTAGGGAATGATAATGGTGGATAAAGCTTAATGTCCCAAAGGAAGATAACGTAAAGGGAAAAGGAGTAGGTTAAGTTTCATAACCCCGAACCAAGAAAATAGGAAAATATCTCGCCTATTTTCAAGTGGGGCATCGGTATCGATCCATCTCGATGGATCGGTACTGAACCATATAATATATATATATATATATAAATATATATATATATATATATATATATGGAAAGAAGAGAAAAGGAAAGAGATTTGTATACGTGCATGTGTCTTCGTAGGATCATGCATGTGCATTAGAACTTGACAAATAATTCAAATGTGTGCATGTGCATACTCAACACCTAGCAATCAAAACCGAAAAGCAACTAATTCAAACCTATAGAAATCCAGAAAAGGAGTTTGCCTAAAACTATGGAATTTGGAATAATAAACTATGATAACAGATATCAATGGAGATGCACTAAGCGAAACATTAAAACAAATAACCAAAGAAGCAACACTGCATCGAAATAGTTCGAAGGAAAGATGACAATTATTCGAAGCATGGATTGAAGTTTGTAATGACAATTGCGACATGATTCAATACAAAGCACATCGTATTGGAAACATGATATACTGTGAAGGGCAAGTGTTATCCAGCATTTTGGCCTGACAGTGTTTGAA
Organism: Allium cepa; assembly: GCA_030765085.1. Classification (NCBI taxonomy): domain Eukaryota; kingdom Viridiplantae; phylum Streptophyta; class Magnoliopsida; order Asparagales; family Amaryllidaceae; genus Allium; species Allium cepa. Next base: position 1,053,492,541 of record CM060929.1, on the reverse strand, counting down.
CAGACTCGATGGGTCGGATTTGAAAGTTATCGAGGCATGAAGCCTAGAAAGATAGCCAACAAGCCCTAGAACCAAGTTCAACCAAGACCATAAGGAAAAACCATGGCCATCATGAAAATTTACTATCTCGATCCATCAAAGTGATGGATTGGTACCTATCCATCCTCATGGATTGGAACTTATAAAGTCTCACTCGAATTACTTCAAATCCCCACTATTTCCAAACATCATTGTTAGCAACCTATTCCAAGCCTCATTGGATCGATCGTTATAGGTTGTTATCGGGCATAACTCTATTCCACCACCGATCCATCTTGTCGACCCAGAAATGAGCTTCTGGAAGAGCAATCAAGGTGGAAAGCAATGAAAAAGGTCCATTAGACGATCTCATAGACCGATACCGATCCATGCCTATGGATCGGTACCCAACCATGCCTATGGATCGGTACTGATCCATCATGTTGCTGATATGACCACGTTTTCTCGAGCTAAGCTACAACTTGATGTGGAGAACGAGGGGAAGATAGTGTAAGAGAACTTTCAGGTGACCTATAGCTATAAATATGAGGTTGCGGCGTTATTTTAAGGGATCTTTTTGCTTCTTTACAAGTTTTCCGATGATACTCTTGCAACCCCGAGAATCCATACCGATCCATAAGAAAATTACATGTAAACAATAGTACAATCAATAGAGACCCAAGTCGACGAAGACATCAGTTGGCCAAAACACTATAAACTTTGTGTGTCGTTTTTACTTTATTTTCCATTTATATTTCTTCATTTTATTCTCTACTTTATTCTCTTGGATGTTGGTGCCAAATTTTGGTATAAACATTCCTAATAAAATCCGTTTTCTTTTGTTTTTCTCATCTCTTCTAGTCGCTGAAAATTCATGTCTTCATGAATGAAAAATAGCAGCCTAAATAATTCAAGCATCAAACAAAATTAATACAGAAAATGTTCTTCAAATCGCTATTATTGTCCAGCCTTTTGACCAGACAGTATTTGGATGGACTAAATGAATTGAACTTGAAAGCTATCGAGGCACGAAGCCCAAAGAGATAGCCATAGAGTCCAGAAACCAAGTGCAACCAAGATCGCAAAGTGGAATCAGGGCCATCCTAAAAATGCCAAAGCAATATCCATCTAAGTGATGGATCGGTATCGATCACTGGTATATAAAGCTCCACCTAAATGGCCCCATCTTCCTTCTGTTCTTAAGTGTTGACGCCAACAACCTATTTTAAGCCCCATAGTTTGCTATCAACACCTCAAGTATCTGAAATCAGCAGCTCCAATTTTTCGCCAATCCATCCTATTGGTTCTGAAATAAGCTTATAAAAGTGCAAACAAGATGGAAATCTTAAAGCTAACAGCAAATCACCAAAACACAAAACACTAGAACTTATCCATGAGAGCTTATGGATCGGTAGTGATCCATGCATGTGGATCAGTACCGATCCATCACTATTGCTTACATGGCCACATTTCTTCGCATAGAACTACTCCTAGGATGTGGGAATCATGGAGGAGCATTTTCAAAGAGCCACAACTGTAAATAAAAGTCTAAGGGCTCATTTTTGATAATATTTTGCTTCCTTACAACTTTTCAATAATTTTCTTGTAACCTCCCGTGGATCCCTACCAATCCATAAGAATTATACTTGAAAAACAGCAATATAATCAATAGAAACTATAAGTGGCGTAGGCATTAGTTGGCCGAAACACTATAAACGCCTTATGTATCGTTTTTATTCATTTTCCATTTATATTTCATCATTTACTTTTCTTCTAAAATATATTAGGAGTTTATGACACTTTTTTATACTAATATTTTGGTGCTTTCGTTGAGAAAGTGATTCTCAGGACATTTGGATCCATCATCTGTTATTGGATTGCCTAAATCCGAGAGATAGATCCAATTTCTTTGATTTTTACACTTTTGAGCTACTTGGATTTTTTAAAAAGTCTACTAGTAGCTACTCAGAATAACTTTACGAAGAGATCGATTTACCACTTCAAGAGTTGCCGAGGATATTAAAAATGTCGATTCCCGACAAGTTGAGGGGTTGCATAGCCAACCGCGACCGAGGGTCAGCACCCGACAAATGTGTTACTAGGGTCGAGATGGACCACATGATGAAACAAATGAATGATAAGCTGCAAGAGAGCCGCGACGAGTTGGATCGACAAATTACACAGAGTTTGAGTTTGTTTGAATCAATTGACTAATAGTCGTAGGAGAAGCAAGAGGGATTTGACGCCTTCTAGTATAGAATCTGATAATTCCTCATCATCATAGCAAATGGTAGAGGCATAGAAATAGAAGATGGTTGTAAAAGATATTGTAATGTAAAAATAGATGTCGGAACTAAATCACGGCAAAGGTTTATGGATCGGTAACGATCCATCAAGAGGGATCGATACTGAACCATTAAATGCTGGTTCGGGTGGTTAATTTCCAAATGGTGGTGCTTGTTTAGCTTATAGCTTATTGTGGTTGGCCAGAATGTTGAAGATTAGGCGGTCGGTGCGAACCCACCGCGAAGGGATTACCACATAGAACGGTAGAACGAACAGTTCTTTCGGAGTCAAGGAAGCCCAGGTATCATGAAACTAACCAAGGGCATTTGCCAGGATAAACATTTAGGGAGGATAACGATCACCGCCGTTCGATAGATCTAATAGAGCTAAATTTAGCTGATATGGTAAGGAGACTTGTAAGTGAGAACCATAATCCATTCACGAAAGAGATCCTATGTGAGGAATAACCAAGGACGTCTGTAATGCCGATGATGTCGTTGTACAACGAGAAAATGGATACAAGGTAACATCTGATGAAATATGACAAGCACAGGGATTCTACTAGAGCTATTGATGCCGCGAGATGTAGTTGTTTCCTGATTTTCCTGAAAAGACTGGTGATGACATGGTTCACCCGGCTGCCACCGAGATCAATATCATCTTTTGCCCAATTGGCGTAGAAATTCATCAAGCAATTCCATTTACATACCACCTATTCAAGGAAGTAATGTCACTATCCAACCTCTTCCAAAAAAAGAGAGAATCTCTGAAAGATTTCTTGCACAGGTTCATTATCGCAGTGACCGAAGTAAGCAATGCTCAAGAAAATATTGTGTCGATGGCATCAATTTGAAGGATCCATCGCATTGCTGATTTTTGGAAGTGGTTGAAGATGAAACACCCACCGACAATGGACGTGTTCTATAGAAAGACGACTCGGTTCTTGCGCTTGGAAGAGGCAAGCACTACCACCAAGAAAACCAATGTCGGGAAGTTGGTATAGATGATATAGAGTAACATTGCTGTGAAGCAGTCCAAAGGTAATTTTGGCAATGTGGACATGAATGTGGAGAATGAAAATGGTGGAAAGAGCAAGAGCAATACTGGGGCTAAAGACAAGAAATCAAATTCGAGGAGACATCCCAGAATCCAGAAAATGACAACTATACCCCGCTGAACAATTCGATCGTGTGCATATACTTGGCTACTAAAAGTACCGGGCAATACAGGAAGCATGCTTCGAGGGATTAGACTAAAAAAGGAAAAAATTTAGCTAAGTTTTTTCGATTTCATAGCACATGGTCACAACACACATGAGTGCAAGCATTTGCGTGATGTGATTGAAGAGGTTATTTGAAAGAAAAAGTTATGGTAGTTTGTGAAATCCCTATAGGATAGCAGAAAGGGAACTTCAAACCCTCAATAGGGGCAAGTCGGGCCCGGTGTTGATAAGCCCAGGCGGCTTGAGAAATATTTGGTGATTAATACTATCATTAATGGGCCACATCTAGCTGAGAAGAGGTGGAATGAGATGGATAGATATATGAATGCATTGAAATATGTAGTGAATGAGAGCTGCTTTGCCATCCAAGAGGTGCTTCGGCAAAGCAACTCAGGACTATGACATATGACACTGTATTTAGATATAGAGATGGTGATGGGGTGGAGGTCTCGATTATTAATCCGTTGGCGATTTCGACCATGATTGACCCCACAATTGTGAGAAATGTGCTAGTTGACTGTGGGAGCTCAGTCAACATTTTGTTCAAGAAAGAATGCGACTAGATGCTTCTAGAGGGTAAGGACTTAAAGAAGTGTAAATCTCGAATCCAAGGATTTAACAAAATTGCTATTGAGCTGGTGGGATATGTAGATTTACTGATGGTGCTTGGAGAGGGCGACCGCAAGAGAGTGCAAGTTGTGCCTTTTGTTCTTATGGATATTTACTCTACGTATAATGCCTTTTTGAGATTATCGACCCCTTGGTAAATTTCTAGTGGCCATAGCCCCATGGTGCTTGATAATGAAGTTCTCGATAGAGAATAGTATGGATAATGTAAAAGATGATCAAAGGCTTGGCCAAGAATGTTATATTGTTGAGCTAAAAGAGGCAAAGCGAAGAGACAAAGGGAAATGTGTCGAGAGGACTCTTTGTATCAAAGTTTTGGATGCATAACAACCACTACATGAGCCTAGCTCGGGCAGCACAGTCGGTTCCACAAGGATATGGATTCAAGAAAAGAGCCAGTGGATGCAAGGGCGGCTCCTGCGGAGTTGACGATTCACATCTAGTTTAGTCAGGACGATCCTACGTGGGTCTAAAGATCGAATCTCAACTCGAAAAAGGATGATGATAGAGTTGACTGTTTTCTTCGGGCAAAGGTGGATGTGTTTTCCTAGTCGCATTCCGAAATGTGTGGAATATCCCAAAGGTAGCGTGTCGTGCATTGAATGTGCACCCAAAGTGCATTCTTGTGAAATAGAAGCACTGCAGCCTGGGTCTGGAGAGATCAGTCGCACTGAAAGAAGAGGTGGATAAGCTAAAGAATAACGGCTTCATCCACGATTCTCTATACCTAGAATAGATGTCCAACCCAGTTTAAGTAAAGAAGTCCTACGAGAAGTGGAGAACATGTGTGCTATGAATAAAGCATGTCAAAAAGGCAGTTTCTCGCTCCCAAAAATTGACCAACTAATAGATTTGACGTTGGACACAAACTCTATCATTCGTGAATGTCTACTCTGGCTATAACCAAATTTTGATGCAAGTCCTAGATCAAGAGCACACCAACTTCATAACTAACCTACGATAGTATTGCTATCTTGTCATGCCTTATGGTTTGAAAAATGCCAAAGAAACTTACTAAAGGTTAGTCAACGTTTAAAGAGAAAAGTGGGCATTCAATGGACGTATACGTGGACGATATGCTTGTGAATTCACGATGATCGACAAGCCACATTGGTGATTTGGCAGAGATGTTCGCCATTCTCCACAAGTATGGTATGAAGTTCAATTTACTAATGTGTTCATTTAGGGTTGCATCAGAGAAATTCTTGTGTTTTATACTGAACTCAAGAGGGATAGAAGCCAATCCGAAGAAGATTCGGCCATTGACGGACATTGAAGCCCCGAAAACAATCAAGGAGGTACAGAGCTTGAATGGGAAGGTTGCCATCCTGAATCGATTCACATCCAAAGCCACTGACAAGTGTATTCTTTGATGTCATCAAGAAAGGGAAGAGGAATTTTACTTGGATGTAGAAGTGTGTAGGTGCTTTCCAGGCTCGGGTCAATCACTTAGAGAGGCCTCCCATCCTATCAAAGCTGCTCGAGGATGAGGACTTGTTTATTTAGTAGTATCTATGAACACCTTGAGTAACGTGCTCATGCATGAGGAGTCCCGAATCCAGAGGTTGGGGTATTGCATTATCAAGCAGTTAACAGGGGTGGAAAGGAACTGCCTAAAGCTGGAAAAATGCCCTACTGCCTGTTGATTGCTTCGAGAAAACTCCATCCACTTCCAGCCTCATACGATCAACGTTCTTACCTACTAGCCTTTAAAATAGGTCCTCGAGCAACCTAAGACTTCTAGAAGGATGTTGAAATTGAACATTGAATTGAGCCAATAAGAAATATGGTATCATCCTCAAAGTGCAATCTAAGGCCAGGCATTTGCGGACTTCATAGCCAAGTGCACTACACAAGATGATACTCCGAAAAGCAGTAGAGAGCGGGTTGTTGGATGGAAGATGTACACCAATGGCGCATATAACAAGCATTCTTCTAAGGCAGGTGTTACGTTAGTAACACCTGAAGAGCGTTCGATATGTTACAACCTCGAAACTTGGTTTTCTTACAACAAACAATAAGGAAGGGTATGAAGCTTTAATTGCAAAGTCAAAACTTCACATATCTTTTGTGATTCCCAACTAGTGGTGTGCTTGGTAAGAAAGAAGTTTCAAGCAAAGGAAGCGAGGTTAGCTCCTCATCTAAGCTGGGCCCTCAAGTTGCTTAGTTATATCGAGTACTACACCATGAAGCACATTCTTAGAGAGGAGAATGAGAAAGCTGGTTCACTGGCTAAGTTGGCTAGTTCAAGAGACGTGCAACTAATGGACCTAGTCCTCGTAGAAGTATTATCTGCTTCGAGGATCGATCGAATATATGTCGACTGGATCTTAGAGGCTAAGTCTTAAAAGGAGTCGTGGAAAACCCAGATTAAGGGTTACTTGCGGAAGGGAACCCTTATTGATAGAAAGAATGAGCGACGATGGCTCCTTTGTCAAGCCTTGAGATACATCATTCAAAAAGGAATGTTGTGCAGGAAAGGATTCTAAGTGCCCCTACTTATTTGTGTCACCAACGACGAAGCCAAGCGAGTCCTTAAGGAAGTACATGAGGGTGCTTGTGGTGATCACACCAGGGGACAAACACAGCGAAGTAAATTCTTCATAACGGATACTTCTGGCCAACTGCCAACCGAGATGCAGCTTATTGCACTAGAGAAAGGCAATAGTGGAGGTTCACAAAGATTCCTAGAGCCTCACCAGCGAAGATTATGCAGACGGTCAGTCCCTGGCCATTTGCTGTTTGGGGTATTGATATCATTCATATCTGTCAATTTGTAAATGTGGCGTGAAATATGTCATCGTTGCTATTGATTATTTTATGAAATGGGTCGAAACAGAACCATTAGCCATGATCGCTACTAAGAAGGAGATCAACTTCTTGGTCTGAAATACCATATATCGTTTTGGGGTCCCTCAAACGATTGTCTCTGATAATGAAACCTAATCCGATAGTGCCGAGCTTAAGGATTTTTATCGTCGGCATCACATCAAGAAGAGATTCGCAGTGGTGGAACACCCACAAGAAAATGGATAGGTAGAAGCTGTAAACAAAATCATTATGTCCGTTTTGAAAAAGCGACTGGAAAAGGCTAAGGGCAAGTGGGTCGATGAATTACTGTTAGCACTTCGGGCTTATAGAAGAACCCACAATTCCACGAACCGATCACCCTCTGTTCGCCTTAGCCTACGGTTCGAAGGCTATAATTCTAGTTGAATTAGAAGTGCCTTCTCAATTGGTGAATCATTAAAAACTCAGAATGAATGGAAAAACTCATGTTGGAGTCTCTCGACATGATTGATGAGAAGCATGATGAAGATAATCTAAGAGCAAATGCACATCAAAAACAGGTTGCCTGGTATTACAATACTAAGGTTAAGAGCCGAACCTTTAAGATTGGTGACCTTGTTCTCTAACTTATCTTCCTAGACCCAATGGCCCGAGCTAGGAAGGTCCATACGCAGTCAAACACAAGCTTGGAGATGGAACATTCAAGCTAGCAACCGTTTATGGAGTCTCACTCCCTGAGCATGGAATAGCAAACATCTACGATGCTATTTCACTTGAAACCTGACTTTGTGAATATTTAGTCAAGTCAGATATAAAAAAATAGAATCTATCATTTCACATGTTGTATAAAGCAAGATGTCTTCCCGAATTTGTGACTTTGTCTCTGCATAATTATAATATCATGGAATGTGATAAACATGAATGAACTTGCATTTGCACAATGCAGGTACACATGTACCTAGAGATAGGTGCCGATTGAGCTTCCAAAGCTAAGATCAGACCCATGAAGCATATTCGCAGTAGGTGTCCAGAGATAAATACCAGCCAACTTGTAACACCCCTAATTTTTAATAACATTATTCAGGAGATTTAATTAGATAAATTAAATAGAATAATGTAAATTTAGAGTGATAAGGGGATTGAGATTTAAAAACTTAACTAGAGACCATGCTTAATTAAATAAATGGGCTTATGAATGGTTTTATATGTTAATTAATTATCATAAGGGCATATTAGGAATTGCCGCACCTCTCATACTCACAGTTATACTTTCTATTCATGTTCATTATCTCAAAACAAAAAATGTAAATCAAAGAAAGAAAAGCCAGCCATTACATAGTAAGAAAAGAGGAGATAAATCAATATAAAGCTTAGCAATTAAGCAAGAGGAATTAATCTCAATCAAATCTCAAAGTCCTTATCCTACTCAAGGTGGATAATAATCAAAACCGTGACTATTTTTTATTTATGATTACTTGATTTTCGGGCTTAAGTTTAAATCCATTATGATGATTTTTGATGATGATATACTTGGATTACACTATATGATATATTCAAACAAGTTTGTTTGATAATTGTTTTACACGTTTTTAAGGCTAAAATCATTTATTTTGGATTTCGAATGTCATGAGGAATTTATATGTTATGTAAAACATGATTTTGGAGATGGATTTTAATTTTTATAATTTTCCAAACTTTGGAAAATTGATTATGAATTTTCGAAGGAGAAAATGAATAATTTGGGTTAAAAATTATTTCGAAAACTATTTAAAGTAATTTGGGTCTAACATTTATATATGTTAGATAACATATTAAAAATGAATTTCTATGACTTTTAAGGATTTTCCTAAGTAATTTACTATGGAAATTAAATTATTTTAGATGAACTTAAATGTTTTATTTGTTTTGCTTAATGGAAGAGCTTATTTGCTAAATTAATTCTTATTTAGATACGAAACAGTTGCGGCAGTTTTTAAGAAAGAATTTGAAAATTTTATGACAACCAATCAAATGTTTACAAATAAGCAGGTTAGTTAAAAATCAGTTACTCAAAAAAGCATTAAAACAGTCTATACTCGGAAATTGTGTTTCGCCTCTTTCAATAGTACTTTTTGACCCTATGCTTCCACCTCTACCAAGTCGAAACCAACCAAGCCAAAACCAAGACACAAGGTATCAATATGTTGGTACGTAGTGGATTGGAGAAAGGTGGAAGGCATGGTGTCGAAACCAATGATTTCGAAGGGGTCGAAGCCTTTGTTTTACTTTCCAAAAATATGTGCTTGCCTTGTTTTCAAAAGGATGCTTTCGAAGAGGTCAAAGCCCCTTAAATAGCTTTTGAAAATATTTCCGCCCTTTTGTTTCAAAAAGATAGCTTTCGAATGAGATGCCTTGTTTTTAAATCAAAGCTTTCGAAGGGGTAGTTTCAACCCAGTCGAAACCTTGTTGCCGACCAAATGCCTTTCGAATGGATTGAAGTCATAAGCTAGATCGAAAGGTAGCTTTTGCTTTATGAATGAAGTAAGCCACTTCCCAAAGCTTTCGAAAGGGTTTAACGGTTTTGAAGGCAATGGCTTCGAAAGGGGTTTCGAAGCTAACCTTTAAATGTTTTACTTAAATGATAATGCTTTTGAAAGGATGGTTCCGAAACCAACATTTTTACCCAATCATTTTTATTAAAAGGTTAATAGTTTTGAAAGTACCCCTTTCGAAACCATTGGGTTTATCTTTAAAAATATCTTTTCAATGGTTTCGAAGCTATGCTTCTAAGGGTTAATAAGGAAGGCTTTAATACTTTTGAAAGGTATGCATTGAGGGTTTAGAAAGAGGTGATTCAAAGTGCTTCGAAAGGAATATGTTTTGTGTCGTGAAAAGAAGATTTGAATGCTTTCGAAGAGATTATCCAATGATTTCGAAAGTAATAGTTAAAGGTTTCAAAAGCCTTATTTTTTAAAACAAAAAACCCAATCTCATTTTTAAAGGAAAACCCATGGCAAAAATAAAGGAGTTTTAAAATGGCTTTTAAGTATGAATTTTTTGAAAAAGCTTTTCTTGATAAAATAATAGGTTAAAGGGATTAACCATGTTTCATATGAAAATTAATTCAAGGATATTAAACCACAGGTGTTGGTGTTATTATGTTATTTCATATGCTTCTTCAATATATATATTCATATTAGAATAAACCCATAAAAGTATTTTCAAGAGAAATGGCAGAATAACCCGCTAGGTTGACCCAGTAGTGAATATAAATTGAGTTAACTTCTAAATGAGTAGAATTCCATCCATAAGGTTAGATGGACCAGAATATAGGATGCCTAAATACTGACTAAAGAAGTTGTCAGATAGACAGGTTCGTAGTAAACCCTTGAAAATTATATTTAGGAAGAGTTATTGGCAGAGCCCAGTAGATTCATAGTAAATCCATGAAAACTATGATTAGAAAGAGTTATTGGCGGGGCTAATAGCTTTTTTGTGAACCCATGAAAACTATATTCGGATTAAGCTATTGAAAATAGTCAATGGGTTCCTAGTCAACCCATGAAAACTAGGATAAGAGGGAAGTTATTAGAGATACCAATAGGTTTGGGGATAACTCATGAATAAGGAAGTTAATAGTAGGGGCCAATAGGTTCTTATTGATCCCATGAAAACTATGAATTCGGACAGAAGTCGATAAATATTATGCAGGTTATTAGTTAGCCCATGAAAACTAATAGGTTAATAGTGACCCTAGAAACTATAAATAAGACAAATAGTCAAATTGAATGGGGATGGATAATCTAGAATTGATTTACTTGTTTGCATATCATCATAATATATTTTTATTTGTTATGTTTTAACCATTATGGATGCAGGAGCACAATATATAGTTTTTATAAAGTTTTAGAGGATACTAGTGAGGGGAAAACCAATTTCGCTAAGCGGCGTGGTCTCACTATATATCTAAATGGTTGGAGATGGTAGATTAGTATTCATACTAGGCTTTATGTCTGACTCAAGTTTATGTTTTCCCCTTAAACACTCGGGTGCTCAATTAACTTTGAGTAGTTTGGGAGTTGAGGTTTCAGGTACCTCATTAGACGAATAAGCTTTCGAAGACATGCAGGAGGCAAGCTAGATAATAAGAGTTCTTTCTATTTTGATTTCGCTGTGTTTTATTGCAAAGGAAACTTGTTTAATAGCCTAGTTATGTACTCTGATCATCCAATGGCGCATCTTCATATGTCGCTCTTGGCGTATGCTGTAATAACTATATTTTCTCTAAATGTGGTTCTCGAATATGGGATCATGTAATGAATGCTGAAATGATTTGAAATGGAATGTGAAAGTTGTTTTATGATTTTAATTTTTTTCCATATCCATGTGTTTCTGTTATATCAATGTATCTAAAATTACCGTATATGGTCACCGAGGATTAATGACTATAGATGACTGTAGCATCCGTAGCCGTTAGTTTGGGGCCTCCAAGTGAGGGATGTTACACAACTCCTATGGCCCACGACTTGGAGGCAAAAGTATAAGAATTCAATGAAAAAACAAACAAGTTCACCTTTACAGCTCGTGCTCGGAGTTTGCAGAGCAACCCCACCTTGCTTGGAGAAAGGCAAGACGAAAGATCAGCACTCGGAGTTAGGAAAAATCTTATATCCAAAGTTCGATCGATGCTTGGAGGTAGGCGAGATCAAAAGTGAACACACTAGATGGGGATATTTAAACTACAATCTTAAGTAGTTAACCCCAACCAATGTCTAAAGTTTGGCATGGTAAAACATGCATTCTGATTTGAACGGACATAAATAGTTAAACATAGAGAATAGCACAAGGCTCAATGCAATTAAGAAAATAATTCAAAGCTTTGAACCAAAACAAAGAAAATGATTTTTTCCAAAAATAACTAGGAGGTTGCGCCCCTTATCGAAAGTATGCCCCTAGAAAATATACTTGAGAACTATGATGACTCTAGGAAACCTCTAAGCCAGACCCTGCCAACCTTACCGAGAATCTGAGTACTTCGCATCTTAGTTCGTATACAACTGAAACCAATCTAGAGCTAATGTGACAATACCCTAATTGGAACAACCCCACATAGCTTGTTTCCCACTAGGCATTTTCGATAAATTATATCAATGCACCAACCGAACAACAAATCGTCTTAGATTGAAAAAACCCAAATAAGGATGTCGATAGTCAATAAATTAAAATCTCAAGACCATTTCCTTTCCTTATTTTCATAAAAACCACTTCTTTGATAATTTATATTAAATCCTTTAAAATATTTACATAAATTCCAAAACACTTTTAAAAACAATTCAATAAAGATTAGAAAGATACCCTAAAAATATTAAAGAAGAAAAATCAAGTTTAAACCCATTTTTATAAAAGCTGGAAATCGTGCCGCAAAAGTGCCGCTAAAAAGAGTATGGAAAATTCCTTTAAATCGGTTCATTTCAAAATGGAATTTTCTTCATGATTTTACAAAGTATGAGCATTATACTTTATTTTGGAACAACATATTACAAGTCGAGTATTCATTCACAAAAGTTTAGAGAATTTTGAAGTCATCAAAACCCGTTTGAAAGTAGTTTGAAACTTGACTTTCGAACTACAAAACGCAACTAAATCCTTTCTAACTTTTAAAATCTTTGTAGTTAGGCTTTATGTGACGACCCCACCACTATGCCCAGTTTAGCAAAGAACTTTACCAGTAATGTCGTCTTCTAATCCACGAATACGGCTGGTTAAGGGCGATCGAATGTGAATATATCTTTATACTAATACTGACACGTCTTATTTGCCCTTTTGAGGATATGAACTGAAATTTCATCGTGTACAGTATTAATACAAAGTAATAAACAAACCGATTAAAAATATTCAGAACTGTATATAATATAGATAAATCAAAAATCAAAGTCATGGATCACAACGGAATAATATACATCATTTTATACATAATATAATAAGAGTACAAAATATGAATATTAGACCCACATAAATATATACGTCATATCCAAAATCTTGTATCAGGTACAAAGTCACTAATATATACTATAGATGACGTAAACTCCTAACTATCGATATATACAAGTATGAATAAACTAAAACTATCAAAATAATCCACTTCAATGCTGGCCCGAATCCAAAGGTCAACAGGTCTATGTACCTGTAAAGATTCGGCCTAAACCGAATATTAAATAATAAACAGGTCAGGCTACATCTAAATAAAAGGTGAGATATTAATATCATAACTATATGACTTAAAATAATAAGTCATGTAAAATATGTCGAACAAACAATCATAATAAGGCATATTAATTAAATTCACTATATAAATCCATAAATGACTTAACTCTAAAATAAGTCATCTCAAAATATGCCTAAAACCCAAAAATTCAGAAAGGCATATCAAACCAATAAATACAGATCTCAAAATTTTGACTTAACAGTAACCAAATAAGTCATGGATAAAATGCCTAAAACAAATACTCAAATAAGGCATATCTAACAAATCACCGTTTCATAAATAGATATCAAGTCTTGGTAGACTATCATTTTAACATATGGTGATAACCAATTCAAAATTCCTCAGAGCCATAATGGATACATAATATCCATACTAAAAATCTCTAAAGAAATAATCATAAATAATGAAATAATAATGGTGGTCATCTATCAGGTAAACATTGTCTAAACGTATAAAACTAAATAAATTCATAGGTTGTAGTATCTATAGACTACGATGCATGTAAAAATCCCCCTTCTGAAAGAGACAACCGTATTTACACCATAACTGATCTTCTGAAAGAGATCCACCTACCCAAATCTAAAGATATATTGATTCTAAGATCCTCTCGGGGATCTATCGGTCTGAAATCTGAACACCCTAAGATAATTAAACTTTAAGTGTTAATTACCATCACTCCAGTAATCACAAAAATTTAGCTAACTGTCTCATACTAGGTAGTAAATTCAAGTATTTACTAAAAGCTATTAATTCCACTTTAAACTCTATTTAACAAATTATAATAATAACCAAAAGAATTGTGCAAAGTGTCCCATACAACCCGACAATTCAATCGTTTATTAAAATTCTCTGTTTCATAGAAAAACACAAAATTCAATGGAAATACAAATGAAAGCATTAACTGTTCGAAATCAATATTTCCAAAAGTCATCAAAGAAATACTAAAAATGTATATAATTAGCCAAAGGATAAACACAATTAAAGCCAATAATAGGTTATGGTTTGAAAGAAAGCGATAAAATTTTATTATATAGGAATGGTTTCTAAAGTGGTTTATCTATATTTTACTATCACATTTATCACTTTTAAAATCCAATAATACATATATATAAAAAGAAAAGAGTTACAAAGTTTTAAGTCTTAAAATAAAATTCATTTATTAGGTCTTTGAATCAAAATAATATTTAAGTAATTGATAATTCACCTTATTTCAAATCTATATAGATATATATAACATGAATAAACACTTTAAAACCATAAACTATTTATAAACTTAAAAATCTTAATTACATTTATCTTTAAAACAAAGCTTTACTTTTCATAATTGATAACCTACCTTATTTTGAAAACCTATTTAAATATATTTACATACAAATAAAGATATAATTTTCCAAAGGCTTTAAAACTATTTCTAAAATCATTTAGATAGCTTTTATAGCTAAAATTATTTGAGATTGAATTATTACTTTCATAATCAGTTTTCTAAAATAATACCATATTTTATCCTTTGCCACTAAAAGATTTCAAAAAATTTAATATATTTATAATAGTAAAATTTAAAAGATTCTTTGAATAAATGTTACTCATCTAAAAAAACTTTGAATAAAAATTTTGAATTAAGAAATAAGTTTATAATAATAATATAATTTAACTATTTTCTATTAACTAGATCCCAACAGGGTTCAAAATAGAAAAAAATCTCATATTGAAATCTTAAAAACATTTAAACAAATCAAACAAGAAATCCATCAAAAATACAACTTCTAGAGCCAACGTCGCTCTATAAATATAATTCCATAATGCATAATTATTTAACGATCCGAGTTGCTTTTCGACAACTCGGATCACTTCAACAATGCACAATCATCATATAATTTAACTACAAAATCAAATATATTTTGATGGTTTTCAATATACACATTATTCCATAATCAACCATCAATACAAACTTACAATGTCAATATAAATATTAACGTATAATCTTATTTTAACCATTTGATTCAATTTCAGCTATCTATTCAAACTCCATATTTTAAATACATAATTTAATCAATTCAAACACCAATTTAATTAAAACTATGGCATGTTATTTTATTTCAACCCTATCATTTATTTTAACCATTTGATTCAATTTCAACTATCTATTCAAATTCCATGTTTTAAACACATGGTTCAATCAATTCAAATACCAAACAAATATTATTTATATCATTCGGCGAACTAGATAAATCACAGCATGCAACCATATTTCAATCAATTCATCCATTCACCATCAATATTTGTCGAAATCCAATCAGCAAAGAGCATATGATGAACAATTTATAATGTTGAGATATGTGTGTGAGTTAAATAGATTAACTCACTTCAATCGTTTTCTCCTACAGCCCTAGTCACTGCCCACGCCTATAGTGTCAGCAGTACAACTTCAATCAACATCAAATTCTGAAACATCTGCTATCCAAAACCTAGCTTCCCACCCGAGCTCTTCCTTCTGCCTCAACCATCATATACCACGTGTCGCATTCCCTTATTGCAGCCAGAGTCGGGGTTGGCCACCACATTGTCTGCCATAACTTATGAACAGCTACCAATCCATACCTCGCCTCCAATCAGTATGCCGCCATACTCGAAGTCGCACTACCCTAGGTCGCATATCCTTTGAAACCCAGCTCGCCATCCTCCTTAGCGCTAGCGGTCATCGACGATGTCATCGCCCCTCCACGCATGCAATCGTTTTTTTTCTTTTATTTGTTGATGCTGATCCTGATTTGGGAATTTAGCATGGGGTTGTTTTGGGTTTTTGAAATATTTATTATTAAGCTAGGTGATTTAAAATGAAGGGAGAAAGGAGAACGGGGTTTGGGCTTGTATTAAATGGGTTAAAATCAAATCTTAGCTTCAATTATTCTCATTTGCATTTAGAGTTTAATTATTTATCATTGTTATATATTTATGATCTAATTTAAAATTGTTACTTCATTTATTATATATACATACATACATATATATATACACACACACACACATACATACATACATATATATATATATCGACAACTGCATAATTTCATTCAATCTAGTGTTATTTAGATCTATTGAATTACTTACTGTATTGATATAAGAATAAATTTATTCACCTTCATAGATTTAATGATTTTACTAAATACTAATAAAATTTCTTTTCATTTATTGCAAGTATATAAATTTATTTACACTTTAAACTATCCTATATTTATTAAATATTTCATTTAAATTTTAGTATATTATCTAAAATAAATATATTAAGTATTTAAATTTTTTTATAATTTTTTTTATTAAATAGACTTTAATTGTACGATAAATTGATTCCAAAATAATAATTATCAAAATCGAATTCAACACTTCTATTCTAATTAAATTAATTTAATATTATAGCTTTTAAATCAGGGTTGTTACATTTTATAACCTTTTCCAAGCCATCAAAACTTTATTCAAACAATAATTTAAAAGCATAAAAGAACGACAAAATATTTAATGATGCTAAAACAAGCATAAGAGCAGCAAACAAGGATTGAACAAAGAGATTTCGTAAGTGTCAGCGATTGTCACTATAACGACACTTTTAAAACAGCCAATAAATCCTTCATATATTTCTATCAAACTTCAATATAAGCAACATAAGTATAAAAGTAAATCAACATTGGTAAGAAATCACTTAGGGTCTCTCTACAAAAGTCCCCTGCAAATCACATATGTGTATATGCATTTTGAAGTGTTCTGTAGCAACCTATTCGCTATGAAGACACTTAGACTTCCTCTTTTTGTTTCTTGCAAAATAGTGGTTATTTATGACATCCGCTTTCAAGCGGGAATCAAATCCAAACAAATGATATACACAAGTATAAACAACATAAACAACAATTTATATTTTTTTTACATTTTAGTAGTTCTTAAAAACATTCTGAAGATCAACTCACTTTCTCCAAGGCCAAACTTCAAACAAGATACACAATCTTCTACCTTGACCAAAAAATAACCGAAAGCAACCTCTTTTCTTGCTTTAAACCTCTATCTTAACGTCTCGTCCCTTTCCTTGTGCACGTCCAATAACTCCTTGCAATAATCATGGGCTTGCATAAGAGCATCATCTTTCTCATTTTCTCCTTCCTAATTTGCTTTTTTACACTCTCATGTTGCGCTTTCAACTACACCAATTCTCTTATTAGGCTCTCATTCTCCTCCAATGGAACATGATTTATGTGATGAGCAGCTTCAATCTAACTCAAATGATCTTTTCCCTCACGTTCAATCGCCACAGTCAAGTCTTTGACTTTCTGTTCAACCTTTACCCGATCCTTCTTTAAATCAGCAAATTCGACGTCAAGATGTGCGATCATCTCCTTGTCCTGGTTAGCTGCAAAATTTAACCTCTGAGCCTTAACTCTCTTCTACTCGGCATACTCAGAGATCTGTTCGCCAGTCTTTCCATGTATAGTACCGATCATAAACATTGTCGACCTAAGCCATAATCTGGCCTTTAATTTTCGATCGGATCTCCTTCAGATTGGGCACAAACTTAGTGCCCTCAAAATATATCCTCGGGAAGCAATGTTTCAGTTTAGCTAGCAAGGCATTGGATGCGATCTGTTGATCCATTGTAGTAGTTGGAGACTCAATAACCATCTTATCATATCTATGGTGGTGACAAGGATCAAAGGAAATGTGCTTCAATGATGACTCCAATTGCCGGTGAGCATGAGAAGCCGATGTATGCTTCATAGAGTAGGAAGCCGAAGTAGGAATGCATGAAGCATCCCTAAGTGGAGTGTCATCTGGTCAAATGGAATGTTTGTCCAAACCCTTAGGAAGAGGTGATCTAGATCTATGCCTTGAGGATGAATCATGAGAATAATAACCCTTATCTCAGCCACCTCGATCCCGGCTTGAATGCCTAGTAGTATCTACATTGTGATCGTTGTCATGTGTGTGTTCGCCAACTGCTCTCGAGTGGTGAACCATCTGGTCCTCGACAGAATCGAAAATGCTGTGACACGCCATTGAACTGGCAAATGAAACGAAAGCAAGTTAGTCATGATAGAATGAAACACAACGCTAAGTGAGCAAAGTGTTGTGCATGTGTGAAAGTGTCCTAGTGCCCTCCGATAGACCAGGTCAGGATTTTGCTGACATGGGTAATCTCGCCTACTTAATTAGATGCCGCATAATCCTGAAAGCAAATAGGGGACCCAACATCCCAATGCCAAAAGAGTCAATTTCATCAGAAATTGGCCTAAAGTTTGCATAGGGATTCTTCGAAGTCTGAATAGGTGTCACTTCTTGTAACACCCTTAATTTTAAATAACATTATTCATGAGATTTAATTAGGTAAATTAAATATAATAATATAGAGACTAGAATGATAAGGGGATTGAGATTTGAAACTAAATAGAGGCCATGCCTTAACTAAATGAAATCACAAGAATAGGTTTATAAAAATGGTTTTATAAATTGACTACTCAAGATAATAAGGCAAGGGTATTATGGAAAATAGTCGTATACCATAATCCCATAATACCTAAACCCTTACTTCATTTTCTATTCATACGTTCATAAACCAAAAAATAAAAGCTAAGAAGAACTAAGGCCGGTCATAACTCTAGGAGAAAAGAGGGATCGAAAACAATTAGAAGTTAAGGATTCAAGCAAGGAAGAATTAAGCAAGATCAAATCTCAAGTTCTTTATCCAAACAAGGTGAATAATAATCCAAACCATCTTATATATGTTTTAATGAACATCTTAATTTCGGGTTTAAGATCTTAAAAACCATTTGGATGATTTGAATGACGATATGCTTTGATTATATACGATGTTTGATTTAAACAAGTGTGTTTGTAAAAGGTTTGATTAGATTTTAAGGCTAAAATCATGTAAAATGGGTTTCGAATGCCATAAGGATTTAATATGTTACGTGAAACATTACTTTGGAGATAGGTTTAAATTTTCATAATAATCCGAGCTATGGATAATTTATTATGAATTTGAATGGAAAGAATATATAATTTGGGTTTAAAATTAAGTACGCAATTATATAAAGTATTTTGGGTCCAAATTTATATATGTTAGAAACATAATAAAAGTGAATTAAGATGATTTTTGGGGATTTTTCCTAAATGATTTACTATGGATATTAAATTAATTAAGTTAGAGGACTTAAATGTCTTAATTGTTTTGTTAAGGGGAAGAGCTTCATTGCTAAAGTATTTTTAATTATTCATTGATGAATTTGGCGGCCTTTTTAGAAAATGGATTTTTTATAAAGGTTTGGCAACCAATCATATTTTGACAAATAAGGCAAGTTAGGTATAAAGTGTAGGATCTAGATTAACCCTAGAGGGGGGGGTTAAATAGGGTTATAGCAAATTTTCTTGAATTAAACACAAAAATATAATTGCAGAAATAAATATGCTGAAAAGTAAATCACACACAAAATTTACCCAGCTTCGGCAACCCCTGCCTACTGCTGCATTTCCAGATTTCTATTAGAATTAAACAGTATCACGCTTACAAACACTCTACTAGACTCGCAGACCCTTTTGCTCCCGCTCACAAACACTCTACTAGACTCGCACACCCTGCTCCCGCCTATAGAGTTTCGCTTACTCGCAAACACTGCTCCCGCCTATAGAGCTTTGCAAACTCGCACACCCTGCTCACTGAACTAATTCTAAATAGACAATCTGACACTACCTAATCCCTAGGTGGTGATTTACAAATTCTTCGACTCGAAAAGAAAAACAAACTTCAAAATTAACCGCAGGAGCAAAAATTAAAATACGAACTTGAACGCGTAATTTTTGCTCAATTAAAAAATAAGAAAAAAAACCCTCTAAAAATTAAACCCTAAATTTGAGATTAATTCCCCTTTAATAATAAAGAAGACCGGCCCCTTTATTTTTCAACCGATCCACTATCTTCCCTTATTCTTTGACCCGGTCCACTTTTGCTTGTAAAAATGTCGGCCTTGCTCTTGTTTCTTTGTTTGATGAATTAGGGCTTCGTTCCCTTGTGGCAATTAGGGCTCTTCAATTTAATCCGCCGCTCTTGATTGCTGGTTGGTTGCCTTGTCGATCACTTGCTTGGAGTCGCGCTCGGCTGCTTCTCTTGATTTGTGAAATTAGGGTTCGGCTTCGGTTTCTTCGAGATAATTGAATTCGCCTTGGTATGTTATTTGTATCTTTTGCTTTTAGGTTTGATTGCTTGCTTCGATTGGACTCGATTTTAACTTAATAGCCGATGATGTAAATTGGGATTGCGATTGATAGTTCGATTGTGAATTGAAGCACTTGTTTGATGATGATACCTTCGGGTTGAATTTATATGAATTCGATTACACTAATTAACTCGATACTTTCCTGAAATTCACTTTCGTGATGCACACGACTTTCCTAATGCGTTTGTTACTTACTTGATTCATACGGCTTTGTTTTGAGACCGTTTGATCCTTCTTGAATAACAAGACAGAAACTTTCCTCTTTTTAACATCTCTGACCATTTCAAAAAATAATGATACGAATTTTATATTCATTGAATTCTGACTTCGGCCCCATCTCTGCACTGTTGAATCTCGTGGTCATCATGTCTTTGTCTCTGGCCAACTTTTTCTGGTTGGTTTAACATGATCTTCGAATTAGCATTTTTGGCTACCTGAATTTTACTTTAGCACTGCATGATGTTGTCTAATTATTTGTTCATGTGATTCCCTATATTACTGCTCTGACTCATTGTTGTTGCTTCACCACTGACTTGTGTTTGGTAGTCTTCATTTTTGATTCAGAACTTCTGTACTGGCTGTAGATGAGTTGATACATTTGTCAGTTCTACATTTGTTTCACTTGGTATTGCTGCATCCATTGTAGCTTGCTACTGTATCATTGAGTAGCTGTCGTTTTGTTTCTGTTGGTCGTGGCTTGGTATATGTGAACCCATTTGTGTTGCATTGCATTGATGATTTTGTATGCTTGTAACTTTGGTTTTTATACTGCTTCACCATGTCACTTGAGGTCTTGCAGTTTGGTTTATTGATGCATTCATGTACACTGCATATCTCATGCTCAAAGACTGCTACTTGATCATGTTGCTGTTGCTATGCAGTTACTATGCTTTGCTTGGTCTCTGATCTCTGTTGCTTACTGTTACTTACTTTGTGCATTGCCTTACTGACTCGATGTTTGTAACTTGTGATTTCATGCTTCATGCATGTACTCTGTTCATATGTTCTTGGTGGCATTTCTTTGGACTGCACTGCAGTATTCATTATGTTGGTCGAGCTTGCATTCTTTGTTGGCACTTTTGAATGTTTGCAGCTTGATCTTGAGTTGTTTAATGAAGAGGTTGAACTTGCATACTTCATGTAGCCTTTTGGTCTGACTGTTGCTTCATGTAGTTGACATATTTGTGGTCTTCATTTGGTGATTTGCACTTGGTGCAGGTTCCATATTTGTGCTCGAGCTTGCATGTGTACCACTAATCATGCTTGTGATATTCATTTGGGTTTGTGTGTTGTCTCTGACCTGAGCTGTTGCCTTTGCATTCATTCATTAGTTTATTTGATCATTGGACTGGCTGTTGTAGTCGAGTTGTATTCATGTACACTACTGCCTTGAGCTTGATTCACTTCATGTCGTGCTTGCACACTTGCTATTGTTGGCTGCGCACACGAGTTGGCGAGGCAGTGCACACGTGTATGAATGTACACGTGTGTATTGCAGCCACTTATGGTTACATGTCCCTGTAATATCTATATGCACGACTTTGTGATGAAAACAAGTGTGAATTATGACGAACAACCCAAATAACTGAGGCAAATCATATTTTCAAAAAATCGTATTTCATTTTAAATTGCAAAAATATTTCTTTTTCAATTTTACTGCGTTAGTGAATATTTTTGCAGATTTCTCAGATGCTGGATTCAAACTGGAATGCAGTTGAAGACAAGATACGAGTGTGAGTGATATGTAGTGAGGTTATCAATGTAAAAATATTTGTGATGTAATCGTGATGTAATCAAAAATGTATATGTATAGTGAGAGCATGAATTTGTACTATTCAAGATTGTAATAAATATTTGTTTGAATAAAATTTCTGTTTGAATTCAAAATCTGTGTAACTTATTCTGTTTGAATTCAAATTCAAATTCTGTGTAATTTATTTTATTCAACAAATATTTATTTAATCTATGAAAAACAAAATAGTACATTACCAAATACATTTAAATGAATATATATATGTTTATTATCATCAAACAAAAACATATAAGCGCATATTCAACAATCTCCCCCTTTTGATGATAACAAACATATATTTAAGATTTTGTACATGTGTTAAATGTATTTGATCAATGATATATAATTTAATTGCTCCCCCTATTTAAATGCTTCCTCTCTACATGATGCTCCCCCTACATATATGCATACAAATAGAAATATATTCAAATGAGCCTAGATGCATATGGGAAAATGGGAAAATTATTTGACCTTTGCTTGATTCTATTTGGCAAAATCTTAACTTTTCTCTCCCCCTTTTGTTATCAGCAAAAGAATAATAGTGTGAGAGAAAAATAGAGATAAAGTGATCGATATTAATCCAACATTAATCTCAAATTGAATATAAATATTAAACTTCAATAAGAATCAAACAAAAACCATAACTACCCTTGTTAGGCGCATATTCCACTTTTAGAAATGATGGATATGGTGTTCATATAAAATCATACAGTTGAATCAACTTGTGGTACATTTATATCAGGAATTTGAATATCTACTAATCATGCATAACCGTTAGGACTTTTAAATGAGATTAGTAGTATTCGAATTTAATTTTAAAAATGAAATCAAGTATCTTCTAACCACGCATAACCGTGAGGACTTTTAAATGGGATTAGAATCAACTTGTCTATTTAAGCAATTTAATTTTGATATGCGTTCCATACATGCATAACCGTAAGGACTTTTAAATGAGCATGGAAGCACATAATCAAAAATCCAAGTAATTCACCCATGCATAACCGTGATGACTTTTAAATGAGAGTGAATACTTTGGATATTTATTTATTTTTAAAAAATATGACATGAAAGACAAATGATTCCTGATTATAGTACCACATATCGACAAACTATATTGAATATTTGATAAAACATGGTCGATAGAAATAATGATAGATATAGAAATGGTCATGGAATCTTTACCCAACAAAAAGTTTTATAATTCTTGTTTTAATTCCTAAAGAAAGTTTTTCAAATATACTCTCTTGAGTAATGTATGTTAAATATCAACACTTATCACTTTTTCAATCACTATTTATCTTTTTGATAATTAGTAGGGAGTCAGATTAGTCAAAATTTGTCATTTAAAATCAAATAAAAATGACTAATCTGAAAATATGGTCAAACAATTATTTTCTCGAAGGGGTTATATGAGAAAAAAAATTCTGCTAAATGAAAAATTATTTCAAGTGAAAAATATGCAGATATTTTCTTTGAAAAAACGATGCAGCAAATGAATGTTTCAAAAATTAATCACGTTACACTAGTAATTTCTCTATCAACTATATTACCAGTGTAATCTGCATCTGAATTTAAATTTCACTCAATATTCACTCGTTGGATGTCAAAGACCAGATTGTGAAATTTCAACAAACTATTTCAGAATGAAATTTGAAATGAAGCCATGTTCACACTCAAACAAATATCATAGTTTTAAACTTAGAAACCATAGGATGAACAACTATCATCATGAGTAATCAACAGTCAATCAACATCATAATTATTTTAAAAACAATTTCTTGAAATCCTTTTTAACACCTTTCACATGAAATTTGAAATCGTGCAAATTTACAAACAGTGACCAAAATGTCAAAATATATCTACGTGTAGCATGAGTAGACAGTAATCAATCAACATTATAATTTGACCAAACGGATTAAATTCAATGATGAAAGGATGGTTGGTCTACTTTTGAGCACAAATCAAGGTAAGAACAAGTCAAAAGAAAAAACATATCAATAAGTCAGAATTAAAGACATCACATCATTATCGCAATTTTAGCTGATTTAATTCAGAATATGGTGCAGATTATCACATATAATATACCTTCACCTGTTTTACCTTTACGATAATTTCTTGTGATTCCCATTGTGATTCTGTCACCTTTATACTAGGCTAAGGAACTTTGCTATGTTGCCCGTTGTGTTTCTGGAACAGCCAAAATCCAGAGAACACCGTTGTTGTTCCTTAGCCTGCCACCACACCTACACGATGAAAGATTTTTGTGACCTATTTCTAGGTCTATGATTGTTAGTGGCAGAAACATTATGAAAAAACAAACCCTTTGGAACCCAAACTTGTTTAGTCCTTTTATTCTTGTTCCAATAGACATGAAATTTGTTTGTAGAATTCTTAGGAACCCAAACTTGTATAAATTTTGTGTTCTTGTTCCTATGACTACAATTTTCAACATGATGTCCAATTATTTCACATTTATCAAAGACACTTTTCCCTTTTTCATTATCCTCAGCTTGTGTTTTCCCAAAACCAAGTCCTTTTCTGTTGTTAGCAACAATTTGATTTCCCAATAGCATGTTGAAAGATTTTTCGCCTCTTGAAAAGTTATTCAAAGATTTCTCAAGATTTTGGACTTTGGTTTTTAGTGTTGTATTTTCAGTGACAAGTGAGGTGCATCGATTTATAAAATCCTTTTTCCTAGTGTCGATGGTTTCCTTAAGATTCAAGTTTTCTTTTTTAAGATTCTCAGAGTTATTCTTAAGTCTTGTCAATTCTGAATCTAAAACTTTACATCTTTTACATTCTAGGTTTTGAATATTTTCAAGTTCAGTTTTTAACCTAAAATTTTCACGAGCAAGTTCTCTCCTATCAGATTTCAGTTTTCCAAGTTTAGATTCAAGAGCATCAACTACTTTAGTAAGATCAAGACACATAAAAACAAGATCTCTATAGGAATACTCACCTTCCTCACTAGATTCCTCGGAGGTTGCTTCTGATTTTGATTTTGCCATGCAACACAAGTTAGCCTCCTCTGAGCTGCTATCCGAAGCTTCCTCTCCTTCTTCATCATCCCAAGTCGCTGCAAATACCTTCTTCGCCTTTTTCTTTCCTTTGTTGTTTTTGAGAAGTGGGCATTTTGGTTTGATGTGGCCAGGCTTGTTGCAGTTATAACATGTCAGTTCATTATCGGAATTTTCAGAGTCTTTTGTCCTATTGCCCTTTGATTTCTTCTTGTGTGGCTTAAATCTTGATGAATTTCTAAGTTTATTGACAGCCATTGCAAGCTCTTCAATTGGATCTTCTTCATCGCTTTCTTCTTTGCTCTTTAAGGCAATCGTCTTCTTCTTTGGTTCGGAGTTGTTGCATTCTTCCTTTGCTTTTAACTCAAGCTCATATGTCATCAAGTTGCCAATCAACTCCTCCATGCTTAGTTTGCTCAGATCTTTCGATTCTTGGATTGTTGTGACTTTTGCCTCAAAGTTCATTGGTAAAACTCGTAGCACCTTCCTCACAAGCTCTACCTCAGTAAAGACCTTCCCAAGTGCTGTAGCGTTGTACACCAAAGTTGAAAAGCGTCCAAACATGTCCTTTATGCTCTCGCCTTTGTCCATCACAAAGTTCTCGTATTCATTGCTGAATAGGGCTAGACGAGACTCCTTGACTAGAGAAGTTCCTTCGTGTGTCACCTCCAAAGTGTGCCAAATTTCCTGTGCTGTTGTACAATGAGAAATTCTATTAAATTCATTTTTATCAAGAGCACATATCAAAGCATTCATGGCTTTAGCATTTGTCGTTTTCAATCTCTTATCGTTAGCATCCCACCTATCCTTAGGTTTAGGAATCTCAGTACCACCAACGATTATAGTGGGAGGTTTATAGCCAGTTTCAATAATATCCCAAACATCATAATCAACGGAACTAAGATAAATACTCATCCTAACTTTCCAATAAGCATAATCGTTCCCGTTAAACATGGGTGGCCTGACGATAGATTGCCCCTCAAAAAAAGCATTATTTTGTAGACTCATGACTCTAGAGTTAAATAAAAAATATACCGGGCTCTGATACCACTTGTAGGATCTAGATTAACCCTAGAGGGGGGGTGAATTGGGTTATAGCAAATTTTCTTGAATTAAACACAGAAATATAATTGCAGAAATAAATATGCTGAAAAGTAAATCACACACAAAAATTACCCAGCTTCAGCAAACCCTGCCTACTGCTGCATTCCCAGATTTCTATTAGAATTAAACAGTATCACGCTTACAAACACTCTACTAGACTCGCAGACCCTTTTGCTCCCGCTCACAAACACTCTACTAGACTCGCATACCCTGCTCCCGCCTATAGAGTTTCGCTTACTCGCAAACACTGCTCCCGCCTATAGAGCTTTGCAAACTCGCACACCCTGCTCACTGAACTAATTCTAAATAGACAATCTGACACTACCTAATCCCTAGGTGGTGATTTACAAATTCTTCGACTCGAAAAGAAAAACAAACTTCAAAATTAACCGCAGGAGCAAAAATTAAAATACGAACTTGAACGCGTAATTTTTGCTCAATTAAAAAATAAGAAAAAAACCCTCTAAAAATTAAACCCTAAATTTGAGATTAATTCCCCTTTAATAATAAAGAAGACCGGCCCCTTTATTTTTCAACCGATCCACTATCTTCCCTTATTCTTTGACCCGGTCCACTTTTGCTTGTAAAAATGTCGGCCTTGCTCTTGTTTCTTTGTTTGATGAATTAGGGCTTCGTTCCCTTGTGGCAATTAGGGCTCTTCAATTTAATCCGCCGCTCTTGATTGCTGGTTGGTTGCCTTGTCGATCACTTGCTTGGAGTCGCGCTCGGCTGCTTCTCTTGATTTGTGAAATTAGGGTTCGGCTTCGGTTTCTTCGAGATAATTGAATTCGCCTTGGTATGTTATTTGTATCTTTTGCTTTTAGGTTTGATTGCTTGCTTCGATTGGACTCGATTTTAACTTAATAGCCGATGATGTAAATTGGGATTGCGATTGATAGTTCGATTGTGAATTGAAGCACTTGTTTGATGATGATACCTTCGGGTTGAATTTATATGAATTCGATTACACTAATTAACTCGATACTTTCCTGAAATTCACTTTCATGATGCACATGACTTTCCTAATGCGTTTGTTACTTACTTGATTCATACGGCTTTGTTTTGAGACCGTTTGATCCTTCTTGAATAACAAGACAGAAACTTTCCTCTTTTTAACATCTCTGACCATTTCAAAAAATAATGATACGAATTTTATATTCATTGAATTCTGACTTCGGCCCCATCTCTGCACTGTTGAATCTCGTGGTCATCATGTCTTTGTCTCTGGCCATCTTTTTCTGGTTGGTTTAACATGATCTTCGAATTAGCATTTTTGGCTACCTGAATTTTACTTTAGCACTGCATGATGTTGTCTAATTATTTGTTCATGTGATTCCCTATATTACTGCTCTGACTCATTGTTGTTGCTTCACCACTGACTTGTGTTTGGTAGTCTTCATTTTTGATTCAGAACTTCTGTACTGGCTGTAGATGAGTTGATACATTTGTCAGTTCTACATTTGTTTCACTTGGTATTGCTGCATCCATTGTAGCTTGCTACTGTATCATTGAGTAGCTGTCGTTTTGTTTCTGTTGGTCGTGGCTTGGTATATGTGAACCCATTTGTGTTGCATTGCATTGATGATTTTGTATGCTTGTAACTTTGGTTTTTATACTGCTTCACCATGTCACTTGAGGTCTTGCAGTTTGGTTTATTGATGCATTCATGTACACTGCATATCTCATGCTCAAAGACTGCTACTTGATCATGTTGCTGTTGCTATGCAGTTACTATGCTTTGCTTGGTCTCTGATCTCTGTTGCTTACTGTTACTTACTTTGTGCATTGCCTTACTGACTCGATGTTTGTAACTTGTGATTTCATGCTTCATGCATGTACTCTGTTCATATGTTCTTGGTGGCATTTCTTTGGACTGCACTGCAGTATTCATTATGTTGGTCGAGCTTGCATTCTTTGTTGGCACTTTTGAATGTTTACAGCTTGATCTTGAGTTGTTTAATGAAGAGGTTGAACTTGCATACTTCATGTAGCCTTTTGGTCTGACTGTTGCTTCATGTAGTTGACATATTTGTGGTCTTCATTTGGTGATTTGCACTTGGTGCAGTTTCCATATTTGTGCTCGAGCTTGCATGTGTACCACTAATCATGCTTGTGATATTCATTTGGGTTTGTGTGTTGTCTCTGACCTGAGCTGTTGCCTTTGCATTCATTCATTAGTTTATTTGATCATTGGACTGGCTGTTGTAGTCGAGTTGTATTCATGTACACTACTGCCTTGAGCTTGATTCACTTCATGTTGTGCTTGCACACTTGCTATTGTTGGCTGCGCACACGAGTTGGCGAGGCAGTGCACACGTGTATGAATGTACACGTGTGTATTGCAGCCACTTATGGTTACATGTCCCTGTAATATCTATATGCACGACTTTGTGATGAAAACAAGTGTGAATTATGACGAACAACCCAAATAACTGAGGCAAATCATATTTTCATAAAATCGTATTTCATTTTAAATTGCAAAAATATTTCTTTTTCAATTTTACTGCGTTAGTGAATATTTTTGCAGATTTCTCAGATGCTGGATTCAAACTGGAATGCAGTTGAAGACAAGATACGAGTGTGAGTGATATGTAGTGAGGTTATCAATGTAAAAATATTTGTGATGTAATCATGATGTAATCAAAAATGTATATGTATAGTGAGATCATGAATTTGTACTATTCAAGATTGTAATAAATATTTGTTTGAATAAAATTTCTGTTTGAATTCAAAATCTGTGTAACTTATTCTGTTTGAATTCAAATTCAAATTCTGTGTAATTTATTTTATTCAACAAATATTTATTTAATCTATGAAAAACAAAATAGTACATTACCAAATACATTTAAATGAATATATATATGTTTATTATCATCAAACAAAAACATATAAGCGCATATTCAACATAAAGGAATTTCTTTTAAAGGTACAAAAACAGTTTTTGCTTCGAATTACAAACTTGCCACTTCCATTTTCTTGCTATCGAAATCATCCCAGTTGGCCTTTCGAACCCATTCAAAACCAGTACACATGATAGCAAATAGTGGGATGTAGCGTATTAAAGAAAGGTGAAAGGGGGTGGTGTTGAAAGCTTTCTTTCGAAGGGGTTGATGCCATTTTTAATAGCTTTCAAATCAGCCTACTTGCCTTCGTTTTGCTTTCAAAGGAGACGCTGCTTTGTTTTTTAAGAAGCTTTCTAAAAAGTTGTTTAGGAAGCATTTGAAAGAGCTACCGCTTGTTTTCTTAGAAGCTTTCGAAAGGGTTGAAGTTACTTTTAAATACCTTTTGAATGGATTGTCGCTTGCCTTGGTTTTAAAAGTAGCTTTCGATTGCGTTGCCACAAGTTAAGTTATGAAAAGGAGCTTTCAAAACAGTAATTGCTTTTGAACCTAGTCGAAACCTAGCTGTCGTCTTCATACCATTCGAATTGGTTAACGACCGCTTTTTTTTATAGCTTATAACAATGAGTTCGAAAGGGGAGCTTTTGTTTTATTAATGTAGAAGCCTGAACCCAATGCTTTCGAAAGGGTCTCTGTAGTCACTTATATTAAAGGTTTCAAAGGCAATGGTTTTGAAAGGCCATTTTGAAGCTATCCTTTTCTCCAATTATTTTACTTAAAGATCAGTACTTTCGAAAGGGTGGTTTCGAAGCCATCTGTTTCCCCAAATTCTTTGACATGGAGATTAAAGTTTTCGAAAGGGTTACTTTCGCTTATATTCACTTTGACACAGAGGTTATACTTAAGGTTAAACCCAAAATTTTTGAAAGAGATGCTTTCTTATGGTCTTGAAGCTATGCTTCTATAAATCTTACTTGAACTAAGTGGTTTTGAAAGATAAGCTCTAATACTTTCGAAAGGAATATTTTAATGGTTTTGAAAAAAAGGTTTTGATGCTTTCGAAAGGGATGTTTTGAGTGTTTCGGAAGGCATATATATAAATGTTTTTAAAGAAGGTTTTAATACTTTCAAAGGATATATTTTAATGGTTTCAAAAGATAAGGCCTAAGGTGTCGAAAGCCTTAGTTTTCAAACAAGAAACCCTATCTCAATTTTTAAAGAAGGAACCAAGGCAATATGAAAGCGTTTTGCAATGACATATAACTTTAGTTTTTTGAAGAAGATTTCCTTTATAATGAGAGATGGTTATATTATTATGTTATGATCAGTTATTATGTGTGCTTCTTATGTAAACATGTTCATGCCATAATCAACTCATAAGTGCATTTTGGGGTATTAAAGGCAGGCTAACCGGCTAGGTTGATCCGGTAGTGAATATAAATTGAGTTAACTCCTGTATGAGTAGAGTTGCATCTAGGAGGTCAGGTAGACCAGAACTTAGGATGCCTAGAGACTGTCAAGGAGTTGTTAGTTTAGACAAGTTCATAGTAAACCCATGAAAACTATGTTTGGAATTATTAGCAGGGGCCAATATGTTCTTAGTGATTCCATGAAAACTATATCTGGATTAAATTATTAACAGAGATCAATAGGTTCATAGTCAACCCATGAAAAATATGACATGAAAAAATTAATTAGAGAACCAATAGGTTCATAGTGAATCCATGTAAACTATAATTGGATGAAGTTGTTGGTAGATGCCAATAGGTTCTTAGTGAACCATGAAAATTATGAAACCGAGCAGATATTCCACAAGTTTTGAACAGATTATTAGTCATCCCATGAAAAATAATAAGTTAACAGTGACCCTAGAAACTATAACCGTGACAGATAGTCAAATTCTTCCAAGTGACCTCTCTGTGATTTTTGAAGCAATTGAATCTATAGGAACATTCAATATTTCAGCATCCTCGTGAGTATCTAGAATGGCTTCACTTTCGGGACCCTCTATGGGCTCAAGAGAGATCTCCAGGGAAAGTTATTTGGTTTGTTGATCTATAAGCTGAGGTGCGGGTGGCACCAGAGTGTGTTGTGCAGATGGAACCATGGTCGAACTCGACTCGGTATCAAATTCAACATACTTTGGTGATGATTTGCCTACAGCTAAAGCAGAAAGACGCTCGAAACATCGTTGTCCATAGCTATCAAAGCTCAACACATAACTAATATCAAAAGGATTAAAAGCTATGCCCCCATGCTAAAGTGAAACCCAATGCAGTGTGATACAAGTTACAGTGTCATGCAGTGTCAATTTTCGATATTGTGCAACAGTTCATTTGATAATCTGGATGTTATCCGAAGTGACCGTCATTGCTAACCTTCCCAACAGGCTTTGCATCATCGATCGTGCACTTGATATATCTTGGAACTTCGGAGATAGTGTTTGGAAAAGGTCGAATATTGTTAAACATTGCAAAGCTCTAAGGTGGGTAAAAAACCAAAATCCACCGAGGGTTGGATCGGTACCAATCCATCCCCTTGAATGGATTTTGGCCATTTTTAACCATCTTCCCCAATCCCAAGCACGACCATCAACAATAAGCTCATCCAACCTCGCCACCCATATCGCCACCTACCTAGAGACGTCAAAGTTCGATCGAGATGTTCGATTCAAGTATAAGGTAGGGCTTGGTTCGAGCGTGAGATGACTCGGGTCCGATTCAAACGCTTTGATAAATGGCATCGAGTTCGAGTGGAAGTTAGGCGATGGCAGTTCAAATGTTAAGAGGTGGAAGAGGTTCGAGTTTTGGTGGCAAGGAAGTTTTAGTGGCGAACCAGAAGCTTGGATTTGATTAGCAGCAAAAGTGAAGAAAATATAAGAGACATGTCAGGTAATATAACCCTGAACCATATTTTTTGGCCATAAAGTAGGCAGAATGCAAGTACTGGATTGGTACCGATCCATGCCCATGGATCGATACCGAACGATAGATAAAAAAAAGGAAAAGAAGATGAAGAATGTATATGCATGTGTATGTGCATATGCTCATGGAAGTCCACAAGAACGTGCATGCATAGAGGATCGAAACATGATGGAAAGTCGAAGCATGTGCACATGTACAACTCAACATTCAACAATTGAATCGAAGGAAAGTAGTTTCAAACTTGAAAAATCCAAAAAAGGAATCTACTTAGAATTACTAAACTCAGAGTGACAAGTTACAAGTGCATGCTCCAGTTTTATAGTCATAGATGCTAGTAAGACATCACAATAAATAGCTAGAGACACAACATTGCACCGAAATTGTACGAAGGAAGGCTAACAAGTATTCTAATCACGTACTAGAGTCCGATATGGCAATCCTAACTTATCTCGATTCAAATCACATCATGTCGGAAATAAGATGTATTTGGGGGCAAATGATATCCAGCATTTTAACCGAGTAGTATCTGGATGGACTTGACGAATCGAATTCGAAAGCTATCAAAGGAGGAAGCCAAGAGAGATAGCGATAGAGTCCGAAAATCAAGTGCAACGAAGATCGCAAAGTAGGATCCTTTTAAGTGGCAGATACGTATCGATCCATCCCTATGGATCGGCAACGATCCATAAAGCTCACCTAAAGAGCCCCATTTTCCTTTTATTCTCAAGTGTTGATGCTAGGAACCTATTTCTATCCCTATTGCATTGATCGCATGTAATTTTCTATTAAACACATCGAGCACAACTCCATTCTTCATCGATCAATCCTACTGGCTCTTAAGCTTATGACCGTGAAAACAAGATGGAAATAACGAAGGTAACAACAAGACGCCACAACACAAAGCATTGGAACTGATCCATGAGAAGATCTTATGTATCGGTACCGATCCCTACCTATGGATCGGTACTAATCCATCACTATTGATGATATGGCCACGTTTCTTCGAGTGGAACTACTACTGGGACATGGGAATCATGATGGAAATCATAGAGAAGCATTTCTCGGAAATCTTCAACTACAAATAGGAGGCTAGGGGCTCATTTTTGGGGATCTTTTTGCTTCCTTGCAACTTCTCCATAACTCTCTTGTAACTTTCGGTGGATCCCTGCCGATCCATAAAAGTTGTACTTGGAAAACAACAATATAATCAATGGCAACTCTAAGTGGACGTAGGCATTCGTTGGTTGAACCACTATAAACATCTTGTGTCTCATTTTTACTCATTTTCTATTTATATTTCTTTATTTACTTCTACTCTAAAACCAATTGGGTGATTGTGCTACTTTTTGGTACTAACAGTTGCAATTTCTTGAGATGATTTAATCAGATCTAAGAGTCTTCATACATTGAAAATGTGATTTATTAGCTACATCTAAAGGCAATTCTATAATTTAAATTCACTTATATATTTATATCACTGATATAATTAGAATTTGTATGGATCACCTCATGTTTTAATTATTTATCTTGCCACATGTAACTTAAACCTCTCTTATGTCTATTTGAAAATATGTTTACTCTATTGTTTTGGTTTAGATCTATATTTTTTCATTATCTCCCTTTAATGTATGTTCATTATAAATTGATATGTTTTGGATCCCATGTTACTTTTGACATTATTATTATTCTTTCTATTATTTAGATTTGTAAGCTCTTATCACAAATGTACACATGTTTGTTTTGTCAAAAAAAATTGTTTTGTTTTGGAAATTTGGTGAACTTGAAAGCTAATTTTGAATGAGATTTTTTTGCAATTATATAACAGTTACACACCAACGTAAATGAATTGTATAAGTTAAGTAACTAATTATTATTTGAAATTAATCCTTTATTTTATATGGTAAATACATGAATATAAATATTTCAATCAATGTTTATAAAAAACTGTAATGACCCGTATTTTTTGATAACTAAAATATTGAATTTAATAAGATTTAGGTTTAATATTGTATGAAATTTAAATTTTAAGATTTGTTGATAATAAAATAATTAGAATGAAATTTAATAATGTTAATTTAATGTAATCGATGACTATTTGAACGTAATCTCAAATAATTGAAATAATTGCAAAATTAAATTGGTTAGAAATCGTAAATAAGGAAATAAATTAAATGTTACATTAAATGGTGAGATATTATGTAATTAATTGAAATTGAATATAATCAGTGTTGTGTAAGTAGTTATAAAATTTGTTTGTAGATAACAAACTTATAAATGTTTTAAATTAAGTAAAAGGTAACAATTATTATTTACCACCTATTTATTTATTTTGTTGAAATTAAATTGGAAATCAATTGCAATTAATCTACTGAAATATTGCTATTAATATGAATTAAGACGATGATTGTTGAATATTAATATAATAAGATGTAAACCAATGTTAATTATATCCGTAAGATGATAGTTGAGTGAACAATAAGATATTTATCAAAATAAAAGAATTTATTTTAAATTAGACTATAATTAATTGAATTTGTATTACCATTAAAATTGAACGCTATAAGTTGTGCAATACTTAACATTGAATTGACATGGAAATTTGTTTTAAAAGATTATAAATTCTTAGGAAATCAAAAATGATGAAAATTGTTAGCT
Source organism: Allium cepa (assembly GCA_030765085.1). Classification (NCBI taxonomy): domain Eukaryota; kingdom Viridiplantae; phylum Streptophyta; class Magnoliopsida; order Asparagales; family Amaryllidaceae; genus Allium; species Allium cepa. Next base: position 1,053,457,772 of record CM060929.1, on the reverse strand, counting down.
GTTAAATTTGAAGTTAAAAGGTGATTAATTAATTTAATAATAATTTATTTAATTAACATGAAAATAGCCATTTTGGCCACTATCTCGGATTTCGACGAAACCAAATTCATTGGATCTGTAACGGTGAAGTATTGTAAGATTTCAAGTTTCGTAGCGATCGTACTTGTTGTTTGATCGTGCGGGCTCGAAACACGTAGAAATCAATTTAATGAATTCAATTTAAATAAGCTGATTTTGAAAGCTAACTTCTACATACAATGGAATTTGGGTTTGAAACATGTTCCATTAAAATTGAAAATATCGAAAACATCTATTTTGATATATGGGATGACCTACTTTCATTTCGAAAACGGTACGGCTTTTGGGTCGTTATTGTCGTTTCTAACCAATTCGATATGCTCATTCATTCTTATCAAGCCTTGTCTATATAAATAGTTTTTTAAACCCTAGCAACCTTTTTATTTCTTATTACTGTACATATCTGTATATTCTCATTATCTTTTTCCTTCTTCTAATGGTTGCAGATCCAAAACCCTAATTCAATTTCAAATCCAAATCGAAAATCAAACTCCTCAAAACTATGTCATATTATATATCATTAGAAAGCTCTCACAAGCATAATCTACTACAGTGATTCATTTTTCGATTTGGTGCATCGTTTGATCAAAAATTGAGGATGAATCTCGACCGTCGAAATTAGGTTTTCGCGATTCAACAGTGCATCTTCATCCAATCAACGATCGGGAGGCGGAATTGGGAAGGTGAGATCGAGCAGGCCTCGAATATGTTGTTAGTTCATCTCCAAGTCACGTCAAATCGCCACAAATTGCACTTAAACATAGACAGCCGCGTTGGGGCCAGAGATGGCCGCAGGGGCGGCGATGTGGGCAGCCTTGGGTGTATTGTCGTGGGCGTGCATAGATTCCCTTGGAAGTGTCTCAAGCGGTGGCAAAATGGAACGAACGGTGGCGGCTTCAATATGGGTTCGAATGAGGGTTTTTCGTACGCGAGGGTTACAGGAGCATGTGATTTGGAACGTGATGGTGAGTTGTTTGTTTTCTTTTATTTAATCAATTATTATACTTAAAATTTGAATGTTCTAACGATCATATCTTTTGCATACGAGCTCAGATTCATGCGTGGTTTTCGCTATTGCGATCGTATCGAAATTTCGGACATTATGGAACTAGTTTGGTCGAATTTTGAGACTGTTGAATTTTGGGCCTTCATTTGGATTTTAAATCGAGTTGAAACCAAAGGTGAGTGTTTTAACTCACTTACAACTACTAAATTGTCTTATGTTAGTTAAATTGAATTTATGATGGGATTAGAATTTGATTGATTATTATTTAATATATTTAAATTGCCATTCTCATTAAATCTGACTTTTGTCGAAAATAATTACCATTTAATTCAATATTGAATTTTTAATTTGGCAGTTGATACCTGTTAATGATAATCAGTCAATAGTTGTTATTTATTGGTCGATTTAAATGATGATTATGATGGATGTTTAATTGTTGATAATTAGATGATTGGATGTATGTTATTTTATTTGTTTTTATTACACTACAAGTTCCCTTAGTTATTATTAAGAAAATCACTACGGGTTGAAATGATACATACCCGAACGATCTTATAGATTAGGAAAAAAATCATTATGGGTTGAAATGATAGACTCGAGCGATTTTATGGATTTTGAATTTTAACTCGGGATTATGGGTTGAAGTAATATATACCCATAAATTTAAAATTTGTTGTAGATTGAAATGATATATACCCATATCACTTGACCATAGGGTAGAAAATTATGTATGGACATCGGATTGGTTAAATTAATTGATTTTAAATCCTTAATTTTTGAATTCAGTTAAGTGATATTTTTGAAATAAATTTGATTTATATAAACTAAATTATTTCGGAAATCCAAGTGAACCTAATCCGCTAAACACTCAGAATCTTGCGCTTTAAATGTTGAAATTGGAATTGGTTTAAATGAATTGTTTAAAAGATTTAAATTGGAATTTTAAAGTTGAATTTGAAGTATAAAAAGATTTATCGAAATTGTATTGTTGAAAATGTTTAAATATTTAAACTTTGAAATCTACTAAATTTGAAGTAGTTTAAATTTATAGTCTAAACATGGATTTGAAATCGACATAGATTTAAATGGCTTTATTGGGAATCTGAATTTAAAGATAAAAGTTGAGTTTGTAAATTTAAAAGCTGGATGGTTCAGAATTATTGAAATGGAAATAGTTTAATTTGATATTACTTTCAAATTAATTATTTTAATACAAACTGTTTAAAAATATATTATTTTAAATTCAGATTTATTTCGAATTTCAAACTATTTTATATTAAACTATTAGGCTATATTAAACCTATTTTTAACTATTTTAACCTATTTTAATCTATTTTAAAGCATTTAAACTATTTTAATCTATTTAAGCTATATTAAACTATTTTAATCTATTTTAAACTATTTTAAACCATTTTAAACTATTTTAAAGTATTTTTAACTATTTAAACTATTTTAAAACCATTTAAACTAATTATGACTATCTAAACTATTTAAAAAAATAAAAAAATTCAAACTGTGCAAGGAAAAATTGTTTATAATTAAACCCTGGATTTAAAGCGAAAATGGTTAAATGATGTTATAACCCATGTTGGAATTTGAAAGGATATTTTCTAGTGAAATGACTTATTTTGAGTAAATATGATGATTTGGAAATAAGGGTTTAACCTACTTTGTGGATATAATTTCGAAAGTGATATGATTTCGAAAGTGATATGTTTTTGAAAATATGATATTTTGATATCAACTATGAATCGGTTTGGGAAATGCAAAAGAACCATCTGGTGTCAAATAAGCATTTGTTTGTTAAAGAGACAAGAATCAGATATTGTCATATTCTCTACCAATACCGAAAACCACTTTGACAACTGTGCACGTGGTGGAGATTCTAGAATGAAGTAGAATGGTTTGGCGAGCCCTGACCCTCTCGGGTCAGCTTGATGTGGCTAAAATAGGATCTATGCCGGACCAAGTGAGGTCGCTCCTCCTATCAGACACATTTCTTCTATACCATATTTATTACTTTGTGATTGATTTGGTTGCCACCCCTCGATTTTATTTTGGAAATGTGTTCCGAGGTGGTTGGTAGTAGCTGCTATGCGTTACCACAGTTCGGATCCACAAAATGGTAGTATCCTACCCTGGACATTGCCTCGCGTGCCTTCTCAAATGCCTTATCATGCCCATTATGGGTTTGGTTTGTACTGTACCTATGGAATGCTTACTGAGTAAACCACCAGTTTGGTGGAGCTTACAGTATCTGTATAGACTGTGGGAATATATAAAAACGTGTTAAGAGAAATATGGGTAATGCCTTAATGCTATTTTAATACTTCACTTTACTGATAGACATATTATAATTGCTTATATTACTATATAGTAAATAGTTTAACGGATCCTTACGAAATGGTAATCCCGAACATCTCTTAAGTTATTGCACGCACGTTAGGCAGTGGATAGAAGATGTAAAACCCCGTAAACATCTCTGAAGTGGTTGCACTCATATTTATTTATTGTTGATTTAACTTACATAAGATCTTTTAGTTCTGACTCGAGTGTTTTGTCTTTTCATTACGCTCGGGTCAGGCTGAACTTTTCAATGTATTGAATACTATTTTCAAGAGGACGAAGATGAAGATTCAGTATATTATTACTATTTATTATATCTATTCCACTGTATCATTTTGTTCCGCTGCATTATTTATTTATTCGTGCTGTATGTATAACTCTGATTGTATTGTAAAGTATAATCAAATGTATTTGTAAAACAGCTTCATGAACTGTTTATTTGATTATTATATTTTTGTCATTCCGCTGTGAGATTCTGTGTTTTGTTTTTCTTTCTCTTCTCTTCTTTTCTTATTTACCCCATAACAGTCCTCCCTTTTGAATGGTTTGGAATCGACATATGTGTTTTATTGTCGACTTAAATCGTTACAAGTGGTATCAAAGCTTTGGTTTAGCGATAATCTTAGCTTTGTGGGGTCTGAATCATTAAGGATAGGGCAGTAATACCCTAGAATGAGTCTGTCTGAGTGTATATATATGAGAGAGCATACTTCCTAGTGTTATGAAATGTTTTTATATTGTTTTAATTTGTTTTGTTCAGTACTTATAAATTCTGGTCGATACATAGGACGCTACGGCATCGATAGGGATTTCTAAACACCTAATAGGACAGACCGACACACTATTGTTTTTGTAATATAGATAAATGAAATAATTTTATTTAGTATTATATTTTGTATATAAAAGAATAATTGTATAGCTGGATATAGTTTTATGTGTTATGTTCGTTTGTTAGGAAGTGGAATTTTAAAATATTGGTTGTAAAATAGAATTGACAAATAAAGTAAATATAAATTGAAAATTTGAATACTTAAGTTCCGAGATTTGGAAATTAGTTTTCAAAAGATTTTGGAAAGAAATATGTGTATTATTTGGAAGTACTTCGATAGAAATATTTATTTGAAAGAGAATTTTAAAGGAAATAAGTTTTGTACTCCCCTCTTTTGTCGTTGGAAAATAATTTCGGTGATGAGTACATGCGTCATCGACATTCATTTTCGAGTTTCAAAGAAGAAAGACCACTATAGTAGTTTACTATACATTTGTTTTGAAAAACAAATTTTGATTTTACTTTCTTAAGTATGAGTTGATATATATAAAGGATATGAATATATATTATTTTAAAATGATTTGAAATGAAATATAGAATTTAGTTCTTAAGTTATCCATAAATTAGAAATTTTAATCATTATAATGAATGAAATGTTGACTATTTTAATAATTGGAACTTCTAAAATGAAAAATAAGAAATTGGATGCTTAAAGATTAATGAAACATATATATGAAGTTGGAAATTTGTAACTTGTAAATTTAAAAATATATGAAAATTCAGATGATGTAATTGTTGAACATTTTGTTAACTAAAATGAATAAGATAAACTTGTGTAACTGTAACGACCCGTAAATTTCGACAATTTAAGTTGATTAATTTAATTAAGATTTTGTAATTTAATTTAAAAAGAGATGAAATATAAAGGGTAAATAAAACTAAATATTAGTATAGGGAATAAATCCTAATAAAGGTAGTAGTGAGAGCGTACACTTTGAATTTTTTTTTATATATAAAAGGTAAGCAGTAAAATTATCCAATGCAATATTCGATTTATTAAAAGTAACCGCATGAAAATCTAGACAGTAAAGTTAATCTAGCTGAATTTGTATGAATTGAATGAAATAGGTTTAATATGAATGGTATATTAGGTTATAAAATCAAATGAGAAAAGCAAGCGTAATTATTTGATTTATCTAATGAATTAAACATGTTGAATAGTAACTGAATGTTAATAAATGGAAAATTATACAATTTTGTTAGATGATTTTGTCATAATGTTTAATAATTGATTAAATAATAACGGAAGTATGTATGCAAGTTTAATAGAAACATGAATAGCATGAATATAATTAAATGAAACCATGCAATAATGTGGTAAATGATGGCATTTATGAATGAAATAAGATTTGTAGGTAATTTGAATTTAATTCTAAAATGTGTAAACTGAATGTAATTTAATGTAATAAGGAGTGCAATAACAATTGATTGGGATTTAAATTCATCTTAAATAAAATTTCTATAGTAATTGAAATTTACTATTTTACGATTTAGGTGAGAAATAAAGTTTTAATGAAATTAAGGAATGTAATCTAAATTCCATGTAAAGAGTCAATATGTATAATAGAAAGGTTTTAATTAAATAAATGGTTTTATGTAGATTTCAACTGATAATTTATGAAGTCTAATGTGAGATCATATTTGCAATTAATTTTCTTAAGTTGTGCAGTAAGGTAGGTTAATTTGTCAATAAATATAGTTGATTCTATAAGATGAAATAAAGGTTAGTATTAATTATAATATGAAGATTGTTGATAACGTTATTTGGGGGTTGAGGGATAAGTTGAAATTTGATAATTAAGATATTTAGACGTACAGTATATAAAGAAAGATATATTGATTCCATTCAATAAATTGGGGATTTAATATTATCAAAGAGAATTAAATATTGTCCTAATGTAATTTAGATAAATTGTGTAATTAAATGCTGGCTCCATTCAGAATATGACAATGGATGTAATAATTTGGATTGTAACAAATAGTTATAAGTTACATGTTTAATTTGGTTGATGAAATTTAAATAGAAATAAGTGTTAATACACTAAATAAAAGTTACATTTAATATGAGAAGTAATACCATGTTAGAAGTGGTCAAATTTAGGGTGTTAAGACTTATAAATGGAAATTAAGAGGCAGTTGAAATTTAGTGGACTTTAATGTGTATTAATGAGAAATTTACGCTATGACTAAAGAGGTAAATGGAATAAATACAAACCAATGTGGATTGTATACATGGGATGACAATTTTAGTGAACAATAGGATTTAAACCTAAATAAATAAATTCCTTGAAATTTAAGTTGTAATCGCTGCATATATTGGAATTGTACGTTAATTTTGAATTATTCTATAATAAATTTATGTAGGAAGTTGTTTAAGGGATTCTAAATTTACCAAGTAATCCAAACTGACAAAATTTGCAAATATTTAAAGTTGAGTTGTAAATCTGATTCAATTAACCGATCAATAATTTATTCATTTGGAATATAAATGGCAATGATAGGATTTATTGCAATTAAAGGTAATGTAATTTGTACGCTATTTTAAATTAAGTCAAAACGGGTGGATATTAGGAACCAAGACCTAAAAATAGGGTAGATACATTTTAGTTCAATAAGACTTGTATGACTAGAGTGGAGGATTTTATTTTGGAGTCTATGTTATAATTTCAAAGTTTAGTAGATATTGAAATAAAGTAAACATTTGAATCTATGAATCTATCAACTCAAATTTTCATTTAAATTTGTTTAATCATTGTAATTTGTTTGAGAAAATAAAGAGGTATAATAAGTTTAGGTGTAAATGGAAGTATGTATGGGAATATAATTAAACAAGCATAACCCATGCAAGTGTATAATTAAGAAATGAAGCAATAATTAATAATTATTAACCAATCGAAAATTTGGTAACCCATTTAATTAGTGATTGGTGTAGGCTATTTATTTAAGTAACAGTGCAATACCAATTTATGTATTTGCGAAATGTTAATAAAATATTTATAGTATGAAATTCAAAACTATATATACATAGGAATGTGGATTTTATAGTATGTAAACTTAGTCGATTTACAATAGTTAAATCTATTGGGAATGAATAAGAATCTAAGATAATTATTACGGTAATTTGAAATTTAGTTAAAAATGGAAATTATTTATGAATTTGAAATTTAATGAAATTATATTGAAACTTAAATAAAGCGTCTAAATTTATATTTGTAAATACGTTTAAAATTCAATGTAAATGTTTGAGGAAGAAATTTATTTATATACTAATCCGTAACGTATCCAATTAATATGAAATATTCTGCTGGGCCAACAACCGTTTTGCGCGTTTATAATTCGTGCCTACCTATTCGTTTTCACTTTGTCTATAAATAGGCTGTGTAAACCCTAGCCTCCATCTATCTTCATTTCTCTGTGCGTTCTTTTCTTCAACTTCTTCTTTTCCAATGGCTGCAAAATTCTAGATCCAATTACAGTCTAAAATAAAAATGAAAATTCAAACTCCTCTAAAAATTCCATAAAAATTTATATGTCATAGTTCTCGAAGAGAGGTATTCTTTATTTTAGTTTATTTGATTTTCAATACAATTTCTTTAACGTTTAACTTGTGTAATTTTCACATACCGTGTCCGATTCACGCGAGATTATTTTTGTTAGGATCGTATTGAAATTTCAGATCTGTTGACGCTCATTTGGATGAATTTGGAGACTGCGAAATTTTGGGTTTAAATTGGATTTAAATCCAATTTAAATTCAAAAGGTGAGTGTTTTAACCCACTCACAACTTCTAAAATATTTTATGTTTGTTAAATTGATTTTTAGATATGAGTAGAAATTTATATATGATTTGTTTAGCATGTTTTATTCATCTTCTCAGTTAATTCGCATTTTTATTTATTTAACTGTTTATTATTTTAATTTTTGCATATAAATTTACAGTTAGAATTTATTTTGCATATAAACTGCTAGTTAACAGTTATTAAATTTATTATTGAATATAAACTGTTATTTATTACCTGTATAATTTATATGCTCTATATCGATGACTGTTTAAATTGGACGATGATTGCAAATAATGGTTGATGATTGATATTTGGATGAATGGATGCTATATTTATATTGTATAAACTGCAAGTCATCATGCATTTTCATTTCATTCGGGATTGCGGTTTGAAATGATATACAACCGCATTTTTTTATTTTAAATTATGGATTGAAATGATAAACATCCGTATCACTTGACCATAGGATAGAAAATTTTATACAGGCACCGCGGTAAATATATAAAATTATTTTTGGAAATGTTTTACTATGGTTTTGTAAGGCTATACATATATATATGGTTTATGGGTTTTGATTTGATCATTAATAAAAGCTATATATATATATAGAAATTTTCCGGTTTTAGGCTTTGTATAAAAATTGATTTGAAGTATAAACCGAAGTTTGATTTTAAGATCAAATACGATTAAGCATTTAATTAAAATTTAATTTCTGGTAGTTCTATTGACTTAAATGAGAATAAAATTGGAAGTTGAATGTTAAGTTAAATTGGAATTTAAATAAAAGTTAAATTTTTAAAGGATATGATTTATAACTTGATTTTGTGTAAAGTGATTTAAATGAGTATCAGGTTGTTTTAAATGAATATATCAAGTTAAATAAATTGAAAAAATTTCCAGCTATGTGAAGTTAAAGGTTTACTTAAATTATATTGAATTCAATAAGTAAACATTTCAAGTCTAAATAATAAGTAATTGGATTTGATACATATGGGTTTGTCAAATAATTTTGTTTTTGAAATGGTGAAATATTTAAAGCTTTTAACCATAAGAATTGAAATGGTATTTGGAAGTTTAAATCGATATTTAGAATTGATTTGTGAAATCTAAAGAAGCTATTTTGTTTTATAAAAGTAGTTAAATATTTAACCATTTAAGAGATGGAAATTTGTTTCAAAGCTATGTTTTTTCAAGGTAGTATAAGTTGGAAATATTATATTCAAGAATTTTGATTTCTAAATATTTTACTTTGGAAACCCTATGATTTTGGAAATAATATATATTGGAAAATAAAATGATATCGTATTTGATTTGGGGTTTTAAGAATAAAATGATATCGTTTTTATATGGGTTTTAAATGGATATTTTATTTTGGTTTTAAAAGTATAATTATTTTTAAATGACCGCGGTGTTATAATAACGATTGGTTGGCAAAGAGACCGGGATCGGATATGGACATACTCTCTGTCGATACCGAAAACCACTTTGACTAACCGTGTACGCGGTGGAGATTCCAGAATGAAGTAGGTTGGTGGCGGCGTTTCCTGTAAGGTAAATACGTGGACCCGACTCCCGTGAGTTGGCATAAGGTGGCTAAAACAGGAGTGATTCTCGGGCCAATGAGGTCATACCTCTGATCGGTCACTCCTCTTCGATACTATACTTTGACTTTGGATTGATTCAGTGGCCACTTTATTTTTTTGATTTTGGGGGAGTTTGTTCGAGGTGGGCGGTAGCTGCGCGTTTCCATCAGCCCGGATAGCAATTGGTATATCTACCCTGGCATTGCCTAGTTGTGCCGTGTCACCTACCATACCGAGCCTTTACTACGAGTTTCTATTTGTATCGTACCTATGGAGTATCCTCTGGTAGCCTCCCGATCAGGAGGTATTACGGTACTGTATAGACTATTGGCATTTTACGTGTTAAGGTGGAAAATGTAAAGCCTTAACGCTATTTAAAAGTAAGTTTATTTTACAATTAGGCACTATTATAATAGCGAAATATACTACATAGTAAATAGTTTAACGGATCCTTAGGAGATGTAAATCCCGAGCATCTCTTGAGTTACTGCACTCATATTTATTTCTAAAAATTTAACACATAAGATCTGTTAGTTCTGACTCGAGTGTTTTGTCTTTTCAATTCGCTCGGGTCAGTCCGAGCGTTTCAGGATTGAAGTTTTAGCTCTGGAGGACGAAGACGAAGATTCGTATTACTATTATTTATATTATTGTACCACACTCATATTGTTCCGCTGCATTGTTATATGGTATGTGTACTCTGATATGTATGGTATAAATAAAATCAAAGGTTTTGTAAACAGATTTATGAACGGTATATTTATTATTATATTTTATCCTTCCGCTGTGAGATTCTGTTTAGTTTTTTCTTTCTCTGTATTCTTATTTATCCCATAACAATCCGCCCTTACGTATGGTTTGAATCGGCATGTGTGTCTGTTAAAATCGTGCGAAAAGGCGGATGTTACAGTTGGTATCAGAGCTTTGGTTTAGCGATAAACCTTAGCTTTGTGGGGTTTGACTCTTTACTAATAGGGTAGTAATACCCTATGGGAGTCACTGAGTGTATATATATGAGAGAGCGTATTTGTTAGTGTTATAAAAAGGTTTTAATATTGTGTTAATCTGTTCCGTTTTGTATTTATAAACTCTGGTTGGTGCATGGGACGCTGTGACATCAATAGGGGTTTCTAAACACTTAATAGGACAGACCGACATAATATTTGTGAATGAAATAATTTTACCTATTATATTTTCTATAAAATAATTTTTCAAAATAATATATATATTTGGTTGTAATAGATTGGTTGTTAGGTAATGAAGGTTTTGAATAATGATAGAAATAAGATTTAAAAATAAGATAAATGGAATTTGGAAATTTAGGACTTAAGATCCGAGGTTTGGAATTTTTCGTAAAATTTTTGGAATATAATTGTTATAAGTATTTTCTGATATGAATATTTAATATAATTTAAGAGAAATTTTTTTAAAGAAGATTTTTGGAGAAAATAAGTTTTGTACTTTCCTCTCTGTCGCTAGAAAATAATTTCGGTAATGAGTGCACGCATCACCGACATTCATTTTCGAGTTTCGAAGTGGGAAGGCCGCTGTAGTAATTTACTGCAGAATTGTTAAGAAAATTTTATCGTTTTAATTATAATTGGATATATATGTTAAGTGTAGATATCTATCTATTATTTTAAATGATTTAAAATTTAACCCGGTATTTGGTTCTTAAGTTCCAAATTTATTAATAGTACAATTAAGTGTAGCAAATTTGAACTTTTAAGTTAAAAAAAAAATACAATAGGAAGAGAAGTAATGTAAATAAACGGTTGTAAACCTTAGTAAATGGATAAAGGAAATTCTTTATTTATTAGAATTGATGTTATAAGGTTACAAATTAGGTGTAATTAAAATGTTACTATTATTAAATATTAGCATTAAATAAATGAATGAAAGTAAAAGTAAGTTGAAATTGTAACTTATAAAACGAATATATAATTAATGAACCACTAAAAAAATAAAAGGAATTGAGAAGAAACTTGTATAAATTTTCACTTACATTCTTAAAGCATATATTTAACTTGCCATATAATAAAAGTTACAGTGTTAGTAAGAAAATGTAAGGGGGAAATCTTACAAGTAAAGCTTGAGATAATGAAAGTATTCAATGAATTTGCTGTTATAAATGGGAATTTATTGTTATAAACTTAAGTTGTAAATTTAAATTTTACCATAATTAAAGGTAAGTATTATAATTAGATGATTTTAAAACTTAAGTAAATAGAATGAAATTCTATAATAAATGAAACTGTGAGAAATAAATAAATAAAATTTAGAAATACATAAATGGAATGCAATAAAAAGAAACTTACATGACATTTAAAATGGAAGATGAATATTGTAAGTAATAAATGAAAATAAATGAGGTAATCACTCATTAATGAAAGAAAGGAAGTCAAACTAAAGTATGAAATAAAGATTTATAATAAGTTAAATTGATTATTGGGTTGAATGGTATTGTTTGATTTATGTTTGGTTGGGTAAGGAAATTTGAAGTTGTTGGATGAATAAATAATTTATTCCATCTAAGACTATTGAGTAAATGATGCACTTGATAGTTATTTTTCATTCCGTACAATTTCAAGTTTGAACCCGAACAACTATTTGATTTGTGTGATTGTATGGTTGTTTTGTAATTGTATGTATGCTGTTCGAGGAAATTGATGGTTGTTGTATTAATTTGGATGATTAGTGATTGGAACTACTTAGATATTTAAATTTTGGACTTAGAAATATTTTGAGATGTTCTCCAAACTCTAATAAATTTAAGTATAAAAAGACAATGTTGTAAATTTGTATATTTTAAGAAAAGTAACAGATACTGTAAATTTAATTGTTTATAAGGTAATGTTTTGAATAAGATATGTAGATTCTAAATCCTTCTTTTCCCTTCTTTTTCCTTTTCGGGGACGAAAAGTTTTGAGTGGGGGAGAATGTAACGACCCGTAAATTTCGACAATTTAAGTTGATTAATTTAATTAAGATTTTGTAATTTAATTTAAAAAGAGATGAAATATAAAGGGTAAATAAAACTAAATATTAGTATAGGGAATAAATCCTAATAAAGGTAGTAGTGAGAGCGTACACTTTGAATTTTTTTTTTATATATAAAAGGTAAGCAGTAAAATTATCCAATGCAATATTCGATTTATTAAAAGTAACCGCATGAAAATCTAGACGGTAAAGTTAATCTAGCTGAATTTGTATGAATTGAATGAAATAGGTTTAATATGAATGGTATATTAGGTTATAAAATCAAATGAGAAAAGCAAGCGTAATTATTTGATTTATCTAATGAATTAAACATGTTGAATAGTAACTGAATGTTAATAAATGGAAAATTATACAATTTTGTTAGATGATTTGGTCATAATGTTTAATAATTGATTAAATAATAACGGAAGTATGTATGCAAGTTTAATAGAAACATGAATAGCATGAATATAATTAAATGAAACCATGCAATAATGTGGTAAATGATGGCATTTATGAATGAAATAAGATTTGTAGGTAATTTGAATTTAATTCTAAAATGTGTAAACTGAATGTAGTTTAATGTAATAAGGAGTGCAATAACAATTGATTGGGATTCAAATTCATCTTAAATAAAATTTCTATAGTAATTGAAATTTACTATTTTACGATTTAGGTGAGAAATAAAGTTTTAATGAAATTAAGGAATGTAATCTAAATTCCATGTAAAGAGTCAATATGTATAATAGAAAGGTTTTAATTAAATAAATGGTTTTATGTAGATTTCAACTGATAATTTATGAAGTCTAATGTGAGATCATATTTGCAATTAATTTTCTTAAGTTGTGCAGTAAGGTAGGTTAATTTGTCAATAAATATAGTTGATTCTATAAGATGAAATAAAGGTTAGTATTAATTATAATATGAAGATTGTTGATAGCGTTATTTGGGGGTTGAGGGATAAGTTGAAATTTGATAATTAAGATATTTAGACGTACAGTATATAAAGAAAGATATATTGATTCCATTCAATAAATTGGGGATTTAATATTATCAAAGAGAATTAAATATTGTCCTAATGTAATTTAGATAAATTGTGTAATTAAATGCTGGCTCCATTCAGAATATGACAATGGATGTAATAATTTGGATTGTAACAAATAGTTATAAGTTACATGTTTAATTTGGTTGATGAAATTTAAATAGAAATAAGTGTTAATACACTAAATAAAAGTTACATTTAATATGAGAAGTAATACCATGTTAGAAGTGGTCAAATTTAGGGTGTTAAGACTTATAAATGGAAATTAAGAGGCAATTGAAATTTAGTGGACTTTAATGTGTATTAATGAGAAATTTACGCTATGACTAAAGAGGTAAATGGAATAAATACAAACCAATGTGGATTGTATACATGGGATGACAATTTTAGTGAACAATAGGATTTAAACCTAAATAAATAAATTCCTTGAAATTTAAGTTGTAATCGCTGCATAAATTGGAATTGTACGTTAATTTTGAATTATTCTATAATAAATTTATGTAGGAAGTTGTTTAAGGGATTCTAAATTTACCAAGTAATCCAAACTGACAAAATTTGCAAATATTTAAAGTTGAGTTGTAAATCTGATTCAATTAACCTACCAATAATTTATTCATTTGGAATATAAATGGCAATGATAGGATTTATTGCAATTAAAGGTAATGTAATTTGTACGCTATTTTAAATTAAGTCAAAACGGGTGGATATTAGGAACCAAGACCTAAAAATAGGGTAGATACATTTTAGTTCAATAAGACTTGTATGACTAGAGTGGAGGATTTTATTTTGGAGTCTATGTTATAATTTCAAAGTTTAGTAGATATTGAAATAAAGTAAACATTTGAATCTATGAATCTATCAACTCAAATTTTCATTTAAATTTGTTTAATCATTGTAATTTGTTTGAGAAAATAAAGAGGTATAATAAGTTTAGGTGTAAATGGAAGTATGTATGGGAATATAATTAAACAAGCATAACCCATGCAAGTGTATAATTAAGAAATGAAGCAATAATTAATAATTATTAACCAATCCAAAATTTGGTAACCCATTTAATTAGTGATTGGTGTAGGCTATTTATTTAAGTAACAGTGCAATACCAATTTATGTATTTGCGAAATGTTAATAAAATATTTATAGTATGAAATTCAAAACTATATATACATAGGAATGTGGATTTTATAGTATGTAAACTTAGTCGATTTACAATAGTTAAATCTATTGGGAATGAATAATAATCTAAGATAATTATTACGGTAATTTGAAATTTAGTTAAAAATGGAAATTATTTATGAATTTGAAATTTAATGAAATTATATTGAAACTTAAATAAAGCGTCTAAATTTATATTTGTAAATACGTTTAAAATTAAATTTAAATGTTTGAGGAAGAAATTTATTTATTTACTAATCCGTAACGTATCCAATTAATATGAAATATTCTGGAGGGTCAACAACCGTTTTGCGCGTTTATAATTCGTGCCTACCTATTCGTTTTCACTTTGTCTATAAATAGGCTGTGTAAACCCTAGCCTCCATCTATCTTCATTTCTCTATGTGTTCTTTTCTTCAACTTCTTCTTTTCCAATGGCTGCAAAGTTCTAGATCCAATTACAGTCCAAAATATAAATAAAAATTCAAACTCCTTTAAAAATTCCAGAAAAATTTATATGTCATAGTTCTCGAAGAGAGGTATTCTTTATTTTAGTTTATTTGATTTTCAATACAATTTCTTTAATGTTTAACTTGTGTAATTTTCACATACCGTGTCCGATTCACGCGAGATTATTTTTGTTAGGATCGTATTGAAATTTCAGATCTATTGACGCTGGTTTGGATGAATTTGGAGACTGCGAAATTTTGGGTTTAAATTGGATTTAAATTCAAAAGGTGAGTGTTTTAACCCACTCACAACTTCTAAAATATTTTATGTTTGTTAAATTGATTTTTAGATATGAGTAGAAATTTATATATGATTTGTTTGGCATGTTTTATTCATCTTCTCAGTTAATTCGCATTTTTATTTATTTAACTGTTTATTATTTTAATTTTTGCATATAAATTTACAGTTAGAATTTATTTTGCATATAAACTGCTAGTTAACAGTTATTAAATTTATTATTGAATATAAACTGTTATTTATTACCTGTATAATTTATATGCTCTATATCGATGACTATTTAAATTGGACGATGATTGCAAATAATGGTTGATGATTGATATTTGGATGAATGGATGCTATATTTATATTGTATAAACTGCAAGTCATCATGCATTTTCATTTCATTCGGGATTGCGGTTTGAAATGATATACAACCGCATTTCTTTATTTTAAATTGCGGATTGAAATGATAAACATCCGTATCACTTGACCATAGGATAGAAAATTTTATACAGGCACCGCGGTAAATATATAAAATTATTTTTGGAAATGTTTTACTATGGTTTTGTAAAGCTATACATATATATATGGTTTATGGGTTTTGATTTGATCATTAATAAAAGCTATATATATATATATATATATATATATAGAAATTTTCCGGTTTTAGGCTTTGTATAAAAATTGATTTGAAGTATAAACCAAAGTTTGATTTTAAGATCAAATACGATTAAGCATTTAATTAAAATTTAATTTCTGGTAGTTCTATTGACTTAAATGAGAATAAAATTGGAAGTTGAATATTAAGTTAAATCGGAATTTAAATAAAAGTTAAATTTTTAAAGGATATGATTTATAACTTGATTTTTGTAAAGTGATTTAAATGAGTATCAGGTTGTTTTAAATGAATATATCAAGTTAAATAAATTGAAAAATTTTCCAGCTATGTGAAGTTAAAGGTTTACTTAAATTATATTGAATTCAATAAGTAAACATTTCAAGTCTAAATAATAAGTAATTGGATTTGATACATATGGGTTTGTCAAATAATTTTGTTTTTGAAATGGTGAAATATTTAAAGCTTTTAACCATAAGAATTGAAATGGTATTTGGAAGTTTAAATCGATATTTAGAATTGATTTGTGAAATCTAAAGAAGCTATTTTGTTTTATAAAAGTAGTTAAATATTTAACCATTTAAGAGATGGAAATTTGTTTCAAAGCTATGTTTTTTCAAGGTAGTATAAGTTGGAAATATTGTATTCAAGAGTTTTGATTTCTAAATATTTTACTTTGGAAACCCTATGATTTTGGAAATAATATATATTGGAAAATAAAATGATATCGTATTTGATTTGGGGTTTTAAGAATAAAATGATATCGTTTTTATATGGGTTTTAAATGGATATTTTATTTTGGTTTTAAAAGTATAATTATTTTTAAATGACCGCGGTGTTATAATAACGATTGGTTGGCAAAGAGACCGGGATCGGATATGGACATACTCTCTGTCGATACCGAAAACCACTTTGACTAACCGTGTACGCGGTGGAGATTCCAGAATGAAGTAGGTTGGCGGAGGCGTTTCCTGTAAGGTAAATACGTGGACCCGACTCCCGTGAGTTGGCATAAGGTGGCTAAAATAGGAGTGATTCTCGGGCCAATGAGGTCATACCTCTGATCGGACACTCCTCTTCGATACTATACTTTGACTTTGGATTGATTCAGTGGCCACTTTATTTTTTTGATTTTGGGGGAGTTTGTTCGAGGTGGGCGGTAGCTGCGCGTTTCCATCAGCCCGGATAGCAATTGGTATATCTACCCTGGCATTGCTTAGTTGTGCCGTGTCACCTACCATACCGAGCCTTTACTACGAGTTTCTATTTGTATCGTACCTATGGAGTATCCTCTGGTAGCCTCCCGATCAGGAGGTATTACGGTACTGTATAGACTATTGGCATTTTACGTGTTAAGGTGGAAAATGTAAAGCCTTAACGCTATTTAAAAGTAAGTTTATTTTACAATTAGGCACTATTATAATAGCGAAATATACTACATAGTAAATAGTTTAACGGATCCTTAGGAGATGTAAATCCCGAGCATCTCTTGAGTTACTGCACTCATATTTATTTCTAAAAATTTAACTCACATAAGATCTTTTAGTTCTGACTCGAGTGTTTTGTCTTTTCAATTCGCTCGGGTCAGTCCGAGCGTTTCAGGATTGAAGTTTTAGCTCTGGAGGACGAAGACGAAGATTCGTATTACTATTATTTATATTATTGTACCACACTCATATTGTTCCGCTGCATTGTTATATGGTATGTGTACTCTGATATGTATGGTATAAATAAAATCAAAGGTTTTGTAAACAGATTTATGAACGGTATATTTATTATTATATTTTATCCTTCCGCTGTGAGATTCTGTTTAGTTTTTTCTTTCTCTGTATTCTTATTTATCCCATAACAATCCGCCCTTACGTATGGTTTGAATCGGCATGTGTGTCTGTTTAAATCGTGCGAAAAGGCGGATGTTACAATAACATTCAATTACATTCCTAAAACATATATATAACTTACCAGACATGTTTAAAAAGTTGTAATGTTAAATAGGAATATGTAATAGAGTATTATACAAGTAAAACTTAAGTAATGGAAGTGTTCAATGGAATTATGTGTATAAAAGAAGAATTAAGATGTATAATAATATTATAAACTTAAGTTATTGTTTGAAGTTATTTATTATTAGAATGAGTAGTAAAAGTGAATGCTATATTAAGTAAATTGTTATAACTTCAGAAAATGTGAAATGAACCAAAAATAGATTCAATATTTAATAATACTATATATGAAAGAAATAAATATGAAAAGAAAACGAGTTAAAAATATAAGTATGAGTTGATTCACAAATGAATATTGATATAAAAAGGAAACCAAAGTAAATAATAATTGTAAATAAAATTTTGCAAAGAGACTTACATAATACTTTAAGAATATATTTTGGATGATCCAACTAATTGAATGGAAATAACTTATGTAAGTAAATGAATGAAAAATTAATTTAAAATGGCATTGTACGAATGAATGGCAAATGAATTTCGTATGTAATGAAGTTAAATTAATAAAATAATCATTGTATGAATGAATGAAAATAGATGAACAGTAAATAATGTGAAAGGAAATTAATAAGAATGTACTTAAATAATACTTGAAATTTTTGGTTGTTTTGGCTTATGGATGTTTGGGAAAGTATACTTCTAACTGTATAAGGATGTGTAAATAATCTATTAAGTAATTGTCTAAGGCTGTTGAGCATAGGGTACACTTAATGTTCTATTTATTACCTTGTATGATTAAAAGTTTCTAAACCTGAACAAACCATTTGTTTTGGTCATTATGGATGTATGATGAATTGGTTGTATTGATGTTTGCATGTGATTATTTAATATTTTTGTTTTGTTGTGCGGTAAACTGAAACAACTTAAATATTTCTCTTTTTACTGATTATTAACTTCTTTGGATTATAAAGTGAAATACAGGTTTATGGAAGCAATAGCTACTGCTTTTGATTTTATAAATAAGCATTGTTTTTCCCGACAAATAGGTACGTTTTGAGTTACGATTTTATAGAGATATTTATTTGTTTTCCCATGGTTTGGGATATTTTATTGGAATATGATATGTATCTTGTTATTATTGATATTATAATTTTCCGTACCTCTCCGGACAAAGGAGACTCTATCGAAATTTTCCGTGAAATTTAGACTTCGAAATTTTTTGTGAAAATAGAAATGTGTTTCAAACTTTTATTAAACTTGAATATGAAGATTTAATTGTTTATTTATTGATATATTTTATTAAAAATACATAATTATGTAAATTAATTGATTATAGATTGAATACTTTGACTAAAATATATTAATTCCCTCTTTTTCCTTTTCGACAACGAAAAGTTTTGAGCGGGGGAGAGTGTAACAACCTGTATTTTTTCGATAATTAAAATATTGAATTTAATAAGATTAAGATTTAATATTGTGTGAAATTTAAAATTTATGATTTGTTGATAAGAAAACAATTAAAATGTGTAATCGATGACTACTTTAATGTAATCTCAAGTAATTGAAATAATTGCAAAGTTAAATTGGTTAGAAATTTTAAATAAGGAAGTAAATTAAATGTTATATTAAATGATCAGATAGTATGTAATTAATTTAAATTAAATATAATCAGTGCTATGTAAGTAGTTATAACATTTGTTTGAAGATAACAAACTTATAAATGTGATTAAATTAAGTAAAAGGTAACAATTATTATTTACCACCTATTTATTTAATTTGTTGAAATTAAATTGGATATCAATTGCAATTAATCTAATTAAATATTGTTGTTAATATGAATTAAGATAACGATTGTAGAATATTAACGTAACCAGATGTAGACCAATGTTAATTATATATGTAAGATGATAATTGAGTGAATAATAAGATATAAATCAAAATAAAAGAATTTATTTGAAATTAGAATATAATTAATTGAATTTTTATTACAGTTAAAATTAAACGCTATAAGTTGTGCAATACTTAATATTAAATTGACATGGAAATTTGTTTTAAAAGATTATAAATTCCTAGAAAATCAAAAAATGATGAAAATTCTTAACCATTAAATTTGAAGTTAAAAGGCGATTAATTAATTTAATAATAATTTAATTAATTAACGTGAAAATAGCTATTTTAGCCACTGACTCAGATTTTAATGAAATCAATTTCATCGGAACCGTAAAGGTGAATTATTGTAAGATTTCAAGTTTCGTAGCGATCAGACTTCTCGTTTGATCGTGCAGTCTCGAAATCCATAGAAATCAATTTAATGAATTCAATTTAAATAAGATGATTTTAAAAGCTAACGTCTGCATACAATGGAATTTGTGTTTGAAACCTATTCCATTGAATTTAAAAATATCGAAAACATCTATTTTGATATATGGGATGACCTACTTTCGTTTCGGAAACGGAACGGGCTTTTTAGTCGTTATTGTCGTTTCGAACCAATTTGATATGTTCATTCATCCTTATCGGGCCTTGTTTATATAAATAATTTTCCTAACCCTAGCAGCCTTTTTATTTCTTATTACTGTATGTATCTGTCTATTCAATCATCAGCTTCTTCCTTCTTCTAATGGTTGCAGATCCAAAACCCTAATTCAATTTCAAATTCAAATCGAAAATCAAACTCCTCAAAACTATGTCATATTATACATCGTTTGATTGAAAATCGAGGATGAACCATGGCCGTATAAATAAGGTTTTCACAATCCAATGGTGGATCTTCATCCAATCAATGATCGGGAGGCGGTATTGGGAAGGTGAGGTCGAGCAGGCCTTGGATCTGTTGTTAGTTCATCTCCAAGTCATGTCAAATAGCCACAAATTGCGCTCAAACGCAAGCGGCGGCATCGCGGCCAGAGATGGCCAGAGCTAGCCATAGGAGCGGTAATGTGGGCGGGCTTGGGTGCATTGCCATGGGCGTGCGTGGATTCCCCCTTGGAAGTGCCTCGGGCGGCGGCAAAATGGAATGAAGGCGGCAACCTCAACATGGGTTTGAACAAGGGTTTGTTCATACGCGAGGTCGTGATTTGGAACATGATGGTGAGTGTTTGTTTTCTTTTATTTAACCAATTATTATATTTAAAATTTGAACGTTCTAATGATCATATCTTTTGCATACGAGCGCGGATTCACGCACGGTGTATCGAAATTCCAGACATTACGGAACTGGTTTGTTTCATTTGGCTTTTTAATTGATTTGAAACCAAAGGTGAGTGTTTTAACCCACTCACAACTACTAAATTGTTATGTTAGTTAAATTGAATTTATGATGGGATTAGAAGCTGATTGATTGCTGTTTGATATATGTAAATTGTCATTCCAGTTAAATCTGACTTTTGTAGAATATAATTTCCATTTAATTTAATATTGAATTTTTAATTTCGGTAGTTGATACTTTTTAATGATAATCAGTCAATTGTTGTTATTTATTGGTTGATTTGAACGATGATTGTGATGGATGTTTAATTGTTGATATTTGGACGTTTGGATGTATGTTATTTTATATATTGTTATCACACTGCAAGTTCCCTTAATTATTGTTAATAAAATCACTATGGGTTGAAATGGTATATACCGGAACGATCTTACATATTAGGGAAAAAATTATTATGGGTTGAAATGATAGACTCGAGCGATTTTATGGATTATGAATTTTAACTTGAGGTTACGGGTTGAAATGATATATACCCGTAAATATAAAATTTATTTTAGATTAAAATGATATATATCCATATCACTTGACCATAGGGTAGTAAATTTATACGAACACCGGATTGCTTAAATTAATAGATTTTTAAATCCTTAATTTTTGAATTTAGTTAAGTGGTATTTTTGAAATAAATTTGATTTATATAAACTAAATTATTTCAAAAATCCAAGCTTTAAATGTTGAAATTGGAACTGGTTTAAATGAATTGTTTAAAGGATTTAAATTGGAATTTTAAAGTTGAATTTGAAGTATAAATGAAATTTATCGAAATTGAATTATTGAAAATGTTTGAATATTTAAACTTTGAAATCCACTAAATTTGAAGTAGTTTAAATTTGTAGTTTAAACATAGATTTGAAATCGACATAGATTTAAATGGTTTTATTTGGAATCTGAATTGAAAGATAAAAATTAAATCTGTAAATTTGAAAGCTGGGTATGGTCTAGATTTGTTGAAATGGAAATATTTTAATTTGATATTACTTTCAAATTAATTATTTTAATATAAATTTTTTGAAAATATATTATTTTTAATTTAGGGTTATTTAGAATTTCAAACCATTTTATACTAAACTATTAAGCTGTACTAAACATATTTTTAACCATTTTAATCTATTTTAAACTATCTAAGCTATTTTAAACCATTTTAATCTATTTTAAGCTATTTAAAATATACTAAACTATTTTAATATATTTTAAACTATTTTAATATATTTTAAACTATTTTAATCTATTTAAAACTATTTTAAAATATTTTAACTATTTTAAACTATTTTAAAAACATTTAAACTAATTATGACTATCTAAACTGTTTAAAAAAAATCAGACTGTGCAAGGCTGAATTGTTTATAATTAAACCCTCGATTTAAAGCGAATATGGTTAAATGATGTTATAACCCACGTTGGAATTTGAAAGGATATTTTCTAGTGAAATTACTTATTTTGAATAAACATGATGATTTTGAAATAAGGGTTTAACCTATTTTGTGGATATGATTTCAAAAGTGGTATGATTTCAAAAATGAATATGATTTCAAAAGTTATATGTTTTTGAGAATATGATATTTTGATATCAATTATGAATCGGATTTGGAAATGTAAAAGAACCATCCGGTGCCAAATAAGCGTTCAGTTGTTAAAGAGACCGGGAAATATTGAAAACCACTTTAACAACTGTGCATGTGGTGGAGATTCCAGAATGAAGTAGGATGGTTTGGCGAACGATTCTGTATGAGGTATTAACATAGCCCTGACCCCCTCAGGTCGGCTTGATGTGGCTAATACAGGAGCCATGCCAGACTAAGTGAGGTCGAACCTCCGATCGAACACATTTCTTCGATGCCATATTTATTATTTGTGATTAATTTGGTGGTTATTTCTCGATTTGATTTTGGGAGTGTGTTTCGAGGTGGATAGTAGTAGCTACTGTGCGTTACCACTAGTCCGGATCCGCAAAATGATAGTATCCTACCGTTTGCATTGCCTCACGTGCCTTGTCACATGCTTTATCGCGTCCATTACGAGTTTGGTTTGTACCGAACCTATGGAGCGCTCATTGAGTAAACCACCTGTTTGGTGGAGCTTACAGTATCTGTATAAACTACGGGAATACATAAAATGTGTTAAGGGGTATATGGGTAATGCCTTAACGCTATTTTAATATTTTACTGATAGACATATTATAATAGCGTATATTACTACATAGTAAATAGTTTAACGGATCCTTAGGAGATGGTAATCTCGAACATCACTTAAGTTATTGCACGCATGTTAGACACTGGATAGGAGATGTAAAACCCCGTAAACATCTATGAAGCCGTTTCACTCATATTTATTTACTGTGTATTTAACTTACATAAGATATTTTAGTTCTGACTCAAGTGTTTTGTCTTTTCATTACGCTCGGGATAGTCTGAGCTTTCCAGTGTATTGAAGACTATTTTCTAGAGGACGAAGCAAAGATTCAATATATTTTTACTGTTTATTATATCTATTCCACTGCATCATGTTGTTCCGCTGCATTATTTATTTATTCATGTTGTATGTATAACTCTGATTGTATTGTAAAGTGTAATCAAGTGTGTCTATAAAACAGTTCCATGAACTGTTTATTTGATTATTATATTTTGTCATTCCGCTCCTAGATTCTGTGTTTTGTTTTTCGTTCTCTTATTTTCTTATTTACCCCATAATAATCCTCCCATTTGAATGGTTTGGAATCGACATTTGTGGTTTATTGTCGACTTAAGTCGTCCAAAAAGATAGGTCGTTACAATAATTTTATTTAAGATTAATGAATGAATTTAGTGCAAATTCTGATTCTTTGTGATTTTTAAAAAATTTAAAGTCTCATGTAAATTCTAAATTCTAGTTTCATCCCTAAATTAAAAGCTTAATCAAAATAGTTAACCTTGAAATCAAACTTATTTGCATATATATATACATACCTATATCATATGCTACAATGTTTGCAAATATATGTTGTTTTAGATCTAAGTTATTAAATTGTAATAATCATGTATATGGAAATATACATGTGTTGTATAATTCAAATTTGTAAGACGATTTTGTGCAATAATGTAACCTTTTCTTATTAAACGTTTCTTTAATTGAAAATATTTTCGTTAATTTTAATTTTGGATCTTAAATTATTTAAATAGCTGAGAGGTTTTATATATATATAGTTATTATAGATGTACACATATATTTAGTTGGTCAAAAATTTGGACATCAAAGGCATGCATAAATTTAGTTAATAAATTATAAATGTTACTTAATATATCAACAGGGCCGGCCCCAAGGCAAGGCGAGCAAGACAGTCGCCTAGGGCAATCGACCCGACGGGGGCAACGACGTGGTGGTGCTGATGGGTTCAGTCATTTATTTAGATAAAAATGGGTTATATAATAACAAAAATAATTGACAGTGTAGCGAGGTGGTTAGGTTATTGTTATTTAAATCAAGCAACCAAAGTTCGAGCATGGGAAGCTCCAACTTTTTAGGGTAAATTTTTTTAAGTTTGGACTAGGGCGACGTCACCGGTTGGGCCGGGCCTGTATATCAATTATTATACCTAAAAAGAGAGAGAAATGAAAGGTTTCTCTCTCTACATATATTGTCATATCTTCCCTTAATAAATTGTATAGGTTAAGAGAGGGAAACAAAAGGTTTCATTCTCTAATTAATTTATACTTGTTTCATTTGTACATATATACACTACCTATATACTACACTTACACTTCATATGACGCATGTATTTGATATATGCATTATAATACATAAATTTAAATCAAGTTTAAATATCCATTTTAACAATTTAAAAAAAATAGATTTTAGTTAGATTTTATTAGATTTGATCTAATATGATTTTAGACTTAATAGACCCAATATGATTCAAATAGGTAAATAAAATTGAAATATACTTATTTCACCCGCTTCCAACTAGTCTGGTTCCATCAATCGTATCAGAGCCAAATAGTCTATGCATTTTTAGTCAATATTTTACAGCTAACCAAATAAGCTTACCAATTAGTTGGGTGTCTAGAAAAGTAGTGTTTAAGCTTGGGTTTGAATAATCAAGTACCCTGCCCTCCCTGGCTATTGACCTGGCCCGAAAAATTAAGTGAGCCTAAATGTTACCCTCAATAAAAAAGGCTCAATTTCAATTGGGCCTTAGGGTAATTTTCAAAATAGTTTTGAAATTTAAATAAGATTTTAAATTTAAAAGTTAAGTTAGAATAAGAATTATATTATAAATGTTTTAATTTATTTTCAAACTTGTCTTTGAAAACAACGTATATTATAAATGTTATAATATAGTTCTTAAACGTATTTGGAAAAATGCAAGAAACATATTTAAAAAAAATTATATATTTATTAATAAGATTAATAAATTAATTAATTAATTAAATATTGATTAATTAAAGTATATACATATACAATATTTATATATATGCATTACATTATCTTGAATTGTTTAAGATGATGTAAGTATATATGTATATACATAAGAAATTTTTAAAATTAATATAAGATAAATTATCTAATCAAATAAATTAATTAAAAGTTAATTAACAAATATTAATAAAACACACACACACATATATGATATATGTATATAACCAGAAATGTTATAGTATATACATTCAACTAAAACGTTTGATTGAATAACGCAAAATTAGTTTAAATATTAATTAATTAAATTAGTTAAATAAGATTTAATTAATGTAATGTAAATAAGACTTTTATATAAGTTAATTAAATTATAAAAGTTATATAATAATTAAATTTACATGGTATGAATATATAAAAAAAATATGGAATGGTAAGAAACTCAAAATAGACTTGAGAAATAAGTACACACGTATAGTATATGATGATTT
The DNA here is from genome assembly GCA_030765085.1 of Allium cepa. Classification (NCBI taxonomy): domain Eukaryota; kingdom Viridiplantae; phylum Streptophyta; class Magnoliopsida; order Asparagales; family Amaryllidaceae; genus Allium; species Allium cepa. The sequence goes on along the minus strand of CM060929.1, from coordinate 1,053,431,548 downwards.
CTGATATATCTGACACTTGAATCATGGAGGTATTTCATAAGAAATACATTATTGCATAAGTTTATATAACTCAATTAAATATATTAAAGATTATGAATCTTTAATATAAGTGTTTTCATATACCATCTATATATTATAAATTACTTGCATACTGTCTAGTCGTTAAGCAAACTCAAGTTAGGAATGTTATGTGCAATATTATTAATATATACAATAGACGAGATAAGACGGTTATATGTGTTTGTTGAGCAAACTCAAGGTACAAATACTATACTTAGGCCATCATAAAATGGTAGATACGAGTAATAATCTCTTTGATTTATTGAGCAAACTCAAGGTCAAAATGAGATTAGGAAAAGGAGCCATGGGTTAGGAGTTGTATATGATTCAACCGATAAGGAGCTATCTATCGTCTGTGGGGCTATGACTTGTTGAGCAAACTCAAGGTTAGAATACCAAGACAGATGAGTCCTAACACCAATTATGAAGTCGAAAGACTTTTATGTTTTGTCTTAGGGTTTGAAGAAACATAAAAGACTAGTGGAAGCTTTATTAGAAAAATGAAATGGTAACATTTTACCTTTCTAGACAAGCACCTTTGTCCAAGTGGTTAATTGATTCGGCTTTGGTGCAGGATGTCACAAGTTCGAAACTTGCTTTCGAACGTTTATTTGACAGGGGATATGCTATCCCAATGATTTGTTGAATATAAAGTACCAGTTCAAAAAAAAACATTTTACCTTTCTAATATTATAAGATATTTACTGTTTAAAGTTATAATAGTCCACATTGATAAATTTATGCAATTAATATAATTGATAAAAAAATTATCAACTAAGACATAAAAATGAATTGAATTGATGATTGACAAATAGAAATGTAAAATATACTTACTAATAAATATTTTTTGCATGCTATTTTTTTAATACCCATGGAAGTGCCTAATTTTATAATTACCAAATACATTTGTAAATGGTCACTTACATGTTTATTTTCTTGAGATTATGTATTGTCTTTTGAGTTTTGCATAGCAAGCAATACAAGAAAATGGATATTTGATCCATATTCAATCACATACAAAGGTTGTATGGTGAAAAGCCATTGTTTGTAATGTATGAAACTTCAATGAAATTGGTTCATTTAAAATAAGCAAATAAATCATAGTGCAAGATCATGTATTCAATATGATTGATTATAATAAGGATTTCCTTTGAATGGTTTGATCATTTTGAAAAGCAAAGCGAGTATACAAAAGTTGATGTAACATAAGATACGGTTGGGATGAAGAGAGTGAATGGTCACTTCTGCTTCATAAGAAAACACTAGAACCAGAATTGTAAAATAATAATTGATACTTAATTTGAAATGAGCAATAAAATTTCTATTCCAAAATGTGTTATTTTATATAGAAAATTGTTGTCAATGAAATTTATTCTTTAAGTTCAAGATATTTGATTTGAAAACTCACGACTGTAAAATGGTTATAATAGATGGAATAAGTAGCCTATGTTAAGTGGTTGAATGGACCACTGTATTTCGTACACTATTACAATAATAGCAGAAATAGTGGGAGAATGCCATATAGCACTTATGGTCATATCAAGTTATGAAAATTGTTCTCGTAAATCATACCAAACATTATTTATGAAATAATAACTGTTTTTCATTACTGAGTAAAAAAATAGACATAGTTTTATTTTAGTATGAATATTATGAATATTCGTTATAAAATAAAACTATAATAGTGGTATTTGTTTTCATAACAAAAGTGATGCATTGGAAAATGCATAAGCTTCTCAAATTATTTGCAATTATTTTTGGATTTAAGCCATAGTTTTAAGAAATAATTCTTTGATTGTATGATTATGAACCATATGGTATAGGTGAATTATATCTTAAATAATTAAGGGCGAAGCACCCACTCAGTGGGAGCATGTAAGAGTTGATGTACTTTTCGGGTTGATACATATAAATATATGCAATCGAAAGTTCCAAAATAATTCCACGTAACTTTATTATATTCACTGATGAATTATTACAAATATGAACATGTGTATATGATACGCATATGATATGTTAATGATGAGTTCATAGAACATAAAATATAAGTAAATAAAATAATGTGCGATAGAAAATAAAATGATTTGATTTGATCGGATAGGTGAGTATATTGAAAAGAGTTCTATTGTGTACCTAAAAATGAATAAAATATCAATCTCAAAAGTCACTCCTTCCTGTGATACGTAATGATGTATCAATAAAGGAGTAATCGAACTTCGTTGAACAAAGTGCGATTAATTATGAGTGAAGTTGAGTTAACTTCTTTCCATAAGGTCGTATACCTAGGAGTAGTATACAGGGTTAAATTTAATTTCATTTAAAGAACGATTTACAAAGTCATATAAGATGAGGGTTTATAAGAAATCCCAATATATCATAGGTCAAGGAGTTGGCATGTCATGCAAGTTGAAAGGTTACACATAATCAGCTATGTGAGGAATCTTGTATAAATCTCCCCAAAATGAGTTTTGCAATAATTGTCGATGGATGGCCAATTTATATTTTGACATAAGTTTTGTGAACTAAAATCAAATCAGTTTAGTACAAGGCAATTTATAAAAAAATTATGGATACATATTCCATTGCATTAAGAAATAATTACCGTTTCAAGAAATGCCAACTTCGTAGTGAAGAAATTTCCTTTAGAAATTATTGGTAGTAATGGATTTGGGTATGATCCAAAGATAAAACTGTTTGCAAGGAAAAAAATGAAATTAACCAAACATAAATGAACAATATGCATTAGATTGTCTAATAAATATTCATGCACATTAAAGATAAACTATGAATTCTTATCAATGTCGAGAATAAATAATCCTCGGCGGTCAATTAAACCATTAAGAGTACTGGCTCTTCCATACATATGACGCTCAAATCCAAAAGGATTCCATGTACATTATCAAAATGTAATTTAATAGTCATCGGTCGTAAAAAAAAAATTCAAGAAAAAGATCAATGCGGTTGGAATATAGTGAGCAACATTAATAAGAATAAAATCATAATTTTCAATTGTTGAAATTAACGTAATATATATGTCTTTCAATGCGCTCAAGATGATTAAAATTTTACTCATAAAATTATTTTGTTATGACTTTATATTTTGGTACAGTTGTGTTGAAGTGGAAAATTCTAAATAATAATCTAGAATAGACTATTCGCACATAAAAACCAAAGTATACCGAAGTTAGTGGGAGCGATAATGAGTTTGTAGGTTTTTCGGATATACCAAGAAATGATATGAAAGTATCATTCTATAAGCATCAAAATTGGATTAGTATTTTGATAGAAATATCAAATAATTTGATTTTTAGCCAAAATGTAGAGGAAGCATGTGTCCATGAGAAAGAACATTAAGGAGTACATAAATATTTCTTAAATTAACATAATAATGATGTTAACGATGTACTTTGTTAAAATCAGTAATAGTCTGGTTGTTTGATACTCGATATTGGATTTCTAAATTATACCTTTTACAATAAGAATAACGGATGTTGGGAATGTCGACCTAGATGATATGCGAAGACACCATGTTAAAATGTTTAAAATGGAACATGTAAAATGGATTCCTTGTGTATTGACCATAGGAATTATCATACAGGTTATAGTCTACAATGCCTTATCTTGCTTATGTATTTGACACATGAAGAAAATATCAAATTCAAATTAAGATCAATAAAGGGTAGTTTAGAGCATTCTCGAGTATTTAAAAAATACTATAGAATTGTTTATAGAAATGACGAACACCTTATAAAGGAGTGTTCAGACTTGAACTTCATACGTGCTATCAAGTATAATATATCAATATTAAATTCATGTTCAAACTTTAGTTACAAAGCTTTAAGTTGGAATTGTTCCAAACAATAAATAGTATCTAATTCAATCAAAGGCTGCTATAATATAAGAAGATTAAATAATCGTACAAATTTATAACTGAGCTAAGGGTGATTCCAAATATTGAGAATCCCATGACATTGTTATGTGATAACTATATCGCGATACATTTCGTAAAAGAACCTAGAGCTCACTAGAAATTATGAGACATACAACAATATATATATATATATATATATATATATATATGTATGTATGTATGTATGTATGTATGTATGTATGTAGAAATAAAAAGATACAAAAGTCAAAGACCCCCAGGTCCACACAACATACATACAGCCAACATGCTTGGCAAAATAACATAAAATATCAAACAGTCAAAATGCCTGGCAGAATAGCAATGTCATGATGTAATAGCCTTAAAAACAATAATAGTAATCACTAGTAGATGAAAGCCCCGTAGAAAACAAACTAAACTCCAGTGCACTTACGGAACCATCCTATAATATCAGGGCAGAAACCTACGAGTGAGACGAGAAAATAAACATACAGTCCCTATTAGTGGCAGATAGAATTTCTTCTTTGTTATCCCCAAACTCATTGTTGCAGAGCACCAATTCATCATCTAAGATCCTGTAGAAAAGTTCCCGCTCATCCTTTTCATCTTTAGAAATTTTCATCCAGAAGACCTTCTAAGCTGAGTGGTAGCAAAGCCCGCTACCCAGATGAGTCCATGTTCATATCTTTTTGCACCACACTAGAGGAATATTTTTAGAAATTTCATCAGCTAATTCTTGAGCAATGCACTCCACACTAGGAGGATTCGAAATCAGGCCATGGACAAAAATCTTCTTAAGAGAAGTTATCGGGGAGTATGGCTAGGAACCAGATTCGAAATCAAAGATGTTGTATGTGGGGAGATGAATCATGGAAAGGGGATGGTAATGTAGAGGAAGTCTTGGGGGAGACTAAAGTGAAATGGGTCGGGGAAACTACGATGACAGACGGTGGAGGCAAGCAATCAAATGAAAAGGTAGGGTAAGGGGAAGCTTTACCCCTCTATCTAAGAGAAGTGGGCTTTAGAAATGGGATTTCATAAGGGTATCAGTAGGTAAGGAGGCGGAACGAGGATAAGCCGAGCAAGTATGGGCAATGGAACAATAGTTATCATGAATTGGAAGCTTCTACTGGGAATTGACATTTACATGGGCAGTTCGGTTTTCACCATGAAGAATGGGTATAATAGTAGGTAGTTTCCTTGAGGGAGTAACTTCAAATAGGGAGTAACTTTTATATACCTTTTAATTAATTCTAAGGCCTCAAAACAAATAAATAAAACCATATAAAATTCATACAACATTTACATTAATTTATAACTATAAATTAATTTAATCAAACTAAACTTGGAAAATTGCTAACAAGGCTGTTGTATTGACTCTCTAGTGTGAATTGGTCCACTGTAATATTTGAAATTTCTACAAATTAAATCTTTTATAGACTTTGCTGAAGTTTGGTCAGGAACAAGTTCGGTTGTTTATAGATCATTTAGGCAAGAAAATCCAACTTCTACATTATTACGCTACACCCTAACTAATGGTGCATGTTTTCTTTTTATCATCACTACAACACTAAGATATCTAGAGTTTGTTTGATGGTCAAAAACTCCAATCTATCAGTAGTTAATTGCATAGTTCCACTTTCAAGGCCGCCTTGGTTCAATCCGTTAACATTTAATTGATTTACTTTAGCCAGAATATTGACTTTTAGTTGGCTGCCAATCATGATGGTACTAAACTTCTATAAGGAAGGAAAAGAACCCTCACTTGAGTAGTCTTTCACTTCAATTAGTTCAATTGGCATCCAATTATGGTCGGAACTTGATCGTGATGTCATGTGGTTGGCTATAATCAAAGTACAGTTCAAATATTTAATATCAATAATACTCTAAAGTTGACTATTACACATCATTACATAAGATCTTCTATTTTGACTTAGTTGTATTAACCCGTAATATACTCTCGTTGAGTCGGTTTATGCTTGCTTCAAACAGCCACAGGCACATAGTCACTTAGTATCCCCAACGGTCTTAAGCAATTTATGTTCTTTCATATGGAGAGCATTACCAGGCCCAATGGATGTACCAATATTTTTTCTTGATACAGCTTAACTAGGAACAATTTAAGGATAAGTATCTCAAATATTCGATTTAACACACATGGATACGAATACATTCGCTAATACAATCGATTAAATACTTTTTCTAAGGATTTTCTACTTCTATACATCTAATATGTTTAGACTATTATTAATATCATAATACAAAAATACCTACAATAGAAAATAAAACCAAAAGTGTACCTTTTTTTTTGAATTACCTAAAGAACCAAGCTTCGCTTGTAAACTCTAGGGAAGTATGTGCCCGCCAAACACATACTTCGGGTACTTGTTACAGGGTTGTCAGTTTCGGGGCTCGAACTCGTGACCTTCGATCACGCAGTCCGGACCATCAACCAACTGCGCCAACCCTGTTGGCTAAAAGTGTACTTTATTTCAAACAAGATTCTCATACAAGAGTTAATTTGTATAACATATTACATAATTTTCCTTAAAGCACACCATTAACTTTATCACATGAATGCATTCATTCAATTTTCGAAGTATGAAGATATATGAGTAGTTGTTCAACCTGCCATAGCCATTCCAGTACAGTATCATCCCCAAAGTTAGTGGGAAATTCAAGTTAGTTAAAGTGTTTTATAGTGGTCCTAGAGTGAGAAATAAACCACTGCCATTTCTTACCAATTCAGATAAGTCATTGACTCTAACTAATCCTTGCGGTATTTGATTGATCCAATCTTTCTTGATGGATTATTAGAGCAGTTCTAAGGTTAGGAGTAATATAAGGTTGATTTCATGAAGAGGTAGAAGTATTTAGGGTTGATTTTCAGGAATTAGATTTGGTCTTTGATGCCCTTGTGTTAATTTTTCAATTTAAAGTTTGATTTCTTCAGTTCAACGGCCTCAGAACTCAGTAGATTAGTAATATTGTTTAGCTTGTTCACCATGGTTTGATTGGTCTCTTCCAATTATTGAATAGATATGGAAGTTATGGTGCTAATGATTTCTTGTTTCTACCACACCTCTGGTTCTTCATCAAGTTTTGGCTCTTCATTTGAATTTTATATGGATTAGTTGCTTCTAAGTCCTATTCATGGTGTTCTAGATCGAATCATCATACGGCTCTGGCACCGATTAGGAAGGCCCTTTTCTTCTTGATTGATACTTTGATCCAACCATGCTTATATGGGTATGATTTATGCAATTTAAAGAATATTTTTAGCAGTTTATTTAGTGGAAAAGTGTTTAGCAGAGATGAAATAGTTGTATTAAAGGAGGCAATGAAGAAAGGTAAGCAATAAGAAAAAGAATGTGATTAGTGTTGCTTGAGAAATTTAGGTGGAACAATGAAGTTGAACCGAAGTAATCAAAAGAAATGTGAGGGAATGAAACAATGAAAGTAAAAGAACATAAGAGTAAAAGGATTATGGTTGCTTTTATATTATCGAATTTCTCAAATCATACAAGTAATCACACTGTGATATTTATGCATATTACCATTCAAAACAACGACTACATTTTTGAACAAAATGGTTGGTTACTCATGAAAAGTTATGGCTCATTGTCAAGTGACACGGCATACATGTTATGCACATGTACAAGAGCTATTCAAAGTCCGCCCTAGTTAAATTGTTGCCCTAATCGATTTCGAAAGAAAGAAATGTCTCTAAAAACATGGTTCATGTGATGGGATTTGAACTCTAGTCACATACATCGGGTACAAAACAAATCACTCAAGACACAATATAATTGTTATTCAAGTTGTACAAATCTTATGTGATTATATTTATTTCAAAAATTCAACATTTTTGTTGCCTTCATTGTTACCCCCTTCAAGCCAGTTGCACTAGGTGACCGCATTTCCCTAGAGCCAAGCTAGGAGCTATTACATAGCTTCATCACATCCTACTGCCATGTAATCTTCTGCCCTTGTTTCTATACAACCCTGATTGGCCCATGTTCCATCTCTGATCATCCCTTGGCTAGAATCTGATGGCCTAAGGCCGGAATTTGTTGTAAAGTGATATTTTTGATTTGTAGATAGAAAAACTAGGGTTGTTGCACTAACTCATTTAAAAAAAAAATTATTGGAATTCCTCGACCCACTAGACCTAGATTAACATAATAAGTTTGAACATCAAATATTTTAATTTGATGACAAATAAAGATTTCGAAGATGAGAGTAGATTAAAAGGTGAATTGAAAAAACTTTTCTAATGATCAACAATATTTTGTCTAGATTTGTACATTCGTTATTTTAATAAATAAAAATACAAGAAATAAGCTCTGGACAAACAAAAAGTTTTAAGGATAGTAATACATAAAAGAATTTCTTCTTCTATTATTCAACTAACTTCAACTTTCAATTTATATTACTCGTATTACTATTTTTCAATATTATTGACTATTTACTTCGTTTTTATTTTAGTTTCTAACACAACAAAAATTCAAATGGAGTGGTGTGGGACTCTTCACATGGAGAGTAGGAATGCCAATGGGGCGGGTTGGGGTAGGTTTTTTTGTGCTCTAGACCCGCCCTGAGGCTTTTAAAACTCAGACAGATTCTATAGATCCAGTGTGGATCTGGATTTTCCTTCCGGGCCTAAAACCTGTATGGGTCAAGGTAGACCCACCAAGCCTCGAGACATGGTAATGTATTCATTCAAAATTATGTAATAATGTACATATATTTAATTTTTTGTTCGCAAAAGAGATTATCACTAAATGATATATTATGTATAATTAACAATGTGTTTACAATAATAAAGAAAGATAATAGAAATGTACAATAACAACTCAAAAAAATATGCACATATTATTGTATAATTGTTAGTGATGCAACTTAATATAAAAATCCTATAATTTTTTGAATGAAACATTATAATATTCATGTGAAAATCACTTCTGTTTGAAAATATTAATGAATCATCATTATAGTAATAAAGCGATTTTACGAGTTCTTAGTAGTACGGGTCGGGTTGGGGTAGGTCAACCAAGTCCCGACCCGACCTTAGACCCGAAGCTCCAAAGAACAGGTTATGGGTTTACCGGCCCTGATGACCCAATGTTGCTGGTCTCGATGGATCAAAACAGAGCGGGTCAACAGGATTTAGACCCTAGACCCACCTCATTGTCATCCCTAATAGAGAGCTGTGTAATGTAAGGCAATACGGGCCGGGTGCTTTAATTTTTTTGAGAGTTGTCGGAAGTGAATTTTGAAACTTTTCAAGCGTGTTTGAAAAATATCCATATAAATTATGAGTATTCTTGTTTGTCTAGACAAACCTGTTGCTACGTATTTTGCATACACAAGATCGACGCTGATCTTTTTCCTTTTTTCTTATTTCCTAATATTGTTTTTGCAAGAAATTTAGCAACAGGTAAATTAATTTATGACAGTAGTGTTACAAACTTTCAAAATATAAAATAAAAATGATACTACCTTTACGAAAAATCATAAAATGATACTAGAAAGTGGAATTTAATAATATTAATTAAAAAATGATACTACAATTCATAAAACCTCTACTACAAATCAAAAATGTTAATATGCTTCATAAACCTATATTACAATTCATAATGTTATTATGTAATAATGTCGTGAGGTATAGTATATACATCATCTAAAAAGAAATTACAATTGTTTATAAACAGCTACTACAATCTAAAAAAAAGTACTACAATTCAAAAACTGCTACTGCACTTCATAAAATGCTACTATAAAATAACATTTTGAATAGAAATATATTTTTAATTTTATTTATTACTACATGGTATGATTACTGCACACATCTAAAAATAAGTTACAATTGCTTGTAAAGTACTGCTACAATTTAAAAAGGTTACTGCGGTTCAGAAACTACTATTACAATTCATAAAATATTACTATAAACTAGCATTATGAACATAAACATATGTAACTATATATATCAAGAAAACAAATGCACAATATAATTTTAAAAAAGCTACTACAATTCATAAAATGCTTATTGTTACATAGCGTTGCGAACCGAAATGTACATAATTTATTTAATAAAAACAAACAATGATATTATACGGTAGCATTACTCGACATAGCTAAAAAGATGTTATAAAATGATATTACAAAATAATAAAATTATACTAAAAAATATACATTTTTTATCTACAAATGTAACTGCAAAATAACATTAGAAGCAGAAATATAAATAATTATTATATTTTCAAAAAAAAAAAATTGATACCGCTATCATTATCCGTTGTTATCTTCTTCTTTCCCGATTTCATGTTGTTTCTCCTTCATCTTCAGCTCTATTCACATAAAAAACGTTACTACTCCATTACCGCTGTAACACGTTAATTTTCCGACCGTCTTCATGTTGATCCACATCACAATCTCTCCTTTCATCATCATCAAACTCGCCGCGCCTCTCTCAATCGTCGTCGTCGTCAAGATCGAGTTCACTATCATCGAGTTCTGCCGCACCCTTTCAAACTTCTGTTTTCCGTTTCCGTTTCCGTTTCCGTTCCGATCATTAGTGATTTTAAGATTTTCGGTTTCATTTCGGATATTTGAAAAGTTCCGCTTTAATTCCAATTTTCTAATTCCAATAAAAATTTCTTTATAAAATGCTAAATACGCTAATAGATATACGATAGTATAATATTTATGGTTTATTCTTTACATTAAATACGAAAGTCTTGTTTTAAAGAGGAAAAAAAAAACCATAGTTTAATATTCTGTTTTGTCCATATAAAATTTTCAAGATTTTGATCAATTTCGAAAATAATGACTTTTTTTATTATGATTCTAGTGTAAATTGACAAAAATAAAACTATTTTTTGTTGGCATCTATTTATCCTATTGAATTCATTTTCTTTTCTAAATTTCTGTATGTATATTGTTTTGTTTTTTTTTCTGCGGTTTTCTGCTATTTTTTAAGTAATTGGAGAGAAAATCTGGAGTTTTAATCGGATTCCGTTTCAATGGAATTACCGGAGTAACTGGAATTCTATCAGAATTTTGAAACGTGATTTTTGCGTTTAAAAACTTTGTCCTCAGACTCTATCGCGAAACTCATTTTGTCCCAAAAAATTAAAAATAAAAATAAACCGCATGCGTGATGTTGAAATTTTGTCATTCCTGCTATTTTCCTATTCATAGCACTTGAAGTGTGACTATTTCATAATTTTGAGGGTTAACGTATCAAAATTAAGGGTTTGAAAAATGATATTGCCTCCGTTATTTAGTATTTATCAGACTTTGTCTCCATCAACCAAAGATCAGTTCTATATCATCTGCATACGAATAAAGAGCAGCAAAGTTATCTATGGTTTCAGTTGCTGTCCTGGATCAGTTCACAGTATGGGATGATCAAAATTACACTTCAAAATTTATAACGACAACAGTAAAACAAAAGACGAGATTTCTATTGCACAAACATAATTTACACAATCAACAACTCCAAACCAAATACATTATGATTGAAATCATAAGAAAAAAGCAACCGTTCAGCCTCTTCATCACTTACTTTCCAGGAACAAAGTTGGTTGCATATGACCAAGCGTTACTGTTAACCGGATCAGCAAGATGATCCGCCAAATTCTCCAAAGGTCCTTTACCAGTCACAATGGCCTGAACAAAGAACCCGAACATTGAAAACATAGCCAACCGCCCGTTCTTGATCTCCTTTACCTTTAGCTCCGCAAATGCCTCTGGGTCATCTGCTAGACCCAACGGGTCGAAACTTCCACCCGGGTACAACGGGTCCACCACTTCACCAAGTGGTCCGCCTGCAACTCTGTACCCTTCCACTGCACCCATCAGCACAACCTGCGTGGCCCATATAGCCAGAATGCTCTGCGCATGCACCAAGCTCGGATTACCCAAATAGTCCAGACCCCCTTCACTGAATATCTGTGACCCAGCTTTGAACCAGACGGCTTCCCCGAACTTTACCCCGTTTCGGGCCAGGAGTTCTGGGAAGACGCAGCCCAGAGCGCCCAGCATGGCCCACCTACAGTGGATGACTTCCAGTTCCCTGTTCTTGGCGAAGGTTTCAGGGTCTGCCGATAGCCCAGCAGTGTCCCAACCGTAATCGCCTGGGAACTCGCCGGACAGGTAGGAAGGAGCTTCACCGGAGAATGGGCCGAGGTATTTAACACGGTCCGGGCCGTACCATGGGCTGCCTGATGATGAAACGGGCTTTTTCACGGTTTTCCTCATGGTGAACTTTCCGTTGCCCATGAGAGTGGAAGCTGCGGACGGGGAGAGGTTCACAGACTTTCCGGCAAAGGCTGCAGATGATAGAGCCATGGTTGATGATGCCATTGCGTTACAAGGAGAGTTGATGTGTTTCTTATGCTGATAATGTTGGTAAGTAAAGCGTGAGCATATATAGTGACTGAAAATAATCCTACTTATCAAAAGGAAATCTGGATACATGATTTCATTGGATGTTGAGTTTGTGTTTTGGATTAGTTGGACCTTATAGTTGGCAATCCATGAACCACTATTTTGTAGATTTTTCTTGGTTAATGGATGGTACAGGTTCCTGATTACAACTGTGGTTGCCCCGCAAAATATGAAGCTGGCCAATTATATTAGATTGTGGTTCACATCTAGTTGCCATCTCAATAAACTGACAGTAGCACAATAAAAAAACATCTACCTAAAATTATGCCATATTATAACATAACCATCACAGGCATATGAAGTTCGACATGAACAACTTAAAATTTATATAATATCACGTTGTAAGAGCTAGAGTGCGACTTCTCTTGAAAAAACCAGAAATATCCCAACTGTGATCGCTTTCTATCTACACAGCAAATGTGCCAACTGAACACGGTATAAACGGGTAAAAATTCCACAAGTTAATGACGCTGTAGTTAATAATAAAGCATCGAGCATGACATCTACAGAGTACCATAAGATTTTTAGTAAAATCATGTATTTCCACATTTAAATGAAAACTGAAACAGGACATAAAACATAAATGGTACCAGAATTTATCATTATTATGTACATCTCCCAACTGTTCAAAGAAAGTGCATAACATGCAAATCTTGTTTACATATATTAATAAAAGAAGAAAACAAAGAAAAGACAAAAACACACCAAGCGAGCACATAAACTTAGCAAGCCGATGGAACTGTACATTCAAAGCTTATTTCATTTACAATAACTCGTTACTACCGTTTGCTCAAACCCTTCCTTTTGTACAATTGTAGGAGCATGCGTCTCTCTCAAAATCCCAAAATGAAGTTTTAAACAAAATATCAAGCATATAATAAGTTAGTTATGCACGTTGCCTCTTTGCAATGTTAAGGTTCTGATGAATCCCCAAGCACAGTCCCTTCTTGATCGAATACACGAACCTCCATGCCATTAGATTCCTGCACAACGTTGCAAGAGTTGTTATATTTTATGAGTTGATTAGCTGTTTTGAGATATACATGGAATAATTAAGAACAATGTAAACTCTAAACATGAAACAAAGGTATATAATTTTAGAGATAGTAAGTTGGTTTATGTGGCAAATATGGTAACTAAATGTTTGTGACCATTAAGTGCTAACCTTACATGAGACAGTTAACTCCTTTTGATTTGTAAAAGAAGCATACTCCACTAGTACATATAACTATGATACTACATTGGCTCACAATTTTATAGGGTGTAAGCTAGGAATTCTTCATATCATACTTGGACATACCAGTTGTTTGCTCAGCAGTAAATTAAAAGAACAAAAATAGATCATTTTTTAAGGGATAGGGAGCATTTACCCAAATAGTCAAATATTAATATTGTGAGTGTAAAAGAAATGAGATGATATTTAGAAAATGATGATATTTATATGCAATAACGAATTTCATAATGCTATTTCTAATGAGAAAATTTTCGCTGAAATCAAATGAAGCTACTTATCAAAGGACCCCTATCCTAGAAATAATTTATCACCGCATCAAAACAATGTGCGGTATTCATGCTTTTTTGACATGGGCATGCACTATAAACTATAATTTGATGAGGTAAAAATTTGACAATTGAAGGCAGACTAGACTCAACAATGAGTAATTAATGGTTGAAAGTTTTGATTCAACAGCTTCTAATACCATACTGGAATGAAAATGACAAAAAGTAGAAGTATTAAATAGTTGAAGGACCACTTGCTGAAATTTAAGCTAAAACCATTCATAATACGACTTAATTGAGGTGCATCGTGCATACATTTCCTAAATATTATTAGTATCATGATATACCCAGTAGTTAATGTGCATACAATAAGGGTAAATATTGTTAGTATCGTGATACCTAGTAGTTAACATGCACAGAGTAAGGGTAGACTGGTGCAATACCAATGACGATTAAAGCTTGTTTGGATCATAGGTATCAATTACATGTAACAATGCGCATGTATAAACTATTGACATTTAATTGACTCCATTAGTCATTCAGCACTCTGGTATAATAATTTTACCTGATCACTAGCTTCGTATCCTTGATGGTGGAATAATATAGGGCGGCATCGCTTGTCTTCGTTCATCAAGCTAGAATTTTGAAAATGAGCAACAAGTGCGACCTTGCCTTGAATTCTTGCATATGCTAGAGATGCAACTTTCTCACTGTTGAATTTTTCCCACCTCTTTCCATTGAATGCCTAATAGCATGGACATTGAGACATGAACATTTTGATTTTATTTTATTTTATTTTACTTTATTTTATTGGGTCCAATTAAGAGAACAATGGTAGCATCAATTTGCACAAAACGTAAAAACAAACAAATAGCAAATTAGAATGTCTTGTATGCATAGATAAAAAAATTACCTGGTAGAATGATACGATGTATGAAGACGACACCATGTTGATGAACGCATAACCCACATTGCATTTATTCTGCAAAAGTATATGCTCTAACGTATTTAGGTACAAGTTGGACTAAAGATAAAATTTGTAAATGCGTATTAATTATCATCACCTTGAAATCGATTGGTAGGTAGAGGAAGTCATAGGTACCCTTGTGAGTTTCATCAATAGCTGCAAGCAGCATCTTTGAAGTATACCTGATAATGGTTCAACAATTACAATCAATTTTTTATTTCTAGTATATAAAAAACTCTAACAATAGTAAAAATCGTATACTTATTTGGAATGTTCTTGATCATCAAAGTAGTCCTTGCATCTTCACCACTCGCTATCTTTTCCAAATCCAATTGATATTGCTTATTGCTATCAAGTTGACTTCCACTACCATCAATTTTCTTCCCACTAAAACACGAAAACTTTGAATTGCCAAAAAATGCAGGGCCAGCTCTCTGAGGCATCATATGTAACTTCGGTGAGCTAGTATCAGAGAAACTTCCAGACAGAAAAGAAGAAGCATTTATAGGAGAGCGAGCATAATTCATCAACAAATTTGCTTCATTTCTCGCTCTCATATAAGAAGCATCAGGTGATTCAGGGAAATAACCATACTGCCTTTCGAAAGGAATCCCTGATGGAGCAGATCCAACATGATGATTATTATGATAATGAACTGGAGCATGGCGACTTGGATAGAAAATATTATGACCATTGGACTTTAAATTCTTATTTTCAGAATATGTAGGACTTCCCCAAAGAAACTGGGGTCCATTCAAAGTCCCAACACTGGATGATGCATTGTTGTTGCTGTTACTGTTGTTTGAAGAAATGTTTGGCATCATTACATTGATATTGTTACTTGAAAATAAGTGAGGTTGCTGAAACAAACCCCCTTGAGAAGGGTTACTGGTTGAAAATATTGAATCAGGATTACTACTTCTTCTTGGATCTTTGCCAATTGGTGCAATTTTTGCAGAATCGGACTTTAGAGGAGGAAGTACGGAAGCCAGTCCAGGTAGATGGTTGCCACTACTGGCAAAATTATTGAGTCCAGTGGGTGGAGATTGTATCATGGATTGAAGAGGACTGTGTTCATTTGGACTGGCTAGTTGTGCCCATAAACCTATTTTTATGTAGCAACAAGTAGAATATTAAACACCATTCAAAAAAAAGGAAAAAAAACATCAACGGTGTATAATGAAGGTAATATGCATACCTGGTGGAGAATTAGTTACAGAACCAAATTGGTGTACAAAATTTCTAGTTTCATCCTGGTCAATGTCTTGGGTTAACTGTTGCAACAAGCTGGGAAAACAGATATTATGATATTAGGAATATGGATTACAACACACATATATATAGGACAAAAATCGGCTACACCTCATTCTTGCTATATCTCAAATCCACCCTACTTTCAACCACAACATTCCGAATTAAATAATATAATGTCTCTCTCATGTCACCTCACTCTCTTATTTAATTAGGAACTTGTGGTTGAAATCAGGGTGAATTTGAGGTGTAGTCGATCCATAGCCATATTATATATATATATATATATATATATATATATATATATATATATATATATATCTGTGTGTGTATACGGTATGAGTATGATCCCTAGTAAATTTGAATAGAACCACAAATAAGTAAACACTCAATTGATAATACAAATAAGATTAAGACAAGGGATAGTTTGGCTCATATCCCTGTAAAGTTTCAAAATAGAGAAAACAACATTCCTAAAATAAACTTACGTTTCTAGTCCCTATTATCAAATCCGATTGCGCAAAAAGACTCAAATACCCTTTACGTTTTTAGCATTTCAAACGTGTATAATTTTCTGTAGAAACATCGGATCGGCATACCATTTTCATCAAAAAATCATAAATTTTACAATCTATAAAATGTGATCCATTATTGAGTCCAAAAAATCATATTTGCAGTAAGGCTGCAATTATTTAATATATTTGCGAAGAATTCTGCAATTTTTGAAAAACATCAAAAAAAAATTCAAATGTCAGCAATTATTACATATAATTGCAGACTTTTATACAATTATATGTAATAATTGCAGACTTCTCTACTATTATTCCATATAATTACCGACT
The DNA here is from genome assembly GCA_030765085.1 of Allium cepa. Taxonomy (NCBI): domain Eukaryota; kingdom Viridiplantae; phylum Streptophyta; class Magnoliopsida; order Asparagales; family Amaryllidaceae; genus Allium; species Allium cepa. The sequence goes on along the minus strand of CM060929.1, from coordinate 1,053,414,585 downwards.
TTTCTGCGATTATTCCGTATACCATAGTAGTTAAGGCGCCAAGGCGCAAAAAGGCACAAACTTTGAGCATTGGGCTTTTTTGCATGACTTTTATACAAGTTTGATCTGCTATTTTACTAACTACAAATTATATTTTAAACCATATTTTATAATTTATTCAACTATTTAAATATTTTATTATCTAAATTTTAAATTTTATACCATAGTTATAATTTGTTTAACTATTTAAATTTTTTATTTGACTATTCTGTAAACTAAAATTTGAATTTTGCAAAAAGGCGCCTCAAGCTGCAAAAGATCGCACAACGTGCTCCTGAGCCTTTTTTGAGCTTAGGCGCGTCTAGACGCGCGCCTTGACAACTATGTCGTATACTTGCCATTTTCTGCAATTATATGAAATAATCATCAATTTTCTTTAAATGTCAGCAATTATTCCATATAATTGCAGACTTTTATGCAATTATACGGAATAAGTGCAGACTTTTATGCAATTCAGTGAATAATTGCAGACTTTTCTGCTATTATTCCATATAATTGCATATTTTTATGCAATTATATCAAATAATTGCAGAAAAGTCGGCAATTATTCCAAGTAATCGCAGAAAAATGCAACTATACCGTATAATTGCAAACTTTTCTGCAATTATTGCATATAATTATTGAATTGTCCGCAATCATACTGCAGAAAATTTGAAAGGTCCGCTAATAACTTGATCTGCCGTTGTTTTTACATATGCATAATGCTACTCATTGGAGAGATAATAAAAAATTTGACTTAATGGTGAAAACGGTTTGTTAATCCGTCGTTTCTACAAAAATTTATTGTGTTTTAAAGATTCATAACTAAGAGGTGCAAATTTTAATTATGAATGCGAGAATAACATCCACATATGAAGAACCAACGTTCAGCCATGGAGTAGAGGGGTATTTTAGGAAAGAAAATTGCAGTATTTGAAAATAGAGATGTAATTATTATCTCTCTTTTTTTATGATGTTTTGTGTATTAAGTTTGACTTTAGGGATGTGTCCCTTATTTTCGCTTCAAAGTGAACTGAATACAACGCAAGTTAGACCACCAAAAATTGCTAGGTATATTGAATAAGAAATGAAAAACGAACTGCTTTACTTTAGGAGGGAGAAATCAAAAACTTACTTTCTACGGATTCCGCCTGGCCGACTAGGTTCAAGCTTTATGCGTTTTCCAGCTATATCTATCCTATTCAATGAGCGAAGAGCTGCTTCTGCAGATCTTATGTCATAATATTCTATAAACTTATGGTGTCGTTTATGCGGTGTCTCCCTAATCTGAAAAGGAAATATCTATCATTTTCAATACAGCTTCTTCCTGAAGAGAAGTTTCTCATAGAAAATAGTTAAGATACCTCTTTCACTTCCCCATAGTCACCGAATATCTGAAGCAGGTCTTCATTTGAAACCGAAGGATCCAAGTTAAAAACTACAAGTGTACCTTGATTCATATCCTTGTCTGATGGATTATCCTAAAACATATACAGAAGCAATGCTTGAGTTTGACACTGAATGAAATACATTAGTATCATATAGTGAATAGAATATGTAAAACCTTCGGGATCGAAAAGTGAATGTCCAATTTCCTACGCCGAAGAGGTTTATTCTGTAGTGCACGCATGGCTGTTCTAGCTGCACGGATATCGTAGTATGAAATCATCACAAATCCTCTATGTTTGCAAGCAGTGTAAAGGGTGCGGATATCTCCATATTGCTGAAATTTCAATTTTATTATTCCAGTAAGTACAAAGAACGCAATGTATACCTAGCAAATTTTCATTAAATATGTACATGCGGAGCAGGTTTTAAAAGGGAGCTAACAGCATCTCCAATCTGAAAACTCTAGTTTGACAAACATAGAGAATCATATGAAGTTGATCTCCAACCATTATTCCTTAAGCCAAAATGGAAAAGTAATGAATAGTAGCTATCTATTATGGTAAACATAGTTCTCTATATCTGCAAAATGAAGAATGAGTTCTCCATCGTCCATGTTAGAAAAATGAAAAATGATTGGAAATCCACCTTACTGTTAACCCTTTTTTTTCAAAGATAGTTTTGCAATACAAACCAAGATGCTCTAAGAAGTACTACAACTGGACAAGTAGCACAAAGTTGAGATCTAAATTGAACTGAACAATACAATTTGTAGATATGTATTAATGCTTCTGCCTAAGGATGCATTTAGAAATCATGACAATTAGTTAAACACATGTTGATGACCATGGAAACAACCATGTGACAGAATATTATTTATGAAGTTAACTATTGTGGAAGCATGTACAATATCTAACCATTTATATTACCTAGTTTTGTAACTCTAGCGCACTTATATATTTTGCATCCTTTTTGTTCACAATAAAAATAGTCATCCTTATAGTTAGAATATGAAAAGTCATATCATTCAATCAAAAAGCAAAATCATTAATGCATAATCATATAAATAACCTCAAAAAGTGTACGTAATTCTGAGTCTTCAACATTGCTATTAATATTCCTGACAAATAAAGTCCTCGAGGGATGTTCTCCATACGGATGTTCCCCAGCAATAGTTCCAACACCATTAACACCAAAATGGCTGATTCCGTTTCCACCGTATCCATCATTTATACTTGTCTTTGCCAAACTAACACTGAGGTTTTCAGTAGGATCAAAATCCATTTCCATACCCCCACTACTATCAAATATGTCATAATCTTCCAGTTCGTCTAATTGATTTGGCAGCCTATTTAATTCAAAATCATCCATAATACCTGCTAAAAGCGCTTCCTCGTCATCAGGTAACAAGCTCATAGGTTCTTCAAAATCAAGAGAACTCATGGCATCTTTTAACTCATCGATTTTCGCTGATGAATCGTCCGCAGACTGAGCTCCATTTGTTTCAGTCCCTTTCACTGACATTACAGCCCATGCAAACAATTCAAATCAGTAGTTAATAAATTGAAGAGCGAGAAATACTCTCCCAATTAGCATCAGCACTTCCCTTGTAAATATTATTACAAATGAAGACAGAGTGGGGACGGTAAAATACGGAGAAAGAGAAGTGTGTTCAAAACTAGCTAAATTAATTTCGATCAGACAACACATACACTCTTTGTATTTATTTGTTAGACGGAAACTTATATTTTTGTATGTTCTATTTTATTGATGTTTAAAAGGGATGGTAATATATTACTGGTGCAACAAAGAATACACTAGTCTTGTTACTTTTCAATTAAACAGAAAAACGAATATGCATAAAAAGATGGAGCAAAGGGGCATACATTTCTCATGTGGAAAAACTGGTAACGAGCTTGAAAAAAGACTGGCATCACTTGAAGTCTGGAGTTTCTGGAGAGATGTGGATCCAGATGGGATCCCCCATGCATTACTTCCAGTCTTCATTCAAGAAACCTACACATCGAAAGATATGTTTTAGACATGTGGAAATATTACTTGAATAAATACATCTTAACCTCCATGGTAGTCTCTTCGATATGACAAAAGAGGAAGTATGGGCATGTTAAGAGCCAAAATGATCCTGAAATCTCTATTTTTTATGGTGTAGCAAAAAAGTCCATGCTGACTAAAACAAGTATGTTAGAGGTTCCTGGTTTCATACACACACACATACACGAATTCAACTTTTTAATGGCAAAAAAATATTTCTCTTTTTCATCAACTTAAAATTAGTTTAAACTTTCTGTTGTTAAAAATATGAACTTGTATTACATTTTCACGGGGACAAACATTTTTGTGGCGTCAACATCAAAAATATGAACTTGATACTCAAAGTTGATATCTTGGATTTATTTTGTCATGATCGTGATGCCAGTGTGGGATCGCTTTTTAATTCCAATTATGCTTAAAAATGTACAAGACATATCAGGAACAGAGTAATTGGCTTAAAAATGTTCCATTATAATCAATTCAGAACTATCTGTTTGTTCTTATGTACGATCAAATTTCTATAGACATATTTAACAGAGTTACCAACACATTAGGACAAAATATCTGAATCTGTTTAACATCATGATCAGAAACTTACTATGTAAAAGACAAATCATTAAGTTAATTTAGCTTTATATCAGATAATAGACGTGTGCTCAATTTGAATTATGAAAACTCTGTTCAAAAAAAGTTGGCCTGTTTGAATTTAAGGAGACAACTCCTTGCATTGTTAATTAGGAGTGTGATAACAAGTAGTTTTTTATATGATATTAGATCTAAGCTCATCAACCGTATGTCAAGCTTAATCCTCACATACCCTCGGATGTGAAGATTAGATATAAGCTCATCACCTCCACTTGTTTGATGAGCCACGTGTGACAAAGTGTTTTGAGAACAACTTCATAACGAAAGATAAATACCAAACTGACTATTTGTACTCTCATAAATATTAAATATTAACAGATCACCTTACATGTTGTCAATTCTACAGATTGTCAATGATTATGATAGTAAATAGTTCCATGTTGCCATCTACATTACTTGATTAAACAGAAATATATGCCAACATAAAAATAACAATATCAATATTCCAATCTTTCACTGATAATAAATTCAACGAGTTTAACGTGCTTTGACAAATTACCAACAAAAAAGGCGATTTCATTACAATTCTATATGAAATCATCAGAATGATAATGCATAATAACCATCATTACTGATAGTGCTTAGACTTCATGCAGTCATGCTAGTAATTTGCATTTAATAACAAGTCAACGAAAAGTGATAGTAGAAGATATGACAAGGATCATTTTTATTAGTAGGGTTTAGCCCATTGATAGTATGACAGTAATAATTTGCATCTACTACCTGCTTCTGTTTTGAGTTGCGCATCTTTCTCCCTGGGTTATAGTATCACATCGTAGACAATTAATGCAAACTAATACAAGAACACATCGCATAATAATTGTCTTTACTAATAGAGTTTAGACTAGTTAAATTTGCTATTAATTTACATTTATTGCTTAATCAATGCAAGTTAATGGCGGATGGTAATGCATAAAATCATCGTTACTAATCAGGTTAAAGTTGACTTAGCATCATACATCTGTGTCTTCACATGCAATTTTACCTCTAAATTATGGAGAGTTAAAAATTGTTTATCTACAAATGTGTCCTTTTAATTAACACGCATAAACATTGGCATATTTAGGGCTTTTTCAATGTGTTCAGGATCAGCACTTAATTTCCAACTTAAAAGGTCAAAACCCCCACAATTGAACCCATTTTATTTACAATTGAAATATGTCAATATTCACGCTCACGACTATTTCTGAGCAAAAGTGGGGGATTATAAATCAGATTTTTGTTTGGTTTGAAAATTTGTAGTATTGCTGCAAAAGTGCAAATAATTATAGTTGTTTTGCAAAAACTGTATTAAATTTGTTTCCATCAATTCGATCTACATATTTTTAGTTTTTTATAGTTGGTCGAAATATTTGTGGAGAAAAACGAACTGAAAAAAATTAATGACAGTGCATGTTGATTTTCGACATTTTTTTCATGGTTTAGGCAAGTTTTAAAAAAACAGGAGTGATTTTTTTAAAAAAAATTAAAGTTTTAAAAAATAGGAGTAAGATTATTAAAAAATTATCAACAGTGGGATCAAATATGTTTTGAAACATTGCATCGGTGTTTGCTAAAAGTTTCCTTTTCCATAAGAGTGGTAGAAACCAATATGATAATTTAATTTTCATATACATTAAAAAATCTGCATTGTATTGAGATTGAATCCTTCATTAATTAACATCAATATGTTTTACAGAAATAAAATAAATGCTATTTAATATATAAATCAGTATTGCTTGACAAGTGACAGCATTATGCAAAATAAATATTTAACTGAATATTACACAATAATTATCTTTATCATTAGAGTTTTGACTATTCATATTGCTATTTGGGATCAACAGTCCATGTGGTCTGCATGTGCAAGTTTATATCCACTGCAAATACTTCTGCACAGATGATCTATGTCCATATGAGAATACTTTTGAACAAAACTCGTACTCAACCAAGCATCAACAACAACAACAGCCGCAAAATTGCATATCGGTGAATTAAGTAATACATGATTATGTCGGTGAATTTTAATTGCATTTTTAGATTATTTTATTTCTTCTAAGGATTAGTATGATGGTATTTAAATCTTAATATTTCTGATAGCTTTCCAATTGAGCGCAAAAGTATTAGATAAATGCTTATTTGCTTTAGTAAACATTGCAATTAAATTTTTTTTAGCGCAATCGCATTTGCGCACATACATACATACGTGTGTGCGTGCACTCACGAGCGTTCTTTTCATTTATTTAGTTCTAACTAGAATATACAAATTGATTCATTTGCAGAATTTAGTCTACAAAAACATATATTAACATGCAATCCAATCTTGAATTAATTTTTGTGTGTATTTATACTATTTTGCAGCTAAAAGAACTTAGCTAACAATTTTCTTGACATGCCTTGGTACTGGTAAATATAAATAGGTCACTTCGCATGTTGACAATTCCACAGTTCATTGATTACGATAATAAATAGTTCTCTGTTACCATCTACGTTTCTTGGATAAACAGAAATACATGACAATGTAAATAAATAAACAATACTCCAATCCTTTGATAATAATGACGGATACCAGGAGTTTAAAGCGCTTTAACAAATTACCAACATATAGGCCTCTTGTAAAAATGATTAACAAACGTAACAACCAAGAACTACTCACAAAACCCTTATTTATAGTTGATTACAGTATAAGAACCCACAGAAAACTCAAAATACTTATTTCCGGCCATAAGCAGTTATCAAATAACGATAATGACAGAAATCCCAATTTTTCAAAATAAAAAGCTACAAATTCGGACTCAGTTAAGATCAATAGAAAAAGAAAAGGCAAAGTTCATAGTCAAATCCCCACCATTCGACTTAAATACAAAAGCAATCACGACAACGAACTAAAACAAACAAATGAAGAAGATCATTGAACCAAAAAAATCAGCGCAAACCGAGTTCGTTACCTCTTCGAGCGATTCCAAAGCCTAAGAATACGAACTGGAATCCCAGCCCTAGATTCTAAAGTAGAATCCTGAACAAAATAGATGATTGAGAAGAAGAGAGAGAGTAGAAAATGATTGAGTTGATGAGAGGGAGAATAATAAAAGATTCTGTTGTATTTAAAACTGACTTGGCGTCCGCTGACTGTGTATTTATTCGACGGTAAAATATTTACTCCGGGTTCATGTAGACTGTGGATCTTATCCATGGATAAGAGTTGGACTTTATCCATGGATAAGAGTTAGCATTAATCCTTCTTCCATGAATCATCCTCCTTCTATGAGAATAATATAAAATCGTGTTAAAACCATTAAAAATCACTACTGGATTGTAGCAACGTAAACATTTTCCAACAGGAAATTCTTTTCGAAACGGTGATAGTATTACTCGGTATTTTAAAGACATGACATTAGAACGGTTCAACCACGGATAATATTCGATCTTGAAAGGTTATGGTTTTAAAAATAAAATAATCTTACGTATATATGAACCAACAGTTTAAACTCAAAGCATTGAAAAACATCTAAACTAATTTCTTTGAACTACCTAATCCTTTAAATTCAAGAAAAATTGCCGCTTCATTCTTCATTTTTTCACATAATCTGTCAAGAAGCACTAGCTTAAATGGCAAGTGATATGACGTTGTAGGTTAAAATCATATATGTTAAAGGTCAGAACATCTGAGACATCAAAATGAATACTTTGTTTGAAAGCATCACTCTTATTGTCAAAAAGATCATAATCTTAACCATTAATTTTTTTTAATTACCTTATTAATTTTAGATAATGTGATACATTATTATTTTGCATTTTATGAAACTTTGTTGAATTGAATCTCTGTCATCTTATAACAATAGAAAATTTATACTTTTGCACTAAAGAAATCACTATAGATTTTTTTTTAAAATTAATATTCATTATTAATGTTCAAAAACTATTGTTTTTCAAAATCAATATATTAATTATAATTAGTTGAATTTTACATCGGTTGAATAAATCTTACAGTTGATCAAGTAGATAAAAAATAACGATTAATATGATTCTCACGGTCTGACCGGGTGAACCACTTGAACATTTATCCTTATACCAACATGGTTCAACTCACAGGTGGGTCTTCTAAACTATGACATTACTTCTAAACATTCAAATTATCAGTACATTAATATTTTATTGTTTACATATAAAATATTAGCCTTTAAAACTCTTGGAATACGACATTAAATAACTAAATTTATAGCGTTTGTTAAAGAGAAATGTTAAAATATATTGTAAGGGCATCTGTTATGATTGGAAAGTTACATAACTCTTTTCAAATTAACATATCCATTTTGGTGTAAGAGTAGAATAAACATATGGAATAATTTTTCTGCTTTTTAGTAAACATAATAATCATGCTAACATGTACCATTTGATCATACATTAACGTAACCCAAGTTTAAAGGAGCATTCAGTTATAATGAAATTGTCAATATGTTAAGTCTTTAGTCTCACAAGCCCGTTTCATTGTACAATCAATTTAAACTTCCATGAAGACCGGCCTAGTCAACAAGATTAATTATCCTTACGATCGACGTAATCTAAGGCACATTGAATGTTTGTAGTCAAGTTAGCATCAATCGAACGATAAAAAATTAGGGGACCACAAAGGATATAAACATTGCATCCTACATAAGGGACATGTTGGACAAAAATTTTGGGTTTGGAACATATATGCTTTTAAAAGATATGTTGGTTGTTTTCCTCTTGATACATTGTTATGGTAAACTTCAAAAAAATTATGAATCGGTCTCACAACTCTTACTTGGGTAGTAACAAGGGGATGGATTTCAAATTTGTTAAATGACATTGATTTAGCATTTTTTATTTTACTTATTATTCAAAATTTGGAAAGTTGTATTTGAGTAATGGCTCCAACATGGTTAGATTATCCGCTAATTTCGCATCTCATTGTATAATCAACTCCAAAAGTATTGATACCAATGAACTGGAAACAAATCTCTTAACATGGTAAGATTGTCTACTAATTCCATGTCTCATTGTCAAACAACCTCTACTATTACTAATCTTGATAAACTGAAACAAATACCTTTTTTCTAGTTTCACACACTTTGCTAGTGTAGAAAAAGCATAAGTTGCTTGAGGATTTTGGATAGTTTCATTTTCAAGTTTGAGTTTGAGTAGGGAGGAAGAATCGTGTTTTAAAATTCTTATCAAATATAATACTAGGATTAGATTCTCGATTTAAGTAACTTTAACCCGTCGATATCGGATAATATTAATGATAAACCAAGGATACTATATCAGACTTTAAAAGGTATATATATTTTCTGGAAAAATAATTGAAATTTCTGTCAATGATACTTTTGAGATGTATCAACAATACTAGACCGTTAATTCGGGTTTGATGTGATATGAGTGAAAGTAGTCGAACATCATCATTTGATAAATAGATGGAGAAGTATCTCATTTTGTTTTCAAAGCAGTGGAATATTTATGCACATTCCTATTAAATCTATTACCATAAGGTCTAAAAATATTCCATATGATAAACAGAATATACTTGCATTACCTATTATTATCGTAGTTAAAGTAGTTCATGAACGTTATTGTTGTTATCCTAGTATTTTTAAATATCACATATTAATTATTAACAAATATTTTACCAATGGTGATACTGACTGTATAGTTTTGTATACGAACTTTGTGAATCATGCTTGGGTTCTCAAACATAAAGCAGTGGATTTGAATAACAACGTCAGTTGATTGAAACTTATGGGTATAAATTCGATCAGTTTTAAATTTTACCATGAGAAAAAAATGTGATGGTAAAATTGCACTTTGAAGAAGAATATAAGAAGAATATGATCTAAATTAACACCTTAGTATATATGTTGTTAATGCATATGGAAATAAAGAAAAAAAATCATCTAGATACATTGGATAGCAACGTACAAAAAATCCACCTTATGCAGTTTTAATGATAAGTGTTGGAGATGCTTTGTAAATCGTCTTATTATAGAGTAAAGCTAAATGGTTAATGAAGAAAATAAATTTAGTAAACTAATGTCATATATTTTGTTCTTCTCTTTAACTAGTCTCAAGTAATATTGTCTCTTGAAGCCATAGAATAAGTTGATCTACTGTAACATGCAAGCTATACTCATGTTATATGTAACGCTTAGGGCTAGTACACATGCTGTTAGAGAGTAATAATTGTCCTATAGCACAAAATGAAGAGACGATATGACCGATCTCTCGTACACATTCCCTTGGGCTAATATGAATACGTTCCAATCCCAAATATATCTAAAATAATATGTATCCTGTCTCAGCATAAAATAATGTAGAAGGATTACAAGACCGAGTAAATCACATATAAGAACATATATAAGATATAAAACTCTAAAATAAAATAACAGATATCAGAGTACGATATGACCGTGGAACGATCAAAATAAAGTATTTACATAAAAGATGTCATGATACTTGGATATCTCAGAACACAAAAATATACAAGTGGCTGACTACATCAAACAACTCAAAATGATACATATATAGTACAACATCGTATACTAGAACATGACATAACAAGTCTAATACATCCTTGAACAACAATGACATGAATTACATCTCGACAATAGACTGACATACTTCAAATATGATATATCATTGACGTTTACTGTTCCATCCTCGGTACGCATCTCAAAACAGATATATGGACAAAAGCAAACATCTTGCATACAACCTCTGTCTGAGATGAGTTGTTAAATGCATAACAAGCCTAGAGTCATGCTAAAACTTAGTTGTGACTATAACAGTGCATATAGAATAAAATGTCTAGTGTCATGTTTATATATGATATGTCAAGCAATTAAAAATGTTTCGCACACTCCTAAATTTGAACTCGTCCGCATCTCATTGTACACTCAGTGTAAACATCCATGTCAGGCTTTAATTAATGTGATTCACAGCTGCAACTCTAATCAATTGAGATATCACTCCTATTCACATTTATGAGTTGTAATCGTTATTATTATTAAGCACGCTATTTAAGTTATTTATGAACGAGGTATGTATATTACTAGTGGATCCTACTCATGTCCACTCTACAAGAAGTTGCATCGACCCTAAGATATCACGATTTATTATATCACGGTCTATTTCTTCCTTATATCCCTTGACCAGTAATTGTGAGTGCCCTTACACAATCCTATTGATTACATAGAAATGCCATCACATGTCGTTGGTGTTTTCTTCATTATGCTGAATGTAGGGGTATCCTACCTCATTTCCATCATCAATGTCATCGTAGCACTAGCCCCTGTCTTGTGGTACATCCGTGAGTCAAATTGTTGAACTATGAGTGGCGATGGACCAGATCATCATGATTTAGGGTGTGGCCCCAAACAAGTTCAACTAGGATGGATACTAGCATGTCTAGTAAATCACCTAGTACCGATAACATCACCGTCACTTATTAATCATTTACACACTTGCCACACCTACGACATTTATCCTCAAAAATATCATTGTTTATCCCAATGTCGTTAAGTTATTTCATGTCACATATATGTGCACATTTATAATCATCACATAATCAAGCATAACTTGGAATACTAGCTTACTTAAACTTGTTAACATATGAGCATATATAATATATATATATATATATATAAAAGCATATATTCACTTTAAAACAACAAGAATCAAAAAGGAATATTATAGTTTTGGTGTGTATCTTATTTAGAAAGTATAGGTAATGCATACAATGAAAATATAACATGGCATTATTAGAAATAGAACACATTATTCATAACATGACGAAAGCGTCGCGGTTCATCTTTATAACAACATAATCTGCATACACACAATTCACACAAGTTAATTAACATGGTTTATCAATAAAAACTATACAAAATATTTTAGTTTATATATATATAAGGATTCAAATCTTACTCTTTAAAGACGCATATATAGATTTACATATATATAACTAAACTCATCTATTTTCTCCAAAATAAATTTCATGAAATATTATTTATTTTCTAAATTCATATATTTTTTTTCTAGTAAGCAGTCATTTTATTAAAAACAAATCCTAAAACAAAGTTTTCAAAATAATTTTTTTTAGTGCTCTTTACTCTAGGTTTATTACCCTAGGTTGACAGCAACCGGACGACCGGTTATAATGACCGATCACTGGTTAACGAATTCCCTAGAGTTTATACTCTAGGTGATTGCCAACCTTCCAGGAGCTTATTCAATAAATTTTCAACATGGTATAACTTGCTTTGGGGTACAGAACAAGATAGCAGGAGAATGTAGTGAAAAAACAACGTATAAGAGGTGATTTTATAAATAAGGGTTTGCTTTTTGTAGTGATCAAAAGCAAAACATCAAGTAATGCATTCAGTTCAATCCATATTTTAGTAAATTTCAATATATATTCATCAATTCTTCATCAACAACAAACATAACAAGTATATTTGCATGCAAAGCTTTTAAATAAGATTACACCCTTCATTATGCTTTAGAAGCTAGACATCTTTCCAATCATGCCTTCTACATTCTAATTCAACCCCCACAGCTTACCGTCCTAGCCCAAAAGAATGATAAAAATATCAAATCTAACCAAGTATTAGATGAAATTAAGGGTTGGAAGGAAGTAAGGAGCATATGTCTTAGGTAACTACACTTAAAAATGCTATAAAAGCTTAATTTTAATCTAGGGATTTGATGGAGCATCCATTTTTTGGTTTTTGAGCTTTAGGTTTATTTGTTGACAATGAAATGAAGAAAATCTTTCTTCCTTAGCTAGCTTGTAGGAGAAGATTGGATTTCGGGCCATTTTTGCACCCAAAAAGTCCATTTGCATGAAAAAAAGAAATTGTATATCTTCATTCATAAATGTTTCTAACTTATATCTTTGCATTTTTTAACTCATCAAGTAATATATGAAAATTTTATATAACATGAAAGCATTTCCAAATTTTTATTTTAACTCAAAATAATTTCTCAATGGAAAAATTCGTATTTTACCCTTTGAAAAATATTTTTAAATGCTTATTTATTCTTCAAAAGTATTTTATATTCACTTTTGTATTTTTATTCATCAAATATGAACATCGTATCAATTTTAATCCTTCAAATATGTTTTTATCTTCCAATATGTAATTTAATTTAATATTCGATATTTAATATAATATGTAATTAATTTCCTTACAAAAAATTCAAATTGGTATTTAACAAATATTATTTTCAAATAAATTTTAAAATAATATTTTCAACTTAATTTACCAAATATTTCACTTTTTTTATTTAAATCATTCTCTATAATTCAATACATATATGGTTTAAAATTTCTAATTTATTCACAAATATGCATTTAGCTGCATTTATTACACATGCTCCTATCCACGTTGTTACAGACTCCCCTTTAAATAAATTAAGGCCTCAAATGTATTACGTAATTTATAAGGAAAATACTATAACAACATATCCTAACCAATATCATCAATACTTATACACACATGTACACAACAACATTATCTCTTACACTCTTAAACACACTTGCACACGCTAGCACACATCACTTCCATCAAAATTTATCCATTACGTCAATACAAAGCAACAGAAGTACCCATATGTACTTATTCAAATATTCAATCGACATAAACATAAAATATCCCATCTATTAGTTCTACATATACATCATGACTCATGTCTTAACTATACAACCCTATCAACAATCCATGTTACTCATCCAAATTTCCACCTCGTCGATGCAACCATACTCAAGAGACAAACAAACATCTCATGCTTCTTTATCATTTAAACCAATCACACCAATCCATAAACATAGAGAACACACACACACACACATACATACATACATACATACATATATATATATATACACGCGCACACACACACATAAGGAAGGTTTAATGGCCTACCTCTTTTGTATTTCCACCACAGTCTCCATTCAAATATTAGTTTTTTACTCTCTCTTGCATATCATACTATTATTTAAATTGAAACCTATGTTTGATAATAGGGGTGCTACAAAAGAGGGGTGACATTGACCTTCCTAGATATATATTATTGATTATTATTTATTTATACTTTAAAAGTTCTTTTACAAAAATTTCTCCGATTTCAAAATATTTACTCTTTGAAAAGATTTCTAAGTATCAAAATTTTAGAGAAATTTCTGTAGAGTCTCCTTTATACAGAGAACCCTCCGATAAAATATATCATAATAAAATCACATATATCGACCTAAACATGATTGAAAACGTCATGTGTGTGTATACACATATATAAGAATTTGCCACATGACCATGCAATAAAAAATATAGAAACTTTTATTCATGAAAACACACATCTTGTAACATTTACTTAAAATCACCGTTCAAAGCTAAAACTCATAGATGCATCCATACAACAATATTTGAAAGGTATAAGCAATTTCAAAATCGCTTTCTCAATTTAAACTCACACATAAAATTGTATAAATATATTTTCTTACATACATAGATACAAACCATCAATTAATAACATTACATAACTATGGAATATGCACACCATATATAACAAATAAACCAAGCACAAAAAATCAACGTACAATATTACACTTACTAAATTCAACTAATTATGTATACTTAATATAGCAACGTTGCCTAGATACATGTCATAGTTACTAGTTTCTTCGACTGGGTGCAGTGTTGATTGCAAAAAATAAAAATGTCAACACTGCATCGCCATCGACCTCAACATTCATGTAATACCTCATGGTTGCAACCATCATATCAATATCATTTAACCTTGGTGAATAAAATAATTACTGACACTTTTTAAATTAACTTAACAAACATTATATACATATGCAAAATCTCGTATACACTAAAACTTAAATTTACAGAAGCTGTATATCTTTATTTATAAATTTCTTACTTAAGATAGATATTTCTACTATAAAAGTCACTTTATAAAACAAGAAATTACCTTCCAAAATATATATTTGGTTCTCAAAATAAATAAAATCTTCTTTTCTCAAAATATTATTTGCATAGTTTTAAAATGTCGTTATGTCAAAGCGTCTCATTCTAGTGTTTAAGAATCTCTATCAATACGTTAAATCTTTATATGCACTATAACTGTGACGACTGCACTACACATTCGACATCCAATATACTTGAAGAGTGCGTTGTTACGGTGCACGACTGATGTAGGTTGATTGTTGAGGGTGACAAAAAGAAAAACAATCACAAAACCTTTTGTATATCTCACAGCACATCGAATAAAATATAACAATAGAAATCATTGATATAAAAATATGGAACAGTAATAACTAAAATAAATCACAATATCATAATACATGGATTCACAAAATTATACAAGATAATAATAGAGTTTATACAAGTGATAATAAACTGAAACCGTCTCTAGATATAATAACAAACACTGTCTAGGCTTCATAGTGTTGCATAACGTTACAATCATAAGTAAGTCTATATATAATACGAGGAACCTCCATCTTGCTTGCTCTCTGCACGACCATCACGTACCCCCCTCGACATGCTATCTAGTCTACTCATTTAAGAGTACCCGGATGATAAGGAGCAAAGTATAAAATCTCGAGTCAGACAACAGTTTGATGTAAGCACTAATAAATATCAAAGTACTATACAAGTCGATATAGTAAGGAACGAGGGTAGATGAACCATACGTATCTTGTCCCTACGACCAAAGAATTAGTATATAACAAACATAATATGTTAGTCTACTGTCATCATTAAGTGTACTACATCCTAAGTACAATATATGAAACATCCTTGGAGTGAAAGATAACAAGAAAAGCAACAAATATAGCATCCATCAAACAGTCTTCACCGTCACTTAGTGTGCCCTAAATATAAGATAACTCGTATGACCATTTCTCTACTAGGGATTAATGGAAAAATCTCGGTTTTTAGTATATCCGCCCACTGGCTTATAGTTGACACTAGATCCATTCCACTGATCTAGGGTATACATATCCATTCCTCCTATCCAGGGTATACCGATCCATTCCAAGTACCCAATGAGCGTCATCGCAATACCTCTACTTAAGAGTACATCATAAAACACTCCAATTATTCCCGATCCCTTAGCACACGTATCTAAGGTATTTCCTTGCTTCATCTAGTTTCCATTCAACCTCAAGGAACATTCCACATTCCTTTCTTTCTAGATAACCATTCAACGTTCTATTCACCGATCACCCTTCTTAGATCTGCTTTTGTAGATAACCATCCTCACGACTCCAATCACCATCGAGCCGTCATCATCGGAACACAACTCCATCACCATCGAGTTACAATCATTAAAGTTCTGAAGCCTTCATCCTTCATCGCCCTACCACATCACATCGAACCTCAAGCGAACAAACAAACATCTTTAACACAACCTACTAAAATTAAACCTCTTTTGATTATATGGATGCTACAAAAGAGGGGTGACATTAAACCTTCCTCGAAATATATTATTGATTATTATTTATTTATACTTTAAAGGTTCTTTTAAAAAAAATTCTTCGATTTCAAAATATATACTTTCTGAATAGATTTCTAAGTATCAAAAATTTTGGAAAATTTCGATAGAGTCTTCTTTATACAGAGAAACCTCCGATAAAATATATCATAATAAAATCACATATATCGACCTAAATATGATTGAAAACATCGTGTGTGTGTGTGTACATATATAAGAATTTGCTACACGGTCATGCAATACACAACATAGAAACTTTTATTCATGAAAACACACATCTTTTAACATTTACTTAATATCACTGTTTAAAGCTAAAACTCACAGATGCCTCCATACAACAATATTTGAAAAGTATAAGCAATCTCCAAATCACTTTCTAAATTTAAACTCACACATAAAATTATATCAATGTATTTTCATACATACATAGATACAAACAATCAATTAATAAAATTACATAACTATGG
Organism: Allium cepa; assembly: GCA_030765085.1. Lineage (NCBI taxonomy): Eukaryota > Viridiplantae > Streptophyta > Magnoliopsida > Asparagales > Amaryllidaceae > Allium > Allium cepa. The sequence continues at coordinate 1,053,397,519 of CM060929.1, read as the reverse complement.
AATATGCAACACACCATATATAACAAATAAACCAAGCATACAAAAATCAACATACAATATTGCACTTATTAAATTCAACTAATTATGTGTATTTAATACAGCAACGTTGCCTAGCTACAGAACTTAGTTACTAGTCTCTTCGACTGGGTGCGGTGCTGATTGCAAAAAATAAATATAACAACACTACATCGCCATCGACCTCAATATTCATGTAATACCTCATGGTTGCAACCACCTTATCAATATCACTTAACCTTAGTAAATAAAATAATTACTCACACTTTTTAAATTAACTTAACAAACATTGTATACATACTTAAAATCTCATATACACCAAAACTTAAAATTACAAAGCTTTTATATCTTTATTTATAAATTTCTTACTTAAAATAGATATTTCTACTATAAAAGTCACTTTATAAAACAAGAAATTACCTTCCAAATTATATATTTGCTTCTCAAAATAAATAAAATCTTCTTTTCTCAAAATATTATTTGCATAGTTTTAAAATGTCGTTATGTCAAAGCATCTCATTCTAGTGTTTAGGAATCCCTATCAATACGCTAACTACTTGTGTTGACTATAACTATGACGACCGCACTACATCCCGACATCCAGTATACTTAAAGAGTGCGTTGCTGAGGTGTTTGACCGATGTAGGTTAATTGTTGAGGGTGAAAAGAAGATAAACAATCACAAAACATGTTGTATATCTCACATCACATCGAATAAAATATAATAATAAAAATCATAGATATAAAACATGTAGAATAGTAATAACTAAAATAAATCACAATATCATAATACACGGGTTTATAAAATTATACAAGATAATAATAGAGTTTATACAAGTGATAATAAACTGAAATTGTCTCAAGATATAATAACAAGTGCTACCTAGGCTCCATAGTGTTGCACAACAGAACAAGCATAAGTAAGTCTATATATAATATGAGAAAGCTCCATCTTGCTTGCTCTTTGCATGACCATCATGTACCACCTAGACCTACTGTCTAGTCTACTTATTTAAGAATACTTGGATAATAAGGAGCAAAGTATAAAATCTCGAGTCAGACAACAGTTTGATGTAAGCACTAATAAATATCAAAGTACCATACAAGTCGATATAGCAAGGAACGAGGGTATATGAACCACACATATCGTGTCCCTACAACCAAAGAGTTAGTATATGTTAGTCCGTGAGATGATGGTTTTGATGACAACAACCTTAGAATAGATTATAAAATATAAATACTAACATTATAAGTTTAGATATATATGTATATGCAGGATTTAATCATGTAGGTACCAAGAATGAAGACTGTACAATATAGAGATTCAAGATATCAAGATTGAAGACTCATGAGTATCAAGATTATCAAGAGTTCAAGAATTCAAGTAATTTATTATTTAATTAGAAAATTTTGTTAAAACTCCTAGAAAAGCATTGGCATCTTAAAATCCACTTATTCGTGGAATGGAATCCACTTTGAGCATGTTAAAGGGATGGAACCCTAAGTAGGATGGAACCTACGAAAAATCTAGTGCAATATTGTTTTGTATCCGCTAACCTTTTATTCAAAATGATTTTTCAAAATTATATCTTGTTTTCAAAATGATTTCAAAACCTTCCTTTTAAAAGCATCAAAAACATCTATCCTGATTTTAAATAATTTTAGCCTCAAAATCATCTTTAAATTCAAAGTTAAATTACTCCTGATTTTAAACTATCTTTTAATATAATGTATTTAACTTTTAAATATTTATACTTAGATTTAAATATAAAATTATAGTTAAATTCTATATATATATATTGTTATCTATATTTACTTATGAATTTTAACTATAGTCAAGTATATTTATAAAGTTTAAAATAGTTTTAATATAAGATAAATGTTATTTTCAAAGAAAATCAAATCATCAAAAAATGCTTTGGGATGTCGACATACTCATAGTGACCATGTCGACATGGTGTTAGTTGAGTTCAAAATTTCAATTTCAAAAGAAGTGTCTATTCATCATAACTCTTCACGAATGGACATGGCTGTTGTTCTTCTATAAATAGGGGTCAATTTCAACGAATTTTATATCAGATTTTCTGGTTTTTCACTCCTCTTCTTCTTCCACTTTTCTTAATAAAAATTCTTATCATTACTCTGCCGAAATCTACATTGAATCGAACTCGATCATTTGTAGTTTGATTCTCTATCACTATCTCAATAAGATCCTCAGTGCTATTCAGAGTTATAGGCTTTTTGTAATCAACTTAGCGAGAAAAGGTGTGATTGTAGCCTTGAAAATCAATCAAGCGTGATAAGGTGTGATTGTAGCCTTGGGAAATCAATTGGGTGAACTTGTTGCTCGTAAAATCAAGTGGGTGAACTTGTAGCCCGGAAAATCAAGTATCTCTACCCAGAGGATTGTGATTCTGGAGGGTGTACCTCGTAGCCTTGAAATCGAGGGTGTAATTGTAAAGATTGCTTTTATAAGGAAATCTGTACTTGTGTTGCGGGACTGGATGTAGGGTAACTCTGAACCAGTATAAAATCCGGTGTGTTCTTTCCTTTACTGCCTTTTATTTTATTTCTGCATCTGTTTTGTTTATGTGATCATATCTGTGTCTGTATATTGCACACATCTGTGTTTAAATTGACATAAATCCAAAAGATTTAGTAATTCTTTATAAACACTATTCACCCCCCTCTAGTGTTAATTCTAGCCTTAAGATCCGTAATTCGCATTTCTCACAGTATATAACAAACATAATATGATACTCTACTATCATCATCAAGTGTAATACATCCTAAGTATAATATCAGATTTCTAGGTATCTCTATCCACAATACCTACATCATGCAACATACTTAGAGTGAAAGATAACAAGAAAAATAACTATAACAAACATAGCATTCATCAAACAATCTCCACTATCACTTAATGTGCGCTGAATATATAACTCGTATGACCATTCCTCTACCAGGGATTAATGAAAAAATCTTGGTTTTTAGTATACTTGCCCATTGGCCTATAGCTGACACTAGATCCATTTCACCGATCCAGGGTATACAAATCCATTCCTCCAATCCAGGGTATACTGATTTATTCCAAGTACCCAATGAGAGTCATCACAATACCTCTGCTTAAGAGTACATCAGAAACACTCCAATTATCCAAGATCCCTTAGCACATGTATCTAAGCTCTTTCCTTGCTCCATCTAGTTTCCATTCATCCTCAAAGAACCATTTCACATTTCTTTCTTCTCAAATAGAACCATTCAACATTCTATTCACTAGTCACCCTTCTTAGAACTCGCTTTTGTGGATAATCATCCTCATGACTCCATTCACCATCGAGCCATCATCATCGGAAACAACTCCATCACCATCGAGTTACAATCTTCAAAGTTCTAAAGCCTTCATCACCATCGAGTTACATTGAGTGTGATGTGGCACACAGGGCAAAAGTGACAATGATAACTGATGGTAGCAATTGAAGGAAGGTGATGTAGATGGTGTGGTTGCAAACTTGAATTCGAGGTTGAAGATGTGTGTTGTTCTGTGGAGGGGAAGTGATGACAGGGCAGTGACAGTGAGTAGGGGATGTTGAAGTAGAGATGTAGGTGATGAACTGGTTGATGGAGGAAATTTGCAGTAAAGAAGATGTGAAGAGGCAACAGGTTGAAGCACTTTGCGTTGGCTGTGTGCGGTGGAGGGATTGGTTGATTGTATAGTAGAGTTGATGGCAGCAGTGTGAGTTGCTGGAAGATGGAGTTGCGTGAGGTAGAATGGTCGAGCCTAAGGAAGGTTGTATGCTGAGTGTTTGTGACTATTTGAATGGGAATGGAATAGAGGTTTTAGTGGAATTTTAGTTAACCAGTCAGAAGGTATGGTCTTAGTTTTGCGTTTGGATATGCAATTGTTTGGTTTGATGAATGTATATCACTTTAGAGGAGGATATGATGTTGGTATGAAATTTATATTTTGTGAAACAGAAGTGGCTCTGTTATGGTTGCTTTGTGATATGGTTTGGTGAATGGATGCTTGTTTGATGGTGAAGTGGTGTGGTGATAAAAAGGGAGTATGTCAGAGATGGAGGTTAGTGGTCTCGGCGATTTCAGGTAAGTAGGAACTCTCTGTTTTTTTTTCCGATGTGGTTGTGATTGGTTGTATGAGGATGTAACGACCCAGGATTTTTTGTAATTAAAATTTGAATATTTAATTGATTTTAAATATTAATAAGTGAAATTTATAAGTCGAATAAATTTATTTCGAATAATTGGATTTAATTGGATAATTAAATCGATAATTTAATATGTTAAATTATAGAAATAATTGAAAATTGGGTTAAATATGATTGAAAATGATTTGTAAAATTTTATTTTATCATATTGAAGTTAGAACGATATTTTAGAACTTTTAAAATCGAATTAAAAGTTTATTTGTGAAAATTGAATATTTTAATATTAAATCGACTAGTGAAAATAGCCAATTTTTGAACAGTATCAGAATTGGACGAGACTAGTTCCATTGGATCCGTAATAGTTAGTTATTATCGGATTTCAATTTTCGTAGCAATCGGAGTTATCGTTTGATCGTGGCAGCTCGAAACGCATCAAATTATTTTTAATATTAATTTGGCGAGTTAAAATAGCCATTTTTCAAAAAGTCTCGGATTTCGACGAAACCAGTTTCATCGGATCCGTAATGTGATATTATTATATGGTTTCAAATTTCGTGTCAATCGGATTTACCGTTTGTCCGGTATAAATTAAAACGCCTAGAAAATCGTTTAAATCGGTTTAATTTAAATTGAACGTTTATTGCCATATCTCGCACAGATGTCCGAATTAGCTTTCGAAACCTGTTCCATTGTGTCCGGAACGCGGGGTAAACCCTAGAAATGCTGGTTACGGCACGTAAATCGGAGTTCGGAATTTCCGGAATGAATAGTGTTTACGTTCGATTTTCTATAAAAGGAGTTGTAACCCTCACAAATAAAAAAAAATAAAAATCCAAACCCTAACCCTAGCCAGCCGCCACCCTTAGCCATCAATAGCCGAAATTGTCCCCCTTTCTTCCCCTCCGATCTCTCAATCCATCAACAATCGTCAGAAACTCTCAACTACAATCTTGAAGAGCTCGATGAGATCTTTAATATCAACGGTCAAGATCGCGAATAGCTTCACGAATCAACGGGAATTTGTGTTCAAAGGTAGGCCGTTCGGCCTCGAACTGCGTGCGCATATGGTGGCCGAGCTTGGAGCTGCGTTGGGCGTGGGTAGGGGTGGAGATGCTCTACGACATGGCGCTATCTGATCGTGTCTAAGCTGCTCGTTGATGGCTCGAATTTCGAACCCTAAAGCATGAAAATGGGTTCATAAGCGTATACGTTGTCTGTAGATGGAACGAGAGGGAGAAGGGGGGGCTGCGCACGGTTCAGATTGCATAGGGCTTGGATCCAACGGCCCAGAAATGTTAGGTTTATAAAAATAAAAATTTAGTTGTAAATTTTATAAATAAAATCGTGTAATCTTAGAAAATTCATATCTTTTTCATACGAGGTCGAAAACGCGCAAAACTAGTTGCGTTGGAATAGTATGGACGAGCACTACGCGATGGAATTGGATTGGAGTCGTTTGGAGTTAGTGAGAATTTCGGGTAAAATTAAACGTCCGTTTAATTTTATTCGAAATAAATCGCTAAAACAAAATTGAAATCAAGGTGAGAACTTCTCACTCAATCGAATCAGTTTCGATTTTATTTTAAATAGTTAGATTTAAAATATTTGAATGCATGTTTGAATGATGATTGTTATCTATTAATTGTTAAAATAGACATTATGCGCCGTTAGTAAGCGGATGTTATTTATTAAAAACATATACCGCGAATATTTCATAAACAGTGAAATTGGTATTATATATAATAGCAATATATATATTGGCATATGTATATATTGCAGTTGATTGATTTCCCGCATTTGTATAGCGGATGAGACCCTATTGCGCCGTCTATTAAGCGGATAATATTTTGAATCTCATATACCGCGATAATTCCGTACTGGAGCGGAATTGGTATTGTGCTAATGTTTGTGGATGCAGGAAAACAGGTTGGAGGGATCCAACTGGATTCCTCAACAGTATTTATTTGATTTCAGATATTTTGATATTTGATTGATTATCATATCGATATATGATATTGGAAAGTCGTGGTTGACTATTAGATGTGTTGCATCATCGAATCCAATTTTTAAGTTAAAAATAATGATTTTGATTTTTAAGGGATTTCTAAAGTGATTTTTGAAAGTATACGTTTATAAAATATTTTTCGGAATTTATCCATTTTAAATAAATAAACGTATAATTTTTAATGTTATAAAAATTATGATTTTTGAGAAATATAGTTAAAGGTTGATTTTTGAAAATATGAGGCTAATGATTTTATAAAATAGTTTAATCGGGATTTTTGAAATTATTATAAAGAGTTGAAAATATAGGATTTATAAAATTTAATTATTTTATGAATCAAAATGATGAAATTATAAAGGAAATTAAAGATGTTTTAAAAGAATAATATAAATTGATTTATATAAAAAGATTTATAAATTGATAATTTATAAATGAAAATATTTGAATTATAAAACGAGTTTTTATAAGTGTTTGAATGAAGTGAAAATGGATTGCATAAGTGAATGGAATTTATAAAATTATAAATGGTGAAGTTATAAGTGAAATTTATAAATAATAAGATTATAAATTTCGTGAAGTTATTAAAGAATATATTTGGGTAAATAAACGAATCTTATAAGTTATAAGATTTATAATTATGAAGTTTAAAGGAACGATTTAGTAAACAAATAAACTTTAAGTGTTTAACTTAAAATATAGACCTTTGGTTTATAATTGAATTATGAATTGAATAGGTTAATAAAAGGAATTTACAAACGTTGTTTTATAAATTCGCAAACGACTTATTTTAAGAAGTAAATTGTTGAAACCTATTAATGGAGTTATATTCACATTTTTGACTGTGAATAATCCTTTAAAATGAAATGTATAAAAGGATGAAAATTGTTAACGTAGTATATTCACGTTTTTGAATAGTGAATAATATGTTAAAGAAAATGTTTAGAATATGATATTTTAAATTGAATTAAAACGATCTAACGATGTTTTAAAATGTGTTGAGATTCGAAACCATAGATTTCAACATCTATTGTTGAAATAGACGTTTTCGAGAAATAGAAGGAAATGGTGGACTATAACACTGTTGTTATAGTAAATGATTTCCGAAAGGAAATGTTTTGTATAGTATTGGGATTTATATATCTATTTTAATTTTGAATCCCTATACTAGTGAGTTTGGGACGTCGTAACGATGTTTTACGCAACATTCGTTTTGACCCAAATAAATATGGTTAAGAGAATGATTTCCTTAAAGAATGAAATATATAATTTCGATCTAAGTATATTGAATATTTTCCAAGTGCTGAAAATAAATAAAATTTGTGAATTACTTATGAATAAATAAGTATGGAAATGTTTTTCCAATATGAATTGAAACGTTTTGAGAATCTATCTTTTTGAAGATAAATTGAAAATGAATAATTGAAATCGTATATGCATGGATATCGTGAAATATAAATTCACTATGGAATTTATAAAAGAAAGTGGAAATTTGTTTAAAAATAAATATTGATTTATTTTTGAAGTATGAAAATTATTTATCTTGTAAAGATATTTTTGGAAAATAAATAATTTGGAAAATTATTTGGAATCTGGTGATGTTGTGCATATCCATTGATAGTTCAATAACCGACTATCAATATTTACCTTTGAAAGGTATTTGTTGTGATTTGCTTGAATTTGAATGCACACTTATTTTAAATTATTGCGCTCGTTATTCGGATTACCCATTCCGAATAGTGATACGACGTAATGGATAGCATTGAAGATCGGTGTTGAAGACCCGGTATTTGCGAGAGCGATAGGATGACTTGTCGATTGACTCTGCACCGAGTAGCTACGGTATTGAGTTCTCCATATGTGATGGGAAATCCGATCAGGATTGCGGATATCCGGATTGCAAGGACTTCTTTGTAAGTGCCTTCGGTTCTGTTCGAGCCCGGAACAGACTTGTATGGATTGTATGTCTGACATTACAAATTGAGATATAAAGCAGATTTCTTTCAAATATATTTCTGTTGGTGGCAGAGAATTTATTCTTTTAGCTTAACACCCTTCTCTGAGACGTACGATCTCAGAGGTTATGTAGTTGAATGTTATCAGCGATATATTCCTAATTTGGTAATGTGACATGCTGAGTGTTGCTGTGAAATGATCATTGTGTTGATCATTTGTGATAGGATCATTTGTTTGATCATTTATCTTTGTGATCATTTCTATGATCATTTGTTGACCCAAAGCATGGCTTTTAAATAAAGTATGTTTTTGTGGACGTGACTTCGTCGAGCCTCACACCCCGGAATGGTCAAAACAGGAAAGATGCAGCAAGGTTATGAGGGGTAGCGCCCTTTAGGATATGTGCATTTCCTTCTGGAAAAGGGTGGTATCATGGTATGGATCCCGGATACTTACTCATGTTGAAAACACTTTATGATTGTGTGAATTGATTTCGAGCGCTCGGTGAAAGGTCCCAAAAGACCGGGGGATGGCATATTCGGTCAGTTGTTACTCAGTTAGGGGTAATCCGGCCTTGTGTTGGCAGAGATCCGGTTTGGTTCTCGGGGATGTCCATCCAGAGGCATTCTCATGTGGCAATGGGAAGTTCCTTGGCCTGACCATTCGTTGGAAATCCAAAGAAACAATACGATCTTGTACGATATTAGTTGTAGAACCTGCCATCTAATATGGTAGCTATAGTAAGCATACTATAATGGTACCTATGCTGGCTAAGATTTATATTCTACTTTCGAAATATTTTCCTACACTATGCACTAATAATAATATGAAATGTTCTTTTAAATGCGTATCAAGCATCTTTGACTATCATAAGGAGAAATCTCCTCCAAGTCTGCGTTTGCATTGTGTGTGTGGCGGGAGGTCTTATGGTAGTCTCATTTTTAAAAGCTTTGCGAATTGATTTTAAAAATATTCCTCTATTTTGATTTTAAAGATAAATAAACTGTTTTGAGTTCCCACACCAGTCACATGACTGACTCAGAGTTTATTGTTTTCCTTCCTAAACTCTGGGTGCCCACCAATTTCTACACGGGCAGTCAAGAGTTAGGTTTATCAGGATATTCTGGATATTCTGGAGTTGCTGGAGGCAAGCTGGATGGCATGGCGTATTATTAGTATATAGTATTTCTTTTTCCGCTGTTTGTTGTTGTTGTTGTACACTCTGATGATATGATGTAATGATGATATGATGTGATGTAATGTAATAACTGATATAGTTCTTTGTTTAAAGATTATTCATTTATCTATTATATGTTGTTCCGCTGCGAATTGTGAGATTCTGATGTTGTTCTGTTGTTTTCTATTCCGTTCTATTTTCTATTTTCTTTTCTCTCTATTTTCTATCTTCTTTTCTCTTCTTCTGTCTCTTTCCTTTTCTTAAACCATAACATTTCGGGTTTTCGGCCTTCGATTTCTCGGTAGTCGATAAAGTGAGTATCGATGTTGAATTTTCGAAAGTCGAAAATTTCCGAGACGTTACAGAGGAAGAAGCCAAGGCAGGTGATATATTGAGTGGTTGTAGTGGTTTGTTTGGGTGGATATGTGGTTAAGGTTGAAGAGGATGGGTGAACTGGTTGTATAGGATGGTCTTTTGAATGATGAAGTGATGGCTGGAGGAAAAGGCAGTGAAGTGCTTTGGTTTGTCAGCTGGATAGTGTAGTTGTGGCAAGGGGTAGTGTAGTGCAATAGACAGGGGAATGGTTGTATGGGAGATTGGTGGTTCAAGTCAGTGGAGAAGTGCAGGCTGCAGAACATTAAAGTGGATGGAAGTGAAGATGAAATGTGATGGTGTGGGTTGTTTAGTTGCCTGTAAGAATTGAAAACTGACTTGTAAATGGCAACAGAAAAGCACTTGGAAAACCAAATTGTAAATGTAAATGTGAGAGTAATGTAAGTGAACAAAAATTCTAATGCAAATGTTCCCTGTTGCAATTTTATTTGCAAATGTAAACAGAGCAATGAGACTTTTTTTTCGAAAATGCAGAGAAATTTAAATGACAACAGAAACAGTGATGGAAATGCACTAGAACAGCAAACAAAATGCAATGCAAAATGGGTATAGAAATGCACAAAAAGAAAATGAACAAGAAAGATGCAATACAATTTTTTTAAAATATGCAAATGCAATTCGAAAACTAAAACATGCACACAACAAATTGGAAACAAAAATAAAACAACAAACACACAATATTTTTTTTATAATGCAAACACACACACAATAAAAACACACAAAAATCAAAAGAAAGTGATTTGAAGAATAGAAAATCAAAATCATAACAAATTCCCCGGCAACGGCACAAAAAAATTGTTTAACGACGGAAATTCTATGAGCTAGAAAATCGCCGATAAATTTAGAAATAAAATTTATACCGCAAGCGCATGACGTACTATCGTAGTACATGACGAGTACGGGTTGATCCGTAGGGAATTGATGATTTTAAAATTCTATTCAATCAAATTAAACCAAATTCGATGGAAAGTTAAGCTAGAGAATTAGAGAATTAACTAACTAATTAAAAGAAAAGAGAAGAAAATATAAGAGTTAAGTGAAAATTTAGAGAATAAATCCACTCTCTAGATCATGTAGTTCAACATATATGAAATCACAAGCTCTCTTTTATGGTCATTAGTGCTTTAATTGTTGTGCTTATCATAAGTATGGCATATTTGTGCTATTGATTAGCCAACGTAAACCATCAAACTATAACACATCTCTTAAAACATTTACTAACTTTCATGAAACTTGACAAAGAAAATGAAAATGAAAATGAAATCTTTTTTAAGTATGACCTATTAATTATTGATTAGAAATATTGACCATCAAATTTTAATTTCAAATCGCTTTCTTTTTCCATAATCATATTTTGATGAAGAGACATTTGTGTTAGTGATTGTTTAAGCATAGCCTATTTGGTATCAACGATATAGGCTATCAAATTCAAAGTAAGAACAACAAATAAAACACTTCATTGATCATCGTTAAGCACAAAAAGAGAACATGAATTAACAAATAATTGAAGCTACATAATTAGAGAGCTTCATTATCCCTAAATTAAAGGAGTTTAGCCTTTCATATTTGTCATTTGATTAACAAATGTAGCTAGCAACATGAAAACAAAAATAAAGGAAAATGAAAGCTAATGAAAAAGATAAGCTAATTAACAAGAATTAAAACTAATCTAATTTGCATGAATATAAATCTACACTACAACATGAAAGAAAATAAACAAGAAAAGGAAAAGTACATGTATTAAATTTCATAAAAAAGTTATATAAAAAGAAGAAATAAATGGCTAAGTAGGCATGAAAAGAAAGAAGAGAGCTTGATTTATTTTTGAGCCTAAACTAAAACTAAGAAAGACTAAGGAATAAGAGGGGTTACATGAAACATAAGGGGTATATATACATGTGTTAAACCCTAATTCATGTTTTTGGAGAATGCCCAAAATACCCTTGAGAAAGTGTGGAGGCCAAGTAATCATTAGCTTCTACTAATCATCATTTAAGTGTACATGAATCCATAAACTCAATAAGCATGCACATTAGACCCTAATTGAAGGTCAAGGTAAGTGGGTGAGGTCCTCCATCACTACAGCAAAATATGATATTAATAACGCTATTTAATAACGCGTTATTCTGAAGCGTTATTATTGACCCTTAATTATCTAGTTACCGGTTGATTTTTGTTCTCTCTACAGGTGTAACGCGCGCATCTCTCTTCCCCTTCACACGCTGCCCCAAAACATCTCCCTCCAACTTTCCAAATTATTTTCCCTCTCCCTCCAAAACCATTCCGCCTTCCTCCAAAACGCGCGCATCTCCCTCCTCCAAATTACGTTAGCGATTCGAAGACTCCAAAACGCGCGCAGCTCCTTCCTCCAAATTACGTTAGCGATTCGAAGAAAGCAGAAACCCTCTCAAGTTTTGTCGAAGAAAGCAAACTCCTTTGATTTCGAAGCTAGGGCTTTGCGTGTAGCTCCGATCTGTCGAAGCTAGGGCTTCGCGTTTTGGATATAATCTTCGATTTTGATTCTGGTAAGCGATATAATCTTCGATTTTGATTCTGGTTTGCAGCAGCGTTTTTGCCAACAATGCAGCAGGCTCTTTAATTTTTCTCCTCGCACTCTTTCTTGATTTCTTCATTTTATGAGCTTTTAATCTTCAGATTGCTTCATTTTTTTATGGTTATGATATTGTGTTCAAATACTGAATTAGAGAAGTTTTATAGATACAATCTTTGGAGCTTATCATATTCGATATTAGCAGTTAAATTGGTTTTTTTTACACGAACAAGTTGATTTTCCGTGCTTATTACATGTAAGTAAGATAGATCCAGTTCTTTATTTAGGTTTATCCTCAAAATAAAAGTTCTATGATTAGAACAGTGGATAATTTTCAGCTTTGTTGATACAATTAATCTTCAGATTATTTTTATATTAGCAAATTATAGATAATAAATGTGCAACTTTGTCATCATAATCCATACTGGCAACTAAATTAATTTTTTTACACAAACAAATTGATTTTTCTTGCTTATTACATGTAATTAAGACCGATGCGGTGCTTTATTTTTAATTTATCCTCAAGAAAAAAGTTTCATAATTAGAACAGCACACAACTTTCAGCTTTATTTATACAATTTAGTTACAAAATTTATGCGCATGATTTTTAGCATAAGACAATGAGTTTGGAATAAAATTTTGCTTATTATGTCTTAGGTTTACTTTGGAGATTTAGTACATTGTAGTATTTGAGTAAGGTTACAAATGCAAATATTTGAAGTATTTCTGTACCAACACTACTTTAGTTCTATTTCTTAGGTCAAATAAACAGAACTGATTTCAAACCATTTTTACAACTGTTCTTGAACATAAAAAATATTTTGCAGAAGCATAATGTTAAATAAGAAATCAACAGTACATAGTAAGATTTACCAACTAATGAATTTTGCAACATCTGGTATAATACTATCGATTGTTTTTGTAAACATTACAATGATTATTTGCAGGTCCTCTATATAGCAGTAGCATTACATCGGTTAGCTATCAAAATTTTCATAGTTAACTAGAAAGGAGATGGTCACATAGTAGGAAAATTTAACTTATAGATTATCATTATCACCTTTGTCTTTTTTCCAAATGAATAGGTTGGTCACTTGAATTATTGTGTTACCTCGTCCTGTAATTGTACATCCTATCAGCTATGACATGGCCTGTTCCCCTTCAAAAGCCTCCCCCTCATGTTTGGTGTGTTAAGGACAATATAGTGACTCTTATCGAATTTTTCCCCTCAAGTGAAATCCTTTCCGAGAACACCAAAAACTGGAAGTCCTTTGTAGTTGTAGCCGCTGCTTCAGGCAGTTTCTCCCATGGTGGTTATATGCTAAACAAGATCATAAGTCATTATTATACTCCTGAACCAATAATGAAAATGACATAAATGAATATCTTACATCTATTTCAAACCCTCGGATAGAATAATACTTTCAATTATTGGTATATATAGGATTAAATGTTTGTCATGTTAATGCAACTTTTGTGTCTACTCTATTTATTTAATGAACAAGATGATAGTTTGGTTTTTCAGGTGAATAAGTGTATCCTTAATTATATGCTAGTGGAAAAAGATTGGGTTCATTTACACAGGTAAGTAGATAATTCAATATTCTCAACCATGTTTAATTTCATAAAATAAAAATATTTGATGTTAAACTCAACTATTATGTTGAATTTTTTTCATTATAGAACTTCCAACGAGTACTAGCAAGGGGCAAGATGTTTCGTAGAAGCTGCAAAGAGAAATATAAGAAATGTAGAGAAGCTTTTATGTCCTTGTTTAGATTGCCGAAATCTTAGTCGACAACATGATGATATTATCGTTGAACATTTAATTATAAGGGGGATGGATCCTAAGTACAAAAGTAGTACTAATTGGTATCATTATGGAGAACAATTAAATATGGGTGTAGATATGAAGTTGGACAGTACATTTGATCTACTTAAAGCTATTCATTTTGAAGATGAAGATTTTTTGAATCATACTTTTTTTACTAATGTTAAAGAAGGCGAGGATGTTCGAAAACGTGAGGATGATTTACTTAAGAATTTAGAGGATGCAGAAACCCCCTTTATCCTGATTGTGTAGGTCAAAGTAAACTATCCGCCATCACTGCTTTGTATAATCTTAAATGTGAGATTGGATTATTTGATACTGGTTTTGATAAGCTTTTGAACGTACTACAGTTGTTGCTGCCGGTGAATAATGTACTTCCTAAGAATTTGTATGATGTAAAAAAATTTCTCAAAGTATTTGACATGGGGTTTGAAAAGATTCATGCTTGTAAGAATGATTGTTGTCTTTTTAGAAAAGAGTTTCAAGATTTAGAAAGTTGTCCGAAATGTAACTCTTCGAGATGGAAGATAAATGAGGGCACTAAGGAGATTATACGTGGTGTTCCAGCTAAAGTGTTGAGGTGTTTTCCAATCATTCCTAGATTTAGGAGAATGTATAGATCTCAAAAGATGGCAGAAGATCTAAGGTGACATTTTAACAATAAAAGCAGTGATGGAAAAATGCGACATCCTGTGGATTCTGTAACATGGAATGCAGTGGACGAGAGGTGGAAAGCATTTTCATCTGATCCACGCAATCTCAGACTTGGTCTTGCTACAGATGGTGTCAATCCATTTGCCTCGATGAGCTCCAAACATAGTTGTTGGCCAGTAATGCTTGTGACATATAATCTCTCGCCTATGTTATGTATGAAAAAAGAAAATATTATGCTAACATTAATAATTCCTGGTCCAAAGCAACCTGGAAATGATATTGATGTATACTTGGCATCTTTGGTAGAAGACTTAAATTATTTATGGAATAATGGAATTGATATATATGATGCATTCAGTAAATTGGTTTTTAATTTAAGAGCAATTTTACTATGGACACTAAATGACTTTCCAGCCTATGGAAATCTTGCAGGATGTTGTGTAAAAGGCGAAAAAGCTTATCCATTATGCGGTGTTAACACTCATCATCGGTGGTTGAATCATTGTCGGAAAAGTGTTTACATGGGACATAGAAGGTTTCTAGATCCTTCACATCCATGGAGGAAACAAAAAACTTGGTTTGATAACACTGTAGAGGACGGTAATAGACCTAGAATTCTAACGGGAAGAAATATTAAATTTCTGGTATTTGAATGGTTTTCCAAATGTTTTTGGAAAAGATAAGAATGAAGAAAAAATAAGGAAGATGAGTAAGAAGAAGCTAAAGACGGAGTTGAGTAAGAAGATAAAAAGTAAAAAGAGGAAGAGTACTCACTCTAAAGAAGATGATAGAAAAAAAGAGCTAATAAGGTGGAAAAAAAGATCAATCTTCTTTGATTTGCCATATTGGGAGGTTAGTATTAAAATTATATTTTCTTTCATTTACCTAACAATATAAAAGTTAATAAATTGTTGTATTATTGATATTTGTAGGAACTTACCTTGCGACATAATTTAGATGTGATGCATGTTGAGAAAAACGTCGTTGAAAGCCTACTAAGCACGATGTTGCATGACAATAAATCGAAAGATGGAATTAATTATAGGAAGGATTTGGAGGATTGGGGGATTCGACAAAGTCTTTATGCACAACCTTGTGGGAATAGAACATATCTACCACCGGCTCCATATACGTTGTCATTGTCCGAAAAAATATATTTTGTAAGAGGTTACATGATTTTAAAGGTCCTGATGGTTATTGCTCAAATTTCAAAAGATATGTATCATTAGAAGATTGCAAAGTCAGTGGGTTGAAGTCGCATGATTATCATGTCCTAATGCAACAATTGTTATCTATTGCGGTTAGAGGTTTATTACCAAAGAAAGTTAGAACACTAATAATTCGTTTATGTCCGTTTTTCAATAAAATATGTCAGCGTGTTCTTGAAAGAGAGATGTTGCAACAACTTAATGATGAGATTATTGAAATTTTGTGTGGATTCGAAAGATATTTTCCACCTTCCTTTTTTGATATAATGATACATTTGACAATTCATCTTGGAAGAGAAGCGCAATTGTATGGTCCGGTTCATTTTCGTTGGATGTACCCTTTTGAAAGGAATATGAAAACACTTAAAGATTATATAAGGAATTATGCACGACCTCAAGGGTGTATTGCAGAATCTTATCTTGTGGAAGAATCAATTATATTTTTAGTGAATTTCTACAAAGGAAAGTACAAATGGAGGAGAAAGAAGTCCGAAATGAAGATTATGAAAACAACGTGATACTCGAAGGACGTCCAATTTTAAAACCGAAGACAATTACATTGTCATCGAATGAAAAAGATATTGCTCATTTGGCCGTGCTAATGAATATGGTTGTGGTGGAACCATATTTAGAGTAAGTACATATTATATTTTGTTTATACCTTTACAATAAAATTTTAATGTTCAATATAACTTGGGTAAAATTATTTAAACACCAGTATGCATTTGGAGAAGTTACAAAATTTTGATAAGCGTATGGAAAAAAATGCAACATTGCTGTGGAAAAAACATACAGATAATTTCTCAGATTGGATCAAAAAGAAGGTTAGTTTAATTTTAATTTATCCTTCCATTGACAAATAAGATTTCTTTTTACTTCAAAATTTATGTAAAATGATTTGTTTGCAGATACCTATTCAATCCACAAGTGATGAAATACTAAAATGGATTGCCTTTGGCCCAAGTAGTAATGCATTGTCCTATAAAGGATATATAATTAACGGACATCGTTTTCATACAAAAGACGTTGAAAGAGAAACCCAAAACTACGGAGTTACTTATGATGCAACTACCATGTGTAGGGCAAGTGCAAAAGATATTTCTCAAAGAGTTGATGTGGTCACTTATTATGGGGTAGTGACGGACATAATCTTGCTAGACTATCATGTTTTTTATATTCCCGTATTTAAGTATCACTGGGCAAATATAGAAAATGGAGTGAAGGCCGAAGACGGATTCACTCTTGTCAATTTACAACAAAATCAATCTTCATTTGTAAAAGATCCATACATCCTTGCATCTCAAGCAAAACAAGTTTTTTTATTCAAGAGAGAATGATCACTCTAATTGGTATCTTGTAATGAAAGCACCACCAAGAGGTTATCATGAATTAGAAACAGATGATCCTGTTATGGAAGTTAGCTTTGTTAGGGAAGATTGTGAAGAAACCGACATGGATATTGATTCCGTGGAGAATGTTAGCTATGTTAGAGAAGATTGTGAAGGCATATTTGAGTAGATTTCCAGTTTTATTTGCTTATGAGGTTTGTAATTCCTACTTATTTGCTAATGATAGATATACGATATGAATTATCCCCTTAACGGTTGTATTTTGTTTCGAGTCCCTCTAAATTTTTTTTCCATATCAAAAAAGCAGTCCCTTCAACAACTTGTCTCTGCCTATTCTTATTTCAGCCTAATTTTATTGGTGATGGTTCTTGCTCTCTGCATATAATTGTGTCTTGTGTGCCAACTTATTTTTATTTTCTCATTTGTCAGGTCTTAAACAATTTCTCAACTTTGAAGAATCATATTTTGGTTACAACTTAACAATTTGTGTTCTTTTAAAAAAAATAACACTAACTAGCCCAAGGTATATACATACATGTAGCAACATCCACACACACACGCACATTTTAATCTGACAAAGCCTTAAACAAGATATGTACACACTTGTAACAATGATCATGTATGCAAGTACGTGTTTTCTTTTTGATAATTAAATCAATTATTTTGATAGATCTGATTCCTTTACGACATTTGAAACATCCAACAATCCAAGCTAAACCAAATTCATGTTTTCATTTTTATTTTACATAATTTCGTTAAACTTCAAATGCAAACTTACCTCTACTGACCACACTTGTAGTTGTAATAATTTTTTTGCTTCATATAAATTTTTTGCTTCATATTTTATTGTACCGTGCATAAATGAAAATACTTTGATCATTTTATCTGTTTGCTATTGATAAGATATTCATCATAAATAAGTTGTTCATTGTGATTACATAAGGTTGATATATTTTATTTTTGTTCATGTCAGCATCATTTGCATTAAAATATGTCATTTGCATTTAAATTTTCTTTTATAACAAAATAACTCATGCACTGTTCATTTTTGCTCAGGATCTGCTCACTGGAATTCAAAATGAGCAAGATTAGGAATGTGATAACGAGAGCTCACATGCAAAAAAATATCGACGAACAAAAAAAGAAAGGTGCAAGAAATAAGCAGCTTGAAGATAATCAAGTAGACGATGAGATTCATAACGAAGACAATCCACAAGCATTAGAAAAAAATCAAGTACAAACTTTTCTCATAATAAATCTTGCTTCATTACTAATAGTGGATTTATTTCAATTTACATGGCGATTTTCCTGTTCGGCTACTAAATAATAAATCAAGTACAATCTGAACCTGGTTGCTGAAATCATTTTGAGAAATTTCAGTCTAGGGTTTATCTGTAGTTATGCTTATGCTTTTGTTTCCTACCCCTAGGGTGGATGCTTTTCAATATCTCTTGTTTTGTCTTCAAAATCCTTTCAAACTTTGATATTCATTTTAAATCCTGTCATATGTGTAATATGAAACTCCTCACTTTCAAAAATATACAGTTTAAGTACTCAGAACAGGTATATACTTCTGTGAACTAGTTTTTGGAAGCATAAATTCTTCTGTCTAAGGTCAAGGATTTGTAGTTATACAGGTTCCATTTTCTACTTAAGTTCTGAAACTCGAGCAAAATTTAAAACCAAGTTTAATGGGAGCATATATGAAACTCGAGCAAAATTTAAACTATATATTTTTGAAAGTGAGAATTTTATGGGCTTTTATGATCTAATTTGTAAATTATTATTTTTTATATACAGAAAATAGGGAAGAAGAGTAAGGCTGTGAAAAAGAGAGGTCGCATGCAAAAAGAAATCGACGAACATAGGAAGAAACGTACAAGAGAGGAGCTGTTTGAAGACAATCAAGTAGAAGACGAGGTTTCTATTGAAGACAACCCACATGCATTTGAAAAGAATCAAGTACAAATCGATCCAGAAAACAATGCTGAAATACAAGACAACCCACAAACACTTGAAGACAACATAGTTCAGTCGGAAGGAAATCCGAGAAGAAAACCTAGAGGGCCAACCAAAGTTAGAAGACTTCCATTCAATTCTTTAGAGCAAATAGAAGTTCAATTTAATACCGCAGGCGAACCAATAGGACCAGGGTCGGTCAAATTATCTTCTCACTTAGGACCACGTGTACGAGAAATTTCCCGGTTACACTAAGTAATTGGAAGCAACTTAGTACCGAATTAAAAGATGTTTTATGGGAAAGCATTCAGGTGACACTCTCTTTTGCTTTAAGATCAAATCTTATATTGATTGCTTACCTCAAACACTTTACGCCGAATTTTGATTGTCACAGGCAAGGTTTAAATTGGCACAAAACAGTAGTTTTTCAACAAATGAGTGGTGTTTGGCGGACATCAAAATGTAGATTAGTTTGGCAGTTGGTACAAGCAAAGTCTATGGAAGAAAGACTTCAATTGAAACCATCTAACATTAAATGTATGATTGAGTGGAAGAAGTTTATCAAGTTGAAAACAAGTTCGGAATTCAAGATATGAGAAATTTCAGTCTTCAAATACATATTAAAGAATGATGCAGATAAAAAATATTAAAACTAGTGTACATATCAAATGAAAATACAATTTTCTGTATGCATTTGAAGTCATGGCATATTTACAGTTTTCAAAATCAAAAGTAGATGACTGGCATTTGTACATATCAAGTTACATATACTAGACATTGTTAAAACTAGTGTATAGTAAATCTGAAATCAGGCGATATGACGTTTAGACATATAGTAAATCTTTCATACCCATATATTTGAAACCTTCAAAACCAAAATTAAGGAATTATGACACAAAATTAATATGCATACTAAATTTTGTATTTAAAATTTGATATATTTATAACCACCGTGTACAAAATACTCGTTTATATTCAAAGCTGTAAAAATATGAACTTTGTTATGAGTTCAATGATTACTCCAAAATTTCCTTCATATGATACTCATACCTTAAAAAAAAGCAGAAATTTGTATAAAAAACTGTCTCTAAAGCCTTAAACATATAAAATTTATATTTTAGGAATTCACGCTTATAGTTACATACTTTAGGGGCAGATATATTTTAGAGACTAATAATACCCTGTTTGAAGCTCAACGTATGTGAAACTTGATAATATTAAAACCTGGCAGACCTATATGCTTTCAAAACCTTTTGTCCTTCGAAATCTTTTGCCCTATGAAATCATTACATACGAAACTTCATTTACAAAATCCGAGTTCACTAAAAAATTTCTTTCTTTCTTACATTTATCGAAATGATTCTTATTTTAGGCTTTGAGCGAGAAGAACAAAGCTATTAGACAGAGGCAGTTGCCACACACATGCAGTCGTAGAGGAATGGCTCGACTGGCTGAAGATTTGGTAAGAAAATAGTAGTTTTATTTACTGCAGTATTTATGAAAACTTTTAAGTTAATGAAATTTGTTGTTTGGTGTTCTTTTGAGTGTAGAAAAGCGAAAGTGGTGATCGCTCTTCTGTCCCTAGAAGTGAAGTTTGGATCAAATCTCGCACTAAGAAAAATGGTGAACCGGTGAATTTGATTGTTGCAGATGCTATAGTAAGTTCATACTTTTCAAATACTTATGGTACATATATAAATACTTGTGTGATACATTTTTACTTGTTTAGCATTCACCAACTTAATATATATGCATCGCCTGACTTAGGCATCACCTAATTGCTTGAATTAATTTGATCTTAGCTTGTTCCAAATAAAAAAACCTCATCAGTTTCCTAATGTTTTGACTGTATTTCAGCATTTAAGTTTATTAGTAATCATGCACTTGAATTTGTAAAATGTTGGAACTCTGTGTATGGTTTAGCTTTATGATAATTTCTAGTATTTCTGTAAATGATTTGCAGTTGGCTGTCATATAGGTTATTTATGATAGTGACGAAGAATGTTTTTAGTATGTATGAAAATGCATTAGTAGCTATTACGCTAGAGGAACCTCTAAAATGCTATATAATGTTCCAATAAGTTGTTACGGTGGCGCTAAATATATTTTTGTATACAAATATTGTCAGCATATTGTAAGATCCAGCTTTTGGTGTGGAGAAGAATCTGTGCAACTGGTGTATATTTCTAATTATCTATGACATAAAAGTAACACACTACACTGTGTTTTATTGAATTATGCGATGAAATTTATTCTATAGTACATGGTCTTGAGTCTCATATTGTGGCAAATCCTATTGCCAAATTTAGTTGTCATGATCCAAAATTGAAGGAATACAATCCTAGAATAATATGATGGATTGGGTAATATGCTTCGAAACAATAAATTAGTAATTGACTTAAGAAATGCTTGGCAGAAGGTGATATGGAACATCCGAATGATAACTGAAGGTGGCCATGTTAAAATTGGAAACAATCCGACCCAGCCCATGCACAAAAAAGATGAGATGAATATAGATAAGAAACTTAGTTGTGTGGTAGTTAACATAGAAAAAAAAACTTGTGAAAAATGGATGCAGGACAGATTGCTCTTCCAGTTCTAGGAATAATAGCAGCTGCTGCTGTAACTTTTTATGCAGTCAGTTTTTTAGAGATTGGAGAGGTAATTCCACACAAAATCTTCACGATTATATGAATTCTATGACATACTAGTAAATCTATTGCGAGTTTGATTTATGTTTTGTGTATTACAGAAATCTTTTAAAGTTTTGGAAGATGAGTTGGAGAAGGAAAATGGAGGTGGTGGTTTCAGGTCATCTGCAAGTTCAAGGCAGAGGAGAGCTATGAGAAAAGCAGAAAAAGAAGCAAGAAAGTGAACTGTGTTTTATTTTACCTTGATATGTTTATCTTCTTTCATGTAACACACTGCCTGTAGCAGAAAATAGATAACAGAAAATGTTGGTATGTATGGAGCACGCGGTGAAGGATATGTTGTATTTTCATGGGTGCATAGAAGAAATAGCAGTTAGAAATATATGGCAAAATGTTGGAGTGTTAGAAATGCTTCAACAGATGGCTGCTGCAACTGAGAAAAGTGAGGTTAACATTGATTTAATCTATTTTCCATATTGGGAAAATAGATCAGTAGAAATAATCAATTGTAGTTTCTAGTTCATGCAGTTCATGCACTTGCTTTAATGTTTGTACACTGTAATGAAAAATATATATCACATTTCTATCTGAGCATGCACTTGTTTTAACATTTTCTGTTTCTTTGTGTTAACTTCGCAGGCTTATTTGGAAGGAAGCAAGGTCCTTAGTACGCAACTAGATCGGATCTTGCATGTTGGAACTCTGTAATGTTTGTACTCTGTAATATTTGGAAGGATTGCTTTAATATTTGTACTCTGTAATGTTTGTACACTTATTAAATTGACATTATTTTCTGTTTCTCTATGTTAACTTGGCTACAGGCTTATGTTTTATTCAATGGTTATGCACTTGCTTTAATGTTTGTACACTGTAATGAAAAATATATCACATTTCTTTCTGAGCATGCTCTTGTGTCATATTTGTTGATTATAATCTTTATTCGTTTATGAAGATTTAGTTTGATTGCTATTATTAAAATGTAATATATAGGCATAGCTCTTGAAAAGTGTATCTACGATTTTTATAGCGGCATATATGAGTTGTAAAAGAATTTATCAATACTATAACATGTTGATTTAATAGCGTGAAATGACCGCTATTGAATAAATATTTTATAGCGGCAAAATGGTGTTATAAAGATTTCCAATTCCGTTGAGATTTAGCTGTATTATAGCGGCTATAATGAGCTATTGAATAAATATTTTATAGCGGCAAAATGGTGTTATAAAGATTTTCAGTTCCGTTGAGATTTAGCTGTATTATAGCGGCTATAATGAGCTATTGAATTAACGTACCATAGCGGCGAATTTACGTTATAAAACTAAACTCAACCATAGCGGCATATTTTGTGTTATAAATATTCAACAGTTTTTTATAACATGTCGATATACAGCGATTATCAAACCGCTATGGTTGTGATTAATAGCGGCTATATGCCGCTATAAAAGACACTTTTTATTGTAGTGCATGTTCTTCACTTTGAATTATTTACATCTTCATTCTTTTGTATCTTTGTGCATGCATATTTCATCATAAAACCACTTGTAAAATTCACCAAATTTCCTACAAAACAACATAGAAATTCCAAGTAAATTTTCACAAATTAATAAATGCACAAAAAAGACCATTTTACCCCTGTATGAAGATGAATATGTGACAATTTGAAAATAATTTGAATTTTGGTTTAAACAAGTTAAAATATCCAATATGATCATTTATTCAATTTAAATAGATTAAATATGATGCTAAAAATATGCATATTTACGTGCACATCAATCGCCCTACCACATCGCAATCGAACGTCAAGCGAATAAACAAACACCTTTAACACGACCTGCAGAATATACTCTCTCCCTTTTGGAACGTTGACCCAAGTTGGCCTTATAAATTCATATTGGTACTGGTCAAAAGAGATCGGCACTGACATGAATTTTTTAACCACTACTTAGCCAAGATTTGGCTAAGTACTTCTCTCTCCGATTACTTCTCCTTTTGCATGCCTATCGCTCCTTTTCTTTACTCCTCAAGTTCTAAAGTCCCCTGGCCCACTCCAGTAGGCCAAAAATAGGTTGGTACTGATCAAAAGAGATCGACACCGAGTTGTGTACTTAGCTAGTTTTCAAAGTCCTGAATTCCTAAAGCCTCCTCCATTGCCTTTACTTGAAGCTCGCCTTGAAGCATCCTTATTTTAGACCCGAAACATCTTCTCACCAACTTGAACTGAAATGAGAGATCTTCAATTCCCTTTGCTAATTATCCTTCTAATGATGGTTTATGCTAAGATTAGTAAGAAAAAGAGAGGGTTTTTGATGAATTAAGGTTATTGGAGATTTGGAATTGTTTTTCGGGATATGGGAAATGTTCTAAATTTGTCCCATCTCCACCAATTAGACACAATTCCCAAAATTAGTTAGTAAGCCTAAGCATGGACTTAGTTTAATTGCCCATTAATCTATCCAGCAGCAAACAAAACTTAAAGTGGCTATATCTCCTAAATGGTTCTGTTTACTTAGATCACTCTGCGAAAAGAGAAACCATCATCCCGATCTAATGGAAATTGTTTCGGACCCTAATTCAATCCATATCGAAAGTTATAGACTTTACAAAAATTTATGCATCCAAACCATCTAATAAAAATTCTAAAGGTGGTAGATCTCTGTAGTAGTCATTTTTCAAAATTTTAGAGTCATACGATCTCATATGATTTAAATAATAATATTTTATGATTCTATGATACGTAAAATACGAGTCGTTACACTCTCCTCCTCTTAGGAATTTTGCCTCTAAAATCACCAAATAAATCAAGGAATAATCAGCTATTTACCCACATGCCTAAGAATCATATGTAACCATCAAACATGTCAAAAATCAACTTTGCAACCAATAGTAAAATAAACCTATCCTAGCATGCAAACTACTAAACTATTTTATATAATATCAAAAGCAAAAGTAAATATTATAAATAATAGGTCTTACCATACAAAGAGTATTGTATATGCAACCCTCGTGCTTTCCTCGGTTTTTCACGTGCAATCGCTTTCACTTTCACCCCCACCGAACCTTCACTAACTCCATTGTCTTTTTCCTTAGTTGTTTCGTATCACGTCCTACTATACGGATCGGCCTACGAGGTCACCAATCTTCAAGCACAATCTCGATATCATCAAGTTGATCCGGTGCAATCGTCACACCTGGATCGTGCATGAACTTCCACAAGTGAGAGATGTTGAATATGTTGTACACGCCCATCAATGTTAGGTTCTTAATCCTATCCAGTATTAAAAAAGGATTTATGAACCTTAGCCCCAACTTCCTCTTACTACCGAATTGGGTAACATTCTTTAATGGAGAAATCTTCATAAACAACATATTGCCAACGAAGAACTCCAAATTTCTACATTTCCTATTAGCGTAGCTCTTCTACTTATCTTGGGCATGTGGAGTATACATTTTATTTGATAATATATATATATATATATATATATATATATATATTTGTATTTGATTAATTTTTCTATGTGTGTTATAGTTAAATAATCAAAAAACACAATTTAGTTTTCAATCAATGCATCACACATCTATTTTTTATTTGTAAATCGTAGCATATATTTGTTATTATTAAAAAGTAAAAATTGTGAAGTACTGCATTTAATTTCAATTTAATATTAATAAACATATGGTGTATTTAATGATGTGTATATATAGGCTTCTGTTTACATTCAAGAGATTCGTCGCGATTCGTTTAAATATCCCATTAATTAAAAGTAAATCTTTCATATATAGTATAAAACTCTCAAAGACGAGGGCATGGGATATCAACCAATGAAAAAGAATAATAATAGAAACAAATAATTCAATTTGAGATTTGGAAGGCATTAGAGATTTTGGTCATAACAATTCAGATGAAACTGAGATATCTTTCCATATTCAAACTTTGATTTGTGCAAACAGAGATTCTGATGCAAATATCATGAAGCCAAGTCATCAAATATTATTACATTGAATCATTCATAAAGAGAAATTATTTTAAACATGGATTTACATGCATATATTTCAAAAGTACATCTCAAGCTATATTTGAAGCCTCAAATTAAGGTATCGGATCAAAAAGAAAATAAAAAGGAGCTAAGACAGCATTTGCTTTAAAATGAATTTTGTGTTTTGAGTTTTCAATATTAATTACAAAATATAAAAAGAGTGAAGGGAGGACGGATAATATGAAAAGGAGATGGAGCGGATGCAGGGACGATGGAACGATAGATTGTTTCTCGTGTTTCTGTTATTTCTCAAAACCTGAAAAATAAAAATAAAAGTTGTTTTCTTGTACGTTAACGTTGTTTTCTAAATTGATCGTTTTTCATAATATACATTTGTCGTACGTATTTTTGTATGGATGAAAACTCAAAAAAAAAGTAAACCTAACATTAGGTAAACTTTTTATTTTTCTCAAGGAATACCAATGTCCGATCACAGCAAAATCTGATTTGTTTTTACCGTGCGGAATGTTTCCAAATTTATACATCTCCGCAACACATATTAAGCATCTCGGATTCAAAAGCAACCATCAACACTTCCTACTCAAGTTTTGTTTCTCTATAAGCAAATCCACAGTCGCTTCTCTATCAGGATATCATGACATACAACCATTGTTCTCAATCATCATTCACACTCTTCCCTCAACTGAAATCAAACACCAATTCAAGTAGAGCTCTACGACACCCAAGTTCCACATACAAACAGCCAGCCTCAACCGATGCCCAGCATCCTCTGATCAACTATCACTACATCACCTACATTATCTCCACAACACATCATTGTCAATAGGCATCATCTCAGCAACCAAGAACGTTCAAAAAACTCAACACCTAGCAACAACGGCGCTCAGATGTAGATCTAATTGCAGTAGGCTACTCAGCATAACCATGAAGCAAATTTTTAGATGATGTCCGAGGCGATTTGATCACGAGAAAGGCAGCACGACATCTCCTCTCAGAACAACGCGAGCACTATCTACATTCTTCAGCGTCGAAGCTACATCTCAATTCTCGGGCGGCTTCAAACTTAGGGCAGCAACATCGCCTTGTTCTTGGCACGACAATTTGAATCTCCGGACATCGCAGGTTAATTAGGCTAATGAATCAAACTCCAGATCATGGCCACGTTCAAATCCCAAGCGGCGGTGAAAACTACCAGTCAACGGCGGCGGCAACTCGAATTCTAGATCTTTACGGCGGAGCATAGTGGTTTGAGGACTAAATGAGGTAGCGCGGCATCGAAGCGTGGTTGCGAGCTTGGGTGCGGCATCAATTTTCTAGTCGAAGCTATTTTTAGGGAGAATCGTTTTATTTTTTGAAGAAAAAAAATCAAAAACGATAAAAGAAGAGAAGAGTGCTGAAGTGCTTAAACAGAGGTCACGTGATTCACATAGGGGAATTTATTTTTTAATTTCTTATTTTGTTTTTCTGTCGTTTGTTTCAACGGTCTATTTTGTTTTGTTTTTTTACCTAGAATTTTCTATTTGAGTTATGTGTTCTAATTTGGAGATTCTAATATCTGAACATTGAGTTTAAGCAGGGTTAGTGGATGTGGTATTAGTATATTCTGGTTAGTGGGGGTATAAGTTTATGGATGTTGTAAGCGTCAAATACCTAATTATAGCAGTAACTTTAGGGGCTACAGTAAATATTAACAGGTTAATGCTCAAAGTTGTGTATATCTATGTGATTTATTTTTCGCGTTTATGTTTTCACATTATTTATCTGTTTGTCTGTGAAATATTTTAAATACCCTATTCATCCCCTGTATGGTATATTACACGATCCTAACCAGAAAGTCTTCATTCGTTGTCGAATGACTTCAATCTTCTCCGTGGTCTCTTTAATCCTATTTGGCACAAGTACCAGTTTCTCGTCCGCTTCCCATCAACATGGAGGAGGTTATACGGTCAGTCATACAATGGTTCGTGCGGTGCTATACCGATACTAGAAAGATAGCTATTGTTGTATGAGAACTCCATCAAATGCAAATGATCATCCCATGAACTTTAGAAATCGTAAATGCAAGCTCACAAGAGATCCTCCAATATATTATTTACTTTTTCGGTATGTCCATCAGTTTACGGGCGATAAGCCGTACTTAGATGCAGCTCGGTCTCCAACCTCTCTTGTAAGCTATTCCAAAACCCACTAGTGAACAAAGCTTCTCGGTCACTCATAATGCTTTTCGGTACACCGTGGAACCACACCATCCATTTCACATACAACTCAGCCAATTTGGTACTACTATGTTAAACAGGTATGAATCAAGCACACTTCGTCAATCTATAGACGATGATTCAAATGTTATCATACCCTCCTTAGTCCTTAGCAATCCACCAATGAAGTCCATCAAAACTTATTCCTATTTCCACTCGAGAACTTCAAGTGGTTACGTCAACCCACTTGGCTTCTTCCGCTCTGCCTTCACCAACTGTGTAACAACCTGTATTTTTAAACATTTAGAAGTATTAAATTAAATAAAAAATTTGAATAAAATTGTTAAGAATTAAAAAATTAAGATTTTATTGATACAGATTTAATTATAATACAAGTTATGAGCTTAATTAAAATTTGTGACATATGTTTGCAATAATATAAGGATGATAACAAATGTTAGTATGTATTTTAATAATATTGGTTTGAATGATATTCTGAATGTAAATTTCCAATTGATTGGAATTGTTGGGTGAATTCTCACCCAGAAGATCTCGAGACCAAGAAGTGACAGTTTCACCCGGGTTCGCAACCTCCACTTCGTTCGACAAACACAAGGCCCAATACAAGCATAAAAGTCCATCCGGCATTCTTAATAGAGAAGCTCGTTCGGCATAAGGCCATCCGGTCACAAGCTTCCATTCGGCCACCGAACCAAGCGTCCACGGCCGAGCCAAAGCAACCAGCCACACCGGACCAAAGTCCTACCGGTCCAAACCCTCCAATACCGAACCA
The DNA here is from genome assembly GCA_030765085.1 of Allium cepa. NCBI lineage: Eukaryota > Viridiplantae > Streptophyta > Magnoliopsida > Asparagales > Amaryllidaceae > Allium > Allium cepa. The sequence goes on along the minus strand of CM060929.1, from coordinate 1,053,368,621 downwards.
ACACGCCTCCTCTACACAACCGGTCCAAACAAGCACCGGACCAGGCTTCGCCTACTCCCCTACCGGTCCATTCACTACCAGTCCACCAACCTTCACACCCCTATGCCGAACCAGAATGCCACCGGACCGACCTCTTCTCCTCCACCACCGGTCCAAGCCTACACACAACCGGACCAACACCATCGAGCCAAACACATACCTCACCACCGAATGAAGCCTCGCCGAACCAGATAACTACCAGGCCAGATTGCTTCAGCCCGGGCCCACCAGCAGCTATATACATTCAGGACCCCTGCCCCCAGCCTCACTCTATAAATAGAGGGGCAGGGGTACAACAATGACAGACAAGTTTGAGAGCTCAAGCACGGAAGGAACTTTCAAACTACTTTCATATACTTGTACACAAAGCATTGTACTTGTAATCCGAAAGAAAGAAGATAATAACATATAAAGTGGACGTAGGCACGTTCTGGCCGAACCACTATAAATCTGTGTGTCTTTTACATTTCAGTCCCTGCTTTTTTCATATTTACATAACTCATCTAAATCATTAAGAATCACATAAAACCCATTAAATCTCACGACTTGGAGGTGTTTGCCCACTTTTCGCGCAAACATTTTTGGTGCTTTCACTGAGAATTTCGAACTCGAAGCTTCAGCTTCCCTCATTCAACATTCTTTCCCAATAGCACCCTTCATTGCCTAGGAAACATGACTTCCAGGCCAAGAAAAGACGCCAACAAGGGAAAGAATGCTGCAACTAGCAGCGCTCCAAATCCAGTGGATCCAGATCAAGAGAACCATCCCACTACAGCAGCAGTGCCACATGTAGATCAGGCAATTCCAACAGCCCCTGCCGCGGAACAACCGGCAGTAATCACTAGAGCAGACCTAGACAGAGTTGTGGTGGAAGTGACTAACCGCTTCGCATCCCAACAAGAAACTTTGGTGAACCAACTCATGTCACGCTTGAGGGATGTCGAAGAATCTAACCGCAACACTGAATCATGGGATGAATCTCAATCTGGAGGATCTCGGAGACAACAAAGGTCTTCCCTCTTCGAGGAAGCCATCAACAGGAATAACAATGATAGGGGCCGCGCCCGGACTCAGCCCGAACTCTGACTCGAGGAAGCGCTTGGAACCGAACCCAGTGGGGGAGGCGCCAGGCGAGGGCCGGATGTAGCTGAGCCAGTCATGCCACCTAATCATAGAAACCCCGCTGAACGGAGCCGAGCTAGAACCCAGCCCGAAGTTGGCCCCATGGAAATGCCCGAAACAGAACCCCACAGGGGAAGATCAAGGCAGGGGGCAACTGTAGCTGGTCCTAGCATGCATCCGAGCAGCCAGAGGCAACCACTGGATAACGTCAGAAGTGATAGACTATACCATCCCTACAGGTCATCTGGACGAGATCGATCCCGCAGGGAAGAACCAAGTTCATTTCTATCCGCTCCAAATTCTGATGAAAGAATGGCACGATTATTCAGAGAATGCGTCCAACGGGAGCAAAGGGACCGAGGAATAGGCGCTAGGGTCACCAGCCCCTTCACCCGCAATATCGAAACTGCCATCACCCCCCGGGAGTGGAAAATGCCAACCATGGAACCTTACAAGGGAACTTCCGACCCCATCGTACACTTACAAAGGTACACCCAGCATATGCTCATGAGCGGAGCAACAGAAGGGGTGCTGTGTAAATGTTTTCCGCTATTCCTAGCAGATCTAGCTACCTCCTGGTTCTGCCATCTACCCCAAGGATCTATCAGCTCATGGGAGATGTTGAAAGAAAGGTTCATTAGCCAGTTCCGCATCCATGTAGAGCAACCCAAGGATGCTTATTCTCTGTCCAATGTCAAACAGAAATCTGGAGAGACACTGCAACAATATCTAACCCGGTTCAACGCCGCAGCGGCCGCAGTCCAAGATGCCGATGAGAAGCTCACCCTAATGGCCCTCTGTAGTGGTGTACACCCAGATACCAAGTTCGCTAGAAGGCTAACTAAGGAAAAACCAGCTACTTTACCTGATTTCTTCCATGAAGCTGGAAAGTATATGAGACTTGAAGACGCCGCCACTGAGAGGCAGTCAGGGCAGCAAGGTAGGACAACTTCGGACAAGGTTCCCGCTGCAGCCAAGGACACTCGAAGAAATGAATCTAGAGACAATGCTGGGGGCAAGAAGGTTGAAAAACGCCAATATCGACCAGGACCAAGATTTGACTCCTACACTCCTTTGAATGAAACAATCGAAAACATCTTCCTAGCCACTCAGGGCGAACTCGGATACAAGCGCCCCCCGCACAAGAAAGAATCTGATAACGCACTCAAGTCTGGAAAGTTCTGCCGCTTCTACGAATCCCACGGACATGACACCAATGAATGCCACCATCTCCGGGACTTGATCGAAGAACACATCAGAAGAAGAAGGCTGGAACGCTATGTGAAAGGTCATAACAGGACTCCAACTCCTGCCAATGAGAACCCAAAGCGACCCGTCCCAGAAGTAGGCGGAGGGAATCGCAACACCAGTGGCTCTAGTCAAGAGAAGATAATGGTCCATACCATCTCAGGAGGACCACACATCGCCGACAGAAGCTGGACGGAGATGGAAAGATACGACAAGTCACTTAGAAATGTTGAAGGCTATGTTAACTTCATTATGGAAGAACACCATCCGAAACGGAAAGAGGGTGACGACATCGTATTCAGTAGGCGTGATTTAGAAGTAAGACAGTATCCGCATATAGATCCCATGGTCATCTCTGCCTGGTTCGGTCCAGCTAAAGTTTTCCGAATTCTAATAGACACAGGAAGCTCCGTAAATATCCTGTTCAAGCATGCATTCGACAAAATGAAACTGTCAATGAAGGATGTGTCTCCCTGCAACAAACCCCTGCACGGTTTCACTGGAGATGCGAAAATGCCCCTCGGGCAACTTGACCTCTTCGTCGAAATAGGAAGTCATCCCCGCTCCATTGTGCGAAAACAAACATTCGTACTAATAGAAAACCACTCGGCCTACAACGCCTTCTTGGGAAGACCAGCCTTATCTGACTTCCAAATTGTCCTAGCCCCGTGGTGCCTAAAGATGAAATTCCCAACAGATAACGGAATAGGAGAAGTTGAAGGAGATCAAGACGCCGCTCGAGATTGCTATGTAACTGAACTTCGCAATAACCATAGAAAGAATAAAGGAAAAGATGCAGAGACCACTCTCTGCATGAAAAGCTTGGAAGCATAGCAACTAAAGAAAGCCCCTTCTCTTCGATACACCAGCGATCCTTTCAATGAACTAGACCCCAGGGATAAGGAGGAGGAGGCTACCGCTGAGCCTGCAGAGGCCATGGAATTCGTATCTGTAGACAAACATGATTCAAGCAGACTATTAAAAATAGGATCTCAGCTAAAAACAGAATTGAAGGATCAACTCATTGACTTTCTCTGCCACAACTTAGATGTATTCGCGTGGACACATGCCGATATGACAGGAATCTCCCCAGACATAGCATGCCACATGCTGAACGTCGATCCCACCAAGGTACCGATAAAGCAGAAAAAGAGAAGCATGGGAGCAGAACGATCAGCAGCCCTCGATGAGGAAGTAAAGAACCTACTTGCTAATGACTTCATATGAGAAGCCATCTACCCAGAATGGATCGCTAACCCAGTACTAGTAAAGAAAGCTAATGGGAAGTGGCGAACATGCATTGATTTCTCCAACTTAAATGACGCTTGCCCGAAAGACTGCTTCCCACTCCCCAGAATCGATCAGCTTGTGGACAGCACTGCCGGGCACGAACTTTTATCTTTTATGGATGCATACTCCGGATACAACCAGATTCCCATGCACGCTCCCGATCAAGACCACACTAGCTTCATCACTGACCGGGGATTATATTGTTACAAAGTCATGCCTTTTGGACTCAAAAATGCCGGAGCTACCTATCAGCGCCTCGTCAACAAGATGCTCGCGGAATTAATAGGACGAACTATGGAAGTATATGTGGATGACATGTTGGTAAAGTCCAGGAAAGCCGACGATCATGTAAGCTACCTGAGCGAGATGTTTCAGGTACTTCGCCGATATGGAATGAAGCTGAATCCTCTAAAGTGCTCCTTTGGAGTGTCATCGGGAAAATTCTTAGGATTCATTGTCCATTCCAGAGGAATTGAAGCAAACCCTGAACAAATCCGGGCTCTAAAAGAAATAAGGATACCTTCCACCCGAAAAGAAATGCAGAGCTTAAACGGAAAGGTGGCCGCCCTAAGCAGATTCATTTCCAAAGCAACTGACAAGTGCGTCCCTTTCTTCGAAGCTCTCAAGAAAGACAAAGGAAAGTTCGAGTGGACCGATGAATGCTTAAAAGCCTTCCTTAACCTGATCGAACACCTTGAGAAACCACCAGTACTCTCAAAGCCAAACGAAGGCGAAGAGCTATACCTATACCTCGCTGTATCATCTCATGCTCTAAGCGCTGCCCTGGTAAGAGAAGAAGACCGCACACAATGCCCGGTGTACTTTATAAATAAGAGATTTACAGGGGCAGAAGTCAGATATCCTAAACTTGAGAAATTGGCATATTGTTTATTGATCGCATCACGAAAACTACGACACTACTTCCAATCTCACTCCATCAGAGTTCTAACCGATCAGCCACTAAGACAGGTGCTCCATCGTCCCGACACTTCTGGACGACTCCTCAAATGGTGCATTGAACTAGGTCAGTATGACGTCACCTACCATCCTCGCACCGCTATCAAGGGGCAAGCCCTGGCCGATTTCATTGCCGAATTCACTACTAACGAAGGCAAGGATCAGTTTGAAATAGCAAAAAACATCAAATGGAACCTCTTTGTAGATGGAGCATCAAACGAACAAGGCTCGGGGGCAGGTATTGTGATAATCACCCCCAGGGGAAGAAAGCTGTACTATGCATTAAGGTTGGAATTCGCGGCCACTAACAACGATGCGGAGTATGAGGCAGTAATAGCGGGATTGGAGCTTGCCTTAGAAATTGGAGTCAATTCTTTATGTCTTCATAGTGATTCTCAACTTATCGTAAACCAAGTACTAGGAAAATTCCAGACACGAGGAGAACGACTCACAGCATATCTAAAGAAAACCAAACTGCTGCTCGACCAATTGGACCATTATCTAATCAAACACATTCCTCGAGAAGATAACCAAGGGGCCGATGAACTAGCAAAGCAAGCTAGTATGAAGAATAGCACCATTTTCGGAGCACTAGCCATCTCAAGGCAACTAGCCCCAAGTTTTGAACAAGTGAATCTGATAACTGCAATTGAAGAAACAACTTGGATGACTCCTATCCGGAAATATTTGCAGGATGGCACACTACCAGACAAACGTGATGAAGTCAGGAGAATTTTGAGGAAAGCTCCCCACTACACAATACAAGAAGGCATCCTCTATCGGCGTGGCTTCTCTAGCCCCTTATTCAGATGCGTCGCTGGAAGGGAAGCCAAGGAAATCTTATTCAACATCCATCAAGGAAGTTGCGGAGATCACACTGGAGGGCAGACTCTAGCGAAAAAGATACTCCGATATGGATATTACTGGCCCACACTAAACAAAGACGCCTTAGACTTCGTCAAGAGATGCGACAGATGTCAGAAATTTGCCAAGATTCCTCGACTACCCACAAATGAGATTACTCAAATGACCAGCCCTTGGCCTTTTGCTGTATGGGGAATTGATTTAATTGATTGAACTGCCAACGGGCCGAGGCGGAGCCAAATATGCTATAGTGGCAGTCGATTATTTCACCAAATGGGTGGAAGCGGAACCCCTAAATAAAATATCTTCAGCAAAAGTTATCAACTTCTTGATCAAAAATATTCTGTGCAGGTACGGAGTACCACTCAAGATCATATCAGACAACGGACTCCAATTTGACAGCAAAGAATTCGCCGACTGGTGCCAAGAGCATGGAATTCATAAAAGCTTCTCATCAGTAGCTTATCCTCAGGCAAACGGACAAGTCGAAGCTGTCAACAAAATTCTCAAAACCCTAATCAAGAAGAAACTCGAAAAGTCAAAAGGCGCTTGGGTGGACGAACTTCCTACGGCACTTTGGGCTACCGCACATCTTTTAGAACATCAACGGGACATACTCCTTTCTCTTTGGCATACGGATCGGAGGCAATGCTCCCTGTTGAGACTATTGTTCCTTCCCACCGTAGGATCCATTACAATCCAGAAGAAAACGAAGAACTCCTCCTCATGTCTTTGGATCTGATTGAGGAAAGGAGAAACGATGCAGCACTCAAAGCAGCAGCTCACAAACAAAAAGTGGCAGCACTATACAACTCCAAAGTCAAGCATCGCGTCTTACAAGAAGGAGATCTTGTTCTCAGGCGAATCTTTCCGCGCCCCGGGGCACTGGACCCCATCTGGGACGGACCATATGTAATTCGTAAAGATCTCCACAACAGAGCTTATATTTTGTCAACAGTGGACGGAGAGGTGTTCCAGAGGGCATGGAACATCCGACACCTCTGTCGATACTTTTCTTAACTTGTACTGCCCATATGAAGTGAATTGACAAAGAGAATCAGTGGACGTAGACGTTTTCATGCCGAACCACTTTAAAAATCTTGTCTCTTTTTAACTTGTTCCTTTATATCTTGGCTGCTTGTTAAGCTTTATCCTTTTCTGTTGAACAAAATCTTATGGCATCTCCACTCAAGACGCACCACGGCCTCATCTGGACAAGGCCTAACAGGTACGCTACGATTCTATGCACTCGCCAATGAGACTCTTTTGCTCCAACATCCCTCTGCTGCGGGTTAACTCATTGCTCGCGCCTGCCCTCAAAGCCAACTGTAATGAGCCGATTATAAGTCATCATAAAGGCCGACTATAGCTGATGGCAGCTCATTACGGCGTTCGGCTCGCCGGCAACTGTGAACCTACTTTAAGCCCCAACATAAGGTGTGGCCAGCCAGGGGTAGTTCACGGCCAACGACACCCACGCTAGCCGGCCACGGTAAATCGAATAATACCCACGATTACGGACCATAATGGTTCGGGTAGTTACCGTGCGCGATCTCGGCTCCGATGTGTCTTAAGTGCGGCTGTGGTAAAAAAGAAAACTCCCCGCGGAGGCGTAAGATGGGTGACAAATGTCTCCAAGACCCACAGCTAGGGAAAGTGACTACAAAACCCGTTTGCCACGAACTTAAGCACATCGACGGCCTTCCGTGACTGGAAGTTTTACTTTTTCTATATTTCCATTTCATTTAAATACTTTTCTCCTATCCTGTATAACAAACTCTAAAGTACAGGAAACCAAATAGAAAGCATTCACTCATAAGAATCTAAGCCTGCGTACTGGGCGGCAAGGTACTCAGATATATTCATGATCAGTTACACAAGACGCTCAAAACTACCGCCTGCAAATAAAACATGAAGGGCAGTACTCTCTTCTCTTGTACATAAATACATAACTATAGCTTATTCATATGTCACACTAACATTGCAAAACATGAAATTATATTTCAAGCAAAGGCTTAACCTCAAACACAACTAGTCACAGGCATATACATAGTCATACTTCTCACGCAGCACATCAAAATGACAACAACGTTTAAACATAACAAAACCAGCTTATATTATGAAATCACACCAAGTTATTCTCTGCAAATAATATTATTACAGCCACATCAATGTTTTGGACTAACGTAAACAACAGTAAAAAGAAATAAAAAGCGGCCGAATCCGGACGAGTAACCAGCTGCGTCCACACTCCATCACCGACTTCCCAAGCCTATTTGGCCGCAGGGCCGGAACCCCCAGCATGTTGATCGGAAGTTCCACCTGTCCAATTCAGAAGAGGAATCCATTAAACAAACGATAAACAATCAAGTTATGGAAACCCAGAAAGAAAAGGAAAAGAGAAGAATAACTCACCAGCGTTCGCCGCTTGATCCTCATCCTCCAGTTGCACACCCGCTTCCTCCGCAGCGAGCAACCGCATCCCCTCCTTCACCGCCACTTGCTCCTCTTTCGAGAACTGAGCAGTGACCACATCCAGACTAAAAGCCACTCCACCTTCCTTACCCGCATCGACCCTGGCCTCCTCTAAAGCCCGGAGATATATCTTGGCCATGACCCGGGGATAGTCATCCATCCAAGACAAGCTGCCCTCCTTCCAAGTGCGGAAGTACATGTCCTGCAGCATCTCGTCCATCATCCCCTCATTCTCCTCGAACTCCCTCACCCTGGCCTCGGAAGCCTACAACTTGGCGACAACGGCATCCCTCTCTGATCGGTATCTCGAGCAGTCAGCCTGGAGAGACCTCCTCATCTCCTCCATCTCCTCCTTTAACTTGACTTGAGCCATCTCCGCGACCTCAAGCCTCCCAGACAACTCCTCTACCTGCTCGAGATCCGCATTCCGAACCTCATCCACTGTCGCAATGGCCATGTCGATCCGCTCCTTACAGGCGGCCTCCATCTTCCGTAATTCCGCCCTACTTGCCTTTTCCATGGTCTCTTTCAGACGCCTGGAGGCTTCCTCGTGCCGAGAAATCTGAACGGCTTGACCGGCAAGCTGTTCGGCCTGATCAGCAACCTTCAGCCGCAACCGAATATTAGCACTCCCAATCTCCTCCCCGGCCTTGACCAATTGAGCATGATACTTCATTAACTTCTTGTCTCTTCGGCCACCCGATCGATATTAGCCTTGGCCTCGTCTCCCATGGTAACTACCCGAGTGGTAAGCAGATCAAGATCTAGGGACTTAGCCTCGTCTAACACTCGTACCATGGGGTTGCGGGGAAGGAGGTGTTCACCCGTGGCCTCATCAAATGAAATATCCCAAGAACTCGGATCTAAATCAGGATGACCGGCAAAGGGGTCACGAGGCACGTCAGGACGCCTTATACGGATAACTGTGGGATTCTTGGAAGGAGGTGGAGGGGGGATAAACTCCGTGCTCTCCTCCGTGGCATCACGAGGAGGCTGAACAGGAAGCTGCGGACCAGGGGAAGGCTCAAATAAAGAACGACTCCTCTTCTTTTTCTGAATGCTCTCTTCGATGACCCCAAGAAGAGGACGGTATTTGACCACGTCTCCAGTGCGACCAGTGGGAGGCTTCGCAGAAGCTCTCATCAACTTGAATTGTTCGAGGCGGTGTCGAACGTCTGACGTTTTAACCGCCTGGCCTGCCCCTGGAATAAAGAACAAGTGTTACGAACATACAATGGTCCACAATTCAGGAAACATGTTAAGTAAAAAGAAAGAAAAGTGTGAAGGCACGTCTATTATACAAACCCTGCGGAGGAGTGGGGTACTGCAATAAGTCCTGAATCTCATTCCAAGACGGGAGTGAACCATAAAATATTTCTAAGTCCTTATCGAAAATGGAATCGACAGAGGACAAAAGTTCACCTTGCACCGCCGAAGTCACCCTGGCTGAGGAACCCCTGAGGGATAGATCGGCACCAGCCCCGACCTTGCCAGTCTCCTTCGCCTTCTCCGCTCCCGATTCCCCTTCCGATTCCCCGAAGGCCTGGCGGAGGGCCTCATCCAGCTCAGAGTCTTGCCCAGAAGTTAAGGCACCAGCACCACTACCACCCTGACCATCTCCTCCGCCTTCCGACTCTCCTTCCATATCGCCTCCTTCACCCTCTTCCACACCTTCCTCCTCCGGAATGATCGGGCAAGTACTAGGAGAGGGGCCCTCCGATTCTTTAAGCTTCTTGCCCCCCGCGACGGGATGCTGTGCAAAGGGTTTTCTCTTGCCACTCTTCACCGTGGCCCCCTCCTTAGCTTTAGCAGCCTTCTCCTCACCCGTGTCCCTCTGCTTAACAACGGACTGGTGCGGCTGGATCAAATTGTACTCCAGGAGGGTAGCGTTCCTGATCAGGAACGAAGCCGACCTGTCCCGCGCAGGAATGGCCTTTATTCCAGCAGCCATCCGCGCCAAAGAATCATCTTCCACGACGGCAATGCCACCTGTCGCTAGCAAGAAATAGAAGCGTGTCAGAAGAAGCACTACAGTCAGAACATGGAAAATATAAATGAAATTAATCTTACAGCCGGAAGTGAAAAGGCGAAAAGAAACAGAATCGTCCTTGACAAAAAACCATTCCTTCTTGAACATGGTGAACTTTGAATATAAGTCCAAGACCGGTTTGAAGGGCACGGCCGCTTCCAGACTAATATACGGAGACCCCTTCTTGTAGCCTCTCAGGTTATACAAATACCGAATTTCCCGGTTAGAAGGAGGGCGCCCGTACCTCCTCTGGAAGATGACGAAAAGGCTTACCAGAATGGCATAAGAGTTCGGCTGGAGCTGGAATGGAGCCACTTTCAAATATGTGGTAAAGCTGACTATCCAGGCATTGATAGGAGGGATAGCACCACACATGCAATGGTACCTGCTGTAAGCGAAGTAACCTTCGGGGGGATTATATGGCATCACTCCATCTCCCGGCAGCAGCATAAGAGCCCTGTCTATCCCAAATGAACGAGAGATGACATCAAGTTGCTCCTCCTTTAGGGAGCTAGGAAAGCAATCGGGAGGGGAGACCAGAAGTTCCTGTGGACCATATCCGTCCACTAACGACCTCGGAACAGGTCGATGCTGCCCAGATCCTGGTTGGGCTGGGGGCACGGAGGAAGACTCGCCTCTATCTTTGGATTTCCGTCCGTCTGATCGTGTTTCCGCAATGCGAGACATTTATCTGCATACACAAAAGTGAAAAACATGATGTTAGAACAAGAATACAAGCAAGCAAGCGTATAAAGACCTAAGATTTCGCTCAAAGTTCAAGTTTCCAAGCCTCATTCGGCATATACTTCATTCGGTGGTTCTACTCGGCATTGGAAATTCATCCGGTATGCCGGTCCATTCGGCCATAAAGGCACACTTTTTCATTCGGCAGTGCAACGCCAAGCTCGTTCGGCAGTGAAAAGCTTTCGTGTCCATTCGGCATAAGCCCATTCGGTTATCAAGTTCATTCGGCGAAAGGGGATATACCTGATTCGGCAAAAGCTTGGTTCGGCCAAGAGTTGGTTCGGCTATGAATTGATTCGGCTCTCTCTGGTTCGGTAAGAGAAAACTAAGGGGGGTGTAGCCTCTATATATAGGCGAGCTCAGGATTGCCGAACCAGCTAGTCCGGCCGACCGGACCAACATACCGGACCAAACAAAAAACCGAATGAAGCTATATCTACCAGCAAAAACCAGGAACAGGGGGCATGCAAGGCACCTCACTCAGATTCCTTTGCAGGACACCAATAGGGTATAGACATCTGGCTCATGGCATTACAAGACAAGCCTTCCTACCGCGGGAAAACAAAGCGCGACACATGCAAGCACGTGCCCCACTTTAGGGGGCAAATGTTGGGTGAATTCTCACCCAGAAGATCTCGAGACCAAGAAGTGACAGTTTCACCCGGGTTCGCAACCTCCACTTCGTTCGACAAACACAAGGCCCAATACAAGCATAGAAGTCCATCCGGCATTCTTAATATAGAAGCTCGTTCGGCATAAGGCCATCCGGTCACAAGCTTCCATTCGGCCACCGAACCAAGCGTCCACGGCCGAGCCAAAGCAACCAGCCACACCGGACCAAAGTCCTACCGGTCCAAACCCTCCAATACCGAACCAACACGCCTCCTCTACACAACCGGTCCGAACAAGCACCGGACCAGGCTTCGCCTACTCCCCTACCGGTCCATTCACTACCAGTCCACCAACCTTCACACCCCTATGCCGAACCAGAATGCCACCGGTCCAAGCCTACACACAACCGGACCAACACCATCGAGCCAAACACATACCTCACCACCGAATGAAGCCTCGCCGAACCAGATAACTACCAGGCCAGATTGCTTCAGCCCGGGCCCACCAGCAGCTATATACATTCAGGACCCCTGCTCCCAGCCTCACTCTATAAATAGAGGGGCATGGGTACAACAATGGCAGACAAGTTTGAGAGCTTAAGCACGGAAGGAACTTTCAAACTACTTTCATATACTTGTACACAAAGCATTGTACTTGTAATCCGAAAGAAAGAAGATAATAACATATAAAGTGGACGTAGGCACGTTCTGGCCGAACCACTATAAATCTGTGTGTCTTTTACATTTCAGTCCCTGCTTTTTTCATATTTACATAACTCATCTAAATCATTAAGAATCACATAAAACCCATTAAATCTCACGACTTGGAGGTGTTTGCCCACTTTTCGCGCAAACAGGAATAATAAATGTTAATAACGAATCATAAATGTTTCTTTATTAAAAAAAGAAATCACATGTTCATTTATTTGAAATGTTTGGTAGCTGAAAGATTCATTGCAGAGATGAGAAACTATTATTTTGTAAGAAATGTATAATTCTTTGTTCTATTTCTCATTGCATTTATTTTGTCCATTTTGAAATTCACCTTTACAGACAATTGAAATTAATGTAATTGAATAAGTTCAATATAATGACAGAGAGGACACCAAATTGTAAATTAATAGGTGTAATTAAACGTAGCTTATGTTTTGTGAAAATATAAGGAATGTTGGTTTAACGAAAAGAACATTTATATCAAATAAAATGAACTATCATCCGCGAATGTAGGTTTAATTCCATTAAAATAAAGAATAGAATGATTGATTTAAAGGAAGAAATATATATATTTGAACTATGTTTTAGCATATAGATGGATTACAAGAGTAGAAAAATAATTTGTTTAAATAAGTTATTTATTGCTCTGCTGTATAAACAAAAAATTTATAAACGTGTTTAAATGACTAAATGAAACAATTATTCTATTTTTCATTCATTTTAGTAGTCTGTTTTGAAATTTAACTTTATAAGTAATTGAAATTAATGCAATTGAATATTTCAATTAGAAGGGAAGAAAACATTGATGCAATTAATAGATTTAATAAAAGAAATGCACCTTTTGTGTTAAACAGAAATGATGTTTAATGGAAATAAAAGATAATTTTGGGAAAATCAAATTGAAAGTTTTCATCTTTATGGTAAGTAATTTTATTTATTATGCATAGATAAAAAACTTAAATGCATACAAATTTGAAAATTGTTTGAGTTAATGAAGTTAATTTGATTACGTTTCTCAAATTGAATTTCAAAAAGGTTGTGCAATGTACGTGGTCCCTTCATTTCTTTTGTTATTAATTGTTGCATGTACGTTTTAAATAGTTATCTCATTATTAATACTTGATCTGTTCAATTCTCCTTCTGTTTAAGACTTTTTAGGTTGTATTTAATTTTTGCCCCCTTATTTTCGCGTATATAAAATTTTACTTTCTTTTGGTTTGCAAACTTTTCCATTTCTACGTATATTTCTTTATGCATTATTAATGCCTAAAAGCTTTCAAAATAAAACATGACATTTTTTTTCTCTCCACCTTAATTTCCTAATTATTAAATAACCTACAGCTTATTTCTTTCATTTGCAGTGTATATTTGTGTTCTATTTTTTTTTGGCTAAGTCTTATTGAGTTTGTTTTAGACTAATCGGCCTTAGTAAACCAAGAGACCCTCCTAAGAGATTTTGGATCCTTCCTTTTCTCGCACGTTGACTTCTATTTTCCTATCCGACTAAAACCAAGTACGTATAAAAATTCCCCATTTGAGAAACTTTCTGCATACTCTTCTTTTCCTTCCTCAAATCTACAGAAAACTTCAAACCCCAAAACTTCTAAATCTCCAAATCAAATTTCATCCTTCATCCTTCAAAACCCTAGCCTGCCTCTCTCCTTTTACCACCACCCACCTCCATCACCACCTACAACCCATGGCAGTAACCAATAGCCAAAGCCCACCTTTCCTCTTCTCTCCTTTCACCTTTTTCCCCTTCTTTTCCTCTTCCTTTTTCCCTCTTCCTTCCCCTTATTTCCATGGCTTCTATATTCCAATAAATTGCTCCAAATCAATTTTTTTTGAAACTGTCTATAATTTCAATGGCATCAACTTTGTTGTTGAACCCTTATTCCCATTCCGAATATTTCTATTTCAAAAACTCCATTTTTCAAGTACTTTCTCGTGTCCAGGTTTGGACAAAAATACCCCATATTGTATCAATCATATCTCCTTTAGGAATGAATCAAATTATGTGATTCTTATTTTTTTAAACCATTTATTTTTCTAGTGGCTTCAACTTTCATTTAGATCGGTTCTTCAAATTCCTTAATTTTCTATACCAAAAACTCAAATCTTTTCGAAGTATATTTGAACTCAAATTTTCAACTCAGAAAACACCTCTGTTTGTTTTGACCATAACTTCCTCAAAACAGAAGCTATTTAAATGATTCTTTTTTTGAAAGTGGATAGAAAAGGATTTGCAATAACTTTCTAATTAGTCACTTTTATAGATTCGGTAATATGCTGGTCCGTATATTTTCTTAAAGATGGCATAGTTTCTGGTTTATCCGCTGTTCAAACTTGGGCATTTAAGTGAATTTTTAATTGTCGACAAATCAAAGATGAGTGTTTTAACCCACTCACAATTACTAAATTATCTTATGTGGTTAATTAGATTTATGATGTGATTAGAAGTTTATTAATTATTGTTTGGTGTTTTAATTTGTCATTTAGATTTAATTTGAGTTGATATTGAATTTCATAGCTATGTAATTAATATTGAATGTAATTTCTAGTTAAACACCTAATAATGATAACCAATTAATTGTTATGATTTATTTGCTAATTTGGATGTTAACTGTGATGGATGTTATTGGTTGAAATTTTGGATGATTGGATATTTATTTATGCCTATATCTTTATTATCACTATGGGTTGAAATGATGCATACCCGAATGATCTTATAGACTAGGGAAATTGTTTTGGGTTGAAATGATAAACCCGGACGGTTTTCATTATTTTGAAAATTTTAATTTTAGGTACTGGTTGAAGGGATATATACATCCATACAATTTCTTGAATTTGGATTATGTATTGGAATTGAATTATTTAAATTGTTTAAGTTAAACTTTGAATTTTTTAAAATAAAATGGTTAAATTTGATACGTCGAATTATTTGAAATCTTTTTAGTAATTATATTCACGTTGTACACTTGATAGAAGATGAAAAATCCCGTAACATCTCTGAAGCCATTGCACTCATATTTTATTTTAGATGAATCTGACTTACATAAGATCTTTTAGTTCTGACTCGAGTGTTTTGTTTTCATTATGCTCAGGTCAGTCTGAGCTTTTTAGTGTGTTAAAGACTGTTTTCTGAAGGACGAAGATGAAGATTTAGTATATTATGACTATTTATTTTAATTATTCCACCACATCATGTATTCCGCTGCATTATTGTTTATTCCTGCTGTATGTATAACTCTTATTTGAATTGTAAAAGTGTAATCACATGTTATTTGTAAAACAGCTTCATGAACTATTTATTTGACTATTATATTTTGTCATTCCGCTGCGAGATTTTGTGTTTTATTTTTTCTTCTTCTCTTTTATTTTCTTATTTACCCCATTAACATCCTCCATTTTCAATGGTTTGAATTAGACATGTGTGATTTGTTGTCGATTTAAACCGTCCAAAAAGGTGGGTCGTTACAGTTGGTATGAGAGCTTTGGTTTAGGCATGCCTTAGCCTGTTGGGGTTAACTCATTAGAGATAGGGTAGTAATATACTAGAATTAGTTGTCTGAGTGTACATACGAGAGAGCATATTTGTTAGTGTTATAAAAATGTTTTATATAAATTTTGAAATGAAATTATTTTTCCTAATATTATATGATATATATATATATATATATATATATATAAGGGAATAAATTTTTATAACTAATATAATTATTTGTAATGGGTTTGATATATGAAATGGTAATATTTAGTTATTATCATATATTGTTGATTAGTTGAGTTTTTGTTAGTTTATAAGCATTGGATAATTATTGTTGATTTAATTTATGGACTAAACACCGGTTTATAATGGTGTATTAAAGAGAATAAAATGAACGATTAGGATATTTGGTTATGAAATTGAAATGTTTGGTTTTGAATATTGTTGTTTGTTGATTGGTAGTTTCAACTATTGAAATAAAATGGAATATCTGGATATTTTTAATAGTCAAAGATTTTGAATTAATATATGTGTTGAAATGTAGAAATTCTGTTGAATTATGCAGTTGAATTTGGTAACCTTAAATTGAAAGCAAGTGAAACAAGGTTAAATTTATTATATCTATGCTTAGTAAATGAATAGAATTGTTGTATACATTATTGGAATGTACTATAATTATATATGAATGTAAACTTTAAGCGTTTGGATGTTTAAATTGAAATTGTGATTAATGAAATGTTGTAAATGAGATTAAATTGGAAAAAAGTGTTTACAGACTTGATTAAAAGTTATTAAATGTGTCATAAATAAATTTGAAAAATAAAGGTGAAACTAATTGGATAAACAAATGTGAACAAAGTGAAATAATTTGTAAATAAAGCCATGACTTGTAAATTGTTGTGAAATAAATGGATGTTGCAATAAATGGTTATAAATAAAATTGTGATTACTTTAAACAAGAACAATGTCTTACAAGAAGCAATTAAGCTTTTATAAATTGGTTATAAACTAAAGGAAATTTCTTATAAAATGATTCGCATGTAAATGTAATATTAAATGAGAAATATTACATGTGAAATTGAATGTCATTTAAAATCGAAGAGAAATATAAGCAATGTATGAATATATTTCTCGCTTTGTGTCAATAGAGAAATTCTATGAAACCAATATTGAAGTATGAAGTGATATTTGTGTTAATAAATGAGATTTATAATGGATCTAAATTGAAAATGTAATTGTGATGAAATAAATTGGAATAGATGCATAAGTTGTACGTATATTGTTTTATTCGCATAATTAATTTGATTCAGATTTGAGTACACAAGTTCGAGGTGAATTACACCATTTCATGTTAGGATTTTTCATTCGAATCTTGATGGTAAATATTTAATATGGATTTTTGTTCGATTCTAGAATTATCTATCATAATATATGGCTATGCAAGGAGAACGTTGGTTCCTACTCAAGAAACCATATCGAAGTCCGCATTTGGGAAGTCAAATGGACAATATTAGTTCGAAAGCGAACTTGTGTGATCGAGCGAGCGATCTAATGTGATTTTACGAAATGATGACATATGTACATCTTATGTTCTAATATTGTTGATATGCTTTGACGTTGAAATTGAAAGTGATTGGGTTGGATATTTTTGTAATTTAAATTGGAAATTTTCTTTTATGCAAAAATACTATTAATTTAAAACCATTTTACAAAACTATTTTCTTTTATTTTTCTTAAACAAGCTATTTTATTCTATTTTACGTACAAACAATTTTGTAAACTATTTTATTTACAAAACTATCTTACAAACTATTCTATTCACAAAACTATTTTACAAACTATTTTATTCTATTTTACATACAAACTATTTTACAAACTATTATTTACGAAACTATCTTACAAACTATTCTATTTAAAAAACTATTTTACAAAAATATTTCATATATAAAACTATTTCAAAAAATGATTTTTATATACAAAACTATTCTAAATTCAAAACCTTTTTATAAAGCAAAGATGTTCAATCTTATATAGCTCTTCATGCAGCGTAATTGATTTTAGGATAATTTTGATTCTTATATAAGTTGGACTTTATGTAAGTACAAGGTGATTATGAAAACCATTGATTTTCTAAAGTACTCTATCTGAAAATGAAATCTTGTATATAATGGAATTTATATAAGTACGATATTTGAAGTTATGATTTTGAAAGGGTACTATGTTTAGTATGATATATTTGAAGTAAATGATACGGGAAGTACCTTCCATTGGACCCCTTTGGTGGGTCATTTTTCGAACCCCTTTGGTGGGTCATTTATCGGATCCCTTTGGTGGGTCATTTATCGGATCCCTTTGGTGGATCACTTATTATATTCATTTCATATTGTTGGGTAGTGTAAATCGAGGAGCGGGATGCCTACAACTACAAGTGATTCCATTCGGATAGTGGTGTAACCATTGCGTAGTTGCGATCTATCAACCGTGGCGTAAGTCGAGGGGCGAGATGCCAACATTAACAAGTGATTCCGCTAGGATAGCGGCACAACCATTGCGTAATTGTGATCCATGGGAGAATGTACTTTCCATATCTATTTTAATGTTTTAGGTATTTTCACTAGGTGTTGAAACATGTCTACTAAGTTCTTGGAGAAGTCTAGCCTTGCATCTGTTCAACTCAAGGCTAGAGTCTGCAAGAACGAGAATAAACTTGTCAAAACATCGAGTTATAAAAGTATTCTAATAAATATAAAGGATATTTTGGCCAATTTTTTTTGTTTTTTTCTAAATACTTTTAATTGTTTAAAATATTGTTTATTTATGTACAACTTGGTTTAATAGTAATTATCAATATTGTAAACATTGTGAGAAGTTATTAATTCCATAAAACATATTTAAGTTTGATTTACAAATGATGTTTGAAAAGTATTTTAGATTTAAAACTAATAAAATTTATAAATAATTGATTTAAGGTTTTTAATAACCCCGTTTAAATGTAAGTAATGATGTAAATAATTATTTTCAAATAGTTTACAAATATTTATAAAGATGCTATTTAAGATTTTTAGAAAATGGCATTTATAAATGAAGCAAGGAATTTTACAATTGAAATTTTTGAAAAGTGTTGAATTATTAAAGATGACTAATTTACAAATAAAGTTTTCAAATGAATATTTCAAGTAAAATTTATGTAAGTTTCTTTGAATGTATAATTTTAAAAATATTATATCAATGGACTGCATAAATAAGAAAAAAATGATTTGAGAAACTTATTATGGTAATATGCTTGAAAAATAAATTGGAAGTGCTATTTCGAAGTATGGTTTGAAATATTTACTTAATTTCGAAGTACAAATAGTTGTATGTGATATATTTGTTTGGTAAGAAGTGAAATTTTATAAATATTAATTGCAAAATTAGAACTTATAAATAAAATGAATTTAATTGGAAATTTGAGAACTTAAGCTCCGGGATTGAAATTTGTTTTCAAAGCATTTTGGAATATAATACTAGTATTACTTGGAAGTATTTTGGATAAATGTTCTTAAATGCGATTTGGGGAAAAAATTTTTTTGAAAGAATTTGTAAAAGGAAATAAGTTCTGTACTTCACTCTTTTGTTGCTGAAAAATAATTTCGGTGATGAGTGCACGCATCATTGACGTTCATTTTCGAGTTTCAAAATGGAAAGGCCGCTGTAATAGTTTTACTACACCTTTGTTTTGATAAACAAATCTTAATTTTAATTTAAAAATGTGATTGGATATATAAAGCTATAAGTGTACACACACACACACATTATTTCATATGATTTGAAATAAACTCGGCAGTTAGTTCTTAAGCTTCTATAAATTATAGAATTCAATTATGGTAATGAGTGAAATCTTGACTATACTAATAGTTTATATAAGTACATGAAAGAAAGAAAAAACATTGTATGAATGAATGAAAATAAATAAAAGGTAAATAATGATGTGAAAAGAAATCAATTGAATAAACGTAAATAATATTTGAAATTCTTGGTTGTTTTGGCTTATGGGATGTTTGGGAATGGATACTTCTAATTGTTTAAGGTTGTATGGATAATCTATTAAAGCGTAGGGTACAATTTTGCATGATTAAAAGTTTCTAAACTAAATAAACCATTGGTTTTGGTCGCTATGGATGTATGATTGATTGCTTTGGGTGCATATGATGATTGTATGGTTTGTTTACAAGTGACTATTGTTATGTTGTGTTGGTTTGTTTTGCTATTGATTGCAACAACTTAAATATTTCTCTTGTACATAATTCTCACTATTTTGGATTATATAAGCGAAGTACAGGTTTACGGAAGTAATAGCTACTGCTTTTGATTTCATAAATTAAACGATGTTTGCCTGACAAATAGGTACGTTCTAGGATTATGGTTTTATAGCAATATTATATTGTTTTCCCGTTGTTTGGAATGTTTTATTATTGAAATAGGATATATATATATGTATATATACTGTAATTATTGATATCACTATTATCCAAACGTATCCGCGCAAAGGAGACACTATCGAAAATTTCAAAAATTTAGGACTTAGAATTTTTTGTAGAATTTGAGCTATTTTCAAATTTTATTAAACTTAAATACATAGGTTTAATTGTTTATAAATTAACCGTTTAAATAAAATATAATAGATTTTTGGATTCCTTCTTGTTTCTTTTTCGGAGACAAAAAGTTTTGAGTGGGGGAGATTGTAACGACCCGTATTTTTAAACATTTAAAAGTATTAAATTAAATAAGATTTTTGAGTAAAATTGTTAGGAATAAAAAAATTAATATTTTATTGATACTAATTTAATTATAATACAAGTTATGAGCTTAATTAAAATTCTATTAATGACACATATTTGCAATAATATAAGGATGATAACAAATGTTAGTGTGTATTTTATTGTATTTTAATAACACTGGTTTGAATGATATTAAAAATTGTCTTAATGTAAATTTCCAATTGATTGGAATAATAAATGTTAATATCGAATAATAAATGTTTCTTTATTAAAAAAGAAATCATGTGTTTATTTATTTGCAATGTTTGATAGCTGAAAGATTGATTGCAGAGATGAGAAACTATTATTTGGTAAGAAATGTATAATTCATGTTTGTATCCAATATTGCATAGATATGTTTAAATCACTATTTGATAGGAAATAATTGTTCTAATTCTTATTGCATTTATTTTGTCCATTTTGAAATTCAACCTTTGTAAATAATTGAAATTAATGCAATTGAATAATTTCAATATGATGATAAAGAGGTCACCAAATTGTAAATTAATAAGAGTAATTAAACATAGCTTATGTTGTGTGAAAATGTAAGGAAAGTTGGTTTAATGAAAAGATATTTATATCAAATAAAATGAATGTTTCATTTGTTAATGTAGGTTTAATTCCATTAAAATAAAAAATAGAATGATTGATTTAAAGGAAGAAATATATATATATATTTGAACTGTGTTTTAGCATATAGATGGATTACAAGAGTAGAAAAATAATTTATTTAAGTAAGTTATTTATTGCTCTGCTGTATAAACAACAAATTTATAAACTTTTTTAAATGACTAAAGGAAACAATTATTCTATTTTTCATCCATTTTAATTGTCTGTTTTGAAATTTAACTTTGTAAGTAATTGAAATTAATGTAATTGAAATATTTCAATTCGAAGGGAAGAAAACATTGATGCAATTAATAGGTTTAATAAAAGAAACGCACCATTTGTGTTAGACAGAAAGGATGTTTTAATGGAAATAAAAGACCATTTTGGGAAAACCAAATTGAACATTTTCATCTTTATGTTAAGTAAATTTATTTATTATGCATAGATAAAAAACTAAATGCGTAAAAATTTGAATATTATTTGAGTTAATGAAGTTAATTTGGTTACGTTTCACAAATTGAATTTCAAAAAGGTTGTGCGATGTACATGGTCCCTGTACATGGTCCCTTCATTCCTTTTGTTATTAATTGTTGCATGTACGTTTTAAAATAGTTATCTCATTATTAATACTTGATCCGTTCATTTCTCTTTATGTTTAATACCTGAGACTGGATTTTTAGGTTGTATTTAATTCTTGCCACCTCATTTTCGCATATATAAAATTTCACTTTCCTTTGGTTTGCAAACTTTTCCATTTCTACGTATATTTCTTTATGCATTATTATGCCTGAAGCTTTCAAAATAAAACATGACATTTTTTTTCTCTCCACCTTAATTTCCTAATTATTAAATAACCTGCAGCTTATTTCTTTCATTTGCAGTGCATATTTGTGTTCTATTTTTTGGCTAAGTCTTATTGGGTTTGTTTTAGACTAATGAGCTCCTTAGTAAACCAAGAGACCCTAGGAACCCTAAAAGACTTTGGATCCTTCCTTTTCTCATACATTGAACTTCTATTTTCCTATCTGACTAAAACCAAGTACGTACAAAAATTCACCATTTGAGAAACTTTCTGCTTACTCTTCTTCTTCTTATTCTTCCCCAAATATATAGAAAACTCCAAACCCTCAAAACTTCTAAATCTCTAAATCAAATTCCATCATTCCTCCTTCAAAACCCTAGCCTACCTCTTACCGCCACCTACCTCCATCAACACCCACAACCCATGGCCAAATCCCCACCTTTCCTCTTCTCTCCTTTCGCTATTTTTCCTTCTTTTACCCTTTCCTTTTCCCTCTTCCTTCCCCTTATTTCCATGGCTTCTATATTCCAATAAACTACTCTAAATCAATTTATTTTTTGGAAACCGTGTATAATTTTAATAGCAACAACTTTATTGTCGAACCCGTCTTCCCATTCCGAATATTTCTATATCAAAAACTCCATTTTTCAAGTCCTTTCTCAGATCTAGTTTTGGAAAAAAATACCCCATATTGTATCAATCATATCTCCTTCAAAAATGAACCAAATCATGTGATTTTTTTTGCAAACCATTTATTTTTCTAGTGGCTTCAACTTTCATTTAGATCAGTTTTTCAAATTCCTTAATTTTCTATGCCAAAAACTCAAATCTTTTTGAAGTATATTTGAACCCAAATTTTCAACTCAGAAACACATCTGTTTGTTTTGACCATAACTTCCTCAAGACAGAAGATTTTTAAGCGATTCTTTTTTTAAAGTGGATAGAAAAGAGCTTGCAACAACTTTCTAGTTAGTCACTTTTATAGATTCATTAATATACTAGTCCATATATTTTCTTAAAGATGACCTAGTTTCTGGTTTGTCAGCTGTTCAAATTTGGGCATTTAATTAGATTCTAATTGTCGACAAATCAAAGGTGGGTATTTTAACCCGCTCACAACTATTAAATTATCCTATGTTGGTTAATTAGATTTATGATGTGATTAGAAGTTTATGAATTGCCATTTGGTGTTTTAATTTGTCATTTAGATTTAATTTGAATTGATATTGAATTTCATAGCCATGTAATTAATATTGAATATAATTTCTAGTTAAACACCTAATAATGATAGCCAATCAATTATTGTGATTTATTTGCTAATTTGGATGTTGATTGTGATGCATGTTATTGGTTGAAATTGTGGATGATTGGATATTATTTATGCCTATATCTTTGTTATCACTATGGGTTGAAAAGATACATACCCGAATGATCTTATAGATTAGGGAAATCGTTTTGGGTTGAAATGATAAACCCGAGCAATTTTCATTAATTTGAAAATTTTAGTTTTAGATACTGGTTGAAATGATATATACATCCATACAATTTATTGAATTGGATTATGTATTGGAATTGAATTATTTAAAAGGTTTAAGTTAAACTTTGATTTTTTTTAATTAAAATGGTTAAATGTGATACCTCGAATTATTTGAAATCTTTTAATAATTATATTCACATTGTACACTTGATAGGAGATGGAAAATCCTGCAACATCTCTAAAGCCATTGCACTCACATTTTATGTTAGATTAATTTGACTTACTTAAGATCTTTTAGTTCTGACTCGAGTGTTTTGTTTTCATTAGCTCAGTCAGTTTGAGCTTTTCAGTATATTGAAGACTATTTTTTGGAGGATGAAGATGAAGATTCAGTATATTATTGCTATTTATTATAATTATTCCACTACATCATGTATTCCACTGCATTATTTGTTTATTCCTGCTGTACGTGTAACTCTTATTTGAATTGTAAAAGTGTAATCACATGTTATTTGTTAAACAACTTCATGAACTGTTTATTTGATTATTATATTTTGTCATTCCGCTGCGAGATTCTGTGTTTTACTTTTCCTTCTTTTCTTTTATTTTCTTATTTACCCATTAACAATCCTTCCTTTTGAATGTTTTAAATTAGACATGTGTGGTTAATTGTCGCTTTAAACCATCCAAAAAGGTGGGTCGTTACGAACTGTCAATTTATACACTTCGAGATGAAT
The DNA here is from genome assembly GCA_030765085.1 of Allium cepa. Taxonomy (NCBI): domain Eukaryota; kingdom Viridiplantae; phylum Streptophyta; class Magnoliopsida; order Asparagales; family Amaryllidaceae; genus Allium; species Allium cepa. The sequence continues at coordinate 1,053,344,617 of CM060929.1, read as the reverse complement.
GTCCCGACATCCTTCTTCATTGCCTCACAATAATATTTAGGCTTAATATCATGGTACATCTTATTACCATTAGGATACATAGTCAATCTAGAATGATGGCACTCTCATAGCACCTCATCTCGTAATCCATCAACATCGGGAACAAACAATCTCCCATTCTTACAAAGCCAACCATCTCGACCGAGCCCGTACCACTTCATCTCCTCAGCCTTTACTCCTTCCTCTGTCTTGGCCATAATCCCTACTATTCTAGCATCTTGCCTTTGACTAGCATCGATCCTTCCAATCAAAGTGGGCATGATCATCAAGCTTGCCAACATCTCTAGCTATAACTCATAATAAGGTCTAAAGTCATAGCCAACACATACTCTGGCCGCTTCCACTCTAAGAACATTGCCCCCAAACTGGCATGTATTCTATTCAATGCATCAGTGAGGTCATTTCTCTTACCAGTGTATAGGAAATGCTAAACTCGTAAGAGGCTAACAATTCTAATCATTGCTATCAATTAAGGTTGAGGACCTTCTAGGAGGAATGGTATTTCGGAGATTTATAGTCCGTGAACAACTCGAACCTTTCTCCTAACAGATAGTTCCTCCAAATTTTCAAAGCAAAAACTATTGCCGCCGATTCTAAATAATGTGTTGGGTACTTTCTCTCATGCAGTTTCGGCTTCCGACTAGTGTAGGAGACAACCTTACCTTCTTACATTAGAACCACGCCTTATCCGGTACCACAAGCATCAATGTATACCATCATCTACTCATTTTTGATCGGAATGGTAAACACTGGTACACTTATTAACCTCTCCTTTAGACTCACGAATGCATGCTCACACTTCATGTCCCAAAGAAAAGTTTGGTATTTTTTCGTAAATTGGTCAAGGACGCTGCTACCTTTGAGAAGTCCTGACTAAAGTGTCTATTATATCCTGCCAATCCTAGGAATCTTCTCACCTTTGTAGCATTCTTGAGTTGGCTCCAATCCTGAATCGATGCCATCTTCGTAGGATCTACTATAATACCCTGCTCAGAGATGACATGATCCAAGAATCTCACTTCCCTACTTCGGAAGTAACAGTTCAAAAATAATTTTCTCAACATGTGCTTCCCCAACACTTTAAGCACAATCCTCAAGTTCGTCTTGTGTTCTTCCTCCAATCTAGAGTAGATCAGAATATCATCCATGAACATGAATTTGTTTAGCTGGTCACTGAAGACACGATTCATGAGATCAAAAAATTAGGCTGGAGTATTGGTTAGCCCGAGCGGTATAACTAACCACTCATAGAGCCTAGGTGGCATATGAAACGTGATGATCGACATACTCTCTTTTACCACTCTCAACTAGTAAAACCCCATCATGAGATCCAACTGAGAGAATACTTTCGCACCATGGAGCTGATCAAACAGGTCATCAATATGCAGGAGTGGATACTTGTTCTTCCTCGTCACCTTATTCAGCTCACGGTAATCTATATACAACCTCAAAGAGTCATCCACCTTAGTGGCGAATACTACAGGTGCACCCCATTCAGATATAATCCTATAAATGAACTCTTACCTCAATAGGTCATTCACTTGCACCTCTAACTCCTTGTAGTTCTTGGGTGCTATACGCCTTAAAGGAATAACTATCGGTCTGGTATCCTTCACTAAGTCTATGTACAACTTAATCTCTCAGTGTGGTGGTAATCTGGTCACCTCCTCCAATATATATGGATACTCTCTAATGATAGGCACAGATGACGACTTGTCATGCGTGACCTCGAGCATATATATAAAGCTAACTATGAGCACATCTTCTAGTAGGCAGCTAATTAATACCTTCCACCCCTCCTCGGCCTTCAATGTCACTAATAGATTCTCATAGTCCATTACTACAACATACTTCCTTAGCCAGTCCATCCCCAAGACAATCTTGAACCCAACAAAACTCAAAACAAAGCAATTACAAACAAAAGAGCATCCATGACTCGATAAGACCAGACTACGATAATCTATACAAAGACTAGTGGAGCCTCCAATAGGTTCGTTACTACTAAAGGTCGGTCAGCTATTTTGGATCTCAATTCCAATATATCTACCAAGCCACTATATATAAAGGAATGTGAAGCCTCGGTATCGAACAAGACATGTATGGAAACACCATAAATAGAAAGCATGCCTTGAATAGTGATACTTTTTCCTTCTCCTTCACCACGGGAACACTTGACGAAGTCGGGACAACATCCAAAGTATATGCTTCCACCACCTGCTTTTGTTGCACTGGTTCTGCAAAACTCTTCTATATATGTTTGAATTTGCCACTATTATAACACTTCTTCTTTCCATCAGCCTTGCAATCACTACTCAAGTGACCCTTATCTCCATAACCATTGTAGATAGGATCCCATTTTGCCTTCTTTTGAGTATTTTTCCCCCTAAAACTGCTTCCTCTTACCGTTCCATCTCCTCTTGCCTCCATCACCTTGGTGCAGCTTTGGCTCTTCTTTGGCAACAATAGCAAACTTGGGTTTAGGGTACAAACACTCAAGTCAAAGGGCTTTCTCAACTATCTTCTTAAACGTCTCATCAATATGCCTTATCAACTTCACCCTCAAGTAATCATCTAACCCCATAATAAGCTTCTCATTCTTCTTCAGTGGGGAGTTGATGAAAGACATCCATACTTTGATAGAGCATAGAACTAAGCCATATACTTGGAGAAAGACATGTCCCCTTACTTTAGATCAGCAAATTTCTTGAATAGCACCGACTTTTGAGTAGTCGGAATAAACTTCTCATCGAATCTATTTTTGAACTGATCCCAAGTAAAGCATTCCTTAGGTATGGAAACCTTAATAGCGTTCCACTAGTTCATGGCTCTTCCTTGAAGTTCTCGAAAAGTCAACCTCCTCCACATAGCATCGTCCAATTCTAGGCCGTTAAAAATCCACTCGTACGTGTCCAACCAATCCTGAACTTCCATAGCCGATTCCGTTCCTTGGAATAGTTTTCCACCATGATTGAAAATAATCCTTATTCAGCTTAGCAAAATCGACTCTGGGCACTTGCACTTAAGCACCACCACTTACAATAATATTAGGAGCAATCGCTTGGGCATTTTGCAGCATGTTCACTATCATTGCATTGAACATGGCTTGTAAGTCAGGGTTAGTAGCCCTTGAGCTTGCTCCTTCCGCTTCAACTCCTAAGATGGAGTTCCTTACAGTGTTCCTTATAACAAGCACGCTCTCTCTCGTATACATATACATACATACATACATACATATAAATTCACACACTCACACATACACATATATTATCAATCCAGTCTAGGGTGATAACTCCTTCCCTATCTCTACTAGAACATGGTATCAACCTTGGGTTAATCACATGATCTAAGCTCTGATAACAAATGTGATGACCTCCCTACACGTCCGGCACCCAATATTTCTAAGAATGCATTGTTGTAGTGCCCGATCGATGTAGGATGATTGTCAAGGGTGAAAAGAAAGAGGAAAAAATCACAGAACCTAATATATATCTCATAGTGCATCGAATAAAATATAGTAACAAACATCAGAGATATAAAACAAGAGATACGGTAATAACTAAAATGAACCACAATATCAGAGTACATAGGTTCACAAAGTTATACAAGATAATAATAGAGTTAATACAAGTGATAATAAACTCAGACCATCTCTAAATATAATAATAAATATTGTCTATTCTCCACAGTGTCGAACAGTGGAATACGCATAAGTAAGTCCATATATAATACGAGAAAGCTCCATGCTCATCCTCTCCACAGCCACCATGTACCACCTATACATGTTGCTTGAACAAAAAATGGAACAACACAAAGAAGATTAAGTAGGGAATAAAGAGTGAAGAAAATTAAATGAAAACGAGTAATAAAGAGCACACAACAATTTATAGTGGTTTGACAAGTCAAGACCTATGTCCACTTAATGGTTTTATTTCTTATATTCTAACGTGTAGGCAGAAGTTCTTACCGGTCGGTACAACTCTGACAGAGATTACATAGTTCTTACGAGTAAGTACCAACCCATAAGATAGCCTCAGATGTTGCTTTAAATGCTTCACATCGGTTCTTTTTGCAGTTAGCTTCGTGATTCCATAATTGTTTGCACCAATAATAGCTTGTTTATGAGTCCAAATGATGGATCGATGGAAGAACAAGTTTTCGATTCAGTAGTTCATGGAGATCGATAGAGAATTGCATTGGATCAACGAAACAACACTTTGAGTACATTTAACATCGAGTAGAGTATGTTGGTAGAAGATAGGACCTAGTAGTGGAGGAAAGTTGGATTGATGCCAATCCAGGATGTTGGATCGACACCGACCCACCACTTATCTTAGATTTTGCTTTTTCTATCTTGAGTTTTTGTGGAATTTGCGTCGCGACTCTGTTTGTGCTTGGTTTTTGGACTCTTAGGCTATCTGTACGAGCTTCTGCCTTGATAACCCCAGGTTTAACTCATCCAGTCTGTTCGAATATTGCCTGGTCAAAAGGTTGATAACACTTGCCCTCTAAAGTACATTTCATTTCAAATGTGATGTTCTTTCAATCAAGAGAAGTTGGTATTGCTGCGAAGGATTCCACTCTATGCTTTGAATGGTCGTTACCCTTCCTATGAATCATTTCATGAAGACTTATGTCCATTGCCATTTGTCATGACACTTTTCCCACATCTAGTAGTACAAATCTTGAGTGTTCTATGATGATCTATTATTTCGAGCCTAATAATTTTAAAATGATTCCCTCCATGGATTTTTCAGGTTTGAACCATATCCTCATTAACTCTAGTCATTCAGGGTTTTGGATACACACACACACAAGCACACGTGCATGTTCTTGAACATGTCTTGGCATGTGCACATGCACACACACAGATATACACACACATATGTATATATGTTTTTTAAAAAGCACCCTAGGTTGCTACCCATCCAAATCCATAGATCGGTACTGATCCAGGACTTGGAAGAATTCCAAGTTTTGGCTTCCTAGAGACGCGGGTTTAGTGGGCTATATAACCCATCATCTCTGTTTTGAATCCTCACTTGCGTTTTTAAGTCTAAAGCTTTAGATCCCACCATTAGAGAACTTTTCTCCTCCAATCGAAACCTTTCTCCATTCGTACCTAGAACCGTCATCGCCCTACATCACTCAAACCTTGCCTCACCGTGGTCGAACTCTAGCCACCATCCAGACCTAATAGATTTTTCCATTGACCCAAGACCTAAGACAATACCCTTTTAGCTTTGATTGCTCGGACTCATCCTCACTTCGTGCATAGGTAGGCGATGGTTTGAATGCAGGTGAACCCGAAGTTGTTAGATAAGGCCGATGTTAGCAGTTGTGTTTTGGGATCGGAGAAGATGGAGGAGGAGGGTGAAAATTTCCTAAGTAGTTGGATCGGTATAACTCTAACACTATGATGAATTTCACCATCCAAGTTCATAAGTAAACTCCGCTTTGTGGATTTGTGCCAAATCCCTTCTTCATTTCAAATCATTTCCAAAGCATGGTCGATAACGTGAAGCTTGTTGGGAGGTCAGCAATGATGGTCGCATCGGATGATATCCAAACCCTTAAAATGAATTGTTAAATAATATCAAAAATCTAAACAGTACAACACCACACAACACCACACTAGAAGTCGCTTTAGCATAGTGGTCGTCTTTTAATTAATCCGATGTTGATTTCTATCAAGTTTGTTTTTACAAAAATAGATCAGAGATGTTCCAAACGTCTTGCCGCTCAAGCCATAGGTACATCCACATCCAAATATGTTGAATCTAATGCCAAGTCAAGTTCAATTATGACCCTGCTTGCACAATGAACTCCAGTACAGCATGCACAGCAGTAAGAAAATCCTTAGTTCCATAGCAAATTCCGGAGAATCTAGTAGAGCCAGTGTGCGGACCAAAAATAGAACCTGCTCCCGACACTCTCGAAGATGCCGTTCTTTTAGATGATCCTATTGATTCCGTTACTTCTAAGATTGATGAGGGATAACTTTGTAGAATCCGTAACAAGCATGGATTTCCATTTGATGACGTACTTGTTGACGGCAAAAATGGGCATCGACACCTAATAAATCTCTAGAGATTAAATGATGAATGAAATCAAAACATCACAGATAAAGTAAATGAACACACAAGTTTTACAGTAGTTCGGCAAAACTCTGCTTTTGTCCGCTCCAATAATCTTTTATTTATATTGTAAGATTACAAGTACAGTTGTTTTTTCCTTAGAAAATTAACGGAGAAAGAGAGACGCATGATGAAAAATAGCAAGAAAGAAGATCCCCTACAATGAGCCATGTCTGCTATATTTATAGGTGAAGACATACATGGATCGTGCTGAAATTTCGCAAGAAGAACCTCCAAGGCCAAACGACCGGACCCACAAAATTAGGGTCAATCGCGCACCACAAAAACAATCGATGCCTATCACTTTTGTTTGCACGTAGTACCCAACCATCTATATGTTGGGTCCCATGTGTCCTCTACTCCCTGTTTTTGACGTTGTTTCATCGATCGCCTTTGTGGCTGTTGAGTTATGGATCAATCATTGTTGATTTGTACTACCAATCCGAGTGATCCGTATCCATATCGATTCATGTTGATCCATAATGAAGATGTTCCATATCCGATCCATATTGGGGATGGATCATTATCGATCCATTTTGGAGATGGATGGATCATTGTCGATCCATTTTGGAGATGGACCATAGCCGATCCATATTGGAGATGGATCATTATCGATCCATTTTAAAGATGGATCATACCCGATACATAATAGAGATGGATCATTGCAGATCTATTTTGGAGATGGATCATAGCCGATCCATGTTGGAGATTGATCAAATCTGATCCATTATGAAAGACAACCGTACCCGATCTTTTTTCAGTTGAAATGTGGAATTCATTCTTAGCCAATTCTAGAATGCTATTCGCATGAATCTGTATGACTATCATACATAATCTTGTCCATAATCAATCTCCAATCTTTGTAACCATCTCTTTGGGCTTTCTATCTTGATGATCATGAAGTCTGTTGGGTTAAATCCGCTTGTATACTGCCTTTCCAAAGGGCGAGTTAACACTTTGCCCCTCAAAACATTCCTCGCGATAGGAATGTGCGTTTTGAATTGAAGCAAGTTAGAGACGCCGGAAAGAAATCATCCAATTTTAAAAACAGACGCTATCCTTCCAATGAACATTCTTTTCTGAAGAGTCATATCTCCATCTGTTCATCGTGACACTTGGCCGATACTCGATAGTATATTTTCTGGATTGTAATTTGCCAATTAATATTTGTGCCTAGTTCCATTGAGCTAGTAGGCCTTGGTTATCTGCTCTGGTTCTTTCTTTGATAACTCCAGATGAAAATTCAATTTCTGTCAATTTTAAGAAATTGAATTTTTGGGATGCACACATGCATGTTCATGTACACGTTTTTGTCGTTGGCTCTTGGATGTGTTCGTACGCTCATGGGTCGTTGCCAATTTGGTGGAATGCAGTTCAATCATTTGCATTTTTTTTAAAATAAACTGATCCCCTTTCTATTTCATTCATTTATCACCGATCCCCTCTTTCTTTTTTATTCATCGATCCCTTCTCGCACCAAATCTCCATGGATATGGGACGAAGGGATCAAAGAAGTTGATGTTGGAAAAATCAATAATGATGACTGGTTGTGGGTTTGAAGCATATGGGTTGACCTTGAGTTTAAAGTGGCCTACCACACTTGATCACTTAGGAGATGAAATAAGGGGCGATTTTGATTAACTACAGGCATGATTGGGTTTGGATATTGATGGCAAGAGGAATAGTGTTTCTTCAAAAATGATTTTGGGTGTAGGATTTCTTTTAATACTCGTTTGAATTCGTCGTAGGCGATACACCAACGAACAGGAACAGAGAAACCCTTGCTGTACATGATTCTTTCCTGGATGATGTAGCGTAAAGCTTTGTGGAGGATATGTCGTTTATCATTCCTCCATTTGGAAAGAAATCCCTGTAGCAAATAATCTTTAATAAGAGTAATCTACAACTCCCTTTCTAGCTCCATCTCCAGAACCTAATAAATATCCATTTAGTCGATGCTCGGAGCATTTAGTACTTCAATCGGTATCAAGCCAATCTTCTACGTATCTCCAGAACTAGCTAGCTTGGCCAGTGACTCGTCCTTTTCATTTTGTTTTTAGGGAATATGTGTAATGGTTTAATACTCAAAGTCGGCCAGTATCTCTTGGACCCGGCGGAGATAAGGAGCAAGTCCCTGCCCCCTAGCCTGATAATCTCCCCTGACTTGGCATATTAATAACTGGGAATCCCATAAGATTTTAAGAGATTTTGTTTCCAATTCTCTGGCAAGTTTGAGTCCAATAATCAGAGCTTCATACTCGACTTTGTTGTTCATTGCAGGGAAGTCAAGCTTCAAAGCGTAGCAAATTGATTGATCCTCTGGACTTACTAGCACAACTCCGGCTCCAGAACAACGATCATTGGATGCTCCATCCGTATACATTTTCCACCTAATGGTATAAGCTCCATCGCTCTCTGGGAGATTATCCTTTGTAGTGAATTCTGCTATAAAGTCTGCGAGTGCCTATCCTTGAATGGCTCTCTGAGGGAGATAAGTGATGTTGAATTGGCTCAGTTCGATGTTCCACTTTAGTAACCTTCTAGACGTCTCAAGTCATTGTAAGATCTGTCATAACGGTTGATCGGTGTAAATGTTGATGGGATGAGCCTGAAAATAAGGGCGGAGCTTTCGTTAAGCAATCAAGCAGTATGCCAATTTCTCTATCTTCGGATAGTTCCTTTTAGCTCCTGTTAAAGCTTGCTAACATAATACTGACCTATGGATTTGATTCTCCTCATGAAGCAATGCGACACTTATAATGTGTGCCGACATGACCAAGTAGATATATAAATCTTCATGATCCAGTGGCTTAGATAAGATGGGAGGTCTATCTAAGTGATTTATCAGAGCTTGAAATGCATCAACGCAGTCCTTCATCCATTCAAAGTTTTTTTCCCTCTTTTGATTAGGTCAAATAAGAAACGTCACTTGTCGGTGTGGAGATGAATCTACTTAGGGCGGTAACCTTCCCATTTATGATATGTACTTATTTGATAGTCTTTGGTGCCTAAATGTTGCAAATTGCTGAAATCTTCTCAGAATTAGCTTTGATTCTGTGACCATTGACAACGAAACCCAAGAATTTTCCCGATGCAATGTCAAAAAACATTTCAGAGGATTGATCTTCATTTTGTAATATCAAAGAATGTTGAACATTGCTACTAAATATCTAATGTGGTCGCTCGTCGTGACTTCACAAGCATATCATCCACGTATACCACCATCGTGTAGGATCTAGATTAACCCTAGAGGGGGGGTGAATAGGGTTAATGGCAAATTTTTTCGAATTAAACACAGAAACTAACTGCAAAAATAAATATGCTGAAAAGTAAATCACACACAAAATTTACCCAGCTTCGGCAACCCCTGCCTACTGCTGCATTCCCAGATTTCTATTAGAATTGAACAGTTTCCCGCTTACAAACACTCTAACAGACTTGCAAACCCTGCTACCGCCTATAGAGTTTTGCAAACTCGCAAACCCTGCTAACTGGACTTACTCTAACTAGACAATCTGACTACACCTAAACCCTAGGTGGTGACTTACAAATTCTTTTGACTCCAAAAGAAAAGAAACAACTTCAAAATTAAAAAACAGGAGCAAAAATTAAATTATAAACTATAATCCCTGAAATTTTTTTTTTCAAATAAAAATAAGAAAAACCCCTTTATTTTTAAACCCTAAACTACAACCCCCTCTTTATAATAAAGTCTTATTTGTAATAAACAAGGCCGACCCCTTGTTAATTTCCACCCGATCCATTGTGAAAAAGAAAGAGAAAAAAAAATGCGGCCGATCCTTTTCTTTTTCAATTTAGGGCTTCGGTTCTTCTGTGAGATTTGGGGCTTTGTTCTGATGATTGATTCTTTGACTTGTGTTGATCTTTCTCACGCTCGTTCTCTGATGATTTGATGCTTGTTGCTAGCTCGTTCTCTGATAATCGAGTTTACTGTTGCGGTATGTAATCTTTTTGCTTGTTTGTGGTTTTGTGATTTTCGAACTCGATTGTTCTGTTGTCTATGATGATTTCTTGGGGTGTATTTATAGGGTTGAAACCCTAATTAACACTGTCAGATTTGATTTCTTCATGTCATTGATTATTTTTCTGAATTTGTTCTGGATTTGGAGTATTCCTTTCTTGATTCAATTTCGAACAATTTCTGACCATATTTGAATTCGAATTAATTAATTCGAAAATTTCTTGCTGTATTTGTTGTATCGGTCCCCATTTGAATTAATACTGACCATATGTGACTTCAAGAAATTTTATGCAGAGATTTCTTTCCAAATTAGATTTTCTTTGACTTAATCAAAGACTTAATCAAAAGATACGAATTTTGTTCTTTAACTTCGGCTTGATTTCTGCACTGATTTGTACTTGCCATTGTCTTTGCTTTCCCTACTGCACATTCACCTGTTTACTATATATGTGCATATATACGAATGTATGTGTGTATGCATATATTTTCGGGTTTGTACTTGGATTTGAACTGCTTCATATTATGTTGATCTTGATTTTGGAGCTGCCACTGACTTCTTTGTTGTAACTTGAAACTGTTTTGACAATTCGAGTTTCACTTGCATACTCCATGTTGCATTATCACTGTGTTACATTGTAGCTCCATCTTGACTTGAATTTTTTCACTGTATCAGATTCTACACTTGTTCATGTATTCAACTGTTGCACTTGAGTTTGTTTCCACTGCTTCATCAAGTTGTATTCATCCCTTGTATGCTTCAAGTTGCCTTGAGTTGAACTTATCTTGGGTTTGACCTTGTTTGTGACTTTTGTGCATTGTGCTACTGATTTTGGTCGAGACTTTGTTTGTTGCAGTTTGTCACTGTAATTGCTGTTACATTACTTCACAGTGTTGCATTTGTTCATGTAGCTCTCTGTGTTGTTTTGTCTCTGTTTGCTTGGTAGCAGCTATGTAGTTGCTATGCATCACTATATATATATATATTCTCTGTTTGGTATTGGTGCAGTTTCCATTACTGTTGTGCCTTTGGGAGTTTGCACTGCTTCATGTTGAATTTGTGCAGTGTTGTACTTGTTGCCTTGTATCACTGGTTCATTCTGGTTGGTGCAGTATTCATGTTTTTTGTTGGTCTGGACTTTTGTGGGATATTTGACTGTTTCTGGCTTGATGTTGTTAATGCATTCATGACCACTGTCTTGCATATTTTTGATAAAGTGTGACTGATGCTGCACTTGGTCTTTGTTCTTCTCTGTTATGTTGCTTTGAATGAATTAGTGTTTTGTTGTAGTTTGTGCACACGAGTTGGTGTGGCAGCGCACACGTATACGAATGTACACGTGTGTACTGCAACCACTTATAATTGCCTGTTCCTGATAAAAAAATACTGATATGCACAGATATTGCACAATCAAAGATGATGACAATAACCCATGTATCTGAGACACAAACAAATTTTATTTTTGCAAATTTAAATTTGTTTGTTTTCAGATTACTGTTGTAGTTGCTAATTATACAGGTACACAGGAGACAGGACGAGAAGTGGAGCTGGACAATGCAGATAGATGCAGATGTGCAGACAGAGTGAAAAAAAAACTGAGTGTTGAGTGTTGTAGTGAGAAAAGTAAAATGTATGAACTGATGTATGTATATATATAGAGAGAGCTGAAAACTTTGTATTGTTTAAGTGTTGTAATAAAATATTATATTGAATAAAAAATACTAGTTGAATTATATAGATTCTGTGCAATAGTATAATTATTCAATATGAATATTTCTTCCTTTCTGTATACAGTCCAACCTGCAAACACATATATATTTTGATATATATGTTTGTTATCATCAAACAAAAAATCACATCAAACAATCTCCCCCTTTTGATGATGACAAACATATATATTAAAGATTTTGAAATGCTAATACATGTGTTTGAACATGAAATTTTTAGCTCCCCCTATTTGAATGCTCCCCCTACAACCAAGACCACACCCTATTTTGACGATAACAAAAATTACAAAAGAATAAAAGAACTAAAGAAAAATTAACTAACAACATTTAACCAAATTTGTTGAAATAGGTCAAAAAATATTTACTTTCTCATCAAAATCTTGTTCTTCTCCCCCTTTTGTCATTATCAAAAGACTGACAAAAAAAATGGAACAGTAGGAACAAAAAATAATATATCATAACGAGATAAAAACTTCCATATTGTAGAGGATGGATCGATGATCAGTTATAATAAGAAGAGAGATATTTTAACATTAATTGGACATTTAAGCAAAAAAACAAAAAAACAAGCACTTACTAACCACGCATAACCATAAGGACTTTTAAATGGGATTAGCAGTTACTTATTAGTCTAAGCATCCAGACTATTAAGTGAGACCAGAATACTTAGTTACCATACTCCATCCATGCATAACCATAAGGACTTTTAAATGAGAATGGAGTAATGATAAAAATAATTCACTCACATGCTCCATCCATGCATAACCATAAGGACTTTTAAATGAGAATAGATGCATGAGAGTTATTATTATTTATTATTATAATTTTTTTTATATTTTAAAAATAATTCACTCTTCTTATTTTATCAAACCATTATGAACGATAGAAAGATGGTAGAAATAGAAATGATCGTGGAATAAGTTACCAAGTTAATTATATTATGTAATATCCAGTACTGAATACCATATTCGAACCAATCTTTGGAAAATATCCAAAACTTGTTTGAATCCTAGAAATTGAAGTTGAAAGTATATATCCAAGAATATTTCAACCTAACAATGAAAAATGGTTAGTCAATTTCTATAATCCCCAAATCCAAACGTAATCTAGAAAATCTTTCTTCGGGGAGGGGTTTTGTGAAAATATCAGCAAGTTGAGCCTCAGTTGAAATATATTCAATGCAAATGTCTTCCTTAGCAATGTGATCTCTAAGAAAGTGGTGTCTCACATCAATGTGTTTTGTGCGTGAATGATGAACAAGATTATTTGATAAGTCTATTGCACTTTTACTGTCACATTTTAATGGAACTTGTTTATAAACTAAGCCAAAATCAGAAAGAGTTTGCATCATCCATAAAATTTGAGCACAGCAACTTCCTAAAGCAATATATTCTGCTTCAGTGGTGGATAATGCAACACAATTCTGTTTTCGACTTGACCATGAAACTAATGAATGTCCTAGCATGAAACATGTCCCACTGGTGCTTTTCCTGTCAACCAATGAACCAACATAATCAGCATTAGAATAACCAACTAAATCAAAGTTTTCACAAGAAGGGTACCATAATCCAAATTTGTGTATGTGTGAAAGATATCTCAAAATTCGTTTAGTGGCTTTCAAATGAGATTCTTATTAGATTGAAAACGTGCACACAAACACACAGAAAACATAATATCAGGTCTAGAAGCAGTAAGATAGAGAAGTGAACCAATTATCCCTCGATATTTTTTCTGATCAACAGCACTTCCTTTCTCGTCTTTGTCCAACTTTGTTGATGGGCTCATAGGAGTTCTCAATGGTTTGGAGTTCTCAACTCCAAATTTCTTCAACAGTTCCAACACATACTTGGATTGCGAAATGAAAATGCCATCACTGCTTTGCTTGATTTGAAATCCAAGAAAATATTTCAATTCTCCAACCAAGCTCATCTCGAATTTAGCCTGCATGACTTGTTCAAATTTCTCGCACAAGAGTTCATTAGTAGCACCATAAATGATATCATCCACATAAATCTGAACAATCAAAAAATCACTTCCTTTATGTAATAGAAACAGTGTCGTGTCAGCACTCCCCTTTTCAAAGCCATTTTCCAAAAGATATGTACAAAGGCAGTCATACCAAGCTCTAGGAGCTTGCTTAAGACCATATAATGCTTTTTCAAGTTTATACACATGATTTGGAAAAACATGATTTTCAAAACCGGGGGGTTGTTCAACAAAAACTTCTTCTTTCAGATCACCATTTAGAAATGCACTTTTTACATCCATTTGTTTTAGTTTGAAACCTTTATAACAAGCAAAGCTGAGCAAAATCCTAATGGCTTCTAACCTAGCAACTGGTGCAAATGTCTCATCAAAATCTATGCCTTCTATTTGGTTATATCCTTTTGCGACCAACCTAGCTTTGTTTCTAATTACATTTCCTGATTCATCAAGTTTGTTTTTGAACACCCATTTAGTTCCTACAATTGGATAGTCATTAGGCCTAGGAACTAATTTCCAAACTTTATTTCTCTCAAATTGATTAAGTTCATCTTGCATTGCTAAAACCCAACTTTCATCATTAAGAGCCATTTCAACAGAATCAGGTTCTATTTCAGAAATAAAACCACTATGACAACAAAACGCACACAAATTTTTATCAAATGCAGAGCGAGTGCGTATACCTTCCGTAGGATCTCCTATAACCAATTCAGGAGGATGATTGGATTTGAACTTCAATCTATCAGCATCAACAGTCCTACTTCCATCTTTCTCAGTAGATGTCCCTTCTTTAATGCCTTCATGATCTACCCCATCATCACCCGTTTTTTCAGTCGTCCTTTCCAGATCAGATTCATCAAATTTCACATTGACTGATTCAACAATTGTCTTTGTTCGTTTGTTGTATATCCTGTAAGCCTTGCTCCTGGTTGAATAGCCCATGAAAATTCCCTCATCCGCCTTTGATTCAAATTTTCCAAGTTGATCACCTGTGTTAAGAATGAAACAAGGGCATCCAAAAACACGAAAATAAGAGATGTTAGGTTTCCTTTCATGCCACACTTCATAAGCAGTTTTGCCAAGTATTGGTCTAATCATTACTCTATTCATTACGTAGCACGAAGTATTCACCGCCTCTGCCCAAAAAGTTAGAGGTAGTTTATACTCACTCAACATGGATCTAGCCAATTCTTGTAATATACATTTTTCCTTTCAACCACCCCATTTTGTTGAGGTGTTCGTGGGGCAAAAAATTCATGTTTTAAACCATTTTCTTCACAAAAGTTTTCAAATTCTGAGTTTTCAAATTCGCCTCCATGATCACTTCTCAAAGTTTTAATTGAAACTCCTTTTTCATTTTGAACAAGTTTAGCAAATTTTGAAAAATAATCAAAAGATTCAGACTTTTTGGCTAAGAAATAAACCCATATAAATCTAGAATAATCGTCAACCAATACATAACAATAACGTTTTCCATTCAAGCTTGCAATTTCATTTGGTCCAAATAAGTCCATATGAATTAATTCGAGGACCCTTGATGTGCTAACAATGTTTTTAGGGCGAAATGATGATCGACTAAGCTTGCCCAAGGAACATGCTTTACACACTTTGTTATCTTTAAATTTCTGATGTGGTAACCCTCTGACTAATTCTTTCGTTTCAAGATTTCTTAAGAGACTCATGCTAGCATGTCCAAGTCTCCTATGCCATAAAGATGCCTCTTCGTCAGTGGCTACCAAACATCTGGAAAGATTTAGATTGTCAAACGAAAGTGAGTAAACATTTCCTTTTCTTTTGCCCATAAAAACAATGTTATTAGAAGTTTTATCAATGATTTTGCAAGTATCACTATCAAAAACCACATTCATACCTTTGTCACATAGTTGGCTAATAGAAATGAGATTGTGATGCAAATTATCAACGTATAAAACATTAGTCAATGAAAAAGTACCATTACTTACTTCACCTTTCCCAATAATCTTACACTTGCTATTATCTCCCATGATCACATTTCCACCTCTAAACTTCTCTAGGCTAAGGAACTTAGATTTATCACCTGTCATATGTCTAGAACAACCTGAATCTAGAAACCAATCTTGTTGCTCCTTAGCCCGCCAACAGACCTACATAAAGAGAGAGGAGGATGACCTAGAGAAACTCTTAGGTCCAATGATATTAGTAACTGAAGCATTGTGAACAAACAATCCCTTTGGAACCCAAACTTGTTTTGTCCTTTTATTTTTGTTCCTATAGACATGAAATTTGTTTGTAGAATTCGTAGGAACCCAAACTTGTATAAATTTTGTGTTCTTGTTCCTATGACTACAATTTTCAACACGATGTCCAATTTCACTTCTAACAAAGACACTCTTACCTTTTGCATGATCATCAACCTGTGTTTTCCCAAAACCTAGTCCTTTTCTGTTATTAGCAAAGAGTTGATTTCCCAATAACATGTTAAATGATTTTTCTCCTCTTGAAAAGTTATTCAGAGATTTCTCAAGATTTTGGACTTTGGTTTTTAGTGTTGTGTTTTCAGTCACAAGTGTGGTGCATCTATTTATAAAATCCTTTTTCCTAGTGTCAATGGTTTCCTTAAGACTCGAGTTTTCTTTTTCAAGATTATCGAAGCTATTCTTAAGTCTTGATATTTCTGAATCTAAAATTTTACATTTTTTACAATCTAGGTTTTGAATATTTTCAAGTTCAGTTTCTAACCTAGTATTCTCATGAACGAGTTCTCTCCTGTCAGACTTCAATTTTTCAATTTTAGTTTCAAGAGTATCAATTGTATTAGTAAAATCATAACACATCAAAACAAGTTCTTTATAAGAATAGTTACGTACCTCACTGGTTTCCTCTGAACTTGTTGATGAATCTGATTTTGCCATAAGGCACAAGTTAGCCTCTTCTGAGCTATTATCCGAAACTTCTTCTCCTTCTTCATCATCCCATGTTGCTGCAAAGGCCTTCTTCTTCTTTTTCTTTCCTTTGTTGTTTTTGAGAAGTGGGCATTTCTGTTTGAAGTGGCCAGGCTTTTTGCAGTTAAAGCATGTCAATTCATTATCGGAATTGTCAGAATCTTTTGACCTATTACCACTTGTTTTCTTCTTGCGTGGCCTGAATTTTGACCATTTTCTAAGATTATTGACAGCCATCGCAAGCTCTTCAATTGGATCTTCTTATTCTTCATCGCTTTCTTCTTTGCTCTTCAAGGCAATTGTCTTCTTTTTTGATTCGGAGTTGTTACGTTCCTCCTTTGCCTTTAGCTCAAGCTCATATGTCATCAAGTTTCCGATCAACTCCTCCATGCTTAGTTTACTCAGATCTTTCGATTCTTGTATTGCCGTGACTTTTGCCTCAAAGTTCATTGGTAAGACTCGCAGTATCTTCTGCACAAGCTCTACTTCAGTGAAGACCTTCCCAAGCGCTCTAGCATTGTACACCAAAGTTGAAAATCGTCCAAACATATCCTTTATGCTCTCGCCCTTTTCCATCACAAAGTTTTCGTATTCATTGCTAAATAGAGCTAGTCGTGACTCCTTGACTTGAGAAGTTCCTTCGTGTGTCACCTCCAGAGTGTGCCAAATTTCCTGTGCTGTTGTACAATGGGAAATTCTATTAAACTCATTTTTATCAAGAGCACAGATCAAAGCGTTCATTGCTTTGGCATTTGTAGTTTTTAGTTTCTTATCGTTAGCATCCCACCTATCCTTAGGTTTAGGAATCTTAGTATCACCAATAACTATAGTGGGAGATTTATAGCCAGTTTCAATAATATCTCAAACATCATAATCGACAGAACTAAGATAAATACTCATCCTAACTTTCCAATAAGCATAATCATTCCCATTAAACATGGGTGGTCTAGCAATGGATTGCCCCTCAGAAAAAGCATTATTTGGTGGATTCATGACTCTAGAGTTAAAGTAAAATACCTAGCTTTGATACCACTTGTAGGATCTAGATTAACCCTGAAGGGGGGGGGGGGTGAATAGGGTTAATGGCAAATTTTTTCGAATTAAACACAGAAACTAACTGCAAAAATAAATATGCTGAAAAGTAAATCATACACAAAATTTACCCAGCTTCGGCAACCCCTGCCTACTGCTGCATTCCCAGATTTCTATTAGAATTGAACAGTTTCCCGCTTACAAACACTCTAACAGACTTGCAAACCCTGCTACCGCCTATAGAGTTTTGCAAACTCGCAAACCCTGCTAACTGGACTTACTCTAACTAGACAATCTGACTACACCTAAACCTTAGGTGGTGACTTACAAATTCTTTTGACTCCAAAAGAAAAGAAACAACTTCAAAATTAAAAAACAGGAGCAAAAATTAAATTATAAACTATAATCCCTGAATTTTTTTTTTCAAATAAAAATAAGAAAAACCCCTTTATTTTTAAACCCTAAACTACAACCCCCTCTTTATAATAAAGTCTTCTTTGTAATAAACAAGGCCGGCCCCTTGTTAATTTCCACCCGATCCATTGTGAAAAAGAAAGAGAAAAAAAAAATGCGGCCGATCCTTTTCTTTTTCAATTTAGGGCTTCGGTTCTTCTGTGAGATTTGGGGCTTTGTTCTGATGATTGATTCTTTGACTTGTGTTGATCTTTCTCACGCTCGTTCTCTGATGATTTGATGCTTGTTGCTAGCTCGTTCTCTGATAATCGAGTTTACTGTTGCGGTATGTAATCTTTTTGCTTGTTTGTGGTTTTGTGATTTTCGAACTCGATTGTTCTGTTGTCTATGATGATTTCTTGGGGTGTATTTATAGGGTTGAAACCCTAATTAACACTGTCAGATTTGATTTCTTCATGTCGTTGATTATTTTCCTGAATTTGTTCTGGATTTGGAGTATTCCTTTCTTGATTCAATTTCGAACAATTTCTGACCATATTTGAATTCGAATTAATTAATTCGAAAATTTCTTGCTGTATTTGTTGTATCGGTCCCCATTTGAATTAATACTGACCATATGTGACTTCGAGAAATTTTATGCAGAGATTTCTTTCCAAATTAGATTTACTTTGACTTAATCAAAGACTTAATCAAAAGATACGAATTTTGTTCTTTAACTTCGGCTTGATTTCTGCACTGATTTGTACTTGCCATTGTCTTTGCATTCCCTACTGCACATTCACCTGTTTACTATATATGTGCATATATACGAATGTATGTGTGTATGCATATATTTTCGGGTTTGTACTTGGATTTGAACTGCTTCATATTATATTGATCTTGATTTTGGAGCTGCCACTGACTTCTTTGTTGTAACTTGAAACTGTTTTGACAATTCGAGTTTCACTTGCATACTCCATGTTGCATTATCACTGTGTTACATTGTAGCTCCATCTTGACTTGAATTTTTTCACTGTATCAGATTCTACACTTGTTCATGTATTCAACTGTTGCACTTGAGTTTGTTTCCACTGCTTCATCAAGTTGTATTCATCCCTTGTATGCTTCAAGTTGCCTTGAGTTGAACTTATCTTGGGTTTGACCTTGTTTGTGACTTTTGTGCATTGTGCTACTGATTTTGGTCAAGACTTTGTTTGTTGCAGTTTGTCACTGTAATTGCTGTTACATTACTTCACAGTGTTGCATTTGTTCATGTAGCTCTCTGTGTTGTTTTGTCTCTGTTTGCTTGGTAGCAGCTATGTAGTTGCTATGCATCACTATATATATATATTCTCTGTTTGGTATTGGTGCAGTTTCCATTACTGTTGTGCCTTTGGGAGTTTGCACTGCTTCATGTTGAATTTGTGCAGTGTTGTACTTGTTGCCTTGTATCACTGGTTCATTCTGGTTGGTGCAGTATTCATTTTTTTTGTTGGTCTGGACTTTTGTGGGATATTTGACTGTTTCTGGCTCGATGTTGTTAATGCATTCATGACCACTGTCTTGCATATTTTTGATAAAGTGTGACTGATGCTGCACTTGGTCTTTGTTCTTCTCTGTTATGTTGCTTTGAATGAATTAGTGTTTTGTTGTAGTTTGTGCACACGAGTTGGCGTGGCAGTGCACACGTATACGAATGTACACGTGTGTACTGCAGCCACTTATAATTGCCTGTTCCTGATAAAAAAATACTGATATGCACAGATATTGCACAATCAAATATGATGACAATAACCCATGTATCTGAGACACAAACAAATTTTATTTTTGCAAATTTAAATTTGTTTGTTTTCAGATTACTGTTGTAGTTGCTAATTATACAGGTACACAGGAGACAGGACGAGAAGTGGAGCTGGACAATGCAGATAGATGCAGATGTGCAGACAGAGTGAAAAAAAAACTGAGTGTTGAGTGTTGTAGTGAGAAAAGTAAAATGTATGAACTGATGTATGTATATATATAGAGAGAGCTGAAAACTTTGTATTGTTTAAGTGTTGTAATAAAATATTATATTGAATAAAAAATACTAGTTGAATTATATAGATTCTGTGCAATAGTATAATTATTCAATATGAATATTTCTTCCTTTCTGTATATAGTCCAACCTGCAAACACATATATATTTTGATATATATGTTTGTTATCATCAAACAAAAAATCACATCAAACACATCGCCCTTCCAATCCGATCATTATACATTAGGTTAACTAGGCGTTGATAGGCTGCTCCATCATTCTTCAGTCGAAATGGCATTACCATATAGCGGCACAATCCAACGTTGGTAATAAAATTGGTTTGCTTCTATTCAGGACATCAGGGTTTGATTATATCCAGAGTATGCATGCATGAAAGATAGCAATTCATGTCCTGTAGTTGAGTCCACCAGCTGGTCAATCCTCGAAAGTGGAAAGCCGTTTTTCGGGCATGCCTTGTTTAGATTGGAGTGGTTGACGTATGTTTGCCACTTTCCATTAGCTTTTCTCACAAGAGATGGATTGGATACCTATTTCGGGTAGAAGGCGTCATGGATAAACCCATTATTTTTTAGTTTATCCACCTCCTCTTTAAGTGCAGCAAATCTCTTCAGATCCATGCCGCGTCGCTTTTGTTTCACCGAAACATGCCTCGGCTCGATACTCAATGCATGGCTTGCGATAGTCAGTGAGATCACACACATGTCAGAATGGGTCCAAGCGAACATATCAAGATTCGCTCGGAGAAAGCCAGCTAATTCCTTGATCATTGCACTGAGCCATAATCCGATTTACAGGACCCGTGATGGGTCATCATGGCTGACCATAATGTCGATCGTTAGCTCAGCGGGTGTGACCTTGGATTCTTTAGGCTCCACTTCTTCATCTTTTGGGTTTATATCTTTATACAACCGACTGTGATGTTGTTGCTTGATATTAGCCTTATGTTGTGAGCTCAAAAATGCTTAAGTGAATTTGCCCAAGTAGTAGGATCGGTTGCGATCCCTTATATTAGTGGGACTTAAGCAGTTTTTGGTTTGACATGAACATACTAAACTATATGAACTTGAAATCAAACATTGGGATATGCCATATATGACTTGCATACTTAAACTAGCATATGGCCTTGAATCAGTTGTTTACCACTTCAGACTTGAATAGATTAGCATATTTGTACTTGTTGTAACATACGTCTTGAATGAACTTGAATATGAACATTAGATTCTTATATATCGATAGCTAATCCTTGAATTTGAACATAACTTTTTCACGTAACCATCGGCATGAAATCCAGTTGGAACGATCATCGATGACGGCCACTCCCATCGAGCTTCTGAGTTTCGCCATAACTGCCATATAGTATTGAACTATATTACATTGCACAACACCGACTGAAATGTACTTGGCATGAGAAACATCTGAATTGAGTTTGCAAAGTCACCTAGGCGATGGGATCAGTGCCAGTCCCTTGCCTAGGCATGTCTTGTAACTTCAACATTTTAGTGGTGTATGTAGGCATGGAGGACGATAGTTGGATTTGATGTCGATCCCTATGTTCAAGCATTTCTCTAATGCATAGTCATTGGCATGAAAGCTGGTCAGGACGACATATGATCTTTCGGATCTATTAATGAGCCTACGAGTCCAACAGTGACGGATTTTTAGATGCTTTGAGCGATTATCTTTAAATGGCCAAAGATCAGGCTTAGAAGCACGTTGAATCAAATGTCGAGTAGGGTTCAGCCTCATGGTGCACGCAACTGCATAGCTGGCTCTTGCTTTGAGTTTGAATATGCTTGTGTATTCGAGTAATGCACTCTCCATTCAATGTACCTGCGATCTATTACTCATCGTTTGGGTTGGTGTGATGATCAGTTGTCCATGAGCTTAGGCATCGATTCGACGATTCTATCTCTAGGCATCCTTTAGGCCGTAGCCTCGAGTAATTATAAACACTTGGTATTAGTCATAGTATTGAGCTATCACAATCAATCTTTGGATGATCACACTTCTACCCTTGGTTTCGAGTTGATAAATGTACTGCATGGACGGTCGAGTCTCATCCTAGTCATGTTTATACTCCCACCCAAGCTTTGAAGACTTAGAGTTGATTGATGAAATGCCGGTTCACATGCATCTTGTTTCTCGCTTGTGCCTCTAATTCTAGGGTATACGTTGATATGTAGGAAGGCAAGTCATGTCCACTTTTGGCGCAAATGTCACCATACTCTACATGAGAACCTAAAGAATAAACGGTCAAGTCACATCCAATCAGTGATTGATGCTCGCCCTATCGGACCAAGGGATAGAATTAGCTCAAGAGCAGTCGAATCATGCTCAACTAGTTTCATACTCCTCATAATGGATCAAAGGAGAGTGTTGGAGAATCAGTGATCAAGTTACACTCATTCATGGATTATTCTTCTATCCGCACTCTGGTGATTGGAGTTTTTTTGAGGGGATCTGAGTCACGTTCGTTTGTGTTTGGTATGGATCGATATTGACCATCGACCTAGCGGCATGATATAGAAAGATTGGATCAACATTGCTTATCGACCCAGTGGTACAATATAGTCGGTCGCCCGTAACTTCGGACGTCGTTTCGATTGACTTTGTATTAAGGCCTCATTGTAATCGTTGCCTTAAGACGTAAAGAACAACGATATGGAGCTATAAAGAGTTGTCGGATTCATTTTTTGGTGCTTTATACTCCTGCCTCCAGTCTTGGGTTAGTTGAATTAGTTCTGGGTGGTTGAATTCATTCGTAGTGAATTTATACTCCTCTTATCGAGTTCAGGTCGGAGTTATGAAATAGTGAGTGGTCAAACCGCACTTATCTATTTTTTATACTCATATCCATACTCTAGGGATAAGAATTTGTTGGTGGGCGGTCAAATCGCACCCAATTTGTGTTTATACTCCAGTCCACACTCTGGGGACTTAGAGTTATTCTGGAAAATGGTCGAACCCCATTTTCCTTAGTCATTTCTCCTGTCCTTGAGTCAGGGGCGGAAGTCGAAAAGTGGTCGTTTGTATCACGTTCACTCTTACTTCGAGTTCTTCATGTTGAATCGTAGGAAGGAGCTGATTAGTGGATGGTCGGATCGCATCCATTTTGGTATTTATACTCCAATCTGTGCTAGAGGACTAGAGTTGATCGATGGACGGTCAAATAGCGTCCATCTTTTCCTTGTGTTTATACTCGGTTTATAGTAGGGGACCAGAGTCTTATGATTGGTGGTCATTCACACTCTTTTGATTTATACTCCACCTGTTAGGTCAAGGTAAGAGTTGTCAAATGAACAGTCGAGTCTCGTTCATTCACGGGAAGGAATTCTACACCCAATATCGAGGGCAAAAATTAGGGAGTGGACGATTAATTTATGTCCACTTGGTGATTAAGCGATGGATGGTCGGACCACGTCTATGGTCCATGCTTAGGTTGAATGGTCAAGTCTCATCCAATTTGCTTAGTACTCCTCTTGTCAAGTCAAGGGAGAAGATTGTTGGGTGGATGGTCAAGTCACATCCACCTCACGTTTCAGTTGTGTCATTGTGTCAAGGGTGGCGGTTAATGAGTAGACGGTCAATTATGCCTACTTCAGGTAGAGCTCCCAGACTGCCTTATATGTTTAGGGCAGGAGTTAATGTGTGGACGATCAAATCACGTCTACTTTAGTCGGACCTCGATCTTGCTGAGCTTCGGGAGAAGCATAAGTATTTTGGTAAACTTCAAGTATGAGCTAGGGAGTGGATGGTCGGATCACATCTATTTTGATATTTATACTCTAGCCTGTGCTACGGGACTTGAGTTGATCGTTGGACGGTCGAACCATGTCCATCTTTTCTTTGTGTGTTTATACTCCGGTTCACACTAGGGGACTAGAGTTTTATGATGGGTGGTTAGTCACACCCATTTATGATTTATACTCCACTTGTCAGGTCAAGGTAAGAGTTGTTTAATAAACAGTCGAGTCGTGTTCATTCGTGGGAAGGAATTCTAAGCCTAGTGCCAAGGATAAAAGTTAGTAAGTGGATAGTTGATTCATGTCCACTAGGTGGTTACATGATATATGGTCGGACCACATCCAAGACCCATGCTTGGGTTGGACGGTCATGTCTTGTCTGATTTGCTTCGTACTCCTCCTGGCAAGTTAAGGAAGAGAGTTGTTAGATGGGCAGTCAAATCACATCCACCTCACATTGCATTCGTGTCCTTGTGGTAAGGGCGATAGTTAATGGGTATACGATCATTCATGCCTACTTTAAGTCGAGCTCCTAGACTGCCTATTGTATTTAGGGTAGGAGTTAATGTGTGAACGGTCAAATCACGTCCACTTTAGTTGGACCTCAGTCTTGCTAAGCTTCAAAAGAGGCATACATATTTTGGCAAACTTCAAGTATGAGCCGAGGAGTGGATGATCGGGTTGCATCCACTCTAAGTGTTTCTACACTTTTCAAGTCATAAATGTTATGTATGAGCTGAGGAGTGGATGATCGGGTTGCATCCACTCTAAGTGTTTTTACACTTCAAGTATGAGCTGAGGAGTGGATGATCGAGTAAGGCATAAATGTTATGTCACAATTGAAGCACGAAGTAGGAAGTGGATGGTCGAGTCACACCCATTTTCCATTTCGAGTATTGCCCCCAAGTCAGGGGCATATGGTAACTGATGAGTGGTTGAATCATGCTTGTATTATGATCCTTCGAAGGTTGGATCATGGTCCATGGTGGTTAGTTGGCAGCCAACTCTAAGTACCTTGTCACCTACATTGTTAAGTAGTTTAGTTCAAGTTTGTCGTAGTTCACAACATAATTGAAATATAAATATTGATAAGTGAAACAGCGTCGTATGCTCACTATTCCACTTCGCTCTTGCCCTTCTCAGCTGGAAGTCGACCGTAGATGATCCAATTGATAATCAAAGTTCCTTATTGATAAGGGTCAGATGTTCCTTGCCCCCATACTATGGGGCTTGCACATATTGTTGAAACTCTCCTTTCGGGATTAGATTTCCGATCACATCTCGAAGGCATTTGAAATCGCCATTGTTATGACCATATGTATCTTGAAATGCACAACATTTCCTGGATTTCTTCTGGGTTTCGATGGACTCTCTCGAGGCTGGTTTCCAGTACTGCTCCAAGTCATAGTCCCCAAGTAGATGTTTTTGATTAAATCATCCAAAGGAGCATATGAGTCGAATTTTGGCATTCTAGGTCATCTCTTAGAATTTGGTCCTCATCTAAGGCCTCAATGCTACCTTCGTTTTGAATTTCTTTGGCCAACGGGCCTACATAATTCTTTCTACTATTAAGCTCTACCTCTTCTTTGCTTTGGTTCTAGTTCACTTTGCAATGAAAATGATCCAAGGTCGTAGGAGCCTCTCCATCTTATCAGTTGCCAAAGTCTTTCTTGGGGTCAATTCCCCTTATCAATGCCATCAGTATGATATTCTCATTGGGATTGCTTACTTTAGTGACGACGATGTTGAATCTCTATAGGAAGTCTTTAAGCGGCTCGACTAACGCTTGAAATTGGATAATGACATCACATCCTTGAGGTGAGTTTCATGCATCCTGAATTGCTGGGAAAACTTTCAAGCTAGTTGATCGAATGAGGATATGGACCCTAGCAGTAATCGAATAAACCACATGACCGCTACCCCTTTGAGAAATATAGGAAAGCATCTGCATATGATGGCATCCGTTGCTCTGGTGGAATCCATGTGCCACTCATAATTCATTCGATGCTGTTAGGGGTCTGTATTCCCAGCATATGTCGGCATGGTCAGCACATTGAATCTCCTCGGATATTCTACACGCTGAACAACTTTGATGAATAGGTTTTGACTAGGGAGACGCTTTAGTCATCGTCCGTCCGGTCCATTTTCAAGATACGGCTGCTTGTAATGCTTTTGAATAATGTATGCATGGTTGTCCAACATTTGAATGGTTGAGAATGCCGATAAAATGGTGAATCGATTAGGATGGGGTCGCTGATCGGTGATGATCCCCCAACTTTCACCCAAATGGGTTGTGATCCTTATAAGGCAATAAGGATGGCCTCTTGAGGTTGCATACCAAGTTTCAAGTCATTTGGAGTCCGTATACCCGAGTTATGACCAAAACAAGACGGGTCGGTATTGAAGGATTGGTGATAATTTATTTGGAGTCCGATCCGAGAAAATTTGCTATTTGTTTGGAGTTATCCACTGGTTCGCTTGGAGTTGCTAAACTTAAAGTGCTAGGTTGGTGATGAATGGTGCTTGGAGTCATATTGGTGTTTGCTCGGAGAAAATATTGGTTTTACCCAAGTTTGACCTTGGGCTAGAATTTCCCAACTTTGCTTCGGGTCGAATGGGTGATAACCCAAGTTCGACTTTAGGTTGAAACATATAGAGTCTTCCTCGAGTCATATCACTTAGTTCTCTAACCTTTAGGAGTATCATTTGAGTAGCAGTTCCTTGTCAATTCCTTGGTTGCTATTCAGCAAATGCCACTTGATCCCCTATGCCTCGGTCAGTCATAGAAAAAGTAGATAGAATGCATAGTCTTTAAGTTGAGTTTCGAATCCAGAATGCGAGGTACTGTGCTGCAGAATTTTTTTTAGTCTTTTTTTATGATGGATTGGTATGAATCCATTAAGAATGGATCGCATCCAATCCATTTTTGTTTGGATACTTAGCAAAATATTGGACTAAGAACGAATATGGATATGACTAATCAGCTGTAGATGTTTGAGCAACGATCAGTTGGAAAAATGATTAGTTGGAAGAATGATCGGGTGGAAAAATGTTCAGTCGGAATAATGATCTGCTGGAAAAACATCAGCTGGAATGATCAGCCACAATACGTGCTATGGAGGGATTATTGTCCAATCGATCGATTGGATGGACCGCATATGATCCATTTAAACATATTTCTTCATTTTGAACTTAGTGATTATTCCATTGGAAGCTTGTACATCTGTGGCTCCCTATTGCTCTCCATCTTCCAAAAGAGTGGTCTCCATGATATCTACTGTTTCATTAGCTAGTCGCGAGGAGGTATCAATGGCCTTCTCCTTCATAGAGGCATTATAGATAGCTTCCTTATAGGCTTTTCCAAGTCTAAGTAGAATAGAAAGCTTTATGAGGATAAGTCTGGATCTCTTCCTCATATTTGTGCAATCCATAAGTAGAATGGTGATCCAAAGATGGTGAGAATCATTTCTTAGTGAAAATACCAAAATGTTGATGCCAAAAATGGGCATCAACATATAATAGAATCTCGTATAGATTATATGATGAATGAAATTAAAACATCGTAGAGAAAGCAAATGGACATACAAGTTTTATAGTGGTTCGACAAACTCTGGCCTACATCCACTCCAATAATCTTTTATTTATATTGTAAGATTACAAGTACAGTTGTTTTTTGGCTTATAAAATTAATGGAGGAAGAGAGAAGCATGATGAAAAATAGCTAAAAAGAAGGCCTCCCACAATGAGCCATGTCCACTGTATTTATAGGCGAAGCCATGCATGGATTGAGATGAAATTTAAATGATCAGCGTCGATCATTTTTATTTGCACATGGCGCCCAACGACTGATAAGGTAGGTCCCTCATGTCCTCTACTCCCTGTTTCTGAAGTTGTTTTGTCATTCGCGTTTGTGGTTGTTGAGTTGTGGATCGATCATTGTTGATTTGCACTACTAATCCGAGTGATCCATGTCCATATCTATTCACACCGATCCATAATGAAGATGTTCCATATCCGATCCATATTAGGGATGAATCATTGCCAATCCATTTTGGAGATGGATCATTGCCGATCCATTTTGGAGATGGATCATAGACGATCCATATTGGAGATGGATCATTGCGGATCCATTTTGGAGATGGGTCATAGCTGATCCATAATGGAGATGGATCATTACCGATCCATTTTGGAGATGGATCATAGCTGATCCATAATGAAGATGGATCATTGCAGATCCATTTTGGAGATGGATCATATCCGATCCGTATTAGAGATGGATCATTGCTGATATATGTTGGAGAAGGATCATAGCCAATCCATTATGAAAAACGATCATACCCAATCGTTTTTTGAGTTGAAGTGTGAAATTCATACTTAGCCAATTCCAGAATGCTATTCACATGAATCCGTACAATTATCATCCATAGTCTTATCCATAATCGATCTTAAATCCCGGTAACCATCTCTTTAAGCTTTCTGCCTTGATGATCTTGAAGTCTGTTGGCTTAAATCCGCTTGTGTACTGCCTTGCCAAAAGGAGGGTTAATAGTACTAGTCCCATCTCGCCATCAAAGAGCTCACAATCCACCGGAGAGTTATGTTGCCTACAATAGGTACATGTGTTCGGCTGGTTGCATTCCACCGTTCAACCAATTCATCTGTCGAGTTTTAAATTTAATGCAATTGGCTTCGACGCAACTGCATCCGGATAGTTATGCCTTCCTCCTCAGCACATATATTGTCTTCATTGAGCACTTACATCAAGCTCCTAGTGACGAGGAGATTCGATACATATACAACTTCAAGAGCCGAAAAAGTTACAAAGCCATTACCGGCATGTGGAACAAGTTAAGCTATTTCAAAAGTGAGTGCTTCAACATTCGTTTCCCGCCTGGGTTTACATTTATATGGTTATCCGGACGTAAGTACCATTCCATGTACATTACATGAATTTTCCTTATAGTATGGAGACTTAACTCATATCTTGTTTCACTATCCAAATGTTCCGACGAGACCCAACAGCACGATGCTCTTAGATGGCGTTAATGGTCTTATGGCACATCCGACAGAAGATCGAGATATCAAAACACTTCTATCAAACAAGAATTTTCTTGCTCATGGTTTGTTGGAAGCATGCCGCAGTACTGGTATAATCCAAGTGGCTACTAGTGACGATGATGACACCTAGGCCAAAGGAGGGGAGGTTAATTCAGATGTACCCCCAGCCCCAAGTCTAGGGGCTGGAGTGGAAGAGAATGTCGAAGCAAGGGAAGAACATGCCAAGGAAGGCAAAATTATAGGTGGAAATGATGAGGCTGGTCATGATGGCATTGATGTGGGCCATGAGTCTTTGGCCGATCAGCCCAAGGATGACCAATAGCATGTCCTCAAAAAAGGGCTGGTTGTGGGGATTTCTATGGCGCAGTCTCCTACGTCGCTTTGCCAGTTATAGCATAGGAGAAAATCCCGTCTCTTCCCTCAATAGGCACATTTGGCTCCTTTGATGTTGGTAACATTAGTCTCAAGGGAATCAATTCCCCTGTTCACTTCAATAAGAACTCCATCCCTACCGGTGCGGGAGAGATCACTCCTATGAGCAAAGCTCATATACATGGTTCGTCAGGGGGAAACTTGGACACTCATGCACATGTGCACTTCACGTCACTACATAACACTTGACTTGCATCCTTTCTCCTTTAATCTAACTCGCTCTCGTTTCTTTTGGAGGATCCATGGAGAAGAAGAAATCTATATATCAATCTCTTGAGGAAAATGAATCCCGATCATATAACATCGCCCAAGCTCATATCATCAGAGCAGTGTTCAAGATTCTATGTTCGGCTAGCAGTCTAGCCGAGATAGAGGCAGTCGGGATAGGAGTTGCTATAACACACATGATTCCACCTCCAAACGTTACTCTAGATCCAGATCTCCTCCTCCGAAAGGCCCGGATAGACTTCCTAATCGTTGCGATGACTTGCCATTAGGCAACACTTCTCGTACACTCCCTCTAACTACTAATATCGTACGGCATCTGGAACCATCTCGTTCTAGTCGATCTTCAGATCATAGGAACCACAAGAGCGGTTTTTGAGACATCCCATCATAGACCCGGTAATGAAACTGCTAAATCTCTAATCATCACTAAGGAGCAAGAACTCGCCACCGGCTGAATGGCCATATTGAAAGAGCAATTTCCAAATATTTTCTTTGATGAGCTCATGTTCATGCTCAACTTGAAGAGAATTCTGCCTGATGTCCAAGATATGACTATTGCTTGTGTTACTGATGTTCATAACTAGTAAAACGAATGGTCGTGAGAAGATATCCAAGGTATCATGGGAAAGGCATCTTGAAATCAAGAACCAGAAACTCATCAAGGCTGATAGCAAAAGAATCATAGCTCACATTGATGTCACGGTCGAGATCTAGAAGAAGTCTCAAGCCGAGGCTGAGAAGAAAGCCGAGGTTTCCATCAGGGCACTCAAAGAAGAGAGAATTAGGCATCTAGATAAGATGGAGAAAGCATTCCATTAGAATCATGATTTAGTGTCGAGAGAGATGTCATGAACAGGAGTGTAGCCGAACTAAAAACCAAGCTCGAACATGAAATGAAAGAAAAGGACGTAGCCCTCCAATAGGCTCAGGGCTACTGCGAAAGTCACTCATTGGTCGGGGTGAAAGAAATAAGGTAGTTGAGTGCATTAAAGATATGGATGCGCCTGTAAGAAGAGAGGTTGAAGCCGCAGAGCAGTGGGTGATAGAGAAGTTTGAACCATTACTTAACAGGTACAATGCTAACATGCTCAAATTCTTCAACTTGGAGTGGTTCAACAATGATTGCCCTAGAATCTTGGCTTAGGCTCGGGAACAAGTCTTTGCTAATAAGAGAGAATACTCGAAGGTTGGTTAGGTGAACCCGACCTAGCTTGATAAAGAGATCATAGTAGGAGACGAGCCCGAGGTGTTGAAAGAGGGCTAACTTATTCTTCATTCGGAGCTGCAACAGTGCAAAAAGATTTATGTGAAAGCTCTGGATCATTGTCTTAAGATGCTATCATTGATGATACCCCTAGGCCTATAAATACTCCTGATCCATCCACCGTTCATGGCTACGATCTAGAGAATCCCCAGATGCATAAGCCTGTTATCCTTTCTCATATCTTGAAGGGAAATTCCGATGGCACTCCAGCTCACGCAGAACCCCAAACAAAAGAAGGCATCTTGTTAACTTCCTATGTATTTCATAGGGTTGAAGCGTCGCCGATTGACATCACTAACCCATTAGTTTATATCTCTCAAGTTTCAGGTCGTCCCTAAATCGTCCTGCTTCCCATAAGGACTCTCAGCCGGGGAAACAAGTGCATGCAACGGGATTAGTAACCATTACAAATTCAACAACAGTCCCTTACCATCCCGGTTGAAGAGACTCCTAACCTTGATGAGCAAATGATTGATGCTTTGCAGGATGAGGGGACTGGTGGAACCTAGGGTGTTCAGACCAATGATGTTATTATTATCACTAGTGTTTCCTAGTCCCTGTCGGGTCACACCATGAGTTGGATTAAGCAGGAGTTTGTCTTGGCTAAAATGGTCAAGTTAGAAAAAATAGAGACGTTTCCTCCCCTTCTCTACATAGCCATGCGCGGTCAGCCTATCTATGTTCCAGTCTCTATTCTTCCACCATGAACACTCAAAACGTACATGTTGGATCATCATAGAGCACTCCATCCAAGGGCAAAAGAAGTGGGGGAAGAGTAAGGAAACAACTGGAATGATCCAGTGCACCTTCTTCTACAGAGAAGAAAGAGAAAAAAGAAAGAAAGAAGAGGCCCAAACAGTGATTGTCCGTCTTCTTTGCGCCTTTTGGTTGTATAGCAGTACTTAGGCTTTTCTTAGTTTCCTTCTTTTGCTTCGTTTGGCTGGTGTAGCATGGATTCGGCCTCCGCTTTTTCTTTTTTTGATTATATGTATATAAACTTGTACTTATCTTTCCAAGTTCCATTTTGAATGTTAATAACAAAGACTTTCTATTTCGTTAAATCTTTATGTGAATTCACCTAAGTTGTTTTAGGAATGCCTTTCCATTCAATGTACTTGCGATCCATTCCTTTTTGTGATTATTACCAGACAAAATCCTTAGTCCATTATGTAATTTGTGGACCTTTCGTCATTCTTGTGAACGTAAAGTAATTGTTGAAGCACTAGACTCTGGGCATTAGTTATGATTAACCACTTAGAACAGCGGTCTGGGTATCCTTTTTCAGGATAACAGTATCTGATTGTGCCAAACTCTGGACGCTAGTTTAAACTAACTACTTTGTAGTTCGTACATCCTCATCTAGGATGTTTGCTTCCAATCGCGCTGAACTTCGGACTCGATTCAAAGTTCAAAGGTAAAGTCTCCACTTATGCTGGTATGGACCTTTCGTTTTACCTACTCTGAGCAAAATGCTAAGGATTGGATGGTTTTATCATGTTCATTTTGGTTTATACTCCTACCCCCACATCAAGGATGAGAGTTGGTGAATGAATGGTCATGTCACATTCATTTTAGATTTATACTCCTGCTTCCACATTTAGGGCAAGAGTTAACGTGTGGATAGTCGGGTCACATCCGTTTAGTTTATACTCCTGCCCTCAATCTGAGACGAGTTAGCTGACGGACAGTCGGGTCACATCCCTTTAGTTTATATTCCTGCCTACTCCCCAATTTGAGGATAAGAGTTAGCTAATATCGATATTTAGATACCGAGAAGAACTTTGAGGGTTTGATCATGAACCATAGAATTTTGGTTGGCATTGTCTTCGGGTACCTGCACACCTGCATTATTCGCATGCAGATTTATTCCGATCGGTCAAGTTGCAACTCTTAAGCAATATAAGGACAGATTCTCAAACTTAAAAAGCCATTTTATTCTATAAAAGATAGGAAATGATAGGTTTTGTCTTATTATATGGCTCTACCAATTATTTCATATTTGTTTGCAAGTGAAGTAGCGTTGCAGGTGCTTGCTATTCCATGCCCTCAGGAGTGAAATCCCATCAATCATCGTAAGCTTGAAAGTTCCATCTTCAAGCTTTTGCTCTATTGCATACGGACCTTTCTAAGCCGGGCTCAAGGTTCCAGGGCCTGGGAAGATTCGTTTGAGAACTAGGTTGCCAAACTTCAAAGGTCTGATTCCTAACGTTAATGTTGTAATATCAGGCGACTTGGTGTTCGTGTGCAGCTGCCTTTAACTCAGCTTCATCACGCTTCTCATTGATCATAGCAAGAGACTTTAGCAGGAGTTTTTCATTAGTCCATGGATTGTAGCGAGTCACTTGATGAGAAGGTACTTCCAATTCAACCGGAATCGTAGCTTTTGATTTGTAGGCAAGGGTGAATGGAGAGTGGCCAGTTGCTGGCTTGAGAGTTGTTTGATAAAGCCATAGTACTAATGGAAGTTCATCAACCCACTTGCCCTTGGCCTTTTCCAATCGCTTCTTAAGAATGTACTTGATAATTTTGTTACCTCTTCAACTTCTCCATTTTCCTAGGTTGTGCCACCACAAAAATGCTTTGCTCTATGCGATGTCAGGGGCAGAAATCTTTAAGTTCGGTAATGTTTAATTGGTTCCCGTTATTACTAATAATTTCTTATGGAACTCCAAAAAAACATATGATATTTCAAACAACAATGTGGATTACTTTCTTTGTGGTAACTATGGCTAATGGCTCTACCTCGGCCCATTTGGTGAAGCAATCAACTGCAACGATGATATATTTCGCACCACCTTTAGATATTGGCAACACACCGATGATATCAATTTCCTAAACTGCAAATGGTCAAGGACTGACCATTTGAGTATCTCCTTTGGCATGGCTCTTGGAATTTTAGCAAATCTCTAGCACTTATCATACTTTCAAGTATAATCAACTGCGTCTCGGTTGACAATTTGCCAAAAAATATCCATAATGAAGGATCTTTTTCGCTAAGGTTTGCCCCTAGTGTGGATGCCATAGGCCTCTTCATAAACTTCTTTTAGAACTGGCTTGACCTCGTCATGAGCGACACACTGAAGCATTGGGATAGACAAACCCTTCCTGCAAAGTACTCTTTCTTGTACGATATATCTTGAAGCTTGTCGAAGGAGATTTCGCCATTCATTCCTTCTATTTGGGAGGATTCCTCTTTGCAAATAATCCTTTATTAGAGTTATCCATGACTCCCTTTCGGGTTTAGCCTCCAAGATCCAGCGGCATCCATCTAGTCAATGCTCAAAGCTGAGAGTACTTGCATTAGAGCCAAGCCTATGAGCTGCACATCATCGACACTAGCCAACTTAGCCAGTGAGTCGACCTTCTCGTTTTCCTATCTGGAAATACGATCAATTGTGTAATATTCGATGTCACTAGCAGCTCAAGGACCCAGTTTAGATAAGGAGCTAGCCTTGCTCCTTTCTCGTGAAACAATTTCCTGACTAGACACACTACCAACTAGGAATCACAGAAGATGTGTAAGGCCTTTATATCTAGTTCCTTTGCAGTCTTGAGTCCTACAATCATGGCCTCATGTTCAAATTCATTATTCATTGCGGAAAAGTCAAGTTTCAATGCATAACGGATTGGGTGTTCCTCGGGGGTGACAAGTATGACTCCAGCACCAAAACAACATTCATTAGACAAACCATCCATGTAAATATTCCATCCAGTTTCCTTCTCACCACTGCTCTCTTGAGTATTGTCTCGTGCAGTGTACGCAACTATGAAATCTACCAAAGCTTGACCCTAGATTTCTCTTCGAGGGTGATGAATTTTGTTATATTGGCTCAATTCAATGTTCCATTTCAATAGCCTTCCAGAAGTCTCAGGTCGTTGCAAGACTTGTTGCAAAGGCCAGTCGATTAGAACCTTGATCGGATAAGCCTGAAAACAGGGGCGGAGTTCCAATCAACAGGTAGTAAGCAAGCCTTTCAACTTCTCTCTACTCCTGCCACCCACTTACTGATGTGGTAGACCGGTCATTAGATGTGTGATTCCTCACGTATGAGTGCAGCACTTAGAGCATGCACCAACACTTTTAGAGATATAAATAGGTCTTCATCGTCCAACGACGTCAAAAGGATCGGGGTCTCTCTAAGTGATTCACTAGAGCCTGGAACACGTCTTTGCACTCCTTATTCCACTTGAAATTCCTTTTTTCTTTATTAATTACGTCGAAGAAAGGGATACATTTATCAATAGCTCTGGAGATGAATCGACTCAAGGCAACAACCTTCCCATTTAAGCTTTGAACATCTCTGATCTTCTTAGTAGCTTTAATGTTCCTCAATGCATGTATTGTCTTCAGAATGGCTTTGATCCCATGGGAGTTGACAGTGAATCCTAGGAATTTCTCTGATGTGACACCAAAAGAGCATTTCAAAGGGTTAGGCTTCATCCTATATTTCTGGAGTACACTAAACATCTTAGCTAAATCATCCATGTGGTTTCCTAATCATTGTGACTTCATAAGCCTATCGTCCATATAGACCTCCATCGAATGTCCAATCTGGTTTTTAGACATTCGGTTCACTAGCCTCTAGTACGTTGCTCCAGTGTTCTTTAGTCCAAAAGGCATGACGAGATAACAATACAGTTCCACGTCGGTTATAAAGCTGGTGTGCTCCTAATCTGGGATATGCACTGGAATCTAGTTGTATCCATAGTACGCATCCATGAACGAAAGTAGTTCATGTGTAACGGTTGAGTCCACTAACTGATTTATCCTTGGAAGTGGGAAGCTGTCTTTCGAGCACGCCTTATTCCTGTCAGAATAGTTGATGCATGTCCTCCACTTCTCATTTGCGTTGCTTACCAAAACTGGACTAGACACCCTCTTCGAGTATAAAGCATTATGGATGAAGCCATTGTCCTTCAGCTTATCCACTTCTTCCTTGAGTGTAGCGGATCTCTCCAAACCCAGGCTGCGACGTTTCTATTTCATAGGAACGCATTTTGGATTTATATTGAATGCATGGCTCGCTATCTCTGACGAGATCCCATATATATCCAAGTGTGTTTAGG
This sequence comes from Allium cepa, assembly GCA_030765085.1. Lineage (NCBI taxonomy): Eukaryota > Viridiplantae > Streptophyta > Magnoliopsida > Asparagales > Amaryllidaceae > Allium > Allium cepa. Next base: position 1,053,308,579 of record CM060929.1, on the reverse strand, counting down.
CAAACACATCCAGGTTTGCCTAGAGAAAACCAACAAACTCCTTTATCACATTTGCACCGAGCTGCGATCCGACCTTTAGGACCAGATTTAGATCATCGTGGCTAACCGGATTGGCTATCGCTAACTCGGCAGGAGCTACTCTTCCTCCTTCCGGCTCTTTTCGTAAGTCCATATCCTCATGGAACCGACTGGACTTCTCGAGCAGGGGTTCAAGCAGTAGTTGCTATGCGTCCAAAGACTTAATGCAGAGGGTCCCTTTCATATTATTCCCTTTCTCTTTTCTCCTTGCCTCCTTTAGCTCGACGACATAACATTCGCAGTCGGTCACTCGATCTCCTTAGACAATCCCTACACCATTCTATGGAGGAAACTTCATCGTCAAGCACCAAAGAGCTATAGTTGCTTTGAATTCAGCCAAGGCCCGTTGGTCCAAAAATGCATTGTAAGCTGAGTAAATATCCAATACCGAAAAATGCACAACCTGCACTTGCTTACGGTTGCCTTCACCAAGCACCACCGACAATTCTACGTATCCAATCGGCTCAGTAGCCATCCTATTGAACACCTATATTCGAGATTTATAAGGTTTCAAATCCTTCACCTCCAAGAGCATTTGAGCATAAGCTTTTTTGAATAGAAAGTTGACTGAACGCCCATAGTCAGCTAGCACCTTCCTTACTATCGCAGGACTAATTGTGGTTGTAATCAGGAGTGGATCAATCGTTGGAGCTTCCACTCCATCAGTGTCTTTGTTTCGAAAAACAATGTCGTTGGACATCGTTTTGCATTGTTTTTCCGTAGTTCCATCCTCAACCGCAAGGCATCTCTCCTCTTTAACATGCTTTATAGAACCAACATATCTACCCATTTCAGCTAGACTCTTACTGGTTGGGTATGGCCCACCGATGATGGTATTAATCACTAAACACATTTCAGGATGCTTGGGTTCCTCTGCACTATAACTGACCTGCCCCCGTTGAGAAGATGACCCTAGGGGGTTAGAGTTTCCTTGCCCGCCATCTTACGAGGCTTTTACATACTATTGCAATTTTTTGTTTCGAATCAGCTCCCCAATCATATCGCGTAAGTGCTTACATTCTTCAGTATCATAACCCTACGTTTCATGAAACCTATAGAACTAGCCAGATCTCTTCTCCTTCTTAGTCGACTCCTTTGGAGCCGGCTTCCTATACTGCTTAGTGCCTTGAGTTGCCAAGCAGATATTCTTTATCGAGTTGTTCGGTTCAGTATAGCTGTCATACTTAGGAGTCCTATCATTATTCCTGTTATTTATCTTTCTCTTCTTAGCCTTAGCACCATTCTTCTTTCGACTATCATTCTTATTGCCAATATTCACATTTACATTTTCAAAACTTCCTCCAAATTGCTTTACAACGACATTATTCTACACTACTCCAGTAGAACTCCCAGCCTCAGTTCTTCAAGGATGTTTGCATGATTCTTCCAAGCGTAAGTACTCATTGGCTTTTCTACAGATGGCATCCTTCATTGGTGGTGGTTTCCTTTCCTACCATTCCCTAAAATCCGTATCAGGAGGAATCCCCCTGATTAGTGCCATAAGCACTATGTCATCCTTGGGATCTATAACTTCTGTCACGGCTGTATGGAACCGATTCAAGAAATCCTTTAGCAACTCTCAACCAACTTGGAAGAGGTTTGATAGAGACGTCACATGTTTTGGATGTGAAGTATATAAGCGGAATTGCTCTATAAACTTTCATGACAACTCAACGAAAGACAATATGGACCTCGGTAGAAGCCGGATGAACCAAAATAGCTACTTATTTTAGGAAAATTGGAAAACAGCAGCATTTCATAGCATCAGAAGCCATGGGGGAATCCACAATCCACTCATATATCATCAAATGCTGAGTAGGATTTATTATTCCTTTGTATAGTGGATAGTCAGTAATGCAAACCTTTGGGGATATCTCTCGCGTAGGACATTCTTAGTAAATGGATTTCGACTAGCAGAGGTACCTCACTCATCATTGCTTTTGAATAGGTTTTCACTCACAAGTCTCCTGACCATATCCTCCAAGTACTCTGGGTCCACAGTTCACTTGAACGACGATGATCGAGATCTGTTCCGAGTGTTCGGCCCAGTGAAAGCTCTCAGGCATACTCTCAATACCCGGGTTCTCCAGAATCCGAGAGCTCCATTCATCTACCAGTCCCCCTTGCTTGATTCCAATGCATAGTGTCATCAACGGCAGTTCGATTTTCTAGATTCGATCATCCACAACACGACCAAAAGCTAGATCCATTCCGCCTTCAAAATGACGAGCTATGGGCCCACCATTGGTTGGGTCGGTACCGACCCATGTTTTGGTTTGGTACCAATCAACAAACTTGTGCCTTGAGTGTGTCTTCTTCCTTAGTAAGACATTCCAACAGCATTCTGAGTCTTCTTATGCTTCCTATCTCTCAGTCGCTACTCATATGATGAGGAACTTTCTAATTCTGAATTGGAATCTCTCTTGCTCCTCATACGGTTGTTCTAAGTCAATTCATTCAGTAGTCTCAAGCTTTGCTGCATCGTTTGATTCATCTCATTGTGACTCCTAGAATATATCTTCCATCTCCTTCATCATCCGATCCATCTCCATTCTAGTTACAACATCAGCTAGATTTTGGATCTTCGATTGAGTTGGTTGGACAGCTTCATCTACATGATGAGCATTTTGGTTCTCAGCTTCAATAGTAGCTTTGGAATTGGCAGAATGGTCTCTTCTTGATGGGGCCATTGAAAATAGCTTGTCTTATATTTTTAGAAATCTAAATAGTAGAAAAGTAGGATTTGAAAATTATATCTATCCTTTGGAACTAAGAAATCCAATAGTAGATGATGGATCCAAGTAGCCCGAGTTCACTTTTCAGTAAAAGCACTAAAATATTTGAACCAAAAATGGCACAAACACACAAAAGATTAAGTAGAGAATAAATAGTGAAGAAAATTAAATGAAAATGAGTAAGAAATAACACACAATAATTTATAGTGATTCGGTAATCAAAGCCTACGCCCACTTAATGGTTTTATTGCTTATATCTGACTTGGAGGCAAAAGTTCTTACGGGTCGGTACAACTCCGAGAGAGATTACAAGAAATTGGAGTAAGAAAAGTAAAAGCCAAAATATCCTAAAAAACAGCCATACCTTTCTATTTATAGATGTAGGGAGCCTAAAATCTCGTCCAGAAGATCTCCACCTCGTTTTCCATGACATAGACCATTTCCTTAAAAGAATAGGAGAACACCTCAGCAACCTATGTGGATCGGTACATATCCTGGGGCTTGGATCAGTATCGACCCATAAGTTAGCCTTAGATGTTGCCTTGAACTCTTTACATTGGTTTTCCTTGCAGTTAGCTTCGTAACTCTATAATTGTTTGCACAAATATTTGCTTGTTTCTGAGTCCAAATAAAGGATCCGTGGATGAACAGAGTTGTAAATTCAAGAGTTCGTCGAGATCGACAGAGAATTGCATTGGATTAATTAAAAAACATTTGCAGTAGGCTTTTAGCATCAATTAGAGTATGTAGGTAGAAGATGGGACCTATTAGTGGAGGAAAATTGGATAGGTGTTGATCCATGGTGTTGGATCGGTATCGACCCACCACGTATGTGAGCTTTTGGTTTTCCTATCTTGAGTTGGTTTGAAATTTGTCTCGCGGCTCTGTTTATGCTTGGTTTCTAGACTCTTAGGCTATCTTCCCAGGCTTCCTACCTTGATAACTCGAAGTCCGACTCGTCCAGTCTGCCCGAATATTGCCAAGTTAAAAGGCTAGATAACGCATGCTATCTTGTTTACTCATTTAAGGGTACCCGCGATAATAAGAAGCAAAGCATTAAAACTTAAGTTAGACAACAGTTTGGTATAAGCGATAAGAAATCTCTAAACACTATACAAGTCGTTATAGTAAGGAACAAGGGAATACGACCATACGTGACTTGACCCTGCAAACTGAAGAGTTAACATATAACAAACATAATATCCTACTCTACTATCATCATTAAGTGTACTACATCCTAAGTACAATATCGGGTGTTTAAATATCTTTGTCGATAGTTGCTACATCATATGACATCCCTAGATTAACAGATAACAAGAAAAGTAGGCATAGCAAATATAGCATCCATTAAACATTCCTCACTGTCACTCGATGTTCCCAGGATATATGATAACTCATATCATCATTCCTCTGCCAAGGACTAATGAAAAATTCCTGGTTCGTAGGGTACGCACCCACCATCACATTACTGACACTAGATCCATTCCACCGATCTTGGATACATGGATCCATTTCACCGATCTGGGATATCCATTCCAAGAGCATCCTCATAATGCCCCCTGCTTACGAGTTCATTAGAAAACACTTCTAGTATCAACTATCCCTTAGCATGTGTATTCGAGCCCTTTCCTTGCTCCATCTAGTTTTCATTCATCTTTAGGAACCATTCCACATTCCTTTCTTTCCACGTTAGAACCATTAAACATTCTATCCATGGGTCACCCACCCTAGAACTCATCTTTGTGGATAATCGCCCTCAAGAATCCATTCATCATTGAGCCATCATCATCGGAACACAACTCCCTCGCCATCGAATTATAATCATCAAAGTTTCGAAGCCTTCATACTACATCATGCTGCCATATCGTAGTCGAATGTCAAGAAGACAAATAAACACCAGTAGCATGACCTGCTAGACATACTCTCTCCCTTCTAGAAGTTTGACCCAAGTTGGCCTCATAAATTCATGTTGGTATCGATCAAAAGAGCTCGACGCCCATATAAATTTATTAACCACTACATAGCCAAAATTTCTCCAAGTACTTCTCTCCCCAACCACTTCCCCTTTTGCATGCTTAGAGCTTCCTTTCTTCATTCCTGAACTCTTGAAGTCCCCTAGCCTACTCCATTAACCCAAAAACAAGTCGGTACCGAGTTGTGTACTTCGCTAATTTTCAAAGCCGAAACTCCTGTAGCCCCTCCCTTGCCTTCACTCGAAACTCACCCCGAAGTATCCTTGTTTTCAACTGGAAGCAACTTCCCACCCACTTGAACTGAAGATTCCTCCACTGACCAAATTTTAGATCGGTACCGAGATCTATTTGACCACCTAGATCAACTCCAATTTGCCTACAACCTAAGTATAAGCTCCTCTCCATCTCTAGAGCCCCTTCTCCAAGTTTCATCCCTTTTTCAACAATGTTGAATTCATTATTCCCAAATTCATGATACATTCCTAACTATCCTAAAAGCAGTAACAAACCATATCGAAGCAATACAAGCAATAATAGCCATCATCTGTATGCATTCATTAAACATATCCAATCAATCCCACATGATAAACATACAAGAATTTATCTAGGACTATCTTTACATTAAAGTAACAATATGATCCAAATAGTGTGGCAAAAATCATTTAAATCCATTTATATCTTTTTAAATTTGGACACAAACATGTTTAAAAGTTAAATTAAAGTTTAAAATCATTTTAACATGAAAATCATATCAAAAACATCATTTAACTATATGTACAAATAATAGTGGGAGATCAATAGTCACTCACCTATTACCTAAAATACTAATGTAAATGCCCAAATCTGAAGTGGACAGCATAAAACTCAAATCCAAAGCAACCAGAATGGTAGACTACAGTCCCCCATGTTAATTATCCTTCTAATGATGGTTTAAGCTAAAAATAGTAAGAAAATGAAAGGCATTTTGATGAAATTAAGGTCAATGGAAGTTTGGAATTGCTTTTGGGAAGTGTGAAATGATCAAAATCTATCACATCAACCTCAATTAGGCACAATTTTCAAAATTAGTTAGTGGGCCTAAGCATGGGCTTAGTTAATTGCCTACTAATATATCCATTACCAAACAAAACTTAAAACGAAAACAGTAAATCCATTTACCTATTATGATCACTCTACGAAAAGAGAAACCATCATCTTGACCTAATAAAAGTCGTTTTAGACTCTAGTTCATTCCCTACCAAAAGTTAAAGGATTTGCAAGAATTTATGGGTTAAAAATGTCTGATAAAAATTCCTAAAGGTGGAAAATGTCCTTAGAGGTTGTTTTCCAAAATTTATAATTATATCACCTCATATGATTTAAATTATAACATTTTTTATGATCCACCGATAAGTAAAATATGGGTTGTTACAAGAATTCTTAAGGCATTAAACGAATAGATCAACACAATTTTTTTTCAAATCTCATCTTTCTTAAATACTTTTAGCAAAGCTAGCCGGCTTTATAGTTGGCTATGCCACTGAATATAAAATGATAGAACAGGTGTTCTGCACATGCATAGAATAGCTAATTGGGAGAAGGATCCTAACCACAAATAAAAATAAAGCACATGAGCTAGGCATAAGAGCCTAAACTACTAAACATATAGGCCTATGCGCCCTCCAGAGAGGGACTGCCATTGCCAACATCAGTTGACTGGCCAATAACATGAACAAATCCAGAGTAAAGAGCAGCTACGTTTGGATCATAACATTCAGATGACGGAGAGTAAATAAATTTCCTATTCGAACTGATGTCATAAAACTTACTTTTATTCTCCTCACCTATCTCACCCACCCTAGTAAGGGACAGATCCTCACCCTTAATATGATATATAAGACAACCATTTGTTCCCTCCATATCATTAATAAATGCATAATAAGTGTCAGTCTCAGGTGAGTAACGCCTACCAGAAGGAACATGTACCCATGCCCGCTCCTTAGAATTCCATATAATAGAATCTGTCAACATAGAAGTTTCAGGCTTAGCCTGGGCCATACCAACAGGTGCAACGGGATCAATATAATCGGTCAACATAGAAGTTTCATGCTCAGCTTGGGCCGCACCAACAAGAGCAACAGGTCCAAGACCAGCAGAAGCAACTCCATCAGACAACAAAGAAGCTTTTGGTATAGCAAGGGCCGCACCAACAAAAGCAACAACACTAGGAGCACAAACAACAAAAGTATCAACAAAAGGAATAGGAAGGAAGAGCAACCTTAAGAACCCTCTTCCTGGCAGGAGGCCGAGGGAGAGGAACACGAGCAGAAAGTGGAACAAGGATGGCAGAGGCAGATATGGATCAAGCATTAGAAAGATACCTAAACGACTGACAGGACGAACAGATCTCTGGTTTCTAACTATAGCAAACTTTGACCTCAGCAATAAGGCCCTAGACAAGTTTGACTTTCAAAACAGAAGGCAATGGTTTAGTAGGTGTTATTTCAATTAGGGCTTTGGCATACACTAATCTCTTTCTGGCCATAGTGTTAGCATCATAATATATCACCTTACCAACAACGCCTGCTAGCCAATTAATCCCGATTGAAGGTTGAAGAATAGATGGAATGTGAGAAAAGTGGGCCCAAACTGGAATAGATAATACCTGATCTCTTTGCCTTATCAACAGATGGACTCTGGGTAGTAATAATAAAAGGTTTTCCATCAATGAGAATAAGATCGGCCTTAAGAATATGCTGTCTCTCGTCACTATGTGAGAATTTGAAACAAAACATTGAATTATCAAAATGAACACTTGAACCACCTTTGGGCTTCTATACCTAGTTGCAACGCATCTTAACAAGTCGATAAGCCGAATTGGAGTCGAAGAAAAAACCCACCAAATAATTCTTTCAATAAATAACATTGGCTGTAAGCACTTCCATCGGAGGAATCATAACATCCTCTATCTCAACCGTATCAAAGTAACGGAGAGAATTGCACAACCGCATTATTTGGCAACTTGGAGAACAAAGACGTCCACTTTGGGAGAGCGCCAGAAGGAGTAGCAACCATAGGAATTGGGCTAGAACTACTCGGAATAAAACTGGGACAGGGGAAGTTAGGTTAGGCATTTTCTCGAGCACAAGGAGTGCTACAATTTTATAGGCCAATGACAAAAGAATAGAGACCCTTTGCCGCAACATCAGAAGCAATACCAACTCCGGATTCGACAACCATAGCCGGAACATTCATATCGGCCGATGGTTCGACTGCCACAGCTAAACATCCACACCGCCTTTTTCACATTATTCTCAGATTCAACACAACCACTGTCTAACTCAACAGGCAAAACAAAAGCTTCACTCGACCAAGGTTTATGACAGGAAGCAACAAGAAACGGTGTCGGAGGGCTCATACAGATTTTGCGAGGTTGCCAATCAATGTAGCAGAGAAATGAGGCGAGTTAATATCATTTAGAAGCCCAGATATCAGATCAGTGATGGTAATTTCTGGCAAGAGAGGAGCGCTCATAGAACTCGAAGATGAAGAGGTTGCCACAGAAACATTGCTTGGAGACCCGACCACTCTGGATAGAGGAGTAGAGGCGTTGAAATGGAAACCAGAGCGAGAATGGGATTGATCCAGATCTGGAAGTGAACGCTTCTTTTTAGCCACAGGGTGAACAACTAGGAGTGGAAGATGGGTCAGAAGGAAAAAGATTGGACCAAAGCAAAATCTTTCTTAAACATTACTTTTACTTATAGATATATCTAGTCAACTTATACTTGAAACATCTTCAAACTCATATATATCTCTCTGTGTGTGTACATATGCAAAATAAGTATCACTTTCCATAAATACTTTACCCTAAAAATATTTTCCTCTTTTCTTACGTAGCATATACATATATAAGTCACCTAATTATTTTTTGGAAACATAAGCTTGCCTTTATTGAAAATATAATCTCATTTATTTTTAAATATTCAAGTATATAAAATCATGTATAACTTTATTAATCAAGCATCCAAATAAACCAAACATACATTAAGCAAGCATTCATTACATCCATATTAAATTTACATAAATGCTCATATTGTACATATAGGTATTATTTCCCATTAAATGATCAATAAACTTTTTACTTAAATTTTTGATAAAACTAGTTTACTTAATAAATCATCACTTTGAACACACATATAAATATACATATATTTTCAACCCCAATGGTTGACCCCTCGATCTTACAACAACTCGCACATCATTCTGAGAGTCGAATAAAAATGGGTAAAACATCCTAAGTCTCACTCTTTTGGTGTCAAACTGTATCTTTACCAATGTGTTATTCCAACCTATGCTCTAATATTAAGTTATGACTCCCCAACCCACTGCCCACAAAACTAAGGAGTAATAATTGTCCGATGGCATAGTGTAAAGGACACGATAAAAGTTACCACTTTCGTACATTCCCTTAGGCCATACATATACGTTCTAATACCTGAATACATCTGAAATAATACATATCTTGTCTTAGCATAAAGCAATGTACACGAGTTGCCAGGGCTGAGTAAATAACATACTAGAACATGTATAAGAAACAAAACCTCGAAATAAATTAACAGATATAGAGTACAATATCTCAGTAAAACGATTAACATATAATATATACATAAAAGATGTTAAGGTACATGGAAATCTCAAAACACAGATATATAAACATCGCTGACTACACCAAACAACCCAAAATTATATTTATATATATAGTACTAATATCATTTGTACAACATCATAAACTATAATATAAAAAGTTTAATACATCTATGATAAATAATGACATGAACTGCGTCATGACAATATACAACCGATACACTATGAAGCGTCTGCCGTACCATTCTTAGTATGCATATCAAATGTGATACACGTCCAAAAGAAAACATCCTACATATAACCTCAGTCTGACCCAAAGCTATTGAATGCATAACAAACCTCAAATCAGGCTAGAACCTAACTGTGAGTGTAGCGGTGCACATATAATAAAATTTGTGGTGTCAAATTCATATTTGATATGTCAAAGAAATAGAAAATATGTCACACATTCGCTAAATCTAAACCCGCCGACATCTTTTTACACTATGTGTAAACAACTGTATCACAGCTTTAATCAATGTAACTAACAGCTGCAACTCTAATCAACTAAGATACTACTCCTATTCACATTTATGAGTTTAGTCATAATTATTGTTAACCACACTATTTAAAATTATTCATAGGTAAGGTATGTATATTACTAGTGAATCCTACTCTTTTTCACTATAATAGACGCGGTGTCTACCCTATTATAATATAACCTATTTCATTCTTGTGTCCCTCGACCACTAATTGTGCGTGGCTCCCACACGATCTTATTGGTTGCACCATAAGACCCACCTCTCTTGTCCTCATCCACGCTTCCCTCATTGTGCTGAATATATGTATATCCAACCTCGTTTTCATCGTAAATGTCATCATAGCACTAGTGTTTGCCCCATGGCGTGTCAGTGCAACATATCATTTGGACTTTAGTGGGGGTGAACCAAATCACTACGATTGAGTGTGTGATCCTAAATCAGTCCAACTAAGATTAATACTAGCCTGCCTAATAACTTACTATCGATCACATCATCATATATTATTAATCATTTATTTACAATTGGCCTTACTTACAACATTTATCACCAAAATAATCATTATCAATCCCAATGTCGTTAATTTATTACATATCATATATATATGCATATGTATAATCGTAATACAATCAAGCATAACTTAGGATACTAGCTTTCTTAAACTTTCTATCATATAAGCATATATAATACGTATAAAGGCATACATTCACTTCGAAATGACAACGATCAAAGAGGCATATTACAGTTTTAGTCTATATCTTATTTAGAAAGCATGGGTGAAGCAAACATTGGTAATATAACAACATGGAATTGTTAGCAATAGAACTCATTATTCATATAGCATAACAAAAGCAATGGGGATCATCTTCATATCAACATAATCCCATTTATATATATTTTACACAATCTTTTATAGTCAATCAACATGGCTTATGAATAAAACCTATATCAAAAAAAATAGTGCACAAACACACATACACAGAGATATATATTTATATGTTTGTACAAATCAATTTCAAGTCTACTCTTTAAAGATATAAAAATACATTATATATAACAAAACTCATTTGTTATCTCCAAAATAATTTTTCTAAAATATTATTTATTTTTCCAATAATAATTCATTTTATAAAAAAACCTTTAAAACAGCAATCAGCTGACCATCTGTAATGATCAGTTGATCGATAGACGAATATCCTACAGTTAAACTCCAAGCGATCATCATCCCTTTAGCAGCGGATTTGATGAATTAATGGCATGATATGACCTGATTTGGGGATAAATCAATATAGTAGGATATTATAATGAAATAACAATATATAAGAAGTGAAATAGGTGAATATGTAAATAGGGGTTTGCATTTTTCTACGGATCAAAAGAAAAAAAATCATGCAAGACATCGGATTCAATCCAAATTTCAGTAAATTTCAACAGATATATTCATCATCAATGGCAACTATAACAAGTGTATGTAGCATGCAAAGCTTACAAATAAGGTTATGCTCGCTATTGTGCCTTAAATGCCAAATTTCTTTTCAACCCTTACTTCTAAATCTTAATTCAACCGTAAGAGCATACCGACCTAACCCAAAAGAATAATTTTCTGTTTAATCAAGTATTTGATGAAAGTAAGGGTTCGAAGGAAGTTAGGAGCATATACATTAGGATTTTACAATTGAAAATGCTAGAAAAATTTAAGTTTGATATAGGGATTTGATGGAACATCCATTTTTAGGTTTTTGAGCTTTAGGTTTATTTTGAGAATTATGTTTATTTATTTGATATGAAATGAAGAAAATCTTTCTCGGATGGGTTATAGGACGAGATTGGGTTTTGGGCCTTATTTGCACCAAAAAAGCCCAATTGCATAAAAGGAAATTGTATCTCTTCATTTGTAAACATTTCTAACTTATATCTTTGCATTTTAACTCATTTAAGACATATACGAAAATTTTCTAAAACTTGAAAAAAATTTCGCAATTTTTTTAAAATTATAACAATTTTCTAATGGCAAATTTCCATTTTTACCCTTTGAAAAATAATTTTAAACACTTATTTATTCTTCAAAAATATTTTATATTTGCTTTATATTTTTGTTTTCAAATATAAATTTGAAATCAATTTCAATCCTTCAAACATATTTTTAACATCTAATATGAAATTTAATTCAATATTTGGTATTTAATACAAATTAATTTCCTTATAACAAATTAAAATTTGTATTTAATAAGTTCTTATTCTCAAATAAATTTCAAAATAATATTTTTGACTTTATTTACCAAATATTTCACTTTTTAATTTAAATCATTTTCCAAAATTCAAAAACATTTGTTATTCCCCAAACTAAATTTAATTTTCAAAATCCATTTATTATTTAAATTACCAATTTATTCACAAATATGTATTTAGTTGCATTTATTATTTTATGCTCCTAACCGAGATGTTACATTATCAAAGGGGGTTTGCCATAAAAAAACATTAGGAATTCCATGTTAAACTTGTTATCTATTTTTCTAACCCTTATGATTACCGTGGACTTGCTCTCAGGTGCACAAATACAGATCACATGTAACAACCTGCACCTTAATGAGCCCGATTTTTCAACTAAATCGAAAACCCAGATCCATTAGATTACAGATCGTTTGTGTTGGTAATCTAAAATTAACATAAATATATCAAGGAGCCATCCATATGAACTCACAGTGGAATAATAAAATATAATAAAATAGTATATATACCAATTAAGGTTCCTACCGATATTATTTCTAAGATATCTAGTTACCTTATCAATGCAGAGAATGAATGAAAAGACCTATTCACCTATCATTCCCATCTTGTACTGATATTATGTCCCTTTAAATCTATCATGTGAGTTCTAATTATTAGGGGTTAGAACAACGTTCTGATGACCGGTACATTACATACTTTTTCTATAACACTAGTTTATAACGATTGATTTCTATTTAAGTGTTATGTCTATTATTTATGGATTTGAGATTTAACTACATATGCGCATACGATATATCAAACCTACTCCAAGGTATAAGTATATATATGCATGTGTGTATAAAAGTATCCCTATACTCCTAAAAAGGAAACCCCTTTGCAATGTAATTGACGGTCAATCAACCCTAACTACGAAGGCCGATGACTCTGAGATGCGGTTTTATAATTTGACTAACTGTAATACCCGCATCTCAAAGAATAATCTAAGGGTTGACTAACCAAACTCAGGACAAACAAAAAAACCTTAAGATAGGTGCATATCCCATATGAACTCTACACAGGTAGGACGTGTGATTCGTATAGGCTTAACCCAAGTCCTTACTGACGACTGCTCAAGACTGGTGGTGGCCTCTACCTAGGGAAACTGTACTACATGAATCCCGATCTATCAAATAATTCTCACATAGTGTACCACCACATAAAAATCCCATTTAGATTTACCTAATGAAAATCAAGGAAAATGCTCACTTCCTATTACTTAATACCTCTGTTTAGAAATGAAGCAGATCCCACTTTCCAATTAGGCACTGTAATTGGTTATTTAAGAATACTTGAATAGAGCAGAGGCAGACCTAATAGCCGTTTAATACATCCGCCAAAAGTAAACCCTTTGGTTCCTTAAAGGTATTGAGCCATTTAATAATTCAAATCCAAGGAAAAATCCTTGTTATATTTTCCCTAAACCTATATGTGAACGTATAACCCACCCACGGGTCCTATAGTTGAAGAAGTCCTACATCAGCAGTACATATACATAACAGGTGGTAACCTCTTACAAATGTAGACTTCCTTTGTGTAACTCTACTGACCTCACATCCCAACTCATTCTAAACAAAGTCATTTATATTTAATCTAAATATTTGGTTAGGCCCACTAATTTACAACTGTCTTAAACATATTATTGAGGCCATATAATTTCAACTATGAATATTACTATGCCTCTTAAGTTTGTTATTTATTCAGATTCGTTTATTTACTTGCTATGCCTTCTTCTTATTTTATATGTTTACTTCATTTATTTCTCTCTTCCATAAATGTTAATAAATTATTTATCATGTCAATTTAATTTTTCTTTACCCATGCCATATTTGGTCTCTGCAATTAAATCCATTAAAAGGGTTATTATCCATATTGACTTGATTACAACACATCCCATTTACTCCGTAAACCTTGTTTGTGTTTAGCGCTTTATTTAATATTAATATGATAATGTTCAATTAGTTACACGTTATTATACCTATATTTATTTAAGACATAATTGAAGTTTGTTTATTTATTATTAAACTTGTTGTTTACCTTAAATATGTACATTTAATTGGTAAATGGGTTTGTACTTCTATTTGTAACCTTTTTAATTTCTACATTTAGAGGTTTCTAGATATGTGTAACTTCCACAAAAATGTTTATTAGAACCGTATTTTTTCCAAGAATAAAATGTTACCATGGCAATTTTCAATAAACTGCCAAAAAGTGGAATTCTGTTGCGTTTGAAATTCAAGGAATTATCTTTTTCTATTTTTATTGAAATAGATAGTCCGAACTACAGAAAGACATCCCTTCTTTGCACATCACTTTCAGTTAGGGCATATTCATTGTTGTTTCAAATGATGCAGTTTTCATATATAATTGTGAGATTGGAAAATTTATGGAAATTCCCATGGAGATTTTACAACTCCGCTAAATTAAAATATCAAAATTGAAATCTCAAATAAGATTAAAGAATCTCCATTTGATGATTATCAAGTTCAACAATTTACAAAAAATATTGAGTTTTAACTACATTATTCTAGTTGGTTCATAGGTTTTGATTGCTGACAAAACACAACAATTCACGAATCTACGACCACGATAACATCCAGTTTCATTGGCTCAATGTATGGTTTATATAGTTATACATTTTAACAAGAGTCATCGAATGTGTATATAAAGTCTAGTTTAGTGCTTTGTTAAAATCTTTCCTCAAGAATCATCATTCACATTCAAATAAACTTGCATGCATATTTTAATCAAAATCAATTTTTCAAAAAATGCATGGAGCGGGGTTTGAACCCGAGTCTAGTTTGGAAGGCAAGTACTCTAACCAAATGAACCACTGTAGTTTTTGCTTAACAATAGAATTCAGTCGACTGAATACAATCAGTCAGTCGACTAAACCTGTGCATTTTAACATTCATTGTGCATGTTTTTAAATTCAGTCGACTGTCTGACTGTATTCAGTCAACTGAATCCTACAACTGTCATTTTTTATGAAATGACACCACTTTTCTAAATAGTTGTCTTCCTCTCCATGAGTTGCAACCATTGCTATTCGTAGGGATCTCTTCACCAACAGTTGCAACTCCTTAACTACTATATATATGCATGAATTCCAAGATCAAATCACTTCACTTACTTGCTTATACTTGAATCATATTTTCTGAATTAACTACTCTTTTGAATTCATACATTCATTGCTTACAATCACAATTCTATATTTCTGAAAGCAATTTGAAACTTCCTAATCTTCATATACACACAACTACACACATCATACTTAAGGAAAAGATTATAGGAAGGGTGTACTACAAGTGACCAATCTGTGTTATTAGAACACACAAAGTCAATACAATCTATTTTGTATTTGTTGAAGTCCTGTTCTGCTGCTCAGGCGTATGAAGTCCTCTTCGACTGCTGAGGCAAAATCCTATTCCGCTGCTCAGGTCCTTATTCGGCTGCTCAGTGGTTGTATAGACCTATTCCTCTAGGTTAAGTGAGAGTTGTTGTTTTAGTGAAATTTCAGAAGGAGTCTGGGACTGGACGTAGGACGGAGCTCCGAACCAGTATACAAATCTCTGGTGTTATTTTTATTATACTGCTTTTATATTCCATACTATTTACTGTATAGCTATCATCATTATACTCTGTATTATGTACATCCATATTACACGATCCATATCACACTTTCATTTGGTATCACAGCATGGAATTCTATCGATCGTCACAACATCATAGAATAAAGGCCAGAAAATGATCCAGTCGAAATACAACAGGCAAATTCCTGGTCAAAGCCACCAGTAAGGACTGCAGAAAGGTACTTTCTGATTTACAAATTTCAGTAAAAGATAATAATGAATTATTTAGTATAGTCAATAAGATTTCAAAGCTTAATTTTGTTACTTTAGAAAAGATGAAATCTATTGAACTTGAAAATGAGAAATTGAAAAAACGAGAAGTTAAATTTAGAAAATCAACTTGGTGTTTTAAAGTATAATTTTTATAACTGTTAAAGATTTTCTAGATGAACAAAACACCATACTTGAAAAAGAGAGAAAAAATTTCAAAAGAAATTTTTGATTTGAAAAGACAGAATGATTTATTACAATCCTCTTTAGATAATTCAGAATCTTAAATTTTCCTTCTCAGAAATGAGAACTGTACGTTAAAGAACGAGAATTATGAATTATATGAGAAAATTGATATTTTGAATAATAGCAATATTTCTTTTGAAAATAATAATTGTGACTTTAAAGCTAAATTTGATAAACTTAACACTGAAGTCACAAAATTTAATACAGGTCAAAACGATTTAAACATGATTTTTCCAGTTCTAGACCTTTACATGATGAAAGTGGTTTAGGATATAATAAAACTAATCATAGAAATAGTACTAGATACGCTTACATGTATATTAGAAATGTTAGTGCTAGTACTAAATTTCGAGTAAAGTTTAAATCTAATTTTTATAGAAATTCAAATACTGTTATGACCAATAATGTTTATAATATCTCTGGAAATACGAAATCATTGACGGGAAATATGAATAAAAATTATCTAAGTATTTGGGTTTTTGTTAATTGGAAAAATAGAGAAAAATACATTTATGATTATATGATATGGTAGATAATAATGAAAATTATATTTATAAAGGTTCAATCACACCCAAATGGGTATGATTTCTCAAAAATTTGGAAATTATAAGAACCTTGGGTATCACATGCTTTAAATATTAATTTTTTTCTGATACCTTACATTATAAGTAGTAGTTATTTTGTTTTATATTGTTCTATGTTAACACTTATATGAAATATAATTTATATCATCATATAAACTCTCCTTTTTGTCGATGACAAAGGGGGAGAAAGATATTGTTCTAACACTATTTGCAGGAATAAACCATGCAAGCACAGATTCAGGGGGAGAAATCTATAGCACAAATACAGGAATATATTCAGTGGGAGAGATAAGATCAACAAAGCTTGTCAACGATTCGTTCCTAGCAAATGAAGTTGTCATTATCAAAAATGGGGAGAATGTTGGATCATAGGTTTTGATTGCTAACAAGACACAACAATTCACGAATCTACGACTACGATAACATCCAGACTCATCGGCTCAATATATGATTTGTATAGTTATACATTTTAACAAGAGTCATCAAATGTGGATATAAAGTCTAGTTTAGTGATTTGTTAAAATCTTTCATCAAGAATCATTATTCACATTCAAATAAACTTGCATACATATTTTAATCAAAATCAAGTTTTCAAAAAATGCATGGAGCGAGGCTTGAACCCGGATCACTAGTTTGGAAGGCAAGTACTTTAACCAAATGAGCTACTATACTTTTTGCTTAACAATAGAATTCAGTCGATTGAATACAGTCAGTTAGTCAACTGAACCTGTGCATTTTAACATTCATTATGCATGTTTTTAAATTCAGTCAACTGAATCCTACAACTGTCGTTTTTTATGAAATGACACCACTTTTCTGAATAGTTATCTTCCTCCCCAAGGGAGGCAACCATTGCTATTCACAGAGATCTCTTCACGAACAGTTTCAACTCCTTAACAACTATATATATGCATGAATTTCAAGATCAAATACTTTACTTACTTGCTTATACTTGAATCATATTTTCTGAATTAACTACTCTTTTGAATTCATACATTCATTGCTTACAATCACAATTCTATATTTCTAAAAGCAATTTGAAACTTCCTAATCTTCATATACACATAACTACACACATCATACTTGAGGAAAAGATTATAGGAAGGGTGTACTACAAGTGACAAATCCATGTTATTAGAACACACAAGGTCAAGACAATCCATTTTGTATTTTTTGAAGTCCTGTTCTACCACTCAGGCGTGTAAAAGTCCTCTTCGGCTGCTAAGGCGAAATCCTTTTCCACTGCTCAGATCCATATTCAGCCGCTCAAAGGTTATATAGACCTATTCCTCCGGGTTAAGTGAGGGTTATTGTTTTATTGAAATTTCAGAACGAGTTTGGGACTAGACGTAGGATGGAGCTCCGAACCAGTATAAAAATCTCTGGTGTTATTTTTATTATATTGCTATTATATTCCACACTATTTACTGTATAGCTATCATCACTATACTCTGTATTATCGTATATCCATATTACACGATCCATAGCACACTTTCATTTGGTATCAGAGCATAGCGACTTTCAATTCTATCAATATAGCATTTCATTAATTTTAGGGAAACTATTCTCCATAACTTCCAAATCTAGGGGGTATATATATAATTTGATCGAAGTTTAAAAAATTCAATGTATGTGGGCAAGGGTTTCAAGTTAGATTTATTTATTTAAGCCTATAATTCAATGGATTCCACATAGGCATAATAAAAAAATAGAATTCCAATGATATAAATTTCGTATTATGTAAAATACATAATTTTCTACTCACCTTATGGCTTCCAAATCTCCAAATCCAAATCCATTCTTCTTAATTTGACTCCTTTTCTTTTCAACTGAAATATGTATTTAAAAGTGTATACATACCCATTCAAATTTAAGATTTGATAGGAGATTTAAATTAAGAGGAGTCTAAATTTATAAATCACGAATTTACATTTTTCGCGAAATTGATTCACTCCTTCTCTTCTTCTTTTTTATTTTCTATCCTTCTCTAATATATATATATATATATATATATTATAATTTCTAAAAGTAATGGAGAAGGAGAAATGGCAGGGCCCCGCTGCTCAAATTCAGAGAATATGAGAAGAGAAGTGATGGGCTAGGCCTATATGTATAGGCGTTGGAACCAATTTTGCCCATTAGATAATTATTTATTAAATCTGGGCCATTGTGCCAAGGTTTAGGCTGCACTGCCACAACATTGACCGATCGATCCGTCCTCTATATGTGGTCGACTGCTAGAGGTCGACCGACCCAACAGTGGTGGTCAACTAGTGGTTGTTCCAGCCGGTTTATTAACGTTAAATATTAACGTAAATTTTGTCGATATTTATTACCTTAGTTTCCCGTTAAACATTAACGATTTGTTAGATGTTAAGTTTTATTATTTAACGATTACTTTAACGTTAAGCTTATCAATAATTATTACCTTAATACGTTTAAATTATTTTCAATTTGTAATCTTCCAACATCACTTCTTCATTTGAACTCGAATCGCGAAGCTTATTTACAAAAGTTGACTAGAAAAGCGCCACAGACACAATGGTGCAAATTTTGTAGCCAAATTCTGATATTTGCTCAAATTCCATTCTTGAGCTTTAATAATTATTTATTAATTAATTATTGTTTATTTTATAGTGTGTTATATTCTTCCCCTTCAAAAGAATTTTGTCCCTAAAATTTCTCAAGGACTGAATCATGTAACATAACGCGCAATCATTCTAACTATCCAACTAATTTGTGTATAACCAATTTTGTAGCCAAACCCGTACAAGTGCATAATGTATCACAACACATATGATATTGTATATGAATAATACTAAATCTGTGTCGCAATATGAATGCATTCTTTAACCAATTTTGAAAATAAGGTGCAAACAATATATGTATGTGTATATGTGTGTTTACATTTCTATATGTATGCAAGTTTTCAAAAATCAAATTGCTTGTTTTCACATAATAATTTCCACATTTCTATGAATATGAGTATGGTTCAACCAATTTTGCATCCAATCCCTGCCATCCAATATCTAAAGCACTATTTCTAACATCCAAAATTTTGAAAATTCAGTTTTCCTAAATTTATACTCTTATGCTGGAAAAGGAATTTACGTAGAGAATTTTATAATCCCACCATTCTTTTGTATACCAGCTCCATTCTGTTATGGAACCTTCTCTTTTTTGCCCTTGAATCTTTTCTAAGTATAATTAACACAAGGAGGTTTGTTTTTAAATTTTAGAATAGAATTATTCTTGGAAACAAGTTTTTTCGTTTATTATCAATAAGGTTTGAAAATAAAAATTCCAAAGCTAAAACCCTTTTCAATTGTTCTTATATATAGTTTGTATGCCGTCACACTTACTGAACAATAAAATTCGTATCCACCAATACATCGGGCCTTCCTACGCTAAGCATGTGGCATTTGAAAATTAATGATTTTCTCATTTTCTGTTCAAATACTTTTCCCTTTTCAATTAAATTTGTATAAAAGCTTGAACATTTTAAGTTAGTTTTTTAACGCAATTTTTCGAAAGCATTTACTTTTACACTTTTAAAATAAATCAAACCACATCTTAGAGCAATTAGGACCCAGTAAACGAGTTAACACATATGATTAACCTTAGCATATTACATAGTTATTATTAAATCTTGAAAATCTTTTTTTTTGTTTCATAACAACAAACAACACACATGTATATTTGTAAATTTTAGTTTTTATGGTGTGGGGATAGTGATCCATGTGTTTTGCAATAACCCTTCCATGTCATTCGCTTGCTAAAATATAATGTTTCCAAAGTCCTAATTTTTTTAGTGTTGGCCATAAAATCCACCTAGAGAGCAAAGGCATGAAAGAAGATAAGAAAAGCGCCAACATCTACTAAAGTGGGTTTTGACAAAGATCATGGGTGAATGTTTCAAAGGCATTGGGATGACTTTCGAAAGAGTTGTAAGAAGTAAGCACCCTCACAGGTGATAAAACACGCGCAAGCCTCCAAAAAGGATGAAAAGGGAGAAATAAAGCCACATTTATGCCTCTCTAAAGACCTTTCGACACAGATGGGTCAGTAATGACTGCTTTGGAACCTCCTTTCGAAGGCAATCAAAATTAATCTAGTATAAACGTACTAGACCTTTTGTAGCTGTGGGTTTCTCCCTCATAACAACTCTTTCGAAAGCATGTACAAGCCTTTCGAACCGGTCGATGCCAAAGACATTATGGGAGGGTTCCATATCAATGCACAAACATACATTCAAAAGCAACTCAACATCATCAGAACCATTGACACATCAACATCTTCGAAGCCCCTATAGGCAACTTATCGATAAAGTCGGAGGCCCTTATCTAACTTCCAATGACAGCGAAGCAACATGAAGGAAAAAAGCGCATTTGGAGACCTTTCGACAATGATGAAAGGTATACTAGAGGAAGCAGCAAGAAAAGATACTCATAACTTAACAAAGGTGAAAGGTTGGTAAAGGATCCTTTCGATTTAGTTGAAAGGGCTTGAGAAAGACCAGGGAAACGCAACGGTAAATTAAAGAACTCAGAGAAGATGCCTTTTGATGGTGTCGAAGGCAGACATGGCCTTTCGACCAAGTCAAAAGGCGAGTGATGGCATATAAGAAGGGGACATTTTGATTGAGTCGAAGGCACAGGCGCGAAAGGGGGTCGACCTGCATCTATAAATAAGACCCAAGGGTCTGGTTTTGGTGATCGAATTTTAGAATCCCAAATTCATGTCTCCCACTCCAATTTCTTAGCTGCAATTAAATCTTCTAAAAGCCCTAAATCAAATTGGGGATAAAGCTCTCTTAGTTGTAACTCACTTTGGGTTATTAATAAAAAAGGAGTGGTTGGTTTATTAAGAATTTTGATGATGAGGAAGATCATTTAGATCATTAGCTAGTCTAATGATCAATTTTACATGATTCTAACCTATTCTCTTAACTTCTTTTTATCTATGCTATGCATAAGATCGACTTGGGTACATACAGTCAAACCCATCATCATCGAAACCAACATCAAACAATGAAAACATTAATGATGATTTATTCCA
The DNA here is from genome assembly GCA_030765085.1 of Allium cepa. NCBI lineage: Eukaryota > Viridiplantae > Streptophyta > Magnoliopsida > Asparagales > Amaryllidaceae > Allium > Allium cepa. The sequence goes on along the minus strand of CM060929.1, from coordinate 1,053,286,654 downwards.
ACAACTAATCAGTCATGTTCTGACCATATACCTTTCCCCATTTCAGCTCTGGTAACTGGTGAAACGAACAAATCGAGGTGGGCTTCTCTTTTTTTGTCGAAGCCACCTAATGTGAGCGAGTTCTCTCCTTGCTCTTTTCATTTAAAATATGTCAACAGTATCAATATTCTTCTTATGGAAGTTATTGATGTAGGTTCTGAATTTTGGCATGATCAACTGGTTGGTTTTTTTCTTGACGATAATCCGCTATTTTTGGTTGTTAAATATAACCTGATGAAAGATTGAAAAGTAAAATTATAATGAGAAGTGACAATTCTATGTTTTACTTTGAATTTTCATCTTCAGAAGATCGTTTAAAAATCCTAGAAGCAGAGCCAACTATTATATTAGGAAAACCATTCATTGTTAGCTGTTGGAATCCCTCTGTGGACTCTGTTAGAGAGCAGGTGTTATCCATTTTATTGGGGTCCAATTCACCAAGATCCCTTTTGTATTTCAATCATTGATTTGTATTAATTGGTTGACTAATTTTGTTGGGGATCTGGCTTGTTTTGATGCTGCCACGGTTAGTAGGGATATGCTTGTCTATGCTGGAGCTCTGATTAAGGTTAAGTCTTCCAGCTTGTTGCCTTCTGTTTTACTTGTTGAACCTGCTCCGGGGCAGTTGCAAAAGTGGAAGTAAATTATAAGTAGAAACCTCTTGTATGCCCTACTTGTTGTTCTTTTGGTCATTTGGTAGATTCTTGCAAGCATTATGCAACGGTTCCGTCCCTTATCCCTTTGTTGAAGAAAGATATTAAAATTCCTCTTGCTCAGAAAATTCATTTGCCAAAGGTTGCAAAGCGAATATAGGTTCGCAAGAATCTAATGCATAGCCTTGGCCTTCTGCCCGTTGACATTTTATCTCCTACCTCCCCTATCTCCATATGTCTCCAGATATGATATATTGGAATTCTAAAAAGCAAGTTTGTGTTCATGAAGATACTCACTTTCGTTATTCTCCCATGAGAGATTATTATTATAGATGTGTTGCTAGTGTGGTCGGAGAGCATAAATTTTTAATCTATTAGGTTTTGGGTGATTCTCTTTCTCCATCGTAGGATGGTGAGACTGAGGAACTTAATAACATTATAATTTAGGATGACAGTTTGGATAAGATTTTTTTTTTACTTGGAGGATTCCTTGGATTACATCCTTATGCTTGGGAAGTTGTTTAGTTTATATGTTCACGTGATTGGGTCCAATTCATTTGATGATGAATCATCCTCTCCTGATGGGGTTTAGTTTTATATGTTTCTTTTAGTAGCTTGGTTTCCTGCCATGCTCCTATTTTAGATTTCTATAGCTATTCTGCACATGTGTAGTACACTTGTTATATATTGTTTAATAAAAGTGGCACGATGCACTATAAAGCCAGCTAGCCTTGCTAGAAAGTGAACTTTATTTTTTTTATAAATTTACAGAAATAGAAAAATTGTCGAGCTAAACATATATCCTATTTTATATCTATTTTTAAAAGGAGAGCTATTAATTTCTCTTTTATATTTTTTTGTCATGAATCAATTTTCAAAGGATATATTATATGGTGAAAAATTTAGTATTTACTTAATTTATAAAATAATAACTTTTTAGTGATAGGTTCTTTAAATTTTAAATAAATTCTTTGAAAACCGTTTCAATTATTTTAAGAGAATTTAAGATCTTTTATTAAATTCTTTTACATGTAGCAAGATTTTGAAATGTATTTTATTTCTTCTTTCTTTTGGACCGTTCTTCTTTTCCAGTCATCCTTAACTTATCCTCGTTAAGAATATGTTAAAAGTTTGGCTACCATTTTGAGGTGATTGTCACACACTTCTTGCGGGAACTTCCACGATTCATTTTATACTTTTCTTTTGGATATTTGTAACATATAGTTTCTTGTTTCTCCTCTGTCTAGATGAAATATACATCATCGATTAGCGATATAATGAGATATGCAATCATAGGGCTGCCTAGGCCTGGTAAAGGAGTCAAGTACCATCCAGCTTTAAAGACCTTTCTATATGGAGTGCTCATGCTCTTCTTAAGCCAGCGCCTTCGGTTTGGTCTATATCCCATAGGGCAATTGGGGTAGATGTATAAATTTAACTCAGCTTATTAATTCAACTCATAGTTGCCCTATTCATCTGTTCATAATATGGTTGTAACTATTTCTATAGTTGGAATTCATAGAGTTTGATGTGTAATATATACATATACATACATATATATATATATATATATATAACATTCTAGGTAAAAATACAATTATGTTTACTCAGTGTATCCTTATTCATTTAATCAACTATCATATACTCTAATACTAAATGTAACAACCTACACCTTAATAAGGCCGATTTTTCGACTAAATCGAAAATCCGAGTCCATTAGGGTACAAATCGTTGTGTTGGTAACCAAAATAAACATAAGTATGTCGAAGAGCAATCTATATGAACGTATAATAGAATAATAAAATATAATAAAACAATTATATATATATATCGATAAGTTTGCTACCAATATTATTTTTTGGATATATGGTTTCTTTATCAATGCAGAGCATGAATGAGAAGACCTGTTCACCTACAATTCCCATCTTGTACCAATATCATGTCCTTCTAAATCTATCCCGTTGGTTGTAATGAGGAGTTCCGGTGACTGATAAATTACGTCCTTTATCCATATCACCGGTTTATGCCGATTGATATACATTTAAGCATTATGTTTACTATTCATGGATTTGATATTTTATTCCAAATGCGCGTGCGATATATCTAACCTATTCCGAGGTATAAGTTTATATATGCGTATATATAAGCATCCCTATACTTTTAAAAGAAAACCCCTTCGCAACGTAATCAAAGGTTAACCGGCCCTAACTATGAAGGTTGATGACTCTTAGATACGGCTTATAATTTGACTAGTTGTAATACTACCATGTCTTAAAGACTTATCTAAGGGTTAACCAACCAACCTCCAACTAGACAAACAAACAACTAAACCTTGATATCAGTGCATATCTCATATGAACTCTACAATAGTAGGATGTGTAATCTGTACAGGCTTAACCTAATTCCTTGTTAACGACCGCTTGGGAACAGCGGCGGCGTCAACCTATGCCAGCCCTTCTACATGAATCTCGATTTATCATCTAATGCTCACATAGTGTACTACCACCCAAAAATCCTGTTTAGATTTTTCTAATGCAAATTAAGGAAAATTCATACTGCTTGTTAGTTAATACCTTTGATTTGGCAATGAAGCAAACCCTACTTTTCCAATTTGGCACTATCGTAGGTCATCTAATATTTCTAAAATAGAGCAGAGGCAGACCTAATAGTTATTTAATACATCGGCCTCGAAGTAAACCCTTTTACTCCCTAAAGGTACTAAGCCATATAATACTTCAAATATGAGGCGAATCCCTTGGTATATTTTCCTTAAACCTATACGTGAACATTTAACCCACCCAGGGGTCCCGTAGTTAAGATGTCCCACATTTGTTGTACATATACACAAATGCTAGTAGATCCTTACGGAGGCCAGACTTTTATTATGTAACTCTACTGATCTTGCATCCCAACCCATACTAAACTAAGTCATTTATAATTAATCTAAATATTGGGCTAGCCCACAAATTCAAAACTGTCACAACATATTATCGAGGCCATATAATTTCAACTATGGAAATTACTATGCCTCCTAAGTTTGTTATTTGTTCATATTCATTTATATACTTGCTATGACTTCTTCTTATTTTATATGTTTACTACCTTTATGTCTCCCTTCCATAAATGGTAATAGTTTATTTATTTATCATGCCTATTTAATATTCCTTTACCCATGCCATATTTGGTCTCTGTAATTAAATTTATTAAATTGTTTGTTACCTATATTGACTTGATACAATAACTTCCCTTTTACTCCTTAATTTATTACCTTATTCGTATTTAGCGCTTTATTTATAATTAATATGATAACATACAATAAATTTCATGTTATCATACCTTTATGTATTTATGATGTAATTGACATTTGCGTATTTATTTCTTAAAATTGCACATTACTTTAAATATATACATTTAATTAGTAAATGGAATTATTTATATTTCTAAATATAACCATTTTAGTTTCTGTATTAAGGGATTTCTGAATATGTAGGCATGGGTTTCAAGTCAGATTTATTCATTTAAGCCTACAATTCAATGGTTTCCACGTAGACAAAATGAAAAATTCCGACGATATAAATTTAATATCACGTAAAACACATAATTTTCCACTCACCTTATGGCTTCCAAATCTCTAGATCCAAACCTATTCTTTTCAGTTTCACTCCTTTTATTTTCAACAAAAGTATGTATTTAAAGTGCATACACACCCATAGAATTTAAGATTTGAGAGGAGATTTGAGTTAAGTAAAGTCTAAATTTATAAATCTCGAATTTACCTTTCTTGCAAAATTGATTCACTCCTCTTCTTCTCTTTTATTTTCTATTCTTCTCCAATATATACACATAGAGAGATATATTTACACATACATACACACACACACACGGATATATATATATATATATATTATATAATTATAGTTTCTAAAAGTAATGGAGAAGGAGAAATGGAAGAGCTCCACTGTTCAGTTCAGAAAATATGAGAAGTAAGGAGCTAGACCTGTATTAGGCGTTGGAATCTATTTTGTCCGCTAGATTATTATTTATTAAATTGAATATTAATCTCAGGTCCATATTTCATATTGAATTATAAAGCAAGCCCTATAGTCACAAATTAGGTCTCTGCGCTTCTAACATTACATCTGACATTTTGTAGCATTCGCCAATTCATTTATTTTCAATCTTTAAATGTGATAACCATTTGTAGATTAATCAGATTTAAGAATTGTTTTCACCATTAAATCACAAATTTAATAGACTTTTCAATGATATCCATTGTTGATATATAAAAATAAACTTTTAAAAATCATAATTTTATAGAGCAGTTTTTAACTGCATTTGAAATGCAGTTAAAAACTTCTGCTGTTAAGCGCAGTCTTTAACTGTATTTATGAAATGCAATTAAAATCCGCTATTAACGGCGGTAGTTTTTAACTGTTGTAGTTAAGTTCCGTATGAAATTCAGTTAAAGACACCGCTTAATAGCAGCAGTTTTTAACTGCATTTGTGAAATGCAGTTAAAGCTGCTTTTGTGAAGTGTAGTCTTCAACTGCATTTCATAAATGATTAAAAACTGCTATTAACAACAGTTTTTAACTACATTTTAACTGCATTTCTGAAATGCAGTTAAAAACTCCTACTAGGAAGACGGTCTTTAGCTGCATCTCATAAATAAAGCAGTAGTTTTTAATTGCATTTAACAAATACAGTTGCAAACTGCTTTTAATAAATGCAGTTTTTATTGCATTTCACAAATGTAGTTGAAAAGCGCATTAATTATTGCAGTTTTTAATAGCATATGTGAAATGCATTTAATAGCTGCATTACTATAATGCTGCTTTTAACTGTATTTCACATATGTAGTTAAAAACTATACTTAAATAATGCATTTTTAACTGCATATGTGAAATGCAGTTAAAAACTGCATTGCTATAATGTTTTCTAACTACATTTCATGAATGTAGTTAAAAACTGCATAGTAATAATGTAAATTTTCTAAAATTTGAATTTGAAAAAATATATTTTGGAATATTGATTTTTATATATTCATAATGTATATCAGTAGGATTAAATTTGTGATTTAATGGTGAAAACGATTTGTTAATCCGATATTTCTAGAAAAGTTATTTTATTTAAAGATCGATAATTAATTGGTTATGGATTTGGAATAATAGTACGAGAATAAAAGCCACGTGTAAAGAAATGCATGTGCAGTGACCTAATTTACATAAATTATTAGATGTGGGTGCTTTTTCATTTTAATTAGTAATAGGAGTTTGTCGTACAAAGCCCTTCTATTAAATCCGTGCCTTTAGGTCAAGGCTCAGGCTCTGCCACCACAACACTGGTCGGTCGCCAGGTCCTTTGTAGGTGGTCAACTGCTAAAGGTCGGCTGGTCGAATGAAGGTGGTCGACCGGCGGTTGTTACAGCTGGTTTATTAACGTTAAATATTAACGTAAAGCCTATCGATATTTATTACCTTTCTTTCCTGTTAAACATTGACAATGATTTGTTAGACATTAAATTTTACCATCTAACGATTACTTTAACATTAAGCTTATCAATGATTATTACCTTAATACGTTTTGAATTATTTTCGATCCGAAATCTTCAAACGTCGATAACTTCTTCGTTTGAAATCCAATAGCGAAGCTTTATATATGAAAGTTGAACAAAAAAGCACCATGAACACAATGGTGTAAGTTTCATAGCCAAATTATGAAATTTACTCAAATTACATTCTTGAGCTTTAATAATATTTATTAATTCTTTTTAATTAATTATTGTTTATTTTACATGGCGTTGCATCATGGTACAAAGTTTTGGATACATAATTATAAAAGTTGTAAAGAGGAACAACGCAAAATAGTCTTATGTACAACCCAATCGTTACATTATTTGAAATGAAATATAATATACACAACTGGTTTTGTACTCTTACAACTACATTTGAATATACGTTAATTTTAAATAGAATACATTAAAATGTAACAATCTAGTGAAGAGCTAGCTATCAAAATGTCAACTAAATACAAATCTCCTAGTTCTCCATCAACAGTCCCAACAATGTGCTTCTATTACATAAAACATGCACTCTTAACCTATTCATGTGAGTATGTAAGAACTATGAACGAAACAAACAACTTTGAGGCAGACATCCTCTGGTGATGGAGAAATATTTTCCAAAATATAATAGTAAAACATGAAGGGAATGACTATAAGCTTTCTGTGAAGTGCTATTTACTATAAGTCTTTTTTATCAAAGGCTTATATGCATAATGATAATTTTTAGGCACGTTCATATAAAAACCCACAAGTTTGTGATTCCTATGTTGTTCGAGAAAAACAAGCTGAAAATTATTTAAAAAATGTATTTTTTTGTTGAAATTTGATTTGAACTTGTAACATTATTTATGTTTTAAAATTTTCATCTAAAGATAGATGCTAATTTTTGTTTAAAGTGGGATTCGAACTCCAAACCCTTTGTTTGCATATAAGGGTATTTTTGTTATTTTTGGAACTTCATGGTTGGTCGAAAAGATTATGTTTCTATTTCAATTATTAATACGAGATAAGTAACCGTCACTGATACGGCATCCCTCTCTTCACAAGCACCAAAATGGTTATGAACATGATATGATATGTTTGAAGTAGCATAACATATAACCATACATTAATCATAACACCCAAATATTCAAGTGACTATCTCCTAAATCTAGGTCAAGGCCGTAATAAGGTGTTTTGTACAACAACAGAAATCATAATTTCATGGGGACTACCTCTGCCCTAAAGGTTTGATAGTAGTTATCTTTAGAGTCACTATTAAACTAGGAAATAACAGTGTCCATAATTTTGACTGGTAGCTAATAACCTATGGGAATTAAATTAAAATTGCATATATTTTAAAGGAATCCATTATTTTGAATCGTACAATTATTGGAGAAGAGTTTATCCTTGTGCGTGTATACATCATAGCGAGTATCCCCACACAAACAATACTTGTTAGGTTATCAATTATAGGCACACACTGCATGTTATAGACTTGTAATGTTAGGGAAAGTTCTATTGTTAAGTCTATCTCTCCCTACAACAATCGTCGTTGATAAGCACTAAGAAACTCAACTTAATCGTGATCAAATTTCACTAAATTCTTAGTAGTCCACTTTATTCCAACAGATTAGCAAACACCATAGTTGTAAGAATTTCTCATGGCTCCAATGGGTGAAAATCTAATCTAAGAGTCTATGAGAGTGTTCATTCTTGTTGACTAGCTAACATCCTACCAATCAGGTTGAGTTACCTCTTGGATGTTAATCTAGTCATTCAAGAGTTTCGCAAGTTGTACTCTAGTTTGGAACAAATTCATTTTAGTATTTTAAGCATATTAAGTCATACAGCATATTAAAGTACCTACGATTCAACATATCTAGGGCAGAAACCTTCAAATATTTATATATATGTATATATATATATGTATATATATGTATATATGCATGTGTATGTTTGTATGTGTATCCTAGACCAACCCATATGGTGTTAGATTAAAATTTTGTTGTGGGCACATATGTTAAAATGTATAATGCGATTATAATTGGGGTATAAATAAGTGGTATTTACAATATGTTGAGGGGCCAAATTGTAAATATTACATAACTGATTTTAGTCCGTTATAAAACGCTCTGGTCCCCAAGAAACAGTACGTACCTTTTCATTTTTCTCTTTTCCCCGTCAGAGAGAAATAATCCAGAGAAAGGAGAACTGTATTCTTGGAAGATCGTAGCCTTTGCAAATCGATTCAATGGACTTCGGTACGCTTCTGCTAATCACCTTTTATTTATCGTTTTGATCTCTCTTGAATTGATTAAGGTTAATTAGGGCTGAATTGAAATTCTCATCAATTGGTATTAGAGCAAACCCTAAATTAATTCTTGAGGATTTATTGTAGTAGTGCTATGATCTGAAATTACGTAACAACGGCTATTCCTCTGTTCTTGTCGCATTGGTTTCTGATTGCGGCTCCCGTGTTATTTCATCCATGAATTATTACTTGAGGCTGAAGCTGTTAGAATCACATGTTTCATTATGCATTTGTACTAAATTATTTAAAATGGCATGTCTGGCCACTTGCATTATGTTGCCCACTCTTTAAATAATGTTTTAAATAATGTCAGGTAACCCATACTTTATTGTTTTATTCTATGGTGAAATGGGTTTCGTATTAAAAAAAAAGCATATAACTCTAAGGCTGCACAATTGTGAAACCCCATTTTGGATTTTTTGTTTCTGACTGCCTTGGAATTCATTTGGCTTTCATATTTTATGTGGCTGAATTTTTTAATACATAAAATATGGTTGACATGTTTGTTGTCATTAGAGACTTGGATAATGCATGCGGTAGAAAATTTCAATATTTTAATATAAACTTTAAGTAAAAGAAACCATGCAAGTTGCAGAATAAAATATTGAACCATCAAGAAACTTTTGTCTGTATGTGCATGCTTCCGGTACATGAAATGTATTTTGCATGCGCATACTTCCAGTGTGCAGAAGTTGATAGGATTGATATGTGAATGTTTGACTTTTTCCTTGCTTTAAATGGTACAAACAAAATTATCACAACAACATATTTTTCTTAGCCTGGCTTACTTAGGTTTTGATATGGTTAGGCTATATATATAATAATGATAATGATATATTCAAATATGGTTTCTGATTTTCTTAAGGATATTTTATATTTTGAATAGTTTAATTGAACAAAATATCGCCAAAGCGATCAATTCTGTGTAGATTATTCTAATTAAATATCAAAATAATTATGTGTATGTAGTTCATGCATTTATTAACGAGCCAAAGATGAATTAATATTTGGCCGAATTTCATACATACTTGTGGTGATAAATGTGTGACAATTATAAGGTATTTTATGTGAGCAATATGATAGTCCAAAGATTGCATATTGTTTGACATAATTTATTGTCAACGTTTGATTGCTACAACAAGAGTACCGCTTGTAGTTAATATTACTGTCCAAAGACGTGATATTAATGATGTGTTTGGTATCTTGAGATGTGATTAACCATTATTTGAATTTATTGTTTTATATGAAATCGTTAAAGGCATGTAATTTATATAATTTTATTCGTTTTCTATTTCGGCCATTGCTACTGTATCTGCTAACCTTAATTCAATACCGGTCCTTAATGGTAATAACTATAAGGACTGGAAAGAGAACATATTAATTGTTCTTGGTTGCATGGATCTGGACCTTGCATTAAGGATGGATCGGCCTGCTTCTCTTACAGATGCTAGTACCTCCAAGGAAAGGAGAATTTTTGAGAAATGGGTCTGTTCAAATTGCATGAGTCTTATGATCATTAAATGGGGCATACCTGAGGCTTTTAGGTGTGCGATATCCGAAGAGATTACCGATGCCATAGATTTCCTTGCTGAAATTGAGAAACGCTTTGCCAAAAGCGATAAGGCGGAAACAAATACTCTTTTGAAGAAACTTATTTCCATGAGGTTCAAAGGCAAGGAAAACACAAGGGAGTACATTATGGAAATGTCTCACATTGCTTCAAAATTAAAGGCACTACAGCTTGAGCTTCCAGATGACTTGCTTGTGCATTTAGTGCTTATCTCGCTTCCTCCACAATTCAGTCAATTTAAGGTCAGTTACAACTGTCAAAAGGAGAAGCGGACTCTCAATGAGCTCATTTCATATTATGTACAAGAGGAAGAAAGGCTGAAGTAAGATAAGACTGAGAATGCCCATTTGGCAAGCACCTCTAAAGTAAAGGGCAAGAAAAGAAAATTTAAAAATGAAGCTGCTAAGAATCCAGATCAAAAGAAACAATAAAAGGAAAAAGACGGTTGTTTCTTTTGTCACAAACCTGAACATATGTAGAAGCAATGTACCAAATATCATGCATGGCATGAAAAGAAAGGTATGTTTGTTACTTTAATCTGTTCTGAAGTTAATTTATCTTCAGTACCTAGAAACACTTGGTGGATAGATTCTGGTGCTACCACTCACATAAGTGTTTCTATGCAGGGTTGCCTGAGCTACCGAAAGCTAAGTGATGGTGAAAGACACATCTTTATGGGCGATGGACAATCGGTAGAAGTGGAAGCGATTGGACATTTTAGATTGTTGTTAGGAGCTAGTTTTTATTTGTATTTAAAAGACACTTTTGTTGTACCGTCGTTATATGGAATTTGTTTTCTGTTTCTGTGTTGGACAAATTTGGATATTGTTATTCATTTGGAAACAATCAGTCTACTTTGTCTTTGAATTCAAATGTTGTTGGAAATGGTTATTTAAATGCGTATGACAATCTTTATTTGTTGGAAACAATTGCATCCTATAATGAAACCTTGCATGTAGAATCACGTGGTATTAAACGTAAATTAAATAAAGAAAATTTAGCATCTTTATGGCATAAGCGTTTAGGTCATATCTCAAAAGGTAGAGTTGAGCGCTTAGTATCTGATGGTACTTTAGAATCTCTTGACTTCACAAACTTTGATGTTTGTGTAGATTGCATCAAGGGAAAACAGACCAAAACTAAAAGATTGGGTGCTAATAGATCTTCAGACGTCTTAGAATTAATTCATACAGATATTTGTGGACCTTTCCCTACGGCATCTTGGAATGGTCAACAATATTTCATATCATTCATAGATGATTACTCACGTTATGGCTACCTATATCTAATTCATGAAAAATCACAGTCACTGGATGTGTTCAAAGCTTATAAAGTTGAAGTTGAAAATCAACTCAACAAAAGAATTAAAAGTGTCAGATCTGATCGTGGTGGTGAGTATTACGGTCGATATGATGGTTCAGGTGAACAACGTCCATGACTGTTTACTAGATTCCTAGAGGAATGTGGTATTGTCCCGCAGTACACCATGCCAGAATCACCTAGCATGAATGGTGTTGCTGAAAGACGAAACCGAACTCTTAAGGACATGGTAAGGAGTATGATTGCTCATTCCACCTTACCTGATTCTCTCTGGGGAGAAACATTAAACACAACAGCTTATATTCTCAATAGAGTACCAACTAAAGCAGCTGTAAAAACACCTTATGAACTTTGGACAAGTCAAAAGCCTAGTCTAAAGCACTTTCACATTTGGGGTTGTCCAGCTGAAGCAAGGTCTTATAGGCCACATGAAAAGAAACTGGATTCCAAAACAGCGAGAAACTACTTTATTGGTTATTCTGAGCGTTCTAGGGGATATAAGTTTTATGATTCTATAGCTAAGAATATTTTTGAGATGGGAAATACAGTATTCTTTGAGGATATTGAGTTTGGGGGGAGAAATAAAGTTAAGACATTTCTTTTGAGGAGGAATTGGATTTAAACCCAGTTCCTATTATCACTTTTGACAATATTCAATTGCCTACACCTATCATTGATCAAGAAGTGAATCCGAAACCTCAACAAGATAATGTTATACAACCCCTTATTCAAAATGAAGCTAACGTTCCAAAAGAACAAACTCAACAACCTTAAGAACCTGTGCCATTAAGAAGGTCCATGAGAGAAAGGAGAAGTGCTATATCAAATGATTACATTGTATTTATCCATGAACAAGAGAACGATAATGGAATGATGGAAGATGACCCAATCAACTTTTATCATGCCATGAAAAGTTCTAACTCTCAAAAGTGGATGGATGCCATGAATGAGGAGTATAAGTCCATGTAAGACAATAAAGTTTGGAAACTTTTCCCATTACCAGAAGGTGCAAACCAATTGGTTGTAAATGGATATTTAAAACCAAGAGGGATGCAAAGGGTAATGTGGAGAGGCATAAAGCACGTCTTGTAGCAAAAGGCTATACTCAGAAAGAAGGCATTGAATTTATAGAGACTTCCTCTCCAGTTTCATCGAAAGACTCTTTTAGGACAATTATGGCAGGTGTTTCTCATCTTGGTCTTGAGTTACATCAGATGGAAGTTAAGATGGAGACATTGATGGGACAATTTATATGGCACAACCAGAAAACTTTGTGTTGGGAGATCCAAAGAACATGGTTTGCAAATTAACAAAATCCATCTATAGACTTAAGCAAGCTTCTCATCAATGGTCCCATAAATTCCATCAAGTAATCATCTCGTTCGGTTTTGAGACGAATATTGTTGATGATTGTGTGTATCACAAGTTCAATGGGAGTAAACATATATTCCTGGTTCTATATGTCGATGACATCTTGCTTGCCACTAACGATATAGGCTTATTGCACGAAACCAAGAAATTTATATCTAAACATTTGAGATGAAAGATCTTGGGGACGCCTCTTTTGTATTGGGTATTCAGATACTTCGAGATCGATCTCAGGGTATTCTTGGATTATCACAAAAGAGCTATATTGATAAAGTACTCAAAAGGTTTGGCATGCAAGATTGTAGACCGGGAGATACCCCTGTTGCTAAAGGAGATAAACTCATTCTAAGTCAGTGCCCTAAAAGCAATCTTGAAATTCAAGAAATGCAAAAGATTCCCTATGCTTCAGCTGTTGGGAGTCTAGTGTATGCTCAAGTATGTACACGTCCAGATATTGCATACATTGTTGGGATGTTAGGCAGATACTTAAGCAACCCTGGTATAGACCATTGGAAAGCAGCCAAGAGGGTTATGAGGTATCTTCAGAGAACAAAAGATTACATGCTCACTTATAGAAGATCGGATCATTTGAGGTCATAGGGTATTCTGATTCTGATTTTGCTGGATGCTAAGATAGCAGAAAGTCTACATCAGGCTATATTTACCTGTTGGCTGGAGGAGCTATATCTTGGAACAATGTTAAACAAACACTTTTAACTTCTTCCACTATTGAAGCAGAATTTGTAGCATGTTATGAGACATCAAACCATGGAAAATGGCTATGCAACTTTATCATTGGGCTGCGCATTTTGGAAAATGTAGAAAGACTGCTGAAGTTATATTGTGATAATAAGTCAGCAGTGCTATATTCTAATAATAACAAAAGCTCAACTAAGTCAAAGCATATTGACATAAAATTCTTAGTTATGAAAGAAAGAGTGCATAGTGGACATATATATATAGAGCATATTGGAACAAACTTCATGATAGCGGATCCACTCACAAAAGGTTTGCCGCCCAAGGTCTTTCATGAGCACATTGCTCATACGGGTGTTGTATTACTGGAGGATGTTATGGTTTTGTGGGAGTTTGTATTTTTATGCTTTATATTTGCCTTGAGACATTTATGTATTTGGTTTTCTGATCAGAATAAAGTATTCAGCTCATTCACTATGTCTACTATTTTGATTCTGACCTCACTTAAGTTTAAAGAGGACTAGTTGAAAATAGACATGTTTTTGTTCATATTACATGTAATTTTCATGCTACGTATTCATGATTGATCTATGTCATTTGACTATATATATGTATGTGACCATTGATGGGTTTAGTCATGATTAATATGGCAAAGACCACTATGATCCTATATAGATATAGTTGATGGACAAGATTGTTAAATATTACCTTTATTTAATAGCAAATTTTGAGCTTATAAGGTTGTCCATTTATAAAGAAACATATGTTGCCCAAGTGGGAGTTTGTTACATTAAAATTTTGTTGTGGGCACATATGTTAAAATGTATAATGCTATTATAATTGGGGTATAAATAAGTTGTATTTACAATTTGTTGAGGGACCAAATTGTAAATATTACATAACTGATTTTAGTCCATTATAAAACGCTCTGGTACCCGAGAAACAGTACGTACCTTTTCATCTTTCTCTTTTCCCCGTCAGAGAGAAATAATCCAAAGAAAGGATAATTGTATTCTTGGAAGATCGTAGCCTTTGCAAATCGATTCAGTGGACTCCGGTACGCTTCCGTTAATCACCTTTTATTTATCGTTTTGATCTCTCTTGAATTGATTAGGGTTAATTAGGGCTGAATTAAAATTCTCATCATATGGTCCTTCCTATAATTTATCTATGATCGTCCATCACTTTAAATGAACAACCTTTTCTAAATCGTTTACATATTCTGTCCCACTCATTTGCTCCAAATGGTTAGCGGGTTTTATCTCATTTGATAAATCTCATACTCATCACTTACGATCATTCTCTAAATCTACAACGTAAAACATTTAAATTGCCCAATTGAGAATGTCCCATATCCCTCAATCTATAATCTACCAGTTTGTCCACTACAAAGTGTAGACATAAGATGCAACATGAGAACGTCCACATACTATTCTTTGTTGACGACTTATCTTTCACTTTATAATGTATCCTGCCTCACTATTTTCAATAATCATTTGTTAGTGCTCCGTTAAATATAAGGCCTTAATTCAATTGCTTTGGTTGAGAACTTCTTATGATCGAATGATCGAATTATCGGATGTGATGTGCCCAAATAAAACACCACCCCAAAGCCTTCAACATTGATCAGGGGAAATGAGAGAAGAAATGAATAGTTGTTTATTTTAAATCGAAATATGTATTTGCGTATTTCATAAATGCGCAAATACAGAATATATGCTTGCACATTTATGGAATGCGCAAGCTAATTTTTTTTTAAAATATAGCTTGTGCATTTTATAAATGTGCAATCTATATTGAAACGTGGCCTATTTCTACAGTTAGTGAATTTCCCATATAAACAAAAGTTTGGATGATATTTTCTTGTTATTCAAACTTACATCTACATTGAAACTTTACTATGCCTAAGCAACTCTGAGCCCGAACAAGATCAATGATTGTTGCATTCCAACAAGTTATGAATCGACGAAAACTTCTGGCCACCATTGGTGGTGGCGCCGTGCCACCACCACACTTTAGCAGATTCTACCTCTAGCCACCAACTAAGTTACCAATGTCACCAAAAATCTGGTAGCATCCCCATTTTCAAACTCAAATATGAATACTAATGATGTTACGATAATCCTTAGTATTATTAATGATGGTACAGTTATTCTCAGCATTTTTGTGGTGAAAAAATGAGATTAATGTAGAAGAGCATAGGAAATAAACATTCTCACAAAACACATTAACTAATTCATTCATTGTTTTAATTAACCACACAACCTAGTGATCCATCGTTCAGATAAAATATAATAATTAAATACAAAAGGTTTCAAAAGCGACATACGATGATGTTCCCTTAGTGTTTTGAGTTGGAACTTTTGATGGTCATTGTAACATCCACTTCTATAATCATATCACCAAAGAGTATTATTGAGTAATACTATCTATTAACATCGGAAAAAATTCCCTTGAACCAACACTGATACGTACTCAGTATCATATATAACTTATCTAGATGCACTTGGTATCGGTTTTTATGTACTTTTGTTAAACAAGTACATAAAGTTGAACAATTTTAACATATATACACAATACAAAACAAAGAGAGATCGCGGAGTTATATCGATGATAAATTATAATACATTAATAATACATAGTCATAGCGAGTCTACATAATATAAGTCCAAAGCCTATTATCTAACAAAATATAAATAACACAGTCTAATACATAACATCATACGTAGACATACATGAAAGAGGCCACAAAAATACATAAAGGAACCATAAATTCTACCATGTAGACTAGCCTTCGAATGATGTCCAAAATACAACTAGCTGGCTACTTTGTCCTTGGTCCTGAAATATCTTAGAGTGACCCAATATTATAGAAATAATAATAAATAGGCAGACTATTTCTAAAATCAAAATATCAATATATGATAATAACTGGAATGGTATATTATGTACCTCACAATGTAACATGATCAGCATAATGTGTATAGGCATATCTTAATCCATGCACATACATCATCCCCATAACTTGTAAAACAAATAAAACATTGAATGAAGAAATAACATAGAGGGTGATCAACCATACAACCAATCATCAACTAACACACCAGTGTCATCCAAAAAGAGATACAACATGCATAATAAGAACGGGGTATACTTCTCAATATGACATGATCCTAGCAATGTCATAGATTATATCACAGATAATCATATAACATGTATATACAGGTTGACTACCTTTACGGACACCCGGTCTCAAAAACAGCCATATCAGCTTTCAGTATTTTCCTTAGTAGTCTCGCAAAGGTGAATAGGTGTAGTCAACTTCATCTCATTAATAACAAGATGGCAGGTTGATAAGCTCTTAGCTCTGCTCCAAGGGCCTTCCTCTCACACTATCAATGATACCCCTACAATCTTAATTTACTCAACGGTCATTGTGACCAGTATCCATATTACACTAATGTGCTTTCATGAATATGCAATGTCATGTCAAGACCATGCAAGTGCCTAAAATGGTAATAGACTACTAGGCTAGGTGACACGCGGAAGCGGCTTTCAACCATATACAACAATATGTGTCACCGATCTAGGGCGTAACCCCATAACCGGGCCGCTACAATGGATGCTAGCCTAATCCGGTTTACTCCTCAGCAAAAAAATATCAGTGCACACACTAATAGATAAACGCACTTATGGCTCTCAGGCCGAGGCTCTCAGCTCGCAACACCTTATATGTAAATACCCTGCATAACATAACTCATATGAGTGGCATTGACTTATAAAATGTAATTGAACAAACATAAACATAGATGTCCCATACTATCTGGTGTTACTCACTCATTTATTCAATGCTTGTAAACTACACCTGCATCTCCAATAATATTTTATAAAACCAGTCCAGCGAATGACCGAAAAAATATTACCGAAAGTCCTATACCAGATGGTATTTAACTTTGTTTATTCAAATTTCTCATTACATAGAAAATAAAATCACATAACATTCACACTTATTCATAAAGTGGTCTAATTCATAGAAAATATATTATTTGGCTCAAGATAAGCATTTTCAACTATAGAAATAATTTTAAAAATCCCTTTCTCATTTTAAAATCGTGGAGAAACTCTTTTAAAATCAACTAATATTTATTAGAAATCATTTCATAATTTTTTATAATTTAGTTGGATTTATAAATGAATTTTTAAAATCCAAAATAAATTTCCATTAAATTTAAACTATTAATTCTTCTACTAATTCTTTATAATTAATATAAACCATTTTCCATAAAATAACTTTATATTTGGAAAACCTAGTTTTTCTACTTTCCAAATCCATTTTTTATTTTATTTTTTGATTTTTTAAAATGTTAATATATTCTAAGAGTTTCAAAGCTTTAGGCTTGGGAACTAGTCGACCGCCTAGATTTGGACTGGTCAACCAGTCTTGACGCTGGGAATAGTCGCCCCAATATAGCTGGAGCAACGAAACTTCAGGCTTCCCTCATCCATCGTCGTTCTTCGCGCCATCACACCTCATTTTCCTATCCACTATTTCCACTCCGTTTCAATACCAAATTCAGTCAACTTGCTATGTAATTCATGCGCATTAGCTAAGTGGCAGAATTACAGTGAGGTGGGTTCAGTTTATAGAGGAAGAACACAATAATCAATGACATTAAGTGTACAAACAATAGTACATTGCATTCTACATCACATATCACATTTCATACATAGGTACAAGAGTGAATTTCACTCACCTAAAAGCAACAATAGAACAACTTCAATTAAATTCCTTTGTTCCTTCTTCCTACACTCTCTTGCGTCGTTGCAAATTGCCAAAGCCAACTCTATCTTGATCAAAACTCAAACTTGATAGCTCTTATTGGTGTAGAACAAAGTTGAGAAGCATATATTTTAATTTTGGAATTTATGAGATTTTATTTTATTTTATTTCGATTTTAGAAGGTGAAGGCAAGTTTTTAATTTTTCATTGGAATTTGAAAAATGAGTTTTCGGACAAGGTAGATAAGTTAAACGGTGTAATAGTTGAAGGGTAAATGGAAAATTCTAGAACTCTCAAGAGAAAAGAAGCAAACAAGGTAATTTTAGTGTTAAGATTTTGGGATAATTGGGCTTTAATTAAATCACTAGCCTCATTTTTTTCCTTTTTTCTTTCATTTTTGCAATTAATTCAATGCTTACTTATACCCATTTAATAACCCAATTAACATCATAATTTGACTTCAACAAATACTTAAGCAATTTATAAAATTTTATATTCCATAATTTCCCTTATTGTAATTGATTATTACTTAATTTCATTTTTTGGCATATTTACAAATAAAATTCCAATTTTCCCATTTACATGAAGTAAAAATTCATCTCTATCTCATATGGAAATAAATTTCTAATCTCTTTTATTCGAATATTTACTTTATAAAACCACTTTTTAGTTCGTTATTTTTTTAGCATTTTAAAGAGCTAGACTATTTATAAAAATCATAAGTTACCAAAATAAAATATTTTCTTACTTTGGAAAAATATTTTACCATTAAAATTTCAAATTATCTCAATTTATCCACATTTGAATATTTAAAACCGTTTTAATTAATTTAGTCTTTATTATAAAATTCTAAATAATTATGTTTCAATGATAGGTTGTTACAGACTCCACATTAATGAAATTGCGTCCTTGCAATTTCTTCCAGGGGAAAATATAAAACTTAACTAATTAACTTCTAGATTATCTACACCATCTACTATCTTAACAAACATGTAATCAAACAACAATGAAACAACAGAAAATACCTGGCTCATGTGCATCAGAAAATAACATCGAGTAGGTATGTGCCATGTGCTCTTTGATCTCCTAAATATAGTCCAATGGGTTGTCAGGCCATTGCATCTTCACTAATGGGATCCTAAGCCATCAGACCTCCGAGTCAATTACATGGATATGCCATTGAACATAGGTCAACTCTGGGGAAATATCAAACTCTTTCATGTGCCTTAGCTCCAAAACTGCCTCAGTATTCCTCAGAGGCTTCCACAAATAAGAGACATGAAAGACATCACAAATACCAAATAAATAACAGATGAGAGCAAATTGATGTGAAATTTTGCCAATGTGTTCAATAATCGTGAATAGACCAACAAAATAAGGTGAAAGCTTCCCCTAATTTAATGAACCCCATCACACCTTTTAGAGGATATATTTTCACAAAGACTAGATCTCCAACCTTAACTCGATATTTGTAATGATTCATTTTTTGACCCTCAAATGTCGACACTGATACATGCATGGTATTCACGTGCATAGCATACAAGTGTCGGAAAGATGAACTTTTAGGGTAAAATAGAAGGAAAAAGAAATAGACAAGAAAGAAGAGAATGCAACATCAGAATCTCGCTAGCAGAACAGTAATATATAATATTAAAAGAACAATACAAAGGGTTAGTCTGATACAAAAAGTTCTGAGTTAAAAAACCTAAGTACTATCACAGCCTAGATAGTTATAGTAACATGTCCTCAAAATGTTGATGTGTGCAATATAGTAATGCAGCAGAAATAAGAATACTATGGTAGATGAAACATCCAGTTATTCTTCTCGAGCTCCATAGAACATCAACAAAAATTTGTCTTTTTCAGACTACTTGAAAGAGTACGCAAGGAATTTAGAAAACACAAAAACCATGCATCAAACATAAGTTCGGTATAAGAAACTCAAGAAATATGCGATCAACATATAATAGTTCTTTTGACCACATGGAATACCATAACGTTATCCCCTCAATAGAAACACCATCTAATAAGTAAATAAGGAGATATAATAGATAATGTCTAGGGCATGGAATATAAGTATATAACGTACCCGGAATGGTTACATTCAACAACATATTTAGGGTACAATCAAAATCGATAAGGAATGTTTACATAATGAATTTTCCATGGAGATCTCTTCGTTCATTGCCGAGTCCAATCTCCCACACAAGGGTCAAAAACTACCTTCGAGCATTGTATATCTCTAGATAAAAATTACCATTAAGGAAAACATAGTGAATCCCTATATAAATACATGATCCCAAATACCATCACCTCCTACGTGCAACATCGATAAGCATAATTTAGATATGAAGGGATAATATCCTGTCATGGGTCAGCCAAATCGCAAGCCATGTTCCTACTTCGTTTTCTATCATTTCCGATGTTGAGGTTACATTCAGCATCTTTCACACGAGTCTTCATCACTCAAATAGAACACGAATCCCCAACTAAATTCCCACATGTCGAACAGATCTCGAAATCATACATGGATTCCAACATCTCGAATAGATCCACTTCCAAGAGATAGAAATCGTATCTCAGTCTTGAAGTGGTTTTCGATAAGTAAAACACTTACCGATCCCGGTCTCTTCAAGACTGAATTGACGAATATGGTCATTCACTAACAATAAGAATGATCGTATATTGAAACCAAGTCTTGTATACTTATCATATATCTGATATTTTCATCTCACACTATCACTCGATCAAAAGTGAAGCAGGTAGGTTAGAGCTCTACCGCTCATGTCCCTACACGAACATCAACCTTAATTCCCATAGATGGACAAACCTACTTCATCGACTTCTAGAGCTAAATATACGACTAGAACTTTCCATAAATGAATAAACATACAAAGCAGTAAGGTCACACAAAGCACAATTAAGTCACATAAGCGACTTTCAATCCCCTTGTTTAATTAATCTTTTATTATTAAAACCTCAATAAACCTCTTTTTACCAAATAATACATCATTTATGAATTTCTACTATTCATTTGTACTTTTTCAATACTTCAAAAAATATTCATATACTTATCTCAAATGGTATAAATATATTCACAAATCTTTAACAATATTTCTTACTTTAAACCTTTTCTTCTCCTATCATTTTCCATAAGGTTCCGTACTTATAATTTCCTTCAAAATATCCATTTTAAAGATCTAAGTACTTGCACAAATCCATTCGAAAGGTTTAGGACAAATGTTACTAAAATATTGTCACTGTACATCAAAAACCTTTTCACTTAAGCTTATCTTTAAAACACCTTATAAAAGATCTATTTACATTCATAAGTATAATAAAAAAAGGGTTAAAGGCAAATGTTATTAACATATTGTCACAACAAACCCAAAACCATATCACTTATAATTATCTTTAATACATTCTTTTAAACATCTATTTACATTCGTAAGTATAATAAAAAAAGGGTTAAAGATGAATATTACTAACACATTGTCATGAAAAATCCAAAACAATCCCATACTTATATCATCTTTAGAACATTCTTTTTAAAGATCCAAGGTAATATTTAGTTAAGTTCGATAGTCGGCTAATCGATTATCCAATTAAGACAATTGCTTATACAAATTAATGTCGTATACTTAACTCATTTCCGACATTTCAACTTAACTATTCCTCATTTAAGAGTGAAGCTAGGTAAGTTAGAGCACTGGTTGCATCAAAGCCTTGCCTAGACACTTCATTCTTGAATCTCACAAATAGACAAGCGTACTCATCGGCTTTTGGTGTTAAGTATATTATTAATGATTTCCATAGACAAGTAACAAAAAACACGATTAACCCATTTTTGACATTCCTGACTTAGCCATTCCTCATTCAAGAGGGAAGCCCAGTAGGTTAGAGCTCTGTTGCTCTGTCCTTACTCGATATCAATCTTAACTCTCACACATAGATAAGCCTACTGCATTGGCTTTTAGCGTTAAGATAAGTTAATTATTTTTTAAACAACTAAGAAAACAATAAGATTAACATGTTTTCGACATTCCAACTTAATTATTCCTCATTCAAGAGGAAAGCTTGGTAGGTTAGATCTCTATCACTCTGTCCCTATTCGACATCAATCTTAACTCTCAGAAATAGAGAAGTCTACCTCGTCGACTTTTAGTGTTAAGCCTAGTTAATTAAATTTTTCAAAATCTTATAGATACTTAAAATACTTGTAAATAGATTTTAAGTATCTATATAAAATATTACTTGAAATCAATTAATTTATAATCTGATAAAAACATATGTATATTATAAAGCCTCTTGACTTTGAAAATACATGTATATTTATTAAAAATATATTTAAACTTCAAACCAACTTTAATATACTTAAAAATAGGTTAGAAAACATCTATAAAAATATTAGAGGAAAAATACCAAATTTAAATGTCATTGTTAAACACTTAAAAACCATAAGCAACTTAGTACAACATTTAGACATGCTGTTAAAAGTCCTTGTTAAAACAACATTGAAAGGCACGATCTTTGTTACTAGTTTTAACCACTTTAAAAAATAATTTAAAACTTAAATTTTTTTATATAAGTACTACAATTAGGTTACTTAAAAAATATGTAAAGAAACTCTCAAGAATATCTTTCCATTTATTTATAAAAATTCCCGAAAAGAAGGGATTCAGAAGTGCGCTTATAACGACTGTTCTCGCTTCAAACACTTTCAAACTTTCTTCAATTTAACACACAAGTTAAAAAACCATTTAAAAATCAATTCAAGGCCATGCAACATATTTAATAGGGTAATATAAATAATGTTATGCAATATAAAGTTCTCATTTGCTTTCAAAAGAAGGAGGGGTCCAAAATTTATAACTTTACGTAGTGAATGCCACTTTAGCTTTATACTTTGCACACAACATATATATAAATAATATGTACTAAAGAGATAGTGAGATAACTCACTTAGATCCATGACAAACCCCAGTACAAATCTACAAGAACAAAGAACCACTTTCCACCATCACCAATGATCCAACCTTTAGCACCTCCAAACCAAAGCAACACCTCCACCTCCTCATATGCTCATGGCACCCTCGAAGATCCTCCTCTTCCTCTCACCTTCTCCCACTTTTCACTTGCTAATCATGGTTCCTATGATGTTTTAAACCTAAAATCAAAGTTTAAATGGGATTGGAGATGATTTGGTTAAGACTTGAAAACGTTAGAAAATAGTTAGTCAATTAGTGCTTAAGCACTTCCACCATTTTTAATTTTCCACACTTCATATCAAACTTAGTGAATTAGATTTAATCCTAAGGGTACGCCCCTCCTTATATAGGCTTAGGCGTGAGATGTTGAATGACCAAAAGCCCCTCACAATGGGACCTACCATTAATTACAAACATTACTTCTCCTTTATTATTTGCTTAACACTTAAGCATTTCCATTTATGCTCATTTCCTAAATATCTTTGATGAAATCATCCAAAAAGTTTATCTCCGTACATGGAAATAAAAATTATTTCATTTTTAATTTCCTAAGCAAATAAGTGCAAGTAAAAAAAAATCCGAACAACTTCTGACAGTTAAAAAGCTATTTATCGATAAAACGATTTTGCTCATATTATTGATATATTTTCAAAGTATTTATATTTGTAAAAAATATTTCTAAAATAAGTTTTCGATCACAACTTATGATTTAAAAGGGGCTTAAAAAGCTTATTATATCATTTTAATAACATCAAATCCCAGATTCAAATATTTCGATACGAGTGTTTGAAGTTCCGGGTTGTTACAATATCTTTCCTTCTTTGGTCCGCATCAGACTTCTAGCAGTCCCGAGCTTCCTTCATCCTCTGCACGATCAACTCTATCTTCTTGAAAGCTCTCTGATAGAATTTGGACCTAAAAAAAATCTGTCTCCGTTCTCGAACCAACAAGAAGGTGATCGACACGGGCTGCCGTATAGAACCTCAAACAGGGCCATGTTGAAACTAAACTGGCAGCTATTATTATAGGAAACTCAACCAAATAGAGATGTTCTTCCCACTTATCTCCCAAATCAAGAACATATGAGCAAATAAATACGTCAAAAAGTTGGTTAACTCATTCTTTCTAACCATTAGTCTACGAGTGATACGTAGTACTGAAGTTCAGCTTCATACCCAAAGCTGCTTCAAGACTGTTCCCGAAACCATTAGTGAATAATGGATCACTGTCATAATGTAACTGGGAACACCATAAAGCATCACTACCTCCTTCACATATGATTTGGCTATATATGGAGTAGTCATGCTTGATTTCACTAGTATGTAATGCGCCAATTTGGTCAAGCAATCAACTACTACCCAAATACTATCATGGCTATTTCTAGATTGATGTGATGTTAAGAAATATAGTTATAAAAAGACTAAAAGTCACCCAAGTCTAATACCAAAAATATAAAAATTTGGATTCCTAAGACAAATAATAATTTGATTAGACAAAAACATATTAATTATTCTGTAACAACCCAATATTTTTGAAATTTATTTTTATTTTTTTTTAAATTATTTTTATAGTGTAGTAGAATTTTTTCTAGAATTATGGGTAATTTATTGAAATTTTCAGGTTCTGTCTCCTATTTTTAAGTAATTTCTTCAATTATTTTGATATTTCCTATGAATTTAATTATTTATTTTACTTTGAAAATGTTTTAAAAATAATTTCTATTTCAAATTTTGTCTTATAATATTTTTAAAATGAAGTAAATAATTTTCCAAAGCCATTGGTAATTTTCTTGTAATTTTATGTCATGTTTGCTATTTTTAAACAATTTTTTTATTCCTTTTTCTATTTTTCTTCAATTTAATTATTTATTTTATTTTGAAAATGATAAATAAATTATTTTATTTCAAATTTTCACTTCATAATATTTTTAAAATAAAGTGGATATGTTTCCAAGACTAGTAGTGGTATATTTGTAATTTCTAGACACTGTTTTGTATTTTTAAGTAATTTCTTTCATTCTTTGTATATTTTCTTTAAAATTAATTATTTATTTTCTTATATTTTTCTTGGTTTCGGTTTGTAAAGTATATTTCTGAGTTATTTTGTTTTTATAAAATCAAAGAGAAAAGGAAACACCAAAGGTTTTAAAAACATGCAAAACATAAGTCCTTTCACCTTCAAGACTTTTCAAATGGCATAACCTTCACTTTAATTCATTTTGCTGTCCACTTCTTCAGTTTTGGCCGTGTATTATTATAATTTTCATGTGAAAAACAACTCAGCACTTCTCATTCTCATGGCTTCTTCAAACTTCCTTGGTAATGGCCTCCTCTTTTACACTTTTCTTCCATTTTTTTCATACCTTTTGCCTTGTTTCCTCTTCTATTTGCATGGCCTCCTCACCATAGCCACGACCAACATCCCCTACCACTCCTCCTTGGCATCATCACCACCCACCACTTTAGGTTAGACCATGGACGAACCATCCTTGAAGCCAAACTTCACCAAAAATGCAAACAATGTCCAAAACAATGCATAGTCGAGCACCTAGTTGATCACCACTCCATTTTCCATCACCACCACCATCTTTGGCCCCCATCACCACCTTGTCCAGACCCTACCTCATCACTCCAGCCCCTGATCTACCACCTGGACCCTCTGGCCGAGCCTAACCATCCATGGCCGAGCCTTAGTTTGACCACTTTTCCACTAATTTGCCTAGAAACCCCTTCACCTTCACATGTTCATAACTCCACCATTGTTCACCATCTTGGCGGAGCCATGCTAGCCCAAACCCAAACCTAAACTTGACCAAAACTGGACCCTATGCAACCCCTAGGCTGTACGTAGCATATGAGAAGCAAGGCAAAAAGTTTGGTATCCGTATTCGCTTTTATTCCAAAGTTATTTCATTTTAAAGTTGAATTGAAATTGTTTTGTTTGATTTTTTTGTTTTGGGTTGTACACAAGAGTTGTAGCTTGGATTCGCTCTCCACTCAAATCATTGTCGTGTCATCGTGCTTGGTTTTCTGTTGTGCTTTTGGTTTTGAAATCTTCAGCAATTAGAGGTGAGTAAAGCTCACACGACAATTATGCTTATGCAATTGTAAAACAACAACAACTGAATGTGTAGAAAATATTTATGATGTTATAACTGCCATATGATTTTATATATATGATGTTAACCTGTAAAATTGCATATCATCTCACCTGTTACATGTTATATCACCGGTTACCGTTGTATATGGTTAAAATGTTCATTTATATCTGTTTATCACACTGCAAGTTCACTGTAGATTAGGTTTACTATGGGTTGAAATGATACATACCCGAACGGACTTCAGAATAAGGAAAAATCGTTATGGGCTGAAATGATAGGCCTGAATGGTTTTTAAATTATTTATTTTGACTTGGGATTGCGGGTTTGAAATGATAGAACCCGGATTTTTATTTGTAAACTGCGGATTGAAATGATATATATCCGTATCACTTGACCTAAACTAGAAACTATATACAGGCCCATGGTTATTTTTATAAATTTTTGGAAATTTTTAAGTAATTTTAAAAGTGTATATATATATTAAAATTTGTAAATTGGATTTTTAAAATAGTAAGTAAAGAAATTTTGGAATTTTCTATAAGTTAAAATGTGAGAAAAATGAATAGTTGCATTGAATTTTTGAAATATAACTTTAGTGGAAATTTGGAGTTTTAGTTAAATAAATTAAGTTATATAAATAAAATTGGAAATTGAATTTATTTGAAAAAAATGGAGAAAATTTAAGTGTTAAGTTGTTTATTTAAAAATGTGAAGAATTGAAATTTTTACACTTGAATTTATTAAAGGAATTTGTTGAAATTGATTTAATTATAAGGAATTTATTTTGATAAAAACAATATGTTAATGATAAGTTAATGAATATTTTTAATGTTAAATTATGATTTTTAAAATGTTTAAAAGGTTTAAAATGAAGTTTATTATTTGCTGGAAATACACTAAAATCTGGAAATCACTTTTAATAGCATTCAGAAATGCTATGATTTCTGAATTGAACTAAAATTGAATAAAAAGAGCTATTACAACATTTCTGAAATGCTGTAGTTGCTGTAGTTGAACTTATAAGCTAAAATTGAACTCAGGTCTATTATAACATTTCTGTAAAATGCTGTAGTGGTCTGCTGTCTTTGCTGAAATCAGATAAAACCTTTGATTTGAAATCTGAGCTACCGCAACACTTCCGGAAATGTTGTCTTTACTGTTTTGAACTAAAATTTAACTAAAACTGTATTTTAACAGCAATTTTTAGGGATGTCTTTGCTGAATTAAAATATTTTCAAGTATAACTTATAACAGTTTTTTTTAAATGCTGCGAAAGGCTGAAATTTTAATAATTATGGTTTTTCACTTAGTAAACGTACTCAAAATGGTTTGAAACTTTGGAAATTGAATATTTGAATTGAAAGAATAATAAATCCACTTTTAAAATGATTTAAATGAATCAATTAAATTTATGAATCATTTTAAAAGGTAATTTGAATTGAAGTAAATGAATGTTATCTTGTGAATATAAAAGGGTATTTAAATTGGATATTTGGATTTGAATTACAAATAATGATTAGAAGGGAAGTTTTGAAAGGATATGATATTTTGAAATATTGAAATGATTTGGAAATGATTTAATCTTTATTTTGATAAAGAATTGGGTTTGAAAGGATATTTATTTTTGAAGTATAAAGTATTATTTTTAAAAGTTATTACCACGGGTTATAATAACGATTGGTTGGCAAAGAGACCGGGATCGGATATATACATACTCTCTGTCGATACCGGAAACCACTTTGACAGCTGTGTACGCGGTGGAGATTCCATAATGAAGTAGGATGGTGGCGACGTTCTTGTGGTATGTTACGTGGACCCAACTCCCGTGAGTTGACATAAGGTGGCTAAAACAGAAGCGGCCTTGGGCCAGTTCAGGTCGCACCTCGTAGCGGACGCATTTCTTCGACACTATTCTATTACTTGTGATTGCTTGGTGGCCTCCCTCCGATTTTAGGAATGTGTTCCGCGGTGGGCGTATGTGTCTGCTGCGTTACCACCAGCCCGAGTGTCGTAATTGGTATATCTACCCTGGCATTGCCTTGTGTGCCGTGTCACCTACCATATCGAGCCTTTACTACGAGTTGCTATATGTGTCGTACCTATGCAGTATCTTCTCGTAGTCTCCCGATCAGGAGATATGCATGTACTGTATAGACTATTGGCATTATTTATGTTAAGGGGAACATTGGGTCACTCTTTAACGCTATTTAAAAATATGTTTATTTTACTGTTAGACATTATTATAATAGCACAATATACTATATAGTAAATAGTTTAACGGATCCTTAGAGGATGGACGGTCCCAAGCATCTTCTAAGTTATTTGTACCTTTACTACAGTTCACTTGAGTTGGTTTACATTGGATAAGTATATATGTCCTGACTCGAGTGTTTGTGTTTTATTTACGCTTGGGTCAGCCTGAGTTTATTCACAGATTTGGATTTCCACTCTCTGGAGGTCTGGAATCGCTGGAGATTTATCGGCCTATCTAGTTACCTATATTTCAGTTCTGTTGTTCTATTGTCAGCTTTGTATTAGTGGACTTCTTTGTATTTGGGTTTTGATGTCGTATTACTTTCAGACAGATATTATGTATTTTGTATTTGGTTTTGAGACTTTGTGATAGTAGCTTCATGAACTACTATGGTAATTTATTTTCCGCTGTGAGATATTCTGATGTTCCGTGTCTGTGATTCTGTGATTTGATTTTATTTGCTCCGAAATTTTATTACAATCTGTTATTTTGTACTATTCAAGTCCGACATGTGTGCATTATTGTCGATTTGAATAGTGGAAAATAACGGGTCGTTACATATTGGTATCAGAGCTTTGGTTTTTTGGCAAACCTTAGCCTGCGGAGAAAAAACTCATTTGAGATAAGATAGAAATATCCTAGAATGAGTGAAATCAACTTCAGAATCTTTTCTTTGTGAGAGAACGTATTTTCAATGTATAAAATGATTTTAAAATGATTTTTCAAAGATTATTTTGATATAAAAATTTTCTTGTTTTAAAAGCAATTTTTTCTAAACTTCTTTCCTTTCGTATCTACCTTGTTAGAAATCTTTGTAATTATGATGTTCATCCAAGTGAATTTGTCTTGTCTTGTCTTATCTTTATCTTATCTCTACCTTTTACCTAATATTCATTCTTGAATTTTCAGGATGAAGCGTAGAAATGCTAGAGGTTAGGGTCATGGTGCTGTCCAGTTCCAGCCCCAGCTCCTGTCTGTTTCACTGTTCTTTGCAAAGAATTTACTCAGCTTGGAGGAACCAAGTTCACTGGTTCTAAGTCTATCATTGAGGCTCAACAATGGCTGAGGAGTATGGAGAGGATATTTACTGGTCTTGAGATTACTGATGCCTAGAAGCGTCAGTTAGCCGCATGGCAGTTGCAGGAGGCTGCCCAAGATTGGTGGGAGTCGGTTACGGCTAACACCATTGAGGTTGATCTTACTTGGGAACAGTTCAGGTATCTTCTTGTGTTTCTTTGAATTCTGTTTTCTATCTTTTCGTGCCTTGTCTAACTTTATCTATCATTCTTCTCAGGGAGGCTTTCATTGCTAAGTGGATGCCGAAGCCGGAAAATCCCAACTTTATAGGGAGTTCATGGATCTCAAGCAGGGAAGCATGTCTTTTTCAGAGTACAAGAGGAAGTTTAACGAGCCTTCTAAGTTCGGACCCGGTCTGATAGACACTCCTCTGAAGAAGAATGAGAAGTTTATTGCTGGTGCTCGTCCCGAGTACTATAGTTGTCTCATTTCTCACGTTCATGGCACTTTTACCCAGCTTATGGATATGGCTCTTCGTTATGAGAACCCTACTTCTAAGGGTCCTGCTTCAGTTGGTGCTCCTTCACCTCAGACTTCTTCTGCAAATTCTAAGAAGAGAAGGCTTAGTTTCCAGCAGCAGAAGAAGAATTGGCTCAAGAAACCGGGTTTGGGATCTTCATCATCTGCTCCATCTCAGAGACAGCCTGTTGACCTTTCTTCCATCACCTACTTCAAGTGTGACCAGAAGGGACACTACAGGATTAGTTGTCCTACTATTGTTGGTACTGCCATTCCTCTCCCTGCTCAGCCAGCTAGGCGTGATCTTTGCCACATCTGTCTCCATCTTGGCCATTTCAGGAAAGACTGCTCTACCCAACAGAGGGGTAAGCCTTCTGGTATATTTGCTGTCACCTCTGCCTCTTCTCCAGCACCTGCTCCTCCAGCTCCTAGTGGTGACCAAGGTACTCTCCAGGGTTCCTTTTCTTTATTTCAGCATCCTGTTCGTGTTCTGTTTGATACTGGTGCATCCCACAGTTTTATATCTGTTGATTTGTGTGATAAGTTTGAGCATCTCCTTTCTCCTAAGCATGTTTCTGAATCCTTATATGTTTCAAATCCAATTGGGGGTCCCGCAAACCTTAATAGGATTTGCAAACAAGTGAAGCTTCTTTATTCTGATCATTTCTTCAGTGGTGATTTTTATGTTTTGGGCTTCGATGCTTTTGATTTGTTGCTTGGTGGTGGATGGCTTAGTAGACATGATGCCTATATCTCTTGTAAAGCCCGATCTGTTTATCTTAGGATGATCTGGGTAATTCCTTTATTATTCAGTGCCGCATGCCTCAGGATTTTGCAGGCAATTTTATTTATTCTCTGGATTCTGCTTCTGGTGACCTTCATTCGACCCGTGTGGTCAAACTCTTTCCAGATGTTTTTGGTGAAGTCACTGCTTTGCCTCCTAAGCGGGAGATAGATTTTCACATTGATCTTATTCCAGGAGCTCGACCTGTTGTTCTTCCTTCTAGAAGAATGGCACCCCGCTAGAAAGTTGAGTTTGCAAAGCAAATTAAGGACTTGTTCTCCAAAGGTCCGATCAGACCTAGTTTTTCAGAATGGGGTGCAGCAGTGGTTTTCGTCACCAAGTCGGATGATTCTTTGAGGATGTATGTTGACTATAGGGAGCTAAACAAGCTCGCTATGAAAAACAGATATCCGATGTCTTACATTAATGATATGTTTGATCAGCTTTATGGTGCTACTTGTTTCTCTTAGCTTGATCTTGCTTCTGTTTTCCATCAGCTCAGGGTGCAGAGGAAAGTATTCCTAAGACTGCTTTCCGTACAGAGAATGGGTTTTTCGAATGGTTGGTCATGCCTTTTGGTTTGACTAATGCTCATGCTTTCTTTGTGGATCTCATGAATCGTGTTTTTCGTGTTGTGCTTAATAAATTTGTTTTAGTCTTTGTTGATGATATTTTGGTCTTCTCTAAGTCCGAGAAAGAGCATGAGTCACATTTGAAGTATGTTCTAGAGACTCTCAGAAATCATCAGTTGAAGGTTAAATTTTCTAAATGCAATTTCTGGAAGGATGAAGTCCGATTCCTTGGGCACATTGTTTCTAGTGATGGAGTTTCTCTTGATCCAGTCAAGATCGCTGCGATCAGTGTAAGTCTTTCCTTCTTTCACTTTTCCTTTATCATTTAATCATTCTACCTCTTCTGTGGTTTTCATTTTTCCCTATTTCTGTTATAGGATTGGGAAACTCCTAAGACTCCTTCAGATATTCATAGTTTTCTAGGCCTTGCCGGTTATTACCGAAGATTCATTGAGAATTTTACTCGGATTGCTGCACCTCTCATTGCTTTGAATCGTAAGAATGCAAATTTTATCTGGGATAATAAGTGTGAAGCTGCATTCGCTGATTTAAAAAGCAAGCTAACTTCCGCACCAGTTCTTACCGTTCCGAACGGAAGTGAGGGACTGACGGTATATACTGATGCTTGTCGTGAGTGATTGGGTGCTGTTCTCATGCAGGATTGTAGGGTCATTGCCTATGCCAGTTGAAAACCCATGAAGCTAACTATGCTGCTCATGATTTAGAGTTGCTTGTTGTTGTCTTTGCTTTGAAGCTTTGGCGGCATCATCTGCTTGGAACCAAGTTTGAGCTTTTCACTGATCATCAGTCTCTGAGATATATCTTCACCAAAAAGGATTTAAATCAGAGGCAAGTTCATTGTCTTGAGTTTCTGGCTTCTTACGACCTCGATATTAGCTATACTCCTAGTAAAGCTAATGTTGTGGCTGACGCTCTGAGTTGGAAGAAGGCTTTGTTGTGTCAGCTTATTGTTTCTTCTCCTCTTCTTCTGGATCGTATCAAGGCTAAGCAGGATAAGGATGAGATGCTTAGGTTGATGAAGGAGAGTGTTCGGAGCAGGGTTGGTGGTAGTAGTGGTGGTAGTGGAGCTCAGATTGATGATAGTGGTATTTTGAGGATTAATGGCAGGATTTGCGTCCCGAATGTGGATGGGTTGAGGTAGGAGTTGCTTCGGGAGAATCATCGATCCAGACTTTCTATTCATCCTGGTGTGTCGAAGATGTATCAGATATGAAGAGGCTTTATTGGTGGAAAGGGATGAAGCGGGATGTCTCTATCTTTGTTAGTCGGTGTGCGACTTATCAGCAAGTCAAGGCCGATCATCAGAAGACCCCTGGTTTGTTGCAGCACCTAGATATTCCCAACTGGAAGTGGGAACAGGTTTCCGTAGACTTCATTGATGGATTGTCGAGGTCTAGGAAGGGCAATGAGAGTATCTGGGTTATTGTGGATAGGCTGACCAAATCTGCTCATTTTATTCCGATCAAGTCTACCGTTCTGCTTCTAGCTTGTCTGAGATCTACATGAGGGAGATTGTTCGTTTGTGATCGTGATCCTATCTTTATGAGCCAGTTCTGGAAATCTTTTCAGGAATCTTTGGATACTCATCTGAATCTGTGCACTGCTTACCATCCACAGACCGACGGTCAAACGGAAAGAGTGAATCAGATACTCGAAGACCTTCTTCGTGCTTGTGTGCTTGATTATGGTGGATCTTGGGAAGATCATTTGCATCTTGTCAAATTCACCTACAATAATAGTTATCAGGTATAATCTTATTTTTCTGTTTTAAGCTTATCTTAATCTTTTATCTATCTCTTTCTATCTTTGAATTCAGGCCAGTATCAAGACGTCTCCATTTGCTGCTTTATATGGACGGCCTTGTCGATCTCCATCTTGCCGGATTGAATCTGGTAATTGTCTGGTTCTTGGTCCTGATATGATTCTGGAAGCTTCTGAGAGAGTTGAGGAGATCAGGAGAAGGTTGAGGGTTGCTCAGGATAGGAAGAAAAAGCATGCTGATAGGCTTAGGCGGAAGCTTGATTTTTCTGTTGGCGGTATGGTTTTCCTTAAGGGCTCTCCCTTGAGGAATGTCATTCGTTTTGGTCGTCGAGGGAAGCTTTCTCCCAGATTCATTGGTCCTTTCTGCATTGTGGAAAGAGTTGGTTCCTTGGCTTATCGTCTGGAGTTACCCGAGAAGATTTCTGGAGTACATGATGTATTCCACGTCTCACATCTTCGCTAGTATCTCCATGACCCATCTTTGTTTGTTCAGCCTTCTGCTCTTGACAGCTTGGATATTGAGCCTAATCTGACTGTCGAGAGGAAGCCACTTCGTATTGTTGATAGAGGTACGAAGCAGCTAAGAAGGAAATCCGTTAGTCTGGTCAAAGTACAATGGAGTACTGATGATCGTGATTGTACTTGGGAGACGGAGGAGAGAATTCGTGCTTCAAATCCAGAATTGTTTATTCCAGGTATTATTTTGTTTTCTATCTTGTTTTCTTTATCTTTTTGCTTCCTTGTTTCCGTTCTTTTCGAGGACGAAAAGGTTTGAGTGGGGGAGAGTGTAACCACCCAATATTTTTGAAATTTATTTTTATTTGTTTTAAATTATTTTTATAGTGAAGTAGAAATTTTTCTAGAATTAAGGGTAATATATTGAAATTTTCAGGTTCTGTCTCCTATTTTTAAGCAATTTCTTCAATTCTTTCGATATTTCCTATGAATTTAATTATTTATTTTACTTTGAAAATGTTTTAAAAATCATTTTTATTTCAAATTTTGTCTTATAATATTTAAAATGAAGTAAATAATTTTCCAAAGCCATTGGTAATTTTTCTTGTAATCTTATGTCCCGTTTGCTATTTTTAAACAATTTCTTTATTCCTTTTTCTATTTTTCTTCAACTTAATTATTTATTTTACCTTGAAAATGATAAATAAATTATTTTATTTCAATTTTTTACATCATAATATTTTTAAAATAAAGTGGATATTTTCCCAAGACTAGTAGTGATTTATTTGTAATTTCTGGACACTGTTTTGTATTTTTAAGTAATTTCTTTCATTCTTTGTATATTTTCTTTAAAATTAATTATTTATTTTCTTGTATTTTTACTTGGTTTTGGTTTGTAAAGTATATTTCTGAGTTATTTTTTTTTTATAAAATCAAAGAGAAAAGGAAATACCAAAGATTTTAAAAACATGCAAAACATAAGTCCTTTCACCTTCAAGACTTTTCAAATGCCATAACCTTCACTTTAATTCATTTTGCTATCCACTTCTTCAATTTTGGCCGTGTATTATTTTACTTTTCATGTGAAAAACAACTAACCGATTTATTCATTAGTAAAGCCGAAGTCAATGGAGGTTCTTTTCTGAAAAAATTAAGACCTAGAGCTCGAGGACGTAGTTATCCGATAAAAAGGCCAACTTGTCATATAACAATTGTATTAAAAGATAAATCAAAATTATCTTTCGATGAATTTAAGATTTAGATTCATATTTAGAAAAAAATAGATGGAAAGATAATATAATAAAAAATATGCGACAAAAAATAAATCCGCTTGGTTTCAGACTTGGTACAACCCAAAATCATCATTCCTTTTGGTTCGCACAACCAAAAATTTTTAGCACTTCTCATTCTCACGGCTTCTTCAAACTTCCTTGGTAATGGCCTCCTCTTTTACACCTTTCTTCCATTTTTCATACTTTTTGCCTTGTTTCCTCTCCCATTTGCATGGCCTCCTCACCATAGCCACGGCCACCATCCCCTACCACTCCTCCTTCACATCATCACCACCCACCACTTCAGGTTAGACCATGGCCGAACCGTCCTTGAAGCCAAACTTCACCAAAAATGCAAACAATGTCCAAAACAATGCATAGCCGAGCACCTAGTTGATCACCACTCCATTTTCCATCATCACCACCTTCTTTGGCCGCCACCACCACCTTGTCCAGACCCTATCTCATCATTTCAGCCCTTGATCTACCACCTGGACCCTCTGGTCGAGCCTGACCATCCATGGCCGAGCCTTAGTTTGACCACTTTTCCACTAATTTACCTAGAAACCCCTCCACCTTCACATGTTCATAACTCCACCATTGTTCACCATCTTGGCCGAGCCATGCTAGCCCAAACCTGAACCTAAACTTGACCAAAACCTGACCCTATGCAATCCCTAGGCCGTACATAGCATATGAGAAGCAAGACAAAAAGTTTGGTACTCGTATTCACTTTTATTCCAAAGTTATTTCATTTTAAAGTTGAATTGAAATTGTTTTGTTTGATATTTTGTTTTGGGTTGTACACAAGAGTTGTAGCTTGAATTCGCTCTCTACTCAAATCATTGTCGTGTCATCGTGCTTGGTTTTCTGTTGTGCTTTTGGTTTTGAAATCTTCAGCAATTAGAGGTGAGTAAAGCTCACACGACAATTATACTTATGCAGTTGTAAAACAACAACAACTGAATGTGTAGAAAATATTTATGGTGTTATAACTGCCGTATGATTTTATATATATGATGTTAACCTGTTAAATTGCATATCATCTCACCTGTTACATGTTATATCACCGTTTACTGTTGTATATGGTTAAACTGTTCATTTATATCTGTTTATCACACTGCAAGTTCCTTATAGATTAGGTTCACTATGGATTGAAATGATACATACCCGAAGGAACTTTAGAATAAGGAAAAATCGTTATGGGATGAAATGATAGGCCTGAATGGTTTTTAAACTATTTATTTTGACTTGGGACTGCGGGTTGAAATGATAGAACCCGGATTTTTATTTGTAAACTGCGGATTGAAATGATATATATCCGCATCACTTGACCTAGGTTAGAAACTATATACAGGCCCGTGGTTATTTTTATAAATTTTTGGAAATTTTTAAGTAATTTTAAAAGTGTATATATATTAAAATTTGATTTAAATTGGATTTTTAAAATATTAAATAAATAAATTTTGGAATTTTCAATAAGTTAAAATGTGAAAAAAATGAATAGTTGCATTGAGTTTTTTAAATATAACTTAGGTGGAAATTTGGAATTTTAGTTCAATAAATTAAGTTATATAAATAAAATTGGAAATTAAATTTACTTGAAAAAAATGGAGAAAATTTAAGTGTTAAGTTGTTTATTTAAAAATGTGAAGAATTGAAATTTTTACACTTGAATTTATTAAAGGAATTTGTTGAAATTGATTTAATTATAAGGAATTTATTTTGATAAAAACAATATGTTAATGATATGTTAATGAACATTTTTAATGCTAAATTATGATTTTTAAAATGTTTAAAAGGTTTAAAAAGAAGTTTATTATTTGCTGGAAATACACTAAAATCTGAAAATCACTTTTAATAGCATTCAGAAATGCTATGATTTCTAAATTGACCTAAAATTGAATAAAAAGAGCTATTACAGCATTTCGGAAATGCTGTAGTTGCTGTAGTTGAACTTATAAGCTAAAATTGAACTCAGGTCTATTATAGCATTTCTGTAAAATGTTGTAGTGGTCTGCTGTCTTTGCTGAAATCAAATAAAACCTTTGATTTGAAATCTGAGCTACCGCAGCACTTCTGGAAGTGCTGTCTTTGCTGTTTTGAACTAAAATTTAACTAAAACTGTATTTTAACAGCAGTTTTAAGGGCTGTCTTTGCTAAATTAAAATGTTTTCCAGTATAACTTATAACAGTTTTTTTAAATGCTGCGAAAGGCTGAAATTTTAATAATTATGGTTTTTGACTTAGTAAACGTACTCAGAATGGTTTGAAACTTTGAAAATTGAATATTTGAATTGAAAGAATAATAAATCCACTTTTAAAATGATTTAAATGAATCAATTAAATTGGAAATGAATCATTTTTAAAGGTAATTTGGATTGAAGTAAATGAATGTTATCTTGTGAATATAAAAGGGTATTTAAATTGGATATTTGGATTTGAATTACAAATAATGATTAGAAGGGAAGTTTTGAAAGGATATGATATTTTGAAATGATTTGGAAATGATTTAATCTTTATTTTGATAAAGAATTGGGTTTGAAAGGATATTTATTTTTGAAGTATAAAGTATTATTTTTAAAAGTTATAACCACGGGTTATAATAATGAATGGTTGACAAAGAGACCGAGATCGGATATGGACATATTCTCTGTCGATACCGAAAACCACTTTGACAACTGTGTACGCGGTGGAGATTCCAAAATGAAGTAGGATGGTGGTAACGTTCTTGTGGTATGTTACGTGGACCCAACTTCCATGAATTGGCATAAGGTGGCTAAAACAGGAGCGGTCTCGGACCAGTTGAGGTCGCACCTCGTAGCGGACGCATTTCTTCGACACTATTCTATTACTTGTGATTGTTTGGTGGCCACCCTCCGATTTTGGGAATATGTTCCGCGGTGGGCATATGTGGCTGCTGGCTGCCACCGGCCCGAGTGTCGTAATTGGTATATCTACCCTGGCATTGCCTTGTGTGCCGTGTCACCTACCATATCGAGCCTTTACTGCGAGTTTCTATTTGTGTCGTACCTATGCAGTATCTTCTCGTAGTCTCCCGATCAGGAGATATGCATGTACTGTATAGACTATTGGCATTATTTGTGTTAAGAGGAATATTGGGTCACTCTTTAACGCTATTTAAAATATGTTTATTTTACTGTTAGACATTATTATAATAGCGCAATATACTATATAGTAAATAGTTTAACGGATCCTTAGAGGATGGATGGTCCCAGGCATCTTCTAAGTTATTTGTGCCTTTACTACAGTGCACTTGAGTTGGTTTACATTGGATAAGTATATATGTCCTGACTTGAGTGTTTGTGTTTTATTTACGCTCGGGTCAGCCTGAGTTTATTCACAGACTTGGATTTCCACTCTCTGGAGGTCTGGAATTGCTGGAGATTTATCAACCTATCTAGTTACCTATATTTCAGTTCTGTTGTTTTGTTGTCAGCTTTGTATTAGTGGACTTCTTTGTATTTGGGATTTGATGTTGTATTACTTTCAGACAGATATTATGTATTTTTTATTTGGTTTTGAGACTTTGTGATAGTAGCTTCATGAACTACTATGGTAATTTATTTTCCGCTGTGAGACATTCTGATGTTCTATGTCTATAATTCTGTGATTTGATTTTATTTGCTCCGAAATTTTATTACAATATGTTATTTTGTACTATTCAAGTCCGACATGTGTGGATTATTGTCGATTTGAATAGTGGAAAATAACGGGTCGTTACATATTTCTTAGAGAATGTAGTCTATAATAAGAATTATATTCATAAAGGTACGAAACCTTCTTCGGTATGGCTACCTACTTCTCCTAACAATTAGGACCCCAACAAAGTATATGGGTACCAATTAAAATATCTTTTATTTTGCAGGTACCCAAAATAAAAAATAAGGAGAAATGGATACTAGATAGCGGTTGTTCCAAGCATATGACCGGAAATTCAAAAATGTTATCAAATATAACATATACAGATGGTGGAACGGTAACTTTTGGAAATAACTCAAAAGGATACGTCGTGGGCATCGGAGAAGTCGTCAACTTTGGTATTTCCAACTCTCCTATTATTACAAATGTTTTATTAGTAGAAAATCTAAAACACAACCTACTAAGTATTAGTCAATTATGCGATAAAGGTTTTCAAATCAATTTTGAAAAAGATAGATGTAATATTTTCGATAATAACAAACAAATTATATTTGAGGGTTTTAGAAACAAAAATATTTATGTCTTAACCATGAATATAAATAAAAATTCAAATTTGTGCTTAACCGCCAAACATGATGATCCATGGTTGTGGCATAAACGATTTTTTCATATTAACTTTAAATATATTAATAAATTAGCAAAATATGAGCTAGTTAGAGGTTTACCTAAAATAAATTACAAATTAGAAAATTTATGTGACGATTGTCAAATTGGAAAACTAAAGAAAAATTCCTTTAAATCTAAAAATAATATTTCTACAAAAAACCATTAGAATTATTACATTTAGATTTATTTGGTCCAACGCAAGTACGATCTATAAATCACAACAAATATGTTTTCGTTATAGTTGATGATTTTTTAAGATATACATGGACTTTATTTTTAAAACATAAAAGTGACACCTTTGGTATGTTTAAAATATTTGCTAAAAGAATTAAAACACAAATGGATTTGAAAATTAAAAATATTCGAAGTGATCACGGTGGAGAATTTGAAAATGACCTTTTTACTAATTTTTGTAATAAGAAAAGAATAAGTCATAATTTTTCTTTTCCCCGCACACCACAACAGAATGGTGTAGTAGGAAGAAAAAATCGTACGTTACAGTAATGTGCACGAACACTATTAAATAGTAGTGGTCTACCAAAACATTTTGAGCTGAAGCTATTGCCACAGCTTGTTATGTTTTGAATCGAGTAACCATACGTTTTATGATTAGACAAACTTGTTTTGAAATATTTTTTGGAAGAAAACTTAAAGTATCATACTTTACAACTTTCAGATCAAAATGTTTTATATTAAATACAAAAGATAATTTAGGAAAGTTTGACCCGAAGGCCGATGAAGGAATCTTTGTTGGATACTCGGATCGCAGCAAAGCATATAAAATTTTTAATAAACGAAATAACACTATTGAAGAAAGTTTACATGTTTCGTTCGATGAAAATCTTGTTAACCATCATACTATTGACGATGAAGAAATAATTCCAATAACAAATACAACAAATTGTATTAATACTGAAACAAATGCGCAAAATAATACTTTGATATCGTCTCCTAGAATTCTTAAGGATCATCCAAAAGATAATATCATTGGAGATCTTAATTCTAGAGTAACTAGAAATCAACTTAATCAAATAAGCCATATAACATTTGTGTCAAATTTTGAACCAAAAAATTATAAAGAAGCCTCAAATAATAATTTTTGGATAATAGCTATGCAAGAAGAATTAAATCAATTTGAGCGTAATAATGTTTGGGAATTAGTACCAAGACCATAAGATCAATTGGTTATAGGAACAAAATGGGTATTTAAAAACAAAGTAGATGAAAACGGAAATATTGTTAGAAATAAAGCTTGCTCAAGGCTACAATCAAGAAGAAGGTATCGATTATGACGAAACCTTTGCTCCAGTAGCAACATTAGAGGCCATTCGTACATTACTCGCTTTTGCAAATCATCATAATTTTAAACTATTTCAAATGGATGTCAAAAGTGCCTTTTTAAATGGTTTTATTAAAGAAAACGTATATGTTGAACAACCTCCATTGTTTGTTCATGAAAAATATCCCGATCATGTTTTTAAATTACAAAAAGCGTTATATGGATTAAAACAAGCCCGTCGTGCATGGTACGAACGTCTTAAAAATCACTTAATTACATCTGGTTTTCAAATAGGCAAAATCGATACAACTTTATTTATTAAATGAGAAAATAATGATATTTAAGTTGTACAAATTTACGTAGACGATATTATTTTTGGTTCAACTAACGAAAATCTCTGTAATCAATTTTCAAATATTATGAAAAATGAATTTGAAATGTCTCACATGGGAGAATTAAATTTCTTCTTAGGTTTATAAATAAAACAACTTGAAAATGGTACTTTTATTCATCAAGAAAAATATTGTAACGATCTATTACGTTGTTTTGAAATGGATAAAACTTCAAGCAAAGCAACACCAATGAGTGCTAGTATTCACTTAGAAAAGGATGATAACATAAAAGATTTCAAT
Source organism: Allium cepa (assembly GCA_030765085.1). Classification (NCBI taxonomy): domain Eukaryota; kingdom Viridiplantae; phylum Streptophyta; class Magnoliopsida; order Asparagales; family Amaryllidaceae; genus Allium; species Allium cepa. Next base: position 1,053,245,389 of record CM060929.1, on the reverse strand, counting down.
GCAAAATTATATCGTAGCATGTTTGGTTCCTTACTCTATTTGACGGCTAGTCGACCTGATATTATGATGAGTGTATGTCTCTGTGCTCGATTTCAAGCAAAACCAAAAGGATATCACCTAAGAGCTGCTAAACGTATCTTACGGTATCTATCTAGTACTAGAGATTACGTTTTGTTTTACCCTAAAGGATTATCGTTTGAACTAGTTTCATATAGTGATGCGGATTTCGGTGGATGTAGAACAGATCGTAAGAGTACTAGTGGAACATGTCACTTTATCGAAAAATTATTAGTTTCATGATTTAGCAAAAAGCAAAATTGTGTCTCCTTATCTACTTGCGAAGTCGAATATATTTCAGCAGCTCTAGCATGTGCACAAGTGATATACATGCAACAAACACTTACGGATTTCAGCAAAATTATCAGTAAATCACCAATATATTGTGATAACACGGTTGCAATAAATATATCAAAAAAAACCTGTAAATCACTCGCAGACTAAACATATAGATATACGGCATTATTTTTTACGTGACAATGTTGAATAAGGAATTATTTCATTAGAATACGTAAATACCGATAATCAAATAGCAGATATTTTCACAAAACCACTAAATGAACAAACTTTTGTTAAACTACGACGTGATTTAGGGATATGCTCTCTTAATGATCTTCTAAATTAATAACCACATGTCTATTTTTTTAACCTAACCTCACTTCTATTTTAAACCGGTTCTACATCATCGACGATTTTACATCCTTTTCCATACTTGTTCGAATTCAATGCCTCCTAGAACTAAAAACCCTAAAATATCCAAAAGGAAACAAGCCCAACCAACTTCCTCAAATCCTCAAGTTTGCTCAGATGATCAAATCGAATGATGGATGAATCGAGCACCACACTCACTCAAGAGATATGAGGATATACAGAAGAAGAAACTTCACACAGGTCCATTTCATAACTTACTCAAGTTTCCAATGTACGATTTGGATGAAATGTGTGAGAATGCCGGTTTAGAAACATTGATATCTTTCACTCCCAATGATATTCAAATTGATCAGTTGGCTATATTTCTTTTCTATGCAAAATTGGATAGCATGACGGTATGGAACACTGAAAATGAAGATAATTGGTTATTGTCTAGCGTTTATGGAAACACGATTAGACTAACTCCGGGAATAATAGGCAGAACACTCGGATGTTCCGACACGGGCGAAGATCTATATAATATTCCCGATATGCATTTCAAACCAAGGAACAATATAGCAGATCAAATATGGAAGGATGAAATGCCTAAATTTGCATCCAAATGTCTACGACCAAAGGCATGACTTCTTATTGAATGATCATCAATACCATCATTCCTTGTCTAGGAAGTCATGAGCAAATAACGGAGTTAGAACACAAAGCTTTATATGCTCTATTCAGCGGAACAAGGGTGAATTGTGCCAAATTTATTTTTGACGAGCTCAAACAATTTTGGACTCGATCATGGCCATCGATTATCTACCCCAAATTCATCATGAGACTTCTATGTGCTCACAACATTCCCTCCTACTTATCAACCTTTGAAGAAATTTCACGAAAATATGCTTCCACAAAGTTTTTTTCACTAATGCACCTACCATAAATTCCTCTAAGATTATATCTTTTGAAGATTAGACGCACAATCGTCAAACTCGACAAGTTGAGCCTTCATCTCAGACATGCCATGAACCATCACAAGAGGAGGAACAATATCGTAAGACAACTCCTCCTCCTCCTGCACCATTTGATTATGCAAGCCAGGATGAGATTTTGGAAACTCGAACAGAAAAAATCCAAATGAAAGCATTTGAGATCTCACTCTTCAAAATCAACATATCTTGTCTCAAAATAATTTTTTTTTGGCTAAACGTACTGATAGCTTTGAAACATCTTTTGCCACACGTCTAGCAACAGTTGAAACATCACTTTCAACTGTATTATCGGTTCTCAAAGAGGTTCTTCAAAGGGTTCGTGGTCCGACACTTCCTTTCGGAGATTGGCCAACCCCAGTGCCTTCTCCTCCTTCAGAACAATCCAAACTTTTTAAGGAGAACGAACTTCTAAAACAAGCTCCAACATCTCCTACAAAGCAACGTAGCTCTTCCCAAAAAGAAGATAAAGGAGACGATCAAGAAAAAGCTACCCCGAAAGACTCATAGATTTTAGGATTTCATCTTTTGTACACTTAAAAAAAATCTATGGATGTACTCAATTACAATTATTAACGAAATTCTCTTTTGGTGTGTTATGTCTGTATATATCTTTGACGATTGGTTAATATTTTAATATTTAAAGGTTTGATATCATTTTTGATAATGTCAAAGGGGGAGAAATAACAAATATATTAAATAAAAATATAAATGAATAATAAGCACATATTCATGGGAAGATTTATAAATAATATATAAGTACATTGTATAGTTGTCATCATCAAAAAGGGGGAGATTGTTAGGAAATCAAATCTACGGTTTTGATGACAACAATTATATAATGGAAATCAAATATGCATATATATTTATATTTACAGGTACTTGCTATAATAACATCATTAGAAAGACAAGAACAAGGATCAAAGAAAATTACAAGAGACTACAAGTCGATAGGATCGATGGAGCAACAAGACAGATGAACAAAGTAAACATGCATAGTTTTCAGACGTCTGGGTGCACTAGCCAGAGTCTGAAGAAATCCTCTGGAATATAAAATAGACAGGATCAGACGTCTGGTTAATGTCTCAGACGTTTGGAAGGCTAATGTATACAAAAAAATATATAGCCAGACGTCTGAAACAAATACCAAACGTCAGATGCTGAACTTGGAATTTAAAATTCAAATTACAACTGCCACATTTGAAAAGACATCTTCACTTCTCTTCGCTGCAAATCTTCATCACCATTAGAGGCAACTATAGAGCGCTCGTTAATGGATGCAACTACTCAAGGAATCTCTCTACCACTATATATAACATCAAGAATCAAAGAGAAAAACTCACCTTACTTACTTGCGCTCTTTACTTACATACTCTATATTTTTGATTTCTAGCAACCTATACTTGTATTTCACTCTTCCATATATTCAGATCTCCTCAATCAATATTCTCTGGATATATATACTGGAAGCATTTGTACTTATTAGTCAATATCCATGTTAGAGAACACATACTTGACAAGAACAAGCTATTGTAACCCAGCCTATTCCTCCGGGCGAAGTAAGGGTGTTTGATAGTCGAATTCTGAAGGGGAGCTTTGTGACTGGACGTAGGACGGGAGGTCCGAACCAGTATAAAATCCTAATGTGCTTATTCTATATTTACCTAGATTAATTTTATCTTATTTGCATCATATATTTTGTCACATATACTTGCATATACACTACACGATCCACCCTATAGACTTTCATGTGGTTCATCAACAACATCCATAGACACATGAAAAACCCAACGTTAATGAAATCCTCACTAGATCTATAAGGATTTATATAAGTGATCTATTATATAATTTAAATCCACTAATGCATGATCCTACTTTCATAGTGGAATCTCCAATGGTTGAAGAAGACCGCTAGACTTTTAATGTTCAGCTTTCAAAAGCTAGCATGTCAGAAATCCCTTTACATACTTGTCAATATTGCACTTCATCCCTTCCTAATAATAGAGGTGCTTCATATCCATATGCATATTTCTTCCTCCAACAATCATCCATCTCCACCTTATAGAGATTATCAAAATCATGAACAATTAAGTCCATCCCTTATCTGAAAGTAATTATGAAAATCAAGAGCATGATCAACGAGATCATCACCATCACTACCCAACTCCAATCTCTAAACAATAACAAGAGTAGTCGAATATTTCAGCTGATCATCAATGATCCAGTCAGTCAAAGATGATCGGAAAATAAGATTAGCAAGCATCACACTTGAACCAACCACTGAAATTCTATCTTGAATATCATACATGGAAAGCAACTCAACATCCTTCCACTTAGCTTTCATCATATAAACGACTGCCTGATGCTTCCTACTCAATGCATTAACTACTATATTCCCCATCGCAAGGTTGTACTGGATCACGAAATCATAAACTGCAAGGAACTCCAGTTACTGTTGTTGCTTCGTATTAAGATCCTTCTAGGTGAGCATATACTTCAATAATTTAGGGCCTGTACAAAGAACATATCTCTTACCAAGCAAATAATGTCATCGAATATTCAAGGAGAAGACTATGGCAGCAAGCTCCAAATCATGAGTTGTGTATTTTACTTCATTAGGCCTTAATTGCCTTGATGCATAAGAAAACACTCTGCCCCTCTACATAAAAACTACACCCAAACTCGAATCATATTAATATTTACAAACTTCAAGATCATTGTTGCCTTTAGGAATGATAAGAACCGGTGCATTAGTAAGCAAATCGATCATCTTCTAAAATGCGTCCATTCATATTTTTTCCATTGGAACTTAATCCCTTTTCTGGTGAGGTTTGTAAGAAGTAGAACTGTCCGAAATCCTTAATAAAGCACCAATGATAATCGATTAGACCTAGAAAGCTTATGGTCTTGGTAACTATCTTAGGACACTTCCAATTTTGAATAGCTTCAACTTTAGCTAGATCAACATAAATGCCAGCCTCAGAAACAACTTGGTATAAGAACTTTAACTCCTTATTGAAATGACATTTGAAAAACTTGGCTTTCAACTAGTTCCACTTAAGTGTCTCAAGAACAATTTTGAGATGCTTCTCATGATCCATTTCTGACTTGGAGTATACTTAGATATCATCAATGAATTCCATAACAAACTTATCAAGGTAATCATTGAAAATCATGTTTATTAGATCCACTACAAGCGCATTCATCAATGCAAAAGGCATCACGAGCCATTCATGGGAGCCATATCTAGTATGAAAAGCTATCAACGGGATGTTATCCTCTATAATTCTGAGTCGATGAAAATCAGTTGCTAGGCCGAGTTAGGAAAATACCTTAACATCGGTAAACTGATCGAATATATCATCAATTATGGGCAGAGGTACTTATTCTTAATGGTGAGCTCATTCAACTTCTAATAGTTTGTATATAATTGAAGGGCGCCATCTGCCTTCTTCACAAACACTATTGCGACGCCCCAAGGAAAATTACTTGACTAAATAAAATACTTAGCTTCCAACTCAGATAACTGCTTCGTCAACTCTCATTCTCCCTAGTGGACATCCTCGTGGGAAGATGTAACTCGCCGAGCTTCGAGAATAAGATCGATATGGAACTATAGAACCAACCATAGAGGTATATTGATGGGCTCAAATATATCTAAATACTCTCGGGTAGTAGGGATTTGGGCAATATCATCTTCTTCGCGAGACTCAAGAGAAAAAAAGAGAACCACCTGAGATTTAAGTAATATTTCCAAGAGCTAAGCTTATGGAATTTGGATGGCTAAGATTGATTGCTCTTTCTGGACAAAATAAGTGTGAATCATATCAATCAAGCAAATCCATCCTAAGAACGAAGCTAAATACTTGATATTCAAACAAATGCAAATCACATAAGAAAGAAGAGCCACATACGTCCAACATAACATTCTTACATAATATCCCAAGGGTTGCATATGGATTAGCGATCCTTAGAGACGTAACTAGCATACCACATCAAGGTCAAATCTGTCAACTAGTCCCTTCGATAAGAATGAATGAGATGCACCCATATTGAAGAGAACTCTAAGAGGAGAATCTTTGAATAAGATAATACCTTTGACGACGTTGAATATTTTCACTTTGATTGAATGGTCCATTAGTAGCTTCTATAGCAATCAACCTTACAAAATTCTTCCTTCAAGGTGTGCATGAATAGCGAAGATGTCCAACCTCCTTGCAGATCTTGCACCTAAATCGAGAAACTGGAAGATATGGCTTGCTGTGCTCTCTAGAATAGTTTCTATGCTCTCGACAATCGAAACACTCCACTTGCTCTCTAGCTTGACTCTTGAACTATGATGTCTTGCCTTTGACTTGCCTCCTTTGGAAACTAGCTTTCCTCTTATGACCAATATTGACCTTCTTCTTTTGTCCTTCATCAACACTCTCTCTCTTAGCCGTCTCAAGTTTTAAAGAAGTATCAAAGTGCTTCTCAATGGTAATCTCAATCTATGGAAGCAAAGCCTTCCTCAATTTCTTATTCAAGACTACACAAACTTATGATTCTTCTTGAAAGGAATGTTGATGATATCCATGTCATACTTAGAAAGAGTCTTAAAGATAGTACATATTCTGCCATTGACATCTGCCCTTGTTTCAAGTCAAAAAAATTCCAAAACACGGATACCTTTTCTGCTTCAAAAAGGTATTTCACTCAAAACGAAGCTTATACTGATCCCAAGCCAGTTCAGTCTCATTAATCTTGTCCATAAACAACTCATATCAATCGAGAGCCCTCTCCTACAACTGACTAGATGCAATCTACACCCTCTTATGCTTGGTGACTCCCATGCGAGTTAGGATGCACTCACATATCACGTGCCATGCCTGGACTCCAATAACTCCCTTCGTTCCTTTGAAAGTCTTCCCACAAGGCTAGCATAATCACTGCACATCCAACAAAAATCAAAGCAGAGAGTAGGAGGGTTGTGAGGTGTGGAAGCATTGGATACTTGGATGATTTGCACAAGCCCAATCATCTAAACAGTGGTCATGTACACACCTTTATTACCACATCCACTGAACTGTCCAACATCTGCTTGGGTAAATCGATCACTAGCCATTCTCACTTCCGCGTTTAATGAAATTCTCATTTAAAATAAACAAGAGTGATATATCTATTTATATTCAAACATACAAATAATAAGAATGCCTCAAGATGACTACCCCAGTAATCATCACGTACTCCTAGTATATGCTTAGAAAATCTACCTAATACCTAAAGGGGTAGGGACTCCTAAGTCATCTAAGACCAAAACTTATGTCTTTGATATCATGTATTGTTCAGAACCTGCTCTGGTACCAACTGTAACACCCCACCTTTGTATCCATACTACCAAAGTGTATTATTGCGTAACTATCTAATAATATGGAGAATGAGATGATATTGGACTGTCATACATGAATATTCCCTTGGGCTAACACCGGTATGTATCTCAATATCATATATAACTTGGCTATACATACTCGGTATCGGTACCAAGCAATACACATGTTCGTTTCTAGGATTTGAATAATACACAATATAGAGCTGGTAAAGAGAGATCATAGAGTCATAACATGATGATAAAATATAACACATCAATAATAAATAGTCATAGCGGGTCTAAAAAATATATATCCAAAGCCCACTGTCTCCCAAAATATACATAGCATAATCTAACACATAACATCATATATAGATATACATGAGCGAGGCAATAAATACACATAAAGGAATCATAATCTTACCATGTAGACTAGCTTCCAAAAGGTACCTAAATTACAACTAGCTGGCTACTTCGTCCCTGGTCCTAAAATGTCTCAGACTGGCCTGATTATTATAGAGTTAATAAACAGGTCCACAATGTCTACAATGCAAATGTCAATATATGATAATAACTAGCATGGTGTATCATGTATCTCACAATGTAACTTATGATCATCATAATATACATAGGCATATCTTAATCTAGCAACATACATCATCACCCATAACTTGTAAAACAAACAACATATCAAATGAAATAATAATACAGAGGGTGTATAAACCATGCAACTAACCATCAACCAACGCACTAATGTCATCCAAGAAGAGGTATGGCATGCTCTTGGTTATGCCATAGTTATTTGTCAGCTAACCATATAATAGGTACGGGTTCTACTCCTTAGTATGCATGCTCTCAGTAATGTCATAGATTATTTTACAGATAATCATATAACATGTATATACGGGTTGACTACCTTATAGACTCTCGGTCTCAGAAATAGCCATATTGGCTCGCAGCCATATCCTTAGCGATGTCACAAAGTTGAATAAATGCAGTCTATTTTAGCACATCAATAACCATGTGGGAGACTAATAAGGTCTCAGCTCTGCTCCAGGAGACTTCCTCGCATGTTGTCAGTGCTACTCCTGTAGTATTAAGTTACTTCGGTAGACATCGTGACCTAGTATCCATCTTGCACCAACATGCTTCCATGATTATGTAATGCTATGGTCACGACTCTATAGGTTCCCTAAGTGGTAAAAAACTGCTGGCCTAGATGACATGGGGCAGTGGCTCTCAACCATATACAACAGAATGTGTCACTGATCAGGGGCATGACCCAACGATCGGGCCGCTAGGATGGATGCTAGCTTACTCTGGTTTACTCCTCACCAAAATAATAGGAGTAAGCATACTAGTAGAAAGACCCATTTATGGCTCTCAATCTACGGCTCTCAGCTCGCAATACCTTATATATGAATCTCTTTTATAACACAATTCGTATGAGTGACATCTACTTATTAAAAGTAACCAAACAAATATCAACTCAGGTGTCTTATACGACCTAGTGTTACTATTTTATTTACTCAATGCTCATAAACTACACTTGCATCTCCAATAATATTCTATACAACAAGTACAGAGAATAACCAAAGAAATATTACCAAAAATCCCATAGTAGATGATGTAATTATGTTTCTTCAAATTCCTTGTTACATAAAAATATAATCACACAACATTCATATTTATTTATTAAAGACATCTTATTTATCAAAAAATATATTTATTTTGCTCAAAAGCCTTTATTTAATTCTCTAGTAAAAATAAAATTATACCTACTTATTTAAACCCAAAATAAGGATTTTCAACTATAGAAATAAGTTTAAAATTTCTTTCTCATTTCAAAATCATTGAGAATTTTTTCTACAATCAAGTAGTATTTACAAGAAGTCATTACATAATTTCTAGAATTTAATTGGATTTATAAATGAGTTTTTAAAATCCAAAGTTAATTTTTGTTTAATTTAGACTATCAATTCTTGTACGAATTTATTTTTAATGAAAACAAAATAAAAATTGGATTTGGAAGTAGAAAAAAGACATTTTCAGAATATAAAATCATTTTACATAAAATAATTTTATATTATGATAATGTCCTTTTCTACTTCAAATCCAAATTTTATTTTATTTGCCAATTTTTTGTAAACGTTTGTATATGCCTGCAACTTCAAAGCTCTAAGCCTGGGAACTGATCGACTAGTCCTAAAGATGGGGTCGACTGCACCGGTATAGCTAGAGAAATGAGCTCCAGGATTCTCCCATTCATCTCTATTCTTCGCACCATCGAACCTAATTTTCCTAGCCACTACTTATATTCCATTTCAATATCAAATTCAGTCAACTTGTTGCACTGTTCATACACATCAACTAATTGGCAAAATTACAGTGATCAGTTTAGTTTACAAAGGAAGAACACAGGAAGAAAAGACAATAAGTGTACACATAATCATATATGCATTCTACATCACATATCATATTTCAAATATAGGCATGTGAGTGATAATCCACTCACCTGAAGGTAACAATAGACCAACTTCACTTAAATTCCTCCATTCCTTCTTCCTTCACTCTCTTGCTTCACTATAAATTAATGTAGCTAACTTTATCTTGATCAAAACTTAAATTTGCTAGCTTCTATTAGTGTAGAACCTTGTTATGATACATATATTTTAATTTGGGAACTTATGGGATTTTATTTTACTTTATCTAGATTTTAGAAGACGAAGCTACGGTTGTACATTTTCACCGTTATTTGAAAAATGAGCTATAATATGAGGGAGATAAGTTACAAGGTGTAATATTTAAAGGGTAAATGAAAAATTCTAGAGCTCTCAAGAGAAAAGAAGAAGGCGAGATATTTTTGGTGCTAGGGGTTTGGGCAAATTAGGCTTCAATTAAATCGCTAACCTTATTTTTTCTTTTTTTTCCTTCAATTTTGCAATCAATTCTATGCTTTTATTAGCCATTTTAAAACTTAATCAAAATTATATTTACCTTCCACAAATATTCAAGCGATTTTATAAAAAATATATTTTATTATTTCCCCTTATTGTGATTAATTATTTCTTAATTACATTTTTAGGCCTATTTACAAATAGAATCACGATGTCTCATACATACTTTAAGTTTGTGTCTATTCAGGAAGATGAGCATATATCTCCGTTTTATCACATTTTGGTGAAATACTTGCTCTTTCTGTTGATGATAAATATGGTAGGCATAATTGTGATATTTTAAAGGATAAAACTTGGGATAAGCTATTAATTTTCAATGAGGAATCCAAAGTTTTTGATCCTAAGATTGCACTTTTGTTTAGAGAGTATGTAAATATCATTGGGACCGACTCATCTGATGATGAGTATGAATCCTACTCTTGGCAGGAGGATTAGTATTGTATACTTAGTAGTTTAAACACTTTAGTTTCGCTTCTATTTTTTGATTTGATGTTGCTGAGGCGCCTGTGCCTCACTATGTACTTACTAAGGTGCTTTTGCCTCATACCTGTAATGTATGTGTTAAGTGGTATGGTCACTATAATCACGCTTGCCTATGTAAAATAATAATATTTTATACTGCTAGCAAAAAAACAAAAATTCCAAATTTTCCAATTTACATGAAATAGAAACTCATCTCTTGTGAAAATAAATGTCTAATCTCTTTTATTTGTAATCTTAACTGTATAAAATTTATTTAACTACTTTTTAATTCATTTTATAAATTATTTTATTTTTTTAAAATAGCTAGACTATTTATAAAAATAAAATATTCTCACTTTATAAAAATGTTTTACCATCAATTTTCCAAATTATCTCAATTTATCCATATTTGATTATCTAAAACCTTTTTAATTAATTTAATATTTATTATAAAAACCTAAATAAATGCTTCTCACCAACTGTTTGTTATAGTTATCAACCCCATCCTCACATAATTGAGTAGCTATGTTACATGATGAAAGTAAATAAATAATAAAGTCATCTTCCCTCTTACACGTCGTCGGTAAGCCTTTACTCACTTAAAGAAAATGTGGATCCATTGTCCTCAACCTACTCAAGTGACTACCCAAGAGTTTAATGGAAAAACAAAAACTTCAAATCAAACAAAAAATATGGTGTGAATAATATTATTCACCTAAAATAAAACAAATACATAGTGAGACCGTCCCGCTATGCATACTTGGGTTCCCATCACTACGATCTTACCAAAAAACAGATAATGTTGTATTACACATCTAATAGGTAGATGAGACATGATTAATGCACTGCACTCACTTTATCCTTAAGTAATCACAAAGGCTAGAACAACATAAAATATCATGTTTCAATAAATGGGTTGAATGTGAATATGTTTGTTTATTTATTAGGGTCCTAGTTTCACACACTCCCTAAGATTACTATTTTTCATTTATATTTAAATAAACTTTTGGTTAACAATGTGATAACATTTTAAGCTTTAATCTCATATTGAATTCAGTGTAAAATACGTCGATACAGTTTTCCCTAGCCAATCATAACACATTAATTTACACAAGCCAACTAAAAACTTATAAAACCGACTCAAACCAAAATTAAGGAGGAAACCATGACTTTTGGTCCTATAAGGATACAAAGATACCTCATGGCAAAATAAAAATATAATAAGCATCCTCAATTGGCCTGTCAGATGCATGCCACAATTAGCCTCGACGTTAGCAAAGCCCTATGTATTTGGGCCGTTGACCTTGATAATCAAGGGGCTTTATTAATTATAGTGCAAAGCGCTACCTCAATACTGGTCCCATTGAACTCAACCTAGTTTTCTAGAAGTTGAAAAAGGTCATTTTATCATGATTAGTTGTAATATCTAACCATGTTTAGGTCATTCTGATCTCGGATGCAATTTAACTCACATAGGAGTTATGCCGACCACATCCACTATTTAGACAACCCCTAACGGCATTCTTCCCAATTGCCCAATGTCATGAGCGTTGGGTGATATTACATTAATAGGCATATCAATAAGATATAGGAAATAAACCTAACTAGTTAGCCTATGAGGTTGAACATAAAATTTTATTTTGAATACATCCATAAGGTTAATATGTCGCATTATTATCATTAATGTATATGTCACATATAAGCATGCAATTAATTTTTTATTAAACCCAAGTATTAATAGCTTTACTTTGATTCATTTTGTTCTTCCGCATACTTTAGCACTCTAAATTTTCTTTATTATTAAAATATTTTATAATCATTCTTTTAAAGTTATTTAAATCATATTTTAAGGTTACCAAAAATGTAGTGTGAAATCTTTCAAAAGCACACTCATGCAGTAACAAAAACTATAGCTTACTAACTAATGGAAACGTAGGGCTTTTTTTGTCTAAAATATTCACAGGTGCTACTTAAAACATGACCAAATGGCTAATGGATGTATAGACAAGCGCTATCAATACATACGTTAAGAGGCGCATTTGAAAGTACAATCATGAGCTAATAAAGGTTTTTATCTACATTATCTAAAGCATGACTTTAACCAATTAAAATATACTGCCTCTTTGTTTACAAAAAATCAACTTATGGAAATATGGATTATGGGAAGTATTTAACAAAAACATAGCATAAAGGTGTTAAAGAATCATGACTTACAAAAACATGGTTAATGAGAAAATGATCTATCTTGTTAATGGAAACATAGCCACTGAAGATATGCTAATGAAATAGTTAACGAGAAAATGACTTTGCTTGCTAATAGAAGCATAACTAGATGGAAACACGTCTCCTTCTTGCTAATGAAAACATAGTGTATGTATGTTAATGGAGATACGACCATACTATTGAAAACACAGTGGCAAAATCGTAGCTAGAATTAAAAAAATTTGTTTCTTTTTAAGGCAATTACTTTAGATCAAATCTTATCATATACTTCTTTTACTGGTTTCATATTCAGAATATTTGCAAAAGAATATGTACTATTTAAATAAGCATATTAATTAATTAATCACTTTGATTTCCTTATTTCTTCATTCTTCAATTAATTTACAGTATCTCAAAATTCACTGAAAAAATTCGAAAATTTCTCAAAAGTACAAATCTTCATTTTTCCACCATATCAAAAAAATTTAGGGAAAAATAATTATTTTACCTATTTTAAATAATTAAGTTTTAAAATTACATAATTTTCCACTATAGGAAAATTTTATAAAATTCACGTTTAATCAGAAAATACTGAAACTAAAGACCATCTCCACTCAAATGCTGTAAATAATTCATAGAAATTTTCATCATTAAGAGGTCATTGGGTATGGTCTTGAATTCAAAAACCTATCATTTAGCTTCAATACTTTACATGTAAGTCCATAAAAGAATTAAAATGATCATATATACCAAACCCATGTTTTTATCATCATATAACATCACATTTTCATTCATAAAAAAAATGAAAATTTAAAAACATGTTGGATGTTAATATTATTCACCTTAATTTGCTTAAGAATGGAGGGATGCGCTATAACTCTTCTTATTCAAGCTTTAAATCTTATTCTTTAATAAAATGAGTACTTTAAAGAGAGGATGACATGAATGAGGTATTTTTTGCTTTTGAAAGTTAAAATGAGTAATTTTAGTAGTTGTGATATTAGGAAATTCCTAAGTGATTTATGCTTTGGTTTATCCAAAATTTCATTCTTTCAGAAAATTCTTTTATAGAAACTTATTCATCCCTTACTAAGTATTGTTGGATCTGGGCTAGTACAAAGTGGGTTAAATGTGTGAATTTCAATTTCTTTTTCCATTTTAAATATTATTAGGCCTATGAATAAATTGGTTTACACCTAATCTAGGTAAATTTTAAATGAAATAATTATTTTACTTCATCGATTAATTAAAGGATCTTATTTAATTGTATATATGATATATAATGTGCATATATGTATCGAATATGCATGTATGTGTGCATACACGTGCATGCATAGTTTAAAATGCTTGTATATAAGTGTAAAAATTTACAATGTAACAGACCAGTTAGTCCCTTATACATATTTACTTTCAATTATTATATATAATAATATATTCTATACTAATATTGTTAGGAACTCCTATATACAAGTTTTGATGACTACAAACCATATAATAGTAAATGTACATATATATCTCGTATCTTATTTTTATAGATACTAAAAGGATACAAATCGAAGCATGGTGCATGGATCACAGCAGCAGAGAGATAAAAATTGTATACAAATCTTAGAAATATTATGTAAAATCTCCTTGGATTTTGTGTATGATAAAATACATATACATTTACACAAGAAAACAAATTTTCCACATTTTCAGACGTCTGGTATTATGCCCCAGACGTCTGGTTGCAACCTCTGGAATTTTTCCAGATAACACATGATCAGACGTTTGGTCATCACAATCCAAACGTCAGGATTTGGCTCCGGTAATTTTCTAAAAATACAAAACTGTAAACTCTGAAAGGTTTTTATCGCATCTCTTCTTCAATTCAGTTCTAGCCCAAACAGAAGCATCTCCATAAATAAAGAGAAATGGTAGCAACACTTCAAATCAACCTTTTCACAACTATAAATACATCATAGATTTTACAATTGAAATAACAAGCTTCTGATTTCTATTCTCTATATCCACTGTGCACTCAAATTCAAGTCACTCATATTTGCTATCAATATTTCAACCGAAGGTCATTAACTTTGGTTCAGTTTTCTTCCATATTTCCAAAACACACACATATTCATATCTATACATATCCAGTGGAGATTGTAGAAAGACTTGTACGTATTGTCAATATCAGTGTTAATCAGAGAACATTCTCGACGAAAGGTTTCTATTGTAACAAGCCTATTCGTTCGGGCGAAGCGAGAGTTATTGATTAGTAAAATTTCGAAGAGGAGCTTCAGGACTGGACGTAGGATGGGAGGTTCGAACCAATATAAAATTTCTAGTGTGATCTTTTTATTTTACTATTATCTCATTATCATAATTTATCGGTATACAATAATTACTTGTCATATACATAGTATGCAATCCATATAGTCTTTCAATTGGTATCAGGGCGAGGTTAGTTCAAATCACAGTAACATGTATTTGAAAGCTGTTAATATGACAAGTATCTTTCAAGATGGTTAGTCAAATCACGTCCTACTCTATTCACCGGATCTAGTTATGCATATTGGTCAACATGTATGAGAATTTTTATGGAAGCAAATGTTTTAGAAATATGGTTAACAACTCAAATTTGTTGAAACTTCGTATTTACGATATTTTGTAACTACGATATTTTGACTATGATAACTATACAAGTCATTATTACATATAACTTCTTTTTACAGGAATTAATCATGATCGGATTCACATAAGCTTCAAATCTTATATAAGTATGTATGGAGTCTATGTCTAGAGTTTACTCATGTTAAAATCTCTCCTATATGATATATATTTCGACACTTATTTCATTTCATAATCATAAATAATAATCTTTGCATATTCTCATTTTAGTTTACATTCAGATGTCTAAATGTACCAAATCAAATGTCTGAATTTGGAAAAATTAAAATTGTTTAGTACAATATTCAGACGTTTGACTTGTTCATTTCAGACGTTTGAAAATGGTTATTTTAGCCTATTTCCTTTCTGGTTTGAGCTCGTGCAATTTCAGAAGTCTGAATTTTTCGATTCAGAAGTCTGAATATCTATAATGGCTATATTTTCAAATAGGCACTTCCGTTCGTGAAGAGATGCGTTCTTCATTTCAATAGATATGACCATATCTCTTCATGATAACTCTTCACGAACATATGCACCTATTTATAATCTATATAAACACATTAGAATCATGTTTCCATAACTTCATTCAATCTATTCTTACTCTACTCTCATATTCTTTGATTCTAATACTCTTGTGGATTCAGTTTCATACAAATTCATTTTATTACTTCCTTATTCTTCACGTATTCATATATACACCATAAAGAAGAAGATAATAGGAAGGGTGTACTATAATTGACAAATTCGTGTTATCAATGAACACATAGAGTCAAGAAAACTTAATTTGTAAATGACCCATTCTGCTGCTCAGGCGAAGTGAAGTCCTCTTCTACTGCTGAGGCGCAAAATCATGTTCCGTTGCTCAGGTGTTATAAACCTATTCCTTCGGGTTAAGCGAGGGCTATTGTTAGTTGAAATTCCAAAAGGAGTCCGGGACTGGACGTATAATGGGAAGTTCGAACCAGTATAAAAATTCCTGGTGTGCTTGTTTATTTTACTTATTCACATTGCTATAGTATCTTAGTTTATTTCCGCACTAGTATAGTATAATTCCATATAGCACGATCTGCACTGTCTTTTCATTTGGTATCAAAGCAAGACATCTAATAACCGTTACAAAGTTATTTGATATTCTGTTAATATCAGTTTTGTAGAAGGCCAACCTACTGCACGACCTCCACTATTCAATGGCCTGAATTACAACTATTGGGCAACTCGAATGCGTATTTATATGCAAGCAAATGGTTTTGATTCATGGAATATCACTCAAACTGAGTATAACATTCCTACAACAGAATACTCTTCATGGTCAAACACACAAAAATTAGATGCTACTGCAAATGCCAAAGCTATGAATATGTTATTTTGTGCCTTAGACAAGAACGAATTTAATCGAGTTAGTATGTGTACAACTGCTTACCAAATATAGAGAACACTAAAAGTTACACATGAAGGTACTAACAAGGTTAAACAAAGCAAAATTTATATGTTGAAAAGTCAGTTTCAAAATTTTAGAATGAAAAAGGATGAGTCTATTAATGATATGTACTCTAGATTTCAAGATATTTATCACTCTTTATAAGGACTAGGAGAAAAATTTACTGGTTTTGGTATTGTATCAAAAATCCTAAACTTTTTATGGATGAATGGGAAAGAAAGGTCATAGCCATTGAAGAAGCAAATGATCTTCCTACTATGAAGCCAGAAGAGTTAATAGGAAATCTAATGTCCTACAAAGTGAATTCGCAGGCTAAAAGAGTACAAGCGCAAGACAAAAAGAATATGGCATTTCATGTAGAAAAAGAAGAATCAGATTCGGGTGAAGCAGACTTAGCATTCAGTGCTAAAACCTTTAAAAAGTTTAGAAGTACAGAAAAAGAAATCGAAAAAATGGGAAAAGAAACTTCAACAACAATTCAAATAAGCCATCTTCATCAATACTAGAATGCTTTAGCTACCACAAGAAGGGGCGCATACAAAAAGATTGTCCAGAACAAAAAAATCACAATAAGAACCGAAAGGACAAGCTTAAAAGAAAAGAATTTTCAGTAACATGGGATGACTCAGATTCTTCTTCTTCAGAAAGCAGTAGTGACAGTGAAATTGAACGAGAAAATGTTTGTTTCATGGCTATAGAGAGTGAGGTAAATGATCTTACTTCTGATGACATGATTGAAATAAATTCTGAATTATTAGATACTTTAAAAGGTCTCAAAAGAAAATATAAAGAGGCTCTAGAAAATCAGAGAAAAGTAGAATTTGAGAGAGATATGCTTAATGATGAAAAGCAGATATTAGAAGAAAAACTTGAAAACTTCAAGATACCTTATTGAGTCAAGAAATTGAACCTCAAAAGGAAAAGAATGATTCTCTTATCTCTGAAAATCATGAGCTAGAAACCAAGATCAAAATGATTGAACTAGACAAAACTAGCCTCAGAATAAAGTTAGAAAGCATTACTAAAAATGTGACTAACTTCAATAAAGGCAAAGAGAACCTATCTAAGATTATTGAGAATTCCACATCTTTTTTAAATAAGAAAGAACTAGGTTATTCCAAGAAATCAGTAGCTCCACCCAAAAATAAACAAAATAAGAGAAATATTTCTAAATCCAAGTCTACCATAGCTCAACCAAAAAGGAATCAAAATTCTAAAAACATGATAATATAGTTTCCTATAACAAACAACAGTTTGATTAGGAATAAATATATGAAATCCTTTTTGGAAAAATTGCATAAGAGTCAAAATTATTTATACAAAAGGAATACTGAATCCTCTTGTGTTTGGTTTCCTAATGCCTAACTCTTAGGACCTTATCAAAAAGTGGGTACCAATGTTATTCTTTTATTTTTTTTGTAGGTCCTACTTAAGAAAAGAGGAAAATGGACACTCGACAGTGGTTGCTCAAAACACATGACAGAGACAAAAATATGCTAACAAGTATTACATATTCAGATGGAGGCTCTGTCACATTTGTAGACAATTCCAAAGGTTATATCATTGGCAAAGGCGATGTGATAAATTATGGTATATCTAATTCACCTCTCATTTCCAATGTTTTACTTGTCAAAAACTTGAAGCACAATTTGTTAAGTATTAGTCAATTATGTGACAAAGGATTCAAAATTTCATTTTCTGAGGATAAGTGTAGCATTTATGATCACAACAAAAATCTTATCTTTGAAGGTAATAGAGATATAAACATATACGTTCTGAATTTGAAAATCAATCATAATTCAGATATGTGCTTAATAGCCAAAGAAAATGATCCTTGGTTATGGCACAAGAGATTCTGTCATATTAATTTCAAAGCAATAAACAAACTTTCTAACAATGATTTAGTCAAAGGATTACCAAAAATGTACTTCAAAGTTGATCATATTTGTGAGACATGTCAATTAGGAAAGTTAACTAAATCATTTTTCAAATCTAAGAAAATTCTTTCTACATTAAAACCACTTGAATTACTTCACATGGATTTATATGGACCTACTCAAGTACAGTCCATAAATCACAATAGATATGTGTTTGTAATTGTAGATGACTTTTCTAGATATACTTCGACCATATTTATGAAAAATAAAAGTGATACTTTTTGACCATTTTAAAGTTTTTGTCAAAAGAATCCAAAATATGAAAGGATTAAAAATAAAGAATATTAGAAGTGATCATGGAGGAGAGTTCGAAAACGAAGCTTTTGAACATTTCTGTAAAAAGAAAGGAATTTCTCACAATTCCTCATTTCCTAGAACTCCACAACAAAATGGAGTTGTAGAACGAAAAAATAGAACATTACAGGAATGTGCAAGAACTTTGTTAAATGGAAGCACACTTCCAAAACATTTCTGGGCAGAATACGTAGCAACTGCTTGTTATGTTTTGAATCGTGTTTCTATACGACCTCTTACCAAAAATACTTCGTATGAAATTTTTCATGGAAGAAAACCAAATATTCCTATTTTAAAGTTTTTGATCAAAATTTTTATATTAAATACCAAAGATCGGCTTGGCAAATTCGATGCGAAATCCGACGAAGGTATCTTTTTAGGATATTCAGATCGAAGCAAAGCTTATTGGGTGTTTAATAAATGAACTAATACTGTTGAGGAAACTCTTCATGTATCTTTTGATGAAAATTTTCTACAAAAACAAGTATAAGAGATGATGAAGAACTTCCAGATAATATCACAAATATTGACAATATAAATTTCGAAAATAACGAGAACATAATTGATAATTATATGCAAGATGAAAACGTTATTCATAACAACAATGAGTTCATATCTCCACCAAAAATATTACGGGATCATCCTGTTCAAAATGTTATTGGAGAAATTAATTCAAACGTCCGAACTAGAAGTCAATTAAATCAAATGGGCCATGTAGCATTTCTTTCCAATATCGAACCCAAAAACCCTAGAGAAAGCGATGATGAGTCAAGCAAAAAGTTTTAAGGTAGTGGTATGGTTGTTTTATTATCTCAAAACATTCGCAGTTATATGCTTTTTGTTGTGTATGTATTTATGTTGTGATCTCGTACTTGTTATGTTGGTTTGTAAAATTGAACTTCTATGTCTCTTTTGGAATAGTGTAGTATGTTAACTATTCTATATTATCTATTCTATTCTTGCTCACTTTCGTTCATATGATATGTGAGTATTTCATCCGATAGTAATACTGAAAGTGATACAGAGCAAGCAAATCTACGTTTCATGGCACACACTAATGAGGAATGTCTTGATCTTACTTACGATGAAATTTTAAAAGTAAGTATGGAACTTGATGACAAATATAGAGAAATTAAGAAATTAAATAAGGAACATGTTGCTAAGATAAATCGATTGGAACTTGAAATAGGGTTACTAAAAGACGAAAAATCTATTTTAGAAGAAGAATTAGAAAATGCTCAAGAAAAATGTAAGAATCTTTCTATTGAAAATGATGCTTTATCTTATGAATTAGGAAAAGTCAAACTAGAAAATAATAAAATTAGTAATGAGCACATTAGCTTAAAAGATAAATTAGAAACTTCAAAATCCGAAATTACTGATCTTAAAAACAAGTTGGATAAAATTACTAATAATGTTACAAAACTTAACAAAAGAAAACAAGACTTGGAGAATTTAATTCAGATTTCCAAGCCATTCAAAAGTTGAAATGGAATAGGGTTTGAGAATAAAACAAAAATTACAAAGTATAGTAAGATTTATACAAAGGTAAAAAAACCTTCTTCCAAAAATAAAAAATTTGTCTCGAATTCAAAAATGATTAAAATATGGGTTCCTAAAAAAAATAACAACCTAATTAAATAGAAATTTAGATAAATATATGAAAGAAGTGATTCACAATAATAATTATATTTCAAAAGAAACCAGACCATCATGGGTATGGTTACCCTCATTTACTAACACTTAGGACCCAAAAATAAAAAGGGTACCAATTTAAACTTTTTTGTTTTTTGCAGGTATTCTAATACAAAAATAAAGTGAAATGGATATTAGATAGTAGATGCTCCAAGCACATGACGGGAAATGCTTACATGATATCAAATACAAAATACATTGATGGTGGCGCTGTAACGTTTGACGATAATTCAAAAAGGTTCGTCATTGGCATTGGAGAAGTTATCAGCATCGGTATCTCTAACTTCCTATTATTTCTAATGTTTTATCATTAGAAAACCTAAAACATAATCTTCTTAGTATAAGTTAGTTGTGTGATAAAGGGTTCAAAATAAAATTTGAAAAAGATAAATGTAAAATTCTTGATCAAAACAAAAATTTACTCTTCGAAGGATTTAGAAATCATAATATACATATCTTAAATATGAACATTAAAAATAATTCAGATTTATGTCTAGCCGCAAATCATGATGATTCTTGCGTAGGATCGATTTCACCCTAGAGAGGGAGGATGGAGGGTTGAATAAGGTGATACTATTAATTATAAAATTTAATGTGGAAGTACATAAAACAATCGCAGCATTGATAATAACAGAAAAATAGCAATACATATAATAGCAGAATAAAAAGCAGAAATAGAACAAGACTGATTTATCCAACTTCGACGAAACCCTACCTACATGCTGCCCCAAGTTTTATACTAGAAATTAAGTAGTCGAACACTTACACATGTCATCTCGTGACACCCACTATCGACTAACCAAACTCTACGCTCCAAACCCTGCAACAACTCAGCCACTGAGTTGAGAATTGTCGAACTACACCACCGTAGTTCGTCCACTAGTCATGCGACTAGAAATCACAAAAGATTAAAAGAAAATTATAAATTGAAAACAACTTAAAGCAATAAAACCCTAATTTAAATAATTTAAAGCCCAATGGAATTTTAAGCCGACCCAACAATACGTAAAGTGACAAAACAATGTCCCTTTCTCCTTTCTAGTTATCGGCCTATATTCTTTCTTCTTCAAAATGGCTGCTTCAATTTTTGTTCGTTCCTCTTCAAGTAAATTAGGGCTTCTGTAGATTGAATTAGCCAATTCCGGTTGATCGATCAAATTGATATTTTCACGTTGATTACGTTGTTGATTGATCGTATTGCTCTGACTACACTTGGCTACTTCAATTCATCGAGTTCGATTTTAAAGAATCTGGTAAGTGATTTCCTTTTTTTCTTTTCTGATTAATTTGCTTGAACTCGATTGCCTTCGTATGCCAGTAATGATTAAGTATTAAATAGGGATCGATTCCTTTTATTTTCGTTCATTTGAATTCATCAGTTAATTTACCTCGGCCACTCCATTATGCTTGAAAGCTTGAGATTTCTCTGACTTTTTCAATTCGTATATTTTTGCTTGCTTGATTACCTTAATTATTACGGCTTTGACTTTGGGTTGTTCGATCTTTTCCTTGATCATCACGGCTTTAATTTTATGGCATTTAAACTTGAATTTGGTTCCGATCTTTGTGCTATGACTTCGGCTTCTCTGTCTTTGTTCACAACTGCTACTTGACTTGGTTCCAATTTTTTGCTGGCTTCGATTATGGTGTTTGAATTTGCCGACTGTGCTTTAGTTGATTGACCTGTTCACTTTGTTTCACTGTTAGTCTGTACTTCTATACCCTCTGGCATAGCTTTGGGTTGCTCTGCTTGATCATAGTCACTTTATATGTATTTATGTTCTTTGTTTGCATTGAGCTATTATGCACTTGCTGTTGGTCTTCATGGGTTTACTGGTCTGGTGCAGTTGCTCATTCGACTTGTTGTGTGGTTCAATGCACTTGTATATGTCTTCATTTGTATACTTGAATCTGGTGTTTGCATTGAGTCATGTGCTTATGCATTTAGTTCAGACAGTTCTGTACTTGTTTGTTTGGTATGTCTGACTATGTGTATATATGTGCAAACATATGTATATATAAAGTCTGAAAGCATTTGTGTTACTGTCTGCATATCAATTTGTCTGGTTCGATGTTGAAGTCACTGTGGCACTTGCGACCTGATGCATATGTATTCAACAACTCACTCCATCTTCATGTTGCGTTTCTTTTAAGCCAGTGCATATGATACTTGAGTCTGCTTGGAGTTGCCTCTGGTCATTGCATTTTTCTGTGATGATTTACTTGAGTCTGATTTACTACTCGATTATGTGAGCATGTTGAAGTTGAGTGATTGCATATCCATTGTGCACATCCATAGTTTGCTACACATCATTTCATTTGAGTCTATACTATGATCATTTACTATTGAGGCTACTGGTTTTGGTTTGAAATCTGATTGAATTTTATGGCCTTGGTTTCTTTGTAGACTGGTATAGGTTGAATTGAACCTGAGCTGTTGAGTTGTATGGTTGCATTCACTATATACATATGTGAACTGCATTGCTGTCATATGGTAGCTGAACTTGTTTCACTTGTTGTTTGGTTTCATTGTATACATATCTGGTCATTTATATATAAGTCTGGTCGAAGCATTTAGTTGTTTGAATTTGTACTCGGCCATTTGGTTGAGACTTCATGAGTCTACATATGACTATTCATTTTGGAGACTGGTCTAAATTTTTCTTTGATTCACGCATATATGTTGTATCTGGTCTGGTTTTTCTTATGTGAAGCTTGATTGCTCTTTATAATTGTAGTCTGGTTTGAGTTGCTCTGACCAGTTCATTGAACATGTTACATTTGGATTGCACATGTGTTGAATCCAGCTTATAACTTGGGTTTGACCTTGTGCTCATGTCGTGACTTTATTTTTATTGCACTTGAGCTGAACCTGGCTTTTGGTTGGGTTTGACCTTGCGCTAACCTATCCCTGTAGTTTTGTCAAGCGTATATTGGTGTACACGGCCTTATGGCATGCATAGTGATACATTGTGCGTGTCATAGGTTATTCGTATATGATGAATTCAAAATAGATATGATGACGAACAACCCAAATAACTGAGGCAAATAATATTTTCAAAAAATATTTTATTTTACACTGCAAAAATATTTGCTTTTCAATTACTACATCAGTGTGTATTTTGCAGATAACTCAAATGCTGGATTCAATCTGGAATAGAGCTGAAGAAAAATACGAGTGAATGAGTGATATGTAGTGAGGTGCAAATGTAAATTAAAAATTATGATGTAATCGAAATTGTTTATATACAGCGAGAGCTCAAATTTGTACTATTCAAAATTGTAATAAAATATTTGTTTGAATAAAATATCTGTTTGAATCTAAATTCTTTGTTATTTATTTTATTCAGCAAATATTTAATTATTTGAAAAATAAAATAGTACATTAACAATTACATTTAAAGGAATATATTTATATATGTTTGTTATCATTAAACAAAAATCATATACTAGCATATTCAACATCTTGGATCTGGCACAAATGTTTTTGTCATATAAATTTTAAGTATATTAACGAACTAGCAAAACATGATCTAGATAGAGGTCTTCCTAAAATTAATTAAAATTAAAAGTTTATGCGACGCTTGTCAAATGGGCAAGTTAAAGAAAAATTCTTTCAAATCTAAAAATAAAATATCTACCATGCAACCACTAGAATTACTTCATTTAGATTTATTTGGACCAACTTAAGTACGATCAATAAATCATAACAAATATGCGTTCGTAATTATAGATGATTTTTCAAGATATACTTGGACATTATTTTTAGAAAATAAAAGCAACACTTTTGGAATGTTTAAAATATTTGCAAAATGGATTACTAACTTAATGGATTTATGCAGTGATCATGGAGGAGAATTCGAAAATGAATTTTCACTAATTTTTGTAACAAAAAGGGAATTAGTCATAATTTTTCGGTTCCACGAACACCACAACAAAATGGTGTAGTTGAAAGGAAAAACAGAACTTTACAGGAATGCGCACGAACACTACTAAATAGTAGTAATATACCCAAGTATGTTTGGGCTAAAGCTATTGCCACTGCCTGTTATGTATTAAATCGTGTCACACTTCGACCTATGACTAAAAATACATGTTATGAAATATTTTATGAAAAGAAACCGAAAGTTTTGTATTTTATAACTTTTGGGTCAAAATGTTTTATTTTAAATACTAAAGATAATCTTGGAAAATTTGACCCTAAAGTCAACGAAGGAATTTTCATTGGTTATTCAGAACGTAGTAAAGCTTATAGAATTTATAATAAACGAACAAATATTATAGAAGAAAGCTTACATGTGTCTTTTGACAAAAATTTCCAACAAACTATTAAAGAAGATGAAGACGAAACCTTAACTAAAAATCAAACTAAAATTACAAATAATATGAATAATTCATCCTTCGATAATAATGAAAATGTTTTGAGATCACCCACACGACTATTAAAAAATCATCATTTGGATAATATAATTGGAGATTTAAATTCTCGAGTCACTAGAAATAATTTAAATTAAATGAGTCACGTTGCTTTTATCTCAAATACATAACCTAAAAATTATAAAGAAGCGTCTAAAGATGATTCTTGGACATAGCAATACAAGAAGAATTAAATCAATTTGAACGTAACAATGTATGGAAACTCGTTCCTAGACCATCAGATCAATCTATAATAGGAAACAAATGGGTTTTCAAAATCAAAGCAGAAGAAAATGGAAGTATTGTTCGTAACAAAGCAGGATTAGTGGCTCAAGATTGCAACCAAGAAGAGGGAATTGATTACGAAGAGACATTTGCTCCCATAGCTCGTCTTAAAGTAATTCGTACTCTACTTGCTTTTGCGTGTCATCACAATTTTAAATTATTTCAAATGGATGTTAAGAGTGCTTTCTTAAAAGGTTTTATCAAAGAAAAAATTTTCGTAGAACAACCACCGTTATTTATCCACGAACAATATCCAAATCATGTTTTTAAACTCAAATAGGCTTTATACGGTTTACAGCAGGCACCACGTGCTTGGTACGATCGATTAAAAACTCATCTGCAAAATTCTAGATTTCAAATCGGCAAAATAAACACTACACTATTTATAAAACATAAAAATAATGATATATTAGTTGTACAAATATATGTTGAGGACATCATATTTGGATCAACTAATAAAAGTCTATGTAATGAATTTTCTGAAATAATGATAAATAAGTTTAAAATGTCACACATGGAGAATTAATTTTTTTCCTTGGATTACAAACAAAACAATTGGACAATGACATGTTTATAAATCAGGAAAAGTATTGTAAAGATTTACTTAAACGTTTCGGAATGGAAACACTACTAGTAAACCAACTCCTATGAGCACAATTTTATATTTAGACAAAGACGAAAATGGAAAAGACTATGATCAAAAGTCTTATCGTAGTACGATCGGCTCTTTATTATACCTAACAGCTGGCCGACCCGATATAATGATGAGTGTTTGTTTGTATGCTCATTTTCAAGTTCCACCTAAGGAATCACATCATCAAGCAGTCAAACGAATTTTATGTTACTTATCCAACACCAAAGATTACGGCTTATTCTATCCTAAAGGTACATCTTTCCAACTCGTATCATATAGTGATGCAGACTTCAAATGTGGTAAAGCAAATAGAAAAACACAAGTGGTACCTGCCATTTTATTGGTCAATCTTTGGTTTTGTGGTTTAGTAAAAAAATAAAATTGTGTTTCCCTCTCGACATGTGAAGCAGAATATATCTCTGCCTTTTAGCTTGTGCTCAGGTAATCTATATGCAACAAACACTTAGAGATTTTGCTAAAATAATTGAAAAATCTTCAATATACCGCGACAATACTAGTGTTATCAATTTATCTAAAAATCCAGTTAAACATTCTCGAACTAAACATATAGACATACGACACCATTTTCTTAGAGATAATGTAGAAAAAGGAATTATCTCCCTTGAATTTGTTAACACCGATAATCAAATTGCTGATACATTCATCAAACCATTAAATGACCAATCATTTGTAAAACTTAAACGAAACTTAGGAATTTGTTCATATAATGAATTAATAAACTAAACTATATATTCTTTATTATTCTAAATGGTTACTTAGAAAAGCTAACAAACAAAAACTTTCTTCACCTTTCGTTTTGAAAACCTTCTGAACACCACAAATTATTTTAATAAAAAAAAGCTTTAACCATGAATTTCGTAACTAACAAACAATTTTTTCTTTAATTAGAAATTGAAAAACCTATATTTATATATCTCAAAGATAATTTTTTTAACCAAATAATCTTTCACTCTCTAAAACATTTAAACTTTTATCTGTAATGTCATCCAATCACGATTCGACTTACTCAGCCATTGATTTCTCCTTGCCTTCTTCTGGCAGTATGTATACATCTCCTGCCAAAACAACACCAAAATCCTCTCCTTCCACACACATTGTTCCTACTACTACTTCTATGTACCATACCAGCTATTCTCCAAAAGATAAAAGGCCAAATATGGTATTAATCTTGAAAATGCTTCTCTTCACGACAAAATTGATGAAGTTCATCATTTTCAAAAAGAAATGATGAACGTTCAAAAAGAAATGTACCATACACAACGAAACCAAGGAGCTCATCTAAACTTTTTAGAAAAGTGCATCCTTGCAGATGTAGGCACTCTCCTACAAAGGATTCTGTTCATGTACGATCTCCTTGTGTGATCGAAACTCCTCCATGTGCTCATCGAATAACTCCACGTAAATTATGAGGAGAATGAACTTTTGAAGCTCAATTCAGTCCAGTACCTCCTTTTTGGTCTCCACTACGACCACTAAAAGAAGATACAAAGGAGGAACCAAATTTGTGGGAGAAAAAGTAACATTGTTCTTTTGAAAAATATATTTAGTGTATATATATATATTCTAATTATAATAAGGTTTAAACCATTCAAGATTATAATTTATATATTGTTCTTAATAAAAATATATAATAATAATAACAATCTAAAATCTCTAACTAAAATCAAATTGTCACTATTCTGTCAAAACAGACGTCTGGGATATAGAGCCAGATGTCTGATTGTTCTCACGGGTTATCACAGACTCGAAGAACCAAACGTCTAATTCCTCTATCCAGATGTCTACTTACAAACTCGAAAGACTCTCTCTCCCAAACTCTGCAAGATCTAGACGTCTGCCTATACATTACTAGATGTCTGGAATCGCTCTCTACCTTAGGTGGCATAGAATCATTTCAAGCACCCAGACGTCTTCCTCTTTATTCCAAACGTCTGAACCCTGTCTCTGCCTATGCCGAACTATTGTCTATTCACTATATTAAAACATCTCTTCATTTTTTACATCACCTTTTTATTCTCTACAAAACCCCATTACAACCCAGATTTTAAAATTTACCTTCAATTTTCAAATACAGTGCTTCCCAAATCAAAAACTTCAAAGAAGCAAAAGAAAGATCAGGGTTCTTCATCTCAAACAACAGTTGTCACTGATTCTCACATCAAATCATGGCTTGACCAAAGCCCAAGTTCCATCAATTTTTTTGATGATTTGAAGACTATGAAGTTTCATCTTGGTCCGTTCTACCAACTTCTACGATTTCCTCCCTATGAAACACATTCATTATGTGAATATGTCGAGGTTAACTATCTGATCGAACAAGGTCCAAATGAGGTAACCATAGATCAGCAGGTTATTTTTCTCTTTGATCAAATCTATGTAATTCTTCCATTTGGAATCTCGAAGATGAAGAAAATTGGCTTTGGACAAGTGTCCATGGTAAAGTCATCAAGCTTACTCCGGGTATGTTAAGACGAATCCTTCATTGCTCTTACACGGGTATCGAATTAAAAGACATACCGGACAAAAGATTTTTAACCCGAGATGATGTCACACACCTTCTTTGGGAAGATCATATGGAACAAGGAACACGAAGAACTCCGACCTAGGGCAAGGTTACTAAATCGCATGATTATTAACACCATAATACCAAGAAAAGGTAGTCATAAGCAAATATATAAAATAGTTCACAAAGCTATGTATGCTATATTTGGTGGTATTAAAGTTAATTGGGCTCAATTTCTTTTCGACGAAATTTAAAATTTCTGGATTCACAAGCGCCAGACAATTATTTATGCACCTTATATAATGCGGATTCTTCAATACCAAGGTATCCCTTCTTACTTATCATATTTTGAAGAACTACAAATTAAAGAAAGTGGGTCCAAATACTTCAAGCTTATGCATCTGTCGGACGAACCGCCACCGATAATATCATTTTCTCAATGGACTCTACAACAACAACAACAACATCAGCAGTAGCCTCCATAAGAGCAGCAACAACCCCCTCCACAACAACTAGGTCCTTATGTTTCCAACAACATCCTTTCAAATATCACTCAGACTCGGAGATTTTAGAAGCTTGAGGAGAACCTGCTTCAAAAGAATCATGTTGTGACTTATCAATTCGAAATCAACAACTTTTATCTCACAATCAACAATTCTTAGGTAAAAAAGTTGTTCATCTTGACAAATCTGTCTCAAGCATATCTTCTCGAATGAGCAAAATCGAGAAAACACTGGATAAGGTTGTATCCACTCTTGGGAAAGTAATGAGGAAAGTTCGTGGTTGATCATCATCCCGGTCCTCATCCTCATCACCATCAGCTCCTTCGCCTGCTCCATATATCTCTTCCATTCTAGGATCTTAAACAAAATCATGAGGAAAAGATGCCATGAAAGACAAACCATTAAGGAAACAGATAAAGAGGAAATGAGGACTTTAATATGCAAGATCCTTTCCCCATCAACAGGATTACTTGGCTTTTCAAGGGTTGTCTATTCAAGAGGACGTAGAATATAATGATCAACGCAATTGGCCGAGAACATGTTTGACCCTTCAGCTTTTTAGGACTACTATAATGATACATACGGAAATTTTTCTGACTCGACTCACTATTACCAGTAGTTTCTAGTTTTTTTTCTTCCGCTATATTTTTCTTTTATGCATTTCTCATTCTATGTACTACTGTTTCAGCTATCATGTACTACAAGTTCCATGTTTTAGATAACATTTTCTATTTTCTCTATTCTTTTTGATAATGTCAAAAGGAGGAGAAATATGCATACACACAGGAGGAGGATAACATATGATATACATATATATAGGAGAGTAAAATATATCTTATGATACATTGTTTGTCATCATCAAAAAGGAAGAGAATGTTAGGAACTCCTATCTACAAGTTTTGATGACGACAAACTATATAATAATAATTGTACATATATATCTCGTATCTTATTTTTGCAGATACTCAAGGATTCAAATCGAAGCATAGAGCATGGATCATAGCAGTAGAGAGATAAATATTGTATACAGATATTAGAAATGTTATGTAAAATCTTCCTGGATTTTGTATATGATAAAATACACATACATATACACAAGCAAACAAATTTTCCACATTTTCAAACATCTGGTATTATGCCCCAGATGTCTGGTAGCAATCTTTGGAATTTTTCCAAATAACACATGATCAGACGTTTGGTCATCATAATCCAGACGTGTGACAACCTGACTTTCTCACCATAGAAAATCACATCATCATGAAGAAAGAAAGGGATAGAAAAGAGAAAAGAAAGAGAAGAAAGAAGAAAAAACATCAGAATCTCAACAGCGGAACGAATAAATTATATTAATAACATATATGTTACATAGTATACAACACTAATAAGAGTTACACAGAATTTACATCACATACTAGACAGTTATAAACACCTGTCTAGTTATTACAACTCAACAAAGAAATACCAACACAGAGAACACACAGCAGAAACTATATATCTAACGCCGAAGCCTCCTGCTCCATTTCACCTTCATAATTCGTCAAAAGCTAACCTGACTCCCTTGGCTACTCGTAAAAAATTTGAGTACCCAAGAGTTTAAGAAAACAGAAGATAAACTCTAGGTCAGACATGGGTCTGGTGTGAGTAACAGGTTAAAATTGCTTAACTTTGAAAAACCATTGAAAAGAAAAGGTATCACGTAAGACTTCCCACACATAAACATGAAAAAGTTTTTACCTTACGCTAACTAAAACATTTGATAGGAAATCCGGCGATATTATAATAGGTCTAGGGTTTTCAAGTAAATATGAAATAGCCGAAATTGTTACATGATTAAATTCCAGCTATTAGCCACAAAAGTGGGTAATACAATCAAAACCGTTGGCACTTATTGGATTTGGATTCCATCAATGGCAGGGCTACCATGGTACCGCCCTTCATAGTACGTGGCCTAGATCAACGTACCGAGGATCACTCCCAATCCCCTGCAACATAAGACCGGAACCATCCCTTACTGGACAGTCCCGAACAAGACAACCTCGCAGTTGGCTTACATTCCAACCGCCCACACAGCCGAAATAAAAAGGGACTTCTAGACAGGGAAAAATCTCGTCCTACTTGGGCATGACCCACTTAGCCTTGCTGCACCTCCCTTGTTTTAGCCATTCTCGGTTGATGAGGCTTGAGGCTATGATTACCTTTAGAGAACACATCTCTTAGAATGCTCATCGTCCACCCGATGATGTTCTGAAAGCATTCAATCCATACAAGTTCGTTCCGGGTTCGAACGAAACCGATGGCATTATCTCGTTACACTCATTTTGGAATCACCCTCAGAGTTAACGACGATAACCCTTGCACTCTGAATCTTTATCTCGAATCTGAAAGTACTACTTTGTCAAACTCATCTTGGAATCACCCTCAGAGTTATACTGACGAATAATCCTTACACCTCGAGTCTTCACTCTTCACATGAGATTCACGACCTATCGTTAACTTGGATCGATGTGGTTTTCGGATATCCAAATATGGAAACCATCCCGGTCTCATCGAAATCCAAAGCGTGTCTTTTAAGGCCAAGTTGTTTTAAAGGTTTAAAACAGTTCAATTATCTATATACACACAAATAGATAATTCACAGATTCACAATAGATAATCAACATTATCATCACAACAGATAATCCATATTATCATTATCAAAAGGTAATCCAAATCATCATCACAATGCAACCAATGCATCCATATCACTCAACATTACTTATCTCATATCTGAGATTCAAACCATTCAAGGCAAACAACATCATCATTCATATATAAGCAATGATTAATATCACACCAAATATAATTAATTTAAATGAATTGAATTAATTACAACATTTCTAATTAATTTAAAATAAATTAAATTAATTACTTCACCAATATAAACCTTGCTTGCATTATCATTAATTAATTATAAATCAATTAATTAATCATCAACCAATTATCCATTTTAATTAATCATCCCTGATTAATTAACCTTTAATTACATTCAAGTAATTATTCACTAATTAATTTCTCTAATTATACTTAACCAAATTTAGTAATTAATCTTTATTTACTTCCTAATATAATTAATTACATTAATTCTTAATTAATTACATTAATTAATTCCTTCATTTATTAATTAATTATTTTCAAATAAATCTATTCTTAATTACATAATTAATTATAATAATTAATGATCTCTAATTACATTTTCTATTTAAATTAATTACATTAAGTAATTAATCTTTATTAAACCATAATTGTTAATCACCCTTGATTAACTCCATTCAGTAATTAACTACTCTTAATTACTTTACAAAATAAATTAATTACTCCTTAATTAATTATTTCTAATTAATCCCTTGATAAATTTTACAAAGTAATTATACTCAAATTACTTCATCATCAAATCACTTCCAATTAATTACATCCAGTAATTACCCATTAATTACTTTCCTTAGTAATTTCTCTTCATTAGATTACATTAAGTAATTATACTTCATAAATCATCAAATGATTATTCTAAATTAATTAAACTGAATTAATTAACTTAATCTAATCAAATTAAACTCAATTAATTACAATAAGTAATTATTTCCTTAATTACTTCCATAAGTAAGTATACTTAACAATTTACACAAATGATTGTCTTTAAATTAATTAATCGACCTACAAAAAATCAGAAAAGATAAGCAGTAGAATGCAAAAATACTTCACAAAGAATGACAACTTTCAAAATCTCAAGGTGGAAGGTTATCTACCAGGCGCTGGCAAACTCTCTGCCGTCAAATGAGTTTCGCCCTCCGGGATAGGAGACAAAACATGAACGCCCAGGCCGGGGGCTTCCGGATCATAGCCAATGTGCTGTTCAAAGAGATCAAGCGTCGGCCGACCGGCCGGCTGGGAAGGCACGTGAACAGGAGACTCGGCCTCGGATGGACTGGCAATAACTTCTTTCCCTTTCCTTGAGGGGGAGCCTTTGCAGTAAAGGGCCTTGGCCGCCGATAGGTCCAAAGGCTCATTTCCCTTCAGAAATTCCTTTATCAAATCCTCCTCGTCAACCTCCTCGACACCGCGCTCGACCTTCCTAATCTGAATTAAGGTTTCCCAAGCCTCGAATAACGATTCAAGATAGCCATCGCCCAAAAAAGTTAGGTCACGGTGCATGAGCATGCGGCGTTGAATTCGGCAATGAGTGGGTCGAACGCAGTTTTGATCTCCTCTCTACCTTCCTCCCTGGCTGCCTCAAGAAGGGAATCGATGTCCGTCAACGCCGTCCTCTTACCCTCCTCACGGGCCTCACTCCTTAACATCTCAACCCTAGAGAGCTCGCCCTCGAGTTGTTCTTTTAAAAGTCGGGTGGCGACGATCTCGTCACAGTATCGCTGTGACTCTTCCTGGGCAGCCGTTTTCTCCTCTCTCTGTGGAGAAGCTCTTCAAGTTCCTTGACCCGAGCGCTGAGCGCATCCCTCTCCTTTTGAACGGAGTCCTTTTCCAAGGCCAAAGCCCCACATCGTTGAACCGCCTCGTCAAGCTCTTTCTTGTGAGTTGATTCCAAGCGAGTGACGGCCTCAGCAGTATCCCTAGCACTCCGATGGGCGGCCTCGAGTTTAGATTTATAAGTGGCAATTTTTTCATCCTGGGCCTTAATGATGTTTTTATCATGGGTAGCCTCTAGTTTCAAACGGTCTATTTCATGCTGGCGCTCCACAGAGACTTCGGAAAGTTTCTCGGCTAGGTGGACGACCGCGTCATGTTGAACATAGACGTCGTTGGTGCAGGCAATGGCGTTCTGCTTAACATCTCCGGGTATAGGATGAATCGCCAGAAGGAACTTCAACCCATCATAGCAGATCTTGGGAAATGTAGCCTTGAGCTCGCTTAGTATCTCTGATACTGTGGGATCCGATGCAGGAGCAAGAGGAGACGGCTTTGCAAGTTCTCCCCTTCTATGAGAATCTCGAGACTGTCGAGTGGAAGAAGAATCAGAGTGTTGATCTCGAGGGATATCAGACTGCGAACCCTTGTAACCAGGCTGATCCTTGCTTTACCCCGAATGAGAAGGGGGTGTCGGTGATGCTTGGGCTGGTAATACGGTTTCTTCCGAGATGATGAGTCCCGAGAATGACGGTCCCCACAACCATCACCATCTCTATCTCGACGTCTCTCGGGACGCGAGTCCCGTCAGGACGAACGAAAAATAAAAGAACCACGGAGGCGATCGAATCCGTGCGAGCGTCCCATGTTGCCTGCATGAAATTCAAATAACAGCGAATTAGCAAGAGGAGTTAAAAAAAAATCTAAGTAAGACTTGAAGTGCAAGTGTTCGTGTGTGTCCTAGTGTTTCCCCCTGACGGACCAGTAGCCTTGCTAATAGGGGTTTTCTCTCCCTGACTTTGGGATGGAATGCCCACATCGCCTCTGACGGGCGAATGGAATTTGAATGCCTCCGGATGGCCAAAGTCATAGTTAAGCAGATCATCGGGGATGGAGAGATTCGATAGGCCCTTTAAAGAACTTTCCACTCGCTGTGAAGAAGCCTCTTTCTCTGCCGGGATGAGCGTAACTTTGGAATTTCCACTAACCTTCACCTTCCTTATCCTATACATCAACTTCTTTTTTCCCTTCGAAGGGGAAGATGATGTCTCAATATCGTGCACCTCGACCAATGGATCCGGAGTGGGACCCACATTCTCACCTTGTTTTTCAGGGGCCTCACCCTCTTTGATCTCCCCTTCCTCCTGTGCACCGAGGGTGTGGCGTGATGACGATCCAACCAACTTTTTTCCTTTACCAGATTTGGGCTTAGAAGCGGAGACGCCATCGGGAAGACTCACCCGACGACCTTCGGCTAACAGCCCGAACCTCTACAACGACTCATTCGAGATGAGAGTTTGAATGTCTCGTTCTTCGGCAGGAAGATCCCTGATAGCTTCAACAGCCTTAGAGTGACCACGGTCCTCGGGACGGGGACTGACATCTGGAAAGATAAAACAAGAGTTAGGAAAAGCATAGCATCGATAAAAACATGAGCACCATTCAAAGAAGAAGACTTACTTCCTTCAACCCATCTCCTCGCGAGGCCGGGAGGGCAGCGCACATAGAACCATTCCTGTTTGTATAGGGAAAACTTTCTCCACGCTCCGGTTAGGATTTTGCACTTGTGATACGGCTCGAGGAACACGAAAGAGGGGTTATCCTTCCGCTTCTTGATCATGTAAATATATCTGATATCGCTGGGAGTTGGAGGTCTAGAGAAGACGGCCATGAAGAGGAGGTAAGTTCCATATATGAACGCGTGTCCATTAGGGTGTAGCTGCGACGGGGCGACGTCTATGTATTGCAACATATCCCGAAGAAACAAGTTAAACGGAGGGACGCTGCCCACCCAGCACATAAACTTATTGCAGGTGGTGTATCCGACTGGGGGCAAGTGTGGACGATCACGGCCCGACGGAACCAACACGTCGGCGAAAGGGATTCCGTGAATCGAACATATTCGCCGTAGCGCGGCTTTGTTAATCTTCGAAGCCTGTGAATCGATCGGATTATCCAGGAGAATCGTTGACTCCAGGGTATCGGGAGCAAAATCATGAGCGAGGGAGGTCGACGGATTAGAAGTGTCTGCGCCCCCTTGTTTGGAAGACGGCCCGGGCCTGTCTGAGATAATGGCGGAGCTGGATCTTTTAGACGTCTTCAATAAATAGCGGATCTGACAAAAAACCTATGTGAACTATACTTGAAAAATGATCGATGTCAGAATTAGCAACACGAATAATCCCCCCCACGTGGTGTGTGAACTAGTGCAATCAATCGTGTATAAGCATTGAAAATTTGGAAGTCGCAGGTTTACTGATAAAAAACTAAGCTTAAAATCATCGCCTTCGAAGATCGTCATCGCTGACCGTCTCCAAAAGCCTCCCTAATGGCGATTACAGTTTCAGGTTCAGGAAACGTTAGAGGAGGTTATCTGGTTACATCGAATTAAGTTCAGGTTTATGTTTGCTGGGAAGGTTATTAGTCCAAATTAGTTCGATATACAAGTATGCTGGAGTTCCTGTCCTTGTTCAGTTATGAAATTGGGCAAGGCATTTGTTTGGTCGGTTTAAGTTATGTTCGGCCAATAGGATAAGCTCGGCATTCATGTTTTGTTCGGCCATGTATTGTTCGGTCGCAGCATTATTCGGCATGTTTGGTCCGGTATGTGTGCGCTGTTCGGTTTACGATTGTTCGGCCTTGATATGGTTCGACACGTAAGAGTGTTCGGCCTTGATATGGTTCGGCACGTAAGAATGTTCGGCCTCGCGATGGATCGGCAGAGTACTGTTTCGCCAAAACACCATTCGGCCGAAACAACACTCAGCCTCCCCATTGCCTCCTGTTTCCTCCCTAACCTTCCAACCCATCATTCGGCCTATGGTGTGCCGTGCCAAATGATGGTTACGCCTAGCTTCAACACTCGGCACGGCCTTCGATTTTCCCTCTCCCTCACCGTTCTTTTTTTTCCAAACCTCGTTCGCCACGAGGGAGCCATGCCGAACCACAGTACCTCACCCAAACAACCCCTACGGATTATCATCCCTGACTACTTCTCCTTACCTCACAATGTTTGGCCTTGGAGTCCTCCACCCACGTAGCCCTTCCGACCACAATTCTGATCTATGGAGGTGGGCTACCGATCAAGACCCTTTTAATCAGGAAAAGGAGTCGGATAAAGGGATTTTACCTAGTTGGTGGATCGAGCTTTAGAAAGGATCGGAAGGATTTCAGAATATGATGACGGGGGTGGTTCGAAAGTTCAAGGTTGCAGAAGTGAAAGTAGGAAAAGAGGAGGAAGAAGAAGATGTCGGGTTTTATAAGGGAGGAGGAGAAGCTGAAGAGACTATGACCGGTTTTACCGGTCAAGGCGGTATCATTCAGCTATCTCGGTTCGTTCGGCCTGGGCTAACATGGATCGTTCGGCACTCGTCTTCGGCTGGGTTGTTCGGCATACGAAGTCACTCGGTGTAACGTGGATCGTTCGCCTTCGACACTGCGTTCGGCCAAGAGAATCATTCAACCCGTGGAAGGTGAGTAATTCAAAGCGTATCACGTTCGGTCACGTAATACACTTTGGGGGAAAAGTGTTTCCCAGGGAATTGACCGGGCGACTTAGTACTCGGCCTACCAAGGGCGTTCGGCCTGTAGATGGATCGGCACCATAGCATAGTGACTTAGTACTCGGCCTACCAAGGGCGTTCGGCCCGTAGATGGATCGACACCATAGCATAGCAACTTAATACTCGGCCTACCAAGGACGTTCGGCCTAAGACATTGCTCGGCCAAAGATGGCGCTCAGCTAGAGAATTCGTTCGGCCAAGAGCATCGCTCGCCAAAGTCCTCGTTCGGTCAAGATGGTGTTCAAATGTCAAAGCTCCTCGTTCGGCACTCATCTCGTTCGGCTATCTCGGTTCGTCCGGCCTGGGCTAACATGGATCGCCTGGCACAAGGTACGTTCGTCCAAAGTAAACGTTCAACCTACAAGGAACACTCGGCGTAAAGTATGCTCGGCATCTCCGGACGTTCAGCCTGGCAAACCAACATTCTATACTGCTCGGTATCCCATCGTCCGACACAAGGAACGTTCGGCCTCCCAAGAATATTCGGTAATCAAAGACGTTCGGCGTTCTCCCCAGCACGTCCGGCCTCGATTGTCGCTCGGCCTACTCCTCCCACACAACAAAGAGATCACTCGGCATGAAAAGGTGGGGTCGGCCTTCAACCGTTCGGCACGCTCGGTTCGACGTACAGGACTTGTCCTATTTGGACCAAGTTATTCAGCTACCAGGCCCACCAGGGTAGTCCAACCCACCTTTTCTATAAATAGAGGGGCAGGGGCACAAAAAAGGGAGAGATTTTAGAGAACACTGGGGAGACTCTGCCATTTTCAAGACTCATTCCAGACTTATTTCTTTGACTTTGCAATTGTATTCTAATAACTAAAAACGGATTGTATCTGTAACCACCCATCAAGGAAATCAATGGAAATCAACTTCAAAGTGGATGTAGGCAGTTACGCCGAACAACTATAAATTTAGTGTTCATGTTCTCTGCATTTAAATTTACACTCTATTCTCTGTTTTAATTTACTTTCTTCATTAATTTCTCTGCACAATCTTTCTAAGGGTGTTGGTGACCAATTTTGGTGCTAATATGAAAAAAATTTATTATCATAAAGGCAAATTACTATATATGAAGTGATTTTATATAAAGTTAATTCTATATAAATTTTATTTATAAAATGTATTTTAGAAAGAATTTTTGAATTTTAAATCCCAGAATTGATTGAAAATAACTTCAAAAGATTTAGAGAAAGTATTACTTGGAAGTATTTATAAATAAAAATATTTTAGAAGTGAAATTTTAAATGGAATGTCTTTTCTTAGGGTAGTTCGAGAAAAACATCTCAATTAGTTTTGTGATAATTTGAATAATCTTCTAAGTGAGGATTGGATGTTTGCTTTGGCAAACGCTGTAGGGCACTTAGTAAATTATTCTCTTTATCATTGTGCGATCAAGATGGGTTCAAAATCCGGACGAACTTAAAGTGATTTTTGGTAAATAAATTGATTGAAGCTATTTTCTATAGAAATATATGTATTATGTTTTCAAAAATGGTTTTGAAATAAAAACCGGGTATTTAATTCTTAAGTTTCCTTAAAGGAGATTTTTTTAAAATAAAAAGGTTTGTGATAAATAATCTAATAAATGAAAATTTTAAACTCTCAAATTTAAAAGAGATGATTTAGCTCAAGTTTTGAATGGGTTAGATTACATAGAAAAGTTTTGGTAAATCTATTTTATTAAAACAATAATTTTAGTTAATCATATAAAATGTGTAAAATATTTGGTGATATTGGGATAACCTGTAAACATCTATCCTTAAAGCACTCCAAGATAAAGAGGTTGAAGGGTTGACTCGGTTTAAAGGCACGTTTTGTTTGGACTTCCAATTAAATTTTGATAAAAATAACAAGTAAATAAAATAAAGTCAGCGTTCTGTATATACTCTTAGGATCTATAAGAGTATAGGTGAATAAAATAGAGTGAGCTTTTACTTGTTGTTTTATAAAGAATTGTCTTTGTAAAATACTTTTTAAAATATTTATAAACTTAGGCGAAAATTTATGTAGCAATTCATAGGCTAATTTTAATGTTGAATGAAATACTAAATAGAAAATATGAGTGATTTAAAAAGAGATTGGTATTATTAAGAAACCAATCGAACCGAGTATATGAGTTATAAGTAGATCGCTATTCGCATGGTTTTTGATCTAGGATTCAAATACATAGCTTCAGGATGATTCACAATAGTCTAAAAAAGGATTTCTCACTTGATTCTTGTCAAAAAACATTAGATTCGGAGTCTCGATATGATATTGAAGTTATCTATCATAGTTTATGGCTATGCAAGAAGAACGGAAGTTTCTAATCGAGGAATTTGATCGGATCCCGCCATAGAGAGGTCGTGTGAGCAATACTAATTTAGAACTAGAAGTCTATGTATCCGAGCAAGTGATCAGATCAAATATAGCATACAGATGAGTTATGTATATCATACGGGCCTGAATATAATCGTATACTTAGCATGTGACTTAAGAAAATTTATGAACTTATGCAAAATTCTAAATCTAGTTGTTAGTCATTTGAAATTTTACATAATGTTCAGTGTTAGATTTTTCCCCTATGAAATTTGATTGATTGATAATGTTAGTTTATTCTTATATGGATCTTGATTTTATTTGATTTGATTGGTTGTGTGATTTATATACCATAGTTTATAAAGTTTGAATTTACAAACAAAAGTTTTTGAATTGTTGTTTATTAGGACTTAAATCCCGAGGCCTTTGTAAAAAAAATTATTTCAAAAGAAATTATGAAAGAAATAATAAAAATATTGTTTTGAAAAATCATAATATTGATGAAGTGTTATTATTTCAGAATGTTTGAAAAGAATATTTTTAAGTGATTTTTAATTTTTTTTTTTGCTGTGACTAAATTCGAGCAATTTGGAGTTTTTCGATTCGAGAGACTTGCTAGGTATACTTATTTACTTTAGTTGCTTTAGAATAAACTGGAATACCACTGGACACTCTATGTTGTTTGCTTCTAGAGTTATACCATTCTTCAGTATGGAGAGCCCTTTCCTTGTCATAATAATTTTGGTTCTGATATATTTCTTTTTGGGAGGAATTTGAAAATAAATTTTGAATCTAAAACCCGAGCATTTAGTTATAAAATTTACCTTTTGTAAATAGTGGATATATGGCATTTATTACATAATATTCTGTGTTTTGTTGCATATGGTTGATATGTTGCATTTTGGTTGCTTATAGCTTTATTTCTTACTAGAGTTGTATGTATATTTATA
The DNA here is from genome assembly GCA_030765085.1 of Allium cepa. Classification (NCBI taxonomy): domain Eukaryota; kingdom Viridiplantae; phylum Streptophyta; class Magnoliopsida; order Asparagales; family Amaryllidaceae; genus Allium; species Allium cepa. The sequence continues at coordinate 1,053,204,939 of CM060929.1, read as the reverse complement.
TCATACTAGTTTTTGCATCTAGAGTTGACTTATTATTATCAATTGCATCTTATTGCCATGTTGCATATGATAGGGATAGCTAGTGTATTGCTTTTTGTCAGCCTAACTCTCTTTTGGATTATGTAAGTACAAGGAAACAAGAGATTTCTATTTGACTTCTTGCGCACCTGCATTTTCATCGAGATAATAAATTGCTTGCAAAAGTATAAATCAAACGCAAAAAAGGTACGTGGTAGATTTAGAAGTTTGGAATTTTTTTTGGTAGTTGATTTTATGCCCTAGATATGGGAGGTCACTTGGCTTTTGTTTTCATTTTTGTTGAATTGAGCCCGTTGTGGCAATTTGTAGTTTTTCGATCGGGCCACATAAAGGATGTGCTACCGAAATTTTGCGTAATATTTGGAAATTAATAAAGCAATAAGTTTAGTAACTCATTTCAATTAATAAGTTTTCAAAACCTTACGGGATTGGAGACATTTTCTTCCTTGAGAATTTCGGGACGAAATTCTTTTAAGGAGGGAGAATGTAGCAACCCACAATTTCGGTCATATTTTAAATATTTAATTAATTTTATATATTTAAATAATTAGATTTTCTAATTTAATCCATTGAATTCAAATATAGTGATCATTTAAATATTTGAATTGAGAATTAAATATTTGAATTTGGGAATTAACTATTAATTTAACTGGATTTAATAATCTTATTTACCTCCTTTTAATTAACAAATAAAATTAGTAAATTTAATTCATAAATTTAGTTACAAAAATAAATAGATCGGATAAATATTGATATTTGGATCGAGATTTTAAAACGATATTATAATGTGTAAAATTAGAATTCTGAGGCATATCTTAGATTTTAATGAAAATAGTGCCACTAGAATCAGAATAATAAATGGTTGCACGCCAACGAGTTTCGTAATGATCGTATATATCATGTGATCGAGCGAGCTTGAAATGCGTAATGATTAATTTTAGAAAATTAATATGTTATAATTAAATTTAAAAATCTAACTTATGTATATGATAGAATTGGCTCTCGAAAGTAGTTCCATTGAGGTCGGAATAGGGGTGTTTAGCTAGGCACGCCAGTGAGCACGCCTGGATTGGAGTTCGTAAATTTTCAGCCGTGAATAGTGTCGGGAAGGATTTTCTATATCAGGACCATCTTAGCTCATTTCTTTTCAAACTCTAAATAAATAAACCTCGCTACCATTTAAAACAATCATCACCTACTGTCGTAGATCATCGGAGCCACTAGAGGCATTTTATGTGATTCTCTCAACTAGGGAATTGTTCGTCTAGGCAAGATAAGCACATCGACCAGTTGGATGGCCTTAGAGTGGCACGAGGTGGTGACGTAGTCATGTTGATCGTGGCCGACTTTTTGGGTTCGTAGAATCGGTTGCAGCGGCCATGGCCAGTGGCGTTGGAAGCGTGTTGGTCAAGGCAACCTCCTAGAGGTGAGTTGTAGTGGAAGATGCATTGTGACAACGATGATGGGCGACGGAAAGGTGACACTGGGTTTCAATTTTTTTACGACCTAGATTAAGATGAAGGAGGATTAGGGTTTGTGATTAATAAATTAAGTGACGTAATTAAGAATTTAATTACATTAATTAATTTGTAAATTTTATAAACCCAATCTCTATTTCACATGAGGTCAGATTTGAGCGCGGTGAGTTGCATTGCACTCACGAAAGCGTTCTCTATGTTTTAGAGTTGAATTGAAGTAGATCGGAGCTTATAGAATTTTATGCTAAAGTCAAATGCCCATTCGATTTTAGCTCAAAATGGAACGCCTTGGCGGTAACTGGAATTTCTATGAGTTTACTAACCTTTAAATTAGCTATATAATATCCGTGATGCTACAAATTTATGATTGAATGCTTGGTTGATAGTTTAGATATGGTTGTTGTTGTTTGATTAATTGTTTGGTTGAAAATCCTATTCTGAAAAATAGATGACATATTGACTTAACTGCTGTGAACCCATATAACTATATATTGTCTATAACCATTGTTTTACACGGAATATTTGTAGAGAGAACCTAAGAGGTTTCTTGCTAATAATTGTTATTTATTTCCGTATGCTGCTTATATTGATGTTTACTTGTAATTAATCGTGATATTCTATTTAAATTATTTAAGTGTTGTTATAGAATTTTTGCTATATCGTCAATTATTGAATATCATTTCCTAAACCCTTGTCTATGGTGTCTTGTACTTATATTTTCACAAAAAATATTTAAATTTGTTAATCATTTTAATTAATGATATTTAAACTAATTAATCATAAGAATTAATGATCTTTGAATTTAATTAATCATTTAAAGTAATGATGTTTTAAGTTAACAAATCATTTTAATTAATGACGTTTGAATCTAATTAATCATTTTAACTAATGGTACTTGAATTTAATTAATAATTCTAATTAACGATTATTTGAATATAATAATTTTTTTTACTTAGTTGTGTTTAAAATTAATTAATCATTTTAATTAGTGATGGTTGGATTTAATTGCTTATTTTAATTACTGATGTTTGAATTTAATTAAATCTTTTTTATTAAAGATAATTGAATTCAATTAATCATTTTAAAACTAATAATATTTAAAGTTAATTAGTTAATTTAACAAAGGTATTTAAGTTAATTATGTAATTTAATAAAGGTTTAAAGTAAATTTACTCATTTAATAAATAGTTTTTTAGAAATAATTAACTATTACAATAAAGATAATTGATTGATTTATTAAAGATATTATAAATTTGATTTATTATCTTTCGGTATAATTAATATTGTTTTTTTAATTATAAAATATTAGGAATGTGATTAATTATTTTTCAGGATAATTAATGTTGATTTAATTTATAAAAAGTATTCTAAACTAGATTTTTTTTGAGAAGATTAATATGATTTTAAAGATTATAAAAGGGTGTTATAAATTATCCTTCGGGATGGTTAACTTTTAATTTAAAATTTTAAAAATAATATGTTATAAATAAGAAGATCTTTTAAAAAGAATTGTTTCAAAATAAAACTAAAAGAATTGTTTCAAAATAAAACTAAGTATAAATTGTTTGGGTTTATAATAAACAATATTTTGACAATTGTTCGACTTTGAGTATAATACACTTAGAAAATATAATTTTCCTTTAAAATAATATTTTAAAGAGTGTTTTAAAAGTTCCTTTAAAAATATTATAATGTGAAAATCAAGTGCAAGTAAAAACCACCATCTTATCGTTCCCGATGGTTGATTTATCGACCATCGACATTGATTCTGCTTTTCTTTTTATATTTCCTCAATCCAAGACGATGTGTTACTCATTCGAGCCTTGTTATCCTTTATCTAAAATGACTAGACCTAAAGAGCGAGCGGGGGCCAAGCTATGTAGGTTGCTTCCATTAGGGTATTTTCACATCCACTCTACATTGGATTTGATTGTTGCGCATTGAGATGTGAAATACTCGGATTCTCAGTAATAGTTGCTGGGGTTCGGCTTGGAAGTTTCTAAGAGCCATTGGAGTTCTCAAGTATATTTATAAAGGTATACTTTCAGTATGAGGGTGCAACCTCCTAGTCCTTGTTAGAAAAGCTTCTCTTTACATTATTGTTAATTCAAATCTTTGAATTGTTTCCTTCATTCCATGGAAAACTACCTTGTGCTCTTCTCTGTGTTCAATTATTTATGGCCAATCTTTTAAGTCTGGAATTTGATATCATTTATGCCATTCATAAGTATATTATCTGTTCTTACTAGTACCCACCCCTTTATTTGGATATTTTTCTGTTGTTTATTTCCATTCTTTCTTGATTGGATGTTGTTCTTGTGAGGTGAAAACACGTTCCGCGTTAGTGGCATGGTCTCATAGACTTTTTATATACTCATTATGTTACTTGAGTTTTCTCACGTTGGTTTTACCAACTGACCCGAGTGTTATCTTATTATGATGCTTGGGTCAGACCGAGTTTCCTTCGAATAGGCTTTGGTTGTATGGAGTTATTAGAGAAGGGCTGGAGGTTCACCTATCGTATTAATTTATTTTCGCTATATATATTGTATACTTATAGGCATTTTCTAAGGTGGGGATTTTATAATTGTCCAGCTTGTTTTTAACTCTAATGTACCTTGTGTTTTAGAGAAATAGTTTATACTGTGTTGGTTATATTATATGTTGTCGATTCTGCTGTGAGATTTTCATTTCACTATTCTATGTTCTTCTTTTTTATTTTATCCTAACAATCTGCCTTTCTCTTGATTAAATGTTCGGTAGTTGAATACCATGGATGTATTCAATGACTACTTTCGATGGTTGAAAAGGTGGGTCATTACACTTAACATCCAAAATGCGAGGAAACCTCCCGATTTCAAATTTTTGAAGTTCGAAATGATTATGGGCAAAAAGATCTAATGATTCATCTAATGAGATACATTTGACGTATGGAGGTATTGGTGTGGTTGAGATAATTAGAGAATTGGTCCATATGCATGTGGATAGAGTTAGTAAATAGGTTCCTAAGATAGCTCAGCATTCATATTTCTCAATCAAAGAATGCGATGACACTATCAAGCATAAGGCAAAGTGCCGAAGAGACCTTAAGACGCTATCTGACAAGATTCAACCCGGTAATAGCCATAGTTGATAAGCCAAATCCATCAATAATCCTAATGGTGGAAGTCTCTGGAGTTATAAGAAAGATCGACTTCAAAATTTCATTAGAAAGGGATCCATCGATGGTTCTTGTGGAATTTTACCACGAAGCTAAGAGATGTCTGCATCAAGAGGATGATAAAGCTAATAATGTTAATATTAATGTGGTGGATGACAGACGATTGTCCCGAGTATGATATGGAATAATGGGAAGCGAAAAGATAATAACGACTTCAAAGGACTAAAATTTCAGAGAAGGGAATCAAAGTTCTCTTCTTACACTGACTTAACCGAAACCACGAAGAGGATATCTATAGATACTAGGGGCAGATCCACGATCCAAGGCCAGCTATGAGAGAACCAATAGATCGAGAGAGAATGTTTGGAAATTTTTGCCCGTTCCATAAGCTAGACGGTCATAGAGCGAATGAGTGCCGATGCCTTTGTGATTTGATAGAAGAATTGGTTTGAAGTAACTGGCTACAGTAGTATGAAAGGAATCGAAGTGCGATGGTATAGCCAGAGCACCAATTATCTACGGCGAATGCATCAAGACACAACTAAGGACTTGGTTTGAGACTGGGAATCCCATGATCAGGAGAGATAGGCGAAAGTTTCATTTCTCATGCATTTCTTTCCATTTTGAATAGTCAAGATGATAATGACTTAGGACTTCTTACATGTGTACGAGACCTCAATTGGTCTCTAGAAAGACTTGGAGTCGGATATCTTATTTGAATATTTAAGATGTTTGCTTGGTTGATTTAATTTGAATTTTGATTTTTTAAATCCACTTGAACGTGATGACTGATATTGATCATGGTAGTCCCATCTGGAGAGATGGGGTAGTGATCACAGGAAGCAAAACCACTTATCGAAGAGTAAGTGGATGACTTGTTTGTTGTTAAGTATTATTGCTATAAAGCGAGTGGATAGGGATCAACATGGATCCGAAGAGGTCTAAGGTAAGTTCCCTCATTGGAGAGTGAGCAAGTGGACTTACTTGTCATTGAGTCCCTCGCTGGAGAGCGAGCGAATTGGGCTCAGCAATGATCCAAAGATATTGAACTCTAGGTTGGATGTTAAATGATTTGAAGAGATCTAACCCTAGATTGGATGATTGAACGGTCTAGAGAGATCGAATCCTAGACTGGATGATTAAACGGTTCAAAGAGATCGAACCTTTGATTGGATGATTGAACGGTCCAGAGAGATAGAACCTTAGTTTAGATGATAAATGATCTAGTGAGATCGAACCCTAAAACGGATATTGACCTAAGATAAGGGTTTGAACGCCTTATAATAAGAGTAAAATGGACAAATCCTAGGCGAAAATGGGATTATTTTGATATACAATACGATACCTTTGGATAAAAACAGGTTGATGATTATTCATGGTTGACGCTTAAGCAAAGGTTGGAGTCCTAAGTTATAATGTGTCTGGAACAACCTTTGGTTTGCAAGAGAATCCGAATGAAATGAATGATTCACTATAACTTGGATCGATGGATAGCTAAATAGCTTGAACGCCAGAGGCTGACTACTGGTGAAACTTGTTCTTGGGAAAAGTACACATTACATTTATAAGGCATACTATAGAGGGAAAGTGTTAACCGGATTTTTGACCAAGCAAATTTCAACTGGAAGTTGAAGGTCAAGATGAGGATGAAACAAGTCATGAACTTGGAAAAACACTCAAAAGGGGTTGATAATGGCATTCAATAAGTTTTAATCAAAGTGGGGCTAGGTGGACCTCTCGGTACAGAGAAGCATGTCTTCCACTTAGCAAACCGAAACTCCTTATACTCCAAATACTACCTCAAGTGATTGTTATCAAGTGCTTTTCTCAGAGAATAGATGAGTAATTTTGAGAATTTATGAGAAGGAAGCAGGATAAGACAAGAATAATCAAGGAAATCATTAGAAACAACTCAATCTTTAAGGAAAGTGTTTGGAACATAGTGGATCGGGGATAGGAAGAAAATGGAAGAAGATGGAAACTTCTACCAACACAAACATCTTGGTACCGAGAAGAACCTCTCGGTACTAAGTGGTTCCAATTGACGATTGGCCGATAACTGCTCTCTTACACCTTTAGGCTTGGATCTGGATATTTCATTTCATGGGCCTTTGATTCTACTAGTGAATTCCCCTATAAATATAGACCTTATGACAACTAGGAAGTCACTTTTAGGCACTTCTTCTTCTTCATCCCCTATCTCTCTTCACAATAGTAACCAAGCAGACATTGTTCACAATTCTAGGCTTAAGAACTTATCAGTTCCTTGTACTTGTGATCTAAATCTCTCTCAAAACCATAATCAATAGACATATAAACTGGACGTAAGCCAGAGATTGTCGAACTACTGTAAAATTCTTATATGTTCTTTACTTTCTTGCCATTTTCTGTTAGATTTATATTTTTCAATACATTTTTGGGTGTTGTGCCATTTTTGGCATTATCTCCCATGATATAAGATAGTTTGGTAAATATATGTTTCATACTGATTGCATTTTCTATAGCAGCTGCCAAATAAAAAATAACATCACCAGCATAAAGTAGGTGTAAAATGATTGGATTAACCTTAGAATAGGCTCCAACTGTTCAAATATGAAAGAATCTTCCATTCTTAGAGAAAAGAACTCCATTACAATCCATAATAAATATGGAGATAAGTGGTCCTCTTGTCCCAAAACCATAATAGGAGCAAAATATGTTGTGCACTCCATCTACCAAAATTGAGAAGGTACGTGTGTTGATGCATTCACAAACTAAGGTCAACTAATGATAGTGGAAATCCCATTGAGTACATTGTGTAGCATACAAATCTTCTATTCACAATATAATATGCTTTATGTAAGTCTACTTTAATGTACATTTTTTCTTTCCTTATTTTTTTGGAGTCCCTCAAAATTCATGTGTAAGGGGTATATTTTTTCTAATATTTCCTTTTGGTATAAATGCAGATTGGTTTTCTACGATAAATAAAGAAAGAAAATTCTTTAATTTGAAACAAAGAATTTTAGTACCCAATTTATAAATCACATTAGCACATGATATAGGTCTATGATCATAAATAATTTGAGGCTTATCTTTTTAGGGAAAATGCATTGAATTTGGGGTTTGATCCATTCGCAAGTTCCCTAATTTGGAATATTTCTGACATAACTTTATACATCTCTTCATGTAGCAAATCTCAATGTAAATTATAAAATTTGGTACACTAACCAATTGGGCCTAGGGTTTTTGAGTCCTCAATTAAAAGTATTGCCGTTTTCAACTCATCCAAGCTTATTGCTGCGGATAAGCATTATTTTCCTTTATTGTCACTCTAGGCTGAACATTTGGAAAATATTCATAGTGTGCACCATTAAGTAAATTTGTGTAATAAGTGATAGCCTCATCGGTTATCCTCTGGTTGTCATACACATATTCTCTATTAGTATCAAATAGTGCTTGAATTATGTTTCTATGCTTCCTTATAGTCATTTTTACGTGAAAGAATTGTGAATTATTATCTCCACATTGCATCCGCATTATCTTGCTTTTTTTTTTACTTATTTTCTTCATGTTGAACTTTCAATTGATCTCTGATTTGCAAGTTTGAATGTAACATTTTATCATATTGTGCATCCTTTTTAGGGTTAGCATTAGTTTGCATAAAATCCAGTCTGTACTCCACTTTTGACTTCTAGATTGGTTCAAACTTGCTTTTGATTATGTTCCACTATTTAAGATTTTCTTTAATAATCCAAAGTTTGAATAGCAAGTTATGAGTTGCATCACCATATGTAGTAGCTTTGAGTTCATCCAATATGAAATTTGTATACCCATCCTATTGATGCCATGCGTTTACACATATGAATGGTTTCGCTACTTCCCTTTATACGTATGTTGAAAACATGGTTTGTTGGGGAACGTAATCACTATAAATGGTCGGCAATGCAATTGTAACCAAATCTGGGATGATAAGAAGTTTGTGGATCCGGTGGTTTTGGTGGGTAGATCATCTGGTGATACCGGTCCTGCCATCGCTTCTTCCGCCGTTTTTGATTATGAATGTTTCTAGCATCCTCTTTAGCAACATTAATATTCAAATCTAATTAGATTAGTTCTCTTTTAAACCAAATCAACGAATTTGTGATAAAGACCGAATTTTAAGGCATAAGTGCTCAATATAAGTTAGAAATCTATTATAGCCACCAAATCTAGTATGCATAAATCTTAATATTCTTCAGTTTTATTATATAAGATTAAATAATATTTTCTTTTCCTACATAAATGATGTGTGAATAAGAGAAAATTAACTTTGAATATTTGGTTTTATATCTAATGAAGCTTTTTCCACCTCTGCTATTTTCTGCTATATCCCTGCTATAACTTTTTGTACCTCCACCGCTATTGAATCGCTAAACGCTTTAACTGCACAGTCATATTATTAAGGATAGTACATGGGACAAGAGTTTTATTTACTCCAGCGATTCTGCAAACTATGTACTAGGACTAGCCAGCCTTTCCGTTACGTACTTAGATGATGTTAGTCCCAATATTCCTAATGTGGGTTGTGATCCTTCCTCAGCTAAAGAATAACATATTTTATTTTAGTTTTTAGGGTAATGTTGCCCCTCACCTGTGTTGTATAAGTTAAGTGGTTTGGCCACTATAAAACCAGATTTAGCTGTTTTATGCATGTGAAGAACACCTATTTTCTATATCATATAATAATATATTGGTATAGTCACTACAAAACTAGTTGGCTTTGCTACAAAGTTTTTTATCGCAGCTATAATATTATTTTAGTATTATATATATATATATATATATATATTATTTAAAAGTCAATAATGATATTTTATAGACTTAAGTTTAGATTTCAGATCTTGTTTGAATATAATATCTTGTTTACTAAGTCAAAACATATATTTTGAATTTCAAATTTGAAAAAGAAACTTAGTCATATTTTTGTAATATAAAAATTATTTATATATATTTAATAAATATTATTTTTAAATATTATATGTATATTGTATGAGGCATTTTTCAGGCAAAAATATTATGTAAGAGCAAAATTTATAAATAGTAGTATAAATCCCAATACCTACTTATGTACAAACTTAGCCGTGTACACTTTTGATATGTTGTACATGCATGTTATACACAATTGAATATATAATGATATACTCACAAACTATATGAGTATTTATTAATTCAATTTATTAATTAAATATAACAGAAAATAAAATAAAATTTTATTTTACTTAAATAATCAAGATTTGACCTACTACAACCTATTAAACTTTATAGCCTCACTATGACCTAATAGGGAATTTTTTGATACCTATCTATCTCACTGGTTGCAGACCGGCTCGGTTCCAACAATGATATCAAAACCCAAATGTTTATATGGTTTAAAATAGCAATTGTAAGGCCAACTAATAAATCCTGCCTATTTGATGGGTGTCTCGAATAACGGTGTCTATGCTTAGGTTAGATAATCAGATATTCTGCTATCCTTGGCTATTGGCTTGGCCCAATAGGTAGTATAAGTCCAAATAGTTAGCCCGATTGCTACGCTCAAATTAATTTGAGCCTTCTAGTCTTCAAAATTCAATTTGAAAAGTCTTAATATATCTTTTTAATATAAAAGTTAAATTTAAAATATAAAATAAATTTTATTTTATAAATTTTATTTTAGGATTATTTTGAAATAAATTAATTTCTTAAATATTTAATTAATTGTATTAATGAAATAAATAAATAATTAAAAGTTAAGTAGTTAAAATAAACATATATATTAATACATATATATACACACACATATGCATAACTATAGAAGTTATAGTTTAATATATATGTATGTATGTATGTATGTATGTATTTGTATTTGTGTGTATGTTTATCTTAAACTGTAGAAGGTAAATTAAAATAATATTTTAAATCTACGGAAATATTTAATTAAAATTGCTTTAACAAAATAAAATATTTACTTGATAAATAAATTAATTAAATGTTAATTAATAAAAAAATATACATACATAATGATATGTTTATATAAAATTATAAATGTTATAGTTGATATTCATCTTAAAATGTTTGATATGAATAAAATAAAATTTTGAATTTTAAAATAATTTAACTAATTAGTTAGTTAAATTAATATAGAATTTAATTAAATAAAATTTTATTAATAACATGCATATAAATACTATATAAGCTAATTAAATTATAAACAGTTATAAATGAATTAAACTATATAATGTTATGTATAAAATAAGTGGAAATATAAGAAGCCCAACTTAGGTTTAAGTACGAACTTATTGCATGTATCTCATAATTTAAGATGTATTTGACACTTGAATCAGGAGGGTATTTAAGAACAAATACATTATTTCCTAAGTTGATACCACTTATATAAAAGTATATATTGAAGATTATGAATGTTTAATATATAATGTTATCCTCTACCATTTATATATTAATAGATTGCTTATATACTCTTTAGCTTTTCGGTAAACTCAAGCTAGGTATATCATGTGTGGTAAAATTAATATATTGACTAAACGAGGTAATTCACATGCACATATTTGTTCACAAACTCAAGATATATGCATTATACTTACGTCATCGCGAAATAGGTACAAGTGAATAATCTCTTTCGATTTGTTGAGCAAGCTTATGGTAAAGATGAGATTAGGATAAAGATTATGGGCTAGGAGTTGTATATGATACATCCGATAAAGTTTTATCCATCTCTTGCAGGCATATGATTGATAAGCAAACTCAAGGTCAAAATCATAGGACGGGCAAGTCCTAACACTCACTAGAGAAGTCGAAAGATTTCTATGTTTTACTCAAGGTTTTGAGAAATTTAAACATCTCGTGGGATTTGTTAGATAAATGAAATGAATATGTTTAATCTATCTAATAATTTCAAAATATCTGCTATCTATAATTTGTTCTAATCTACTTAAACTAAATTTGCAACAAAATGACCAACCTGAGACTATTTTCGAAAAATAATAAGCTCACCATCCTAATTATACCGATTTGCTGACAGCATTAAAGATAGCACTCATTTATGAGTGCTTGTAGTCGTGTATTAATGAACTTTTAGGAGAAAAACCAGCTGCAACTGCTGAACCTAAGAAAGTAAAAGCTTACGGCACTTGGGTAATTGATTGTGAACTCGCTTAAGTTTTCATGTTGTCTATTTTAGATAAGTCATTGCAAAGGCAAATGAAAATATGTCGGTCCATAAAATCTTCACAGGCCTTAAAGATTTGTTTGGGGAGCAATCTCATTCTGCATGGTATGATATTACTAAGAAATTGTTTGATACAAAAATGAGTAAGGATGGTTGTTATAAGGATTTTGTTTTGACTATCAAACGCTATAGAGATAGACTTTCTCAATTAGATGGTATTATAAGAAATAAACTACAAGTGAATTCGATACTGAGCTCGCTAACTCCAAAGTTTAAGCAATTCATAGTGAATTACAATATGAACCAATTAAGCGTAGGCCTCGTTGAGCTACTTAATATATTGAGGTAAGTTAAGGGATTGTTCAAGGATAAAAATACAGTGTTAGCTGTAAAGGTAATGCAGTGTCTTTAAAGATCCCATGAAACGCAAGTAGGGTTCTACGGAAGGTAAGGAAGATGCTCGTATTGAAAACCATGAAAATCACCATTGTCGCAAGGAGCATTAGAATTGCAATTGCTCGAACTATTTAAACATGTTCACAAAGAAGAAAGTTAGACTCTTATGCTCCTAGAGGTACGTTTAGGACTCAAAATTGTTTTGCAATCAATAAATTGTCTTGAATTTTAGATACTTGATCTGGAACTCATATTTGTAATTCGTTGCATGGAGTTAGGTGCAGACGACATATGGTGAAAGGTGAAATGCAGCTTCAAGTTGCTGATGGACCTATAATAGATGTAACTATAGTCAGGGACTGTCACTTTGCTTTGCCTAATGGATTTGATTTAGTATTAAATAATTGTTATTATGTTAAAAAAATTCCAAGAATTTAATCTATCTCTAGATTGTCTTAGACAGGTTTGGTTTTCATTGTAAAAATAATATTATGGATATTATCTCAAGATTAGGACATGTATATCTTATAAGGAATAAATCTGATATCTGCAAGAAATTTAAAGAGTATAAAACAAAGTAGAAAATCAAATGAATCATAAAATAAAAATATTTCCATCAGATTAAGGAGGTGAGTGTATTAGACAAGGGCTCTAACGATATTAAGATAATGGGATTATCTTTTAGATTATTCCACTTATACTCCATAATACAATGGTGTATCAACAAGAAGGAATCGAACTATATTAGATATGGTCATTCCATGACGAGTAAGGTTGAGTTACCTCCTTTTAATAAGGGATGTGAACTGGAAACTAAGCTCATTAGTTGAATTTGATGCATATTAAATTTATGCCTAAGATTCCATATTAGATGTGGTATGGAAAGAAACCTTACCTCTATTATTTGAAAGTGTAGGGTTGTCCATCCAATGTTAAGAATATTAGCTCCAATAAACTTGAGGCAAGATCAGATCTATGTAAATTTATAGGATATCCAAAGAACTCCATAGTAGATATTTTCTATAACACTGAGGAATAAAAGGTTATTGTTTCTTGACACATTGTCTTTTTAGAAAAATAATTTCTATTAAAAAAATTACCAGTTAAGTTGTGGACTTGGATGGGATCGAAGAATTTAACACAAAGGCCGAACTAACAGAAGAATTAAATTCACCATTATACGAAAACATGCAACCAATTAGAATATATAATGCAGAATCTTGCACACCAAAGAGATAATCATGCTTACTCGTGGATGGCGAGGAGCATTTTGTCTTTAAAGATGACAGTCCTCTCTCTTTCCAATAAGCACACACAATAAAGACTCTGCACCTTGGCTTGAAACTATGAAATCCAAAATGAATTTCATGTATGACAATAATTTTATACCTTGGGAGATATACCCAAAGGTATAAAACTCATCAACTCCAATTGGATTTTTAAGACAAATCAAAATGCCAATGGAAAGGTGAAGACCTATAAGGCGAGGCTAGTTGCTAAAGGTTTTTGTTAGATTTAAGGTGTTGATTATGATGAAACATTTTTGCATGTAGGCATTCTTAAGTCTATTCTGATAATGCTTGCCATCTTATTCTATGACTATGAAATGTGGCAGATGAACATGCAAATGAAATTTCTAAATAGGGATTTATAAGTGACTGTTTACATCTTAAAACCTGAGGGTTTAAAGATCAGGTTTTGACATAGTGAGAGCGAGCGAAAGACATGCAAATTGTTAAGATCAAATTTTGGTCTTAAGCAATCTTTAAGAAGTTGGAATGAATGTTTTGACAAAGCAATCAAATAATTTTATCAATATCAAAATAAAGAGGAATCGTGCATATACCAGAAAGAACAGAGAAGTGTTATCATGTTCTTTGTCTTGTATGTCGACGATTTACTCCTAATTGGTATTGACATTGCGTTATTGCAATCGGTGAAAGCATGGCTGTCTTAAGAAATTTTCCGTGAAGAATTTGGAAGGAGCAACTATATTCGGGTATTAGGTTCTATAGAGATAGTTCTAAGAGGTTGCTGGATTATCTCAGTCCCTGTATATAGATACCATATTGAAAAGGTTCATTATAGAGAATTCCAGGTATGAAAATATTCCAACACAATTTGGAATTGTCCTTTCTAAGAAGGACCTCCTCATACTAATGAAAGGGAAACCATATGCATTCACCGTCGGTTCCATCATGCACACTATACTATGTACTAGACCAGATATGGCTTATGCATTAGGATATGTAAGCCAATATCAGTCAAATCTTAGAGAAAATGTTAGAATATGGTGAAATATATCCTTAGGTATTTATGAAATACTAAATACTTATGTCGGATATATAGGAATTAAGACTTCCTTATTTAGGGGTATATAGATTCTAGTTTTTAAAGTGATATTAATGACAGTAAATCAGTGTATAATTATATATTCACGTTGAGCGGTGAAGCGGTCGGCTGGAAACATTCTAAGCAAAAAATGGTAGATAATTCAACGATGGAGAGCACATCATCCTCAACGAAGCAGCTAAAGAAGCAGTCTGAATGCACAAGTTTTTGTATGAGCTAGGGGTGGTTCCAAACCTTAGGAATCCCATGTGATTATTCTGTTATAACAAGTCGTGATGTAGATCATGAAAAAATCAAAAGATGACAAGAAATCAAGGCACATTCTTCGAATGTTCCACCTGATAAGGTAGTTCGTTGGCAGTAAAGAAGTTGTGGTTAGACAAGTAGATACTAAGGATAGCATAGAAGATCCATTCACAAAGGGACTACCTCAATCGATTCCGAACAAACTGATCAAAAGATTAGGATTGGAATTCAATAATTGCCCACAAGTGAAGTGAGAGATTGAGAGAGTTAAGGGCATGCCTTAGAGTAAATTCTGTAATTTATTATAAATTATTGACTTTGAAATAAAATCGCATTCAAAATAAAAGGTTTTTTTAATCTATATCTGTTATATTGTGATATATTAATTAAATAACTAATTTAAGTATGTCAATATAAAAATTCCTTAAATGATATGCTATGCGATAATACTTACAAGGAGTTATAATCGTGAGAAAATTATCACAATATAAAATAACACATTATATTAAATATCCTAGTAAAGATGTTTTGAGAAAGGATATCGATATTTTTGCTGAGGCTGGAGTGTGAAAGGCTCTTCAAATGTTAGATATTATATTACTCATGGCTATTGAAGACCAAAGGGTTATGTACAAATAATTATTTGATAACATTGGAACGACTTATCTAAAATTTTTGTAACAACCCAGAATTCTAGTCATTTGATTTTAAATGTTTAATTAATTTTAAATATTTAAATAATTGGATTTTAGAATTTAATATCTTATAATTCAAATACAAAGAATGTTTAAATATTTGAATTATGAAATTTAATGTTAATTAAATGGATTTAATAATATTATTAAGCTTATTTTTATTAATAAATAATATTGGTGAATTCAATTTGTAAATTTATTTACAAATATAAACGGATCGGATAAATATCGATAATTAAATATAAAGCGATATTTAAATCTATGAAGTTGTCATTCCTATGCACGGTCTCGGATTTCAATGAAACCAGTTTCATTGCATCCGTAGTAGTGAATCATAATGTGTTGTCAAATTTCATAGCGATTAGATGTATCATTTGGTCGTGCGAGATCGAAATACATAGAATTTATTTTCAAAAATTTAAAATAATAATTGGGTTTGAAATGCCATCTTCCGCATATGATCTAATTAGGCCTCAAGACTGGTTCCAATGCATTCAGAATAGCGGTAAACGTATAGAACACGAGGCAACACACCTTGTTCGAAGTTCGTGATTGAAGGATGTTTTATACCGCGATAGTTTAAGTTAAAATAATAAATTTAAATATAAATTATTCAACCATATGCTTGCCAATTCCTGCATCACATCGTGCCATACCCTTCCACTTATTTATATTACCGCATATCAAAAGCCCTTCTCCAATTTCCAAAATCCCCATCCAATGGCCAAAATCAATTGGACGAGGTGATATAATCCTTCGACCATAACTAGAGATAGGTCGGAAACGTCATGTAGAACATTTTGACGGTGGGATTGGCATGTGGTCGTCATGGATGGTTGGATTACCCATGTGAAGGCGGCAGCGTTTGCTGTCGATTTTGGGGTTCATGTGCGGCAGCGTGCGCGTGGAGGTTTGGTGTGGTCGCAGCGCACAGTTGGCCGCGAAGGTGGCGCTGCAAGAGGGGGGTGGTCGGTCATTTTTTCACTACTTGGGTGATGATTTGCAGTAGGAAGAAGGGATGGATAATGGAGGGTAATTAAGTTTAACAATATTAATTATAAGTTAATTATTGTTTAATTATTTAAACGTTCACTAATTTATATCGAATCCATACGAGGTCCAAACCAAACAAGATGAGTTGCATTGTGATCGTATCAATGAGGGCTACACTATGGAGTTAGACCAAATGAGATACGAGCTTGTTGGAATTAAGGCTAAAATCGAACGGTCGTTCGGTTTTAGTCCAAATCAGAATGTTTCGATGGAAACAAAAATCAATGTGAGTTTTACTCACATTAAATTTATTATATCAGATCTTTGATGCTAAAATTGTTTATTGATTGTTTGGATGTTATTTAAATCATTGATTTCTTGTTTGGTTGAATTTTAGTTTGGAAAATGGATGACATATTACTTTGATCGTTATGAACCCATATAATTATATATATAACCATTGTTTTGCAAGGAAAATCAGTAGAGAGACCCTGAGGGGTTTCGCACCCATTATTATTTATTTACATCCTTATGTTGTTACATTGTTAGTAATTGAAATAAAATCCTGAAATTCCATTTTATTTGTTAAGTGTCGCTATAGCGATTTCGCTATATCGTCATTTATTAAATTTCATCCCCAAACCCTCTCATATGTTTTTCAACTTGAACTTGTGATTTCCGCTAAGAATGTTAAACTTATTAATCATTTTGATTAATAATAATTTAAAATAATTAATCATTTTAACTAATGATTTGAGATTAATTAACTAATTTAATAAATGATGTTTTAAATTGGTTTGCCTCTGGTTTAAATGAGATGGGATTTAATTATTAACTAATGATTACTTGAGTTTAATTTATTAATTTATTTAATAATAATTGAAATTAATAACCATTTTAATTAATGATATTTAAAAGTAATAAGTCATTTTAAATAATGATACTTGAATTTAATTAATCGTTTAATTAATGATTATTTTAAATTTAGTTAATTGTTTTACTAATGATATTTGGAATTTAGTTAAATCATCCTGGTTAACAATGTTTTATAGTTAAATAAATCATTTTGACAAATGATGTTTTAATTAATCATTTTAACTAATGAGGTTTGAATTTAGTTAACCTAATTAATTTATTGAACTTAATTAATTTTTTAATTAATGGCATTTAAATTATTTAGTCATTTTAATTAATGATGTTTGAGAATAATTATTCATTTAATTAATGTTTATTTGAATTTAATAAACCTTTTTGATTATTGATATTTGAAGTTAATTTATTTATTTAATAAAAGTGATTAAAGTATATTAACTAATATAATAAAGCGTTTCAAGTTAATTAACTGATTTAATGTTTTTAAAGTTACTAAACTGGTTTAATAAAGAGTAAAGTTAATTTAGATAATATAAAAGTGTTTGGAAATAGTTAACTATTTTATTAACGATAATGGATTTGTTTACTTAAAAGAGATTATAAATGTGATTAGTTATCTTTAGGAATAACAGTACTGTTTTAAATTTATAAAGGTATTTGAATTGCTTTATTTTCCTTTGGGATAATAAATATTGTTTAAAATTTATCAACAATGGTTTATAAATTTAATATTGTTTTAAATTCTTTAAAATGGGTTCTTAATAAATAAAGCTAAAAGTGAATTGTTTTTGGGTTTATAGTAAACAGTTTTTAACGGTATTTGTTTTTTACCCTAGTTTTAATACACTTAGTATTATAAAATTTGTCTTATAAACAATATTTTGAAAGAATATTTCTAAAAATATTTTTCCAATACTATAATACAGAAATCAAGCACAAGTGCAGTTTTAAAAAGTTAAAGTTCAATTTCGGTTATGGAAAAATAGTTTTTTAATCGGTATTGTTTATATAGAAAGGATATAGTCATACCTTTAACACTAAACGTTAAGCCTTGGACTCGTTTCTATCTCGAAGGTTAAAAATGTCAGCAAGGCGATGCCTAAAGGTAAAACGACCTCAACTTTCTTGGCTTCATCTTCAACCAAGAGATAGCACTTGTTTGGAATCAACAAGTAGTGGTAAATATATGATATTTAATTTTCATATGCAATCATTTCGATTATCTCCGACAGTTGATTTATTAATTATCTGATTTAGCTTTCTTCGTGGTGTATCGTCACCTTAAAAATGGTTTTCTACTCTTTTGAGCTTTGTTATCCTCTGTCAGAAATGACTAAACCATAAGCACAAGAGGAAGCCAAGCTATGTAGGGCTTCTCCCATTAAGGTATTTTCACATCTTATATAGTTTGGATTTAGTTATGCACTTAGATGTGCGAATATTCGGATAGTCGGTAAGGTCTGGCGGGGTCCGGCTTGGTGTGTCCGACAAGTGTCACGAAGTATATGTGATTCTCAGAAGTATATTATTAGAGGTATACATCAATGGGGGTGCACCTTCCTACTCATTTGTTGGAAAATTCTTTTCCTTCTTTGATTCGAATCCTTAAATCTGTTTGTCTTTAAATTGCCACGAGAAGAGTTGGCATTTAATTATTAATTTAGTCCATTCTATCAAAGTTGGACTGTTACCTTATTTAGTCCATTCTATCAAGTCTGTACTGTTACCTTATTTAGCTCATTCTATCAAGTTTGGACTACCGTCTTATTTTTTCCATTCAATCAAATTTGGATTATTTCCTTGTTTATTCCATTTTGTCTAGTTTGGATTTTACTCGCGTTATTTCCATTCTTTCAAGTCTGGTTTTAATATTAATTATACCATTCATATTTGGATTTGTTTCCTGATGATTATTTCTGCTCTTGACTCTATGGATGTTATTCTTGTGAGGTAAAATCTCATTCCGTGTTAGCGGCGTGGTCTCACAGAACTTTTATATATTCCCCAATATTTGAGTTATCTCACGCTAGTATTGGCATATTGATCCAAGTGTTATTTTATTATAATGCTCGGGTCAGACCAAGTATTTTTCCAAGTTGTCCTTGGTGTTATGGAGTTCTTGAAGGGGATATAAAGATTTACCTACTGTAATGTTTTATTTTCTGTTGTATTATATAGTATCCTTATCAGCACTTTTAAGGTCAAGATATTATAACTGTCTAGCTGATAAGGTTTGTTTCTATCTCTGATATGCACTGTAAGTTTGGAATGATAGTTTCTACTATCCATTTTATATTATATGTTGTCGATTCCACTATGAGATTCTGTTCTTCCTCTGTTTCTGTTCTTTTCCTTTATTTACCCCAACAATCCGCCCTTTTGTCGATTGGATGTGTGACATTGGAATATAGTGGTAGCGTTCGGTGTCGACTGTCGGTGGTCAACAAGGCGAGTCGTTACAAAGTGGTATCAGAGCACAAGGTTAAGCGAGAACCTTGGCTTTGGTAGGGTTTTGCTCATTAGAGATAGGGTAAGCGACACCTGAAAATGAGTTTGGGA
Source organism: Allium cepa (assembly GCA_030765085.1). Classification (NCBI taxonomy): domain Eukaryota; kingdom Viridiplantae; phylum Streptophyta; class Magnoliopsida; order Asparagales; family Amaryllidaceae; genus Allium; species Allium cepa. The sequence continues at coordinate 1,053,184,962 of CM060929.1, read as the reverse complement.
GTATTACATATATGAGAGCGTATTTGTTAATGTTATAAAATGTATTATGTTAATTGGTCTATTGAGCTTTTATGAATTTTGGTCGAGACATGGGATGCCACAATATCGCTAGGGATTTCTAAACACTCGACCAAGGCCAATGGATATGGTACAAAATTTTTTGAAAATTTTGGCATATTAAATATTTTGTCTAGGATTATATATATATATATATATATATATATATATATATATATATATATAACGAAATAATTTTCAAAACTTCATATAGTTATAAAGTGTGTTTGTTTAAATGTTATAATATTTATTTATTATAACTATTGTTTGTTCAGTTATGTTTAATTTAAATAAGAAGCAATGACTATTTCTTGTGAGTTGTTAAATTATGATTGATTTATTTAGGAGCTGTTACCTGGTACCTTGGCCTGGCTACACAAAGGTGATTACGAACTAGACTTAACTGTTCATAGGAAAGATGGCCATGAGACGACATCATTATGACTAGAGTATGATATTCGAAGGATGACGGATAGATGATATAAGACGTCAGAATTACAAAGGTTAGCTTGGTGGGATAGGGGTCGGCATAGATGATTGATAGGTTGAAGAGTGTGTGGCCCCTTTTGGCTTGGCATAGCAAGTAGAGTACACCAGGTCGGCATAGTTCGTAGAGTGGGTCAGATCAGCATGGAATTTATGGTGGACCATGTTGGCATGGTATTAGTGGTGTTTGGGTTGAAAAAACTCATGAAATCGTTTGGGTGGGTATAATGATGGCTCAGGTCGGCATAGCAAATGGAATGTGGTTGGGCCGGCATAGAATATAAAGACCATCGGATCGGCATAGTGTGTAGAGTTGTTTAGGGTCGGCGTTCCATGATGGGTCGGCATACTTGAAGGGTTCGACAAAGTATGTGATGAGATGACATGTTGGTAACGCTCGGCTAACTATAGTGAGGTCAGCATAACATGGTGTTATGGCTCGGATCGGTATGATTGACATGGTATATTGGGCCAAGCCTTTCTTATGGTGGGCCGAAATGGTCAGGTTAAAGGATGCCTTCATCTATAAATACAGGGGCAGGGAACCATTTTTAGGACCTTTCTTTTAGGGGGAGGGACCTCTTCATCTTCTCCTTCTTCCTACTCCAGAAGCTCTACCGTGTCTGTTTTTCTTACAATCTTGTATCAATGGATTTTAGCTAATCCAATAGCTCATGTAATTGTAATCGAGTGAAATATTAATAAAATGTGAAGTGGATGTAGGCCAAGATTGTCGAACCTCTATAAAATCCTCGTGTTTATTTACTTTCATGCTTTGCACTTTAGATTTCATTAATTTTCTGATATCCATAAGATTCTACGGGTGTTGTTGCCTATTTTTGGTTCCAATATTTTGGTGCTTTCACTGAGAAATGAATTCTTGGCTTGTTTGGATCTCATCGTCTACCAGTGGATTTTCATATTCGCGAGATAGATCCATCCATTAACCTCAAATAACCTATTCTACTCAGATTTGAAGGAAATCTAACGGAAGCTGATAGCCATGGTTGGAGGAACTAAATCTATATCCTATGTTTTTTAAGGATTGGAGTATGCTAATGTTCTTGTTTGGAGTTATTCATGTGGTCATGTCCATTTGGAAGGGAACGGATTCACTCATGTATACAAGATCTTGGGATCAGATGTTGAAGTTTACACTAAAGTTAAGGGATGGCCGATCCCTCTCCAATCTCGTCAATGCCGAACCCTCCAGGTGACATGTGTGCCGAACCCTACAGATGGCATATATGTCGAACCCTCCAAATAGCATATGTGTCGAACCCTCCAGATAGCATGTATGCCGAGTCTTCCAAATAGCATATATGCAGAGCCCTCCAAATAACATATATGTCGAACCCTCCATATAACATGTATGCCGAGCCTTTCAAATAGCATACATGCCGAACCCTCCATATAGCATGTATGTCGAACCCTCCAGATAGCATATATGCTGAATCCTCCAGATACCATGTATGCCATGCCCTCCAGATAGTACGTATATCGACCCATCTCTAGTATGTATATATCGACCCTTCTCCAGGGGTGTATACTGATCCATCTCCAAGGGGTATATACCGACCCCCCTCCAAGGGGTATATACCGATCCCTCTTCAATGTATGTATACCGATCTGATCGCTCCAGAAAGCATATACACCGATCCCTTCAAAAATAGCTATGCCAATCCCACCACATACTTCGTATACCGGTCGCTCCACAGAAGTATGTATATGTCGATCCCTATTCCACCGAGCTCTCACTCAAGGCTTGTGGCTGATCCCTTTGAAAGACCTAAATACCGATCCCTCTCCAAAGATGTCAATACCGATCCCTCCAATCTTCGTATGCCAATCCCTCTCATATGGCAAACTACTGATTCCTCACCAAGCCAATTCATTCGATCTCTATACTACCGAACCCTCTCTCAAAAGATCTATCTAAGCGATCCTTATACCCAAAAAATATGGATTTGGAACTCAACTTAAACACATGGCATTCTTTCCACTTTCCTTACGTGTTGTGATCGACCGGGGTATAGAGGATCAAGCGGTAACTTCTGAATTGCAACCAAGGAATGGGAAAGAAACCGCTACTCAAATGATACTCCTAAAGGTTGGAGAACGTAGGTGATGTGACTCTAAGCAAACGCAAGAAACTTTGGCCCAAAGCCTGACTCGGGTAAAACCACGATGACTCTAAGTACCCTTTTTCGTTCACCAATCACTTCGAATTCAGTGGCTCCAAGCAAACCAGTTGTTGATTCCAAGAAAATACCAGATTTTCTATGGTCGGACTCTAAGTAAATTATCTCCAATCCATCAAACAATGGACAATTATGCATACGCCATTCACAAGCGCTACAAGCAGTCGTAACTTAAAAACGCACTAGAATGACAAGGATCGGAAAATCTCCCCCAGTCGAAGCCTATTCATCAAAGCCATTCAATATCTAGAATATCTCAAGAGATTCAATATTCCAACCATGCCGGCGTACTTTGGAAATACAGACCCCCGGTAGCATCTTATGAAATATAAGTGGTACATGGATTCTGCCAATACGATGTGCGCCATCAAATGCAGACACTTTCCTATATTCCTTGAAGGTGTATCAATCATGTGGTTTATGTGATTATCACCCAAATCTATCTCCTCATTCAATCAACCGATCAAAAGTTCGTCGAATGGTTTAGAATGCACATGACTCACACCAAGGATGTGATGTCATTATCCAATTTATTCCAGATGTTAGCAAGGATATCATACTAATCGTGTTGATGAGGGGAATCAACCCTCAAGCAGATTTTGGCAGCTAGTAGCCTCCTACGACCTTGGATCATCTTAGTTACAAAGTGAATAAGGAACTAAGCAAGGTGGAGGTAGAGAAGATTAAGAGAAAGAACAATACGGGCCCGTTGGCCAAGGACTTAAATCCCAGGAGACGACCCAGGATCTCAAAATTTAACTCATATACTCTTTTGAACGACTCAACTGATAACATCAACTTAGAGAATCACGACTCAGAATAGTACTAAAAACCTGCCTCAAGAGTGTCCACCGAAGCCCAGAGAAAATCCGAGGAATGTTGTATATTTCAAGATGCATATGGTCCTAACACTGGCGATTACGAACACCCGGGAGATGTGATCGGAAAGCTGTTTTGAAAAGGAAACTTCAATAGTATGTCCAAGCCCTGCAAAATGGCGGGCATGGAACATCCGGTGCCTATCAATAAAGAACTCCGATTATCAATCAGACCGTTGATGATCAATATCCTGCTAAAAGGAGCTAGGGGCAAAGTTGAACAGTAGGCACATGATGCTGCATCACTCATCAAATGAGATTTATTTTGATCTTCTTTGAATTATTTCTATTTCTATTTCTATTGTGATGTGAACTACGACCAACTTAAACTAAGTACTTCTAAAACGATGCAGGTGATCAAGTACTCAGAGTTGGCCACCATCCAACACCATAGACCGTGATCGGACCTATGGAGTTTCATTAAGTCGAGCATTATTCGACTACTCATCAGCTACCATGTGCCTCTTACTTAGGGCCAAGGACTAGAGATGGAGAAGCTACTCATTGTCTGAACCCAATATGAAGCGGACATGACTGACCGTCCATTCACCGACCTCCATATTCGACTTGGAGACCTAAGCAAGGATTGGAATGAATGTGGCATGATTATCTACTCCTTGAGTCATAAAATAAAGTTTGAAAAAATACATATGCCTCTCCTAAAGCTCAGTGATGCTGGGATCTAACTAGAGTGGATGTGATTTGATCATCTACACATCAATTCCTGCCCTGAACACAAGAGGCAGTTCGAAAGCCCGACTTAAAGTAGTTGTGATGGACTGCCTACTCGTCAACCACCACTCCAAATACATGGAAATGACAGCATCCTGAAACATTGCAACTTAATTTATCTGCTCAATAACCCATTATCCTTGTTTGCTAGAAAGAAATACAAAGCAGATGTGCAAGACTCGATCATCCGACCCCAGCATGGATGTGATCCAATCATTCATCACCTGCTTTTTTCTTCAACTTAATGGGAACAGCCACAACTACCAATAGACAACAATCGGCCATTTGATTGCCAAGTTTCATCCTGAATGCCTGGGGTAGAATCCCATTCCATGAGAAAATATGGTTCAACCGTTCATTCGACAACCTTCGCCTTGACATGGTAAATGAAGTACAAATCAAACGGGTGGAAATATGACTGCTCTCAATAAAAATCTCTAAGTTCCTGAAGCGTACAGAGTACTCTAAGTCCCTGAAGCGGACTAGAGTTTAAACGACTTGAGAAAAATCTCTAAGACTCCGGAGTGCGGACTAGAGTACTCTGGGTCCCCAGAGCGTGGACTAGAGTATAAACCATTTGAGGAAAATCTCTAAGTACTCAAAGCGGACTAGAGTATAAACCACTTGAGAAAAATATCTAAGTCTACGAAGCGGACTAGATTATGAATAACTTGAGAAAAATCTATAGGTCCTCGGAGTGCGGACTAGAGTACTCTAAGTCCCTAGAGCGTAGACTAGAGTATAAACGACTTGGGAAAAATCTCTCTGTCCCCGAAGTGCTGACTAGAGTACTCTGAGTCCCTAGAGCATGAACGAGAGTATAAACGACTTGAAAAAAATCTCTAAGTCCCGAGAGTGCGGACTAGAGTACTCTGAGTCCCCGTAACATGGACTAGAGTATAAGCGATTTGAGGAAAATATCTAAGTCCCCAAAGTGCGTACTAGAGTACTTTAAGTCCCCAGAGCGTAGATTAGAGTATAAACGATTTGACAAAAATCTCTAAGTCCCCGAAGCACGTACTAAAGTATAAATAATTCAGCAAAAATCTCTAAGTCCCCGAAGCACGGACCAAAGTATGAACATAAATTTGGAGCAAGTCGATTCCACGTAGAATAACTCTAAGTCCCTAGCGTACGGTGTATAAACATGGATGAATAGATGAGTGGATTTCTACCATTCTCTATTCCACAAACTCCGGCCTTAAATCGACAAGAGGAGTATAAACTCACTAAGGATGGAATTCGACCATCCGACTTATGGCCTCGCCAAATCAATGCTAGGGGCAGGAGTATAAATCACTAAAAGATGAATATGACAACTCATTATAGCTCTGGCTTGGTGTTCTTTACAACTTAAGGCAACGACTGCAAGGATCCCTCAATACAAAATCAATCGAAATGGCATCCGAAGTTACGAGTGACTGACTATATTGTACCATCAGATCGAGGGTCAATATCGATCTGCACCAAACACAAACGGATGTGACCTGGATGTCCCTTGAAAAACTACGATCACCAAAGTGCAGGTAGGAGAATAAACCATGAAGATTTGATTATTAATCTCCATCACCCTCCTTCGATTCGTTAGGAGGAGTATGAAACTGGATGAGCATGACCCGACTGCACTTGAGCTAGGTTTACCCCTAAATCTAATTACATAATATGAATTAAAGTGGACGTGGTTGACCATCCGAAACCTAATTCATGCCCGAAATCTGACGTAGCATCGAAGTATTCCTTTTGGAAGGAAAAACCAGAAAACAATCTTGGATAGGCGAGACTCGGCCTTCCATCAACCAACCTGATCCCGCGATTCGATGGGAAAGAGTGTAAAGCTAAAGTGAACATGGTTTTCCTTCCTACTTATCGATGTATGCCCCAGGTTTAGGAGCACGAGCAAGAAATAAGATGAATATAAACCAAACATTTAACGATCAACTCTATGTCTTTGAAACTTAGTTAGGAGTATAAACATATCTAGGACGGGACTCGACATTCCATGTAGTACATTCATCAACTCGGGACCGGGAGCAGAAGTGTGATTGTTCAAAATCTGGTTGCAATAGCTCGGTATTGTACCTTATATATAGGGTTTACAACCAATTGAGGCTACGACCAAAAGGATGCCTAATGGTAAAATCATCAAATTGATGCCCAAGCTCATAGGCAATTGACTATCATTCCAACCTGAATGACGAGCAACATTTTTCCAATACAGTGAATGGAAAGTATGTTACTCAAATATATAAGCAGATTCAAACTCAAAGCAAGAGCCAGCTATGTAGCTACACGCAACTCAAGGATGACCCCTACTCGACATTTTCATCAACGTGCTTCTAAGCCTAATCCTTGGCCATTTGCAAATGATCGCTCAAAGCATTTTGTGCCTTTCACTATCAGACTTAAAACTCGTGATAAGACTCTAGTATTTGACTGGAGAAACCATCAATATTGATCATCCCAACCATGTTTCACATTGATTGTTATGCGAAATAGTTACATTTGAACACAAAGAATCCAAGACTGCACCCGTTGAGCTGACAGTCGATATCATACTCAGCCATGGCGACCCATCACATTACTGAAGATTGGATCACAACTCAGTGCAACAATGATGAAGGAATTAGCTGGCTTTCTCTGAATGAGTCTTGATGTGTTCGCTTGGACCCATTTTGACATGCGTGTGATTTCTCCAACTATCACGAGCCATGCATTGGATATCGACCTGAGGCATGTCCTAGTGAAACAAAAGTAACGTGGCATGGATCAGGAAAGATTCGTAGCACTTAAAGAGGAGGTGGATAAACTCAAAAAAACAAGCTTATCTACGACACCCTCTACCTAAAATGGTTATTAAATATAGTTCTTGTGAGAAAAACTAATGGAAAGTAGTGGTCATGCATCAACTACTTAGAACTAAACAAGGCATGCCCAAAAGATAGCTTTAATATCGACCGGCTAGTAGACTCAACCGCTGTATATGAACCACTTTCATTTATGGATGTGCACTTCGGGTACAACCAGATCCTGGTGCATATCCTCGACTAGGAGCAAACCAACTTCATTACCAATTTAGGATTATATCATTATGTTGTGATACCATTTGAACTAAACAATGTTGAAGCTACTCACCAGAGACTGGTCAACAGGATGTTTAAAGACCAGATCAGGCAATCGACGGAAGCATGTGTGGATGATATGCTCATGAAGTCTCGACGGTCAAATGATCACATCGGTGACATAGCAGAGATGTCCAATATTCTACTAAAATATGAAATGAAACTGAATACTTTGAAATGCTCTTTAGGGAAATTTTGGGGTTTCATCATCGACTCTCATGGAACTGAAGCCTATTCAGAGAAGCTTCAAGCAATTTGAAGCATACAAATACCAAAGACTATCAAGCAGGTATAGGGCCTAAATAGGAAAGTCACCGTCCAATGTCGATTCATCTCCAGGGCTACCGGTAAGTGTACTCCCTTCTTCAACCTAATCAAGAGATAGAAAAAAACATTGAATGGTTGTAGGATTGCATAGATGTGTTTCAAGCTCCAGTGCATCACTTAGAGAGACCTCCCGTCTTATCCAAGCCATTGGATCATGAAAACTTATACATCTATTTAGCTATGCCGGTACACACCATAAGCATCGCAATGCTATGCGAAGAGAAACAGATCTGAAAGTATAAGATGCGAGCAAGCTATTGACAGGCTTACCCCGTTAACCTCTATACCGACCAGCCGTTACGATAGGTCCTATAGCAAACTTAGATGTCCAAAAGGCTACTCAAATGGAATATCGAGCTAAGCCAATTCGATATCACTTATCTCCCTCGGAGAGTTATCCATAGTCAAACACTAGCATACTTCATATCTAAATTCACTACATCATATGACTATCCAAAGAGCGGTGGAGAACCAACTAACAGATGGAAAATGTGTAAGGATGGAGCACCCAATGATCAGTGTTCTGGCACCGGAACTTTATTAATGACTCTTGAGGAATGATCGGTCTGCTACGTCATGAAACTCGACTTCCCTGCAACAAACAACGAAGCTAAGTATGAAGCCTTGATCGCCAGCCTCAAACTTGATAGAGTACTTAGAGTGGAAACTTTAGATATCTTTTGTGATTCCTGATTAATAGTATGCAAATTTAGGGAAGTTAATCTTGCTACGGGGCATCGTCTTGCTCCTTATCTCGGGCGAATCTAAGAGCTACTAGCCGACTTCGTGTATTACATCATTGCACACATCCTCGGTGAACAAAATGAAAAAGTCAAGTCACTGGCCAAGCTGGCCAGTTTGGGGATGCGCAACGAATATACTTTGTTTCGGTTTAAGTACTTAATATTCCAAGCATTGACAGATGGAGCTTGGCAAGATCTTGGAGATAGAGCCGGAAAAGGGGTGATGAATGACTCATATCAAAGACAATCTACGATGAGGAATTCTTCTTGAACAGAGGAATGGAAAATGACAGATCCTCCTTAAAGCTTCACAACGAATCATCCAAGAAGAAGTCATGTATACTAAGGACTTTCTCCATTCCCCTGCTTCGGTGTATCACCCATGATAATACCAAATGAGTCTTTAGAGAAGTCCATAAAGAAGAATGCGATGACTACTCCAGGGGGCAAACCCTGATAAAGAAAATACTCTGCTATGGGTATTACTGGCCAACTGTCAATCGAGATGTAGTAGATCATGGTAGAAAATGTGTAGAGTACAAGAAGTTTACAAGAATTCCAAGAGCTCCGCCGATGGAAATTATCAAATGGCTAGTACATAGCCATTTGCCACTTAGGGGCATTGACATCATCGTCTTCTTGCCGATCCTAAAGGTGGTGCAAAATACGCCTTCGTAGGGATTGATTACTTACCAATTGATAAGAAGAAGAGCTTTTAACCACGATTAAGATGAAGAAAATAATCAATTTCATTGTCCGAAATGTCATTTGTCATTATGACCTTCCACGAACCATTATAACTGGTAATGAAGCCCAATTCGACAATGCTAAATTTAAAGACTTCTATCATCCGCATCGTATTGAAAAGAGATTTGCGACAATAGCTCGCCCTCAAGCAAATGAACGGGTTGACGCTGTGAACAAAATCATAAAGACCGTTTTAAAGAAACATTTGGATAAGGCTAGAGGCAAATGGATCGACTAACTCTCTTCGGCATTATGGGTGTACAGAACCACCCACAAGTCCACGACTGGTTACACTCCATTCACCCGTGCCTACGGCTCTGAGGCCATCATCCCTATAGAGCTTGAAGTCCTCCCTCATCGAGTGACCTTTTACAATCCCTATTTCATTATTAAATAATATATACACAGGGAATTGCAATCGAAGTGCAATAAAACTAGAAGGAATTGGCAACCACTTGTGAATGTATAAAAAGCATGCAGGAGCCAATGATAAGAACATGTACTTGAATGTGCACGAGTATATTCAAAAAATTCAACTTCTTGAAATCGAAAGAAATTGAATTTTCACTCTGAGTTATTAAAGAAAAGATTGGATCGAATAGCCAAAGCTTACTAGTCCTGTAGAACCAAAAACAGATAGCCGTTGATGGAATACAATCTTGAATTTATACTATTGGGAATCAACCAAGCGTCATGACAATCAAAGATAACTACAACACTTTAGGAGGATGAAATGGGAGGATAATGACTATTCAAGAAACTGGAAGGCTATCTTGCTCGAGACTCCGACTTGCTTCAACCCAAAGCACGTCATGTACATAACAAGACGTACTTTGGAGGGAAAATGTTACCCAGTACCTTGGTCCGGCTACACAAAGGTGATTACGAGAACCAGACTTGACTATTGGTGGGAAAGATGGCCACAAGATGACATCATTATGACCAAAGTATGATATCTGAAGGATGAAGGATAGATGATACAGGACGTCGACACTACGAAGGTTAGCTTGGTGAGATAGGGGTCGACATAGATCATTGATAGGTTGAAGAGTGTGTAGCCTCCATCGGCCCGACATAGCAAGTAGAGTACACCAGGTTGGCATAGTTCGTAGAGTGGGTCAGGTTGGCATGGAATCTATGGTGGACCGGATCGGCATGGTATTAGTTGTGTTTGGGTCGGCAAAACTCACAAAATCATTTGGGTCGGTATAATGATGGCTTCGGTCGGCATAGCAAATGGAATGTGGCTAGGTCAGCATAGAGCATAAAGACCATTGGATCGGCATAGTATGTGGCATCCATCGGATTGAGATAGTGTGTAGAGTTGTTTGGGTCGGCGTTCCATGATGGGTCGGCATAATTAAAGGGTTCAGCAAAGTATGTGATGAGATGACATATTGATAACGGTCGGCATACTATAGTGAGATCGGCATAGCATGGTGTTATGGCTCGAGTCCGTTTGATTAACATGGTATGTTGGGCCAAGCCTTTCTTATGATGGCTTGGTCTAAATGGTCCGGTTGAAGGTTGCCTTTATCTATAAATACAGGGGCAGGGAGCCATTTTGGGACCTCTCCTTTGAGGGGAGGGACTTCTTCATCTTCTCCTTCTTCCTACTCCAGAAGCTCTGCCATGGCTATTTTTCTTACAATCTTGCATCAATGGATTTTAGCTAATCTAACAGCTCATGTAATTGTAATCGAATGAAATATTAATAAAATGTGAAGTGATGTATTGCCGAACTATTATAAAATTCTCATGTTTATTTACTTTCATGCTTTCTTCTTTAGATTCCACTAATTTTCTTATATCCATGAGATTCTACAGGTGTTGATGCCCAATTTTATGCCAACAAAAGCATTCATCGCTTTATTTATAATGAAACCTTTGTGAATTGACTTTCACAATTTGACTATAAGGTGTTCGGAGAAAATGTTAAGTTAAAAAATTCACCATTTAATAATGGTGGGATAAGGATTGAACTTTAATAAAAAGTCATTAATATAATCTAAATAGTGGGATAAGATATTTAGAAAATAAATATTTTAGATAATACTACTATAATAAAGAAGGATTATTATAATATGAAATTATTTTTATATAAAGAAAATTTTATGTTAATTTAGTTTGTAAAACGTGTTTAAAAAGGATTTATGAATCTATATCCTGGAATTTTTGAAAATAATTTCAAAGGAATTTATGAGAATGAAATAGTAGTACTTTTAGAGGTATTTGAAAGGTAAAAATATTTTGTGAAGCAAAATTTTAAATAAGATGCATTTTCTTTAGGATAATTAGGAGGAAATTGTTTTAATTAGTTTTATGGTAATCCAAATAATATTCTAAGTGACAATCAGATGTTTGCTCGGATGAACGTTGTGGAGTACTTAGTAAATTATTCTCTTTATCATTGTGTAATCGAAGAGAGTTCAAATCCAAATGAACCCAAAGTAAGTTTTAATAAATAAATCATGTGAAGTTATTATATATGAAAATATATGAACTATGCTTTCAAAAATATGCTTTTGAAATTAAAAACTGGGTATCTAAATTTTTTCTAAGTTCCCTTAAAGGGGAATTGTTTCCTAACACAAAAAGAATTTCTAATAAGAGATTGTTTTGATAAACGAGATTTTTTTTCCCTTAGATAAGATAGGGGAAATTTAACACAAGTAAATTGGGTTAAATTAAATAAGAAGATTTTGATAAACATTGTATTATTAAAATGATAACTTTTGTTTAAAAATTCTAAGTAGTGTAAACTACTTGTTGATTAGGTCAACCCAAAAATATCTTCCATTTTGACACTCTAAGTTTAAGAGGTTAATAAGTTGACTTGGTTTTAAGAAATTATAATTTGATTTGATCCCCCTCTAGTCTTTGAAAAAGTAAAATAAAATTAATATATACTCTTAGGTTATGGAAGAGTTTTATACAAGTAAGTAAAGTGGAAATAAGTTATTATTTTATGCTTTATAAAGTAATGACTTTATAAAATATTTTTAAACCTAGGTGAAAAATTTATGAAATGATTCATAAATAATTTTAGTATTGAATAAAATCCTTAGTGAAAATATAAGTGATAAAAAAATTGTTAGTGCAGTTAAGAAACCAATAAATTTAGAATATAACTTTCCATTTTGTCCGAGTAAGTTTGGATAATCTTCTAAGCAATAATCAAAGGATAATGAGCATAACGGTACATTTAGATAATTATCAATATTTTTGGACAATCAAGAAAGTTTTGAACCTAAATTGAGATTTGTTTGTTAGTCATTTGACATTTTGAAACAATGTTAATTGATAAGTTTACCATTATGGAATTTGGTTGACTATTACTGTTAGTTTGTTCCATCATGGAATTTGATTGATTCGATTTGACTGAATTTGATTAACTGATTGTGTGATCTTATATACCATATTTTATAAATTATAAAAAAAGGTTTCTAATTATTGTTATTAGAACCTAAATCTCGATGATTGTGGTAAAAAAATTCTGAAGATTTTGGAAAAGGAATGATATTCATTCACTCTAGTTGATGTTTTTGGAAGGAATCGAAATATCACTGGATGCTCTATGTTGTTTTGATTCTAGAGTTTCACCATACTTTATTAAGAGGAATTCCCTCTTTATCATTTTTATTTTTGATCTTTGATTTTTCCCGCCTGAAAAATTTGAAAATAAAATTTTGAATAGAAAAACCGGGGTATATAGATCTAAATTTATCATTTAAAAGTTTTGGATGCACAACATCTATTATAGAATATTCTCTATATGTTACCGCATGTGATTGAGGTATGGCTGTTGATTGCATGCAGATTTATATCACACTAGTTTTTGAACGTAAAGTTACATCATCTTGCTTTTGTCGGCCTGATTTTCTTCTAGATTTCATAAGTACAAGTGAGTAAGAGATTTCCACTTGACTCCTTTCACCTGCATTTGCATTGAGACAAAAATTATTTGACAAAATATAAATCAAATGCAAAAAGGTACGTAATAAATTAAGAAATTTTTAATTATTTGATGATTTTATGCCCCAGATATGAGAGGCCACTTAGCTTTAATTTTCTTCGATTGGTTTGGAGTCCATAGAGGCTATTTGTAGTTGTTCCAATCGAGCCACACAAACGAGATGCTCGCGAAATTTTCTGAAACTTTAAGGGTTAAACTTTTTAAGAATTTTGAAATTTTTTTATAACTAAAATTTTGACTTTCGAGTTATATCTTGAAATGAACTAATAGAAGGGAATTAGTTGGTATAGATGAGTGAATTTAAAAGACTTGGAAATTTTAGAATCTATTCCAGCTAATTGGTTGTGAAAAGTTAATAAGTATAATAACTCATTTTAATTCATAGTTTTAGACTTAAGGGTTTGGAAAAAAATTTCTTCCTTAGGAATGTTGAGGACAAATTTCATTCAAGAGGGGGAGAACATAACAACCCAAGATTCTGATCATTTGATTTTAAATGTTTAATTAATTTAAGTATTTAAACAATTAGATTTTAGAATTTAATAACTAATAATTCAAATATAAGGAATGTTTAAATATTTGAATTATGAAATTTAATGTTAATTTAATGGATTTAATAATATTATTAGCTCATTTTAATTAATAAGTAATATTGGCGAATTCAATTTGTAAATTTATTTACAAATATAAATAGATCAGATAAATATCGGTTTTTAAATATAAAGCAATATTTAAATATATGAAATTGTCATTCCGGAGCACTGTCTCAGATTTTAATGAAACCAGTTTCATTGAATCCGTAATAGTGAATCATAATTTGTCGTCGAATTTTATGGCGATCGGTCGCATCGTTTGGTCGTGTGATATTGAAACACATAGAATTTAATTTCGAAAATTTAATATAATAATTGGGTTTGAAAATCCATCTTTTGCATATGATTGAATTAGGCCCTGGGCCTAGTTCCATTGCATTCGAGATATGGGTATAACCTATAGAACGCCAGGTGGCACGCCTCGTTCGTGAGTTCGAGATTGAAGGATGTTTTATAGTAATAGTTTAAATTAAAATAATGTATATACACACACAATATTTAGCCATATGCTTGCCCATGCCTACATCAAATTGTGGCATACCCTTCACCTTATTTATATCATCGTGTATCAGAAACCCTTCTCTAATTTCGAAATCCCCATTGAACAACCAAAATCAATTGGAGAAACTCGTGGCGATATCATCCTTCGACCCTAACTGGAGATAGGTCGACAACGACATGTAGAATATTTTGGATGTTGGGATTGGCATGCGATCGTCGTGGGTGGTTGGATTTTGTCTATGAACGCAGCGGCGTTTGCTGTCGGTTTTGGGGTTTTTGCACAACAGTGTGCATGCTTGGAGGTTTGAGATGGTTGCGATGCATGGTTGGCGGCGAAGGTGGCATAGCAAAGGGGTGGAGCTCGATCATTTTTTTTGTGATATGGGTGATGATTTGCGGGGGGAAAAAGGTATTAGGGCTGGATAGTAGAGGGTAATTAAGTTTAATAATATTAATTATAAGTTAATTATAGTTTAATCATTAAAGCGTTCATTAATCCATATCGAATTCATATGAGGTCCAAATCGAACGCGATGGGTTTCGTTGCGATCGTATCGATGAAGGCTACGCTATAGAGTTAGGTTGAATAAGATATAAGCTTGTTGGAATCTAGGATAAAATCGAACGACCGTTCGGTTTTACTCCAAATCGGAACATTTCGATGGAAGCGAAAATCAATGTTTGTTTAACTCACATTAAATTTTATTATATCATATCTATGATGTTAAAAATGTTTATTGATTGCTTGGATGTTAGTTAAATTATTGATTGCTTATTTGGTTGAATTTTTGTGTGGAAAATGGATGACATATTAATTTGATCATTATGAACCCATATGATCATATATATATTATTCATAACCATTGTTTTGCAGGAAAAATCTATAGAGAGACCTCGAGGGGTTCTCACCCATCATTGTTTATTTACATCATTATGCTGTTATATTAACAGTAATTGAAATAAAATCCTGAAATTCCATTTTATTAGTTAAGTATCGTTATAGCGATTTCGCTATATCGTCATTTACTAAATTTCGTCTCCAAACCCTGTCACACGTTTTTGAGCTTGAGCTTGTAATTTTCGCTTAACAGAATGTTAAAATTTATTAATCATTTTGATTAATAATAATTTAAAATAATCAATCATTTTAACTAATGATTTTAGATTAATTTACCAATTTAATAAATGATGTTTAAATTTAGTTTAACTTTGATTTAAATGAGATAGGATTAAATTAATTATTTTAACTAATGATTACGTGAGTTTAATTAATTAATTTATTTAATGATAATTGAAATTAATAATCATTTTAATTAATGATATTTAAAAGTCATAAATCATTTTAAATAATGATACTTGAATTTAATTAATCATTTAATTAATGATTGTTTTACATTTAATTAATTGTTTAACTAATGATATTTGGAATTTAGTTAAATCATTCTTAGTAATGATGTTTTATAGTTAAATAAATCATTTTATCAAATGATGTTTTAATTAATCATTTTAACTAATAAGGTTTGAATTTTTTTAATCCAATTAATTTATTAAACTTATTAATTTTTTAATTAATAGCATTTAAAATCATTTATTCATTTTAGTTAATGATGTTTGATATTAATTATTCATTTATTTAATGATTATTTGAATTTGATAAATCTCTTTAATTATTGATATTTAAAGTTAATTAATTGATTTAATAAAAGTGATTAAAGTAAATTAACTAATATAATAAAAGTGTTTTAAGTTAATTAAATGATTTATTGTTTTTAACGTCAATAAAATGATTTAATAAAGATTTAAAGTTAATTGGATAATATAAAAGTGTTTGGAAATAATTAACTATTTTATTAAAGATATTAGATTTGTTTACTCAAAAGAGATTTTAAATGTGATTTATCTTTAAGATAATTAATATGGTTTTAAATTTATAAAGGTATTTAAAGTACTTTATTATCCTTTGGGATAATAAATATTGTTTTAAATTTATAAATAATGGTTTATAAATTTAACATTGTTTTAAATTCTATAGAAGGGGTTATTTATAAATAAAGCTAAAAGCGAAATGTTTTTGGGTTTAAAGTAAACAAAGTTTTAACAATATTTGTTTTTGAACCTTTTTTTAATACACTTAGTATTATAAATTTTGTCTTATAAACTAACGTTTTGAAAGAGTATTTCTAAAAATGTTTTACCAACACTATAATATGGAAATCAAGCGCAAGTTCAGTTTTGAAAGTTAATGTTGATTTCGAATATGGAAAATAGTTTCGTAATTGATATCACTTATATGGAAAGGATCTAGTCATACCTTTAACACTAAACATTGAGCCTTGGACTCATTTCTATCTCGAAGGTTAAAAATGTTGTTAAGGCGATGTTTAGAGGTAACATTACCTCAACTTTCCTGACTTCATCATCAACCGAGAGATAGAACTTGTTTGGAATCAACGAGTAGTGGTAAATATATAATATTTAATTTCCATATGCAATCATTTTAATTATCTATGATTGTTGATTTATTAATTATCAGATTCAGCTTTTTTCATGGTGTATCGTCACTTTAAAAACAATTTGCTACTCTTTTGAGCATTGTTGTCCTTTGTTGGAAATGACTAAACCAAAAGTGCTAGAGGAAGCCAAGCTCCATGGGGTTGCTCCCATTAGGGTATTTCCGCATCTCAGCTAGTTTTGATTCGGTTGTGCACTTAGATGTGGGCATATTCAAATACTCGGTAAGGTCCGACGGAGTCCAGCTTGGTATTGTCCGAGAAGTGTCACGGAGAATATGAGATTCTCAGAAGTGTATTACTAGAGGTATACTTCAAGGGGGTGCATCTTCCTAGTCATTTGTTGGAAAATTTCCTTTCCTTATTTGATTCAAATCCTTGAATTTGTTTATCTTTAAATTGCCATAAGAAGAGTCAACCACTCTTTGCGGCATTTAAGTATTGATTTATTCCATTCTATTAAAGTTGGACTATTACCTTATTTAGTCTATTCTATCAAGTCTGGACTGTAACCTTATTTAGCCCTTTCTATCAAGTTTGGACAGACATCTAATTTTGTCCATTCAGTCAAAGTTGGACTGTTTCCTTGTTTATTCCATTCTATCTAGTTTGGATTTTGCTCAAGTTATTTCCATCCTATCAAGCCTGGTTTTAATATTCATTATGCCCATTCATATTTGGATTTGTTTCCTAATGATTATTTCGGCTCTTGCCTGTATCGATGTTATTCTTGTGAGGTAAAAAATCATTTCGCATTAGTGGCGTGGTCTCACTGAACTTTTATATGTTCCTCATTATTTGAGTTATCTCACGCTGGTATTGTCAGAATGATCTGGATGTTATTTTACTATAATGCTCGGGTCAGACCGAGTATTTTCCCAGGTTGTCCTTGGTGTTATTGAGGTCTTGAAAGGGAGTTGAAGATTTACTTATCGTAACTTTTTATTTTCTGCTGTATTATATAGTATACCTATCAGCACTTGTAAGATCGGGATTTTATAACTGTCCAGCTGCTAAGGTTTGTTTATAACTCTGATATACTCTATATTATTGGAGTGACAGTTTCTACTGTCCTTGTTATATATATGTTGTCCATTCCCCTATGTGATTCTTTTTTTCCTTTGTTCTTTGTTCTTTTCTTTTAATTAACCTAACAATCCGCTCTTTTGTCGATTGGATGGGTGACATTGGAACACAGTGGTAGTGTTTTAT
Organism: Allium cepa; assembly: GCA_030765085.1. NCBI lineage: Eukaryota > Viridiplantae > Streptophyta > Magnoliopsida > Asparagales > Amaryllidaceae > Allium > Allium cepa. The sequence goes on along the minus strand of CM060929.1, from coordinate 1,053,166,880 downwards.
GTCAACTATCGATGGTCAAAAGGTGGGTCGTTGCAATTTTCCTATTGGTTAATAACAACTAGGTTAAAAAAAATCCCAGTGCGATGATATTCTATAGTTCTTTCGAATTGAGAATATTATTGAACTTCAATGTGATAACTTTAGTTTTATTAAATTTAAATCGTGGCACAATGACCATTGAGGGACTATAGTTGGGTCTAAGTTGAAACATTGGAAGTGAAACACTATTTAATAGATAATTCATCTCCTAAATTGTACGAGGTTAGTATCACAACCAACTATAGTCAACTCAAAGTCAAAATCTCTGACCAAAGTTGTCCAGTTAATAATAAATGTTATTATTAGACCAAGGCTTTGTTCTGTGGCCTATTCGAGTTGAATATATACGATATTAGGATTTTTGACCAAAACCAAATCATATAAATCCTAGTGTGATATAGAATTGACGAAGATAATTGGTTTAAATAATCATTACTAAAGGTACAGCTTAAATTTATAAAACTAGATTTTATCGATGAGATTTGTAAGTGATGAACTAAGTCAAACAGTCACTTCACTGGTTTAGTGACATGCATAAACTAGTATGTGAAATGTTCACATGTTATTTTTGTCTGAATTCACACCAGTGCGTCGCAAAACCAAATCTAAGAGGTCTCTAAAACACAACTTAATTTAACTGATTTATAATAGTTATAAATCAATTAAATTAATTACCATTTCTTGAAGTATTAATTATTTTCATATTTATTGTATTGGGTGCATTCAGTAAAATAGATTTGCCACTAGAAGAGTTTGATGTGTCTTTAATTTATTGAGTGCCTATATAAAAGTTATATATGTGCGTATCGATATAAGATATCAATAAGAATTTAAATCCGCTTTAAATTAAATATTTACTAATGGATTTGGTTCATTTTGGACCATATTACAACCAACTATAGAGGGAGTCAAAAAGAGGTTTTGGAGTTTGAAATGGTAAAATATGCAGATATTTTCTTTAGCCATTACTATAAATTCAAAGCTAAGCTGCCTTTTTATATTTTAACTTTTGCTTTCCTCTTCTTTAGCCTTGGCCGCAAATCCCACCACCCAAAACCCCTTCATTTCAAACTCCTTTAATATCCATTTGATCAAATAAATTTAGATCCCCTATTGACATGCCATTTGTTTACAGCAATGGGTGTAGATCTTAAAGATTAAGGAGATAGATAAGATCAAAGTGTGATTCCTTGCTATTAACTCAAGGTATAATTTATTTTTTATTACTTAATGATTATTATGTGTCATACTTACATGATCACCTTCATATATGTTGTCGTATTTACATTATCACCTTTCATATATGTTGATGCCTACTTATTATATTTATATCATATATATTGTTTAATTTTATGCAAATCCAATAATTAAAATATTTATAATTTATACACGCACACACCCCTTATATATCAGCAATAAAATAAATTATTATCTTATTTGTTTCAAAACAATATTCATTTACACATGATTTATACACAAACTAAATTATTATAATTAATCATATGTATTTTATTAGCTATAAAATATATTTATTAAATAATTTTAACTTTATTCTCGGCTATAACATAATATTTTTTATTAATACATGTACATACATATTTATTTATTTATTTATTTAATTGTACACATTGTTTAAAAAAGGGAATTTTTCCCTCAACATTAAAAAATTAATATTTAACTAGCCAGAAAAGAAATAAATATATACATATACATATACATATATATATTATTTCATGTATGTATATATTATTTTAAATCAATTTATATATATAAGTCTTTTTAATATATATGTATGCATATATGTATGTGTGTGTATATGTGTGTGTATATATATATATATATGTATATCTATGTATTTATCTATGGGGCCAACTATATGGACCAAAAATAAAATATAATTGGTGACACAAAAGATCTGGACCATTGGATCTTAATATCTTTGTATGGGAGGTCGAAATCATGGGGCAATTCAATGGTGGAGACCCATTGTGTCCACATTTTGTGTCCCAATAGATTTTCCATATATATATATATATGTATGTATATAGTTTATTCTTAGCTATAATAATTTTTATTGTACCATATATACTTGTAAATATATTATTTTAAAAGCCAACTATGGTATTTTGTAAATATATTTACATCCTACTTCCTATTTGACTTAAAACCTTGTTTATTAAGTCAAAATAGATATTTTGAATTTCATCTTTGAAAAATGAAACTTAGTCATATTTGTGTAATATAAAATTGTATATGTGTTTAATAAGTATTATTTTTTAATATATATATATATATATTTGATAAGTATTTTTTTTACAGGTAATGAACATATATGTTAGAGAAAAGTAAATATATAGTAGATATATATCCCAATATCTATTTATGTATAAACTTAATCATGTACACTTTTGATATGCTTTACTTGCACTTTATACATACATGAGTATATATTAATACACTCATGAACTATACAAATATTTATTAATTAAATTCATTAATTAAATAATTTACAAAATTAAATAAATTAGACTTCATTTAACAATCTAGGTTAGATCTAATACAACCTATTAGACTTCATAGACCCATTACGATCCAAGTAGGATTTTTTTTTGAAATTTACCCATTTCGTCCGTTGCGGACCGGCCTAGCTCCAACGCCGGTTAAACAAAACAAACCTAAATTCCCAAATTACTAAATTCTTAATATCTAAACATTTGGCTTAATTACTTAAATCAATACTCAATAGATGTCATAACTAGGGGTTCAGACGTCTAGATTTTTATCTAGATGTCTAATATAGGAACCTAGAAGTTTGAATGACAATGAAAGTACATTATAATATTGTGGGAAAACAGGTTTTAAAAATTCAGACGTTTGAATGGGGTTTTAGATATTAGTGTAGCTGATTTGAGCTAAACCCAAACATTGATTGAATAATTTCCTTTAATGGAAATTCATTCCACCTACTTTCCATTCTCTTATTATCATTCTCTCTTTTCTTTCTAATGTGTTTCTCCACGCCACTAGGACACTTCCCACTTATGTCTCTCCATTTATATTCACATCCTTGTTATAAGTTATCCATCATTCGGATGAGTGCTTAAAATCGAGGAATAACTTTGAGGTTGTGATTTCCTTTCAACTTACATATGTGTACAATCACTTATCTTCCGTTCCCACTCATACATACATTTAACGATGTCATTTGCTAATGACCTAACCATTCTATGCTCATACAATCATTCTCATACCAAATGTTAATTCAATATAAATCCGTCCAACAATCAATGTAACGATCCCATTTTTAAGCCAAATTTAATTTAGTAATTAATATAATTTTTTGGAATTAATCTGTGAACTAATTTGAATTTTTTTCCAAAACAAATATGATATGTGTTTGTTTTATGTATATATATAAATAGATTGTAAATAGAATTTGTTTTGAAATTCAAACATAAATATCTTAAAAATTAATTGGATTTAAAAAACTCTATATTTTAAAAGCTAATATATATGTTTATTTATTAATGTATAACTAGATTTTAAATCATTTTCTTTAAAGTTATATAAATATAAATAAAAGGAAATGTAACTGATAAAAATTGAAAATATAATATAATATAAAAACAAGAATAAATAAAAAGCTTTAATATAGATATATATATCTTTTGAAATTAATGAGATAAACATAATAAGTATAAATTTAAAAACATAAAACATATATTAATAAAACATAAGAGAAAAATAAAATAAAAAGTTTCGACATATGTAGCCTTTGTTTAACATGCAAAATAACAAGTGGCATGGATTTCTTTTAAGTTGAAATATAGATAATAGAGTGTTTAAGTAAACCAGGCTGCATATTCATTCCTCTTTTCTCATTCCTTTTTCTTTCATCTTTTAAACTAAAACAAAAGAAAGTCAAACTGTTTCAACCTGATCTAAAGCAAGAAAATTCATCTCAACCAAAGTTTAACTCAACTAAACAAGCAGATTAAAAATCTAGATCAATTCAAAGTCAAGATCAATTTCCAGATTTTCAAAATTCAAATCAGTTCCAGGCTCCTATGTTCTTCATCAAACAGTGAGTAAACATTTTTTTTTAAAAGCTAGCTTTGTTTGATATCCTGATACATATGAAGTTATGATGCGATATATGCTTGCATGGTTGTGTAAATATGATTGCATGCCTGAATACATGAAGTTTCTATGTATGCATGTTTGTGTACAGGCAAATATACCCTGTTCTAATCTACAGACTTATATTAGGTTCAAAATTCAAATTCTCTTCTTCTAATCACTTATACTTGATGATGTATAAACAAAATATGTTTGAATAATCAAGATCTAAATTTTAAAAATATTTATATAAGTTAAATCAGTAAGTTATTTTACTGGAAGGGAAAAAAAACAGTAAAAACCCAATGCATGTCAAAATTCGAAGGTCATGATTTTTGGTTTCATATACATCATCAGATTCGTATCTAAAAACCATGAATTTTAAAAATAAAATCAGGATTTTTAGTTTGGTAATTAGGGAGAATTCATTGGTTAAACAAAAAAGGGGATTTTGGCATTTCCTGGTGATTGGAGCAAGGTGGGAGGTCGGGATCGTGGCTAAAGCTTGCTTATAGGTCAGGGGACTGGGCAAAAATGATCGGCGAATTTATAGTTCATCGTGGATTTCAGGCGTCGTAGAAGTAGGGTTTTAAGGGTCTGTTCCCGAGTAGATGAGAGGAGTAGCTCGGGTTTTTCTCGAGAATTACGAGTGTGGGCTCGGGTTTTGGTTTGTGTTTAAATAACCATGTTTTTAAATGAAAGCATGATCAAGTTCTAGAGTATATTAAAATGAATAAGTTTTCAAGGGAATGTTCACCAAATTCCTAAAGTAAATTTATTGAACAAGTTTTTAAACAACTTTTCAAAGACTAAATTTTTAAGTTAAATGTTTCTAAAATTGTTTTGGTTTAAATTATTTTATATTAATTATTTAATTAAATAAATCCCTAAGTGTTTTCAATATGTACACTCAGAAAACATCCCATTTCATCCATGCAATTTACATTCAGGTCATTACCATAACTAGAACTCACATGCAAACAAAAATAAGAGAGTCTAGCTTTTAGAAAATTAAGTTTACTCACCAGTATTTGAAAAAACAAAGAAACAGGCTTTGAATTTGATCTAGAACTTGAATTTAATTTGAATTCACTTTATGTTTGAGTTGATCTTTGAATATTCTTGCTTTAGATCAGGATGAAACAGTTTGATTTTCTTTTGTTTTAGTTTAAAAGATGAAAGAAAAAGGATTGAGAAAAGAGGAATGAATATGCAGCCTGGTTTTCTTAAACACTCTATTATCTATATTTCAACTTAAAAGAAATCCATGCCACTTGTTATTTTGCATGTTAAACAAAGGCTACAAATGTCCAAACTCTTTATTTTATTTTTCTCTTACGTTTTATTAATATATGTTTTAAATGTTTTTAAATTTATACTTCTTATGTTTGTCTCATTAATTTCAAAATATATATATATATATATATATATTAAAGCTTTTTATTTATTCTTGTTTTTATATTATATTGTTTTTCAATTTTTTATTAAATACATTTCCTTTTATTTATATTTATATAACTTTATAGAAAATGATTTAAAATCTAATTATACATTAATAAATAAACATATTATATATATATATATATATATTAGCTTTTAAAATATAGAGTTTTTAAATCCAATTTTTTTAAGATATTTATTTTTGAATTTTAAATCAAATTCTATTTATAATTTATTTATATATACATACATAAAACAAACACATATCTTATTTGTTTTGGAAAAAATTTCAAATTAGTTCACAAATTAATTCCAAAAAATTATATTAATTACTAAATTAAATTTGACTTAAAAGCGGGATTGTTACAATCGAAATGCTACATTTAATCCATTCGTTAGTGTTTTGAATTTATTTATTTTATGGTTAAATTTATAGTAGCCCATTATATTCTGATTTTTATCTCTAAAATCTAAGCTTGAATTCATTCATCAAGCAATAGCCTGACTTTTGATAATAAACAAGAAATATAGCATCAATAATGACCATAGAGTACTGAGAATATGCCCTACTCACCAATTACAAAAGAAATCCCAACTTTTAGTTTCCAAGTCAACTCTTAAAGTTTCAACTTGAAAATGTTGACTCGATCATCACCAAGTTTCCCATTTGAGTATGAAGAATTGTAAATAATCTTTTAAATTGAATTTAGAGTATTTATTTGATATTTTGGGTTAAGAGTCAATGAAGTTATGTGGATTAAAAATTAGAAAAACCTAGTTTTCCTTTTGAAAGGAGAAAGAAAGAATGAAGAGGGCGATGAAGATGAGTTCATTTAAGAAATTAAAATGTAACTTTCGTATTTATTGCCATTTTTCCTTAGCTCCACTTTTCATCTACTTTTGTCCCAATATTTGATTTTAACAAACTTTATGCGTTTGTCATATGTAATCGTCTTTTCAAACAAAATGGAAAATGCATAAAATCATAGTTCATTTATCTATAAAAATCCACTTTTAGATCATTTATTTGATTAAGTTGTTTAAATCAAATAAACAAATTTACTATTTAATTAAGAAGTTTGAAAAAAAACAGGTTATTGCATTCTCCCCAAGAAAAGGATTTTTCCCTCGAGATTATCAAGAAGCAAAACAATATATTGTATCTACCATGACATACATGATGTCACTAACACTTAACATAAATCAATACAATATAAAGAAACTTCTATATTAGAATTGCAACTTAAAATCAACTATATTGAAACAAAAATTTATGTAAATTAGATGAAATCATACTGGTAAAAAGTTCCCTATAGGAAGCGTGTATCTTATCTTTAGGATTTCACGTACCGTTAAACTATGCCCCATTTGACCAAAAAATGTTGGACAACCTTCTCTAAAATTTCTTATTCCTACTCTCAACAATATGAATAGGTTCTCTAGTCATAGACTCTTTCGATTCGGTATCGAACTCCTCTAATTGACTTGGCTCCACCACTAAGCTTGAGTCATGTAAACACTTATACAAGTGTGAAACATGAAATATATTGTGCACTTTAGGCACTTTTTGGAGAGATCCACTATATATGCAAACTTTTCTATTTATTCCAAAATAGAAAATGGTCTAATGAATCTTGGTGCAAGTTTTGTTGTATTGCCAAATCCTAGAACTCTCTTCCATGGTGATGTTTTCCATAAATTCCATGTTGGCCACTTCAAGCTCTTACTCAATATATCTTTTATCAGCATAAGACTTTTATCGATCTTGAGACGCCTTCATTCATTTCTAGATTAGCACAATTGTCTCTAAAGTATCACGACTGGTATCCAGTCCAAGATAACCTTATCCATTATTTCCTACCAACATGTAATTTACAAATTGGTCATATAATGCTTCAAATAGTGTCATACCTATACTAGCTTTGTGAATATTATTGTATGCAAATTCTATAAGAAGCAAATGATCTTCCTATGATCCTCTAAAATCAAGTATATAAGCTCTCAAAAATCCTTAAACAACTAGTTCACTTGTTTGGTTTGGCCATTTGTTTAGGGATGATTTCCTTATTAAATACAATTCTATGCCTAATGCATATTGTAGTCACTTTTAAAACGTATTCATAAGAGTGGGTAACGATCACTCACTATACTAGTGGGTACATGGTGCAACCTCAAAAAAAAATGAAATGAGCGTTTTTCTCAAGTAATCTACAATAGCCCAAATGAATTCATTTCCCTTCAACTCTATGGAAAACTACCCATAAAATCCATGGATATGTGCTCCAACTTTCATTGTGGAAGCCCCAAAGTTAATAACAAAACATTGTATTTCTTTTGTTCTTCTTTGACTTGTTATTAAGTCATGCACTTTTATACGAACTTAATAACTTATCATTTCATTTTCTTGGAACAATAAGTGTGTTTACATCATTGTAAATATTATTTCCATGGGGATGTGTAGTCATCTTAGAATGATGACACTCTCAAAGTATCTCTTAAAACAAATCTTATGTTTTAGAAACACAGTTTCCCATCTCTACGAAGCCAACCACTCACATCGACAGAATATAGATCCATGTAACTTGAAATGTCCCCTATTTCAAGCCGATATATGATCTCTTCTAACTTTGCATCAAGATTTTAACAAGATCCAACCCGATCTACAAGTGTAGGCCTAATCTGCAATGTTGCAATAAATCGGGAAACAAGTCATAAGAAGGTCGCAAATCGAAATCCATAGTTTATTCCAAACCCTTCCACTCAACAAATATATAGCCCTACACTACATTCCTCTTACTTAATGCATCACCCTTTTTAGGAATGCAAAAAATACTTTGTCATAGGACAGTTGGAATTCCATCCACCATTGTTGCCTAAGGTTGAGATCTGTTTGGGAAAATAATTATTTCAAAGATTTGTGGTTTGTAAATAACTCAAACTTCTCACCTAACAAATAACGCCCTATTCCTTCAAAGCAAAGACAATGGCTGCCAACTACAAATCATAAGTTGGAAAAAAAATTTCATGGGCCTTGAGTTGCCAACGTAACCACTTTACTTTCTCATAAAAGAACCGCACTAAGTATTGTCCCACAAGCATTAGTATATACGATAAATGGTTTGGCTTCTTTTGGTATAACAAGAAACAAAGCACTAGTAAATAATTTCTTCATTTTAATAAAAGCATCTTCATTACGTGCATCCATAAAAAAAACTCGGTTCTTCTTAGTTAGCAATGTTAAATGTACGACAACCTTCACAAAGTCCTTGATGCACTTTTGATAATGCACCATTAATCCATGAAAACTATGGACATTAGTGACATTACTCGATACCTTCTTAACTTGTACCATGACAATCTTACTCAAATAGATGGAAATCATGTGCTCGAATATTCCATGCCTTAAGAAATGCACTTCTCTATCTAAAAGTGATAATTAGAAAACTTTGCTTTTAAGAAATTTTGCTTTGAAACTTTCAACACTTCTTTAAAGTGACTTTTATGTTCTTCTTCACTTTTCGAAAGATTAGTACATCATCTATGTTCACTCCCATGATTTTATTGAGTAGGTCTCAATAGATTATACTCATCAGTTCCACAAAATATGCAGCTGCATTTGTAACCTTAATGGCATAAACTCTTTATAAGATGCATTAAGAATTTGAAAAGGTACTCTCTAGAATATTATCTTTAGCCACCCTCAGTTGATGAAAACCTATAGCAAGATCGAGTTGAGAGAAAACCTTTGATCTTGCTAATTAGTCTGACAAATCATTAGCGTGAGGTAATAATATTTTTTCTTCCTCGTCAACATATTTACTTCTAAATAGTCAACATAGTTACAAGGATCTATACGATTTAGTGGGGAGCAGGATGGGTGCTTCCTATTTCTATGCACTTCTTCAAGAGATATCTTTCTTAGAAAGCTTAGAAATTCCCGTTTATAGCTCCATTCTCTCACTTGGAGGCATGTGCTTAATAGGTAAAAACGAACCAATTTGCATGTGTCTCTTAATCAAATCAGAATTCAATCTCCTTATGAGGAGGTAAGTCTGAAACCTCTTCAAACACATCTGTGAAATTCCACACTATGTGAAATTCCACACTATGTGAATTTGCAAGACATCATGTGAGATGTCCAAGGAGTAGAAATAAATTGGCAACATAGAGCTCTCAAGCTCACAAAACACAAAGCTTACAACCACTACTATCCATCATGCTAATTATGCAGTCATCACAATCACTGAGAACCATATGCCTTAATACATCCATAGAATAAGTCCATAAACCAAAATCTTGAGAACATAAGCATTGCAAGAAAACCTAGACCTATGTAATGACCCATATTTTACATATCGAATGATCATAAAATATTATTATTTAATATTAATACATACGAGGTTGTATGACTCTAAATTTTGGAGAATGATTACTAAGGAAATTCTCCACCTTAAAAAAATTCATCGAATATTTCGAACCAAAAATGATTAGAAGGCCTATAATTTTAGATAGAGATTGAATCAGGATCTAAAATTACTTCCATTAGATCGAGCTTGAGGTTACTCTTTCCGTAGAGTGATTATAATAGAAAGAAAATTTACCATTTAGGATATATACCCATTATAAGTTCTATTTGTTGCTGGACACATAATTGGGCAATTAAACTAAGCTTATACTTATGCTCACAAAGTAATTTCAGGAATTACACCTAATTGGGGAAGATGGGAAAGAACCAAATCATTTTCCTACTTTTCCAAAAAAAAATTCACAACTCCATTTGCCTAATTTTGTCAAAAAGCTCATTTTTCCTTACTAATCGTAGTCAAATCCATTAGAAGGTTAATTAGAAAAGTGAATCATATGCTCACCATTATGATGCGTGAAGATTCGTTATTCTTGGCTGTTCATTTTAGATCTAGAGATTAGATTGGTATTTTAGATATTTGGTGAATGATTCTTGATCCCTCACTATTTTATGCTTATCCATGTAGTGAGATTTGATTTTAAATGGTTTTACCACTCCTTTTGGATCCTGTTATCATTTTGGTTCAAAACTAGATTTAGGTCAAATCATGTATGTTAATCTATTTAGATGGATTGTATATATTTGGTGAATCCTTATGAATGATATGTATGCTTGGATGAATTATTTTGATATAGTTTCCTACATTTTAGTGAAGTTAGGGAAAAAGTCATCGATTTGGGAAAAATGAAGGCATAAGTGATTAGAATTGGATGAAACTTAGAGGAGTGGCTCTAGAGGAGAAAAGCCTAAGATTATAGTCACATGTTCTTTGGAGTTGGGCTAGTGGTATACCCACTTTACAATACTAAGAAGAAAGCCATAGAGCTAGAGACTTGTTGTTTTGATCGATAGGAGGGTATGCTTGAGAACTTAGGCACGGGACTTTGGGGCAACCTTTGGGTTGGAGCAAGGAAGGAGTTCCAGGAGCTAAAGATTAAAATTTGGCTAAGTATGGAAGTCAACACCGACCTCTTTTGGTTGACACCAATCACTTTTTCAAATAGTGGTGAAGCTTTGGGGACTTGGGGGCTTGAAACATGAAAATGGGGACTTCAAGAAGGCAACATGATGAAAGAGGTCATGGAGAAAACACTTGCCAAAATTGGCTAAGTAGTCAGATTGGTACCGACTATTTCTTATTAGTACCGACCTGAATTCCTTTGGCCAACAAAGGCCAAACTTCTAGGGAATGTTGAAGAGTCCCTGTAGGTCGTTCTAATGGTGTTCGTTCATTTGATATTCAGTTGTGGTGTGGCAGAGTGATGAAGAAGGAAGAAAGATAGGGCGCCTTGAAATATTGACTTTGGACTTTTGGGTATTAGTTTTATGACCGACGAGGGTTCCTAGGAGTGCCCTGATGACAGTAACTCAATGACTAGAGCTAAAGTGATGATCTAAAGAGCAGGTTCAACGAAGAGAGCTCGTGAGTGGAATTATGATTATGTTCCATTATGAATATAGGTAGAATGGGTTTATGACTATGTTCCATTATGAAGGTGTGTGCGAAGGGATCGTAGACACTCGGTGGTTTCCAGTGCACTCATGTAGAGAGGGCACGTGGGGATGCCCACTAAGATTATGATCGTGTCCTAATCTTATAACTGTGGATTACTCTGAACTTACTACTGTGGGTTATTTCCTGGCCTTATGAAGTGGCATGGATTTAGCACCATGTAATCGAGATTTGATTGAGTCTTTGGCTTACGATCATGCCATATGAGCGTCTTATACCCAAGCACAGTAGTGACGATAAGGATTGTTTGACAGATGTTATGCTTGCTTTGGTTATTTCCCTCGTAGTCTATCACCCTAGGATATCACATGAGGTATAGTGGATAGGGATACCTGGACACCCACTATTATACTTAGGATGTAGTACAAATTTAATGATTATAGAGTAGCATATTATAATGTTATGTGCTAACTCTTTGGATGTAGGGACATGTCAGATATGATTTTTGTTCTATGTTCCTTACTATATTGACTTGTATAGTATTTTGAGATTCATTTATTGCTCTCACCAGACTATTTTCTCGAGTACTGTTAAATGAATAGACTAGATAGAAGGTCTAGGTGATATGTGGTGGTTGTGCGGAGGATGAGATGGATGGAGCTTTCTCGTATTATATATGGATGCTTATGCTTATTCCGTTGTGCAAGGCTATGGAGCATATACGGTGTTTGCTTTACTATTATGAGAGTGACACTGTTTATTTGAGTTTATTTCTGGTTTGTATAAAATCTATTCATATACAACATAGCTCTGTGGACTGTGCTTTGATATGTGGTTCCTTAGTTATTATTGTTTCTCCTATTTTATATCTACAATGATTATTATACTTTACTTGATGCACTATGAAAAATGCGATTAATTCCATGATTGTTTCTATTCTTTTCAACACTTGACAGTCGTTCTACATCGATTAAGCACCACACCAACATACCATTCAATTATATTGGGTACTAGTGGTGTAGGGTGGTTATCACATTTGGTATTAGATATTAGGTTGTACGATTAACTTAAGTGATAATGTGGTCCACTAGAGATAGTGAATGAGTTATCACCATAGACTGAATCGAGAGTATATATAAAATGAGAGAGAGCGTAGTCGTTATATATTTTAGTTTTCAAAACTATATAATAGTATATAAAGTGGCATGCACACACGAGTACCATAGATGTAATTTTCTTTGTGAGAGGCCGATCATTCTTATTGCAAATCAAGAATGAGCTGACATATAAGAAACATTATGAGGAACTCCATCTTAGGAGTCGGGAAGGAGCGGGTTCGGGGGTTACTAACATTGACTTGCAAGCGATGTTCAACAAGATGATGGTGAATATGCTGCAAAATACTTAAACAGCCGCTCTAAATGTTGTTGTAGGCGCTCAGTGGTTGGATACTTATGAACATATCTTTAGAGATATGGAGACGGATGATGCCTTGAAGAGGAAGCTCGCCTCTAGATTGCTTCAAGGGATAGCTATGGGCTTGTGGAATGCTACTAAGATTGCTACTCCCAAGGACCACTTCATTTAAGATAAATTTAAGGCAAGAATTGAGGTGAAGTTTATCTTGGCTGCTCAGAAGTCGGTGCTATATAGAAAGTTTGCTGATTTGAAGTAGGGAGACATGGTGTACTCAGAATATGTTGCTAAATTCGATGCTTTGCCGAAGTACCGGACCCTGAAGAAGAATGATAAGCTAGTCATGGGGTTGGATGATTATTTGGAGGAAAAGCTTATTAAGCATGTAATGGCCTGACTTTTCGACCCTCGAATGTCGACACTAAATATATCCACGGTATTCATGTGTCGAACACCCAAGTGCCGGTAAGATAGAAAGTTAGGATAAATAAAAAAAGAATAGAATAAGAAAAGAAGAATACAATATCAAAATCTCACAACGGAATGGTAATATATAATATCAAAGGAACGGTACAAAGTGTTACTCTGAAAGTAGAAATATTAGGGTTACTTAAACCAAAGTAGTATTATCAGCCTAGATAGTTATAACAACATGTCCTCAAATATGCTGATACATCAAATTGTAAGGCAGTGGAAATAAGAATACTATGAAAGATAATCATCCAGCTCTTCTCCATAAGCTTCAAACATCCAAAGCTAAATCTAGAAACATCCATGGGACTAACTCGGGCATTATACGAAAATAACACCCGAATCAATCTGGTAAACCAGCGTGAGAAACTCAAAAAATAAGAGTGACATAAAATAGTACCTTTTTGAGACCGCATGGATTACCTAATAGTTTTCCCCTCAAATGAAACCAAACATTCATTAAGTTTAACATATAGTGATATGATAAACAATGTCTAATGCATGGAACATTAATGATATCAAATAGCTATGGTGAGAACGCCACAACAATAATAGGTATGTAATCAATATTTCTAAGGCGCGTTCACATAATGGATTTTCCATGGAGATCATCTTGGATCAAGCCAAATCCAAACTCCTGCACAAGGATCAGAGATATCCTTCCAAGCAACGTACATCTCTAGGGAATGTATTATAGGAAATACATAACCGGCCCAATGCCTAAAACATTCGTGGTTTCGAATGCTTCCCTCTCGCATGCTTATTTGAAAGTTATACAGATGTAGTCTCCTACACCCTTGGGATAGCTAAAATGTTGCATTCCATTTGGCTATCCATCCTACCTCTAGTTTTAGTCATTTCCGATGTCGAGGCTACGTTTAGCATCTCTTACTGGAGCCTTCATAACTCGAATAGGACATGAATCCCCAAATGAATTCCATCATCTCGAACAGATCACAAATCACTGCATGGATTCGAGCATCTTGAATAGATCTTGAATATCCACGTTTATTTCCATATAAGTTTTCCGAGAATGCTACTGCTATACATTACCTTGGAATACTCCTCAAGATAGACAGTCCCATACGATAGCATCGTTTGAAATGTTTACGGTGACCTCTCCCTTGGACTTAACATTAGGATTTACAGTTCAACTTTATAAAATTTGATTTCGTAGCCACTTCCATAACATAGAACTCATATCCCAGTTTTGAAGTGATATTCAATAAGTAAAACACCTACTGATCTCGGTCTCTTCAAAATTGGTTCGAAGAATTTTCGGTTAACTCAATTCCGGTTCTTTTAGAAGTGAGAAAAAGCTAGAGACATTTCATATCAGGGCTCCTCCTCGGGGATTCTCATTGATATGAAATTGTGAAGTCGTTTGCTAACTCAGTAAGTCATATTAAGGTCAAGTGTTAAAATCAACTAATCGATTATTTAGTCAAAACAATTGCTTATACAAATTAATATTCGTACGTTTAACTCATTTTCGACATTCCAATTTAAATATTCATAATCTAAGAGTGATGCCGGGTAAGTTAGAGCACCGGTTGCATCAAAGTCTTGTCTAAATGTTCATTCTTTAATCTCACAAATAGATTGTAATAACCCAGAATTTTGCTTATTTGAAATTGGAATATTTAATTGATTGTAAATATTTAAAAGTTAATTTTTAAATTGAATTTCAAACATAACTATTTATCGGATAATCAATTATTGAATTTAATAATTAAAAATTAGTTAAATTTTTTAATCTTGAGTTCTAAGCTTGATAAAAATAGTTTAAAGGCTTACAAATTTATATTAACAAAATAAAGTAATAAAACTTTTTTAATTGAGTTTAAAAGTGATTTTTCAGTTTTAAAAATATACCGTTTGAATTAACGTATATAAATAGCCTTCCGGGACACAGTCTCCATATTCGACGAAACTAGTTCCATTGGATCTGTAATAGTGTATTATTATCGAATTTCAAATTTCGTAGTTTTTGGAGTTATCGTAGCCATACGGGATATAAACGCGCTAAAATTAATATTGAAAATTCAATATAATAATTGGGTCCAAAAAGCTATCTTCTCCATACGATCGAATTAGGACACGAAACCTTTTTCATTGTGTTTGGAATAGGGGTGTAACATTATAAATGCCTAGCGGCATGCCTCTATAGGGGGTCGAGATTTTTAGTTACGTAAAGCGAAACAATTTGAAAATTTAGATAATATATTTATATGTTGACTAGTCAAAGTTTATTGACATCGGCTTTTTCTTCCTTTCAAAATCACTATACCATCTTTTTCCCTTCAACACGTTAATGTGGCCTCCCTCCATCAGTTTTTAAAATCCTCAAAATGAAAGAAAAAAGGAAATTCAAAATTTTCCCCATCTCCTCTCGTTCACTTAAAGATCGAGTTTTCTCCCTTATGCTCTTCAATCATCAATTCAAAATCCACATCAGTCAAAGAAAAAAATCGCGAAACACTTTTCCCCTTCCTTAGATTTGAACAAAATCTTTTTCGAAAAAAATAGGAACGATGCACGACTTCATCGACGTTAAAGGAGGATGGCGACTCGTCTAGGGTGTTGGGTCCAGGGATGGAAATGACGTGAAGTGGGGCACACCTTAATGGTCTCAACCTAATGTGGAGCGTTGTGGAAGCCGTCACTCGATGAGGAAGCTGCGGCAAGTAGGTGCACGCGATTACAAGTGATAGGGTAGGCGAAGCTTGGCTGTTTATGGTGTCGTGTTATGCAACTGGTGGCGATCATTGGTCATGTAGTTTGCCTGAGAAAGGCTCGGCTCTAGGGTTCGTGAAGTCTGGGTGGAGGCCCATTTTTCCTGTGATGGGTTAATGGTGTTTTCTGGGGATGGGGGCGGGGTCTGGCTCACTTGCGGAGGCGTTTACTATGGCTGCAAGGTGGCGGAGGAGAATGGAAGAGACGTAATAAACGCGTTCATCTACAGTCAAAGTGATTAGTGGATAAGGGAGCGATCACGGCTTGATATCATTCGATGAAGGTGAAAGTTGTCGGCTGTCATGGTTGAAGGCAACATCGATGATGTCGATAGTTTTGGGAAGTTGATCAGTGATGGGGAAGTTTGGCAGCGATGGATCTTTAGAGCAGTTGAGTAAGCTAAGGTAATTAATATTTTAAAAATCTGTCGACTTAATTAATTTATCATCCAAATGTCTATAAATCCATGGCTTGTCTATACGAGGTCCAAAAATAACGAAGTCGATCACGATAAATTCATAGTTGCAAAAATTCACATTTTTTGGATGTGGTTTTGAATTTGTCGGAGTCCGTTAGAATTTTAAATTAAATCGAATGATGTTCGATTTAGTCTAAAAATCTGGATATTTGGCAAATAAAAATCAAGATGAGTTAATCTCACTCAATTTTGGAATTACCGTAATTAATTTTAAATAGTTAAAATTAATCATTGGTTGATTGATAGAGTTCATAAATTATAATCTGTTGAATGTGATATTATATATATAGTAGTATACATATTAGTAATTGGAGTGATTACTCTCGCATATTTTAACGGTTGAGACGCTATGTGCTCCGCATAATAGTGAATGAGTTTATATACCACGATATCCTCCTCGAAGTGGGATTGCTATTTTTATGTCGTATTGAAATCTATGGATGCAGGAAAACAGGTTGGAAGGATCCAACTGGATTTCACAAAAATGTTGGATTTAATTTTCATTTATAGTGATATATGATTTGTTTGAATAATCTGTGATAGATTATAGTGGTTTGAATTTATTGGATGTTATGGTATTACTGGTTTAGATTTTGGTATTTTAAATTTCCATAAATATGTATATTGAATATAAAATAAAAAGAAAATAAAAAGAGGAAATTGGAAGTAAAAATATTTATAGTAAACTTTGGATTAATTAAAAGAAATGAATTTGGGAATAGTTTGATTTTAAAATTTGTACTTAATAAATTCGGAATATGGAAAATAAAGATTTTGAAATAATGTAAATAAAACAAATTTAAATAATAAAACTTAAGCGATATTTTTTTAAGTGTAAAAAGATTTTAAAATTGAGATTTCAAATAATTTGGGAAAAATAAAAAGGGAAATTTGAAAATAAAATATGAAATTATTATACTCGATTATTAAACAAGAATTTAAATTATGAAATGGAAGTGGAATTGGAATTTAGTTTGGTTTTGGAATAAAGTTGGGTTATTTAAGAAATTTATTTAAAAATGGAATTCAATTTAGAAATTGATTTTTAATCGATTATTTATTGTGAAACCATAATAAAAGGGAAATGGACTATGAAATTTATAAACAAGGTTTATAAATAAGTGAAATGATTATCAGTGAATAAAATTAAGATATAAATTCACGGTGAGAGTTTATAACGAGATGGGTAATTCGGTTTAAAAAGAAAAGATAGATTTTTCTTTTAAAAATGTGAGAAGGAGGATTTACGAAATTGGGACGTAAATCAAATTAGGAATAAATCGGGAGGGATTTATAAGTTTTTGACTAGCTATATTGCAATTGGAAAGTATATTTTATTTATAAGTTGAGTTTATTTTATAAAAGAAGAGTTTTAAGTATTAACTAGTTAATTTAAAAAGTGTTTAGGAATATTTCAGAAAATTAATTATTTAGTTGTTTTAAATTGTTTAAAGTATATTTGTTTATTAATTAAGTTATAATGAGTTGATATTAATTAAATTATTGTTTAAGAATTAATCAATATTATTACTTTAAAGGATAAATAATTCGATATTGATATTATATTATATAATAACTTTTATTTAAAGAGCATTTTCCTGAATTAAATTTGGGAATTTATATAGAAATTTTAAGAACATTATTTTGAGAAAAAAATATTAAATAAAGTTTTCAGAAAGTAATGGTATACATCGCGGCGAAATCGGAGGCAGAGACTACCTGCAGTTAAGTTTGGGTTTCTCTAGGATAGAGATGTAACTGTTGAGCTGTGAATCCATGGTTGATATCGTAGTGGTGCTTTCCGTATTTATTTTAAAAAAATTCAAACATTTTTGAAAGAATGGTCAGCGAACGTACATACTCCAATAAGATAAGTACATACCTTTTTATAAAGAGATTCAATTTGTTAAAATTAAAAAGAGATTTGGTGTTTTTAATGAAAAATGATATGTTTGGTTGAATGATTGTTTTATTTGATAGTTAAATAACTGACTATCAAATCTGAACCCAAAATATAACTTTGGGAATATCTAAGAGAAACATGGGAATTATATGGTACAGTTCCGTCGGAAGGTGCTATACTATATGTATAAACTTGTTTCATTCTTCTAGCACGATGATAAGGAAATCAATCCACTAATAATCAGGAGGTGATCTTCGATCTTATTTTCGTCTGTTTATTTCCTAAAGAACCGAGGTTGAGTTCATCGAAAATATCAAACGTTGTTTCGAAGAGACCGGGATCGGATATTTATCCGAAAACCACTTCGACCCAACGAGTATGTTTTCGAAGTGAAAACAAGAGCACGGAGTCGAAGATGGAGCAATGAAGTGCAAGGGCTAATCACCACTAATCCTGAGGATGATTCCAAAATGGACGTAGTAGGAATAAGGCCTTCGGTTCCGTTCGAACCCAGAAGAGACTTGTATGGATGAATGCTATCAGTACATTCTCATTGGAGGACAATGAGCATTCTAAGTGAAAATTTCTTAAAAAGGTAATTGTAGCCTCTAAACTCATCAACCGGGAATGACTGTAAATCAGGGAAGATGCACCAAGGCTAAGTGGGCCACACCTAATTAGGGTATGTTTATCACCTTTCTAGATACACCCGGATATTATTACTATGATGTATGGAAGGAGCTCGGAAAGGGTGGGAACACTCGGGGTGATAGCATATTCGGTGTATCCAGGTTAAGGGTAATCTGGTCTTGTGTTGCAGGGGATCCCGGCGTGGTCCTCAGAACATTTTTCTAGACGTGTACTATGACAGGTGGTATCCCGGTGCCTAGATATTCGTATGGAATCCAATCTTTAATACATGCCATTACGTTTTTTTAAAGAGCCTAGTGTGTTGGAATTTAATTAATGTAACAATTTCAGCCATTTGAATAAGTATTTGTACTTAGACACTATTATAATATCAGAGGATTTTGATATGAAATGTTTTGGTTATCGTAAGGTAAAAAACCCGCCGTGTTTATGTGTGGCATGGTCTTACGAGATACCTTTGATTTTCAAAGGATTTTGATAACTTTAATAATTAAAATTGAGTGTGCTTTCTCATGTTGGTTTTCCAGACTGACTTGGGTGTTATTTTATTATAATGCTCGGGTCAGACCAGGTATTACAAATACATGATAGGATGCTATGGAGCCCAAGAGACGAGCTGGATGACGAAGATGTATTACACATACCTGATTATATTCCGCTGTGTATTGTATGCTGTATACTCAGAACTTGCGAGGACAAGTTATTATAATTGTCCAGTATTGAGTCATTGATTTATTATACTCTGATGATGCAATGTATAAGAAATGTTTCATAGTTCTTTTTGTATAGAGACATATGATATCTATTATATATTGTTCCGCTGCGATTGTGAAATTCTGTGTTGCTATTTCTATTTTCTTCTTCTACCTCTTTCTTCTTTCCTCTAACAATCAGGTGTTTTCCAGCATTCGACTGTTCAACATGCTATACAGTGAACATATTGATGTCGACTTTCGAGCGTCGAAAAATCTGGGCCATCACACTTGGTATCAGAGCTAAAGGTTAAGCGAGAACCTCGGCCCCGGTGGGGGTCACTCATTAAAGATAGGGTCAGTAGTACCCTAGAGTGAGTTCGAGTGTATTAATAGATATAAGCACGTATTTGTTAGTGAATATAATATTATCTTATGTTGTGTTGATTGATCTATTAAGTGGCTTATGGATTTTGGTCAATATGAGTAATTTACGTTATTGATAGGGATCTCTAAACATTTGAACAGAGCAATTCGATATGGTATTGTTTTGAGATGGGGTAAATGAAATAATTTTACCTAGATTATTTTTATATATAAAGAAATAGTTTTTCAAAAAATTATTATAATTATATATGATGTGCTTGGTTGTTAGGAAATGGTAATATTTACTATTATCAATTGTTGTTGTGGTGACTGAATAAAAGTGGATATTTTAATCAACAGTTAAGGAATAATTCATATAAAAAAATGGAATTTTGTAAATATAATTTTGTAAATGTGGTTTATAATTTGAAATGAAATGAAATTCCAGAGTATATTAAAATATGATTTGTATAAGGGATTTAAAAGTTGAAAATTTGGGAATTTAATTCCCGTTCGATTTGAAAATGATTTCCGAAGTCTTGGAAAATAATAATGATATTATTTCAAGAATATTTTTGAACTGGAAATGTTTAAAATGGAATTTAAAGGAATAAAAGTACTAAACTCACTTCGGTCGCTAGAAAATAATTCTGATGATGATCGTGACATCATCGGTGTTCATTTTCGAGTTTCCAAGGAAGAAATTGCTACCACAATGATTTGAATTGGATTTTATTTGCAAAACTGGTTTTGGTTTTGAAATTCAGAGGAATAATTGGATATACCAAGCTGTTTTAGGTATATATGATTTCAAAAATGATTTGAAATACTTAGAATAAAATTGTTTAAACTTTGGTGTTTTGATTTAAAATGTTTTATGGGATATGAGTAGGCTTGGTGACATATAAAATTTTGAAATTTGATTTTGGAATGGAGTTTAACTTGATCAAGTTAAATAAGATTGAATTTTGAGGGATTTAATCCTAAGTAGGCTAAATGGAATGGTTATTGAAATAGAACTTATTAAGTTGGAAATAAATTAACGGATGAACTAATTAATTTAATTAGTAAGTAAATGAAATTGAAATTGAATATTGGTTGATATTTAACTTGAATTATGCTAAATAAAGTGAAATTAAAAAATTATTTTTAGTTGGACTAAACAAACTAAATTTTGGAAAATAGAATTGATTGGGTTAAAGTGGGTATAGACTAAGGTGTGAGGTGTTCGGTAAAATAAGAACATTGTATAAAATGTTTGAATAAGACTTAAGAAAATTTTGATGGAATCATTCTTAAGAAATGATCAGTATGGGAAGGAATATGCTAAGTAAACATTTGAATACAGATTGAATAAGGAATGTGAATAATGGTTTGAGAATAATTGAACAGGAATGATATTTGTGAATAATCGATATAAATGAAAGTAAATGTGAATAAAAAATGTGATATAGCTAATAATCAATTGAACAAATATGTAGGATGTACGTATATTATTTTATTCGCATAATGATTTAATCTAGATCCGAGCATAAAATTTCGTGATAATGTATATCGATCCGAGATAGGATATTTTATTCGATTTTCGACAGTGAACCCTGGATATGGATTTTTGATTGATGTTGGAATTCTTTATCATAGTATACGACTATGCAAGGAGAATGACAGTTTCTAATCAAGGAACCAGATCTAAGTTCGTACTAGAGAGTCGTGTGAACGATACTAGTTCGGAAGTGAAATTGTGCGATCAAGTGAGCGATCAGAGTTGATATTGCGTACATATGATATATGTACAAAGTATGGGTTTTGGTGAAATAAATGTTGGAAATTTGAAAAATTCCGAACAAAATGATTTTGAATTGTATAATTGGATATTATTGGTAAGTAAGATGCAGGTAATTAAAAGCAAAGCTAAATTGATGTCTTCGATTTTGGAAGTAAAAATCAATTGTCCAACAAAAAGGTACATATTTAAATTGTGTTTGAAATTGATGATTTTATGATTGAGCCACTTGGCTTTTGTTTTTTTGTTTTTTGATAATTTGGGCCCGTAGAGGCAAACTATAGTTGTTCAAATCTAGCCGCGCAAATGTGACGCTAGCGAAATTTTTCGAAAATATTAAAGAAATTTTTGATAACTGAAATTTGATTTGTAATTATAGTTTGAAATGGTTAAGAAAAGATATTATTTGAAACCTATGGATGAATTTGTGATGTTGTGGTTTCAAGAAAATTGTTTTTTGGAAGTTGTTTAAAAATGTGTGCTTTGGAAAACAGTTAATGGGGTTTTGGACCATTCTTCTTATTTGGCAATTTCGGGGACGAAATTCTTTTAAGGTAGGAAGAATTTAATGACCCAAAATTTTGGTTAATTGAAATTGGAACATTTAATTGATTTTAAATATTAACAAGTTAATTTTTACTTGAATTTCAAATATAACTATTTATCGAATAATTAAATTATTGAATTTAATAATTGAAAATTAGTTAAATTTTTGAATCCTGGGTTCTAAGCTTGATAAAAATAGTTTAAAGGCTTATAAATTTTATATCAATAAAAATAAAGATAATAAAAAATTTAAATTGAATTTAAAAGCGATTTTTCAGTTTTAAAAATATATCATTTGAATTATCGTATATAAATAACCTTCCGGGACAGTCTCCAAGTTTGATAAAACCAGTTCCATTGGATCCATAATCGTGTATTATTATCGGATTTCAATTTTCGTAGCTTTTGGAGTTATCGTTTGGTCGTACGGGATATAAACGCACTGAAACTAATATTGAAAAATCAATATAATAATCGGGTCCAAAAAGCTATCTTCTCTATACGATTGAATTACAACTCGAAACCTTTTCCATTGTATTCAGAATAGGGGTATAACATTATAAACACCTAGTGGCATGTCTCGATAGAGGTTCGAGATTTTTAGTTACGTAAAGCGAAACGATTTGAAAATTTAAATAATATATCTATATGTTGACCAGTCAAAGTTTATTCACATCAGCTTTTTCTTCCTTTCAAAAATCATCGTACCATGTTTCCCCCTTCAACACATTAACGTCTCCTCCCTCCATCAATTTTCAAAATCCTCAAAACGAAAGAAAAAAGGAAATTCGAATTTTTCCCCATCTTCTCTCATTCATTTAAAGACTGCATTTTCTCCCTTCCGTTCTCTAATCGTTAATTCGAAATCCACATCAGTAAAAGAAAAATTACGCAATACTTTTCCCCTTCCTTAGATTCAAATGAAATCTTCATTGAAAAAAATTGGAATGATGCACGATTTCATCGACGTCACAGGAGGAGGGCGACTATTCTAGGGTGTCAGGTTTGGGGATGGAAATGACACGAAGTGAGGCGCAGCTTGATGGTCTCAACCTGATATGGTGCGTTGTGGAAGCCGTGACCCAATGAGGAAGCTGTGGAAAGTAGGTGCATGCGATTGCAGGTGATAGGGTAGGCAAAGCTTGGTTGTTTGGGAGGTCGTGTTATGCAACTGGTGACGATCGTTGGTCATGTAGTTCGCCTGAGAGAGGCTCGGCTCTAGGTTTCGCGAAGTATGGGTGGAGGCGCAGTTTGCCCGTGATGGGTTCGTGGTGTTTTTTGGTGAAGGGGGTGGTGTCTGGCTCACTTGCAGAGGCGTTCACTATGGCTTGAAGGTGGTGGAGGAGAAGGGAAGAGGCGCAATAGACGCATTCACCTACAGTTAAAGTGACACGTGGACAGAGGAACGATCGCGGTTTTGGATCATTCGATGATGGTGAAGGTTGCTGGTTGTCATGGTCGAAGGCAACATCGGTGATGGCGAAAGTTTTGGGAAGTGGATCGGAGATGGGGAAGTTCGACAGTGGTGGATCATTAGAGCAGTTGAGTTAGCTGAGGTAATTAAAATTTTAAAAATCTATTGACTGAATTAATTTATTATCCAAATGTTCATAAATCCATGGTTTGTTTATATGAGGTCCAAAAATCACGAAGTCGATCACGATAAATTCGTAGTTGCAAAAATTCACATTTTCTAGAAGTGGTTTGGAATTTTTCAGAGTCTGTTGTTATTTTAAATTAAATCGAACGATGTTCGATTTAGTTTAAAGATCTGGATGTTGGCAATAAAAATCAAGGTGAGTTTATCTCACTCAATTTTGAAATTACCGTAATTAATTTTTGAATAGTTAAAATTAATTGTTGATTGATTGATAGAATTGACAAATTATTATCAGCTGAATGTGATATTGTATATATAGTAGTATACATATTAGTAGTTGGAGTGATTATTCTCGCATATTTTAGCGGATGAGACCTTATGCACCCTGTATAATAGCGGATGACCCTATAAACCGGGATATCCCCCTCGAATTGGTATTGGTATTTTTATGTTTTATTGACATATGTGGATGCAGGAAACATGTTGGAGGGATCCAACTGGATTCCTCAAAAATGTTGGATTTAAATTTCATATATAGTGATATATTATTTGTTTGAACAATCTGTGATAGATTATAGTGGAATTTGAATTTATTAGATGCTATGTTATTATTGGTTTAGATTTTGGTATTTTAAAATACCCTAAATATGTATATTGAATATAGAAAAAAAAGAAGAAAAGGGAAATTGGAAGCAAAAATATTTATAGTGAAATTTGGATTAATTAAAAGAAATGAATTTGGGAAAAATAAATAGTTTGATTTTAAAATTTATACTTAATACTTTCAGAATATGGAAAATAGAGACTTTGGAATAATGTAAATAAAACAATTTTAAATAATAAAACTTAAGAAATATTTGTTTAAGTGTAAAAAGATTTTAAAATCGAGAATAAAACAGTTTGGGAGAAATAAAAAGGGAAATTTGAAAATAAAATATGAAACTGTTATACTAGATTATTAAACAAGAATTTAAATTATGAAATGGAAGTGGAATCAGAATTAGATGGGTTTTAGAATATAGTTGGGTTATTTAAGAGATTGATTTAAAAATTGAATTCAATTTAGAAATCGATGAAGTATCGTGAAACCGTTATAAACGGGAAATGGGACTACTAAATTTATAAACAAGGTTTATAAATAAGTGAAATGATTATCAATGGATAAAATTAAGATATAATTTGCGGTGAGAATTATAATGAGATGGGTAATTCAGTTTAAAATAAAAGATAGATTTTTCATTTGAAAATGTGAAAAGGGGGATTTACGAAATTGGGACGCAAAATCAAATTGGGAATAAATCGAGAAGGATTTATAAATTTTAGACTGGCTATATTGGAATTGGAAAGTATATTTTATTTATACTTTGAGCTTGTTTTAGAAAAAGAGGATTTTTAAGTATTAACTAGATAATTTAAAAAGTGTATAATAATATTTCAAAAAATTAATTATTTTGTTGTTTTAAATTGTTTAAAAGTATATTTATTTATTAATTAAGTTATAATGAGTTGATATTAAGTTAATTATTATTTAAGAATTAATCAATAATATTATTTTAAAGGATAAATTATTCAATATTCATATTATTTTATATAGTAACTTTTATTTGAAGAGTATTTGCGTAAATTAAATTTGAGAATTTATATATAAAATTTAAGAGTGTTATTTGAGAAAAATTATTAAATAAAGTTTTCGGAAAGTAACGGTATACTTTCATGGTGAAATCGAGGTAGAGATTGCCTGCGGTTAAGTTTGGATTTCTCGGGGATAAAGACGTAACCATTGAGCTATGAACCCATGGTTGATACCGCAGTGGTGCTTTCTGTATTTATTTTAAAAAGTTTTAAATATTTTTTGAAAGAATGGTCAGTGAACGTACTTACTCCGATAAGATAAGTATATACCTTTTAATAAAGATATCTAATTTACTAAAATTAAAATTAAAAACAAATTTAGTGTTTTCAGTGGAAAATGAAATGTTTGGTTGAATGATTGTTTTATTTGATAGTTAAATAACCGACTATCAAATATGAACCAAAAATATAACTTTAGGAATATCTAGGAGAAACACGGGAACTATGTGGTATAGTTTCGTCGGAGGTGCAATACTGTGCATATAAACTCGATTCGTTCTTTTAGGATGATGATAAGGAAATCCGTCCACTAACAGTTAGGAGGTGATCTTCGATCTTATTTTCATCTGTTTATTTCCTATAGAACCGGGGTTGAGCTTACTGGAAATATCAAACGTTGTTTCGAAGAGACTGAGATCAGATCTTCAATCCAAATAGTACCATTTTTGAAGTGAAAACAAGAGCACGGAGTCGAAGATGGAGCAGTGAAGTGCAAGGGTTAATCGCTACTAATTCTGAGGATGATTCCAAAATGGATGTAGTAGGAATAGTGCCTTTGATTCAGTTCAAACCTAGAATTGACTTGTATGGATGAATGCTATCAGTACATTGTCATTGGAGGACAATGAGCATTCTAAGTGAAAATTTCTTAAAAAGGCAATCATAGCATCTAGCCTCATCAACCAGGAATGACTTTAAATCAGAGAAGATGCAGCGAGGCTAAGTAGGTCGCACCCAATTAGGGTACGTATATCACCTTTTTAGATACACTCGGATATTATTATTACGATGCGTGGAAGGAGCTCGGAAAGGATGGAAACACCCGGGGCGATAGCATATTCGGTCTATCTAGATTAAGGGTAGTCTGGTCTTGTGTTGCAGGGGATCCCAGCGTGGTCCTCGGTACATTTTTCTAATACCCTAGTGCCTAGTCATTCGTATGGAATCATTCTTCAATACGTGCCTTTACGGTTTTGGTTAAAGAGCCTAGTATGCTGGAATTTAATTAATGTAACAATTTCAGCTATTTGAATAAGTATTTGTACTTAGACACTATTATAATATCAGGGGATTTGATATGAAATGTTTTAGTTATCATAAGGTAAAAACCCATCGTGTTTATGTATGGCATGGTCTTACGAGATACCTTTGATTTTCAAAGGATTTTGATAACTTTATTAATTCAAATTAAGTGTGTTTTCTCACGCTCATTTTCCAGACTGACTCGGTTGTTATTTTATTATAATGCTTGGGTACCGAGTATTACAGATACATGATAGAATGCTATAGAGCTCAGGAGACGAGCTGGATGACGAAGACGTATTACACATACCTGATTATATTCCGTTGTGTATTGTATGCTTTATATAAAGCATTTGTGAGGACAAGTTATTATAACTGTCGCGTATTGAGTCATTGATTTATTATGCTCTGATGATGTAATGTATAAAAAATGTTTTATAGTTCTTTTTGTATAGAGATATGTGATATCAATTATATATTGTTCCGCTGCAATTGTGAGATTCTGTATTGTTATTTATATTTTCTTCTTCTACCTCTTTCTTCTTTCCTCTAACGATTTGGTATTTTCGGCATTCGATTGTTCGACATTCTATACGGTGAACGTATTGATGTCAATTTTCAAGCGTCAAAAAACCAGAGCCGTCACATAGATAAGTATACCTTATCGGCTTTTACTGTTAAATAAGTATTAATGATTTCCATAAACAAGTAAGAAATCAACACGATCAACACTTTTCAACATTTTTCGACTTACTATTCCTTGGTCAAGAGAGAAGCTGGTAGGTTCGAGCTCTATTTCTCAATCTCTACTCTAACATCAATCTTAACTCTTATAAATAGATAGGTTTTAAAAAAATTTCTCTAAATATTACTTGAAAATAAAAACGTTACAATTTTCTTAAAAACTTGGAAAAACAAGTTTTTATTATAAAATCATCTTCTTTAAAAATTCATAACTAATTCATAAAAGTTCATAAATATCTCAAACCACTTTTGAAATACTCTAATATGAGTTAGTAAACCATGTAAAAGGAATGACACAAAATTCTTAAATTTAAATATCGTTTCAAATCTTTAAAGTCCAAGAATCAAGGCTAAACAGGGCATTTTTGCACAAGTGAAGTCTTAGCCACTTTTCAAGATGTCATTTAACTTTTTATTATCCAAACTTTAAATAGAAATAGACATATATATAAAGCATTATAAATATAGCGAGAAACCACTAAGGATCTCTCTACAAGGTTCCATAGAAATCACTGATAATAAGGCAATTCCTAAGTGAATCCATAGCAACTATCGTTACAAGTGCACTTTCAAACCTGAGTCTGATCTAAACCAAAGTCCATCTATAACCTATATGCATTGGTTTAAGGTCTTATCGCAAGTCATACAAGTTCATTTAAGTTCAATCCAAGTCCATAGATATGGATCAAATGTGTCACTTACTTTCAAAGCAAGAATTCAAACCAATGTTTTAACATATGTCAACAACAATTCAACCAACGTAAACACAATCAAACCCCAATAAATGTGGGTAAATTTTCAATAAAAGAGATGAGTTATCTTTCCTTTAACCCCACACCAACCAAGATCCAAGAACTCAAGTCCAAACCCTACCTTGCAACCACCTTTCCCTCCTCCTTCTCCTTGCCTTCCACTTGCTTTTGTTCTCCTCTCATTACATATTGCTCACGGCCATTGAGGATGGGAAGAGTATGGCCTTGTTTCTACAAATTTTGACATGGTGGAAGGTGTTATAATATTTCCCCAAGGATTCACTTCATGTTTGAGTTGATTTCGATTTGATTTGCAATAATTTCCTTTAGAACATAATAGAGAAGAAGAAGGAGGAGGAGGAGCCACTAAAGAAGTTTGGTTTTCGTTTATAAATGTGTGATTTATTCCTAAGGCTGTGCCCTTAGTTTTATAGGATCAACGTGGTGCGCTTTAAGCTTGCTCTCACCCACACCGTGCCATGGAAGCCTTACCACCCATCACTTCTTATTTACATCACTTCTTCTTTATCTCACTTCCTTAAGCAAATACCTTTATACCCTTACTTTACCAAATATCTCTTATCCTAAAGGAAGCTTCCAAAATGTTCCATTCTTTATGAAGAGGAGTGTATGTTAATTAGCTGTTAATGTGTTCATATGATCATTAGACAAGTGCATAAGAGTTTTAACAACTTATATCAATCGAAAAGCTGTTTATCGATAAACTGATTTTTTGTCTCGAAGAATATATTTTTTTTTTAAAATTTCAAAACCAAGTTTCTTATCATTATTCATTAATTAAATGATGTATAACAAGGTTATAAAATCATATTTATAATACTTAATTATATTTCAAAAAAATTTGATATTCAAAGATGAAGTGTTCGAATTTCAAGGTCACTACATTCTCCCCCACTTAGAACATTTCGCCCATAAAATTCAAATAAGAACGATAACCGAAGGAGATACAAGAAACAAGATACATATATAGAGTTCTGTTAAAATTATATATAAACTAAACTGCAAATTGAATGCATACTAAGTGATTTTGCCTCAAGTAGTGAGTTTACATTACAAAAGATGTACGATACCAAGATAAGAAGGATACCCTGGTCTATAAACAACCCTGGATGGATCTCCTTCAAACCATCCTCCGTCTTCTTTGTACCATCCGGAGCATCCTTGTCCCATTACACTTCTAACCTTAACAAAGGAACAAGCACATTAATACTCAAATAGTATTCACAATTACTAGCAACCAGTGCTCATGGTTTGCTTAGGTTCAAAACTCTCTTATCGCCCGAGGACGATAAACAATCCACTAAGCATATCTTACGCTCAACAGCCTTAAGTGATTACCTAGATGATTATTCATGCTACCTCATAACAAATTGAAGAGTCGTTCCCCAAACTCTTCATAAGCCAACAAACATAGTATACAAATGAACTAAAGCCCGTAAATGGACATAAACCATCCGTACGCAATATCCGATCTAATCACTTGCTCGATCGCATAAATTTCACTTTCAAACTAGTATAGATCACTTGACCTCTCTAGTTCGGACTCTGATTTGGTTCATTGATTAACCTCTATTCTCCTTGCATTCCATATACTATGACAGAAAACATCGGCATCGTATCACGAATCCGTATCAAGTGTTCGCCATCAAAAATCAAGTGAAAAATCCTTGTTCGGACCAGTGTAAACCACCTCCGAAACATGTACTCGAATACTGAATTAGGAACAGTCATGCGAATAAAGTGATTTACGTACAACTTACGTATTTATCCTATTGGTTTCTTAACTATACCAATTCCTTTTTAATCATATTTTTTTAGAACTAAACATCGGCTTTCATTTCAAACCATTTTGAAATAATATATACATATAACTTCTATATATCAAATCTTACTTTAGGATTAAATCGAAATCCATTTTACTAAAACAACTTTATAGCATCCCCTACTTAGAAACTCGAAAATAAACATCAATGATGTTGTAGTCATCACGAAATTATTTTTAAGCGACAAAGTGAGTTCAATACATCCAAATCATACTTTTGGTATTTACCAAATTTATTTTAAAGTGGTATCAAGTACTTCATATAATAATACTAAGTATCATGATCTCAATTCCCCAAACCGATTTCCTAAATATTTGCTTTTGAATAAGCCATGTTTTATAAACCATACGTATATAAAACTACTTTCTTAAATAAATCTTTTCACAAACATTTATTTCCAAAATATTCTATCTTTCCTTTTTATTGTAGTAAATATCTTTTACTAAATTTCAACTTCTAACCCAACATCATCACCGAACGCCTTATAGTCAAATCGTAAAACTAAATTCACAAAGTGTTCATTTCAATATACCTATTATTACTATTACTTGGAGATTTGACCAGGCAACTAAGTACTAGGCATTCAAGGTGTTCGGCATTCAGGGTGTTTGGCATTTAGGATGTTCGGCTTCGCTTTGTTCGGCATGATTACATACTGCTCGGCATTCAGGATGTTCAGCTTTGCTTTGTTCGGCATGATTGCATACTGCTCAGCATTCAAGGTGTTCGACATTCAGGGTGTTCGGCATTCAGGATGTTCGGCTTTGCTTTGTTCGGCATGATTCCATACTGCTCGGCATTCAGGGTGTTCGGCATTCAGGATGTTCGGCTTCACTTTGTTCGGCATGAGAATGTCGTTCGGCATTCTGGGTGTTCGGCATCACTTCATTCGGCATGATAATGTCGTTCGGCATTCAAGGTGTTTGGCATCACATCGTTCGGCATGAGAATATCGTTCGGCATCCATGCCTTGCTCGGCATTTTTGCCGTTCGGCCTTTCTGGATCGGCACACAGAGATCACTCTATTTGGGCCAAGCTACTTAGCTACCTGGCCCACTAGGGAAGTCCAACCCATTCTCGCCTATAAATAGAGAGGCAGGGGCATAGTGAAATGGACCTCTTTTCGAGAACACTGGGGAGACTCTGTCGCATTCAAGATTCATTCAAGACTTATCTTTTTTGCTTAGCAATTGTATCAATATAATTGGGATACGGATTGTATCTGTAATCGATTATCGAGAAAAGCAATAAAGATTAACCTCAAAGTGGACGTAGGCAATTACACCGAACCACTATAAATCTGGTGTTCGTATTTTCTGCATTTAAATCTGCATATTATCCTCTGTTTAACTTACTTTCTTCATTAATCTCTCTACACAAACTCTCTTAAGGGTGTTAGTGTCCCATTATGGTGCTAACATTTTAGTGCTTTCACTGAGAATCGAATTCTCAGGACGATAGGATCGACTTTGTAGCTATTGGATTGAAAAATCCCCCGAAGGAGATCCAAATCATTCAAAAGACATCTGTTGATTCTACTCAGAGTTATAACAAACAAATCTACCATAGGAAGACCACGAACTAGATCGGCCTCTCACAACGCAGATGTCGACGAAACTGCTAGTGTACAACAGATAGGACCTAGCAACCAACCAGCAATTCAAGGCGCAGGATCCTCCACCCAGAACCAAGCGGAGGTCGTTTCCCGAATAGAGTTCAACGACTTTATAAGAGAACTCAGGGAAAGTAGAAGGCAACTTGCTGAGCAGATCCAAGCCAATACTAATCTCATGACTCAGCTTGCCCAGCAGCTACAGCAGAATGCTGGAAGTAGTACTGCTCCTTATTCTGAATTTGATAGTTCGACCTCGTCTGATGAACCTCCTAGGCGTAGACACCGTAAGGATGAAGCTACACAAGCAGGTGTCACTGATCGATCTGCCAGAGATCAGGCGCGTGGTGAGACCAGACACCCGGATCACCAAGACCCAAATCAAGCGGGACATCAACCCGCACGGTCCCGTGGAATGGAACCCAACCTCCTACCCTCTATACAAACTCTAGATTTATCTTCCATGGTCAGGCAGTTGATGAGAGAGAACCAAGGCCTGACCAACGAGGATTGGGTAGTGTCCAAAAGTCATACTCCCTTCATAGATGTCATCCTACCGGCTGAGTATCCCAAGAAATTCAATATGCCGACTATCCCATCCTACGAAGGGAGACTGACCCTAGGCAACACATGATGAGGTATGAATGGATGATGGATTCGGGAAGGGAAAATGATGCAACTAAGTATAAGTGTTTCCCAATCACTCTCTCCAGAATCGCCACTATGTGGTTTACTCGGCTTCCTCAATGATCTATATCCAGCTTCGACGAGTTAGCGATGAATTTTTTTGAACAATTCAGGATACATGCTACCCGTCCAAAGGATGTAATATCTTTATCAAGCGTAATCCAGGCTTCGGGAGAGTCTTTAAAAGTATACTTATAGAGGTTTCATGTTGCTGCCACTGAAGTTAGGAATCCTAACGACCATGCAATTTTGATAGTAGTAATGTGAGGTGTAGATCCAGACTCAGAGTTTGAAGATTGGTTGGCGGGAAAGCCCCCTGCTACATTAGAACGATTCTATTCCAAAGCCCATTAGTTCATATGGAGGGAAGAGGCTCGATGGATGAGATGAGATAAGGCACCGGGGCCTGTTCAGGAGACTGTGAAAAGTAACATCGCTGTGAAATAGTCTGGCGATAGTTTGGGAAAAGTTCAAGTCAACGTCAAGAACAAGCCTGAGCAGTCCAAAGGATCCAGAGGTGGGAATCCCGGAAAGAAAAGAGAAGCAGGGAAATGGAAGTCAAGGATTCCGACCTACATTGAATACACCCCGCCGAATACCTCTCTTGAAAACATTTATCTATCTACCTGTAACACCTTTGAATACAAAAAGCCGTGCCCAAAGGAGTCCACTGAAGAACAGAAACGGACAGGGAAGTACTGTCGCTTCCATGAGACCCATGGGCACAATACTGAGGAGTGTGGACATCTCTATGACGCCATAGAGAAGTTGATCAGACAGAAAAAACTGCAGGAATTTGTCAAAAACCCACAAGATGGAAGGCAAGGAACATCAGACCCCGGGTGCGGGCCGGTTTCATGCCAACCAGAATAACCTACTCGGACTGTGGGTAGACTGATCATAAACAATATTGTCGGAGGACCTCATCCTGTAGACAAGAATTGGCAGGAGTGGAACGATATGCTACCTTCTTGTGGCATGCGGATTATGAATGTTGTTCGAGTATGGAAGATGGAACCCCTACAAAGCAACAACGCATGATGACTGACGATATAGTGTTTAGGAGTTGAGACGCGGACAAGGTGGAGGCTTATACTATCGACCCGATGGTTATATCTGCAATAATCGGGCCAGCTTACGTGAAAAGAATCCTGATTGATTGTGGAAGTTTTGTCAACATCATCTTCAAGAAGGCTTATGACCAAATGAAAGTGGAAACGACAGATTTGAAACCATGCAAAGCCTGTATCCACGGCTTTAACGGTACTGCAACCGACGCGATGGGGTATATAGAGCTACCAGTTGAACTGGGAGAAGGTGAGCGTAGGAGAGTCCGAGTCCTACTGTTCATAGTAATGGACGTTGACTCTCCATACAATGTCTTTTTGGGTCGCTCGGCCTTGGCAGAATTTAGGGCTGCTTTGGCCCCATGGTGTTTAATATTAAAATTTCCGATAGATAAAGGAGTCGGTGGTGTACATGGCGATCAGGCAACCGGTCGCGCATGTTACGTGGCGAAACTGAGAGAAGCTCAGCGGAGAGAGAAGGGAAAAGTTGTGGACAGCTCCGTCTGCATCCTAAAGATTGATGATTGACAAGTAATGCCCGAGCCCTGGCTCGGTTAGCATTCTCGGATCCTTAGAGACATAGATCCGAGAGATGATGATGGGGAAACCAGGGAAACAAATGCAGCACCGGCTGAGCTGACGGTCGACATTCCAGTCAGCCGGGATGACCCATCACGAGTTCTTAAGATTGGATCACAACTCAACCCCTCAGTGTTCGAGGATCTTACTGATTTCCTCCGAGAGAATCTGGACGTTTTCGCTTGGACACACTCTGATTTGTGCGGGATTTCTCCAGCAATTGTGAGTCATATGTTGAACATAGACCCGAAACACGTTCTCGTAAAACAAAAAATGAGATGTATGGACCCGGAGAGGCTTGCGGCTCTCAAAGAGGAGGTAGACAAACTCAAAGCCAATGGGTTCGTCCGCGACGCCCTTTATCCTGAATGGGTATCTAACCCAGCGCTAGTGAAGAAAGCAAATGAAAAGTGAAGAACTTGTGTTGATTACTCCGATCTGAATAAAGCATGCCCGAAGGATTGTTTCCCTTTACCTAGAATCGACCAGCTCATCGACTCTACCGCCAGACACGAATTATTGTCATTTATTGATGCGTATTCAGGATACAATCAGTTCCCGATGCATATTCCAGACCATGAGCACACCAGTTTTGCCACGAATATGGGGCTATTTTGCTATGTAGTAATGCCCTTTGGATTGAAAAACACAGGGGCAACTTATCAACATATGGTGAATCGAATGTTTAAGACCTGATCGGTAAGACGATGGAAGTCTATGTGGATGACATGCTCGTGAAGTCACGGCAGTCAAACGGCCACATTCGAGACTTAGAATAAATGTTTGATATACTCAGACATTATGGTATGAAGATCAAACCCTTGAAGTGCTCTTTTGGTGTGGCATCAGGAAAGTTCTTGGGTTTCATTATGAATGCACGTGGAATTGAAGCTAACCCATAAAAGATTCAGGCTATCCGGGACATACAAGTGCCCAGAACTATGAAGCAAGTAAAAAGCTTGAACGGAAAGGTGGCAGCACTGAGCCGATTCATATCCAGAGCCACGGATAAGTGCATTCCTTTCTTTGATGTGATAAAGAAGGGAATTTCGAGTGGACATCTGACTACGAGGAAGCATTCCGAGCTCTGGTAAGGCATTTAGAGAGCCCTCTGGTGCTATCGAAACCAGTAGACCACGAAACGTAGTATGTATACTTGGTAGTATCCCAACATGCTATCTGTACGGCTCTGGTCCGTGAAGAGGACCGAGTTTAAAAGCCAGTTTACTATGTTAATAAACGTCTGAAGGGGGCGGAAAGAACTATCCCAAGATCGAGAAATTAGCCTTTTGCTTGGTGATTGCATCACACAAGCTTCATCCATATTTTCAGGCACACCCAATCAGTGTTTACACTGATCAACCTTTGCGTCAGGTACTCCAACGACTGAAAACTTCTGGAAGAATGTTAAAATGGAATACCGAGTTGAGACAGTTCGATATTACTTACCTGACGCGAAAGGCCATTCAGGGACAAGCGCTAGCGGATTTCATCGCTGAATTTACCATGACAGACGAATCAAACGGCCACAATGTCAAATCTTCCGTCTGATGGAAGATGTACACCGATGGGGCATCTAACGACCGTTGTTCAGGGGTTGGCATAGTTCTTGTAACTCCTGAAAACCGATCGGTTTGCTACGCTTTGACGCTCGGATTCACAGCAACAAAAAACAAAGCCAAGTATTAAGCATTGATTACCGGCTTAAGACTCGTCAAAGAACTGGGAATAAGATCGGTTGAAATTTTTGCGACTCGCAACTGGTGATGTATCAAGTGCATGGAGACTACCAAGCAAGGAGGCCGAGACTTACCCCATATTTGGCCCAAGTTCAGGAGCTGCTAGCGAATCTCGAATATTATGATATTTCACATGTTCCGTGTGAACAAAACAGGGCAGCTGATTCATTGGCAAAATTTGCAAGCACTGACGATGCGCAGCAGATGGGATTGTTTCCCGTTGAAACCTTACATGTTCCAAGCATAAATATGATGGAGGTAGATTCCATGTTAGAAATAGAAATCGAGAAGGAGTCATGGATGACCCCATTCAAGCAGTACTTGTTACACGGGGCCATGCCCGAAAGAAGGAGCGAAAGACGACAAGTCATTCGTAAGGCTTCTCGTTATGTAATGCAGGATGGAATAATGCATCGAAGAGGATTCTCGACCCCATTACTCCGGTGCATTGCCCATGATGAGATAAAATATGTCCTGAAGGAAGTCCATGAAGGTGAATGTGGCGACCATACTGGAGGGCAGACGTTAGCAAAGAAAATCCTCCGCTATGGATACTATTGGCCAACGGTAAATCGGGATGCAGCAGACTAGGTAAGAAGATGTGACAAATGCCAGAAGAATGCAAAAATCCCAAGAGCTCCGCCGACGGAACTCACACAAATGGTTAGTCCTTGGCTATTTGCAATGTGGGGGATTAATATAGTCGGCTCCTTACCCCTATCCAAAGGTGGTGCAAAATATGTGATTGTTGCGGTCGATTACTTTACCAAGTGGGCAGAAGCAGAGCCTTTGGCCACAATCACCACCAAGAAAGTCATTAATTTCGTGGTACGAAATATCATATGCCGCTTTGGCCTGCCACGAACCATCGTTACAGACAATGGAATTCAATTTGAAAGCAAAGAGTTTAGGGAATTTTGCCAAAATATGATACTGAGAAAAAGTTTGCAGCGGTTGCTCATTCGAAATGTAATGGACAAGTGGAGGCTGTAAACAAGATAATCAAATCCATATTGATAAAAAGTTTGGAAAAGGCTAGAGGCAAGTGGGTGGATGAGCTTCCAACAACACTTTGGGCTTACAGAACCACCTACAAGTCCGCGACTAGCCATACTCCATTCGCATTAGCATACGGCATGGAAGCTGTCATACCCGTGGAACTTGAAGTCCCATCACATCGGGTAACTTATTACGACCCTGAGTCAAACTAAGATCACTTGCTGGAATCTTTGGACTTCATTGATGAAAAACGTGAAGAAGCTAATTTAAGAGCGGCCGTGTACAGGCACCAAGTTGCTCGATATTATAATGAAAAAGTCCGACCGAGAATCTTTAGAGTAGGCGATTTCGTTTCGAAACGAGTTTTACCAGTTCCGTCACACATGAACCCCGCATGTGAAGGTCCATACGTCATTGAACGGAAGCTTGGAGAAGGAACTTTCAAGGTAGCGACCGTTGATGGTGCGACACTTCCCCGAGCATGGAATAGTGAACATTTGCGGTACTATCACACTTGGTTCATTTCTATCATATTTTAGTTGCATTTATTTCCAGCAAGTTTTTATTTTTAGTTTACGGCATGTAAAAAGACAATTTAGCTTATTTGCATTAATAAAGGCTTGAAGCCATTTCCTTTTCCCATGAATTGTCGATGTTTCTGTGTATGATGACGCTATAACAAATGACTAAGAGATACATTACTCTGTCTGACATACCAACGAGTATAAATGACTCAAAACCTCCAAGTCCTCGGAGTGCGGACTGGAGTAATCTAAGTCCCCAGAGCGCGGACTCGAGTATAAATGACTCAAAACCTCCAAGTCCCCAGAGTGCGGACTGGAGTATTCTAAGTCCCCAGAGTGCGGACTCGGGTATAAACGACTCAAAATCTCCAAGTCCCCGGAGTGCGGACCGGAGTACTCTAAGTCTCCAGAGCACGGACTCGAGTATAAACGACTCAAAATCTCCAAGTCCCCGGAGTGCGGACCGGAGTACTCTAAGTCCCCAGAGTGCGGACTCGAGTATAAATGACTCAAAACCTCCAAGTCCTCGGAGTGCGAACTGGAGTACTCTAAGTCCCCAGAGCACAGACTCGAGTATAAACGACTCAAAACCTCCAAATCTCCAGAGTGCGGACTGGAGTACTCTAAGTCCCCAGAGCGCGGACTCGAGTATAAACGACTCAAAACCTCCGAGTCCCCGGAGTGCGGACTGGAGTACTCTAAGTCCCTAGAGCGCTGACTCGAGTATAAACGATTTAAATGTCCAAGTCCCTTGAAGGCTGACTGGACATAAAATGACTTAAGTCATCAAGCCCTTGGCGTACGGACTAGAAAATATTCTAAGTACCCGGAGCGTGGAATAAAGAATGTGTAATGCCAAAATATTATCAACTTATTTGAAGATGAATCGAGAAGCTAATGTAACTCGCAATAACTTGGGTTTCGACCATGATTATACAGAAAACCGGACAACAAAAATCTTCCGAAAGGCAAGAAGAACTAAGTTTTATTCATCAAAAATAAGTTTCTTCTACAACTCCTTCGAAGCTCAGAGTCAAAAGTTTGTTTACATAAACTACGAAAACAAAAATAATTACATAATCTAAACTAGCTCTTGTTGAACGAGAGCAAAGACTACTTCTTTGACTTCTTCGACTTTTTGCCCGATGACTCCTCCCCGATACGTTTACCCTTGATAGCTTTCTTTGACGGGGGAGTGACAACCGAAGAAGTATGAGGAACATCATGGGTTTGGACCCGCCTAGGAGAATGACCTTCAACGGCTTGTTCAAAGGATCGTCCGAGTCCATAGCTTGAGGTTCGACCTTGATCTTGATCGTCCTTTCCTTCTCTTTATCAAGGTGCTCCTTCATGCTCAGTTCGGACGTATGCTTGAAGACGCCTGTAATTTTAACTTCATAACTCCCAACGATGGGGGAGGAAGTCTCTGATTTGTCCTCGTCAAGCGCTCCGATCACCTGAGCATGGGGACCGGAAGCCTCTCCTGCATGAGTGGCTTCACTCGTTTTTCCCCTAACCTTCTTGGCGACATCGCTCATCGGAGTGGGCTCAAGATCAGAACGGCCTGCATAAAATCATGAAAAGCAAGTATTAGAATGTGATAGCTTTTGTGGAAAGCGAAAACTCTTGGAATGTTAAAGCGAAAGAGTTTCCTACCAGGTTCTGGCTAGCTCTCAACCGTCAGGGGGGTCTCACCCTCTGGAATAGGTGACAAAACATGAATACCAAGGCCGGGGTCCTCCAGGTCATAGCCGATGTGCTGTTCAAAAGGATCAAGTATCGTCCGACTGGTCGGTTGGGTAGGCACACGAGCTGGAGACTCAATCCTGGATGGACCGGCGATAACTTCTTTCCCTTTTGTTGAAGGGGAGCCTTCGCAATAAATAGCTTTAGCCGCTGACAGGTCCGAAGGCTCATTTGCCTTAAGGAATTCTTTTATCAAGGCCCCCTCATCAACCTCCTCGATACCGTGTTCGGCCTTCTTGATTTCAATTAAAGTCTCCCACGCCTCAGCCAAAGATTCGAGATAGCCCTTGCTCAGAAAAGTTAAGTCCCGGTGCATGAGAACGCGGGCATTGAATTCGGCAATAAGCAGATCAAACATGGTTTTGATTTCTTCTCTACCTTCTTCCTCGGCCGCCTCAAGACAGGAGTCGATTTCCACAGAGACTATCTTTTTGCCCTCTTCGCGGGCTTCATTCTTCAGCGCCTAACTTTAGAAAGCTCGCCCTCAAGTTTCGCCTTTAGGAGCCGCGTTGCAACAATCTCGTCGCAATACCATTATGACTCTTCTTGGGCAGCAACCTTCTCCTCTTGTTCCTAGCGGAGTCGCTCCTCAAGTTCTTTAACCCGGAGACAGAATGAATCCCTCTCTTTTTGCACCGAGTCTTTTTTCAAAGCCAAATCCCCACAGCATTGTACCGCCTCGTCGAGTTCTTTTTTGTGAGTCGATTCCAAACGAGTTACGGCTTCGGCGGTATCCGTGGCGCTCTGTTGGGCGGCCTCAAGTTCAGATTTGTAAGTCGCAATCTCTTCGTCCTGAGCTTTAATGGTATCTTTGTCAAGGATAGCCTCAAGCTTCAGGTGATAGATCTCATGTTGGCGCTCCATGGAGACTTCTGAAAGTTTTTCAGCCAAATGAACAAACGCGTCATGTTG
Source organism: Allium cepa (assembly GCA_030765085.1). Classification (NCBI taxonomy): domain Eukaryota; kingdom Viridiplantae; phylum Streptophyta; class Magnoliopsida; order Asparagales; family Amaryllidaceae; genus Allium; species Allium cepa. Next base: position 1,053,126,582 of record CM060929.1, on the reverse strand, counting down.
AACATAGATGTCCTTGGTATATGGTGGATCGTCGGGAGGAACTCCAGACCATCAAGGAAGATCTTTGGAAATTTAGCTTAAAGCTCGGCCAGTTTCTTCGATACTGTTAGATCTGTTGCGGGAACAGGAGGAGACGACTTTGAAAGTTCAGCTCTCCTGTAAGGATCCCGGGATTGTCGTGTGGAAGAGGAATCAGAGTGTTGGTCTCGGGGGACATCGAATTGCGACCCCTTATAGCCATGCTTACCTTTGCTTTGTTCCGAGTGAGAAGAGGGATGTTGGTAGTACTCGGGCTGATAATATGTTTTCTTCCGAGATGATGAGTCTCGGGAATGATAATCTCTATCGCCATCACCGTCTTTGTCCCGACGTCTCCCGGAACCTAAGTCACGTCCAGAGTGATGGAAGACAGGTGACCCGTGGTGGCGATCAATTTCGTGTGTATGCCCCATGTCACCTACATAGAATTTAAATACTAACAAATTAGCAAAGAGTAGCGTGACAACGAAAATTTAAGTGTGAGGCAAAGTGCACATGTTTGTGTGTGTCCTAGTGTTTCCCCCCGACGGACCAGTTTCTTTACAAATCGGAATTTTTTTCTCCTAGAGTTTGGGCTTGAATGCCTGCATCGCCTCTGATGGGCGAGTGAAGTTTAAGTGCCTCCGGATCATCGAAATCATAATTAAGTTGATCGTCACATATCGAGAGGTTCGAGAGGCCCTTTAAAGAACTTTCTAAACGTTGTGAGGAGGCCTCTTTCTCTATCGGAATAAGAGTAACTTTAGAGGTTGCACCAACTTTTTCCCTCCTTATCTTGTACGTCAGTTTCTTTTTCCTCTTCAAAGGGGAGGATGACGTTTCGATGTCATGAACTTCAACTAGTGGGTCCTGAGTAGGCCCAACGTTCTCATCTTATGCTTCGGGTGTTTCATTTTCTTTGATTTCTCCTTCTTCTAGTGCGCCAGGAGCGTTGCGTGCTGAAGACTCAGCTTGTTTTTTCCCTTTATCGGAGGCGGGCCTGGGTATGGAAATGCCCTGAGGAAGGCTTATCCGACGGCCTTCTGCTTACAGTCCAAACCTCGAAAGTGACTCATTTGAAATGAGAGTTCGAATGTCCCGTTCGTCGGCAGGAAAGGCTCTAATGGCTTCGACAGCTTCAGAATACCCGCGGCCATTAGGACGTGGATTGATACCTGAAAAGATGGAAAAAAGAGTTAGAAGAGGCACAACTTTAACCAAGCATGAATATCGTTCCAGAGAAAAGACTTACTTCCTTCCACCCATCTCCTTGCGAAACTAGGAGGGCAACGCATATAAAACCATTCCTGTTTGTACAGGGCAAACTTGTTGCATGCCCTACTTAAGATTTGGAATTTGTGGTGCGGCTCGAGAAACATGAAAGAGGGGCTATCTCTTCGCTTCTTGATCATATATATATATATATATATATATATATATATATATATATATATCTGATGTCACCCGAGGTTGGAGGCCTAGAGAGGACAGTCATGAAAAGGATGTAGGTACCGTAGATGAAGGCGTGACCGTTCGGACGCAATTGTGACGGGGCAATTTTGATGTATTGTAGCACGTCCCGAAGAAATAAGTTGAACAGTGGCACATTGCCGACCCAGTACATAAACTTATTACAAGATGTATATCCAACTGGAGGCAGGTGTGGACAATCATGCCCCGATGGAACTAATATGTCGTCGAAGGGGATTCCATGGACGGAGCATATCCGACGGAGTGCATTTTCATTGATCTTCGAAGCCTGTGAATCAATCGGGTTGTCCAAGAAAATTGATGCCTCCAGGGCGTCGGGAGCTAAGTTATGAGCAGGGGAAGTCGACGGGTTCAAAGCATCTGCGACTTCTTGTTTAGAAGACGGCCTAGGTTTATCCAAGATTGTGGGGGAGCTAGATTTCTTAGACATCTTTGGTAGGAATTGAATCTAGTAGAGTAATTGTTTGAACTATACTTGAAAAACAATCGACGTTAGACATAACAACACAAGTATTCCCCCCATGTGGTGTGCGGACTAGTGTGATAATTCAAGAAAAAGCGCTAAGAAATTGAAAGTCACGGAGTTAATGGTATAAAGTTGAGTTTCGAATCATCGCCTTCGAAGACCATCATCGCTGACCGTCTCCAAAAACCTACCCTATGGTGTTTACAATTTCGGACTCAAACATTGGCGCTAAATGTTAGAGGAAATTATCCATTTTTGTCGATTTAGGTTCAGGCTTGTGACTACTGAAACTAGGAGGTTATCAGTCCAGATTAGTTCGATATGCTAGTTTACTTAGGTCCTTGTTCTTGTTTTTGTCATAAGATTAGGCAAAGTAAATGTTGATCGGCCAAGTTATTGTTCGGCCTAAACCTTGGTCGGCCTAATTATCGTTCAGCCTAAACCTTGATTGGCCTAAGTATCATTCGGCCAAACTATTGGTCGGCCTAACTATCGTTCGGCATTCATGACCGTTCGGCCTACGTGCTGTTCGGCCGAAATACCGTTCGACACCCTATCCAACTCGTACGTCCTCTCTATTTTTCCACTCCACTTCTCGGCATGTGGCGAATCATGCCGAGCCGAGGTTACGCCGAGCCCCAACACTCGGCACTTCGCCCTTAACAGCGGTTTTATCTTTCTCCTCCATCCATATCGAACGACGTGGTCATGTCGTTCGACAAATCATGCCGGGCCAAGTTGTTCGGCGTTCTAGCCAATTTCTGTTCCTCCTCTACTCTTCCCTCCAATCTCGTTCGGCATGAGAGAACCATACCAAACCACAATACATCTTCCATCAACACCCTCATGAACTTGCCTCTAACCACTTCCCCTTTTCTCTACGTCATCTAGCCCTAGAACATGCCCTAATCGCAGATCGATCCTTTCATCCACGAAATACCTATTGGCCACGGTTCTAAGTTACGAGTTTAAGCCTCGTATTAAAACTTTTAGTCAGGGAAAGCAGTTAAATAGAAGGGGTCAATACCTAGCAAATAGATTGAAGCTCGGGAGAATTCTGGAATTAAGGGCACGACTTTGATTAATTCTGAGTGACTCGGGAAAAGGGTGATGCAGGGTATGAAGTTCGAGGAAAGAAGGGTAGTCAAATTCTTGGAGTTTGACGAGATTCGTGAATACAGGATAACGGAGGTAAAAAGTGAAAAGAGAAGAAGAAGGAAAATGATGACTTTTATAGGAGAAGAGGGGAAGTCGATGAGACTATGACCGGTAGAACCGGTCAGAGCTGCATTGTTCGGCGTCGACATACAAAGCCGTTCGGCATACATGGAGCATTCGGCTTGGGCTATACTGTTCGGCACACATCACTTCATCCGGCAATCAAGGGAAGCCACCATTGAGGAAACTAAACCACGGCTCGGAACAAAGCACAGTGGTCACGTGATTCAAAGCGCACCACGTTCGACCACATGATGCACTTTGGGGGGAAAGTGTTATCTGGAGATTTGACCAGGCAACTAAGTACTCGGCATTCAGGGTGTTCCGCATTTAAGGTGTTCGGCATTCAGGATGTTAGGCTTCGCTTTGTTCGGCATGATTCCATACTGCTCGGCATTCAGGGTGTTCGGCATTCAGGGTGTTCGGCTTCACTTCGTTCGGCATGAGAATTTCATTCGGTATTCAGGGTGTTCGGCATCACTTCGTTCGGCATTCAGGGTGTTCGGAATCACTTCGTTCGGCATGAGAATATCGTTCGGCATCCATGCCTTACTCAGCATTTTTGCCGTTTGGCCTCTTTGGATCGGCACACAGAGATCACTCTATTTGGGCCAAGCTACTTAGCTACCTGGCCCACTAGGGAAGTCCAACCCATTCTCGCCTATAAATAGAGAGGCAGAGGCACAGTGAAATGGACCTCTTTTCAAGAACACCGGGGAGACTCTGCTGCATTCAAGATTCATTCAAGACTTATCTTTTTTTCTTAGCAATTATATTCAATATAATTGGGATATGGATTGTATCTGTAATCGATTATCGAGAAAAGCAATAAAGATTAACCTTAAAGTGGACGTAGGCAAATACGCCAAACCACTATAAATCTGGTATTCATATTTTCTGCATTTAAATCTTCATATTATCCTCTATTTAACTTACTTTCTTCATTAATGTCTCTACACAAACTCTCTTAAGGGTGTTAGTGACCCTTTTTGGTGCTGACAATTACTGTCTACCGACCCCATGATGTAGAAAGGTAAAACTGCTCATAAACTAGTTGAGCATAAATCAATAATAAATAATTCTCATTGTTACTAACATGCCGAACATAACCAAGGTTATGGGATATTAAACTATGAGAAGCACTAGATCCAAACAAATGTGAATAGGAAAGCCATAAACAATTAGTATACCCTTAAGAATCTGCTTTCTCTTCCCAGCTACAAAAATAAAAAAACCTAGGCTGCTCCCCTTTCTTGAGCATTGGAAAACCTATAATAAAATAGCAAGGCTGATGACAACCATAACAACATTTGATAGAGTTAGGGGTATGCCCTAGGGTCAATTATGTAATTTGTTACATATATATAACTCGTTGACCAATCTTGTTCGAAATAAAAGGTATTTTCTTCATATTATATACTTGATATAATATGATTATATTAATTAATTAACTTAATTAAAAGTATATTCAATAGAAAAATCCATAAATGGTTTATTTTGTGATAGTGGTTACAAGTGTTGTAACTGTGAGTAATTTATCACAACGAAATAAATATACCATTTTAAACGTTCCTAGTCAATATGCATCGAGACTGGATATCGATGTTTCCGTTGAGACTGGAGTACGTAAGGCTCTCCAAATGTTGGGTAGTGTATTACCTGTGACTGCTCAAGGCACCTAGAGGTTACGTACTAATAGTTATTAGATAACTATGAAATGACTCACCTGATAGTTTTATGTTAGTTAATATAACTAAGGTTAAACAAATGTGACTGATTTACACAGTTCTCTCGACTTGAGAATACTATGAATCTTCAACATGAAAGCTCCGCTTTAATTATAGCCAAATCATGGCATGGCGTCCATCGAATGAGTATAGTTGGGTCAAGTGGAAGTATTGGAAGTGAAGCACTATTCAAGAGAGGATTTGTCTCCTCAGTTATATGCGGTTAGTATCACAGTCAACTCAAGTCAACTTAAAGTCAATAGACAGAGCATTTCGGTTAATAATAATTGTTATTATAGAACCGGTGACTTTGTATTTAAACTATAAAGTTGCATGTGGATGAGGTTGGAATTTTGGAATTTTGACCATTACCAAATTCCATAAGTCCAAAGTGATATAATTTTGACGAAGAGAATTGGTGTAAACAAATGTCACAACCGGGTAACGCTTATTAAACTAAAATTGGATTTTACTGAGAATGAGTAAGCGATAAATTTAGGCATAATGTCACACCACTTGTTAAGTGACCTGTGAACATTAACATTAGAATAGTTTGATGTTAATCGCTGACCAAATTTATACCCAAGAGTTACACAGCCGAAATGATGAATTCCCTTAAGACCGAACGATTTAATTAGTTTAAAATTGTTAGAAATTAATTAATATTTGTGAAATATTAATTATAATATTTGAATATGATTTGAGAAATAAATAATGTTATATATATTTATAACAGTTATAAATATATCGATCGATATACAATATCGACAAGCGGTTAAATTAGATTTAATTGAATAGTATTTTGGCTTAGGGTTAGATGGGTTTAAAGCCCATCATTAGGGCTACAAAATTTCGGTTTTGGAAAGGTCTAGGAGTGGCTAAAACATAGGGAATTGCTTGGAGATAATAAGTTGAGATAAAGTGAGAATGAGTAAAAAGGTTTTCCTCATTACTCTCTAATATAACTCTGTATATATATGTGTGTGTGTGTGCGTGTGTGTGTGTGTGTGCGTGTGTATGTGTGTGTGTGTGCGCGTATCTCTAAAAACAATTACCAATCTTTTTGTCTGCCATTACCTTCTACATTGCTGGTTAAAACATAGTTCTCAATACACTCCAATATTTTCAAATATATTTCAAACTAAAATAATGCTATTCGATCGTTAGAGGTTGGTGATTCTAGACTTGCAATCTGACGAATCAAGAACGGTAAAAGGAATGGAAGTCATTGCTTCAACGTGGATTCAAATGCATCATTAAATTGGTAATTTTAGTTCATATTACAGTAATTAAATTATATTCTATGATCCTATAATGAGCGATTTCTTATGTATTTAAATATATTGCTACTATATATTGAGTCAGGTGAGATTTTTGTAAGCAGATGTGGTTGTCACAAATCAGTTTGGTTATGTGCATAATTTGTTTATTATACTATTTGATTCATGTATAGACAAATGTTGTTTACCGTAAAAAAATAATCAAATTTTGTCATTAACAATTGTTTTATATATATATTTATTAATAAATTTATATATATATATATATATTAGTGTATATTTCTCCCATAATAGCATATATGCATATATAAGATATATATATATATATATATATATGATTTAAAAATTCTAGTGAACTTTTTTACATATATAAGAATTTAAAATTTTGAAAATAATTATTATAAATATATTCATATTTTTAAATCAACATTAATTGAATTTTTGAATTGTTTGTTATTTATAAAATAATTATTAAATTAATATTTTTGAAAAACATTATATCATTTTAGAAACATATAGAAAAAATTTAGGAGTTTTTCATTAAATTTTATCATTTTTAATAATTAATATTATTTTGAAAAAACTGTTTATGATTTATTTAAAATAATAATTTAATTGAAAATTTCTTTAAAATTTTTGTAACCTTTTATTCATGATCTTAGAATTTCTAAAATTTTGAATTTTGAATTTTTGACAATATATTATTTTATATTAAATAATTATTGTCGAAATCAATGTATTTGTTTCTAAAAATAATATTTCAACTTTTGCAAAATCTCTAGTTTTTTCCTAAGCTCTATTTTATGATCTTAGATTTTCAAAAATTGTAAAATTTGGATTTTCATCAATAGAATATTTTATGTTAATTATTTATGGATGAAAACATTATTTTATTCATAATATATACAAATAAAAATACTAAAATTATTATGTTTGCAAAAATACATTGACTTTGAATTATAAATAATTTTTCTTTCTCTTTCTATATTTATATATTTATCTATATATAATTGTTTTATGTTCATATATTTATACATAAATATGTGTGTGTATGTGTGTGTGTATTGTAACATATATACGTGCACATATTGGAACAACATACACGACATACAAATTGAGCTAATATGTCCGTTGTGATGTAAATACCAACATCTACACATGAGCATATCACACCTTTCACAATTATTATGTTACACATGCACTCACATACATATGTATATTATACATTTATGTATAAACTAAATCAAATAAAAATTAATTTCATATCTTAATATGTTTGAATTTAAATAAAATAAATGATTTTATTTAAATGAAATTTAGAAATGTTCTAATTCAGTTAGACTTCATAGGCCCAAAAAAAGATCCAATAGGGTAAATTTTTTGAAATTTACTCATAACTTCCGCTACGGGTTAGTCCAATTCCAACAATGGTATCAGAGCCCAATAGCATATGCGGTCTAAATTAGTCATATTAGGTCTAACTAATTAAGCTTGCCCACTTAATACGGTGTCTAGAAAGGTAATGTCTAGAATTGGAATTGGGCAATCAAGTATCCTGTCCTACCTGGTTACCGGCCTGGCCCAAAAGGTGAAGAGAGCCCAAAGGTTGCTCCTAATAGAAAATGCCCAACTTAATTTGGGCCTTTGGCTAATTTTCAAAATCTTTTTGAAAATTGATGTTAAAGATTTTAAATTTAATAGTTAAATTTAAAACAAAACAAGTTTATTATAAAAATTATAATAATACATAAGTTTTCAAATGTTTGAAAGGATAATGATATTTTTAAAATGTTTGAAAATATTTATATAATAATTTCAAGTTTTAAATTTATTAATAAGATTAATAAAATAAATTAATTAAATATGTTAATTACTTAATGCATGTATGCATGTATTACATATGTTGATATATGTTATGTTATTTTAAAATGTTTAAGATAACATAAGAATACGTGTATGTATACAAGATAAATTTTAAAATTAATAAATTTCAATAAAAATTATTTAATTAAATAAATTATATAAAGGCTAAGTAATTAAATAAAATACACATATATATGATATATGTGTGTTACACTATAAAGGTTATAGTATACACTATAAATGTTATGGTAGATATGTCCAATATAAAAGTTATATTAGAATACTAATTTAAATTAGTTAAAGAGTTAATTGATTAAAATTAATTATATAAGATTTAATTAATGATATATTATACGTAAGACTATCATATAAGTAATATGAAATATAAAAGTTATATAACAATAAAACTTATATGATATGTGTATAAACTAAATGTGAAACATTAAAGAAACCCGAATAGACTTGAGAAATAAATACATATGTAAATATACATATACCATGATTTCTGATATGTCTGACACTTGAATCGCTGGGGTATTTCATAAGAAATATATTATTCTATAAGTCGATATCACTCAATATATATATTGAAGAATATGAATCTTCAATATAATGTTGTCTTCTATCATACATACATACATACAAATATATATATATATATATATATATATATTAATAAATTACCTACATACTCCTTAGTTGTTGAGAAAACTCAAGCTAGGGATGTTATGCGTAGTATTATTAATATATTGAAAAGACTGTAGCGATCCGGGTTTTTGGACCAGTCAAAATAGCCGAAAAACCGATCTGTTCTAAAACTACGAATGGAAACTACCAGCTTAACACACAATATCTAATAAATATTCAACATTACTAAATGTATAGGATATAATTTTCAATTTTACAAGTTATCAGAGTATTTATTCTGAGTGTGCTTTAATACAACCCCAAAATCAAATACTATAAATAAAATGTAAATCTACCGCCTCGTAACTCTGATGAGAAAGAGCTGTATCCCTACCTGCAAACTCAATAAACAATGTAAATGGGGAATAAAAGGGTAAGCAGAAAAGATATAACAATACACGATATATGAAAAACAATAAATAGAAAAATATTACGTTATTATTGGGGCTGCATCACTACCACTTGTGACTGCCTACGTACCCCTGTCTAATTGGGTACCCAATTAGATACATGATCAAGCCAACGTAGTTCTCCTACCGTAATAGGACTCATGGAGCCTACGATGCAACAAACAATATGCAAATTCAAAAACTATCCACTTAGGCTTAATATTTAATTTTAGATTTTCAAATCTAATTACCTTTACGGAAATTATCTCTTTGGACTTTATTCTTGAATCCTTATTTCAAAACTTTTGAAATATATATATATATATATATATATATATCTTTTATATTCAAATTATACTTTACTTCGGGATCTTTAATCAAATCTCTTTTGAAAAATTTATTTGAAAATCTCAAATACTGTAATAAAAACATACAAAACCATATGATACCAGATCAGGAGGTTTCTCCCAATAAGAAGGCAACTAGGTCCCGGCCTTCATACAATCGATAAATAAGTAATGTAACGTCCCGCCTTTCCATACGTTTTAAATCGACAATAAACCACACACGTCAGACTTAAACCATACAGAAGGGCGGATTGTTATGGAGTAAATAAGAAAAGGCAAATAAAGAAAAAGAACAAAACAGAATCTTGCAAATGAACGATAAAATATAATAATCAAATATACAGTTCATGAAGCTGTTTTACAAAATATTCGATTATACTTATACAATACATATCAGAGTTACACATACCAGAGAACAATAAATAATAATGCAGCGGAACAATGTGATGTAGTGCAATAATATAATAATAGTACTAAAATATTCGTCTTCATCCTCCAGAAATAAGGTCTTCAAATCCTGAAATGTTCATGCCGACCCAAGCGAATTGAAAAGACAAAACGTTCGAGTCAGAACTAAAAGATCTTATGTAAGTTAAATCAATGGTAAATTATATGAGTGGAACGACGTCAGAGATGTTTATGAGATTTGACATCTCCTATCCAGTGTCAAACCTGAGTGTAGTAACTTAAGAGATGCTCGGGATTCACACCTCCTAAGGATCCGTTAAACTATTTACTACGTAGTAATATTTCGCTATTATAATAATGTCTATAGTAAAATAAACTTACTTTAAAATAGCGTTAAGACTTTACATTTTCCACCTTAACATGTAATAATGCCAATAGTCTATACAGTACCGTAATACCTCCTGATTGGGAAGCTACCAGAGGATACTCCATAGGTACGACACAAATCAAACTCGTACAAGGCGCGTTAGGGTAGGTGACACAACACAACTAGGCAATGCCAGGGTATATATACCAATTACGCTTTCGAGCCGGTGGTAACGCATACCGTGTAGCTACCACCCACCTCGATCCACACCCCCAAATCAAAAATCAAAAGTCGCCACCGAATAAATCCAAAAGTCAGAGTATAATATCGAAGGGATGTGTTCGATAAAAGGTGCTACCTTCTTAGCCCGTCAATCGCTCCTGTTTTAGCCACCTTATGCCAACTCACGGGAGTTGGGTCCACGTATTTATCTCAAAGGAAACGTCGCCACCATCCTACTTCATTCTGGAATCTCCACTGCGTACATGGTTGTTAAAGTGGTTTTTGGAGTTGGCAGAGAGTATGACAACTTCCGATCCCGGTCTCTTTAACAACCGAACGTTATTATAACACCGCGGTAATTTTAAAATAATCATACTTCAAAACCAGAATATAATATCCATTTTCAAACCATATAAATACGATATCATTTCCGTTTTTAAAAAAACCCAAATCAATATGATATCATTTTTATAAAACCCAAATCAATACAATATCATTTTTATTTCAAATATATTCCCTTTCCAAAATCATAGCACTTTCAAAATTATATATTTCGAAACCAAAACCACTTGAAATATAACACTTCCAAATTATAATACTTTGAAACTCAAAACTTTGAAGCATAACTACACCACTTAAATGGCTTAAACATTAAATTATTTTATATTATTAAATAACTTCTTCAATTTCACAAATCAAATTCCAAATACAGTTTCGAACCCCAAACAACCGTTTTATTTTCCATATATTTCAAAGCTTTAAATATTCCACCATTTCAAAACTAATTCTTTGATAATTCCATTTCTATCAAATTCAATTACTTTTATTTAGATTAGAAATGTTTACTTAATAAATCAAATATCATTTAAGTAAAACCTTTAAACTTTAAATAACTGGATATTCTTTCAATTTGATTAACTTGATATATTCATTTAAATCAACTCGATATTTATTTAGATCACTCTAAACCAAAATCAAGTTATAAAAATCATACCCTTTAAATCTAAATTTTTATTTAAATTTCACATCAATTTTATTCGAGTATAATTCTTAAATACTTTAATTCAAATCAAATTCATATTTATCCTCCAACCTTAAATTTTTATTTAAGTCATTATAAACTCTGTATACAAAAAAATTTGAACAGATACTTAACTATGTTATATAAAAGCAATCAAACTTTATTATTTAACTTGTTTTTATTAAACAAAATAATACATAGCTTAAATTCAAGAATTTAACTACATATAAAATAATATTTATATAAAATCAAAAATCAATATTTATTAAACCGTATATTACTATCCAAAACCATAGAAATCATTTTAAAATATTTATATATAGACTGACAGTGTCTGTATAAAATTTTCTATCCTATGGTAAAGTGATACAGATATTTATCATTTCAATCCGTAATTTAAATTAAAATTAAAAATATGGTTATATATCATTTCAAACCGTAATTTCGAATGAAGTAAAATGCATAACAACTTGCAATTTATAACAATATAAATATACATCCATTCATCCAATATCAATCATCAACCATTTATCACAATCATCATCCAATTCAAACAATAACATCAATATAGAATATATAATAAATAACAGGTAATTACTGGCAGTTTATATTCAAAAATAAATTAATTTAACTTGCAGTTTATATGAAATAAAAAATTAAATAACAATTCAATTCAATAAATTCAATTTAACTGGAATGATGATAAAAATATACCAAATAGCAATAACTAAATTTCTAGTCATATTAGAAATTAATTTAACACATCTAAGAAATTTTAGAAGTTGTGAGTGGGTTAAAACACTCACCTTTTGAATTTAAATTGAATTTAAATCCAATTTAAATCCAAAATTTGAACAGTCTCCAAATTTGTCCAAACAAGCTCCAAAATGTACGGAATCCCAATACGAACCTAGCGGAGAAAACCGTGCGTAAAACAGACCTCGTATGCAAAAATTACGCATATTAGAACGATTGAAAATTTTAAATTTAAATAAAACAAACACAACATCACCTCTACCTTCACATGCCACGTCACCCTCAAGCACGCAACTCTCAAAACCAAAACGAAACCCTATCCATCTTCTACTTTCATACGCACGAACAACAAAAAGAAGCCAACGTCTCCTGCACGACGCTCGCCCACGACTCGAGCCTCCGGCCGCGACATGCCAGAGCCGTACCTACGAGCGCCATCCTCCTCTCGTGTCTCGCGCGCCACCACCTCGGCCAGAACGAACAGCCGTCGCCACCAAGGGGGAAACCCTATCGAATTATATAGCACGATCTAGCCGCTAAATCACCAAACAATCTTCACCGATGGACTACGCACCTAAATCTCCACAAAACCCAGAAATGATTTGTCGATCCGACAACGTTCATCGATGCGCAATGAATGGCTGTGAATATTTCATTGATTTTCGGCCACATCGAAACTCAAATTGACAAAACGGACAACAAAATTGACATGCACTCTTCGAGAGCTTCGAATCCGTATAAAATTTGATATTGTTTGGAGAGTTTGAATTTTTGGCTTTGGATTCGATTTAGGATTGTATTTGGGAATTAGGGTTTGCAGCCATTGGAAAGAGGAGCTAATAGAACGTACAGAAATGAGGAATAAGAAATGAATTAGGGTTTATAACAGGGTATATATAAGCAAGTAGAAATTAGAGTAGATGGACACGATTAATATACACGCTGAACGATAAAATGGCCCGAAAAGTCCGTTCTGACTCCAGAACGAAATTGGGTCAACCCATATATCAAAATAGATGTTTTTAAATATTTTAAACATGATGGAACAGGTTTCAAGTCCAAATTCCATCGTACGAAGAAGTTATGCTAAAATCAGTTTATTTCAAATTGATTTCAATTTCATTGATTTCTAAGCGTTTCGAGCTCGTACGATCAATGACAAGTCCGATCGCTACGAAAGTTGCAATCCTACAATAATTCACTATTACAGATCCGATGAAACTGGTTTTGTCGAAATCCGAGTCAGTGGCCAAAATGGCTATTTTTACAGTTATTAAATAACTTAATAATTAAATTACTTTTTCAAATTTCAATTCCAAAATTAACAAATCTTATCATTTCTGACTTCTTAGACAATTACAAAAATTAAACAAGTTCAGATGTAAATTTCAAAGTAAATCAATTTACCAAGTACAGCATTTACTTTTATTTTATTGCAATTAATCTAATTATTATAATTTAAATTTCAATAAGTCAATAAATCTCAATTTCCATTCTTTAAATCAACCAATTGTCATATTATAAATGAGATTAATATCATTTTCAATTATTTCATCAATTTATACTAATATAACATTAAATTAAGATTCATTGCAATTGATTACAAATTTTGATTTAATGGACTAAATAAATGATTACTTTACAATAATTGTGACTACTAACTCTTAATCACATTTATATAAGTTATCATTTCCAAACAATAACTACAAAACAATGATTTTATTCAATTACTATTTATTATTATTAATTCATTATTTAATTCAATATTTACCTTTGTTTTTCTTGTATTAAATTTTTTATCAAATATTACTATTTACAACCAATTATAACCCTGCAATTGTTTCAATTAATTGGGATTGCATTGAATTAATTATTTATTGGCTTACATCAACATTCTTACATTTCATTCCCGTTATAAATTCATTAACAAATTACAAACTTCTTTTATTTATACAACACTTACATTCATACCTAATTACATTAGTTTTATCCCATTACACTAATATACGCCTATTTACATCTTAATTTGAATAAATATTACATTTCTAAATGTGTACTTCTATCAATTGTACACATTAATTAAGGTTTTAAAACCAATTAATGAATTTACCTTAGTTCCATTCTTATACCAGTTTATTACTTTATACAAACATTACGTTTCTATGTAACTTATACATTTACACTTTCCGTTATTATATTAGTTGTCATTAAAGAAATGTTCATTATTAGTCACCAATGATTATACCAATTCATATCACACTAATCCTATTCAAGTCACATTTATTACATAGATTTATGTTAATAAATCAACATTTACATTTGTTACTTACATTCAACTTACATCCAAGTTATACCATTTTACATTATTTCATTTATTGCAATTCCATTCAATTTATACAAATTCAGCTTTAATTAACATCGTTGTTACATTTCATCTTAGTTATTATTTCATTATTCATTTACAAATTTTATTTGTTTCAATATTATTCCATTTATAAATTTAAATGTTTGCATTAGTTTTCGTACATTAATTTATATCCAAGTATACCATTTACACTAATTCCATAAACTCTAATTTCATTCAAATAGTTAATAATGCCCTTCTTTTCTTCTTTCAATTTTCTGCTTGCTAACTTTGGTTAACCTTGTTACTTTTCATTTAAGTTATTATCTCCTTATTAATTAACAAATTTTTTCATTCCTTCAATATCAAATTATCAAAACTTCCTCAAATTAAAAAATTTAAAACATTGAAAATTACGGGTTGTTACGAGTACATCCCTCTATTCTAAGAGCGGACTATACCTAAAACATATGTCCACTTTTTAGTTACGGGTTATTCGAATCATCTGTAACATAACAAATCATTTTATATCCCAGAGCAATAAATCATTTCACACTAATATTTACAAGTACTTTCAAATCTAAAATAATTTTTATTTCCCATATTCATTCAAAAATCATCTTAAACCATCGGGTCTAGTCCTCGAAATTCTTTCCATTTTATAAAATATTTTTGTAAAACCATATTACAAATCACTTTTATATAATATAACTTCAAAACACTCAGTTCCAATTATTTCTATTTCTTTAAACATTTCATAAACGTTCGTTTAAAAAACCAACTTTGAAAACAATTTCATTGACGTCAAATTATTATAACTAATTGTAACAATTAATTGAAACTATATTATCGCTAAACACCTTTTAGTAAAATCGTGAAATAAATCACAAGGTGTTAGCCTACGATTATTTTCTATCCAGCCCATATATATGGATATTTAATTGCTCATAAACTGGTCAAGCAATGTCAATAATCAATAAATAATAATCAGTGCTCATAAACTGGCCAAGCGTAATCCAAACAACCAAACAATCAATCAACAACAATATTAAATAGCTACGCATCTATTAAATAACCAACAATCGATATCAAATAGATCAATTATCGAATAATAATAATTCTACACAATTTATAATAGCAGAATGAGGTTTTATTCTGTTAATAAATTATCTCTAATGAAGTATAGTTATGTAATTACATAACTGCAATTAAATTCAATCACTAACAATTTATCAATATTTTTTACTTCGTAAAAAGTGTCAAATAATTATTCTAATGTGTTTTAACCGTTATCACGAATCTGGTGTCGAAGACTACGGGCTAAACAGATCTCGTATGAGGAAATTAAGCACTTTTAAACATAACACTCTTTTTTACAAATCTAAAATAACTTAATTTTAGAAAAACTAATCTGACCCCAGCAAACACCATCTGACACTCGCCCATACTTAGCACTCGTATACACACATGGAAACACATTAATACCTACATAGAAACTGCTTTTGTATGCATAGGACACACACTCTACACTTTTATTCATAAAATTAATATATTTACTTAATTTGACAGCTTACTTAGATTGGAAACTAACTTTGTATAAATTGCTAAATGTCTGGTTACTTCACTTACTACCAACTTGTGATAACCCGGAATTTTGAATATTTAAAATAGGAATATTTAATTAGTTTTAAATATTCAAAAGAGTAATTTTAACTTGAATTTCAAACATCACCATTTACTGGATAGTTTAATTTTGAATTAAACTATTGAAATTTGGGTAAAATATGATATCTGGGATTTTTAGCTTGTTAAAAATAATTTGAAGGCTTATAAATTTATATTAATAATACTGAAGGTGGTAGAACTTTTAAAATTGAATTTAACAATGATTTGTTCAGTTTTAAAAATATATCGTTTAAATTGACATCTGAAAATAGCCTTCTTAGGCGTAGTCACAAAATTCGATGAAACAAGTTCCATTGGATCCGTAATATTGTATTATTATTGGATTCTAAATTTCGTAGCAATTAGAGTTGTTGTGTGAGCATACGATATATAAACATGTTGAAATCTATAGCAGAAATCTAATATAATAATCGATCCAAAAAGCTATCTTCTTCATACGATCGAATTAGGACTCGGAACCTTTTCCATTGTGTCAGGAATAGGGGTTTAACATTACAAACGCCTAGCTGCACGCCTCAATAGGAGTTCGAAACTTTGAGTTGCGAAAATTGTGACGATTTGAATTTAAATTTAAATTATATATGTATGTTGACGAGTAAAATTTATTCACATCAGTTTTAAATAATGAGCCTTTCCAACACCTGTACAATAAGAAATAACATTCCTCTATCTATCCAAAATGCATAGAAATTTTAAGCACGTAGCGTACTTAAAAAAAAGTAAAATCAAATTGGGGCAGAGCATTTCATCAGAGAAAAACCTAAATAAAATAAAACAGTTGGTTCGAGAAAAATATAGGGCCGAAGCGAAATTGGTTTATAATGGCCGGCAAATCACCTTTGTCTCTAATAAACAAAAGGGATGTCGACTTCGATGCGGCAACAAGGAGACTCGCGCTCGAAGGAGGGCACACAAGACAGTAGAGAGTGAGGCAGAATTGAGTCGCGACCTTCACGACGAAGAACTCGAGCCACGATGTGAGGCAGAGCCGCGAGATAAGGAGGTTGACCGCGTGTGAAGGTGGAGCGACTCTAGGGTGGTGGTTCGTGGTTGGAGATGGGCGAGCTGTTTCACGAATCGCTTCCGATCGAAGCTTGGTTTCGCGCGAGCACGAGCTCGAGTCTTGGAGTCATGGTTGATGATGGCCGATGTCGATTTGGGAGGCCGCGTTTGGATCTTGTAGTAAGGATAGGGTTCCAGGTCGTAGACGATCGGAAGTTTGGGGTATGGGTTTCTTGTTGCTCCTTTTAATTTGAATTCGTATTAAACAATTTTTTTGAAATAAGTGAACTTGGAAATTTTTTAGAATTTAAATATTAGTGTTAAATGGGGGTTCATGAATTACAGTGAACTTGAATTCTAGAATTTTACGGTAAGATAAATTTCGGTAATAAGAAAAAATAGGATTCAAAGAGTTTATATAAAAATCAGATTTTAAATCTGAATATATTTTATAAATGTATGTATATGATTTCAAAAGAAAAGAAAAGAGCTTGAATTATATAGGGATTTTAAAATGTTTGAGAGAAAATTAGTTTAAATTAAATTTATTTAAAAGGAAATTGATTGTTCCATTATTTAAAATGTTAACAAACCGTATAATGTTTATACAAGGTCGAAATCTTGAAGAAAACAAGCCGGTTTGGATTGGATTGCAAACGGCAAAATAAAAGGTGAGTTAATCTCACTCATCTGGGTTTGATTTAAATTTAAATAATTGATTGAATTGATTGATGTTTTGTATTATATATAGTAGTATATAGTATATATTGGGTGATTGATTTCCCGCATTATATAGCAGATGAGACTCTATGCGCCGCATAATAGCGGATGATATTATATTAATCCCATATACCGTGATATTCCACCTCGAAGTGGAATTGGTATTGTGCTAACATCTGTGGATGCAGGGAAACAGGTTGGAGGGATCCAACTGGATTCCTCAAAATTATTTAGATTGTTTAATATTCAGTGTTATGAACATTTGATATTCTGTGATGAATTGTATTTGGAATAATGAATGCTATGGTTCGCTTGAATATATTTTGGTATACTGAGTTATCAAAATATATAGCATTAGATTTGTGAAAAGAAAATAACAGTGTGAATTTTTAAGTAAAATAAGTATAGATAATTTGAATAAATTTAAGAATGTATTGGAAAAGAATGAAAGTGATTTTAAAATTCTAATAAATAATTCCGAGTATGGAAAAAAGGGGATTTTGAATAAACAGAAAATAATGAATTGCAAAACTTAAATGATATTATTTAAAGGAATAAACAATTTACTTTAAAATTTAAAGTTTGAATTTATTTAAAAGGATAAAGAAGGAATTTGGGGAAATCTATGCCACGTACTGTGACAGGTGGTACCCCAGTGCCTAGTCATTAGTTGAAAATCCATTCTCCATATGCGCCTGTATGGTTTTGGTAGTGCCCAACTATTGATGAAACGTGAGATGCAAGCATTTCAGCTAGATTCTATTTTACTTTCTATAGACACTATTATAATATCAAAGGATTTTGATAAAAAGTGTTTTGGCTATCGTAAGGTAAAAACCCGACATGTTTATTTGTGGCGTGGTCTTACGAGATGCTTTTATTTTCAAAAGGATTTTGAAACTTTAATAATCGAATTGAGTGTGGTTTTCTCACGCTATTAATCCAGACTGAATCAGGTGTTATTTAACTATAATGCTCGCGTCAGATCGAGTATTATAGGATACAGGAAAGGATGCTGTGCAACTCAGGAGACGAGCTGGATGGCGATACGTACTTCCGTACTTGATTATTATTCCGCTGTGTATTTAGTTTTGAGGACAAATTTATATGACCGTCCAGTTGTAAGTTATTGATGTTGTTGAACTCTGATGATGTATTCTAGTGATGTATGTATAAAAACAGATATAGTTTTCTTTGTGTAAAGATCAGTTATTATCTATTATATTTTATTCCGCTGTGATGGTTAGATTTTGATGTTGTTTTCTATTTTCTTCTTCTACCTCTTTTTCTTTAACCCTAATGGTTCAGTTTTTCGGGCGTCGAAAAAATCGGGTCGTTACACTTGGTATCAGAGCTGAAGGTTAAGCAAGAACCTTGGCTCTGGTGGGAATTACTCAAATAGAGTCAGTAGTACTCTAGAATGAGTTTGAGTGTATTAATAGATATGAGCGCGTATTTGTTAGTGAATATAAAAATTGTTTTTATATTGTGTTGAATTACCGATTGAGTGTTTATGGATTCTGGTCGATGTATGGGACGCCATGTCATCGATAGTGGTTTCTAAACTCTTAAATAAGATAAGCCAACGCAGTATTGTTTTAAATAGGGTAAATGCTATAATTTTACCCAAATTATTTTTGTATATAAAGGAAATAATTTTTCATGAATTATTATAGTTATATATGGATGCTTGGTTGTTAGGAATGATAATATTAAATTATTATCATTGTTGTGTAAAATTGAATAAGATATTGAAATCATAACCAAAAGCTAAGAAATAAATTCATATACAAATGGGATTTGTGAATGTGATATATAATTTGAAATAGAATTCCACAAAAATATTTGAAAATAATTTGTGATGAAAATTCAAGAGTAATGTTTAAATATGAATTGAAAGGGTTTGAAATTTGAAAATTTGGAAAATTTATATTCCCTTGAATTTGAAAATGGTTTTCAAGGGTTTTGGAGAAATAGTAGTAATACTATTTGGGAAATATTTTTGAATTGGATATGAAATCTGGTGAGATTTGGAATTTAAAGATATTTGAAATGTTTTGGAAGGATAAAAGCACTAAACTCTTTTCGGTGCTCGAAAGTAACTTCGGTGATGACTGCAGCATCATCGATGTTCTTTTTCATGTTTTCAAGAGAGAAATTGCTACCAAATTGTTTTAAATTGGAATTGTTTGCAAAATTGGGTTGTTTTAAAAAAATTCAAGGAATGGGCTTATAAAAGAATTGAAAACCCATTGAATAAAAATATATATTCTTGGCTAAATAAAATATATAATCCCGAGTTAAAAGGTAAAATATGAACGGGATTGATTGTAAATGGATGAAAGTATGGATATAAATAAGTTGCGACTTATAAAACTTAGAAGTAGAATAAATAAGCCAAAATAAAATTGTTTTGTATTTTGGGAAATGAATAAAAATCCATAACTTGAATTATAAAATAGGTTAAACTAAAGAAATTAAGTCAAAGTGATTTTTGAAAATAGAAATCAAATATTGAATTGGAAGTGGGAGTAAACTAATTTGGAATAAATTAGTAAATTGAATATGTTGGTGGATATGGGAGTGGAACCTAATTTGGTAAAATAGAAGTTGAATTGTGAAATAAACTTGGTTATAAATAAAATTCAACTTGGATTGGGAATGAATTAAATATAAGTGGAAAAGTTGTCAAATGGAATGGAATTCAATGAAAATAGAAATGATTTGGGTTGCAAATAAATCCAATTCAAGTGTAAATAAGTTAAATATAAACTTGGATATTATTTTAACATATTGAGAATGGGGTTAAAATTAAAACGGATAAAGAGTGGGGTAATTGAATTTGATGAGAATCTAATTAAATAGAACTGAGATTAAGTATGAAGTTGAATAATTTGAAGAAAGTAAATTAACTTAAGTCTAAAATTAATAGAAATTTGGCTTCGAGTAAAGGTGAAAGTCCATTAAATAAAAGTCTGGGTTAAATTAATTTGGAAAATGGTTATTAATTTATAAGTATTGAATGTGCCAAGTTTAATAAAATGTTTTTGAATGAAACAATTGCGGAAATGGAATGAAAAGCATGTGTATGGCTTGTAAATAAGTTAATATGTGAAGAGACTTTAAGAAAAATTGATTACGGAATCAATTGAAATGATTTGGATTCGTTTGGGTTAAAAAGGAATTGAATATAAGCAATTGAATAATAAACCATTCTAACTAAATAAAAATTTGGTTGGAAGCTATTTGAATTAGTGTCGAAATCTTACAAATTGCTTATAAGAATTGTTTAGTATGCAATGCTTATTCCATGTGCTAGCTATTGAAAATGAGTGAAATGTTGATAAACTTCGTATATTTTATACTTACATATTTGAATTAAGTAAGTACAAGTACCGGAAAACCGTTTTGCTGGATTTTAAGCGCGCAAATTGCTAAATAATAAGCCGCTTGCTTAAAAATGCTAAATAAAGGTATGTCTACGCAATAAAAACAGGAAATATGAACTGTTTTTGTTTTTCCGTCCGCGTGGGTCGATGTACATATATTTATATCCCTTGTCAAATTGCAAAAGCTCCTCCGTACAAAGGAGACTCTGCCAAAAAAATTCAAAAATATTGGGAGTTAGAAAAAAATTTGGGAAAATTTTTTAGCGACAAAATGATTTCAATTTGGAAATTGAAATAAATTAGTGGACGAAACTAATTTAAAATAATGATATGAATCGGTTATAGATAGAAGATAAAATTTAATATTCAGAGTTGAAGATAAATTGAATTCGTATGGAAATGGGAGAACCAATTTGAATAGAAGTAGATATAAACTAAAGTGGTGAAGTGAAAATAAATATATGAAGCATATAAAATACTTATATTGAACTTAAGAAGAAATGGTAGAATTCTTAAGTAATATGGGTGTCGGGAAAATATATCGAATAAGTATTTGAGTGAAGATTTAATAAAAATATCTGAAATGATAAGAGTTGATAAGTGAATAGAAATCAAAAAGAAGGTGAATAAAAGAGAATGGATATAAATACGTAAGATGTACGTATATTATTTTATTCGCATAGCGACTTGATTCAAATTCGAGCATAGAATTTCGAGATAGTTATATCAATCCGAGTCAAGATTTTTCACTTGATTTTCGACGGCGAACCCTGGATATGGATTTTGATTGATTCTGGAAATTCTCTATCATAGTTATGACTATGCAAGGAGAATGACGGTTTCTGATCAAGAAACCAGATCTGAGTCCGACTAGAAAGTCGGGTGGACGATTCTAGTTCGGAAGTGAAATTGTGTGATTGAGTAAGCGATCGAATTTGATATTGCGTACGAATGATATAGGTACATCGTATGGGCTTAAATGGAATGAATATTGAAAATTTTGTAAAGAAATGTATAAAATGATTTTTAATGTTCTGATTGGATATTATTGCTATATAGGATATACAGGTATTACAAGGGAAAATTGGTTTTGATTTCAGAAGATAAATTTGAATTGCTCGACAAAAAGGTATATTTTTAAATTTTTGTATGAAATTTGATTGGATTTTTGGATCTAGCCACTTGGATTTTTGTTTTCTTTTGGAATTTGGGAGCCCATAGAGGCATTTTATAGTTGTACCGAGCTAGCCGTGCAAAGGAGACGCTGGCGAAAATTTTTCAAAAATTTAGGGAGTTAGAAAATTTTTGAGAAAATTTTGATAATTCAAAATTTGGTTTTAAATTGAAAATCGAATGATTGAGCAAAAGGTATTGTTTGAAAACTGTGGGAGAGTTTGGGAAGTTAGTAAGAATGATAATGGGTCTTTTATAAAAAGATAGTTGGTAGGATGTTGAACTGTTGGTTTTGGGGGAAAAGTAAACGGGTATTGGGCCATTCTTCCAAACTAGTAATTTCGGAGACGAAATTCTTTTAAGGGGGAGGAATGCGACGACCCGGAATTTTGGATATTTAAAATAGGAATATTTAATTGGTTTTAAATTTTCAAAAGAGTAATTTTAACTTGAATTTTAAATATCACTATTTACAGGATAGTTTAATTTTGAATTGAACTATTGAAAATTGGGTGAAATATGAAATCTGGGATTTTTAGCTTGTTAAAAATAATTTGAAGGCTTATAAATTTATATTAATAATACTGAAGGTGATAGAACTTTTAAAATTGAATTTAATAATGGTTTGTTCAGTTTTAAAAATATATCGTTTAAATTGACATTTTAAAATAGCCTTCCAAGGCACAGTCATGGAATTCGACGAAATAAGTTCCATTGGATCCGTAATATTATATTGTTATCGGATTTCAAATTTCGTAGTGATTGGAGTTGTGTGAGCATACAATATATAAACGCGTTGAAATCTACAGTAGAAATCTAATATAATAACTGGATCCAAAAAGCTATCTTCTCCATACGATCGAATTAGGACTCAGAACCTTTTCCATTGTGTCCGAAATAGGGTTTTAACATTATAAACGCCTAGCGCCACGCCTCGATAGGAGTTCGAAATTTTGAGTTGCGAAAATCGTGACGATTTGAATTTAAATTTAAATTATATATGTATGTTGACTAGTAAAATTTATTCACATCAGTTTTTTAATAATGAGCCTATCCAACACCTATACAATAAGAAATAACATTCCTCCATCTGTCCAACATGCATAAAAAATTTAAGCACTTAGCATACTTAAAAAAAAGGAAGTTAAAACAAATTGGGGCGGAGCATTTCATCAGAGAAAAACCTAAATAAAATAAAACAGTTGGTTCAAGAAAAATATAGGGCCGAAGCGACATTGGTTTATAATGGCCAGCAAATCACCTTCGTCTCTAATTAAAAAAATGGGGAGGATGTCTATTTCGATGCGGCAAGGAGGAGACTCGCGCTCGAAGGAGGGCACGCGAGGCCGTAGGGAGTGAGCCAAAATTGAGTGGCGGCCTTCGCGACGAAGAACTCGATCCACGATGTGAGGTAGAGTCGCGAGATAAGGAGCTTAACCGCGTGTGAAGGTGGAGCGACTCTAGGGTGGTGGTTCGTGGTTGGAGATGGGCGAGCTGTTTCGCGAGTCACTTCCAATCGAAGCATGGTGTCGCGCGAGCACAAGCTCGAGTCCTGAAGTCACAGTTGCTGTTGGCCGATGTCGATCTGGGAGGCCGCATTTGGATCTTGTAGTAAGGATAGGGTTCCAGGTCGAAGACGATGGGAAGTTTGGGGTATGGGTTTCTTTCTGCTCTTTTTAATTTGAATTCATATTTAATTTTTTTTGAAATAAGTGAACGTGGAAATTTTTTAAAATTTAAATATCAGTGTTAAAGGGGGGGTTCATGAATTACAGTGAATTTGAATTCTGGAATTTTACGGTAAGATAAATTTCGATAATAAAAAAAGGATTATAAGAGTTTATATAAAAACCAGATTTTTAAATCTGAATATATTTTATAAATATATGTATATGATTTCAAAAGAAAAGAAAAGAGCTTGAAATATATAGGGATTTTAAAATGTTTGAGGGAAAATTAGTTTAAATTAAATTTATTTAAAAGGAAATTGATTGTTTCATTGTTTAAAATGTTAACAAACTGTATAATATTTATAAAAGGTTTGAAATCTTGAAGAAAACAAGCCGGTTTGGATTGGATTGCAAACGGCAAAATAAAAGGTGAGTTAATCTCACTCATCTAGGTTTGATTTAAATTTAAATGATTAAATTTAAATAATTGGTTGAATTGATTGATGTTCTGTATTATATATAGTAGTATATAGTATATATTGGGTGATTGATTTCCCGCATTATATAGCGGATGACACCCTATGCGCCGCATAATAGCGGATGATATTATATTAATCCCATATACCGTGATATTCCACCTCGAAGTGGAATTAGTATTTTGCTAACATCTGTGGATGAAGGGAAACGGGTTGGAAGGATCCAACCGGATTCTTGAAAAATTATTTAGATTGTTTAATATTCTGTGTTATGAACATTTGATATTCTGTGATGAATTATATTTGGAATAACGAATTCTATGGTTTTCTTGAATATATTTCGGTACACTGAGTTATCAAAATATATAGCATTGGATTTTTGAAAAGAAAATAAAAGAGTGAATTTTTAAGTAAAATAATTATAGAGAATTTGAATAAATTTAAGAATGCATTGGAAAAGAATGAAAGTGATTTTAAAATTCTAATAAATAATTCCGAGTATGGAAAAAATAGGATTTTGAATAAACATAAAATAATGAATTGCAAAACTTAAGTGATATTATTTAAAGGAATAAAGAATTTACTTTAAAATTAAAATTTTAATTTATTTAAAAGGATAAAGAAGGAATTTGGGAAAATCTGAAATTGGTGTTTTAGTTAAAAGATTTTGAACCATAATTAAGGAATAAAAATCTGAAGTCAATGGTTTTGAAATAAATGAGTAAGTAAAGGAATTTATTTCAAAATGGAGTAATTTGGAAATCAATTTGGAAATTGATTTAAGTGTTTGAAATTGGAATTATAAGGAGAATGTGACTATGAAATTTACAAAATGGTTTATAAAAGCGAATTGATATATCAGCGGATATTTGGAAGGATAAATTCACGATGAGAATTTATTAGAGGAATGGGTAAATTTGTTTAAAAATAAATAGTGATTTGTTTTTTTTAAAAGATGTGGAAGGGAAGTATATTTCCCTGGATAGCGAAGTACATATTCAAAGTAAATTTTTAAGTATAAGTTAAAAGCTTTAATGTTCCTTTAAAAAGCATGTTTTAGAAAATTTATTATTTCTAAATGTTTAAATTCTAAAGTAAGTATTTTATTTTAATCTATTATAGCAGTATATATTTAAAGGTGGCTTGGAATTATGTTTTAAAGGTTAGAAATTCAGTTTTATATTATATAAAGTAGTTTTATTTTAAATATTCTTAAAGTATATATTTTGAATAAGTATTAAAGAAATTTTTAGTTTAAATGTTTTAATGGATATTTCTTTATATAGAGTTTTAAATTATTTTAAAAAAATCTAAAGTTTTTGTGCTTGGTGATTTCGGTGGAAATAAATATTTGTAAATTTATTTCATGAGAAAGGTGTGGTTTGAAAACTGTTTCCAAAAATGGTTGAAAAGTGGAAATATATCTTGTGAAGATATTTTGAGGTTAATAAATAATTTGGGGAAACTATTTATTTATGATGGTTGTTGTGAACGTTAATTTTAATTGATAGTTAAACAACCGACTATCAATATTGGACAATGCGTTGATCGTTTCGAAGAGACCGGGATTGGGATTAATTTCCTGAAAACCATTTCGATCCGGTTTGTACGTTTTCGTGAGGAAGACGAGTGTTGATTCGAAGGTGGAGCAGTGAAGTGCAAGGGCTAGTCGCTACTAATCCTGAGGTGATTCCAAAATGGATGTAGTAGGAGTAGTGCCTTCGGTTCTGTTCGAAACCAGGATGGACTTATATGGATGAATGCTTTCAAAACATCGTCAAGTGGACGATGGGAATTCTAAGTGAAACGTTCTAAAAGGTAACGCTTAGCCTCGAGCCTCATCAACCAGGAATGACTGAAAATCAGGGGTTATGCAGCAAGGCTAGGTGGGTAATGCCCATTAAGGTGAGGTCATCCCTGTCTTGATGTCCCTTTTATTCGGCTTAGTGGTGTGGTTACTGATCCCAACCGTGGGGTGATCTTACTCAGGATTATCCAGTAAGGGGTAGTCCCGGTCTTGTATTGCAGGAGATTGGGAGTAATCCTCGATACGGTGATCTAGGCCATGTACTGTAACAGATGGTACCCCAATGCCTAGTCATTAGTTGGAAATCCATTCTCCCTACGCGCCTGTACGGTTTTGATTGTGCCTAACTATTGCTAAAACATGAGATGCAAGCATTCCAGCTAGATTTTATTTTACTTTCGATAGACACTATTATAATATCAGAGGATTTTGATAAAAAGTGTTTTGGCTATCGTAAGGTAAAAACCCGACATGTTTATTTGTGGCGTGGTCTTACGAGATGCTTTTATTTTCAAAAGGATTTTGAAACTTTAATAATCGATTTGAGTGTGGTTTTCTCAATCTGGTATTCCAGATCGACTCGGGTGTTATTTAACTATAATGCTCGGGTCAGACCGAGTATTATAGGATACAGGAAAGGATGCTGTGGAGCTCAGGAGACGAGCTGGATGGCGATACTACTTCCGTACTTGATTATTATTCTGCTGTGTATTCATTTTTGATGACAAATTTATATGACTGTCCAGTTGTATGTTATTTATGTTGTTGAACTCTGATGATGTATTCTAGTTATGTATGTATAAAAAAGATATAGCTTTCTTTGTGTAAAGATCTGTTATTATCTATTATATTTTATTCCGCTGCAATGGTTAGATTCTGATGTTGTTTTCTATTTTCTTCTTCTAACTCTTCTTCTTTAACCCTAATGGTTCGGTTTTTCGGGCGTCGAAAAAATCGGGTCGTTACACTTGGTATCAGAGCAGATGGTAAAGCGAGAACCTTGGCTCTGGTGAGAATTACTCAAATAGAGTCAATAGTACTCTAGAATGAGTTTGAGTGTATTAATATATATGAGCGCGTATTTGTTAGTGAACATAAAAATTGTTTTTATATTGTGTTGACTTATCGGTTGAGTGTTTATGAATTCTAGTCGATGTGTTGGACGCCATGTCATCGATAGTGCTTTCTAAACTCTTAAACAAGATAAACCGTTACAGTATTTTTTTAAATAGGGTAAATGAAATAATTTTACCCAAATTATTTTTTTATATAAAGGAAATAATTTTTCGTGAATTATTATAGTTATATATGGATGCTTGGTTGTTAGGAATGATAATATTAAATTATTATCATTGTTGTGTAAAATTGAATAAGATATTGAAATCATAACCAAAAGCTAAGAAATAAATTCATATACAAATGGGATTTGTAAATGTGATATATAATTTGAAATAGAATTCCACAGAAATATATGAAAATAATTTATGACGAAAATTCAAGAGTAATGTTCAAATATGAATTGAAAGGGTTTGGAATTTGAAAATTTGGAAAATTTATATTCCTTTGAATTTGAAAATGGTTTTCAAGGGTTTTGGAGAAATAGTAGTAATACTATTTGGGAAATATTTTTGAATTGGATATGAAATCTGGTGATGTTTGGAATTTAAAGATATTTGATATGTTTTGGAAGGATAAAAGCACTAAACTCTTTTCGGTCGCTAGAAAGTAACTTCGGTGATGACTGCAGCATCATCAATGTTCATTTTTGAGTTTCCAAGAGAGAAATTGCTACCAAATTATTTTAAATTGGAATTGTTTGCAAAATTGGGTTGGCTTTAAAAAAATCAAGGAATAGGCTTATAAAAGAATTGGAAACCCATTGAATACAAATATATATTCTTGACTAAATAAAATATATAATCTCGAGTTAAAAGGTAAAATATGAACGAGATTGATTGTAAATGGATGAAAGTATGGATATAAATAAGTTGCGACTTATAAAACTTAGAAGTAGAATAAATAAGCCTAAATAAAATTGTTTTGAATTTTGGGAAATGAATAAAAATCCGTAACTTGAATTATAAAATAGGTTGAACTCAAGAAATAAAGTGAAAGTGATTTTTGAAAATAGAAATCAAATATTGAATTGGAAGTGGGAGTAAACTAATTTGCAATAATTAGTAAATTGAATATGTTGGTGAGATATGGGAGTGGAACCTAATTTGGTAAAATAGAAGTTGAATTGTGAAATAAACTCGGTTATAAATAAAATTCAACTTGGATTGGGAATTAATTAAATATAAGTGGAAATGTTGTCGAATGGAATAGAATTGAATGAAAACAGAAATGATTTGGGTTGCAAATAAATCAAATTCAAGTGTAAATGAGTTAAATATAAACTTGGATTTTATTTTAACAAACTGAGAACGGGATTAAAATTAAAATGGATAAAGAGTGGGGTAATTGAATTTGATGAGAATCAAATTAAATAGAAGTGAGCTTAAGTATGAAGTTGAAATAATTTGAAGAAAGTAAATTAACTTAAATTTAAAATTAATAGAAGTTTGGCTTCGAGTAAAAGTGAAAGTCCATTAAACAAAAGTCTAGGTTAAATTAATTTGGGAAATGGTTATTAATTTATAAGTATTGAATGTGCCAAGCGTAATAAAATGTTTTTGAATGAAACAATTGCGGAAATGGAATGAAAAACAGGTGTATGGCTTGTAAATAGTTAATATGTGAAGAGACTTTAAGAAAAATTGATTATGGAATCAATTGAAATGAATTGGGTTCGTTTGGATTAAAAAGGAATTGAATATAAGCGATTGAATGATAAATCATTCCATCTAAATAAAAATTTGGTTGGAAGCTATTTGAATTAGTGTCAAAATCTTAAAAATTGCTTATAAGAATTGTTTAGTATGCAATGCATATTCCATGTGCTAGCTATTGAAAATGAGAGAAATGTAGATAAACTTCCTATATTTTATACTCACCTGTTTGAATTAAGTAAGTACAGGTACTGGGAAACCGTTTGGCACGATTTTGGGCGCGCAAATTGCTAAATAATAAGCCGCTTGCTTAAAAACGCTAAATAAAGGTAGCCTACGCAATAAAAATAGGAAATATGAACTGTTTTTGTTTTTCCGACCGTGTGGGTGGATGTGTATATATTTATATCTCTTGTGGTAGGGAATATAGAAGTAAAACTGAAAGTGCTTACATTTTATTGCTCTGTTCATTTTCATGCAAAATAAAAAAAAGTAGAAAAGTGACCTGTCGTCTTTGTAAATGAAATGGTATATGAAGAAAAAAAATGAAGATTTCCTGTAACGACCCAGAATTTATGTCATTTGAAATTCAGATATTTAATTGATTTTAAATATCAACAAGTAAAAATTGTAAGTCGAATAAATTATATTTCGAATATTTGGATTTAATTGGATAATTAAATCGATAATTTAATATTTGAAATTACAGAATAATTTGGAAATTGGGGTTTAATGTGAATAAAATTGATTTATAAAGTTATATTAAATCATATTGGAGTTAAAACAATGTTTGTGAACTTTTAAAATTGAATTAAAAGTTAATTGCAGAAATTGAATATTTTAATATTTAATCGACTAGTGAAAATAGTCATTTTTCAAACAATCTCGGATTTCGACGAAACTAGTTTCATTGCATCCGTAATGTTATATTATTATAAGGTTTCAAATTTCATGTCAATTGGATTTACGGTTTGTCCAGGGCAAGCCAAAACGCATAGAAATTGGTTTAATCGTTTTAATTTAAATTTGATCGTTTATTTCAGTAACTCGCACATATGATCGAATTAGCTTCTGAAACACGTGCCATTGTGTCCGGAACGCAGGGTAAACCCTAGAAACGCCGGTCACCGCGCGAGATTTGGAGTTCGGAAAAATACGATGAATAGTGTTTTGTGAAAATTTCTATAAAAGGACCCATCCTCTTTATATTTACACTCAAAACCCTAACCCTAGTTATAGCCGCCAGTTAAAAATTTAATGGCCGAAAACATTCATTCTTTTCTCCTCCAAATCTCTTAATCCATCAGCTTTTAGCAAAAATCACCAACTACAAAATTGAAGAGCTCAACGAGCACTAGCTATCCAACGGTCAAGATCGGAAACGGAGCCACGGATCAACGGAAATTCTCGCTCAAAGGCGGACCAGTCGCGCATGTTTTTCGAGAGAGATGGGGGACCGAGCTCGACCGGATTTGGGTCGTGGGTGGAGTAGTGGCGCGCGCACATGATGGAGGTTCCTGATCGTCGTCAAATCGATCGAAGTGGTCGCGTGTATTAGGTCGCAAATATAGGTTCGGTCGCGTGGAAAATACTGGGAAGAAGGAGAAGATGACTCACGGCTCTGATTAGTTAAGGTTTAAAAAGAAAATAAAAGTGTGTGTATATATATATATATATATATATATATATATATATATATATAAAATTTCGTCAAACTTTGTAATAACATAACTTTTTGATACGAAGTCGAAAACGCACGAAACGAATTGCGTTGCAATCGTATGGACGAGCACTACGTAATGGAGGTAGTTTGGAGTCGTTTCGAGCTAGTGATAATTTCGGGAAAAATTAAATGCGTGTTTAATTTTATTCGAAACAAAACGCTACAACTGTTATCGGAAACTCAAGGTGAGAACTTCTCACTCAATCGAATTATTTCGGTTTCAATTTTAAATAGTTAGATTTAAAATTGCTTGATTGTATGCTTGGATGATAAATTATTATCTATTGTTTTGAAATAGACCCTATACGCCGTATATTAAGCGGATGTTATTTATTAACACATATACCGCGATAATTCCATCTTGATTGGAATTGGTATTATATATGTACTTGGAGTTGATTTCCCGCATTATATAACGGATGAGACCCTATTGCGACGCATAATAGCGGATAATATTTTATAAATCCCATATACCGCGATATTTCACCTCGAAGTGGAATTGGTATTGTGCTAACATCTTTGGATGCAGGGAAACAGGTTGGAGGGATCCAACTGGATTCCTCAAACATTTGAATTTATTTCATATGTTGTGTGTTGGTTGATTTATAATCCGTGTGATTATCTTTGTGATTGAGATTGTTGAAGGCTATAGGTTAGCCGAATATATTTTTGGTATCATTGGACACAAGAAATAGATAAAAATTGGATTTTTTTGAAATTTCAAGTTGAAAGTTTATAGTAAAAATTATTTTTGAGAATTGGATAAGTTAGAAAAAGGAGTTTTAAAAAGACAAAGTTATTTTTGAACCATATTGAATAAAATTCCAAATTACGGGAAAAAGGGCTAAGTAAATGGATTTCGATTTATATTATTATAAGTTGAAGGAATTTATTTTAAAAAGAAATGGTTTTGTAAATTCATAGGAAATTTATTAAGCAGAAATTAATTGGTTTTGATAATTAATTAAGAATAATTAATCAAGTATTAACTATTAATTAAGAGTTAATTAATGATCAATGAAAGGATAATTTATTAAATGTTTTTATAATTGATTGGCTATTGATTTACCATAACTAACAAAATTTATTCATAGAAACTTATTTGATTTAAATTAATCAGATGATTAAATTTATCCTAGTTATGGATGTTTGAATTATATTGGATGTTGAATTGTTTGATATCTTTGATATGTGATGCTTTGTGATATATCCTGATGTGTGTTGTGATCTGTAATTTGTTTATCTGTGATATATGTATCTGTGATCTTTGAATGAAAGGTAAGCGTTATAGTTATACCGCTTATCAAATATATTGTTATATTTTGATCTGTGATGGTTGAATGTTGTTGCACTATTGTGTTAAAACCTTGGACTACACAATACACACACAAAATGTGGATTTCACGTGGAAATCAGTTAAGTCACAGATTTTTGACAATTCTAAAGATTGAATTTTTGAATCCAAATTAGTTTTGGAATTGGAATTGAAAGTTTTTGAAAATGAATTTCAAAAATAAGAGTTATTTTAAATACTTAATAAAAATTGGAATTTAAATCATTTGATTTAAATTTTGAATTCAATATTTGAAATTGAATTCAATGATTTGGGTACTATGGTCTAAAAGATTGTACAAGTTATAAAAAGGTGTTTATATGGGTTTTTAACCATTTAAAATATGGTTTTGGAAATTTTAAATTTAAATCCAAGTTTATACTTGAGTGGCTTTAACTCATGAAAAATTGTAATCAGTTTTTCCCAAAACGAAAACCATCTGTTTTCAAATAATAATAGCTTTCACATAAGGGAAGAAATTCCCATTTGTGTTAAAAGAATGTAAATTTGAAATTAAACTGTTTTGAAGGCTATGAATTAATCTTTGTGAAAGGTTGTTGAACTTGACTTGAAATAAAAGAGTATTTCAAATGGTGTATCTTTTATATTATAAAAGACTTGAATTGTGAATAGTTTTGAAAGCTATAAGTTAAATCTTGATTTAAGATTTAATGAGTTAATCCAATCGAAATGGAAATTTATCTGGGAATCTGGGAATAAATCTTTGTGAAACTGGGTAAACTTTGTGAAGTAAATCTTTTTGCTTAAAGATTTAAAATGGTAATTTGTTTAAACCATTTGAAAGAAAGGTTTTGGGTAATAAGTTATGACTTAATTGAAATCCCAATATTCATATATTTTAAAAATATTGCGTTCACTATTAGGATTAGCCGGGAGAGGACCTTTGTATCATATAACCCATTTCGAATAAGTGATACGACGTAATGGATAGCATTGAAGACCGGTGGTGAAGACCGGCTATTTGTGAAAATAATAGGATGACCTATCGATTGTCTCTGCATCGTTAGCTACGGTATGGAGATTTCCTTTGTGATGGGAAATTCGATCGGGATAGTGAATACCCGGATTGCAAGGGCTTCTTCGGAAGTGCCTTCAGTTCTGTTTAAACCCAGAACAGACTTGTGTGGTTACGTATCTGACATTACATTTTGAGATATAAAGCAGATTTCTTTCGAATACATTTCTGTTGGTGGCGAGAATTTATTCTCTTAGCTTAACACCCTTCTCTGAGACATACGAGCTCAGAGGTTTTGTAGTTGAAGGTTATCAGCGATATGCTCCCAATTTGGTAATGTGGCATGTTGAGTGTTGCTGTGCGATGATTATTTATTGATCATTTGTTGATCAAAGCGTGGCTTTGTGAAAAAGCGTAGCTTTGTGGACGAGACTTCGTCGGACCTCACACCCCGGAAATGATCGAAACAGGAATATACGGCAAGGTTATGAGGGTCGCGCCCTTTAGGGTATGTCATTTCCTTCTGGAAAAGGGTGGTGTCAGGTATGGAGCCCTGATTCTTAACCTATGTGGTTGCTCCAGTCTCATTTTCTGTTTGGTTGTTGCTTTGTGATCGAGGGCCCTCGGATAAAGGTCCCAAAGGACCGGGGGGTGGCATATTCGTGTAATAGTTACCTAGTTACAAAGGTAACCTGACCTTGTGTTGGCAGAGAGCTGGTTAAGTTCTCGGGACGTCCCGCCAGAGGCGATCCCATGTGGCAGTAGGAAGTTCCTTAGCCTGACCATTTGTTGGAAATCCAAAGAAACAATACGAGCCTTGTACGGTTTTAGTTGTAGAACCTGCCATTTAATATGGTAGCTATAGTAAGCATACTATAATGGAAACTATGCTGGCTAAGATTTATATTATACTTTTGAAATGGGTTTCCACACCTTGCACTTATAGTAATAATATCAAAGAAAATTTGCGTATCAAGAATGTTTGACTATCATAAGGAGAAATCTCCTCCAATTCTGCGTTTGCATTGTGTGCGTGCGGGGAGGCCTTATGGTAGTTTCATTTTCCAAAAGCATTGCAGATATTTTTCACTTCCCTTGTTATTGTTGTTTTAAAAGATAAATAACTTCTTTAGTTCTCACACCAGTCCCATGACTGATCTGGAGTTTATTGTTCTCTTCCTAAACTCTGGGTGCCCATAATTTTCCACACGGGCAGCCTAGAGTCAGGTTATCAGGTCATTCCGGATTCAGAAGTGCTATGGAGCTCAAGTGGCAAGCTGGATGGCGAGACGTATTACTTGTATATGATATTATCTTTCCGCTGTAAATTCACTTGTAAGGACATGTTTGTATAACTGTCCATTGTTTTGTTATGTTGTATATTTCTGTTGTACACTCTGATGATGATGTGATGTAATGTAATAACTGAGACAGTTCTTTATTTTAAAGATTATTCATTTATCTATTGTATGTTCTTCCGCTGCGATATGTGAGATTCTGTTATTGTTTCTGTTCTATTTTCTTCTTCTATCTTTTTCTTCTACCTCTTCTTTTTAACCCTCATGGTTTGGTTTTCTGGCATCCGATTGCTCGGCAGTTGATACAGTGGACGTATTGATGTCGACTTTCGTGAGTCGAAAATCACAATCGTCACATTTGGTATCAGAGCATATGGTTAAGTGACAACCTTGGCTCTGTTGGGGATTACTCATTAGAGATAGAGTCAGCAGTACTCTAGAATGAGTTGAGTGTAATAATAGATATGAGAGTGTATTTGTTAGTGAATATGAACTTGTTTTGTATTGTGTTGACTTATCAGTTGATTGTTCATAGATTCTGGTCGGTGCAGTCTAGCTAACTGTTTCGATAGGGATTTCTAAACTCTTAAACGAGATAAACCGACATAGTATGGTTTTAAATTGGTAAATGAAATAATTTTACCTCAATTATATTTTATATATAAAGGAATAATTTTTCAAAATTATCAAAGTGTATGTAAAATTGAATTGTTTGATTGTTGAAAATGTAAGAAAATATATAAGTGAATCAAAGTTGTTCGAATAATATGAATAAAAACAACAATTGTGAAAGAATAAATTATATAAAAGCAACAATTGTATAAGTATAGAATTATAATTGAAATGATTTACAATTGTGAAATAATCTTGTATAAGTAAAGGGAAATAGTGAAATTATATAAGCAAGATTTATAAATGTGATTTATAAATAAAAGAAAATTTAGAAAGAATTTAAAGCACTGAATTCACTACTGTTGCTGGGAAATAATAAGGGTGATGACTGCAGCATCATCGGTATCATTTTCGAGTTTCTGTATGATGGATTTGCTACCATAGTAAATTGAAATTGAATTTTGTAGTGATAAACAAATTTGAAAGTAAAATCCAAGTTGAAATTAATGAATATAAGTTATCAAGTTTTGAACTTATAATATGAGATAATAAAGATTTAACTTTAGTAAAGTTGAAATAAATTTGAATTAGTATGATAAAATATATGATGTGAAATTTAACTAAAGGAAGTTAAATAAATTAAATCAGATTGGAAGTTGAATAATAAGTTGTATAATTTATTAAATGTGAAGATGTAAGTAAAACCAATTATTAAAATGGTTAAACAACTTTGTTAAGCAAAACGAGGTATGAATCTGAATAAGTGATGAAATTGACTTTGGTAAAAGTTAAATGGAATTTACTTTGGAGTTGGAATCTGAATTGGATTTATAAGTGGAAACTTGAAATGGAATATAACTTAAGTGAAGCTGAATGAAGTTGATGGTATCGAAGTAAAATAATGAAGTGAATTAAATGAATATGAACTCGAATTATATAAAGGAGATTCAACTTTATTTGTAAAATAAATTAGTAATTGAACTAATGAATCGAATATTAATCAATCGAATGTAATGAATTGATATAGAATAATAGATATAAGTGTTAATTCATTTAAATCTAATTGAATGTTAAACCAAATTGAAGCTAAACAAAGTGAATATGATTGTTGAATGTAAAGAGAATAAATTCGGTTGTATTGGATATACATTGGCTGTTAGATTATTGTTAATTGATTGAATAGAAATTCATATGCAATTGAATGAATAAAATTGAAAGCTAAAGCAATTAAATTCAAATTGGAAGTTAAGTAAATTTAAATTGAATAGAAATTGATTTGAATTGAAAGTGAACAAATGTGAATGTAAATTAGTGAATGTAAACTAATTGAAAATGAATAATTGAATGTCGTTGTATATAAATTGGTTGTAAACAATTACAAGTAATGTGGAAATCATGTAAGTTGTTTATAAACCTTGCTTAGTATGCGTTTCTTTTAATATGCATAGGTTGTAGTTGTTTAAAAGAGTAAAATGTTAATAACTTCCCATATATGTCACTTACATATTTAAATTGAGTAAGTACAGGTACCGGGGCTAATGTTTGGCTGGTTTTGGTTGCGCAAAATGCTTAATAAATAACTGCTTTGCTTAAAAATGCTAAAAGGTACGCCTACGCAATAAAAATAGGAAATATGAACTGTGTTTCTATTTTCCGACCGTGTGGGTCGATGTATATATATTTATATCTATTGTGATATTGTAAAAGCTCCTCCGTACAAAGGAGGTTATGGCGAAATTTTCTGAAAATTTAAGGCGTTGGAAAATTTTCGGGAAATTTTGGAATTTTTTTTTGTGAAAACTAAGTTTTGATTTAAACTTAAAGGTTAAACGATATAGTTGGTTTGGAAAAGATAACTATATATATGGATTTGAAAATATTAGTGAAGTTTTGTAAGAGGTTTAACTATGGATTTTGAAAAAGTTAAACATTTAAATGAATTTGAAACTTAATTTGAGTGAATTGTTTTGAAAAAAAAATTAATGAATTTGGGGCATTTTTCTTACTTGGTAATTTCGAGGACGAAATTCTTTTAAGGGGGAAGATTGTAACGACCAAGAATTTCTGTCATTTAAAATTCAGATATTTAATTGATTTTAAATATCAACAAGTAAAACTTGTAAGTCGAATAAATTATATTTCGAATATTTGGATTAAATTGGATAATTAAATCGATAATTTAATATTTGAAATTACAGAATTTTTTTGGAAATTGGGGTTTAATGTGAATAAAAATGATTTATAAAGTTATATTAAATCATATTGGAGTTGGAACAATGTTTGTGAACTTTTAAAATTGAATTAAAAGTTAAATTGTAGAAATTGAATATTTTAATATTTAATCGACTAGTGAAAATAGTCATTTTTCAAACAGACTCGGATTTCGACAAAACCAGTTTCATCGGATCCGTAATGTTATATTATTGTAAGGTTTCCAATTTCGTGTCAACTGGATTTATGGTTTGTCCGGGGCAAGCCAAAACGCATAGAAATTGGTTTAATCGATTTAATTTAAATTTGATCGTTTATTTCCGTAACTCGCACATATGATCGAATTAGCTTCCGAAACACGTTCCATTGTGTCCGGAACGTGGGGTAAACCCTCGAAACGTCGGTCACCGCGCGAGATTTGGAGTTCGGAAAAATACGATGAATAGTGTTTTGTGAAAATTTCTATAAAAGGACCCATCCTCTTTCTATTTACACTCAAAACCCTAACCCTAGTTATAGCCGCCAGTTAAAAATTTAATGGCCAAAAACATTCATTCTTTTCTCCTCCAAATCTCTTAATCCATCAGCTTTTAGCAAAAATCATCAACTACAAAATTGAAGAGCTCAACGAGCACTAGCTATCCAACGGTCAAGATCGGAAACGGAGCCACGGATCAACGGAAATTCTCGCTCAAAGGCGGAGCAGTCGCGCACGTTTTTCGAGAGAGATGGGGGACCGAGCTTGACCGGATTTGGGTCGTGGGTGGAGTAGTGGCGCGCGCACGTGATGGTGGTTCCTAACCGTCGTCAAATCGATCGAAGTGGTCGTGTGTATTAGGGTCGCAAATATGGGTTCGGTCGCGTGGAAAATACTGGGAAGAAGGAGAAGATGACACACGACTCTAATTAGTTAAGGTTTTAAAAGAAAATAAAAGTGTATATATATATTTAAATTCGTCAAATTTTGTAATAACATAACTTTTTGATACGAGGTCGAAAACGCACGAAACGAATTGCGTTGCAATCGTATGGACGAGCACTAAGCAATGGAGCTAGTTTGGAGTCGTTTGGAGCTAGTGATAATTTTGGATAAAATTAAACGCGTGTTTAATTTTATTTGAAACAAAACGCTACAACTGTTATCGGAAACTCAAGGTGAGAACTTCTCACTCAATCGAGTTGTTTCGATTTAAATTTTAAATAGTTAGATTTAAAATTGCTTGATTGTATGCTTGGATGATAAATTATTATCTATTGTTTTGAAATAGACCCTATACGCCGTATATTAAGCGGATGTTATTTATTAAACACATATACCGCGATAATTCCATCTTGATTGGAATTGTTATTATATATGTACTTGGAGTTGATTTCCCGCATTATATAGCGAATGAGACCTTATTGTGCCGCATAATAGCGGATAATATTTTATAAATCCCATATACCGCGATATTTCACCTCGAAGTGGAATTGGTAACATCTTTGGATGCAGGGAAACAGGTTGGAGGGATCCAACTGGATTCCTTAAACATTTGAATTTATTTCATATGTTGTGTGTTGGTTGATTTATAATCTGTGTGATTATCTTTGTGATTGTGATTGTTGAAGGCTATAGGTTAGCCGAATATATTTTTGGTATCATTGGATACCGAAAATAGATAAAAATTGGATTTTTTTTTGAAATTTCAAGCTGAAAGTTTATCGTAAAAATTATTTTTGAGAATTGGATAAGTTAAAAAAAGGAGTTTTAAAAAGACAAAGTTATTTTTGAACCATATTGAATAAAATTCCAAATTACGGGAAAAAGGGCTAAGTAAGTGGATTTCGATTTATATTATTATAAGTTGAAGAAATTTATTTTAAAAAGAAATGGTTTTGTAAAATCATTGGAAATTTATTAAGCAGAAATTAATTGGTTTTGATAATTAATTAAGAATAATTAATCAAGTACTAACTATTAATTAAGAGTTAATTAATGGTCAATGAAAGGATAATTTATTAAATGTTTTTATAATTGATTGGCTATTGATTTACCATAACTAACAAAATTTATTCATAGAAATTTATTTGATTTAAATTAATGAGATGATTAAATTTATCCTACTTATGGATGTTTGAATTATATTGGATGTCGAATTGTTTGATATCTTTGATATGTGATGCTTTGTGATATATCCTGATGTGTGTTGTGATATGTAATTTTTTTATCTATGATATATATATCTGTAGTCTGTGAATGAAAGGTAAGCGTTATAGGTATACGGCTTATCAAATATATTGTTATATTTTGATCTGTGATGGATGAATGTTGTTGCACTATTGTGTTAAAACCTTGGACTACACAATACACACACAAAATGTGGATTTCACGTGGAAATCAGTTAAGTCACAGATTTTTGACAATTCTAAAGATTAAATTTTTGAATCCAAATTAGTTTTGGAATTGGAATTGAAAGTTTTTGAAAATGAATTTCAAAAATAAGAGTTATTTTAAATACTTAATAAAAATTGGAATTTAAATCATTTGATTTAAATTTTGAATTCAATATTTGAAATTGAATTCAATGATTTGGGTACTATGGTCTAAAAGATTGTACAAGTTATAAAAAGGTGTTTATATGGGTTTTTAACCATTTAAAATATGGTTTTGGAAATTTTAAATTTAAATCCAAGTTTATACTTGAGTGGCTTTAACTCATGAAAAATTGTAATCAGTTTTTCCCAAAACGAAAACCATCTGTTTTCAAATAATAATAGCTTTCACATAAGGGAAGAAATTCCCATTTGTGTTAAAAGAATGTAAATTTGAAATTAAACTGTTTTGAAGGCTATGAATTAATCTTTGTGAAAGGTTGTTGAACTTGACTTGAAATAAAAGAGTATTTCAAATGGTGTATCTTTTATATTATAAAAGACTTGAATTGTGAATAGTTTTGAAAGCTATAAGTTAAATCTTGATTTAAGATTTAATGAGTTAATCCAATCGAAATGGAAATTTATCTGGGAATCTGGGAATAAATCTTTGTGAAACTGGGTAAACTTTGTGAAGTAAATCTTTTTGCTTAAAGATTTAAAATGGTAATTTGTTTAAACCATTTGAAAGAAAGGTTTTGGGTAATAAGTTATGACTTAATTGAAATCCCAATATTCATATATTTTAAAAATATTGCGTTCACTATTAGGATTAGCCGGGAGAGGACCTTTGTATCATATAACCCATTTCGAATAAGTGATACGACGTAATGGATAGCATTGAAGACCGGTGGTGAAGACCGGCTATTTGTGAAAATAATAGGATGACCTATCGATTGTCTCTGCACCGTTAGCTACGGTATGGAGATTTCCTTTGTGATGGGAAATTCGATCGGGATAGTGAATACCCGGATTGCAAGGGCTTCTTCGGAAGTGCCTTCAGTTCTGTTTAAACCCAGAACAGACTTGTGTGGTTACGTATCTGACATTACATTTTGAGATATAAAGCAGATTTCTTTCGAATACATTTCTGTTGGTGGCGAGAATTTATTCTCTTAGCTTAACACCCTTCTCTGAGACATACGAGCTCAGAGGTTTTGTAGTTGAAGGTTATCAGCGATATGCTCCCAATTTGGTAATGTGGCATGTTGAGTGTTGCTGTGCGATGATTATTTATTGATCATTTGTTGATCAAAGCGTGGCTTTGTGAAAAAGCGTAGCTTTGTGGACGAGACTTCGTCGGACCTCACACCCCGGAAATGATCGAAACAGGAATATACGGCAAGGTTATGAGGGTCGCGCCCTTTAGGGTATGTCATTTCCTTCTGGAAAAGGGTGGTGTCAGGTATGGAGCCCTGATTCTTAACCTATGTGGTTGCTCCAGTCTCATTTTCTGTTTGGTTGTTGCTTTGTGATCGAGGGCCCTCGGATAAAGGTCCCAAAGGACCGGGGGGTGGCATATTCGTGTAATAGTTACCTAGTTACAAAGGTAACCTGACCTTGTGTTGGCAGAGAGCTGGTTAAGTTCTCGGGACGTCCCGCCAGAGGCGATCCCATGTGGCAGTAGGAAGTTCCTTAGCCTGACCATTTGTTGGAAATCCAAAGAAACAATACGAGCCTTGTACGGTTTTAGTTGTAGAACCTGCCATTTAATATGGTAGCTATAGTAAGCATACTATAATGGAAACTATGCTGGCTAAGATTTATCTTATACTTTCGAAATGGGTTTCCACACCTTGCACTTATAGTAATAATATCAAAGAAAATTTGCGTATCAAGAATGTTTGACTATCATAAGGAGAAATCTCCTCCAATTCTGCGTTTGCATTGTGTGTGTGCGGGGAGGCCTTATGGTAGTTTCATTTTCCAAAAGCATTGCAGATATTTTTCACTTCCCTTGTTGTTGTTGTTTTAAAAGATAAATAACTTCTTTAGTTCTCACACCAGTCCCATGACTGACCTGGAGTTTATTGTTCTCTTCCTAAACTCTGGGTGCCCATAATTTTCCACACGGGCAGCCTAGAGTCAGGTTATCAGGTCATTCTGGATTCAGAAGTGCTATGGAGCTCAAGTGGCGAGCTGGATGGCGAGACGTTTTACTTGTATATGATATTATCTTTCCGCTGTAAATTCACTTGTAAGGACATGTTTGTATAACTGTCCATTGTTTTGTTGTGTTGTATATTGTTGTTGTACACTCTGATGATGATGTGATGTAATGTAATAACTAAGATACTTCTTTGTTTTAAAGATTATTCATTTATCTATTATATGTTGTTCCGCTGCGATATGTGAGATTATGTTATTGTTTCTGTTCTATTTTCTTCTTCTATCCTTTTCTTCTACCTCTTCTTTTTAACCCTCATGATTCAGTTTTCTGGCATCCGATTGCTCGGCAGTTGATACAGTGGACGTATTGATGTCGACTTTCGTGAGTCGAAAATCGCAATCGTCACATTTCCTCTTTCATATGATGTGCTTTTGGGTTGCTCTTTTGCTTTTGTTTTGTACAGAGAGTGAAAACATCCATGCGTGCACATACTTTTGTTCATGTTTGCAAAGGTAAAGGAAGGGAATAAAAAAGAAAAGAGTTGTTGTCTATAAATTTAATGCCAAACACATCAACATTTAATGCAAAGAAATCAATACTCAAGTCCAGCTACGTGTACATGCATGCGCAAGCAAAGAATGTAATGATTACCTATTATCAGATATTTTATAAAAAAAGTGTCAGGGCACGATGCTACATCATATTCCAATCGCGTGTGGGCCGCAAACGACCGAAATAAAAATATGATCGTGCAACAATGTTACGCGACCACAAAACAAGAATAAAATAGACAAGTTGACTTATTCTATCAATTTTCGAAAGTACCGCCGTTTGGCGCAAAACGCGTCAAACGAAAATATTTTTATTTTCCAAATTAAAAATTATGGAAAAATTCAATAAATTAAATTAAATTGACGTCATCAAAATCAAATCTACATTTAAAATGTATATTTTATTATAATTAAAATTCAAATTCGAATATATTTATATAAATTAAATATGCAAATTTGATGGCCCAAAATACGGGTCGTTACATTTTTTCCCCTTTAAAGAATTTCGTCCTCAAAATTCCAAAGACGAAAAAATATAATGAAAGCCAAACAATCAACAAAAATAAAGCACGTCAAAAATAGTTATCACCCATAACCCCGGACGGAGGTACGGTGCCTTATCCTATACATTTTTATTTATCAAATTAAGGTAGTTTCATTTTAAAATTTCCTACGTTGATTTACTAACCTAGACAAATTTTACTTAGGCACCTAACCCAAGCTCTGATACCACCTATGACAACCACCTTCTCAACCCTTAGAAATTGACACTAATACATCCTCGGTATTCACGTGCCATAATTCCAAGTGCCGGAGAGGCAGATTATCATGGGGTCAAAAAATTAAAGATAGAAGATAGAAAATAATAGAATTTCACATCGTATTCAACACATAATTATACATATGAGTAGTACATGCAATTACTCCAAGTTGTTCCATCTAAGTTATGACAGGTACTAACCCAACTAGGACAGTTATAACGACCTATCCTTACAGTGCTGGTAAATATTAATACATAATACAGACACAGCAGAAAGTGACAGACGACTTTAATAAAAGACCCAAAATGCTCCATTCCAAATGCTCCAAGCTTACCTAACTAGTTGGCTGCCTAGGAAAATAGGGCACCCAAAGTTTAAGGGGAAAAGAAAATAACTCCAGGTCAGTCATGGGACTAGTGTGAGAAACTCAAAATACAATGTTTGAAAACAAAAGGTATCTCATAAGACCACGCTGCATATAAACATGGAAAGGGTTTTTACTTATGGTAACCAAAACATTTTCTATGCAGAATATGTGAATATTATTTTTTAATGA
Source organism: Allium cepa (assembly GCA_030765085.1). Taxonomy (NCBI): domain Eukaryota; kingdom Viridiplantae; phylum Streptophyta; class Magnoliopsida; order Asparagales; family Amaryllidaceae; genus Allium; species Allium cepa. Next base: position 1,053,082,741 of record CM060929.1, on the reverse strand, counting down.
CATTCTTTTGAAAACACTTTTCAAGTATGTATACATAATCTTAGCCGAAAGTGTTACATTATTACATTCCATGCAGATGGTTGCTATTGGACAAAAATCTGGTCGAATCAGGTTCTGCCATGCGGATGGTAGCAATTAGACCAAAATCTGGTCGAATCAGGTTATGCCATAGTTGATAAGGTGGATTCCTATTGGACCAAAATGTGGTCGAATCAAATTAGGCCATCAAGATGTTTTCTATTGGACCAAAATATGGTCGAATCAAATTAGGCCATCAAGATGTTTTCTATTGGACCAAAATGTGGTCGAATCTGGTTAGGCTGTAGGAAATGAGTGAAGTAACCTTTTCTTTACCTATAAATAGCCAAGTCCATATCTCATTTTAATTCATTCACAAACTAAAGAAAAGAACTAAAACTCATTATCAATGGTGAAGTATTCCAAGTCTCCATCAAAGCAAATAGTTTAGTGAGTATATTCCTTGTTTTCATAGTTTAGTGAGTACATTCCTAGACTATCATATGCTATTGGATGTTATATATGTTTGATTTTGATTATTGATGATGGTTTTTTAATATGAATATTGAATATATATGCAAGTCGCGGAAATACACGTCGATAAGCACAAAGGAAATCACTTTCCGTTATTTGATGGATTAGTGTATATGGAATGTTAAACCTCTTTAAAATTGTTTAAAAATATGAAATAAATTCTAATAATATTGAAAATGTTTTAAAAGTGATTTGAGTTATAAAAATGAGTTTCCAAATGATAAAAATAGAAGTCATTTTGATCAATATAGCTTAAAAAGCACTTTCCGCAGCACTTTCCCACAACACTTTTGTATAACTTTTGAAATGTAGTTTTAAACGCAATCGTTCATTTTCAAATATTTTGTAAATATTTTCAAATGATTAATAAATTATTTTAAAGATGATTTGAAAGATTTATGGAGTAGTTAAATATTAAATGATTTAGAGTTGATTAAATTACTTGACTGCCTTATGAGTGTCAGAGAGATAGTGTCTAGGCTTGAGTTTGGAAAACCAGTTTCCTGCTCTCCCTAGCTACCGGACTGGCCCGACGGATGGGATAGTAAATTTTATTTACTCGGATCAAAATTTTCCAAAGTTGAAGGATCTAATTCTCCAGATATAAATAACTTGAATTTTATGGAGATAATCTACTTACACTCGGTGTTAAGGCCCGAAGAGGGAGCTCATACTATTCGTGGAATTTAAAGGTGCTTTCACTGTTATTCCACCCATAGTATTTGTTGAATACGAAAACTGATATTAAGTAGAATTAGATGATTTCTATAGCTTATGCTCACTTAACATTTACTGGTTTTTGTTAACATCCTAAGAACATGCTTTTAACCGAATTAAAATTATGAGTTTTGAATTAGGAAATCTTTGTTAAGATTTAAATGAAATGAATTGGAAATATTTTTCTAAGTAAAATATGAAAGGGTTTGGAATTATTCCACGATTTAAAAAGTTTTAAATTAACCAAAAAGATTTGATAAATGAGGCTTGATGATTCCATATACCTTAAGAAAGATAAAGAAATATTTCAATGAATATATCTCTAAGATATATCTATGTATGAATAGAAATTTGAATTAAAATGAATGATGATTGATAATCACTTATAAACTTAACATCTTTTTAATCGATGATTGGTTCGGAGGAACCGGGGTCAGATTTGGGTAATTCCTATCCGAAGACCACTTCTAACCAATTTATGTATTCGGAGTGAAGACATGGATACGATGTTAAGGATTTTCATAATGAAGGACTGCTTGTTTATCATTTGGGGATAAATTCCCAATATACATATAGTAGTAATCTCTTTGTTATAAAATATCCAATGCAAGGACAAATTGCTACTTATCTTAGGAGTAACTCCCGACAGGATGTAGTAGGAGAGTGCCTTCGGTTTGTCCTGTTCCTGGATAACTTGCATGGACGGATGTCTGACATTGCAATTGTAGTCACATTGGTTGATTTCTATGAACGTATCATTTGATTATTGGTAGAGAAGGCAACTTCTCTTAGCTTAACACCCTTTTGGGAGACATATGAGCTTAGATATTATACGTTTGTAGAAATTAGTTCTATGATTATGGATTAGCAATGTGGCATTCAAAGTGGAATGTGTTATGATTAAGGTAATCGTTACCTCGAGCCTCACCATCCAGAAATGAAAAAAACAGGGTAGATGCGGCAGAGCTAAGTGGGCCACTCTCATTAGGATATAGTCATCACCTTTCTAGATATATTTATTCCCGCTATGACGTCGAGTTTTAAATTAACGTGGTGTATGCAAAGAGAGCTCTCGGGTAGGTTGGGAATGACTGGGGTGATGACATATTCGGTACTATCTATGGTAAAGGTAGGCCGGTTCTGTAAGAGATTTGAGCCTCAGGTGCATTTGTTTAGAGATGTTCTATCGGAAGGTAGTCTCTTACCTTGTCATTGTATGGAAATCCATTCTCCAATAAGTGTCTTTGGATTTGATTATAAAGCCTAGTATGCTGGAATTTAATAATGTAACAATTTTGGCTAAGGTTATGTATACTTACTTCAAAAGTGTTTTCAAAAGAATATCATTAAAAATAATATCCACATATTCTGCGTAGCAAATGTTTTTGTTATCATAAGAAAAAAACCCATTCTGTGTTTATGTGCGATGTGCTCTTATGAGATACCTTTTGTTTTCAAACATTATATTTTTAGTTTCTCACACCAGTCCCATGACTAATCTGTAGTTTATTTTCTTTTCCCCTTAAACTTTAGGTGTCCTATTTTCTTGGGAAGCCAACTAGTTAGGTAAGCTTGGAGCATTTTGGAATGGATCACGGAGCATGGAGCATTTTGTATCTTTTGTTGTAGTCATCTGTCACTTTTCGTTTTGTCTGTATTATGTATTAGTATTTATCAGCACTGTAAGGATATGTCGTTATAACTATCCTAGTTGGGTTAGTACATGTCATAACTTTGATGGAACAACTTGAGGTAATTGCATGTACTACTCGTCTGTATAATTATGTTTTGAATACGATGCGAGATTTTATTATTTTCTATCTTCTATGTTTATTTCTTTACCCCATGATAATCTGTCTCTCCGGCACTTGGATTTATGGCAAGTGAATACTGAGGACGTATTAGTGCCAATTTCTAAGGGTCGAGGAGGTGGGTCATCACACAGATGAGGTAAGATAACTATATGTATTTGTTGAGCAAGATCAAGGTACATATACTATACTTAGGCCATAACCATATGGTAGGTATGGGTATTAATCTCTTTTGATTTACTGAGAAAACTCAAGGTCAAAATCAGATTAGAATAAGGAAAAACAGGTTAGGAGTTGTATATGATACAACCGATAAGGAGTCATCCATCGTTTATGGGGGCTATGAATTGTTGAGCAAACTCAAGGTCAGAATACCAAAACAAACGAGTCCTAACACCCACAAGTGAAGTTATAAGACATCTATGTTTCATCTTAGGGTTGGAAAAATATAAAAGACTAGTGGGAGACTTATTAGAAAAATGAAATGGTAACATTTAACCTTTCTTATATTGTAAGAGCATATGCTATATAATGTTATAATTATCTGCAATGATAAATTTATGCATTTAATATGATTGACAAAACGTTTGTCAATTAACATATATATAAAAATTGAATTGAAAGTTGACAAATAGAAATATAATATATACTTACTACTAATTCTAATTGCATGTTATATAATGTTTCCATACCCATGCGAGTACCTAATTTTAACTGCTTAATACATTCGTAAGTTGTTCACTTATATGTTTATTTGGTTTAGACCGTGTATTTCATTTTATGAGTTTTTGAACTTTAAATTCAATTTAAGACTATAGATATTTGATCCATGTACTTTCACATATAAATGTTATATGGTGAGCAATCATAGTTTGTGGGGTATAATATTTCGATGAAGTTAGTTCATTCGAAGTAAGCCAATAAACAGTATTTTAAGATCATGTGCTCAACTTAAATGATTTCAAAAGGTTCATATTGTGTTAATGTAACACAAACCATAAACTACAAGATACATCTAAGAACTCGATCGTTGACATGTCATTTTGATCGGTTTATATAAGGTGCTATTTGATGTCTTAAATGTTAAGTATAATCGAATGCGCTATGTAAAAGGTTTGTTATGATATTGTAATAAAGTTATCTTTTGAATAGTTTGAACATTTAAAAGAAAACAAAAGTATAAGAATAGATGTAATTTAAGATAAAGTTGGAATGAAGAGAATGAATTGTCACTTCTACTTCATAGAGAAATATTGGAAACAAGAATTGTAATAATAACTGACACTTAATAGAAATATGGAATATGATTTTTATTCCGACATGTATTTTCATATAGAAAATTATTTTCTATAACATTTATTTCTTTGAGTTCAAGATATTTGATCAAAGAACTCTTCTTTGTAAACTAGTTGCGACATATGAAATAACTAAACAATATTAACAATATTAAGTGAATAGTGGACCTCTAAATTTAGTACGCTATTATAGTAATGGTAGAAATAGTGGGAGCATGCCATATAACACCTAATGATTATATCACATTACGGAAACTATTTTCGTAAATTGTACCGAACATTATTTGTGAAATAATATTTATTTTTGGTATTGACTAAAAAATATATTTCAATATATTTCAATATGAGTACTATGAATATTCATTATGAAATAGAACTATATTATGGAATTTGTTTTCATAGTAAAAGTGATGCAACCAAAATACATATGTATATAATATTATTTACGTTTTTTTTTGAATTATAGACTAAGCCGTTGTTTTGAGAAATAATATTAATATATGATTATGAATCATATGATACAGGTTAATTATATCTCAAACAATTAATGGCTATGCACCCATTCAGTGGGAGCATCATAAGAGTTGATGAACTCTTTGAATTAATACATATTGATGTATGCAATCACAGTCTATTAATACCAAAAGGGTTCCACATACTTTGTTATATTCATCGATGATTTGTTACCAACAGGAACATGTGTATTAGATAAACATGTAGTAAGTTTATGATAAAATCATAGAATATAAAAGAAAAGTAAATAAAATAACATGTAATAGAACAAAATGATTTGATATGGTCGAATAAGTGAGTATGCTGGAAAGAGTTCCAAATGTACTTAAAAATGAGTATAAATTTAATCTCAAAATCATTCCTCTATGTGACACATAATGATGCATCGATAAGGACTAATTAGATATTTTTAGGCAATTTACGATTAATTGTGGGTGAAGTTGAGTTAGTTTCTTTCTATAAGGTCATGTACTTAAGATTAGTATACAAGGTTGATATTATTTCATCTAAACAACAGTTTACAAAATCATACAATATAAAGGTCTATAAGAATTCCCAAAATATCCTAGGCCAAGGAGTTGGAAGGTTGTGCAAGTCGAAAGATTCGTAATAATTGTTCATGAGGGATCTTGTATGAATCCCTATTCTATTTGCACTAAGAAACAAATTTTGTTTCAAGATATCTCAACTTCATTGTGAAGGAATTTCTTTGAGAAATTTTTGGTAGTTAAATGGAATTGGATCTGATCCATAAACAGAACTGATTATATGAGATGAAGTGAAATTAACTAACCTAAATGAACATATAGCACTAGAATGTCTAATAAGTATTCTCATACATCGAAGAGAAACTATGATTTTTTTATTAATGTCAAAAATATACATTATCCTCGATTGTTCAATTAAACCATTAAGATCGTTGACTCTATATGGTATGATATGCAGATCTGAAGGAATTCCAAGTAAGCTATCAAAATATGATTTTGGTGGTCGTAACCAAAGAGATGTGATCCATTGGCCGAGATTGTAAATAAGCAATATTGATAAGAATAATATCACAAATTTCAATTGTTGAAATTAGCAAAACATATTCAGTATTCAACACGCTCGAGTTAATTCAGATTTACTCATAAAATTATCGCTCGATAAGACTTAATGTTTGGTACTTATGTATTGAAATAGAAAATTCTAAATAATGATTTAGAGCAAGTCGTTTACATATATTGACCAAAAATGTCTCGAAGTCAGTGGGAGCGATATTGGGTTTGTGAGTCATTGGATATGATCCAAGAAATGATACGAATGTATCATTTTATAAGCATCAAGATTGAATAATTATTTTGATATAAACATCAAGTAGTTTGATTTTCAATCAAAGTGCAGAGTAAGCGTGTGTTCTTAAGAAAGAACATTAAAAGGTACATTGATATTTCTAAACTATAAGTAAACAACACGTTGTTGATTTTAACAATATGCTTGTTACCCCTCCTTTTGGTCAGGGACGGGATATAAATTAATTGGCTGAAAAGGATGGATATCTGGATCGAAAATCGATTGGAAACAAGGCTATGATCCATACCATCAAAATTGGACTAGGGTCCAATTAAGGTGGGATCGATTGGGAATGACGAATAAGGGTTGGAGAAGGTACCTTTCAAATTTCAGGTCAAACAGAGTTCATATGCTTGAGTTAAGGATGGATCAAGGTTCATGGAAAACTGGTTCATATCAGTAATTTCGTATCAATCAAAACGGATGTGGACTTCGGATCGATAGGTTTCGTATTGATAAAATGCGCATCATTTGGTTGTACGTAGCAAAAGTACGCCGCCGCACTTCGTATTGATCAAGGCTGGGATCGGTACAAAAAATGAAGCAGTGGTCACAAAAGGTTTGGATGAGCATCTCGTATCGATCTGATTATGATTGATACGAAGGACACACATACAAGTGACAATATTGGATAATAGTCTTGTTCGTATCGATCGATACGAACAAGACTTGCAAAGCTTAGATCGGTACGAACGGCATGGATATGAAAGGCAGAAGGCGTGTGTGTGGATCAGTACGAAGAAGAGTTAGTGGATGGATATGAACAGAATATACCGATGGATATGAAGGGTGGCTACATTGGATGGATCCGAAGGCACACTTCGTATCGATAGATACGACCAGGTCAAGGGAAGAAGCGCACGACATGGATCACTGCGTGAAGCTCGGATGGATACGAAGGCTATGGCTATGGCATGGGACTGATGGACACAAGTGATGGAGGAAAATTGGTGGATACAAAATTCATGGATACGAAGCCTTCATTCTACTCACAAATACAAACATGGATCGATCATAACTCTGATTCTACAAGTCCAAATGCTATGAAATTTTCACAGTAGCTTGCTTATTCACTCAAGGACGTCCATGATCGATCTTAGCTTGATTGGACCATTTTTGGATCAATAGAAATTGTATTTGGATCAATCGAGATCGATCACAAATGACCTCGGATCAATCTGGTGGGCCCACCTACGCACGAGAAGTGGTATTCCAGGTTTTGGGGTGGATATTTTCAAATCTACACCTATAAGTAGTACATCCATGGCAACCAAAGAGGGATCTTCTTCTACTTTCGTAGGCGAAACTCTGCCATTTTGTTTACTGATCTCATAGGCTTGTAACTGTAATCTCAATGTAAAAGGAATAAAAGGATTGATTCAAAATGGATGTAGGTTGGAGATAGTCGAACCACTATAAACCTTGTGTTTTTTGCTTTCTTACTAATTTTAATTTTGCTATTTCTTCATTTTTAATCTCTACTTTGTCTAGATCCGAGATCTGTGTTTGAATATTGTAGATCTATGTGTAAACATTGGTGCTTCCATGACTTTCGGGGTTCGTAACCAATTTTGGTGCAAACACTTTGATGCTTTCACAGAGAAGGACTAGCATCCGCTACACCAGATTTGAAGTTCAAATTTGGAAAGCTAAAGGATCAGATCTAGAAGGAACCATGACCAAGTAATCAACAAGGGAACAGAGAACGTAAAGGAGGCCACTTTAGGAGCTAATCAGTCCTCAGTTTTCATCACCAAAGACGAGATGAAGATGATGATGGATGATATGCAGGAAGGGATGCGGAAAAGGTATGAGGAGATGATGCAGAACTTATTCCAACAAGTTGGACAAGATGGAGTGCATAATCAAGAGCATGCAACTATAAGAAATGCTGGAAATAGGTATCACAAAACTGGAGCAGCAGAAGCGGAGGCAATTCAGAATTAGGACCGAAAACGCAGCAAACATGATGCAGGATAGGGCAAGACCATCAGGAGCATCTCCTGAGCTAGAGGCACACCCTTGGATCATGTTGACCCAATTACAGGCAAGATACTAGGCAGTACTATGCAATTTGGCATTGAAAGAGGAATGGATGCTCGTCAGAGGAGCGGATTCCCTCGCGGAATCGGGGGTCAGGTAGGAGATCACAGACAGAGGCTACCTGATGCAGCGTAGGAAGCGAAATCGATGATGTAAATCGAATCCGTCCAAGATCTCACACGATTAGTGGAAATAATCGGTGAATCGATGATAAATCGATGGATTTAAGAATACCCAAATGCCCAAATCCGTTGATCACGAAGATACCGGATTCTAGCAATCTTCGACGCGTTGATCGCGCACGATACCGTGAGATAAGATCTACAATTCTTCGAACGTTGATCAAGCGCACTTGATTCCGTGAATTAGCTTCAACAATCGTTGATTCTAGCGCACTCGAATGCCGAAGTTGGAGATAGGAGTTAACACTCAACTACCAATTTCAATGGAGGCACAAAGCACAAACCAAATTTTATTCACGTCCCTATTTATAGGGTTACAACTCACACTAGGTCGTTCACGACCTAACACCACGCGACCTACGACCTAATACAGAAGCACGCGACTTAACAACAAAACGCAATACAACACATATCCGACCTAACATACAGCAAATACAACAATGCGACTCAACGTATATACATACGACCCAATATATACAACACAGCAACAGACAACACGAGTTAAGAAAATCTCATCATGCGCGATCTAACAATAAACGACCTTGTGACTCAACAAAGAAACACTTCACGTGACCTAAATACTGCGGCTTAGGAATCTCTTCAACATATTGGCTTGAGTGACCTACCAGAATGCGTCATATCTTGTCAACGATTTAAGGTGAAAGCGGCATAAGAAATCTTCAGCGACTTAAGCTTCTTCGCGACCTAAGAATCAGGACATAAAGATTCTGGAGCTCGCGACCTATGGTGGAAGGTTAGGTCGTTGTACGACCTAAGGGTTTTTGGAGTAGCTGCTTCCTCGCGACTTAGGGCTTCGCGATTCTTTTCGGTGCGCGCTGCATCATCATTTCCTTCTATCTCACTATCCTGTAACCCGTTAGGTCGCACACGACTTATGAGTTCGCTAGGTCGCTCGCGACCTAAGGTACCATCAGGTTGGGCTGCATCATCCTCCCCTGGTTGGGAAAAATTCGTCCTCGAATTTAAAAGTTCTTTCCTATTAGATTGTTCATCTCCATAATGAGGTATAAGATGCTTAACATTAAACACGTCAGAAGTGTACACATCCTCCGGCAGCTTCAACCTATAAGCATTTTCATTGATCCGTTTCACAATCTTTACAAGACCAATCTTTCGAGCTTTAAGTTTATTGTATGCTCCCACTGGAAAACGATCCTTCGTTAGTATAGCATATACTAAATCTCCTTCATTAAATTCAACACTTTTTCGCTTCAGATCCGCAGATCGTTTATACTTCTCATTCGTCTTCTCCAATCGTTCCTGAATGACTCTATGGCATTCTGTCAATCCATCAACGAAATCAGCAGCCCGCTTAACTGTCCCCTTCGGTTGTGGCACTATCGTTAAATCCAACGGCCCCTTTGGCGAGATTGAATATATAATCTGAAATGGACTGAAACCCGTACTACGGTTGATAGCATGATTATGAGCAAACTCCGCTTAACATAACTTCGAATCCCAACTCTTCAGATTGTCCTTCACAAGACACCGCAATAAATTTCCCAATGATCTATTCACCACCTCTGTTTGCCCATCTGTTTGCGAATGATAAGCGCTACTAAAACTCATCTTCGTTCCAACCATCTTCCATAGACTCAACCAAAAATGACTTAAAAATCGCGTATCCCTCTCTGAAACTATAGATTCTGGTAAACCATGCAAGCGATAGATCTCTCTAAAGAATAACTGTGCTACATGGACTGCATCTGCCGTCTTCTTACAAGCAACAAAATGTACCATCTTCGAGAAACGGTCCACTACAACATAGATAGAATCATTTCCCTGTTGAGTCCTCGGCAAGCCCAACACAAAATCCATACTTACATCCACCCACGGTTTTGGAGGAAAAGGTAAAGGCATATATAATCCCGCATTCGTAGCTGTTCCCTTTGAGACTTGACAAACATGACATCTCTGAACAAACTTTTCAACTTCTTTTCTCATTGACGGCCAAAAATATGACCTTGAGATCAACTGCAAAGTACGATCCCGACCAACATGTCCTTCTTCATGCAACTCTTTTACAATTTTCATTCTCAAGCTGCAATTTGGTACGCACAATCGATTTCCCTTGAATAAGAATCCATCTACCAATACAAACTCATCAGTACTCCCATCCTTGACTTTCTCAACAATCTTCGTAAAGTAAGAATCCTCCTCAAACAACTCTGGCAATAGTTCAAATCCTGTCACTTCAACCTTCATTGTCGTCAACAAATGATTCCTCCTGCTCAAGGCATCTGCTACATGATTCGTCACCCCTGATTTGTGCTTTACAACAAAAGTAAACTGCTGTAGATACGTGACTCATGAAACGTGCCTAGCTGAAATTTTGTCCTGCCCTTGCAAATGCTTCAAAGCTTCATGATCCGTATAGAGAACAAACTCCTTTTGAAACAGATAATGTCTCCAGTGCTTCACAGCTTGAACAATCGCGTAAAATTCCACATCATAAGTGCTATACTTCAACTTGGCTCCAGACAAATTCTCACTGAAATAAGCAACTGGTCTTCCACTCTGACTCAATACTCCACCAATCCCAACCTTCGATGCATCAGTATGTAACTCAAACAACAACTGAAAATCCGACAAAACTAGAATTGGTGCTGACGTCAAAAGTGTCTTAACCTTTTCAAAAGCTAACTCTGGTTCCTCTGTCCACACGAACTTCTTTCCTTTCATGCAATTGGTTACAGGTGCCATCACACTGCTAAAATGTGGAATGAATCTTTGATAAAAAGATACCAATCCATGGAAGCTCCTACTTCAGTAATTGCCTTGGGTTGTGGCCAACTCCTGACAGCTTCCACTTTACTTTCATCCACTTGAATACCTTCCTTCGATAGAACATATCCCAAAAAAAAACACTGTACGTCATGAACACGCACTTCTTCGTTGCTGCATAGAATTGCTCCTATCGTAGAATTAACAATACTTCTCGCAAATGTTGGATATGCTCTTCCATATTTCCACTATAGATCAAAATATCGTCAAAGTAAACTACTACAAACTTCCCAATGAATGGTCTGAAAATCTGGTTCATCACTCTCATAAAAGTACTAGGAGCATTTGACAAGCCAAACGGCATAACCAGCCATTCGTATAGACCCTCCCTAGTTTTAAAAGCAGTCTTCCACTCATCACCCGGTCTAATACGAATCTGATGGTATCCACTCTTCAAGTCAATATTTGAGAACACAACAGCTCCACTCAACTGATCAATCAAATCGTCGAACCTCGGCATAGGAAACCTGTATCTCACAGTGATCTTGTTCAGAACCCGACTGTCCGTACACATCCGCCAAGTCCCATCCTTCTTTGGTACCAATAAGGCCGGCACTGCACAAGGACTCAAGCTCTCCTGAACACGCCCCTTTTGTAACAACTCCTCCACCTGCCTTCTTAGTTCCTCATGCTCCTTAGGACTCATCCGGTAATGTGGCCTGTGAGGTAATACTGCTCCTGGCACAAGATCAATCTGATGCTGTATATCCCTCAACGGTGGTAATTCTTTGGGTAGCTCTTCAGGAAACACATCCTCGAATTCTTCCAACACTGGTTTGACTTCCTCTGGAACTACAACAGATTTAGTAGCTTCACGTCCAATCAACAAAAACACCTCTGAACTCTCCTCTACTTCTCCAACAAACTCCTTCAAAGTCAACAAAGTCTTCAACTCCTCAATCTCTTCTGACTTGCTCTCTCCTTGCTATTTCTTCTTTGGAACTAAAATGATCTTAACACCTTCAAACATAAAGCTGTAGCTGTTGGTTCGACCATCATGTTGCACTGCTCGGTCATACTACCATGGTCTTTCCAAAAGCAAGTGACAAACATCCATCTCCACCACATCACACCAGATCTCGTCTTTATACTTCTTCCCAATAGAAAATGGAACATGAACTCGCCTATCCACCTTCACCTCTCCTCCTTTCCTTAACCACGCTAACTTGTAAGGATTTGGATGCTTCTCCGTTTTCAACTTCAACTTTCTCACAGCTTCGGTAGAAATGATATTGTCACAACTTCCCGCGTCAATCACAACTTTACACACCTTCACCAGTATAGTGCATGTCGATTGAAAGATATTACTCCTCAACCAACTAGCCTCTTCTTCCTATTTCGGTGTCAAACATGATCTCCTCAACATTAGATTACATCCTTCATCTCCCGATGCGATATCCTGTTCATCCTCTTCAACTGGACTAGAATGACCTTCATCAACGTCCTCATCTTCAATCTCAACAATCATTGCCTGCTTCTTCGGCTTTAGACATTCATTGATCTTGTGGCCAAACTCTTGACAATTAAAGCACTTGATACTATTGTTGACCTTGGTATTTTCCACCTCATTGACAACCGGTTTAGTAACAGCCTTTGAAACAGTAGTATTGCTACTAGCTCCCTTTACTTGATTGTTGGAATTTGTAAACACACCACCTCCTTGTCTTCCCTGCTTCTCCCAAGCCAACGCTTTCTGGTGCGCTTCAGCCACAGATCTAGGGTCAAACATATTTACCATGTCCTGGATCTGGATCCTCAACCCTCCAATAAATCTAGCGGTCAACTGTTCTTCCGTCTCCATGATATCATTCCTAGCAATGAGTTGGTAAAATTCATCCGCATAATCATTAACTGACTTTGTCCCCTGCCTTATATTTTGTAAGCGTTGATACATAAGAGATTGATAATTGTAAGGTAAGAAAGTAGCTTTCATTAACTTCTTCATCTTCTCCTATGAAACAATCTTTGACTTCCCCATTATCTCTCATGTAAGTTTAGTCTGCTGCCACCATGCCATAGCTCTCCCTCTCAATCTCGTAGCAACCAACTTAACTCTGCGATTCTCGGGAACTTCTTTGAAGTCAAAAATTTCCTCAACATTTGAAACCCAATCCAAAAATTCCTCCGCAACCATACCACCCTTGAATTTCGGAAGCTCCATTTTCATCCCCGATTCCCATCTACGGTCATCTTCATATTCTCTAGCTCGACTCCACACTTGACCTCGATCTCAGTAATGAACACTTCCTCTATCACCATCAAACTCCTCATCAAAATCTGACGCATATCGTTATCAATCATGACCACCAACATCTCTACCACCGTCATTTCTTCGATCTATATTCCTCTGATCACGGTAATCCACATCTCTCTGATTTCGTTCATCAACATTCCTTTCACGATCGTCAATGTTCCTACGATCATGATCTCCTCTTCTCTCCCGATCCGACTGTGGTGAAACTCTGTTCCCCCCATGACTCGATTCAGGTGAAACCCTTCTTCTACTTTGATTCATTTCAAGCATCATTCTCTCCAATCGACCAATCCCTTCATTCAACTTCTCAGTGAAACTCTCGTTGATTCGTTGCTCCATTTCATCGGCCTCTTCTCTTCCATACAAAGCATTAATATTGCGATGACGTTGAGCTCGTCTCGGTGGCATGATTGAACTTCAAACAAATTCAAACACTTTCCAAACTTTGACCCAAAATGATATGGACCGAAACTCCCAACTTGTTGCAACTTCACGATGAACACCAACTTCTCAACAATTGCAAATCCGATCTCCAAACTTTAAATGACGCAAACTCCTTGTGATCTAGCTCTGATACCAAACTGATGCAGCGTAGGAAGCGAATTCGATGATGTAAATCGATTCCGTCCAGGATCTCACGCGATTAGCGGAAATAATCGGTGAATCGATGATAAATCGATGGATTTAAGAATACCCAAATGCCCAAATCCATTGATCACGAAGATACCGGATTCTAGCAATCTTCGACACGTTGATCGCGCACGATACCGTGAGAGAAGATCTACAATTCTTTGAATGTTGATCAAGCGCACTTGATTCCGTGAATTGGCTTCAACAATCGTTGATTCGAGCGCACTCGAATGCCGAAGGTGGAGATAAGATTTAACACTCAACTACCAATTTCAATGGAGGCACAAAGCACAAACCAAATTTTATTCAAAATTCAACCCCATACAAATAACCCAACACGTCCCTATTTATAGGGTTACAACTCACACTAGGTCGTTCACGACCTAACACCACGCGACCTACGACCTAATACAGAAGCACACGACTTAACAACAAAACGCAATACAACACATATCCGACCTAACATAAAGAAAATACAACAATGCGACTCAACGTATATACATACGACCTAATATATACAACACAGCAACAGATAGCACGAGTTAAGAAAATCTCATCATGCGCGATCTAACAACAAACGACCTTGCGACTCAACAAAGGAACACTTCACGCGACCTAAGTACTGCGGCTTAAGAATCTCTTCAACATATTGGCTTGAGCGACCTACCAGAATGCGGCATATCTTGTCAACGATTTAAGGTGAAAGCGGCATAAGAAATCTTCAGCGACTTAAGCTTCTTCGCGACCTAAGAATTAGGACATAAAGATTCTAGAGCTCGCGACCTATGGTCGAAGGTTAGGTCGTTGTACGACCTAAGGGTTTTTGGAGTAGCCACTTCCTCGCGACTTAGGGTTTCGCGATTCTTTTCAGTGCGCGCTGCATCATCGTTTCCTCCTATCTCACTATCCTGTAACCCGTTAGGTCGCACGCGACTTATTAGTTCGCTAGGTCGCTCGTGACCTAAGGTACCATCAGGTTGGGCTGCATCACTACTACTTGATGACAATGACAAGTTAGCGGACATGATCAAACGGGCTATGATAGGAGGATTGGTGAATAGAGATTTAGAGGATGTGAACATGAGCCCTTTTACTTCTACGATCAGGCAGGCTAGGAATCCACCGGATTTCAAACTACCAACGCTAGAGATGTATGATGGGAGAATAGATTTCGTTGTTCATTTGACAAGGTACATGAGACACGTGGAAGTACTAGGGGCATCAGAGGAAGTCATGGTGCGGTGATTCCCTTTGTATTTGATGGATATAGCAGCATTATGGTTCAGACAACTGGAGATTGACTCAATTGGCACTTGGATGGAGTTGATTGAGAGATTTATAAGGCAATTTTGGGTCTACATAGTGAGACCCAAGAATGTGATGACTTTGACGTAGATGAAGCAGTGGAAGGAAGAGTCATTTAGGGTTTTTTTTACCAGATTCAATGCAGCAGTGGCTTCAGTGGATCGATCCGATCCATCAATGGTTTTGATGGCAGTAGTCTCAAGAATTACGGATGATTCAGATTTAAAGATATCATTGGAGTGGGATCCACTGATGGATCTCGGGGAGTTTTACCATGAAGCAGAGTGGTTTCTAAGATTGGAAGATGTGAAGGCCAAAAGAGAGGGGAAAGAGGCTGAAGCTTATGTAGTTAAAGGTGGAGATCCACCAGGGAGGATTCAAACAAAGGCGATAGAGGCAAAAGGAAAATGAATGATAATGGAAACACTTTGAAAAGGAAATGGAGGGAATCAAAATTTTCTTCTTACACGGACTTAATTGAAACTCTGGAAATTATTTACTTGGATACTCGAGGGTGCCTTCGGTATCGAAGGCCAGCAAAAAGGGAACCATCTGAATACGAGCGAGCATCGGGAAAGCATTGCCTATTCCATGAGCTGGATGGGCACAACAGGATTGACTGCAGGTATTTGAAAGATATTATTGAGGAACATGTGAGGAATGGTCATTTGCAACAATACAGGAGGAATCGAGTTGTAGCAGTGGAACAAGAGTAGCCACCTTCCACCTTAAATGAAGATGGCATTGGATCTAGGCAACGTCATCAACTTGTTATCAGCTAGTTGGATTTATGGCTTTGAATGAGTAATAAATCCGAAGTGATGTGGCTAAGTGTGACGACCCGGAAATTTTTTACATTTGAAATGGAATATTTAATTAATTTTAAATATTTAGAGGTTATTTTAACTTGAATTTTGAATATAACTGAATTTGGTAATTAAATTATTTAATTTAATTATTAAAGTTGGGTAAAAATTTGAATCTTCAGTTTTAAGCTGAATAAAAAAATTTCAATGGCTTAGAAAATTTGTATTGATAATACTGAAGATAATGGAAGGTTCAGAATTTAATTTGGAAATGTTTTGTTCAGTTTTGAAATTTTATCGTTTAAATCGATATTTAAAAATAGCCTTCCGAGGCACAGTCTCGGATTTCGACGAAAGCTGTTCCATTGGATCCGTCATATTGTATTATTATCGGATTTCAAATTTCATATTGATCGGAATTGTTGTGTGAGCATACGATATATAAACGCGCTGAAAATTTAATTGATAATAATTGATTCAAAAATCTTTCTTCCCCAAACGATTGAATTTGGCTTCGGAACCTTTTCCATTATGTTCGGAATAGGGGTATAACACTATAAACGCCTAGCGGCACGCCTCTAAGAGTTCGGAATTGTAAGTTGCATTTATCGAGACGATTTGAATTTAATTAATATATATATTTAGATATTTTAGTCAGCAGTGAGATTTCTTTCCATCAGCCACTCTATTCCTAAGCAAGCCGACCTACTCACGTACCCTTTGTCTTCCACTTAGAAGCCAAAATCAAATCAAAGTCGGCAATCTTTCGCTCGAATTCGAAATCATGTCACCCCATCTATTTAGTTCCCTCGTCTCCTTCAATAAATGGCCGCATCTCTTCAATCCAGTGAGAGTCATCTTTGAACCCAATTTATGGACGATCTCTTTAAAATTCATAGAAAATAAAAAGAGAAGCTTGTTCGAAACCCTACTCTCTCTCGTTCAAAACAAAAACAAAGGCCGCAGGTTCAAATCGAAAAAAGAGGGCAAAGCAATTGAAAAATCAAAATCAAGTCGCGCTCACCCAAATGGAGTCGAGTTCGAATTGTGATTGGCGTGTGGCATGGCGACGCGTTAATAGGGCAAAGTAAGGCGGCGATCGACGATTGGAGTCGCGGCCGCGATAGGGCAAGGCGGCGGCGACAAGTAGAGGAGGTGGTCGCGATTTTAGTTTAGGGATTAGCGAAGCACGCGACAATGGGAAAATTGGAAGGAGCATCGAAGTCGCCTCGATGGAGGATCTCGACGAAGGTTGATGCACTATCGAAGTCGAAGGCACCGCGCGGTCGGCCAGCGAGCGTGGCAACCTTGAGGGGATCTTCGAGTCGACCTGGATCGTGATAAGGTAATAAATTTTCAGTTATTTTCAAAATTTAAAATTAATTATATATGTATTAAAAATAATTTACAGTGAAGGAAAATTTTCATTTTCTGTTAAGTAGCTTTTAAAATGTTAGTTAAATTTTTTAATTTAAATATATATATATGGATAAAACAGTTAATATAAACGTATAAAATTTTGGAAAAATTAAATAATAGCAAGAGTTCATAAAAAGATAAGATTTTAAAAAAAACCATATAGCTTATTTCATTTGCAGTAAGGAAAAAATGAAAGATAAAAACAAAATACAATTTACTAATTTATTTTAGTAATTAATTTGTTTAGTTAACTTATGTATAGTTGCTAAAGATATTTAATTAAAAAAGAAATTAGTTTAAAATCAAATTGTTGGAAGGAAATTGATTTTTCGATTCATTTCGAATGTTAATAAAATGTATAATTGTTTATACAAGGTTTAAAAATCGAGAAATCAAGCTAGGAAAAAAAATGGGTTGCATGCATAAGGCTAAGGTGAGATCTTCTCACTCAAATTTTAATAATTGAAAATTTCAGTTATTGATTGATGATTGAAATATGATAGTTAAATTTAATTGCCGATTGTGTGCTTGGATGATAATTTATTATCAGTTGTATTGAAATAGACCTTATGCGCCGCATAATAGCGGAGGTTATTATATTAAACCCATATACCGCGATATTCCACCTCGAAGTGGAATTAGTATTATATATGTATTTTGAGTTGTTGATTTCCCGCATTATATAGCAGATGAGACCCTATGCGCCGCATAATAGCAGATGATATTTTATAAATCCCATATACCGCGATATTCCACCTCGAAGTGGAATTGGTATTTAAATGTTGTGCTAACGTCTGTGGATGCAGGGAAAATAGGTTGGAGGGATCCAATTGGATTCCTCAAATAATTGAATTTGTTTCAATATTGTGTGTTGATTATTTATAATCTGTGTGTGACAATTTGTGATTGAAACTATTGAAGGCTATAATTTAGCCAAATATATTTTTGGTATCGTAGGATACCAGGAATAAATAAAATTTGATTTTTGAAATTTAGTAGAAAATTTATAGTAAATTAAATTTAGAAAATTAAATAAATTTAAAAGAAGGAATTTGTTTCAAAAGATAATAAATTTGGTGTTGAAATAAATTTAGAAAACAATTTTTGGAAATTTATTTGGTATTTGGAAATCAATTTAGAATTTAATTCGGTGCTGAAAATGAATATTTGGGAATCGATTTGAAAATCGTATATCAATGGATATTTAGAAGTTTAAATTCATAATGGGAATTTATAGTGGAAAGGGAAATTTGTCTTAAAAATAAACATTTGGTTATTTTTAAAAGTCTGAAAGGAATTTACGAATTCG
This sequence comes from Allium cepa, assembly GCA_030765085.1. Taxonomy (NCBI): domain Eukaryota; kingdom Viridiplantae; phylum Streptophyta; class Magnoliopsida; order Asparagales; family Amaryllidaceae; genus Allium; species Allium cepa. The sequence goes on along the minus strand of CM060929.1, from coordinate 1,053,063,768 downwards.
GAACGTAAATTTAAAATAAATCAAGAAAGATTTATTAATTGATTTGAATGGACCATTTTGAAATGAAAAATGTACTTCCCTGGAAAGCTGAGTATGATTTCGAAGTAGCCTATAAATATAAATTGAAATTTTTTAAGGATGGTTTTAGAAAGGATACTTTGAATAAATTATTTTCTTAGCTGGTTTCAAATCTTTAAAGTCTGGATTTATTTAATTACTTACAGAAGGGATTATTTTAAAGATTAAAATTGATATTTGTTTAGGAAACAATTATTTAAATAGTTATACCTTATCTACTAATTTTATTTTAAAAAATTAATTGGGACTTAAAATCTTATATGTGATAATTAGTATAATGTTTTCATAACCAATATTTTAAGTAAGTATTTAAGATGGTTTTATTTTAAATGTTCCAAGAATATTTTGGATAAATGATTTGAATTATTTTAACTCGGTAGATTTCCAGTGGAAATGAATAAATATTTGAAATGTATTCCGCGTAAGGAAAGGTGATTTGAAATTTGTTTTCAAAGTATTGAAATGTGGAAGGTAATTTGAATCTGTTTTCAAATGGTTGAGGTATGAAATATATCTTGCGAAAATATTTTGAAAATAAATAATTTGAGAAATTTATTTAAATCCGGCAAATTGTTGTGGATCTTGATTGATAGTTAAATAACGGACTATCAATATTGGCCTTTTAATGGCATTTGAATTTCGATGCGACCGGGGGCCGGATTCCAAGTGGATATCCGAAAACCACATCGAACCTTTGTAATTGTGATAGATCTTTTGTTTAAAAGATCAAAGTGAAAATTGTTGTAATTTGTTAAAATCTGAATGTAACACTTATTTTTCAAAATAAGCGCTCATTATTCGGATTAGCCGGGAGAGGACTTTGTGTCATAAAACCCATTCCGAATAAAGATACGATGAAATGAGATTGCATTTGAAGATGGTATTGAAGACCGGGTATTTTCAAAAACGAAAGGATTACCTGTCCAATGCCTCTGCATCGGGTTGCTCCGGTATAGAGATTTTATCACCTTTGTGATAGGGATTCCGGACGTGATTTATGAATATCCGGATTTGCAAGGGCTTCTCTGAAGTGCCTTCGGTTCCGTTCGATCCCGGAACGGACTTGTATGGATATGTGTCTGATGTTACACTTTGAGATGTAAAGCTGGTTTCTATCAAATACATTTCTGTTGGTGGCGGAGAATTTATTCTCTTAGCTTAACACCCTTCTCTGAGACATACGAGCTCAGAGGTTATGTAGTTGATGGTTACTTGTGATATATTCCCAAATTGGTAATGTGGCATACGAAGTGATGCTGATCATTTGTTGATCAAAGCATGACTTTGTGAAAAGTGTAGCTTTGTGGATGAGACTTCGTTCGACCTCACTCCCCGGAAATGGTCAAAACAGGAAAGATGCGGCAAGGTTATGAGGGTCGCGCCCTTTAGGGTATGTCATTTCCTTCTGGAAAAGGGTGGTATCATGGTATGGATCCCAGATATTTTACCTATGTTGTTGCCACAAAATTTATTATACTCTGTGGTTGTTGCTTTGTGACCGAGGATCCTTGGATAAAGGTCCCAAAGGACCAGGGGATGGCATACTCGAGTAGTAGTTACCTAGCTATAGAGGTAACCCGGCCTTGTGTTGGTAGAGATCCGAGTAGGTTCTCGGGACGTCCGTCCAGAGGCGTACCCATGTGGCAGTAAGAAGTTGCTTAGCTTGACCATTTGTTGGAAATCCAAACTCTAATACGCGCCTTGTATGGTTTTAGTTGTATAACCTGCCATTTACTTATGGTGGTCACCACTGTTTAGATGGTAGCTATAGTGGGCATAGTTCGGAATGTCTATGCTGGCTAAGATTAATAATATACTTTCGAAATGTTTTCTGCACTATGCACTAATGATAATATTTAAAAAGATTTTTGCGTATTAAGCATGTTTGACTATCATAAGGAGAAATCTCCTCCAACTCTACGTTTGCATTGTGTGTGTGGCAGGAGGCCTTATGGTAGTTTCATTTTCCAAAATCATAGCGGATTTCGTTTTACTTTCTTTGTGAAAATAACTGTTTTTAAGATCTCACACCAGCCCCACGACTGACCTGGAGTTTATTGTTCCCTTTCTATACTCTGGGTGCCCATAATTTTCCACACAGGCAGCCTAGAGTCAGGTTATCATTATTCTGGAGCGAAGTCAGAAAAGAGATGCTGTGGAGATCAGGAGCAAGTTGGATAGAGAAGCGAATCACTAGTATATGTTATATTCTTTTCCGCTGTTTGTTGTTGTAACACTCTAATAATGTAGTGTGATGTAATGTAATAACTGATATAGTTCTTTGTTTTAAAGATATTCATTTATCTATTATATTTCTTCCATTGCGAAATGTGAGATTATGTTATTGTTGTTGTTTCTTCTTTCTTCTTCTTCTACCTCTTCTTCTTTAAACCCTAACGGTTTAGTTTTCCAGCATTCGACTGTTCGGCATTCGATACAGTGGACGTATTGATGTCGACTTTCAGGCGTCGTAAAATCGGGTCATTACAATGTGGTATCAGAGCATTTGGTTAAGTGACAACCTTGGCTCCGTTGGGTGTTACTCATTAGAGATAGAGTTAGTAGTACTACAGAATGAGTTTGAGTGTAATAATAGATATGAGCGCGTATTTGTTAGTGAATATAAAAATTGTTTTATATTGTGTTAACTTATTGGTTGAGTATTTATAGATTCTGGTCAATGTAGTCTAGCTAACTGTGTCGATAGGAGTTTCTAAACTCTTAAACAAGATAAGCCGACAGAGTATTGTTTTAAAATAGGGTAAATGGAATAACTTTACCCAAATTATTTTGTATAGAAAAGAAATCATTTCAATAAATTATTATAGTATATGGTTGCTTGGTTGTTAGGAAGTGATAATATTAAATTATTATCATTGATTATTGAATGAGGAATTGAAATCAAAACCGAAAGCTAAGAAAATAAAATCCATATACAAATGAAATTTGAGAATGTAAATTGTAAATGTGATTTATAATTTGAAATAGAATTCCAAAGGAATATTGGAAAAACGTTTTTGAAAGGATTTGAAATTTTGGAGATTAAATTGCTTTTGAGTTTGAAAATGGTTTTCAAGGGTTTGAAAAAATGTTTTGGAGGGATAAAAGCTCTAAACTCTTTTCGGTCGCAGGAAAATAACTTCGGTGATGACTGCAACACCATTGATGTTCATTTTTGGGTTTCCAAAAGAGGAATTGCTGCCAAATTGTTTTAAATGAAAGTTGTTTGCAAAACTGGTTTGGATTTTTGAAATTTAAAGGGATAATTTGAATTTATTTCAAAAATGATTTCTGAAATGTTGGAAAGACCTTGGAATTTTATTAAAAAAATAACTGTGGAATAATAAATTTGAAAACTTAGGAATTTCAGATTTAAACTAAAAATTAACGTGAGTTAATTTGGATAAAGGTGAATTTGAGAAGTCTTATAGACTAAATGATTGGAATAAAATCCATTAAGAGGAAAATAAAATTGTGAATGAATGAATAAATTTACAATTGCAATTAAATGAAAGTGAAATTGAATGTTGAAATTCATTTCGAATTTGTAAGTAAATAGAACTGGAGTTGGAATTGAATTTGGTTTGTATTAAACAAAGTGAAATATTGAAATAAAATAGTAAATAAAACTAATTAAAGGAATGACGAAATTGAATATGATTAGAAATGAATCGAAATTCAATAATTATAAACGAAAGGTAAATTAATTTCGTATGGAATTTGAAATCCAGTTTAATATAAGTGGTCGTAAACCAAAATAGTGAAATGAAAATAAATTTTTGAGAATGAACAAAAGAATAAAACTGGAATTGAAAACTGAATATTGAAAACCAATTTGAATTGTGTGAAATAAAATGAAGTTGTAGAATTAGTTCGAAGTAAACTTGAGTTAATAAAGTAGGAATAAAATAAAAAAATGGTTTGAGATAAATTGAATTGGAATTTGTAATGAATTTGTAAATGAAACTAATTTAAAATAGTGATATGAATCAGTTGTGAATAAAAGATAATCGATAAAATTCGAGATTTAGAAGATAAATTGAATCCAAACAGAATTGAAAATGTAAATCGAATTCAAATGAAATTGAAAATGTAAATCGAATTCAAATGAAATTGAAAATGTAAAGTTGAATGAAAATGAATATATAACTTCAATAGTGAAGTAAAAATGGCATAAGAAGTATATATTGAAAATTTTGTAATGGAATGTGCAAAATGAAATTTGAATGTTGTAATTGGATATTATGGCTAGCAGGATATACAGGTGTATTCAAGGAATTGGAATTGGGATTTTATTTTCGAAGATAAAAATTGAATTGCTTGACAAAAAGGTATGTATTTAAATTTCTATATGAAATTTGGTGATTTTCTTGTCTAGCAACTTGGCTTTTCGTTTTTTTTGGAAATCTGGGGGCTGTGGTGCCATTTTTGTAGTCGTACCGAGCTAGCCGCGCAAAGGAGACGTTGGCGAAATTTTTCAAAAATTTAGGGAGCTAGAAATTTTTTGAAAGTTTAAAATTTAAATTTGAATTGTTAAGAAAACAATGTTGTTTGGAATCTATGATTAATTTTGGAAAGTTAGTTGAAGCGATAATGGGTTGTTAATAAAAAGAGATTTGTTTTGGAAAGTTGATAAAACTATTTGGTTTGGAAAATATTAAACGGGTTGAGGACCATTCTTCTTGACTAGTAATTTCGGGACGAAATTCTTTTAAGGGGGGAAGAATGTGACGACCCGGAAATTGTTAACATTTGAAATGGAATATTTAATTAATTTTAAATATTTGGAGGTTAGTTTAACTTGAATTTCGAATATAACTATAAATTACGTAATTAAATTATTTAATTTAATTATTAAAGTTGGGTAAATATTTGAATCTTCAGTTTTAAACTGAAAAAAAATATATTTCAAAGGCTTAGAAAATTAGTATTGATAATACTGAATATAATGGAAGCTTCAGAATTTAATTTGGAAATGTTTTGCTCAGTTTTGAAATTTTATCGCTTAAATCGATATTTAAAAATAGCCTTCTGAGGCACAGTCTCGGATTTTGACGAAAGCAGTTCCATTGGATCCGTAATATTGTATTATTATCGGATTTCAAATTTCGTATTGATCGCTGTTGTTGTGTGAGCATATGATATATAAACGCACTGAAAATTTAATTGATAATAATCGATTCAAAAGGCTATCTTCCCCATACGATCGAATTTGGCCTCAGAACCTTTTCCGTTATGTTCGGAATAGGGGTATAACACTATAAACGCCTAGCGGCATGCCTTGATAGAAATTCGAAATTGTAAGTTGCATTTATCGAGACGATTTGAATTTAATTAATATATATATATATTTAGATATTTTAGTCAGCGGTGAGATTTCTTTCCATCAGCCATTCTATTCCTGAGCAAGCCGACCTACTCACGTACCCTTTGTCATCCCCTCAGAAGCCAAAATCAAATCAAAGTCGATAATCTTTCGCTCGAATTCGAAATCATGTCGCTCCATCTATTTAGTTCCCTCGTCTCCTCCAATAAATGGCCGGATCTCTTCAATCCAGTGAGAATCATCTTCAAACCCAATTTATGGCCGATCTCTTTAAAATTCACAGAAAATAAAAAGAGAAGCTTGTTCGAAACCCCTCTCTCTCATTCAAAACAAAAATAAGGGAGGCATGTTCAAATCGAAAAAAGAGAGGGCAAAGCAATTCAAAAATCAAAATTAAGTCGCGTTTACCTAAATGGATTCGAGTTCGAATTGTGGATTGGCGTGCGGCATGGCGACGCATTGATAGGGCAAAGTAAGGCGACGATCGACGATTGGAGTCGCGGCCACGATAGGGTAGAGCGACGGTGATAAGTAGAGGAGGTGGTCGCGATTTCAGTTTGGGGATTAGCGGAGCACGCGACAGTGGGAAAATTGGAAGGAGCATTGAAGTCGCCTCGATGGAGGAGCTCGACGAACGTTGATGTGTCGAAGTCGAAGGCATCGCGTGGTCGGCCAGCGAGCGCGGCAACCTTGGGGGGATCTTCGAGTCGACCTGGATCGCAATAAGGTAATAAATTTTCAATTATTTTCAAATTTTCAAATTAATTATATATGTATTAAAAATAATTTACAGTAGAGGAAAATTTTCATTTTCTGTTAAGTAGCTTTTAAAATGTTAGTTAAATTTTTTAATTTAACTATATATATATATATATATATATATATATATATGGATAAAACAGTTAATATAAACGTATAATATTTTGGAAAAATTAAATAATAGCAAGAGTTTATAAAAAGATAAGATTTTGAAAAAAACCATATAGCTTATTTCATATGCAGTTTGGAAAAAATGGAAGATAAAAACAAAATACATCTTACTAATTTATTTTAGTAATTAATTTGTTTAGTTAACTTATGTATAGTTGCCAAATATATTTAATTAAATGGGAAATTAGTTTAAAATAAAATTGTTAGAAGGAAATTGATTTTTCGATTCATTTCGAATGTTAATAAAATGTATAATTGTTTATACAAGGTTTAAAAATCGAGAAATTAAGCTAGGAAAAAAATGGGTTGCATGCATAAGGCTAAGGTGAGATCTTCTCACTCAAATTTTAATAATTGAAAATTTCAGTTATTGATTGATGATTGAATTATGATAGTTAAATTTAATTGTCGATTGTGTGCTTGGATGATAATTTATTATCAGTTGTATTGAAATAGACCCTATGCGCCACATAATAGCGGAGGTTATTATATTAAACTCATATACTGCGATATTCCACCTCGAAGTGGAATTGGTATTATATGTGTATTTGGAGTTGTTGATTTCCCGCATTATATAGCGGATGAGACCCTATGCACCGCATAATAGCAGATGATATTTTATAAATCCCATATACCGTGATATTCCAACTCGAAGTGGAATTATTATTTAATTGTTGTGCTAACGTCTGTGGATGCAGGGAAAACAGGTTGGAGGGATCCAACTGGATTCCTCAAATAATTGAATTTGTTTCAATATTGTGTGTTGATTATTTATAATCTGCGTGTGACTATTTATGATTGAAACTATTGAAGGCTATAATTTAGCCAAATATATTTTTGGTATCGTAGGATACCAGGAATAAATAAAATTTGATTTTTGAAATTTAGTAGAAAATTTATAGTAAATTAATTTAAGAAAATTAAATAAATTTAAAAGAAGGAAATTGTTTCGAAAGATAATAAATTTGGTGTTGAAATAAATTTAGAAATAAATTTTTGGAAATTGATTTGTATTTGAAAATAAATTTGGAAATCAATTTAGAATTTAATTCGGTGTTGAAAATGAATATTTAGGAATCGATTTGAAAATCGTATATCAATGGATATTTAGAAGTTTAAATTCATAATGGGAATTTATAAAGGAAAGCGAAATTTGTCTTAAAAATAAACATTTGGTTATTTTTAAAAGTGTGAAAGGAATTTACGGATTCGAAACGTAAATTTAAAATAAATCAAGAAAGATTTATTAATTGATTTGAATGAACCATTTTGAAATGAAAAATGTATTTCCCTGGAAAGCTGAGTATGATTTCGAAGTAGCCTATAAATATAAATAGAAATTTTTTAAGGATGGTTTTAGAAAGGATACTTTGAATAAATTATTTTCTTAACTGGTTTCAAATCTTTAAAGTATGGATTTATTTAATTACTTATAGAAGTGATTATTTTAAAGATTAAAATTGATATTTGTTTAGGAAACGATTATTTAAATAGTTATACCTTATCTACAAATTTTATTTTAAAAAAATTAGTTGGGACTTAAAATCTTATATGTGATAATTAGTATAATATTTTCATAACCAATATTTTAAGTAAGTATTTAAGATGGTTTAATTTTAAATGTTCCAAGAATATTTTGGATAAGTGATTTGAATTATTTTTACTTGGCAGATTTCCAGTGGAAATGAATAAATATTTGAAATGTATTCCGTGTAAGGAAACGTGATTTGAAATTTGTTTTCAAAGTATTGAAATGTGGAAGGTAATGTGAATCTGTTTTCAAATGGTTGAGGTGTGAAATATATCTTGCGGAAATATTTTGAAAATAAATAATTTGGGAAATTTATTTAAATCCGGCATATAGTTGAGGATGTTGATTGATAGTTAAATAACCGGCTATCAATATTGGCCTCTTAATGGCATTTGAATTTCGATGCGACCGGGGGTCGGATTCCAAGTGGATATCCGAAAACCACATCGAACCATTGTGATTATGATAGATCTTTTGTTTAAAAGATCAAAGTGAAAATTGTTGTAATTTGTTGAAATCTGAATGTAACACTTATTTTTAAAAATAAGCGCTCATTATTCAGATTAGCTGGGAGAGGACATTGTGTCATAAAACCCATTCCGAATAACGATACGACAAAATGGGATTGCATTTGAGGATGGTGTTGAAGATCGGGTATTTTCGAAAACGAAAGGATTACCTATCGAATGTCTCTACATCGGGTTGCTCCGGTATGGAGATTTCATCACCTTTGTGACAGGGATTCCGGACGTGATTTGTGAATATCCAAATTTGTAAATGCTTCTTTGAAGTGCCTTCGGTTCCGTTCGATCCCGGAACGGACTTGTATGGATGCGTGTCTGATGTTATACTTTGAGATGTAGAGCTGGTTTCTATCAAATTCATTTCTGTTGGTAGTGGAGAATTTATTCTCTTAGCTTCACACCCTTCTCTGAGACATACGAGTTCAGAGGTTATGTGGTTGATGATTACTAGTGATATATTCCCAAACTGGTAATGTGGCATATGAAGTGCGGCTGATCATTTGTTAATCAAAGCATGACTTTGTGAAAAGTGTAGCTTTGTGGACGAGACTTCTCGGACCTTACACCCCGGAAATGGTCAAAAGAGGAAAGATGCGGCAAGGTTACGAGGGTCGCACCCTTTAGGGTATGTCATTTCCTTATGGAAAAGGATGGTATCATGGTATGGAGCCCAGATATTTTACCTATGTTGTTGCCGCAAAATTTATTATACTTTGTGGTTGTTGCTTTGTGATTGAGGATCCTTGGATAAAGGTACCAAAGGACCGGGGGATGGCATACTCGAGTAGTAGTTACCTAGTTATAGAGGTAACCCAGCCTTGTGTTGGCAGAGATCCGGGTAGGTTCTCGGGATGTCCCTCCAGAGGCGTACCCATGTGGCAGTATGAAATTCCTTAGCCTGACCATTTGTTGGAAATCCAAACTCCAATACGTGCCTTGTGCAGTTTTAGTTGTATAACCTGCCATTTACTTATGGTGGTCACCACTGTTTAATGGTAACTATAGTAGGCATAGTTCGGAATGTCTATGCTGGCTAAGATTAATATTATACTTTCGAAATGTTTTCTGGACTATGCACTAATGATAATATTTAAAAAGATTTTTTTGCGTATTAAGCATGTTTGACTATCATAAGGATAAATCTCCTCTAATTCTGCATTTGCATTGTGTGTGTGGCTGGAGGCCTTATGGTAGTTTCATTTTCCAAAAGCATAGCAGATTTCTTTTTATTTTCTTTGTGAAAATAACTGTTTTTAAGATCTCACACCAGTCCCACGACTGACCTGTAGTATATTGTTCCCTTTCTAAACTCTGGGTGCCCAAAATTTTCCACATGGGCAGCCTAGAGTCAGGTTATCATTATTCTGGAGCGAAGTCAGAAAAGAGATGCTGTGGAGATCAGGAGCAAGTTGGATGGCGAAGCGAATCACTAGTATATGTTATATTCTTTTCCGCTGTTTGTTGTTGTAACACAATAATAATGTAATGTGATGTAATAACTGATATAGTTCTTTGTTTTAAAGATATTCATTTATCTATTATATTTGTTCCGCTACGAAATGTGAGATTCTGTTATTGTTGTTGTTTCTTCTTTCTTCTTCTACCTCTTCTTATTTAAACCCTAACGGTTTAGTTTTTCCGGCATTCGACTGTTCGGCATTCGATACAGTGGATGTATTGATGTCGACTTTCGGGCGTCGTAAAATCGGGTCGTTACACTAAGTCACTTACACATGTATGGGATTGAGGACGGTCCCTAGGCATGCTCTGAGATGATGACAAACTGTGATGCTCGAGTTTATGAAATCTTGTTTTTCTTTCTATTTTCTGTGGATTCTAGTTTTTTCTTGGTACTATGGACATTTGATTTTCTTGGTTGTACGGACTTTAATTTTGTTGAATAGACTTTATATTGATTGGATTTGAATAAATGTAATAACTAATATAGGCCATGCAATTACGGTCCCGACCGGAAAGACGAGGTAGTAATCACAAGTTACGAGTCCCTTCGCCAGAGAGCGATGGAATGGACTCGAACGCAATATAAAAGTCCTCGACCGAGGGGTCGAGGCTGGAGAATATAAAAGTCCTCGACCAGAGAGTCGAGACTGGAGAATATAAAAGTCCTCCACCGAAGAGTCGAGGCTGGAGAATATAAAGTCCTCAACTAGAGAGTCAAGGCAGGAGAATATAAAAACTTTGATAGGAAAGTCGAGCCAGAGCAGGATAAAACTATCCGGCGAGGTCAATGGATTTAAATTTAGATCCGAAGAGGTCATGGATTCGGATTTCGGCTTTAAACAGCTAAGGATTTGGCTATAGGCCCGGAGCGGCCTTAGATTTGGATATCGATCTGGAGAGGTCATGAATTTGGTTATTGGCTATTGGGTGTGGATGGATTAAAATCAGTTGACGGATTCGGATGGATATGGAATTAGCTAAGGATATGGTTACTGGATTTAGAATCGGATGTCAACTCGTAGCAGCCATGGATTTGGACAAGGTTATGGTTATGGCACTTGGATAGAATGGCTTGGTAATGGATTGGATTATAGACTGGATGGTATGGTTATGGATGGAATATGGAATATGGATTTTGGATGACGGATTTAAAGCTATTCAAAACACGCCTTCCTATCGCAAGTTATGTTTTAAGGGGAAAATGTTACCCCGCCTTTTGGTCAAGGATGGGATAGCAATAAGTTGGCTAAAATTGATAGATATCAGGATCGGAGATCGATTAGAAACAAGGCTTTGATCATTACCATCAAAATTGGACCAAGCTCCAATTAAGATGGGATCGATTGGGATTAAAGAACAAGGCTTGGAGAAGGTATATTTCAAATTTCAGGTCAAACGAAATTCATATGCTCGAGTTATGGATGGATCAAGATTCATGGAAAACTGGTTCATATAGATAGTTTCGTATTGATCAAAATCGATGTGGACTTCGGATCAATAGGTTTCATATCGATGTAATGCGCATCGATTTGGTTGTACATGGAAAAAGTACGACGGCATACTTCGTATCGATCATGGCTGGGATCGATACTAAGACTGAAGCACTGGTCACAAAAGGTTTGGATACGCATCTCATATCGATCTGATTATGATCGATACGAAGGACACGCATAAAAGGAGGCAGCGTTGGATATTAGTCTTGTTCGCATCGATCGATACGAAGTGATCATGCAAAGCTTAGATCAATATGAACAACATGGGTACGAAAGGCAGATGGCGTGTGTGGATCGATACGAAGAAGGTTTGGTGGATGGATATGAATAGAATACACCGGTGGATGCGATGGGTGGCTACATTGGATGGATCCGAAGGCACACTTCGTATCGATTGGTACGAACCGGTCAAGGGAAGAAGCGCTCAACATGGATCGCTACGAGAAGCTCGGATGCATACGAAGGCTATGGTTATGGACATGGGAACTGATGGATACAAAGTGATGGAGGCAAATTGATGGATACAAAATTCATGGATACGAAGCCTTCAGCCTATTCACAAATACAAATTTGGATCGATCATAACTCTTATTCTACAAGTCCAAATACTAAGAAATTTTCATAGGAGCTTTCTTATTCACTCAAGGACGTCCATGATCGATCTTTATTTGATTGGACCATTTTTGGATCGATACAAATTGCAGTCGGATCGTTTGCGATCGATCCCAAACGACCCCGAATCGATCTGGTGGGCCCATTTGTGCACGAGAAGAGGTATTCTAGGTTTTGGGGCGGATTTTTTCAGATCTACACCTATAAATAGCAGATTTATGTCAACCAAAGAGGGATCATTTTCTACTTTCCTAGGCGAAACTCTGCCATTTTGTTTACTTATTTCAAAGGCTTGTACTGTAATCTCAATATAAAAGGAATAAAAGGAATAAAATTCAAAGTGGACGTAGGCCGGAGATAGCCGAACCACTATAAACCTTATGTTATTTGCTTTTTACTCATTTTGATTTTGCTATTTCTTCATTTTTATTCTCTACTTTATCTTCATATAAGATCTGTGTTTGAATATTGTGTATTGTGTGTAAACACTAGTGCTTTCACTGCTCTCGGGGTTTGTGACCAATTTTGGCGCAAACAATGCTTGTATGAAAATCAACTTTAGTTGTTTTAATACTCAATTTTTGATTGTAAATGATACCTTTTATGGTGAGTATAAAAGATCTAGGGATTGTCCCAAAATGATATACAAGAGCACCTTATTAAAAAGGGAACATGTGAGTTGGATTCCTTATGCATTAGCAATAGGAATTATCATACATGTTATATTGTGTATGATATTATGTTTTGTTTATGTATTTGATGCATGGAGCAAATATAGAATCCAAATTGACATCACTAAATGGTTATTTGAGATGTTCTCGCATATTTATGAAATACTAGAGAATTGTTTATAGAAACAACGAACTCGTTATGATGGAATGTTTAGACACAAACTTTTATAAGTGATATTGAGCATAACATGTGAACGATAAAATTCAAGTTAAAATCTTTAATTTGAAAATGTATCAAAATAAAAGTGATTGTGGTCGATTCAACGAAATGTTGGGAACATTAACTTGAATAGTGTTAAAATAAACCAATGTATATAGATATAAATGCACAAATTTATAATTGAATCAAAGGTGATTCCAAATGTTGAGAATCCCATAATATTGTTATAAGAAAACAATGTCCTGAATTGGTCATGATAGAACTTAAAGCTCACTAGAAGTCGAAAGACAAACTTCGAATCGTTCTACATGATAAAGGCAGTTTATCAGTGTTAGAGAGAGTTAATCGATAAAGTAGATAATTAAAACATAATAACATACTCATTCACTAAGGGACTAACCAAATTGGTTTTGAGAAAATGGATTGGAGAAGTTGGAATTAGATTCCATAATTAACCCCAAGTGAAAGTGAGAGATGGATAGAGTTAGGGGTATGCCCTAGGGGCAATTATGTAGTTTGTTATATATATCTAACTCGTTGACCAATCTTGTTTGAAATAAAATGTATTTTCTTCCTATAATATACTTGATATAATGTGATTGTATTAATTAATTAACTTAATTAAAAATATGTTTAGTAGAAAAATCCATAAATGGTATATTTTGTGATTGTTACAAAGTATTGTAACGGTGAGTAATTTATCACAATGAAACAAATATACCATTTTAAATGTTCTTAGTCAGGAAGCATCGAGATTGGATATCAATGTATCTGTTAAGACCAGAGTATGTAATGCTCTCCAAATGTTGGGAAATGTATTACTCGTGACTGTTGAGGGCACCTAAGGGTTACATACTAATAGTTATTAGATAACCATGGAATGACACATTCGATAGTTTTCTATTGGTTAGTATAACCAAGGTCAAACAGAAAAGATTGATGTGACTGATTTACACATTTCTCTCGATCTGAGAATACTATGGATCTTCAATATGAAAGCTCCACTTTGATTATAGCCAAATCATGGCATGACATCCATCGAGTGACTATAGTTGGGTCGAGTGGATGGAAGTGAAGCACTATTTAAGAGAGGATTCGTCTCCTCGGTTATATGCGGTTAGTATCACAATCAACTCAAGTCAACTCAAAATCAAAGTCTCTAGCAAGAGCATTTTGGTTCATAATAATTGTTATTATGGAACCAAGGACTATGTATTTAGACTAAAAATTTGAATGTGGATGAGGTTTTTGACCATTACCAAATTCCATAAGTCCAAAGTCATATAGTTTTAACTAAGAGATTTTGTGTAAACAAATGTCACAAGCGGGTAACGCTTATTAAACTAAAATTGAATTTTACTAAAAATGAGTAAGCGATAAATTTGGCCATAATTCCACACCACCTGCTAAGTGACGTGTGAATGTTAACATTAGAATAGTTCGAGGTTAATCGTTGACAAAATTTACACTCAAGAGTTACACCGCCGAAATAATGAATTTCCTTAAGACCGAACAATTTAATTAGTTTATAATAGTTATAAATTAATTAAATTAATTAATATTTACAAAATTTTAATTATAAAATTTTAATATGATTTGAGAAATAAATAATGTTATATATATTTATAACAGTTATAAATATATCGATCGATATACGATATCGACAAGCAATTAAATTAGATCTAATTGCATAGTATTTTGGCTTGGGCTTAGATGGGTTTAAGGCCCATCACTAGGGCTACAAAATTTCAATTTTGGGAAGGTCTAGGGGTGCTAAAATATAGGTAATTGGCTTGGGGATACTGGGTTGAGATAAAGTGAGAATGGGTAAAAAGGTTTTCCTCGTTTTTCTCTAATACAACCCTATATATATATATATATATATATATATATAGTATGGATGTATGTATGTATCTCTAAAAACAATTACTAACCTTTTTGGCCGTCATTACCTTCTACATTGCTAGTTAAAACATAGCCCTCAATACACTCCAAAATTCTCAAATATATTTCAAATTAAAATAATACTGTTGATAATTAGAGGTTGATAATTTCGAACTTGTAATCTGACGAATCAAGAACAGTAAAAGGAAGGGAAGTCATTACTTCAACTATATTCAATGGCATCATTAAATTGATAACTTTAATTCATATTACAGTAATTAAATTATATTCAATGATCCTATAATGTAACGACCCACGATTTTCGGTAATTAAAAATTGTTAATTTAATAAAGTTTTGTGATTTAATGTTGGAAGAAATAAAATTTTGTGATTTAATTATAAGGATATAACTGGAATGAAATATAATAGTATTAATTTAAGGTCATTGATAACTGCTTAAAATGAAATTCCAATTAATTGAAATGATTAAAAGTTATAACTGATTATGGATTTGTAAATTAATTGTAATAATATGTATTAATTGATAATTGGAGTAAAAGGATAATTTAATAATTTAAGTGTTGTATTAATTAAGTAGTATGTAATAAATTGTAAACTGAATAAATTTAGTGTTGTGGCAGTAATTATAACACTTGTTGTCGATAATAAACTTATAAGATGTGACTAAAAGTAATGGTGACAATTATTATACGTTACCTATTTATTTAGCATGTTAAATTAAATTTGAAATCGATTGTAATTAGTTCACTTAATTAGTGCAGTTAATGTAGATTAAATTGATAACTGTAGAGTATTAATTCAATAAGATATAACCAATGTAAATTTTATTCATATTATGATAATTGATTGAATAAAAAGAATTGAAATCAAGTTTGGTCAATTTATTGGAATTTAAGCTATAATAAATTGATTTATTGCAATTAAAATGTAATTAAATACTACGTTAATGAAAACTAAATAGAAGGCTAGTGTAACAAGATTAAACAATGATAACTATGTCTGTAGAGTAATAATTGTTAGAATCAAAGTACGAAATCAAATTAAAACAATTTATTGGAATTTAATTTTAATTAATTAGATTTAATTACAGTTGAAATTGAACACTGTAATAGTGAAATATTAAACACTGAATTTGATATGTAAATTTGCTTGAAGTTAATATAAATGTCTAAGTAATCAAAAATGATGGAGTTTGTTAGTTTATAAATATTGAATTAAAAATTGATTAATTAATTTAATATTAATCTATTTAATTGATGTGAAAATAGCCATTTTTGCCACTGTCTCGGATTTCAACGAAACTAGTCTCATCAGATCCGTAACGGTGAATTATTGTAAGGTTTCAAGTTTCGTGGCAATCGAACTTGTCATTTGATCGTACGGACCCGAAACGCATAGAAATCAATTTAATTAAATTCAATTGAAATCAATTTGAAATACGCTAATTTTAAGCTAATTTCTTCATACGATGGAATTAGGACTTGAAACTCGTTCCATTGAGTTTAAAATTATCAAAAACATCTATTTTGACATATGAGATGACCCATTTTCGTTCCGGAGGCAGAACGGGCTTTTGGGTCGTAGTTATCATTTCAGTCCAAATCAAATCTAGTCCATTCGTTTCTATTTCTGATCTGCCTATATATAGCCAGTTATAAACCCTAGCTATTCCTTATTTCTATTATTATGCATGTATAACGCTATCTGCTTCTCTCTTTCCAATGGTAGACAAACCAAAATTAACTCCCAATTCCAAATTCAATTGCAAACCAAAATCAAATTGAAAATTCAAACTCCTCCAAACCTTGTCAAATTATACACCATATCGAAGCACTCGACGAGTGTAATCCGCTGGTGCAATTCATTTTTGTCATCGAATCACCATTTTTCCAGAATTAAGGATGAACCTCAGCCATACGTTTTAGGGTTTTGACGATACAACGGTGGATCATCGTCTGATCGACAATCGGGAGGCGACATTGGGAAAGGGGTGCCATGCAGGTCTCAGATCGGGTGTTAGTTTGTCGAGCCGACCTTTGAGTTTGTCGAGAAATGGGTGCAAAGGTCACGGCGGTGGAGGTGGGTTGATGGCGACGTGTGTGACCGCGTGGTGGCTGGGTGGATGGCATGTGATGTGGAGTGTCGGCATGGTCTCTGATCACGGTGATGGGGCGTGTGCGTGTGGAAGTAGGCTCCGACGCACGATGGTGCAATAGGGTTCGTTCGCGTTAGTGTTGGGGCCCAAGGGTTTCACGTTGATAGGGTATGACGTGGCCGCTTGCAACTGGGTAATTCCTTATTATTTTTACTTCAATCTATTTTTGATTTCATAATGTCTAATGTTAATAACTTTGCATACGAGCTTAGATTTGGACGCGGCTTCTTCCATGGGGATCGTATCAAAATTTCGGACATCATGGAACAAGTTTGGTCGAATTTTGAGACCGTTTAATTTTGGGCCTTTAGTGGATTTTAAATCGATTTAAAATCGAAGGTGAGCGTTTTAACCCACTCACAATTACTAAACCAGCTTATATTAGTTAAATTAAATTTATGATGTGAATTGAAATTAACCGATCGATGTTTGGTATGTTTAAATTATCGTTCTAGTTAAATTTGACTTTTATTGCATTTAATTATCGTTTAATTTAATATTCAAATTAAATTGTCAATTTAATACCTGTTATTGATTATCAATTATCTATTGATGTTTATTGATTGATTTGGATGATGGTTCTGATGGATGTTTGATTGTTGATATTGGATGATTGGATATTGTATTTTATATTTTATATTTTTATAACACTACAAGTTCCCTGTGGGTTGAAATGATATATACCCGAATGATCTATAGATTAGGGGAAAATCGTTATGGGTTGAAATGATATACTCGAGAGATTTTATGAATTTTTATTTAATTTGGGAGTGCGGTTTGAAATGATATATAACTGTAAAATTTAAATTGTGGACTGAAATGATAAATATCCGTATCACTTGACCATATGGTATAAAATTATATACAAACACCGAATTGGTTAAATTAAATGATTTTTATATCTTTAAATTTTGAATCCAGTTAACTAGCATTTTGAAGTAGAAATTGATTTATATAAACTAAATTATTTTTGATAATCCAAGCTTTAATGTTGAAATTGGAATTGATTTAATGAATTATTCAAAGGATTTAAACTGGAAATTTTAAAGTTGAAGTGTCAAAATATAAATGAATTTATCGGAAATTGAGTTATTGGAAATATTTGGATATAACTTTGAAATCTATTTTAAATTAATTTAAATTATTTTAATCAATTTAAAATATTTTAATTTATTTAATCTATTATAACCTATTTAATCCAATTTAATCTATTTTTACCTATTTTAAACTAATTAAATTAATTTAATCAATTTAATATAATTTGTAATGACCCAAATTTTCGATCCTAAAAATTCCAGATAGTTAGGAAAAGAAGAAAGAGATAGAAGAAGAAGGAGAAGAAACACCACAAAGATTCTCACATTCGCAGCGGATGAAAATATAATATCAAATAATATCAGTTTAAAAAAGAATTCTGTATCTGTCAAATACATTTATAATACATCAGAGTTACACATATATGCAGCCACTGGATATACACAATCATCATGTCTCAGATATGAAACAATATAATACACCGGAAACACTCCATACATTCTCGCCATCCAGCTCGCCTCCTGAGCTCCAGAACGTCCTTACCTGAAAATTTGTAATACTCGGTCTGACCCGAGCATTACATCAAAGTAACACCTAGGTCAGGCTGGAAACCAGCGTGAGTAAACCCATCTAACATTCAATGCAAAGCATACAACTTAAATAAAACCCGGGGTAAATCGTATTAATTTACAAATTCACAATTTGTTATAGACTTCTCTAATTTCACACATCAATATCTAAGTACCAAAAACTTAGATTAAGTAGTCCAAGTCACTTAAATCATTTCATTCCATCCTATTGATTTCACATATCAATCTATAAAAATTCGAAGTGGTTTCGGGTATTTTCTAATACCCGACCCCGGTCCCTTCGAGTCTCACGTCATCCTAACCCAAGTTATCCAAATGGAATACACTTCAAACTTTTAAATACAGGATGTCCTTTTCATAACAATTCGGCATTGATAGATAAACCACAATATCCTATCCGCCCAAGCATATGATACTATAAAACATTTCATATCAGAGATATCAACTCATTCAAGGCATCCAATACCATTCAATTATCCATATACAAAGCTTGATCACTTCCAAAATTAATTTAATTAATTCTAATTGAATTACTAACCTCAATCACTTAGATTCCTTCACTTAACATTAATTAATTTCAAATCAATTAATTTAATCATCCCTAAATTATCCATCTTAATTAATCACCCTGGATTAATTATCCTTCAATTACATTCAAGTAATTATCTTTAATTAATTACACAAATTAATTATTCTTAACCAAACAGTAATTAATCTTTAATTACTTCACAAATTAATTAACTATAATTAATTACATTAACCCTTAATTACTTATATTAATTAATTTCTCATAAATCACTTATTATTGATTAATTAATCTTAATTAATAAATCTTTACTTACATCATTAATTATATAAATTAATGATTTCTAATTATATATAATTCATCCTAATCTAAATTAAGTACATTAAGTAATTAATCATTAATTTAAAATAAATTAAATTAATTACTTCATCATTATAATCCTGCTTAACTTAACCATTAATTGATTACAAATCAATTAAATAATCACCATCTCATTATTCAATTCAATTAATCATTACTGATTAATAATTCCTTAATTACAATAAGTAATTAGCTTTTAAATTAATTACATAAGTTAAATTATACTTAACCCTTACAATAATTAATTTTTAATTACCTAATCAATTAATTAACTAAAGCTAATTACATTAATCATTTATTAATTAATTACTTCATTTATTAATTATTCCTTAATTAATCAATTCTAAATTTACATCATTAATTTATTAATTAATGATTTCTAATTTAATCAATCTCTCTATATAAATTAATTATCTTAAGTAATTAATCTGCAATTAAACCATATATATATTAATCACCCTGATTAATAACAATCCAGTAATTAACTTCCCTTAATTACTCATTCCAAAAATTAATTGTCCTTAATTAATTATCTCAATTAATCCCTTAATTAATTCCAAAGTAATTTAATCCAAATTACTTTCATCATTAACACCTTTAATTACATCCAGTAATTATCAATTAATTACTTCCCTAAGTAATTACAATTCCATAAAGTAATTATCTATCACCATTAAGTGTTTAAGTTAATTAACTTAATTAATTAATCTAAACAAATCACATTAACATAATTAATTACATTAAGTAATTAATTCATTAATTACTTCCATTAAGTAATTAAACTTAAACAATTTCAAAATGATTATTATTAATTAATTAATCTAATTAATTATTAAAAATTAATCACATTAACTAATTGTTAAATAATCTTAAGTTAATGACCCATATTAACCAATCTTAATTACTTAATTAAGAAATTAACTTATATTATTCATTATTAATTACAAATTAATTAATATATAATTACTTTTAATTAATCTCTAAATATTAATTAATTAAGTGTTACTACAATCTTAATTAATCCTTAATCACTTGATTAATAAATTCTTTAATCATTAATTAAAATTTAATTAATAATCCCTAATTACATATTAATTAACCCTAATTAATTAATTAATCTTAAGACTTAATTAATTAATTTAAAATTACTTAATTACTTAATTATTCATCCATATTATTAATTAGTTAAATAATTAATTATTCATCTAAATTAACTTAATAATTTAAATGAATCCAAATTCTTAAGTTCTAATTTAATTTAAGAAAACATTTCTTACTTATTTAAAGTATTTTAAAACAAATTGTTTTTCAATTTTATTTTAAATTTCACTTTAAATGTCATTTAAAATTTTTAAGATTTTAAAATGAATACAATTTATTTAAACAAGGTTTAAAACAATTTAAAATCTTTTTATCTCACATGTTCAAGAACATCCCTTTTATAAAAATAAATGTTTAAAAGAATATAAACAAATTCATTTTAAACATTCCAAGTTATTTTAAAAACAAATTCAATTTAAAAATTACTTTTTAAATTTCAAAACTGAAATACAGCTTGAACTTTTATTCCAAATTTAACTTAAATCTTTAAGGCTATATTTACATTTTACATTTTCCTTTTAAAAATTCAAATCATTTAACCTTTTCAATGTAATTAAACAATTTAAATTTAAACTTATTTGATTTTAAAAACTAAAGTTTAAATTTAATTCCAGATTTAAAAACCCAGATTTAAACTCATTTTCAAAAAGCAAGCAAAATTCCTGTAACACATTCTCCTCAAAACAAAAAGCTTCTACATTTTCATTTTTCTCTTCAACCTGATGGTTTCCTGCATTTTTAAAACCTGGGATCTAAAGCAACTTAAGCTACCTACGTGCATTTTTCTCTACAAACTGGAAAATTTGCCTCTGCATACAACAAGCTTTCTGCAAGCATTCAAACAATTGCAAAGGAAGTTCAAACAGGATTTTTTTTTTTTAATTCAGAAGCTTTCAACTGTGCTTTGCTCATCAGGATTTTAAAGGTGAGTAACTTTCTAAATTTAAAAGCTTAAGTATTTTAAACCTGATGCATGTGCATATTTTTAAATTTTTAAATGATGTCTGTGTAAATTGCAGTGCATTTCTGTGAATTAATATATGATGTGTATGGATATAATATGATGTGTATATGCTTCTGACAGTGCTTGGTTTTTGTAGTATGGATTCTTGTTAAAAATCCATTCCTTCTTATAACAATCTCTGATAATGTTTATACTTTAAACAAACCTGATTTTTAGGACATAAAGTAAGGTTTTAAAAAAATTGTATAAGTTAAAATAAAATCTTATATTACCTGGAAGTAAGTACAACAGAGCAATAAGTGTATAAGGTGAAAATTCAAACCTTACAAAACAATATTTCAGGATTATAAACCAAAACATCATATAAAATCATGAATTCTAAACCTAGAATTACAATTTTTAATGCTATATACAAAATGCAGTTACCTATTTTCTGCGTTTTGTATTTTAAAGCATTCCTGCTGCCACATTTGTCTGGAGGTGTCGTGATTGCACTTGGGTGTCGTGGAGATTACAGGGATGTTGAGAAAAATTTTGGATTGGGTTGAATTTCGATTTGGAGGTTGTGATTTTGATTTTGGGTTTTGAACCCAAGTTTTCGGGGTTAGAAAAGAAGTGATCATTTCAGCAAGTACAGTTGATCGAGCTCAACTATTCTTTGAGCATTGAGAATTGATGAGTTAACGAAGACATCGCCAGAGTTTTAGGGGTGACGGTGGTCGGAGTTTTAGAGGAAAGGTGTTGACAGGTTTGGGTTGTAGTGTGTACTGTTTTGCTCCAGGATTGGGAATTTTGGGTCGCGATCTTGAATTCAAGCAAATGGTGTTTGGGTTGAAGTTTGGATGGTCGAAGTTGATGAGTGACGACCGTGGGGAGGTCTTGTAGTTGGCCAGCGATAGAAAAAGAAAGAAAGGGATAGAAGAAAAAAAGAAAGAGAAAGAGAAAGAAGAACACAACAACATCAGAGAACTCACAACGGAACGAATGAAATATAACATATCACATAAAATATTACATAGTATCATATTACATCAGAGTACACAACTTATACAACACATATTAGACAGTTATAAACATCTGTCTAACCATACAACTCAAATACACAAGATACAGATTCCATACACACACGGTGGAACCATAATATATATCTACACGTGGAAGCCTCCTGCTCCATATCTCCACAAGAATTCGTCAAGCTAACCTGAATCACTCGACTACTCATACATAATATGAGTACCCACACATAAACATGTAAACGGATTAAAATTGCTTAACTTTAGAAAAACCTTTGAAAAGAAAAGGTATCACGTAAGACTTCCTACACATAAACATGTAAAAGTTTTTACCTTACGCTAACCAAAACATTTGATAGGAAATCCAATGATATTATAATAGTGTCTAGGGTTTTCAAGTAAATAAAAAATAGCTGAAATTGTTACATCTATTAAATTCCAGCTACTAGCCACAAAAGTGGGTAATACAAACAAAACCGTAGGGTCTCGTAGGAAGAATGGGTTTCCATCAATGGCAGGGCTACCGGGGTACCGCCCATCACAGTACGTGGCCTAGATCACAGTACCGAGGATTACGCCCAATCCCCTGCATCACAAAGCCGGAACCGTTCCTTAGTGAACAATCCCGAGTAAGATCACCCCGTGGTTGGCACGACCAACCATCCACTAAGCCGAAATAAAGGGACATCTAGACAGGAATAACCTCACCCTGAAATGGGTGCTACCCACCTAGCCTTGCTGCACCTCCCCTGTTTTAGCCATTCCCGAGTTGATGAGGCTTGAGGCTGCGGTTACCTTTATAGAACACATCTATCTTAGAATGCTCATCGTCCACCTAACGATGTTCTAAAAGCATTCAATCCATACAAGTTCGTTCCGGGTTCGAACGAAAGCGAAGGCACTATCTCGTTGCACTCATTTTGGAATCACCCTCAGAGTCAACGACCATAGCCCTTGCACTCTGAATCACCATCTCGAATCTATAAGTACTATTTCCTACAAACTCATCACGGAATCACCCCCAGAGTTATACTGACGAATAGTTCTTACACCTCGAGTCTTCACTAAGCTCCACTTGGATTTACGACCTAACATTTAATTTGGATCGATGTGGTTTTCGGATATCCAAATATGGAAACCCGATCCCGGTCTCACCGAAACCAAACGCCATTTTAAGGTCCAAGTTGTTTAAGGGTATAAACAATTAAACTTATATACAGGATGATATAAACAGATAGATGAATCACATTATCACAATAAATAATTCATATCAAACATTCAACTCACAGAGCAGCATATCACATATCAGAGGTATCCAAATCATCCAGCATCATTCAATCACCCAATATCAGTCAATCATCCAATATAAATCAATCAATATCAATCAATCATCCATAGACAGAATTGTTTAACTCTAAAACAATTGGATTACCTTAATCCTTCTTCATTTATTTATTCCAAATAAATAAATTAATCATCTCTTAATGATCTTCCTTAATTAATCTTCCTTGATTAATTATACTTATAATTACATTCAAGTAATTATCCTTATCCATATTCTGTAATTAACCTTTAATTTCTATCATTAATTTCAATAATTAATGATCCTTCACTTACTTCCATTAATTAATCAATTATAATTAATTACATTAAACCTTAATTAATTACAATTAATTAATCACACTTAATTTAATTACTTTTACTAATCAACCTTGATTAATTTCATTAATAAATGATCCTTATTAATTAATAATTTCTTAAATTAATTAAATAATTAACTTGTAATTAATCATCTCATTAATCATAAACAGTAATTAATAAGTTATAATTACTTATCTTAATTAATTAACTTCTTAATTAATTATATAAATCTTTGATTAATTAATCTAATTAATCTTTAATTACTTCATTAAGTAATTAATTAATTAAATTAATAAATAATCCTTAATTAATTACTTTATTAATTAATTACTTTATTAATTAATTACATTTTTAATTAATTGCACTTAGTAATTAATCTTAAATTAATCTCATTTATTAATTAATTAATCACATAAATTAATTAACTAAATTAATTAAGTAATTAACTCTTAATTACTTACATAAGTAATTATCTTCTAATTACTTCACTAGATGATTATTATTTTAATTAATTACTTAACAAGTAATTAATTTCATTATTAAATAATTCTTAATACTTTAATTAATTAATTAATTACTCCATAATTAATTAACTTTAAAACAAATATATTAATCAATCCTTAGATTAATAACATCATGTGATTATCCATTAATCACTTCCACTAATTACTCTCATGAGTAATTTCCATTAATTACTTCCATAAGTAATTTCCATTACATTCAATAATTAACCATTAATTACTTCATTAAGTAATTGCACTTAATTAATTCATAATTAAATGATTATATAAAATTAAATAATCAATTAACTAATTATTTAAAATTAATTAAATAATTAATTAACTAACTTCTTATATTTAAAGAAACTCCTTAATAAATTAAGAAAAACCATAAATCTTAATTAATCCTTTACTTAATTACAAATCATATTTAATCAAGTATTCTTAAGTTCATATCCAAATAATTTAACCTTGTTTATCTTCATAATTAAATTATTTGAAATAAGTTTTCAAATTTTAATAACTTAAAAACAAATTATTATATTTGGTTTTCAAAATCATAATAATAACCTTATTTGAAAATAAGGAATTTAGAAATCAAATTTAAAATTAAAAACACTTTAATTATCCAATTTAAACTTATTTATTTTCAAAATAATTTGGAAACTTAGTTATTAAAACATTACTTCAAAATTTACTTAAACTTTGATTTAATATTTAAATTCAAAACATTCCTCTAAATTAAAATTCAGAATTTAATTAAATTAATTATTTTCAAAAGAAATCATCTTAACAATTTGAATTTTGAAATAAATTCAATTTACATATTTTTAAAAGTTTGATTTTACTTATACTTCAAAGAACAAGTTTTATCTTTTATAAATCTATTTCCTTTTAGTAAAGGCTTAACCTTGATTTTATTTTATTCAAAATAACAAGTTTAAAATGTTAACCCTTATATCAATTTACAGTTTTACCCAGGAAACATCGATCTTAAAAACTCGAGCAAAACACCTAAAAACCCCGAAGCAAAACCCAGCACCATATTCTTCGAGACCAACCCAATGCTAGCTTGAACCACAACCTGAGAAAACTTTCGTCTTCCCAAATCAAATTACCCAGTGCACACAACATATACGCGTGCATATGCCCCTACACCTCCGGCCGTGGTAGGTCGTCACGACCATCGTCGCCGATCACATGAATCCACGCGATCTCGAAAACCAACCCAGATTCAACAAATAATAATCGAATCAAAAATTCGATCTTCAGCTAGAAAACTGCAGAAAACAACTCGACACCAAACCACCAACGCCGACCACCACGACGTCGTTGATCCTCGCCGACCACACTACACCTTTGTTTCGACCTCCCACTTCTCTCGTAAGCCACGCGATCGCTTCTGGTCCTCTATACACGATGCAAATCTCTCGACAACAATGTCGAACCAAGAACAAGGCAAAAACCCTAAATTGGTCGAATTCGATCAACTCAACCATTGGAAAAATTCATATGCATTTTTCCCTTCATCTACAACCCGCAAGCAAGCTTCGACCTCAATTCCAACCCCAATCACCACGCCGATCAACGGAAATGACCAAAAGCACCCAAAACGAACAAAACCCAAATTCACATAAATTATCCAACAAAAAATTACAAATTTCATATCAAAATTCATGATTTTTAATCATGATTACATGCATGTAATTCAATTTAAAATTTAAGATAGTTAGTTTTTTTTTCCAAAAATTCTAGTTTTACTGTAAATTCCTTATTTATAATTATTTATTGCATTTTAAATTATGAAACTATTTTTAAAATTAACAACAAGCAATAACAAACAACTTCTCTTCATATATCAAGATCTATTATAGTTTGGATTTAAAGATTTTTAATTTTTCTTTTGAAATTTCCTTAAGGAAACAGTTTTTGTAAAAGAACAGAGATGAATATAATAGGTTTCCTATCTTCAGGCATTTCTTAGCTACAACATACACACATGATAGTTCAAATATTCATAAACAAGCCAAATTCATCACATGAAAAAAATAAATCCAACTACAATTTGAATTAAAACTGTTTTAAGAGGTTTACTCACCATTTTCATATAGGTAGAGTAGTTTCAATTTATTATTCCAGGCTTTGCTTTTGAAGTTAATCCCTTTGCATGCTTATAGATTGTTGATTTTAAAGTGTAGAAACTTCAGTTGTTCTTGATTCCATTTTAGTTGCAGGTTGATTTGAAGTGTTGAACTGATGATCTTCATTTTGAAATGCAGGTTTAAATTTGAATTGCAGCTTCTAATCTTGCTTTGCAGATTTTTACTTCAGGTTTTTGATTTTGGTTTAAATTTCAGATTTGTAGTTAAGAAAAGAAGAAAGATTTTCTGGTTTGAGTTAAGAAAACGAAACAAAGGAAATAAAAATGTTTGTGAAAAACTAAACCTCTTCTAAAAACATTTATTAAAAATTAAAATGAAATGTTGCCACATGTTCATTAAGAATTTACATTTATCACCAAAGTGTTTAGTTTTCTTATAAGTGTTTTAGAAATGAGCTAACATGTTTACAAATGTTACTTAAGTAATTTTTTTATTAATTTTCATTTAATTTAAAATGTAAATATAAACTTACATATTTAAGTTACTTAATTAATAAATATTAGTTTACCTTTAAAAGAAAATATGCTAAAACTAATTATAATATAAATAAATTCCTTATACATGTATTTACAAATCTAAAACTTTTATCTAGTGTTTAAGAAATAATTTTTAAAAAGAACGTTTATTAATAACTATATATATATATATATATATATATATATATATTTATATAACCATTTAAAATGTAACACTTTAAAGAAAACAAAACAAAACTTTATCTAAACTATCATTTTTAAAAAATAAATAATTAACTCATATTTGAAAACAATTGAATTAACCTTAAATTTACTTTTGAAAAATATAAATTTTTAAAACAAAGCTTTAAATTACAATTCATACATATTTAAATTATCAATAGATTAAAATAAATTCCAAAACAACGTCAAATTATAACATATACATACATATATATTAAAATTTGAAAATTCATCTTTTATTTAAAACAAAAGATCTTCTATTCACAATATATAACAAATATATATATATATATATATTATAAATAGAATAAAATTTATTAGCTTTGAAAAATAATTCTTATCAATATTGCCAGATTAAAATGTATTAACCTTTAAAATATTAAATTTATCAATTTAAATTAAAATTATAAAGAAAAATTATCAATCCAATTAAATTATTAATACAGATTATTAAATTCATATTGCCTAAAATTCCGGGTCATCACATTTGGTTTTAAAAATGTAACAGCAAGGTTTTAAAAAAGTTTTGAAAACAAAGGGATTTGATTTTATAAATAATTCAAGTTTTTAAAACAAAGTAGAACAAGTTTTTACTTATAAAATTAATTTGTTTCAAAAGTTAAGTTTTAAACCTGGATTCAACTTGTTATTGTGATGATATGAATATGATATATCTGAGATGTGATATATATGCTACTTTGTGATATGTATGGATGAATGTGATAATTGTGAATTATCTATCTATGTGTGATGAATCATCCATTTATGTTTAAGTCATGTTTTGAATATCTATTAAAACCCTTAAGTACAACTTGGACATTAAAAAGGCATTTGGATTCGGTGAGACCGGGATCGGGTTTCCATATTCGGATATCTGAAAACCACATCGATCTGAAATAAACGTTAGGTCGTGAAACCAAGTGGAGTGCAGGTGAAGACTCGAGGTGTAAGACTATTCGTAGGTAACTCTGGGGGTGATTCCGTGATGAGTTTGACGGAGATAGTACTTACAGGTTCGAGATGATGATTCAGAGTGCAAGGGCTATGGTCGTTGACTCTGAGGGTGATTCCAAAATGAGTGCAACGAGATAGTGCCTTCGGTTTCGTTCGAACCCGGAACGGACCTGTATGGATTGAATGCTTTCAGAACATCATCAGGTGGACGATGAGCATTCTAAGATAAATGTGTCCTATAAAGGTAATTGCAGCCTCAAGCCTCATCAACTGGGAATGGCTAAAACAGGGGTGGTGCAGCAAGGTTAAGTGGGTCATGCCCAAGTAGGACGAGATTTACCCCTGTCTAGATGTCCCTTTTTATTTTGGCTTTGTGGGCGGTTGGATCTGCAGCCAACTGTGGGGTGGTCTTGTTCGGGACTGTTCAGTAAGGAATGGTCCCGGCCTTGTGTTGCAAGGGATCGGGAGTAATCCTCGGTACGGTGATCTAGGCCACGTACTGTGACGGGCGGTACCCCAGTAGCCCTGCCATTGTTGGAAACCCATTCTTCCTACGAGACCCTAGGGTTTTGTTTGTATTACACACTTTTGTGGCTAGTAGCTGGAATTTAATAGATGTAACAATTTCGGCAATTTCTTATTTACTTGAAAACCCTAGACACTATTATAAGATCACTGGATTTCCTATCAAATGTTTTGATTAGCGCAAGGTAAAAACTTTTCCATGTTTATGTGTGGAAAGTCTTACGTGATACCTTTCTTTTCAAAGGATTTTCTAAAGTTAAGTAATCTTAAACCGTTTACTCACACCAGACCCCTGTCTGATCCGAGTGTTTATTTTCTGTTTTATTAAACTCTTGGGTACTCATATTATGTATGAGTAGTCAAGTGATTCAGGTTATCCTTGACGAATTCTGGAGGAGCTTTGGAGCAGAAGGCTTCAGCGTGTAGATATATAGTTAGAGTTTCCGCTGTGTGTTATTCTGTATAGTTGTCCTTGTATTGTATATTAGACAGAAATGTTATAACTATCTAAATTGAGATATATAGTCGTGTACTCTGATGTATAGGATACTAAATATATGTAATATATTATATTTCATTCGTTCCGCTATGAGATTCTGATGTGTTGTTTTTCTTTCTTCTTCTATCTCTTTCTTTCTTAAATAGTGATGCGTCTTTCTGACGATAGAAAGTCGGGTCGCTACAGTTGGTATCAGAGCATTAGGTTGAGTGAATACCTAGGCTCTGGAATGGTGTTAGAAAGTCGGGTCGCTACATTTTTCATCCAAAAGAAAACAAGCATGGACACGGATTTAAGTTGGGCGGAGTGGCGTATATGAGAAGGTTTGACTATTGATTATATATTATAATATTGAAAATATCTCGTATATGGCAACATAAAATCCCAAACCCATATCGACGTATGCCGCCAGGCGTTAATAATGTTATATCCCTATTTCAAACGCAATGGAAAATGTTTCGAGTCCTAATTCGATCGTATGGAGAAGATAGTTTTTGAACCAAGTTATTATATTGAAATTTCGATTTAATTTCAGCGCGTTTACTAACCGTAAGACCACACGACCACTCCAAATAATACGAAAATTGAAATTCGATAATAATACAATATTACGAATCCAATGGAACTGGTTTCGTCGAATTCCGAGACTGTGTCTCGAAAGGCTATTTTTAAATACTGATTTAAACAATAAAATTTCAAAACTGAACAAAACACTTCCAAATTCAATTTTAACACTTTTACTATCTTCAGTACTATCGATAAAAAATTTACAAATCCTTAAATTATTTTTAACAGACTTAAAACTCCAAATTCAACATTTGACCCAATTTCCAGTAATTAATTCCAATAATTTAATTGTTAAATAATAACAATATTTGAATTCAAGTTAAAAATTAACTTTAAATATTTAAAATCAATTAAATATTTCAATTTAAATTATTCAAAATTCCGGGTCATCACATTCCTCCCCCCTTAAAAGAATTTCGTCCCCGAAATTACTAGTTAGGAAGAATGGTCCAATACCCGTTTACTTTTCTCCCCAAAACCAACAGTTCAACATCCTACCAACTATCTTTTTATAAAAGACTCATTATCATTCTTACTAACTTCCCAAACTCTCCCACAGTTTTCGAACAATATCTTTTTGCTCAATCATTCAAATTTCAATTTAAAACCAAATTTTGAATTATCAAAATTTTCTCAAAAATTTTCTAACTCTCTAAATTTCTGAAAAATTTCGCCAGCGTCTCCTTTGCGCGGCTAGCTCGGTACAAATACAAAATGCCTCTACGGGCTCTCAAATTCCAAAAGAAAACAAAACGCCAAGTAGTAGATCAAAAACCCAATCATATAGAAATTTAAACACATACCTTTTTGTCGAGCAATTCAAATTTATCTTCTGAAATCAAAACCAATTTTCCTTTCCCTTTATAATATCTGCATATCTTACCTAGCAATAATATCCAATCATAGCTTTTAAAATCATTTTATACATTTTCTTACAGAAGTTTTCAAATTAATTTTCCCATTTCCATATGAATTCAATTTATCTTCAACTTTGAATATTGAATTTTATCTTCCATTTATAACTGATTCATATCATTATTTTAAATTAGTTTCATCCACTAATTTATTTCAATTTCAAATTTGAAATCGTTTTGTCGCTAACAAAAATTTTCCAAAAATTTTCAAAAATTTTCTAACTCCCAAAATTTTCAGAAATTTATTGTAGAGTCTCCTTTGTACGGAGGAGCTTTTGCAAGTTGACAAGAAATATAAATATATATACATCGACCCACACAGTCGGAAAAACAAAAACAGTTCATATTTCCTATTTTTATTGCGTAGGCGTACCTTTATTTAGCATTTTTAAGCAAGCGAATAATTATTTAGCAATTAGCGCGACCAAATCCAGCCAAACGGCTTCCCGGTACCTGTACTTACTCAATTCAAACATGTAAGTGCCAAAATCATGTAACTTAACAACATTTTACATATTTAACTAGTAAATATTCGAGTTTCTATAAGCAATGTAGGTAAAACAATATTTATAAGCAACTTATAGGGTTCCGACATTAATTTTAATTGTTTACAACCAATTCGTATGCAACTTTATTCAATTTATTTTTTTAATACAAACAAACTCATATTCAATTCAATTGATCTTAAAATCAATTTATTTAATCTCTCAACTCATAGAATTTTAATTACCTTCGTTTACCTCAAACGACTATTCATTCTATGCAATTTTGATGATATCCATGTGAATAAATAATTACTTAAGTTTTGTAACCAAATTAAATTGATTCTAACTCAATTTATATTTAATTCCTTCCATTTTAATTTTAATTCACCTTCTCAATTTATCAAAATAATATCCAAGCACATACTTAACTCATTTATACTCGAATTGGATTTTATTTGTAACTCAAATCATTTCTATTATAATCCAATTCCATTTTATTTTTACAACATCTCCACTTATTTTAATTCATTATCAATCCAAGTCGAATTCTATTTATAATTCGAATTTATTTCCAAACTCCATTATTAACTTACAATCCATTTTATTTAACTGAGTTAAATTTTATTAACATACTCTATCAAATAATTTATTTAGCTAGTTAGTTTACTTCCAACTTTTATATCAATATTCGATTTTTATTACAAAAATCACTTCGTTAAATATTCCTGAGTTCAATTTTTTTTTTAATTCCAGTTTGAGATTTTCTTTCATTTTCCAAAAATTCCACACTTTTATTTTAAAATTTTAGAAATATTTTTAAATTCACTTAATACTATTAAAATAGCTTTTTATAAAAATACTTCTTATACTCGATGTCTCAACCAGTCCATCCTTGTTCTCATAGAAATTTTGTCATACGTTGATTAGGCGTAGGACTAAAAATCTATAAGTACTTGGTAAACTTGTTTTCAACATCCAGTGAAAATACTTGAAAAATAATTTTATTGAAAATATCGAAAACAGTTTTTGAAAATAGAGGAAATATCTTTGGTGAGAATGCTCTGGAAATCATCACCCATATTCATGGTCGCAGTTACATCCTGGGTTACGTTGCCATCGCAGCAAAAGTCCATGTAACTGTAGGCACTCCACGCCCCTCGATTACGCCATGGAATCCACAACAGATCGCAGTTACATTCCAGGGTTACGTTGCCATCGCAGCAAAAGTTCATGTAACTGCAGGCATCAACGCCCTCGATTTTTGCTGTCAAAAATGAAACTTCTTCACTCCCACACAGGTCGCAGTCTACCGATATAAAATCAAACGCAGACTGTTGGATCTCAGCAGTACACACGGCTTTCGCTATGGTCTGCAGTAGATCGTAGTGACATCGAGTTACACTGTCGTCACAGCATAACCCAAATGCCTTTGTAGGCATCAGCGCCCTTGACTTCCGCTACACACTACACATAATCCTTAGGAACTAGTTTTTTCCGGACTCCTCACAGGATCAACTTTAGAATCCCCCTTAGGGTTCAAGACAGTACCACCCTGTGGCACTCCTGAGAAGTTCATTTCAAGTGAGCGCCTTTTTCCCCAGAGCCATTATCAAAACACTTTATACCATACACATATAGTATCTTTCAAATCATACACCTAGTATGAATCTCATATAAATCTCCTTTTCTCAAAATCGATTATCCCAAAATCGATAATTCTCAAACTAGGCTTTCTAAATTCCAATATTGATTTAACCCAAAATCAAAAGCCTTTCCAAATCCAAAGGTTCCCAAAACCTTTTTCCAAAATCCTCATAAGATCATTTATATATATATAGATATATATAATTTTTTAAAAAAAAAACTTTGGATCAATTCAAACTTGTATAAAACTCCTTTTATACTTCAAACACTTTCAAAATCCTTTCCTTCCGACAATAGATTCAACAAGGGGAGATTTATCTTATATAACAAATATATATAACTTTGTTTATTCAAAACCAAATATTCAAATTTGATTACTCTTCTTTTTTTTATAAAGTTGTTTCCATCTTACTTATCATCATAAAAATATCCAACTTGCACTTTTATCCATTGTATATATTTCACGAAATATACTTTCATTTCAAAAGAAATCATTTCACATTTCTTATTCACAATTTTCAATATCAATTTCATTTAAACCCGTATGATGTACACATATCATCTCTACGCTATACCAATCTGATCGCTCACTCCATCACACGATTTCACTTCCTAACTAGTATCGTTCACTCGACTTCCTAGTGCGGACACTGATTTGGTTTCTTGACCAGAAACCGTTATTCTCTTTGCATAGCCATAATTATGATAGAGAATATCCAGAACCAATCAACAATCCATATCCAGGTTCGAAAATCGAGTGAAAAATCCCAACTCGGATCGATAAACTGTCTTGAAATTATGTGCTCGAATCTGGATCAAGCCAATATGCGAATAGAAAAATATACGTAGATCCACATATCTATCCTCATTGACTTATTAGCCAAAACAATTCCCTTTCTACTCACATTCACTTAAATTTTCATTCACTTATTTACAAGTGCTTCAATCCCATTTGGATTATCACTTTAATTCTTATCTCAATTGGGTAATTTAACCATAAACAGTTTGCACTATGACCGGCTTAAATTTAGAAAATAGCTTGAAAATTTTAAAATAGATAATTCGTTGAAAAATAATTATTAGTTTGTAAAAAAGCAATAAAATAGTTAAGTAATTGTAAAATAGTTGGAAAATAGTCAAATAGTTATAGAAATTTTAAATAATTGCAAAATAGTTGTAAAATAGTAATTAATTTG
Organism: Allium cepa; assembly: GCA_030765085.1. Classification (NCBI taxonomy): domain Eukaryota; kingdom Viridiplantae; phylum Streptophyta; class Magnoliopsida; order Asparagales; family Amaryllidaceae; genus Allium; species Allium cepa. Next base: position 1,053,029,488 of record CM060929.1, on the reverse strand, counting down.
TAAAATAGTTGAAAAATAGTAATCAGTTTATAAAACAATCGAAAAAAATTGTTAAATAGTTCCAAAAATAATTGTAAAATAAATATAAAATAATTTGGCTTTTAATAAAAAATTTATATAGTACATAGCTTGGAAAAATAGATTTATATTAAAATAATTTATTCTGAAAACAGTCCAGAGCCAAACGTTTAATTTCCAAATCTCCATTCTCATCAATTCAATTTAAATTTCCACTTCCATTTAAATTGAATAAATTCCAATTTAAATAACTTCAATTTCCATTGAAATTGATTTAACCCCAATTCAAGTTGAATTAATCTTGATTTCTTTCCAAATTCAAATCAAATTCCATTTGATTTTAAACCTACTCAACTTTAATTACAATTCCAAATTATTCCAATTAATTTGGACTAATATCAATTGAACTCACTTCAATTTCAAATCATTTCAATTCAAATTTTCCATTTAAATTTTTGGACTTATACATCTTCAATCACAAATCCAATTAATTCAAATCAGATTCAATTTAAACGAATTCAAATCGAATTTCAAATTTAAACCATCCCGACTTATATAAATTCGAGTTAAATTTTTAAATGTTGATTTAATCCTTTAAATCAAATCAACTTATCTCTTTAAACCATTTAATTTTGAATCCATTTAAACTTATCTTCGTTTAATTTTAATTTGGTTGTATTTCTATTACCACTTACTTCTTATTATTAAAATTTTCAAATAATATAGCAACCAATTACCTTAACATTTATTAGAAAGAAATATTGCTATATATATCAAAATATATTCTTATATAAAATCATTTAAAATCTTTATATAAGAAAATAACAAGTACGCTCTCATATATGTATACACTCAACTCATTCTAGGGTACCATTGACCCTATCCTTAATGAAGAATCCCACCAGAGCCAAGGTTCTCGCTTAACCTTTCAGCTCTGATACCAACTGTAAGGACCCAGAATTTTCGATCCCAAAAATTCCAGATAGTTAGGGAAAGAAGAAAGAGATAGAAGAAGAAGGAGAAGAAACACCACAAAGATTCTCACATTCGCAGCGGATGAAAATATAATATCAAATAATATCAGTTCACAAAAGAATTATGTATCTGTCAAATACATTTATAATACATCAGAGTTACACATATATGCAAACATCGGATATACACAATCATCATGTCACAAATATACAACAATATAATACAGCGGAAACACTCCATATGTTCTCGCCATCCAGCTCGCCTTCTGAGCTCCAGAACGTCCTTACTTGAAAATCTATAATACTCGGTCTGACCCGAGCATTACATTAAAGTAACATCCGGGTCAGGCTGGAAACCAGCGTGAGTAAACCCATCTAACATGGAATGCAAAGCATACAACCTAATAAAACCTGGGGTAACTCGTATTAATTTACAAATTCACAATTTGTTATGGACTTCTCTAAATTCACAAATCAATATCTAAGTACTAAAAACTTAGATTAAGTAGTCCAATTCACTTAAATCATTTCATTCCAGCCTATTGATTTCACATATCACTCTATAAAAATTCAAAGTGGCTTCGGGTATTTTCTAATACCCGACCTCGGTCCCTTCGAGTCTCACGTCATCTTAACCCAAGTTATCCAAATGGAATACACTTCAAACTTTTAAATACAGGATGTCCCTTTCGTAACAATTCGTCATTGATAGATAAACCACAATATCCTGTCCGCCCAAACATATGATACTACAAAACATTTCATATCAGAGTCAACTCATTCAAGGCATCCAATACCATTCAATCATCTATATACAAAGCTTTATCACTTTCAAAATTAATTTAATTAATTCTAATTGAATTGCTAACCTCAATCACTTAGATTCCTTCACTTAACACTGATTTCAAATCAATTAATTAATTATCCCTAAATTATCCATCTTAGTTAATCACCCTGGATTAATTATCCTTCAATTACATTCAAGTAATTATCTTTAATTAATTACACAAATTAATTATTCTTAACCAAACAGTAATTAATCTTTAATTACTTCACAAATTAATTAACTATAATTAATTACATTAACCCTTAATTACTTATATTAATTAATTTCTCATAAATCACTTATTATTGATTAATTAATCTTAATTAATCAATCTATAATTACATCATTAATTATATAAATTAATGATTTCTAATTACATTTAATTCATCCTAATCTAAATTAATTACATTAAGTAATTAATCATTAATTAAACCACAAATATTAGCCACTCTTGATTAATCTCAACCAGTAATTAACTACCTATTTATTTACTTCATTAAATAAATAAATTACTCATTTTATAAAAGAAATTTAAAGGAATTTAAAACCATATTCATTTTTAAATTCAAATCAATTTAAAAATGCACTTTAACATTCAAGTTGTTAAAACAGTTTAAATTTAAAAACTTTATTTGTTTAAAAACTGAAATTCACTAACGTGAATCCCAGATTTAATTTTTGATTTAAAACTTGTTTTAGATCTCTACGTTACGATTTAACTTCAGTTTTTAAAAATCACTTTTATTTCTTTCCAATTTATTCTTATTTTTATTCGATAATTATTTCACTTCCAAATTTTACTCTTATATTTCCTTTTTTTAAAATCCAATTCTATATATTTTGATAACCCGGTGTACCGGAATATCCAATTAAACCATGGTAACTAATATTCCAATTATCAATATGATTCATCACAGCATATCAAACATTTATATCACAGAATATTAAATAATCTAAACAATTTTGAGGAATTCAGTTGGATCCCTCCAACCTGTTTTCCTGCGTCTACAGACATTAACACAATAAAATACCAATCCCACTTCGAGGTGGAATATCGCGGCATATGGGATTTATATAATATCATCCACTATTATGCGGCGCATAGGGTCTCATCCGCTATATAATGCGGGAAATCAATCACTCCAATATATACTATATATTACTATATAATATAGCACATCCAAACAATTCAATCATTTAACCAATTATTTAAATTTAACCATTTAAATTTAAATAACAACCAGAAGAGTGAGATTAACTCACCTTTGATTATTTTGTTTGCAGTCCACTCTAAACTCGACTTGGCTTCCCGATTATAGACCTTGCATAAATATTATACTTTTATTAATTATTCAAACTAATTGAACAATTTAAAAAAAATCCATTTGAAAATACATATATCTTTGTAAAATAGTTTCTATAGACTTCAAAATCTATATCCATATATTCCTATAAAAATAATTTATATTGCCCTCCTAAATTCTATTTCTAAATCTTATATATGTATACATATATATATATATTATTTTGATTTCTGTGCATATATAAAAATCTACATCCATATATTTTTCCAAAAACCTTAACTATATACCCAACTAAATTAAATAGGCCATCTTGTATGAATATTTATATTTATAACTTCCTACTGTGTATGTTTGGCTGTATATATATATTAATAATAATATTTAAACTTGGAAAAATCCATTTGTCTTATCTCTTACTGTCACTTTAAAAAAACTAGTTCTATCTATATTTTCCTTCTGCTGTGTATAAATTTATATATATGGGTACAGAATTAAACTAAAACAGGTTTATAACTTACTGTAATTATGCTTATCTCGATATCGACCATAGACCGACCCGCCCTGCTCGATCGCCAGAACCACCCGAGTCATTAGCGACCCTCCTCCAATTGCTCGAGTGTGACAAAGTATCACGAACCTTGCCCTAACTTCCAGCTACTCCACTCGATAAGCCACACCGCCTCGAGCTCGAGCAAGACACCCAACACCACTGCGCCGCCCTCTTCGCTAGAGCCTCCTCTTCGATCAAACGATCAATTCGATTTTGATCTGAGATATAAGAAGGCTCAATCGAACAGAAGGAAACAATTGAGGCAACGATTCGAACATGAGTACGATAATTCGTGAATCAACATGGCGGAAGGAAACTCGATACGAATCGGAGGAGGAACGAAGTCGTTTCAGAGGCTCGACATTGATTAAGTTGAAACCTGGGTATTGCCATTTATTTATTTTTCTTCGTTCGATTTTTTTCATCTAAAAGAAGATAAGGATGGACACGGATTTAAGTTGGGGGGAGTGGCGTATATGAGAAGGTTTGACTATAGATTATATATTATAATATTAAAAATATCTCGTATATGGCAACATAAAATCCCAAACCCCTATCGAGGTATGCCGCCAGGCGTTTATAATGTTATATCCCTATTCCGAATGCAATGAAAAATGTTTCGAGTCCTAATTCGATTGTATGGAGAAGATATCTTTTTGAACCCTGTTATTACATTGAAATTTCGATTTAATTTCAGCGCGTTTACTAACCGTAAGACCACGCGATCACTCCAAATACTATGAAAATTGAAATCCGATAAACAATATTACAGATTCAATGGAATGGGTTTCGTCGAATTTCGAGACTGTTTCTTGGAAGGCTATTTTTAAATATCGATTTAAACGATAAAATTTCAAAACTAAACAAAATACTTCCAAATTCAATTTTAACACTTTTACTACCTTCGGTGCTATCGATAAAAAATTTACAAATCCTTAAATTATTTTTAATAGGCTTAAAACTCTAGATTCAACATTTGACCCAATTTCCAGTAATTAATTCCCATAATTTAATTGCTAAATAATAATAATATTTGAATTCAAGTTGAAAATTAACTTTTAAATATTTTAAATCAATTAAATATTCTAATTTAAATTGTTCAAAATTCTGGGTCATCACTTAATTTAAATCTATTTAATCTGTTTTAAATATATTTAATCTATTGAAAAACCTACTTAATATAATTTAAATCTATTTAGTCTATTAGTATAATTTAAATCTATTTAGTCTAAAATTAATCTATTTAAAACATTTTAAACCTAAGTAAATCTATTTAATCTATACTTTAATCTATTTAAAACAACTTAAATCCAGTTAAATCAAATTTAAATCTATTTAAACTATTTTACTATTTAAACTATTTTAATTTATTTAAACTATTTTTAAAATATTAAACTATTTATGACTATCTAAACTATTTTCTAAAATTGCAAACTATGTAAAGTTGAAGCACTTATATTTAAATCCTTGATGATGATACAGCTTAAATTGGAATTTGGAATTGATACCTTTTTTGTGAAATGACATATTTGAGTAAATATGATTTTGAAATTGAAGATGATTTTGAAAGTGAATATGGTTTTGAAAGTGAATATGATTTCAAAAGTGGTATGGTTTGGAATTGAATATGATATTTTGATACTAAGTATGAATTGACTTTTGAAATGTAAAAGAACAATCCGATGTGTAATAAGCATTTGGTTGTTAAAGAGATCAGGATCAGATATTGTCACACCCTCTGCCAATACAGAAAACCACTTTAACAACTGTGCACGCAGTGGAGATTCCAGAAATAAAGTAGGATGGTTTGGCGAATGATTCTGTATGAGGTATTTACATGACCCCGACTTCCGTGAGGCAGCTTGACGTGGCTAAACCAGGAGCTATGTCGGGCCAAGTGAGGTCATTCCTCCTATCGAATACATTTCTTCGATACCATTCTATTACTTTGTGATTGATTTGGTGGCCACCCCTTGATTTTGATTTGGGAGTGTGTTCCGAGGTGGGCGATAGTAGCTGCTATGCATTACCGCTAGTTCAGATCCGCAATTGGTATATCTACCCTGGGAATTGCCTCGAGTGCCTTGTCGCATGCCTTATCACGCCATTTACGAGTTTGTTTTATGTCGTACCTATGGAGTGCTCCCTGATAGTCCACCTGTGGGTAGAGTTTACAGTATCTGTATAGACTAGGCATTATATAAAATGTGTTAATGGGGATATGGGTAACGCCTTAACGCAATTTTAATACTTTACTTTACTGTAGACATATTATATTAGCGTATTGTACTAAGTAATAGATAGTTTATCCAATCCTTAGAAGATGGAAATCCTAAACATCCCTTAAGTTATTGCAACCACGTTAGACACTGGATAGGAGATGTCAAACCCCGTAAACATCTCCAACGCCGTTACACTCATAGTTATTTACTGTCGATTTAACTTACATAAAATCTTTTAGTTCAGACTCGAGTGTTTTGCCTTTTCAATTCGCTTGGGTCAGTCTGAGTTTTTCAGTTTATCGAAGATTGCTTTCTGAAGGGTGAAGAAAGATTTTGTATATTATTTATTCCACAACATCATGTCGTTCCATTGCTTTTATTTATTTATCCCTGATACATGTGACTCTGATTTTGTGTAGTAAAAGAATAATCAAATGTATTTATAAAACAGCTTCATGAAAAGTGATTTGATTATTATATTTTGTCATTCCGCTGCGAGATTCTGTATTTGTTTTTTTCCTTCTCTGCTTTTTGTTATTTACCCCATAACAATCTACCTTTTTGAATGGTTTGAGTCTAACGTGTGTGCTTTATCGTTGATTTAAACTATCCAAAAAGGCAGGTCGCTACATATAATAGGCAATTTCATATCTGTTTAAATATATTGCTACTATATATTTAGTTAGGTGAGATTTCTGTAAATAGATGTGGTTGTCACAAATCAATTTGGTTATGTGCATAATTTGGTTATTATATTATTTGATTTATGTATAGACAAATGTTATTTACTACAAAAAATCAATTTTTACCATTTATAGTTATTATATATATATTTATTAATTAATTCATATATATATATATACACACATATATATATATTAGTGCATATTTCTCACTCATATGATTTAAAAAATTTAGTACACTTATTTATATATGATATGAATTTACAAATTCAAAAATTAATTATCATACATATATTCATATTTTCAAATTAACATTTATTGAATTTTTAAATTGTTTATTATATATAAAATAATTAATACGTTAAAACTTCAATTTTATATTTAAAAAAATATTATATCATTTTAAAAACATATAGAAAAAATTTAGTAATTTTTCAGTAAACTTTATTATCTTTAATAATTAATATTATTTTGGAAAAATGTTTATGATTTATTAAAAATAATAATTTAATTGAAAAATTCTTCAAAAATTTTCATAACCTTTCATTCATGATTCTAGGATTTATAAAATTTTAAAATTTTAATTCTTAATAATTTATTATTTTTTATTAAATTATATTGTCGAAATCAATGTATTTGTTTTTAAAAATAATATTACAACTTTGAAAAATCTCCAGATTATTCCTAAGCTCTATTTTATGATCTTAGATTTTTGAAAATTGTAAAATTTGAATTTTCATCAATAGATTATTTTATGTTAATTATTTATGGATGAAAACATTATTTATTCATAATATATACAAACTAAAATACTAAAATGATTATGTTTGCAAAACTAAGTTAATTTTGAATCATGAATAATTTTTAACAATTGTTTTCTTCCTTTCTATATATATTTATCTATATATAAATTTTATGTTTATATATTATATATAAAATATACATATATACATACATATATATATATATTTGTGTGTGTGTGTGTGCATTTTGTAACACGTATACATATGCATATATTTGTGTGTGTGTGGCTACATATGCATATATTTGGACAACATACATGACATACAAAATGAGCTAATATGTCTGTTGCAATGTAAATCCCAACATCTACATATGGGCATATTATACCTTTCACGCATTATTATGTTACACATGTAGCCACACATATATGTATATGATACTTTATGTATAAACTAAATAAAATAAAATTAATTTCTTATCTTAATATATTTGAATTTAAATAAAATAAATGATTTTATTTAAATGAAATTTAGAAATGTTCTAATTCAATTAAACTTCATAGGCCCAATAAAAGATCCAATAGGGTAATTTTTTTAAAATTCATCAGTAACTTCCGCTGTGGGCTAGTCCAGTTCCAGCAACCTTAGGTGAAAACTATGCCTTAAGCTTCCAAAACTTTTCAATCGATGCTTTCACTATCTCCGCTCTAGCCACTTACCCTTCTTTCCCCGACTTGCAACTCCAAGCAAAGTTCCCTTCTGCCTACAGTTATGGAAAACGACATCAGAAATAACTCTCGGAGGCTGAAATTTCCACTTGTTGTCCCAAGTTGGTGTAGAAATAGACAGCTTCGGCACTAAGCTCTCAAACCATAAAGCCATGTTCACTAAACCAACAAAAGACCCCATGACATGATTAGCCATATCTCGTTGGAATCAGAACACATAGCTGAAATGAACATCTTTTTCTTCTTCAGCGGCATGTCTATTAGGCCTAACTCAAACCAAGCTAATGAAATGAACCGATTCTCATACTCCACCACGGTCATGGCCCTATACTTCAGATCCAGGAAGCTCCTAAATAAAAATTCTTTTTGCCTTCCAAAACAAACTTCATCTCAAAATCATCTTTGAACTGGGCCTAAGAGATGTCGTCCTCTTGGCAATCAACTATAATATTGCTCCATCAATCCATGGCTGCATCTATCAATTGTCACGAGGCTAATCTACACTTCATTGTGTCCTCTATCTCCATATCTCCAAATATCTGATCGCATTGTCTGAGCCAAGACTGGACTTCTATAATAGTCTCTATGCCACTGAATCTCTTACCTTCTATCCTCTCATAATCGCAGCTGAGTGAAGGAAAACTCATCTAAGCCTAACCTGCACGACCTCCTTACAACATTCATCTTTGGTTCCTCAATTGGAGCAACATTCTTCGAAACTTGATTCCCGCCATTCATGGCAGTTCTAGTCCGACCACCTCTAGCATTCGTAGCTCTAGTACTCATAGTTCTTACTACCTAATCAAAGCAAAAATTCTTTAGGGCACGAGAGGATAAAGTTATTTCAAAGAGAGAGTTACTAATGAAGAGATATTCCTAAGGAATAATTTAAAAGACTAGTTTTCAAAATACAAATATGCTCTCATATGTATAATACACTCGACTCATTCTAGCATGTCACTTACCCTATCTATGATGAGGCATACCCAAGCAAAGTCAAGGTGTTCGCTCAACCTTGAGCTTTGATACCTAATGTAATGACCTGACTTTTCGACTCTCGAATGTCGACACTAAATATATCCATTGTATTCATGTGTCAAGCACCTAAGTGCCAGAAAGACAGAAAGTTAGGATAAAATAATTAAAAGAATATAACAAGAAAAGAAGAATACAATATCATAATCTCACAATGAAATGGTAATATATAATATCAAAGGAATGATACAAAGGGTTATTATGAATACATAAATATTAGAGTTACAAGCCTACATACTATCATCATCCTGGACAGTTATAACAACATGTAATCACATATGTTGATACATCAAATAATAAGGTAGTGGAAACAAGAACACTATGGAAGATAATCATGCAGCTCTTCTCCATAAGCTCTAATGGTCCAAAGCTAAATCTGAAAACATACACAAGGCAGACTCGAGCATTATAAGAAAATAAAGTTAGTTTGTAGAAGTAAGGATCTTAAGGCAAATTTAACACCAGAGGGGGGTGAATAGTGTTTAATAACTTTTGTGAATCTTTTTGAATTTTTTTAGGATTATAGTTTAAACAGTGTAAGTTGACAATCACAGATGTAAACAAAAATAAATATAAATGCAATAAAAGTAAAGAGAAAAGAGCTGGAGAGATAACACCATGATTTTTATACTAGTTCAGAGTTTCCCTACAAAAAGAAATTCGTATAATTTCTTATACATATTTCTTTTCAAATATCAAAGTTTATACAATCTCAATTTTAAGGCTACAAGACACACCCGCCAAATTTTCTAAGCTTTGGGTACACTTATTGGATTCGAACGGGACACCAATTCAATAATTTGGATTCAAGTGGGACAACAAGCACACCCGTTAGATCAGACGGGACACAAGCGCACCCACATGGATTTCAGGGACACCAAGCACACCCAAGAGTATTTGAATATGATTTGATAGAGTTTACAAAATCAATTTCTTGATCTTAAGTACAAATAATCTGGTAACCTCTTACATTTTGATCTTGATTTGAGTGAGAGAGATGAGAGAGATCAGAGAGTATACAATAGAGAATCAAATCAATAGAGCTTGAATTGAATTTGAGAAGATTTTGAGTAGAATTCCTCTTCGAAATCAAGAGTGTGAAAAAGGAGAGAAAATAGGAGAGAGTGCTTAACCAAAATTTGTTGAGAAAACCCATTTATAGAGAAATAGTAGTCATATCCATTTACGAAGAGATATGATGTAAAGACATTTTCATTCATAATTTGAATTTTGAAATTCTTGGACTATATGTCGACATATCCTTTGTAATTTTGACAAACATTTTATAAAAATTAATTTGAAGATATTAAACTTTATAAAATGTTTTATACTTTGTAAAATCATTTAAGCATAGTTTATACATATTTTTAACATAATAAAACTTTAAGAACACTTTATGAAATTATTTTGAAATATTTTAATACAAAGAAATTAAATATAAAAATATATACAAAAATAATATATATAGAGTATAAGTAAATATACAATAAAATCAAAGTATTAACGAATGTCAAAAATATACTTTTGGATACCATATCATTTAGAAAATATAAAACCTACAATAAATTAAAAGTATATTAAAATATAAAATGCTTAAAAACTTAATTACTCAAAATATAATAAACATGTTGATAAAAATAAGTTTAAAAACCATTTGTATAGATGTTTGAAAAATCATTTTGAAAATAGCAATTCTTTAAAAATCATTTTTGAAAACCAGGATATTTGAAAATTATTTAAAATCAGAGAAAAGATTTTAAAAACCTTTTTGGAAAATGAAGGGAGATCAAAGAAGTTCTACTAGGATTTTAACAAAATAATCTATGACTCTATAACTTATCTTGATATCGTGAATCTTCAAAACTCATGAGTCTTCAATCTCTAACTCTTAAATCTCAATATTAGCCTTTTAAATCTGCTCTTGATACTGTACAGACTTCTTAATCAACACCTGTCTAATATCCCGCGCTACATATAATTTGATGAAAACATAAGTATCTATAGTTTATTAAATGTTATATGGTTATTGTCATCGAAACCAATCCTAAGGTACTAATAATCTCCCCTTTTTTAATGATGACGACTATGTATATAAAATATGATACAACTCTCCTTAAGTTACAAAACCCCCCTTAATCTATGCCTCGATATTTTATATATTTCTCCCCCTTTGTCATTAACAAAAATATAGCCAAAACATCACCTAATCGAAATACTGCATTATATTTATAAGTGATATATAAGATAATAGTGATAGCACAAATTAATTTTATTAATCACCCCAATCCAATGCATACATTTTGTCAATCCAAACCAAAGTCAATACAATTCAATTAAATCATACATTAAGTAAATCAATCCAAACCAATAAGTTCATACACACCAATCCATATTACTTATTCTAGTGCAATATACTAATATACAAAAAAAAAAATTCGCAAGGCCAGCGGGGTTAAAAAATGGGCCCCTACCATTTTATTAATATATCAAGAATGGATACAAAGCAGAGAGGAACAAACCTACCAACAAGGCAAGCAAGAATAGGACTAGAACACAGAGAGGGACAGACATATTAATAAGAACAAATAACAGATAAAAAAAGAAATAAAAGAAAACATACACTACAGCTACACATGCAAACTGGGGAAAGGGAATCAGGAGATGGAAGAGAGGAATAAGGTAGGAAACAAATGATTGGAAGCACGAACTCCATCTCTAATTCCCTCCATAATACAAGCTTTCAATAAGGTGAAATTCTTCCTTTTGGGAGAGAAAATAATTGCATTCCTCTCGTCCCAAATCGTACAGATAAAGATTTTAAGCGTAAACAGAAAAGCGTAGGTTGCTTCACATTTCCATCTCGTCGCTTTGTAGATTAAATTCCATTCTAACTCACTGTTAGCGGATACGGTCCTCCGGATGATGGTAGCATTAAGGGTGCACCATAAATTATTGATGAATGGACAGTTGAAATACAAATGGAGGGTATCCTCATCCGCGGCATGACAGAAACTACATGTAGTATCGATGATAACACCACGTTGTCTCAACTTAACCTTAGTTTTCAAGCAGTTATTGAGAGTCTTCCAGAGGAATAAGTTCTGCCTCTCCGTGTTATGTTGAAGCCAAATTCTCTTATGCCAGGAGAAGGTAACCAAGTTACTCTGACATACGAGAAGCTTATACAATCCACCAATCTTATATCTGTCTTTACAAAATGTCCATGAGATACCATCGTGCAGGGATAATGGGACATGGCAATCTTTTATTTGGTTCCAGTAGTTTCGAACATTTTGATTACTCGAATATGGAAGGACAATATTACCTTCAGGAAGATAGTCAATGGCCAGCGCGTCAGGGCGAATACCTGATTGAACTTGTTCGTTAAACAGAAGGTGGTGACAGAGTATGGTACCTTCCTTAACCCATGGGTCATGCCAATAGGACACACCACCAGAGATGCCAACTTTACATTTTGCATATGGAAGACAAATGGATCTGAGCTTCAGTAAACCGCGCCAAGTCCAGCTACATGACTACGGCACCACCATCATCCAAAAATTCTTCTTTTTGCCAAGCATGTACTTATGAGACCATTTAACCCAGATATTTTCTTTATGATTCAGAATATTGTCTATAAGTACCACCATGGTAGCACGATTTCATTGCAGTATACTCTTAATTCCTAAACCACCCCTGGACTTAGGCAGTTCAAGTTTGGAAAATGCACAGGATGTTAACTTATTGGATTGAATAGAACCATGCCAGAAGAAATTGGACATAGCACTCCTAACCATCTTTATCAGCTTAGAAGGCAAGATGAAAGGTTTAGCCCAATAAACAGTCATGGAAAAAATAATGGAGTTGATTAACATAAGTCTCCCAGCCTGACGAAGCAATCTATTTGTCCACAAAGACATGCGAGCCGTAATCCTCTCAAAAAGAGGAATTCATTGGGAGAAAGCAATTCTTGAAGTTGCCAGGGGGATACCAAGGTACCTAAAACAGTCAGAACGTATCATGATTGAGGAAAAATTAGTAATTTGGTTAGTCACCTCAGTGCTCACTCCTGCAATCATCATACCAGACTTCGTTAAGTTAATAGATAAGCCAGTAAGTTTGTGAAACTTGGAGAGGCTGTCCATAATTGAAGAAACTGTCTTCATTGAAGGCTTGAAAAAAATTACCAAGTCATCAGCAAACATAAGGGATGTTATGAGAGGATGCTTACACTTAGGGTGAACAGAAAATAGTCCCTCATGAACTTGATGAATGAGGATTTGTGTCAAGACTTCCATCACTATAATGAAAAGGTATGGAGACATTGGGTCCCTCTGCCGAATGCCTTGTTTACTAGTGAAGTATCCCTCATTGCATTTATTGACCATTATGGAATACCTTGCCGTGGAGATGCATGCTTCGATCCAAGCCACAAAATGAGGGGGAAAATTCATTAAACCCATGATTCTAAAAATGGAATCCCACTGCAGGGAGTCGAAAGCTTTAGAAATATCAAGTTTGAACATGGCTCTGGGAGAAATGCTAGAGGAGTTATAACCTTTCAGAAGTTCATGAGACAGCAAATCATTGTCCAGAATACTCCTACCGCTAAGGAAAGCAGCTTGATTGGAGGATATGATATTAGGCAGAACTAACTTAAGTCTGTTGGCAATGACCTTGGATATGCATTTGTATATAGTGTTACAGCAAGATATGGGTCTAAAATCAGCAACATGGCAGGCATTTTTCACTTTAGGGATGAGAGCAATGTTAGTGGCATTGACAGAACCGATCATTTTGCACTTGTTGAAGAAGTTATGAACCACCTTAAGGAAAAGAGGGCTAACAATCTCCCAGCATGACGTAAAAAAGGTAGCATTAAACCCATCAGGACCACCTGATGAGTTAGCATTCAGAGAGAATAAAGCTGTTTTAATCTCATTGTCAGTAATAGCCATAGAAAGCATTTCGTTCTCTTCCGATTAGATTTTGGGAAGGTTAACAGAATCAATCAGGTCAAGTTGAGGGGAGAAATTATTATTGTTGCCTAATAATTTACTGAAATACTCAAGAAACATATTAGCAATAATAGGAGGGTCGGAAATGTATTCACCATTGTCGTTAACCAGGGTAGTAATTTGCTCTCTAGTTTGTTTTGCTTTAAGGGAGGAGTGGTAGTAAGCAGTATTCCTATCACCATCCACGAACCAGTCCATACGCGACTTTTGCTTTGCCATTAATCCTTCCTTCTTATAGGCATCAAACAGATCGGAGGATAATTTAGCTTCCTGAGCAGCAAGATCTTGATTTAAAGGATCACCCAGCAGAGCCTTCTGTATGTGTTGAAGCTTGAGAGAGAGCGTGGAAGAAGCCAGAGATCCATTTCCATATTTGCAACTCGACCAAGCTTGCAACTCTTTTTGACAGCTTTAAGCTTACACTGCAAAATAAACATTGGGTTACCAAAAAAGTGAGAAGTCCAAGCCTTTTTAACAATAGGGAAAAATTCAGGGTGATGTATCCAAGCGTTAAAAAATTTAAAATTAGTGTTCCTTTTTTTCATAGCAGCACCAAAGGAAATTATTTGAGGTGAATGATCAGATAGGCCTGGCATAGGAAGGAGGTTAGAAATGAGTGGCCATGCATTTAGGGCATACAGGTTGGCGAATGTGAAATCGATTTTGGAGAAAGTACGAAGAGAAGATCTTCTAGAATTATTCCATGAGAAAGGGGCACCAACAGTTTTGATTTCAACAAGGTTTGATTGAGTAATTGTATCATTGAGGGGTCTGGTCTCTCTACGGGACAGGGGATTGCCACCCATCCCATGAGATGACATATAAGAGCAATTGAAATCTCCTGTAGCAATCCATGGATGTGTTTCCTGTTTGAATGATGGGAGGAGATTATGCAAACTCTGTCTAGCAGAGACAGTGTTGAAGCCATATATAATAGTGATGTAGAAAGAAGTGGAAGAAGAGGTATGAAAGCAATGCATGTGAATAAGTTGAGGAGTAGCTAAGATAGGAGATAGTAAATAAACAGAAGGATTGTAAAGAATAAGAATTCTTCCAAAAGGAGCTTCAGGTAGGTTGTTGATCATTTTCCATGATGAGTTAATATAGGTGGCAGCCTTGATAGAGAGAGTAGCATTCAATTTGGATTTAAGAATGGCTAGCATACTTAGCGAATGTGTGGCAATTAACTTTTTACATTGGATAAGTTTGGTCTCAGAGTGGGCACCTCTCGTATTCCACACACCAATGTTGTTCAACATTGATAAACTAGCTGTTGAAGTTGGAGCTTCTTTTTGTTACCCCTGGTTAGAGGGGTGTTTTTGTTATTATTGCCAGGACAGGTAGGAGAAGATGAAGACATCCCACTCGGGTTGAGATCCGAATCAGCATGAGGAATAGAAGATTTCAGTTTTTTCTACTACAAGTAGGACTGGACTTAGTATAGGATAGTGGGGTATTAGCAAGTGAAGAGGGTTGGATGAGAGGAGGAGGGGGAGGGGGAGGAGGTGGTTTCCATGCTTGGGGAGGTTGCAATTGTTCATAAGGATGATCAGTTCCCAGTTGAATACCAGATTAAACATTTATTGACTCATTTTGGTTGTGCACATGCACGGCAGATACATGCACAACATTGGTACGGGGAGAGGTGGGATTAGTAACAGAAGGGTGGCATTTGATATTGGAAATTGTATTTGATTGAGTTGGAACAGCACATGAGATAGGACCTGAAGTTGAAATAGGAGGAATTGGAGCATGTTCAAGTATTGATGGAGAAAAAGGTGTCGCATGCAAGTTAATGCATGTAGAAATTTTAGTTGAATGGTTTTCAAAATTTAATTCAGCTTGTTGTGTGGGGTTGTTATTTAAGTTACTTTCAGTAGCTTGCGAAAGCATGAAACTCTTCTCTATATTATTAGTTGAACCAATCACATCATTTGAATCAAACTCGGCAGAATCAGTATTAGTGGCGTCCACGTCAGATTCTCTCTCTGCCAAGTCAGATAGTGCATTAAATCCATTACTTTCCAGCAAACGAGATTTATCAGAATTGTTAACAAAATTACCATCAAAGACAGACTTTCCCATCTGTGGGATAACATTTTCCTCTTCCTCCATTTCCCCACTTACAATAACTATATTTTTTCCATTTTTGCTATCTTCGTGAGAATTCACATTATTGACTTTTAAGGAGGAAGGATACATCCTTTGTCTACGTGCTTTATTAACAACTTGCCACTTATATTTCCTCTGTCTCGTAACAACTTCATTCCTGGGAGCAACAAACACTTTATCAAATTCAAGATTATCTTTCTTCTCATTTTCGCCCATCACGACCTTGGGAATTAACTTATCACATGTTGTATCAGTATGCTCAAACACACTACAGTTAGCACAAATGTCAGGTTTCCATTGATACTCGATATGAATGTTTTGAGTACCTCCATCCAGAAGTTGAATAGGAAAAGAGTCAACCAGTGAATGGTCCGGCTTAATTTCTACTAAACACTTAACAAAAGATAGCCGCTCCAACTTCTCCGTTGATTCGTCCATGCATAAAAGCTTGCCAAGTCTGCTGGCAATCCAATTAATGCCTATGTGGGACCAAGTAAACATAGGGACATTGGAGAATTTCACCCATATCGGTACTGATGTTATTCTTTCACACACGTTACCCACATATGGATCCCACTACTTAACAATGAAGAGCTTATTTTTCATAACAATAGGGTCACCTTGCAGAATATTGCTTCTATCTTCATCACAAGACAGAAGAAAGAGAAACAAAAAACCATTTGATCGAACTTTGATCGAACCTTTCAATTCCAGTATTTTTTCAAGAAGTTAATGACAAAGGAATAAGATAAAGGCTTATCAAGAAAGAATCCAACAAGATAGTTGCTCCAAACAAGAGAACCGGCATCAATGATAGCGGGAGGAGGGATCAAAATCTCATTTTTAAACCAATTAATATACCAATTTAAATTAAATCATATATATATATATATATATAACTAACCAATTAACTTAAACTTCCCTAGGAACTTTTGCCCAACCATTGTAACCAAAAATAGGATCTGCTTTGATTGCATCCCAATCTTCATTATCTCTATTGATGGCACAATCCAGATTGTTGGTTGGTTCCTATTTGATAAGGGAAGAAATCATCCATCGAATAGCATTAAAATGCTTTTCTTGTTTTTTGTCGTCTGCATTTACTCAATTTTAAGTGTATTTGATTTCTAAGAATAAAAGTAAGAATTTCTTGAACGATTGATGGGCTTGTTCAAGATTTTCACATAGTTTTTGGTGTGGAGAAGCTATTTTTGAAATGTTAAGGTTAGAATTGAAAAAGAGAAGAAAGAGAGTGAGAAAATGGTGTTTTTATGGAGTAATTATGTATATATATGGGTGAAAAGTCATTTGGATAATAGAATAGATGGTAGTTATTTTATTTTGAATTTTAATTTTTTTGCAAACAGTCGGTTATATGTCGACATATAGGGTGTACATATGTCGACATATAAATACCAATTTTTGCAATATCAATATTTGCTATATATTTGTAATTAGCTTAAACCTTTGCACTTTTTTATGACTTTCCAAAGACTAATAACAATGTATAACAGCAAAGAACATGATTTTATTGACAATCATAAATGTGTACATAAAAATTTAATGATAAATATAAAAGATACTTGGATTAAAACTACAATAATCCAAAATAAAAACTAGAAAATCAAAGGAAATACAACTAGGAAGAAGTGGATTACAATGAGGACTTTCCACCAAGATTGTGATAGATATTTCCAAAGTACGTATCAACTTTGTTGGAAAGAGTAGAGAATGATTTCTTAAGCTTCTTTAGTTATTAAGAAGCTACTCTTAATTATTGAGAATTTCCTTAGTGGATGGATGAGATAGCTTTTCGAAATTCTCCAAAGAAGAGTCTTCCTCCTCCTTTTATTCTTTCTCCTCCTTTTATTCTTCCTCCTCTTCTTGTTCTTCCTCCTCTTTCACTTCCATTCCTTATTCCTCTTCATCTTCTTCTCTAATTTCATGCTCCTCTTCCTAAGCCAATCTTGCTTTCTTCTCATAAAGAGTTTCATAAGGCTCAAAGATGGATGAAATGTGCATGAGAGAGATGTTGGCCTTATCGAAGAGTTTTTGAGGAATGGTTTCTTCTCCTATTAGATTAACACCACATATTCTAATGAGATATATACTATGTAAGAGTGTGTTCTCATGCTTAGAGTTATTCTTAGGAAATAATTCATCAAAAATAATTTTTTCCAATTTATGTCATAATGATCATAAATTGCAAAAAGTTCTCTGAAAACCTTTTGAGTCGGATTGTTATGATTTCCCATTCTTATATTTATACTTTATTCTAAAAGACTTAACATTCTTGTTTTATGATGCAAATTCTTATTTTTAAACTCAAAATCATCATCACTTTCAAAAATGTCGTGAATAACTTCATGATTTGCATTCGAGAATGTTACCTAAAATTTCACAATTTAGAACAAGTTGAATGCCTTTGACACTACTTCAAACTTCACCTTCATTTCATAAAACTTTTCTTTCAAATTCACATATAACGTTTTTAATAAATTTGGAAAAGACAAAAATTCATTTTGGAAAGCATCAATAGAAACAAGAATTCCATTTTGATTACAAAGATCATCTAGCTCATAAGAAGAAAAATCATCAAATTTGGTGAATCTTCTTGAAGAGACTTTTCCAAGGGAAATATATTTCATATAGGCTTCAATAGCCTCTTTATCATGAAAGAGATAGCCTTTGGTTTCCTTTAAGATCCTTATGGTTTTTGGAGTGTTGCTTGAGGATGCCATCAATGAATTATTTAAAAAGATAAAAGAGAATGGGTTTTTGAATTTTGAAAATGAGAGTGAAATGAATGGATGGAGATAGAATGATTAAATAGGGAATCAATAGACATGTTCTCTAGTCAAGAGACACATTTTTGGGACATTGGAGTTGGTGAAAAGGTGGAGCGAATTTCAAATTCTGAATTTGAAATGAAAATTTAAATTCTGAATTCATGTGCATATGTCGATATACGCATAGTGGGTATGTCGACATATAGCCTGTGAATTACAAAAGGAGAAATTGAACAAATTATCCCTATTTACTTGTATTTATAAAATTATCCTATAATTATTACTAATCTATACACATAGTGAATAATTGAAAATTTATTTTGAATTATTTTTATTCAATATTATATTTTTACTAAAATAATGTTTATAAAATTTGCTTTATAATACATATATTATATTCATAAAATATTATTAATCTAAAGATTATTCCTAATAATCAAAATCAACCAAATATCCAGTCAAAAATTTAAATTTCAAATGCATACCTATTTTTCTTCAAACTTTTCTAAATTTAGTTGATTGTTATTGTGAAGCACCTATTAGTATCTTCCTTGTTTGCTTCATTATCACTTGAGGAAGTATCTGAATCGTTTAATGTTACATTATAAGCCCTTCTTCATTTTCTGGATGATTCAGTATTTGGTGAGATTTTTTCTTTCTCCAGTTGTGGACTATCTCTCTGCATATGGCCAAATTCATTGTATTTAGAACATTTAACAGCATTTCCACCTCATGGATTTTTGTTATCGTTCCTTCTGAAAGTATTCATTTTGCTGTATTTTAAAATTTTCCTACAATTTCTGGTCATGAATGCAATTTCTTAATCATCATGTTGTCTCAATCCATAACATCTATTGTGGCATTAAAAGCTATGGAATTCTTCTCTATTGCCTTGCTTTCTCTCCTGCCCCGCTATTGTACTTAAAATGACATTAAATTGCTAATTAAATATTCAATTTTCAAAGTGTTAATATCATTAGCCGCTTCAATTGCAAGAGTCTTTTGGTCTCCTTTAAGAGTAAGTGAATTAAGGATTTTTTTAACTTGATCCACTTTAGAAAAACTTTTACCAAATGCAACTAATGAATGTACTATATCTTGAAACCTACTGTACACATCATAAATGGACTCATTTGGACTCATTCTAAATAATTGAAACTGATTAGTTAACATAGAGATTTTGGCATGTTTGACTTTACTAGTGTCCTCATGTGTAATTTGCAGCGTTCTCCATATTTCAAAAGCAGATTTACAAATAGACACTATATTGAATTCATTCTTATCTAATGAACAAAACAAAATATTCATGGCTTTAGAGTTACTTTGTGCAAGTGCCTTTTGGTCAGTAATCCATTGTGAAACGTTTGTCTTGGGCTTACTGTACTCATTTTGTGTGACATTCCAAATATCTAGACCAGTTGACTATAAATTAATTTTCATTCTACATAACCAATATATGTAATTACTACCATTGAAAATGTGGAACCGGTAGTAGATTATCCTTCAACAAGAGTGTTACTAACAAGTGAACTGTAACGACCAACCTTTTTGGACAATTTAAATTGGCGATAAATCACACACGTCAGACTCAAACCATTCAAAAGGGCAGATTGTTATGGGGTATATAAGAAAAAATAGAGAAATAAAGAAAAAATACATAATCTTACAGCGAAATGACAAAATATAATATCGGTTAAACTGTTCATGAAGCTGTTTACAAATAACATTGTTGATACTTTTATAATACAGATCAGAGTTGCATACAACAAGAATAAATAATAAATAAATGCAGCGGAACAACATGATGTAGTGGAATAAATGTAATAATAATAATACAAAATATTCATCTTCATCCTCCAGAAAGCAGTCTTCGATAAACTAAAAGCTAAGACTAACTCGAGCGAATTGAAAAGAGAAAACACTCGAGTCAGAACTAAAAGATCTTATGTAAGTTAAAACAACAATAAATTAATATAAGTGTAACGATGTTAGAGATGTTTACGGGGTTTGACATCTCCTATCCAGTGTCAACGTGAGTGTAATAACTTAAGAGATGTTCAGGATTACCATCTCCTAAGGATCCTTTAAACTGTCTACTATGTAGTACAATACGCTATTATAATAGTGTCTACAGTAAAGTAAAGTATTAAAATAGAGTTAAGTCGTTATCCATATCCCTCTTAACACAATTTATATATTCCCATAGTCTATACAGTACCATAATTCCTTCGTAAACTAGAGGGCTATAAGAGGACACTCCATAAGTATGACACAAAACAAACTCGTAGGAGGCGCGATAAGGCATGTAAACATGGCACTAGAGACAATGCCAGGGTAGATATACCAATTTCACTCTCGGACTGGTGGTAACGCACATTGACTACTACCGCCCACCTCGAACACACTCCCATAATCAAATTAGAGGGGTGGCCACCAAATCAATCACAAAGTCAAAGTATAGTATCGAAGAAATATGCTCGATAGGAGGAATGACCTCACTTGACCCAATATAGCTCATGTTTTAGTCACATCTAAGCCGACTCATGGAAATCAAGGTTACACAAATACCTCATACATAATCGTTCGCCAAACCATCCTACTTCATTTCTGGAATCTCCACCACGCATACAGTTGTTAAAGTGGTTTTCGGTATTGGCAGAGAGTATGACAATATCTGATCCCAGTCTCTTTAACAACCAAACGTTTATTACACACCAGATGGTTCTTTTATATATCCAAACCCATTCATAATTGATATCAAAATATCATATTCTCAAAACCATATCACTTTTGAATCATATTCACTTTCAAAATCACATTCACTTCCAAAAAAATCACATTCACTTTCAAAAAACATATTCGATGAGATTGGTTAATTAAATCCTCCTTTTAAAATCATCATATTTACTTAAATATGTCATTACAAAAAGATACCAATTCCAAAGTCCAACTTAAGTTAGATCATTATTAAAGATTTAAATATAAATACTTCAACTTTACACAGTCTGAAATTTTAGAAAATAGCTTAGATAGTCATAAATAATTTTAATAGAGAAAAAATAGTTAAAAATAGATTAAAATAGTTAAATAATAAAATTAGTTTTAATAGATTTAAATTTGATTTGTTTAGATTTAAAATGATTTAAATAGATTTAAAATAGATTAAATAGAGTTAAATTATATTAAATATATTTTTAATAGATTAAATAAATTTAAAGTAGATTAAATAGATTTAAATTATATTAAATAGATTTAAATTATATTAAATAGATTTAAATTGTATTAAATATATTTAAAATAGATTAAATAAACTTAATTAGTTTAAAATAGGTAAATTCGATTAAATGGGATTAAATAGGTTATAGTAGATTAAAATAAATTAAAATAGTTTAAATTGATTAAAATAATTAAATTAATTAAAATAGTTTAAATTAGTTTAAAATATATTTCAAAGTTATATCTAAACATTTCAATAACTCAATTCCAATAAATTTATTTATATTTGACACTTCAACTTTGAAATTTAAATTTAAATTTTGAACAATTCATTAAATCCATTCCAATTTCAGCATGAGCGCTTGGATTATCGAAAATAAGTCATTTTATATAAATCAATTTCTATTTCAAAATGCCAGTTACCTGAATTCAAAAATTAAAGAAATTAAAACATTAACTTAACCAATCCGGTGTCCGTATATAATTTTCTACCTTATGGTCAAGTGATACGGATGTCTACCATTTCAATCCGCAATTATTTATATTTATGGTCATATATCATTTCAAATCGCAATCCCGAATTAAATAAATCCATAAAATTGCTCGAGTCTATCATTTCAATCCATAACGATTTTTCCCTAATCTATAGATCGTTCGGGTATGTATCATTTCAACCCATAGGGAACTTGCAGTGTTAAAACAATATAAAATATAACATGCAATCATCTAATATCAACAATCCAACATCCATTGAAATCATCATCCAAAACAATCAATCAACATCAATAGCTAACTGATTAACAATAACAAGTGTAAACCGATGAATTAAAATTTAATATTGAATTAAATAACAATTAAATGCAATAAAAGCCGTATTTAACTAGAATGACAATTTAAACATATCAAAAATCAATCTATCAATTTCTATTCATATTATAATTTAATTTAACTAACATAAGAAAATTTAGTAGTCGTGAGTGGGTTAAAACACTCACATTTGATTTCAAATCGGTTTGAAATCCGAAATAAGGTCCAAAAATCAATAGTCTCAGAATTCGTCCAAACTAGTTTCATAAAGTCAGGAATTTTGATACGATCCCAATGAAACAAACCGTACGTACATCTGACCTCGTATGCAAAAGTGATTAACGTTAGAACAATACATGATTGAAATTAAAATAAATAAAATAATAATAGATAAATACATGTCATGTACCTTACTCCACGTCACCACACATTGTTCTCTCTCCTAGAAACCCTAACACCCTTGTCCTCGTTCGGGCAAACTTAGCTGCCACTAATCGATCAACCATGGCGACTGCCACGATCGCCCGTAACCCAATCAGACCCCGCCACCTTCTCGCTCACGACCAGGCGTGTCCATGCCCAGAGAGCCATCCACTTCGACCAACCCTGCAGCTAACGCCGCCGCCCCTAACGTGTCCGAACATGCCCAATTTCAGGTGGATCGAGGTGATGTTTGTGACGACTAACCGCATGAATCGGCGCTGCTTCCTCCCGCCTACCCATCGATCACCTCCGATCGATCCATTGTTGAAGATCCGCCGTTAATTGAGGCTGTGGCCTATGAACGGTCGAGAATATTTTGGCCAATTCTGCCCAAATCATGATCCAAATCGAAAAATAAATCACAGATTTGGGTTGTGCTCATCGAGACTTCAAATCGATATATAATTTGATATTGTTTTGAGGAGTTTTAATTTTGAAATTGAATTTGAAATTGCATTTTGGGTTTTATTTGGAGTTTGTTTCTGCCATTAGAAGAAGGAGCTAGTCAGATAGAATTGCATATACAGAATAAGAAAAATGACTACTAGGGTTTGAGAGAAAAACTATTTATATAACCGAGGCCCGATAAGAAATGAATTTACATCCGAATTTGTATGAATGACAAATAGCGACCCAAAAGCCCGTTCTTCCTCCAAAATGAAAGTGGGTCATCCCATATATCAAAATAGATGTTTTTGATTTTTTAAACTCAATGGAATAGGTTTCAAGTCCTAATTCCATCATATGAAGAAGTTAGCTTTAAAATGATGATTTTTTTCAAATTGATTTCTAGGCGTTTCAAGCCCGTACAATCAAACGACAAGTCTGATCGCTGCGGAACTTGAAATCCTATAATAATTCACTGTTACGGATCCGATAAAATTGGTTTCTTCGAAATCTAAGATAATGGCCAAAATGGCTAATTTCACATTAAATAAATAAATTATTATTAAATTGATTAAATCTCTTTTTAATTCCACTTTTAATAACTAAAAAATTTCATCATTTTTGTAACAACCCTAGATTTTGACTATATATTTAAATTTGACTTTATTTAATTTTGAAATTATTTTAAATTTGTTTTATTTGTGTGATATCATTTCTAAACATTTTTAAAATGATAATATAATTTTTCCAAAATTTACTGTATTTATTTCCTATTTTTAAAGGCTGTTTTCTAATTTTCTGCCATTTTCTGCATTTTTAAATTTCTTTATTTTATTTTAAATTTGTTTTATTTGTGAAAATTCATCTCTAAATATTTTTAAAATAATAATAGAATTTTTCTAAAAATTACTGTGTTGATTTCCTATTTTTAAGGGCTGTTTTCCCATTTTCTGCTATTTTATGCATTATAATTTTATATTTAAATGAATTTTATATATTTATTTTGTGAATATATTTGTATTTTATGTTATTATTTATGTTTAAAAATACTTTACAAGCTTATATGAATTTTCTAAAAATTATTTCATTTAACTTCAAATTTTGCTAGTCTAGTTCACTGTTTTAACTATTTTCCTTAATTTTACTTTACATAATTGATAAATATTATATATATTTGTATATTGGTTGAAAATTTCGAAATATTATCTGATATTATTATTATTTCAGCTACATAAATTTATATAAATAATAAAAAGTAAATTGAAAGGGTTTGTGACCTTTTGTTTCCTATGGCTTTTGATTTTCCCACCTTTTCACATTTTAACGTTTCTTTTCACTCAAATGGCCATATCTCTTCATTCTTTCAGCTGCCACCCTCATTTCTCATTAACGTACTTCATTTTTTCTCTCATTTCCTCAAAAAAATTCGGCCATAGCTTTTGAAGAAAGTTTGGTAAAATTTATTTCCTTTTTCCATTTGTTTATGCTTGAATTCATGGTTTTTGCACTTGTTCTTCTTCATCATAGGTTCGGCCTTGCTCCTCCACCACCATAGCCGCCTCCACCATCACCACATCATGTCACCATCTCCTCCAGCCCACTGACCAAGCCATGCCGTGGTCATCTATGACTAGATCCACCAAAGTTTATGCAAACACTCCACTTGTTCAGCCTAGCCGAACCATTTATGCACATACCCTTCATTTTTCACCTAAACCACCTCCTTGGCCGCCGCCACCAGTCCCTCCACCACCCTTGGCCGACACTCCAGACCCCACTTGACCTTCACCTTGTAGGGGCCGAGCCCAATGGTCCTTTGGTTGAGCCACGGTTGCACAAAAGCCACTTATTTGCCTTAAACCCTTTGTATTCACACCTTGTAACTTCCACCACTTCACCACACCCTTAACCGGCCTTTGCACCACCTTATCCAGCTCATACCTGAACCAAAACCACTGCCACACCATCTCCTAGCCTCCAGCAGGTCTGGCCATGCCATTTGTAGCCTTGCCCGATGCTTGAAATTGCACAAAAATCCACTTGTTTGCCTTGTACTTGTATTTTCATACATAGCAACTTCCATACCTTCACTACCCTTGCTAGGCCGACCATATATGACCCATACCTGACCAAATACACCCCATGGCAGTACCTTATCACCCTATAGGCTGAGCATAGTGATGGTGGAAGCAAGTGCAAGTGTTTGATTACTTATTGTTCCTTAATTTCTAGCATCGTTTATCGTATTTTTGGTCTGAAACCTTATAATTATTATATTGTTTGTTTGATTTGTATTCAAGGGAATTAATCCTTGGCTCCTCCATTTCGTATCTGTATCGTGCTTTTGTGCTTGTGTAGATCCCGTTGTGCAATTCGTCGTTGTGTCATCAGCTCAAAACAGTGAGTAAATCTCACCAGACTAATATGTACTTATGTAGTGATAAACTGACATCACCTGAATCTGTAAATGCATATCATCCTGTTATAACTGCTATATTACATTCATATGAAGTTCACACCTATATTTACACTTTTTATACCATATGTTACTGTTATTTCATGCTATTCTGTTATTTTCATCAGTTTATCACACTGCAAGTTCCCTGTAGACTAGAATCACTATGGGTTGAAATGATACATACCCGAACGGAATTTAGAATAGGAGAAAATCGTTATGGGCTGAAATGATAGGCCTGAATGATTTTCAATTATTTTCTTTTACTTGGGATTGCGGGTTTGAAATGATCAAACCCGGTTTTCTTTGTAAATTACGGGTTGAAATGATATATTACCCGTATCACTTCATCTAGGCTAGAAAATGAAATACAGACCCGTTGTTAAAATATGTTTTTCTAAAATTTTTAATAATTTTAGAAATGTAAATATTGTAATATTTTGATTTAAATTTTATTAAAAATGATTTTTGTAAAGCATTATTGATTTTCTGAAAATTTATAAGTGAAATAAATAAATGGTAAAGTTAGAAAATATGGAATGTAAGTTATTTTGGAAACTAGAATTTGGTGATAAATGGAATTTAAATTAAATATGAAAATATGATAAATTTATGATATTTTGAATTAAATGAATTTAAAATGATTTTATAATATATCAATGATTTTTGAATAAAGTTAAAATGTGAAATGAATGAATATTTAGGTTGAAATTTGGAAATATAACTAAAATTGGAAATTTGTGAATTTGTCTTAAAAGTGAATTTTAAGTTAAGTAAATAAGAATGAAATTAAGTTATATTTGAAAATTTTAAACTTAAGTGTTAAATTAAATTAAATTTAATGAATTTGAAATTTTATGTTGGAATTTAATAAGTGAATTATTATTAAATTTTGATTTTTGAACGGAGATTTAACTTTATAAGATCATGAATATAAGGGTATTTGAATGACTGTTTTAAAAGTGAAATTATATGATTTTATAAGCTAAAAATGATTTAAATAAAAATATAATTGTTTGTGAAATTATATTGAATACTTGAAGTTAATTAACTGCATTTCTGAAATGCTATTAATTCTAATGTAAATGATAATACAGCATTTTTAAATGCTGTAGTTGATAATAATGAACCAAATGGCTAAGTTTAATTAAAGGTTATTATAGCATTTTTGTAAATGCTATAATTATTGAATTTAACTAAGTTTTATTTGAAACTAATGTAACCCTATTACAACCTTTTTAAATGCTATCTTTTATTAAATTGAACTGTTTTGAATGTAACTTTCCGTAGCAATTTCTAAATGCTGCGAAAGTTGAATTTTCATCTGTTTTAATAAATTAAGTGGATAAATGAATTTTGAAAGACTAAAATTTTGTAAATTTAATAATTTAATTATTAAATATAATAACTTCATTTTATGATTTAAAATGAAGTAATTTGTTTCAAAATATAAACTATTTTGAAATGTGTTTTGTAATGGTATTTAAATTAAATAAAAATGAATGTGGTTTGGAAGATATTATATTTTGATATTACGAAATGGATTTTGAATGATATTGAATTTTGAAATGATATTTTATTTTGAAGTATAAAATACCATTTTGAAATTTTAACCACGGGATGTATTTAATTTATAGTTTAACTGATTCTTAAAGGATGGGTGATCCCAAGCATCCTTTAAGTTATTGTGCACTTCTACTACAGTTCACTTGAGTTAGTTTACATTGTATAAGTATATATTGTCCTGACTCGAGTGTTTTGTGTTTCACTTTACGCTCGGGTCAGCCTGAGTATTCACAGCTTTGGATTCTCTTTCTGGAGCTGGTCTTTGCTGGAGTTTCTGCTTATCTACATTTATATCTACTTTCTGTTTCAGCTATTCTAGTTTATCTCATGTATTAGTGAATTTCTATGTATTTCGGATTTCTATTATGTTGTTTTCAGACTGTATTATGTATTTGGTTTGAGACTCTGCCGTAGTAGCTTCATGAACTACTATGTATTTTATATTCCGCTGCGAGGTATTCTGTTTGTTCTATGTCTGTGATTCTGTGATTGTATTTCATTTGCTCCAAATTTATTTACAACGCGGTATTTTGAGCAATTCAAGTCCGACATGTGTGTCTGCCTATGCACTTGGCAGGTGCAGCATGATAGGGGGTTCTCGCATTTGGTTTGGGTAGCGAGCGGATGACTCTGACTCCTACATATCCCTACGGGGGTTGGTGCAGTCGAGAGGCTGGCCGTAAAGGCAGAACACAGGTACCAATGTATGCTACAGTGGGCGTTACCCCACTGGCTCGGCCCGTTACAGTTGGTATCAGAGCTTTGGTTTTAGGCAAACCTTAGCCTGCGGAGCAAAAACTCATTAGAGATAGGGTAGAAATACCCTAGAATGAGTGAAATCAATCTCAGGATCCTTTCTTTGTGAGAGAACGTATTTTCGAAGTATAAAATGATTTTTAAAAAGATTTTTAAAAGATTTTTCAAAGATTATTTTGGTATAAAAATGTTCTTATTTCGAAATCAAGATTTTCTAAACTTCATCTCTTTGTTATCCACCTTGTTAGAAACCTTTTGGTTAAGATTCTTATCGACTAGGATTCCTTGAACTTTGGAACACTCCCACTTGTTCTGGAATCCAGTCTTGTTTTCCCCATTTTTCCTTTTAATTTTGGAGCATTTGTAACTCTACTTTGGAATGACCTCTCTAAAGAGCGATGATTCCGTAAATCTTTGAATGATTTGTAAAGGGGTGAAACTCCTTTACAATTGGCATTGATTCACTGAAGATTTTTTTATCCTCGGATGTCGATGCTATCTATCTCCTGCTCTACCCGGATTCTATTCACTGGCGATCGAAGGTCGATTTGCCTTAGATTTCCGTATTGAATATATTCCTAAAGTCTCGGGTGACCGGTTAAGGTCGCCCGCGATTTATATAGGCTTATCTATCCTCTATTTGGTAATTAAATTATCTCATCTTCGTTTGAGTTTATCTTCGAACTAGAATTCTATTTGATTAGAGTCCCTCTAATTTTGAATCTTTGTTTGTTTGAAATCCTTCCCTGAATCATCCTTTGGAAATTTGTATTTGGTTGTATTTTGAAATTGTGCATACATCAAAATTATTAAGGATGGCCATATTTTTATATATAAAAGTGAAATGTTTTCGATAAGGATTATATACCTTTCAAAAATGAAAATTTGAAATTTCGAAAGAATTTGAAAATTTGAAAATTTTATAAGAACTTGATTTATACAAAAATGATTTATAACTGAAGGGTTTTGAATTTGAATTTCGAGGAATCGAATTCCGGTATTTTGAAATTGGTTTTAAGATTTTGGAAAATATATATAGTAATATGATTTAAAGATATATATATATATATATTTCAAATAAGAAATGTTTCGAATGTATTCGAATGAATTTCAATGATTTCGAAGGAATTTCAAAGAAGTTTTTCAAAGTTAATTGAAGTCCAGAACTCACTTATGTCGCTGGAAAATAATTTCGGTGATGAATGCATGCATCATCGACATTGATTTTCGAGTTTCTGAGTAAGAGAGAGGCCACTCTAGTAGCTTTGCTCTGCGAGTGATTTTGTGAAACCAATTTTGATTTCAGATTTCGAAGTATGGTTTGATACTCGAAAGATAGATCCGTATATATATATATATATATATTTGAAAAGATTTAAAGTAAGCCGGTATTCAGTTCTTGAACTTCAGATTTTGAAACCTAACTTTTGAAATTGATTTACTGATTTAGTGTTGATTTTCAACTCTTGGATTGAAAATATGACTTCTTCGACTATTTTAAGATTCGAGTACTTCCAAATCAAGGTTAATTTTTTCAAAGCTAAATTGTTTTTGAAAGGTATAAGGTATTTGATAAAGAATATAAGTTTAGTTTGTATGTTTCAAGTATGAAACAATATGGTTTTTTATAAGCTGAAACTGTTTTGTTAAGTAAATAAATAAGACTATTTTGAATTATACTAATATGAAATTTAGTTTTGAAATCTTTTGGATATAAATTAGTCTTCAAATGTTTGAGAAAATTTTGGTTTTAAATGTTTTAACTTAG
Source organism: Allium cepa (assembly GCA_030765085.1). Classification (NCBI taxonomy): domain Eukaryota; kingdom Viridiplantae; phylum Streptophyta; class Magnoliopsida; order Asparagales; family Amaryllidaceae; genus Allium; species Allium cepa. The sequence continues at coordinate 1,052,999,048 of CM060929.1, read as the reverse complement.
TAACATCTTTATAAAACTATTTATTTAACAAGTTGGAATAGATACATAAGTTGTACGTACGTTGTTTTATTCGCATAATTAATTCGATCCAAGTTTGAGTACACAAGTTCGAGGTGAATTACACCATTTCATGTTAGGATTTTTCATTTGATTCTTGACGGCGAACATTTGATATGGATTTTGGGCTTGATTCTAGAATTCTCTATCATAGTATATGGCTATGCAAGGAGACTGATGGCTTCTAGTCAAGAAACCATATCGAAGTCCGCATTAGGGAAGTCGAATGGACAATACTAGTTCGAAAGCGAACTTGTATGATCAAGCGAGCGATCGAATGTAATGTTGCGAAATAATGACATATGTAAGTAATAATGAAATAAAATTTGGGATATATGAAATTATGAAATTTAGTTTTGAAATATGGTATATTTAAGCCTTGAAACATATTTAAGATTTAATAGTTTATTTTGTAAATCAAATCTGTATTTTAAATTGATAATATTTGAAATGGTTTTGTTGGAAAACTAAATTGAAACTGATGGTTTGAATTGAATTAAAATTGAAAATTTTAGATTTTGGTTTAATTGAAAAAAATTGAAATGAAAAGAATTAAGGGCATGTTTTATGATTTCAAATGCATGATGTCTAAATGTTATGATTTTCAAAGTGTAATGATTTCAAGTATTTTAGTTTCAAAAGATTCATAACTATGAAAGTATTATGACTTTTGAAGTGAATACATGTTTGAAATGGAAATGGATTTATTTGACTTAAATTTTGTTGATTTGGAAATTTGGATTATTTTCTAAACCTATTGTTTTAAGAAATTTTGAAACTGAATATGTATAACTTGAAAGAAATGATTTGGTGACATCATATATGATTTTAAAATTTATCTGATATCGAAATGGTTTGAAATTTAGAACCTTGTTTTATTAAATACTTGATTTGGGAGCTATCGAACTTATATAAAAATGATTTGTATAAGTAAACTGTTGAATTGGAACTATTGATTTGAAAGGGTACCCAAATTTTGAAAAGTGAAATCTTATATAATCGAAATCTATATAAGTGTGATTTGATATACTATTATTTTGAAAAGTATTTGATTTGAAATGAAATCTTATATAAAATGGACTTTATATAAGTATGATATTTGAAAGTGATTTTGAAGGGTACTATATGATACATATTTTCGAAGTAAAGATATGGAAAGTGCCTTCTGCTTGATATCCGCTTTGTGGCCACACTGTGGATTCATTCTATCGATATTATTCTCTCTCTTTGATTTGGGTTTTCCGGATATGATACTCGAGTGTCCATCGAATTCCACGGCGATCCCCGTGGTCTTATGATCGCGACTACATAGCGCAACTGCCTGGCTGAGTCTTGCCTAGGGGTACGGATTGTTTCCTGGGGGATCCAGGCGTAACCATTGTGTATCCTGCAATTTGTGTAGGTCGCGAAGAGTAGCGCAAGTGCCTGGCTGAGTCTTGCCTAGGGGTACGGATTGTTTCCTGGGGGATCCAGGCGTAACCATTGTGTATCCTGCATTCTACTCGTCATCATGGCGTAACTCGCAGGGCTGAGAAAGCTTACGGATACGGATTGTTTCCTGGGGGATCCAGGCGTAACCATTGTGTATCTGCGATCCATGGTTAGACAACTGTTTCGGTTTGGTTGATTTGTTTGGATTGTACTTTCCATATCTGTTTTTAAAAGTGTTTTCATTATTTTCACTAGGTGTTGAAACAAGTCTACCAAGTACCTGGAGAATTCTAGCTTTGCGCCTGATCAACGCATAGCCAGAGTCTGCAGGAACGAAAGTAAACTTGTTAAGACATCGAGTTATAAAAGTATTTTGATAAAGTACTATATAAAGAATATTTTGATCAGTTATTTTCCCTTCTAAAAATTTAAAATGTTTTAAATATTGGTTACTTTGAACCATCAGATTTGAATCAAATGACTATTCATCATTAAAAAAAAATTGAAATGTATAATGGTTCAAATAATGGTTCATCCTTGTCTTTCAACCTGCTTTACCTCCTAGCTATCTTTTTTTCCCTACCTTCTTTCGGGGATGCATTCCAACCTATTGCTCTTTCTTGTTGTTTCTCCGCTTCCTTCCTTTTCGAGGACGAAAAGATTTGAGTGGGGGAGAGTGTAACAACCCTAGATTTTGACTATATATTTAAATTTGACTTTATTTCATTTTGAAATTATTTTAAATTTGTTTTATTTGTGTGATATCATTTCTAAACATTTTTAAAATGATAATATAATTTTTCCAAAATTTACTGTATTTATTTCCTATTTTTAAAGGTTGTTTTCTAATTTTCTGCCATTTTCTGCATTTTTAAATTTCTTTATTTTATTTTAAATTTGTTTTATTTGTGAAAATTCATCTCTAAATATTTTTAAAATAATAATAGAATTTTTCTAAAAATTACTGTGTTGATTTCCTATTTTTAAGGGCTGTTTTCCCATTTTCTGCTATTTTATGCATTATAATTTTATATTTAAATGAATTTTATATATTTATTTTGTGAATATATTTTTATTTTATGTTATTATTTATGTTTAAAAATACTTTACAAGCTTATATGAATTTTCTAAAAATTATTTCATTTAACTTCAAATTTTGCTAGTCTAGTTCACTGTTTTAACTATTTTCCTTAATTTTACTTTACATAATTGATAAATATTATATATATTTGTATATTGGTTGAAAATTTCGAAATATTATCTGATATTATTATTATTTCAGCTACATAAATTTATATAAATAATAAAAAGTAAATTGAAAGGGTTTGTGACCTTTTGTTTCCTATGGCTTTTGATTTTCCCACCTTTTCACATTTTAACGTTTCTTTTCACTCAAATGGCCATATCTCTTCATTCTTTCAGCTTCCACCCTCATTTCTCATTCACGTACTTCATTTTTTCTCTCATTTCCTCAAAAAAATTCGGCCATAGCTTTTGAAGAAAGTTTGGTAAACTTTATTTCCTTTTTCCATTTGTTTATGCTTGAATTCATGGTTTTGCACTTGTTCTTCTTCATCATAGGTTCGGCCTTGCTCCTCCACCACCATAGCCGCCTCCACCATCACCACATCAGGTCACCATCTCCTCCAGTCCACTGACCAAGCCATGCCGTGGTCATCTATGACTAGATCCACCAAAGTTTATGCAAACACTCCACTTGTTCAGCCTAGCCAAACCATTTATTCACATACCCTTCATTTTTCACCTAAACCACCTCCTTGGCCGCCACCACCAGTCCCTCCACCACCCTTGGCCGACACTCCAGACGCCACTTGACCTTCACCTTGTAGGGGCTGAGCCCAATGGTCCTTTGGTTGAGCCACGGTTGCACAAAAGCCACTTATTTGCCTTAAACCCTTTGTATTCACACCTTGTAACTTCCACCACTTCACCACACCCTTAACCGGCCTTTGCACCACCTTATCCAGCTCATACCTGAACCAAAACCACTGCCACACCATCTCCTAGCCTCCAGCAGGTCTGGCCATGCCATTTGTAGCCTTGCCCGATGCTTGAAATTGCACAAAAATCCACTTGTTTGCCTTGTACTTGTATTTTCATACATAGCAACTTCCATACCTTCACTACCCTTGCTAGGCCGACCATATATGACCCATACCTGACCAAATACACCCCATGGCAGTACCTTATCACCCTATAGGCTGAGCATAGTGATGGTGGAAGCAAGTGCAAGTGTTTGATTAATTGTTGTTCCTTAATTTCTAGCATCGTTTATCGTATTTTTGGTCTGAAACCTTATAATTATTATATTGTTTGTTTGATTTGTATTCAAGAGAATTAATCCTTGGCTCCTCCATTTCGTATCTGTATCGTGCTTTTGTGCTTGTGTAGATCCCGTTGTGCAATTCGTCGTTGTGTCATCAGCTCAAAACAGTGAGTAAATCTCACCAGACTAATATGTACTTATGTAGTGATAAACTGACATCACCTGAATCTGTAAATGCATATCATCCTGTTATAACTGCTATATTACATTCATATGAAGTTCACACCTATATTTACACTTTTTATACCATATGTTATTGTTATTTCATGCTATTCTATTATTTTCATCAGTTTATCACACTGCAAGTTCCCTGTAGACTAGAATCACTATGGGTTGAAATGATACATACCCGAACGGAATTTAGAATAGGAGAAAATCGTTATGGGCTGAAATGATAGGCCTGAATGATTTTCAATTATTTTCTTTTACTTGGGATTGCGGGTTTGAAATGATCAAACCCGGTTTTCTTTGTAAATTGCGGGTTGAAATGATATATTACCCGTATCACTTCATCTAGGCTAGAAAATGAAATACAGACCCGTTGTTAAAATATGTTTTTCTAAAAATTTTAATTATTTTAGAAATGTAAATATTGTAATATTTTGATTTAAATTTGATTAAAAATGATTTTTGTAAAGCATTATTGATTTTCTGAAAATTTATAAGTGAAATAAATAAATGGTAAAGTTAGAAAATATGGAATGTAAGTTATTTTGGAAACTAGAATTTGGTGATAAATGGAATTTAAATTAAATATGAAAATATGATAAATTTATGATATTTTGAATTAAATGAATTTAAAATGATTTTATAATATATCAATGATTTTTGAATAAAGTTAAAATGTGAAATGAATGAATATTTAGGTTGAAATTTGGAAATATAACTAAAATTGGAAATTTGTGAATTTGTCTTAAAAGTGAATTTTAAGTTAAGTAAATAAAAATGAAATTAAGTTATATTTGAAAATTTTAAACTTAAGTGTTAAATTAAACTAAATTTAATGAATTTGAAATTTTATGTTGGAATTTAATAAGTGAATTATTATTAAATTTTGATTTTTGAATGGAGATTTAACTTTATAAAATCACGAATATAAGGGTATTTGAATGACTGTTTTAAAAGTGAAATTATATGATTTTATAAGCTAAAAATGATTTAAATAAAAATATAATTGTTTGTGAAATTATATTGAATACTTGAAGTTAATTAACTGCATTTCTGAAATGCTATTAATTCTAATGTAAATGATAATACAGCATTTTTAAATGCTGTAGTTGATAATAATGAACCAAATGGCTAAGTTTAATTAAAGGTTATTATAGCATTTTTGTAAATGCTATAATTATTGAATTTAACTAAGTTTTATTTGAAACTAATGTAACCCTATTACAACCTTTTTAAATGCTATCTTTTATTAAATTGAACTGTTTTGAATGTAACTTTCCGTAGCAATTTCTAAATGCTGCGAAAGTTGAATTTTCAACTTTTTTAATAAATTAAGTGGATAAATGAATTTTGAAAGACTAAAATTTTGTAAATTTAATAATTTAATTATTAAATATAATAACTTCATTTTATGATTTAAAATGAAGTAATTTGTTTCAAAATATAAACTATTTTGAAATGTGTTTTGTAATGGTATTTAAATTAAATAAAAATGAATGTGGTTTGGAAGATATTATATTTTGATATTATGAAATGGATTTTGAATGATATTGAATTTTGAAATGATATTTTATTTTGAAGTATAAAATACCATTTTGAAATTTTAACCACGGGATGTATTTAATTTATAGTTTAACTGATTCTTAAAGGATGGGTGATCCCAAGCATCCTTTAAGTTATTGTGCACTTCTACTACAGTTCACTTGAGTTAGTTTACATTATATAAGTATATATTGTCCTGACTCGAGTGTTTTGTGTTTCACTTTACGCTCGGGTCAGCCTGAGTATTCACAGCTTTGGATTCTCTTTCTGGAGCTGGTCTTTGTTGGAGTTTCTGCTTATCTACATTTATATCTACTTTCTGTTTCAGCTATTCTAGTTTATCTCATGTATTAGTGAATTTCTATGTATTTCGGATTTCTATTATGTTGTTTTCAGACTGTATTATGTATTTGGTTTGAGACTCTGCCGTAGTAGCTTCATGAACTACTATGTATTTTATATTCCGCTGCGAGGTATTCTGTTTGTTCTATGTCTATGATTCTGTGATTGTATTTCATTTGCTCCAAACTTATTTACAACGCGGTATTTTGAGCAATTCAAGTCCGACATGTGCGGATGCGAATGGCTGAAAAATATCGGGTTGTTACAATTTTGATTACTTGGACATTTTCGATAATTTAAAACAAGTTTACATATCAATTCAGTGTTAATTATTACACCAGTTACAGTGTTCGATTTCAACTGACATTAAATCTAATTAAATATAATTTAATTCCAATGAATTTATTTAATTTGATTTCAATCTTTTTATTCAATCAATTATTACTCTATAGACATAGTTAACATTTGTATATATCTTATTGCATTAACATTCTACAATTATCACCTTTTACCATATTAGTTGTAGTATTTCAATACTTTGAATTTTGTCAATTTATTACAATTTGAAACCTCAATAAATTAATTTATCTTTGTTTCACTCTTTTATTAAATCAATTATTGCCTTGTAAATATAATTAACATTTCTATACCTTTATTACATTCATAATTTGCAGTTGTCGTCTTGACTCATATTAACGTGATATTTAATTGCATTTAATTTGCAATTAATTACAAATTTAAATAAATTGGTAACAAATGACAATCATTACCTTTTCTTAATTTAATAACATTTGTAAGTTTGTTACCTACAAAAAATTCCATAGCTACTACCACAACACTACTTTTATCAGTTGCAAGTAATTACGTACTATTTCATTAATTTCTACATATTTATATTATCAATTACACATTTTATCTAATTTATCAATTAATACACACATCATTACAATTTATTTACAATCTATAACCAATTATAACTTTTTTTTCCATTTCAACTAATTGAAATTACATTTAAAGCAGTTATCAATTACCTTAAATTAATACTATTACATTTTATTCTAGTTATATTCTTATTATTGAATCATAAATTTTTGTTTCTTCCAATAGTAAATCACAAAATCTTATTAAATTAACCATTTTTAGTTATCTAAATTTACGGATCGTTACATGAACTAACAGTGCTACTAACAATGTTACTAACAATGTTGTTAACCATTTTAACTTTTCAAAAATTAACATTATGAATACTTTGAAAACCAATGCTCTGATACCAAATGTTAGTTTGTGGAATTAAGGGTCTTAGGGATAATTTAACACTGGAGGGTGGTGAACAGTGTTTAATAACTTTTTTGTATCTTTTTGAATTCTTTTACGATTATAATTTAACCAGTGCAAATTGACAATCACAGATGCAAACATAGACAGATATAAATGCAATAAAAGTAAAAAGTAAAGAGTTGGAAAGATCACGCCAGGATTTTTATACAGGTTCGAAATTACCCTACATCCAGTCCGTGCAATTTCTTGTACTTCTTACTTTTCAAATATCAAAGTTTATACAATCACGATTTCAAGGCTAGAAGACACACCCTCTAGATTTTTCAAGCTCTAGGTGCACTCAGTGGATTCGAATGAGACACCAGCGCATCTACTTGGATTCAAACAGGACACAAAGCACACCCACTTGATTTAGATGGGAGACAAGAAAACCCATTTGGATTTCAAAGACACCAACCATACCTAAAATTATTTGAATATGGACTGAAAGAGTTTACAAAATCAATTTTTTCATCTTGAGTACAAATAATCTGTAACAACCCGCATATTTATCGAGTTTATATTTAAATATTTTATTTAAATATTAAATCGTTAATCGGATTTTGGTCCGTAAAGCTACTTTTTGCAAACGGACATATTAGGACTCGAGACCACTTCCATTGAGTTCGAAATGCTGTTTACAACATTTTTAAGTATAAACATTGATATGATTGGAGATAGTAGAATTTCACTACGTTTTCACTTGAGACTTTGGGTTGGGCTTTTAGCCTATTAGACCCAACCTTCACCCCTCCTCTTCATAACTTCATTTCTATTTGCCTAAGCCTTCAAGCTTCTTCAAAAATGGTGGAGGGAATGGGAAATTAAAATTCCAAAACTCAAATTCAATTGCAATCCATCTTTCTACTCCAAATTCAAGAAGAAGACATTGAATTCAAGCTTCTTGTGCTTAGATAGAAGAGGGATTGATTCTTGCTTGCTTAAAACTTCATTTTCATTGATATTTGGTGCAAAGGTGAGATTTTTATCTCACAATTCTAGCCTATAACTATATTGGACTGTTGGGAATGATTCCCCATCACTTTAGCATGTACATTTGCATCTGGTTTGGATTGGATTGGCGAAAACTCCAATTTTTAGCGCTTTTTGGTGAAATTCTGCACTTAGGTCGTTCTGCCTATGTTAGGTCGTTCGCTGTTGAAAAGTCACCCAGAGAATAGCTCGTTTCTGGCCTTAAACTCGTTCGTATGCCTTAGGTCGTTCGCCTCGGAATTAGGTCGTTCGGCACTAGGTCGTAGGTCGTAGGTCGTGGAGCTTTAGGTCGTAGGTCGCTCGGCCATGCTTATTTCGTTAAGTCGCTCGGCATTTAGTGGTTAGGTCGTTGAACTCTTAAGTCGTTACACCACTAGGTCGTTAGGTCGTTTGGCCTTTATATTATTAGGTCGCTCGACCTGTTTTATTTTAACCCCCTTAGCTCGCACTCCTTTAGGTCGCAGGACCCTTAGGTCGCATCACTATTAGGTCGCATGACCTTATAAACCGATAGGTCGTAAGTCCTTATATCCCGTTAGGTCGCGTGACCAATATACCATTAGGTCGTTAGACCTTATTCTCCAGTAGGTCGCTCGCCCCTTTACTTCGATAGGTCGCTCGGCCTTGTCTTCCATTTTTTAGGTCGCGTGTCTCACTAGGTCGTTAGGCCTTTACCTCGTTAGGTCGTAGGTCACTCGACCTTATTACCTTGTTAGGTCGCGAATCCCTTAAGTCGCTCGCCTCTGTTAGGTCGCTCGCTTTTGCTAACTCGCGAAGACCCCTAGGTCGCAACCATTAGGTCGCTTGGCCATTTCAGTTAGGTCGCATGACCACAGGGTTGCTCCATTTAGGTCGCTCGACCCTATCCCCCTTAGGTCGTTAGGCCTCATTTTGTCTTCACTAGGTCGTACCGTTTTGGACGGGGCGCTGCCCCGCACCCCGCCGGGGGCGCTGCCCCCTGGACCCCCGCGACCTGACCGGGCAGGTCGAACCCCGTAGCGGTGGTGTTGCCCCCGCACCCCCACCTTGGGGGGTTGCCACCCCCCCGGACCCCCCCCCCTCCGTAGGGGATCTTATATGAAAAACATTCAATAGAACTTGCTGCGCTGATTTCCTTGGATTTTTATCACATCTCCGAATGTGATCTTTGTGATTGATTGTTTCTACAATCGCTTCTGTGATTGGTCACTTTAAAATATAAAGGTTTCAAAACTAGTAGTAAATATCAAAACTCTTTCAATAAAAGGATTTCAACTTTATTTTTAATAACAAAGCTCTTTTCTTAACCCGTTTTCCAATCTATTAGTATATACAAACCTTTACCTCACTCGGATGAGAAATCTAATTAAGCGGCTTAGTAAAACAAGTGGTATGAAACGCTTGCGTTCACTTCGTCGGTTAATTCTTGGACTTGTTCGATTGAACCTCTTGTGACAATTTTCTAGTGGAGATCTACAATTTGTTCGTAAATATTTAAGTTAAGCAAGTGGTTATGGGACATGAAGCTAAACTTTTATATTTACTAGCTTAGTGTAATTGACACTTCTCGTTGATCATGACGATCATTCTTATGATTTAGACTAGCAATTGTGCGATGTCTCTTGTTTGCTTGGTTAGACTAGACACCACTTGTGTGATTTCATTCACACATACCTTTTTACCTTCTTGGTTAGTCTAGACACCACTTGTGTGATTTCACTCACACGTACGTTTTTGTTTGCGAGGTTAGACTAGACACCACTTGTGTGATTTCACTCACACATACCTTTTTGATTTTTGGTTAGTCTAGACCTCATCTGTGTGATTTTGACTCACACATATGGGGTAGCTCCCCATGGTCTTTGGACCGTCATGTGATAGGCCTCTTTCCCTTTTTCTATGATTTCTGGATTTCTTGTGCTGATTTCTGGAATTTATGTCATTGACTTGTTATGAGTACAAGTTTAGGGTATGATGCCCTCTTTGGATCTTTGAGAAGATTCTTGTGATATCGATTTATCTCTTATTGATTGATCTTCTGTTGATCATCATTTGCATACTTATAGTAGTATGTCAGTATGGATATTTTATGTTATGCCATATCTTTTATTTTATACCATGTCATCTGATATTTATAGCTAGACTGATCCGTTTATTATTTTCTTAAATAATACTCGGGTCAGACCGAGATGTTACAGGTGCTTCTGCTTGACTTCTTCCCGGGATTTGCTACTCTGACTTTTGGCTAACTATTTAGATCAGCAGTTTTTGTTGTATACACTTGAGACATAGACTCATAGCTGTATTCTTTTGTATAGCACGTGTTGCTATTCTTTTGTATTATTGTGGATCTCTTTGACCACTACTCTGATGTACACTTTCATGTGATAGTTATATATTCATATCTTCTTCCGCCTCTGTGATATGGATGATGTGACTGATGTGTGTTATGCTTATTTTTATGTTTGTTTCCGAAGATTATTTATAGCCACCGTGTGATAAGCAATTACATGGATGGTCGCTCCTCTACAGCATTATTCTCCGTGCTAGTTGACAACACTACTCCGTAGTGTTCTTGGCTAGCGTGGGTATAGAGGTGGGGCGTCACATAATCCTATAAACTCTTGAATAACACTTTGATCATGATTTAAGAGAGAGAGATGAGAGAGATCGAGAGTATACAATAGAGAATTAATCAATAAAGTTTGAATTTGATTTGGTTGAATTTAAGAAGATTTTGAATAGAATTTTTTCAGAAATCACGAGAGTGAAAGAGGAGAGAAAATATGAGAAAGTAGTTAACCAAAATTCATTGAGAGAATCCATACTTATAGAGAAATAACAGTCATGTAAATTCACGAAGAGAAACAAAAAAAAGTCACTTCGATTCAAAATTTGAATTTTGAGATTCTTGGACTATATGTTGACGTTTCCTTTGTAAAATTAAAAAACATTTTATAAGAATTATTTTTAAAATATTAAGCTTTGTTAAATATTTTAATACTTTGTAAAATCATTTAAGCATAGTTTATACATATTTTAATCATAACAAAACTTTAATAAATTATTTTGAAATATTTTAACATAAAGGATTTAAATATAAATAATATGTGAAAAATAATATACATAAAATATAAGTGAATATATATTAAAATCAAAGTATTAATGAAATGTCAAAAGTATACTTTTGAATACCATATCATTTAGAAAATATAAAACAAAAACTATATCTAAATATAATAAATTAAAAGTATATTAAAATATAAAATGTTTAAAAACCTAATTTCCTAAAATATAACAGACTTATTGATAAAAACAAGTTTAAAAATTATTTGAAAATAATTTTGAAAAGTTGTTTGAAAAATCATTTTTGAAAATCAAGATATTTGAAAATCATTTAAAATCAGAGAATAGATGTTAAAATACTTTTTGGAAAATGAAGAGAGATCAAAGATGTGCTACTGTGGTTTTAACAATATAATATATGACTCTATAACTTTTCTTAATATCTTGATTCTTCAAAACTCATGAGTCTTCAATCTTTAGCTCTTATATCTCTATATTAGCCTTTTGAATCTGCTCTTGATACTGTACAGTCTTCTTAATCAACACCTATTAATATCATGCACTATATACTATATATAAGTCGATAAAAAACATTAGTATTTATATTTTTAATATAATGCCATATGATTATTGTCATCAAAATCAATACCTGAGGTACTAACAAATAACACACGGATCATTCTGGTAAACCAGCATGAGAAACTCAAGAAATAAGAGTGACATAAAATAGCACCTTTTTGAGAATATATGGATTACCATAATGGTTTTTCCCTCAAATGAAATCAACCATTCATTAAGTTTAATATATAGTGATATGATAAATAAGGTCTACTGTATAGCACATAAATCATATCAAATAACTACTGTGTGAATGGCATAACAATAATAGATATATAAACAATACCACTAAAGCGCATTCGCATAGTGGAATAACCATGGAGATTTCCTCAGATCAAGCCAAATCCGAACTCTCGCATAAGGATCAGAGATAACTTTTCCAGCAACGTACATCCTTAGGGAATGTACTATGGGAAATACATAACTGGCCCACGCCAAAAAAACCCGTGGTTCTAAATGCATCGCTCCTACATTCATGTCCGCAAGTAATACTAGAGGGAGTCGCCTACACCCTTGGGATTGCTAAAATGGTACATTCCCTTTGGCTATGCATCCTATCTCTTGTTTTAGTCATTTTCGATGCCGAGGCTATGTTTGGCATCTCTCACTCGAGTCTTCATCACTCGAACAGAACACAAATCCCCAAATGGATTCCATCACCTCAAACAGATCATGAATTGCTACAGGATTCGAGCATCTTGAACAGATCTCGAATCTCCACATAAATTCTCGCATAAGTCTTTCGATGAATGCAAACACTATCATCTCCCTTAGAATTCTCCTTAAGATAAACAATCCCACATGACAACATTGTTTAGAATATTAACATTGACCTCTCACTTGGACTTATCCTTAGGATTGATAGTTCAACTCTATAACATTTCACTTCACAACCACTTGCAAAACATAGAATTTGTATACTAGTTTTGAAGTAGTATTCAGTAAGTAAAACCCTTACCGATCTCGGTCTCTTCAAAACTAATTCAGTGGTTTTCGATTAACTCAATTCTAGTTCATTTAGAAGTAAGAAAAATCTAGAGACATTTCGCATCAATGCTCCTCCCTGAGGTTCTTATCGATATGAAATTGCGAAGTCTTTCGATAACTCCTTAAGTCATATTAGGTCAAGTTCGATAATCGACAAATCAATTATCTAGTCAAAATAATTGCTTATAAAAATCAATATTTACATGCTTAAATCATTTTCTATATTCCAGCTTAACTATTCCACATCCAAGTGTGAAGCCAGGTAAGTTAGAGCACTGATTGCATCAAAGATTTTCCTAGACACTTCTTTCTTGAATCTCACAAATAGATAAGTCTACCTCATCAGCTTTTAGTGTTAAGTGTAGTATTATGATTTCAATAAACAAGTAAGAAATCAACACAATTAACAAGTTTCCAACATTTTCTGACTTAATATTTCTTGATTAAGAGGGAAGCCAGTAGGTTAGCTCTATTTCTCCATTCCTACTTAAATATCAATCTTAACTCTTACAAATAGATAAGCCTTACTTCATCGGTTTTTAGTGTTAAGCATAGTTAATTACTTTTCAAACAGTTAATTAAACAATACTCATTTGGCCATTTAGCAATTCAAACCTCTTTCTAAACCTTTTGTTTATACTAATAAAACCCCTTTTAAAATGATATATAAGTATAGTAATTTATTTACCAAAACTTGATATTTAAAAAACAAGTCAAAAATATTTTATTCCATAAGATATAAAATAATCAACATATTTTCTAAAACTAAATATTTATAATGCTTTTAAAATGCTTTATAATGCTTATAATAGGTTTTAAAATATTCTCTCAAAATATTGCTTGAAAATAATAATTTTACAATTTTCTTAGAAACTTGAAAACACAAGTTTTTATTATAAAATCTTCTTCTTTAAAAATTCACAACTAATTCTTAAAAATTCATAAATATCTCAAAGTACTTTTTAAATAATCCAATATGAGTTCGTAAACACTTGGAAAAAGAATGAAACAAAATACTCTAATTTAAATATCTTTTCAAAACTTTAAAGTCCAAAAATCAAGGAAAACAGGGTTGTTTTGCACAAGCGAAGTTTTGGCCACTTTTCGAGATGTTGTTTAACTTTTTACTATCCAGACATTTAATAGAAATAAACATATACATATACATATACATATGTGTGTGTGTGTGTGTGTGTATAAAGTTTCAGATAAGTTAGTAGTGATGCCCCTTTGGCGTGTCAGCAGCTGTGGCGCTGTTTCGGGGATATCCAAAAGAGTTGAAAAAGGATTATAGAGAGGAATATTTGAGATTGGCAATTGTTATTTAGAGTTTGTAGTAAAATAGTCATCATGATGTAAACTTGTTATTGTATTAGACTGAAATAAATTTGCTTCTGGTTAAACTGTCGTACTGGTACTTGTTGTATTATTTGCTTCTGGTTGCACTGGTACTTGTTGTATTATGTTTCAGTTGCCATTCTTTTGTAGTTGATTTGTTGCAATTTGAATCTGTGTGGCCAAAAACATGACATAACGAAAAAGGTATAATTTTTTGCTCATATCCTAACTGAATTGCATCTGTATTGCCATTGAATAACTCTATTTGCATTGTCTGTTGGTAGGAAAAATGTACGTCGACTTCAATTAGAACACGCACGTAGTTAAGTCTACTTTCCATTGCCATTGTGGAGTCCATTCGAATTGGTCATCCAAGAACATTGGTTATTCTTCTTATACCCTCGTTATTCCAATATTCATGTTTCATATCCATGAACCGTGTCCATATTGGTATAGTGGAAAAGGAATCTTTGGTAATTGCAATACTAGGTTTCCATTTTTTAATAATCAAAATGCTGGACCTAATGGTATATGGACTTGAACGTTTGATTTTATTACAGTCATCTATAGTATAGAATTTAATAAAAATAAAACCATTCTTCTTGTAGAACAAATCATATGTTCCACTAGGTTTCCAGATCATACCAACAAAACTTTTGAAATTATTGTAAATAAGTCTCCATCCCAAAATGTGAACAACCAAAGTGCTTTTCCTTTTTTCTTCAGCGGCGGTGAAATTGGTTTAGGAATTGTACCTTATATTACCTCCCCACCATGAATAGGAGCATAATTAGTTATGTCGGTACAATTTTTCTCTCTGTCTGCCTAACATTCTTTAACAGTTGCTGCCACCGATCTAGTCCACGTGTTATTGCTGTGAAGAATGGGAAAGGCACTCACAAATCCCAAAAAAACTACCAAAGCTCCTCCTTAAAGAACTACACATAGCACTGCGACGTGTAAATGAACATTATGACATGGAATATTAGAGGTATGAATACCGATGATAAAGTCGGTCAGGTATTCATGCTTCTAATATCTCACAAGCTTACCATGTTAAGCTTGGTTAAGACCAAGTTAGCTACCACTAACATAAATAAACTACAGTTGAAACTACCCACATGGAGCATAGTACATAATAAAGATGAAGTTAGCAAAGTCTTATTGTGATTCTACTGGAAAAATCTATCTGGGAATATGATGTATTCATTAAATCACAGCAACATGTTACACTATTATTAACAAATAAAGGAGGTTTGCAATGATATTGCACATGTGTATACACCAGTAGCTCTTTTTCAGAATGTTGGAAATGGGATTTGCTTTGACTCGATGCTTCCAATATAGGATCTTCAGGACTAGTAATGGGGGATTTTAATAATGCTCTTAATCTGAAGGACAAGAAGGAAGGATTGCCAATCCCTTTTTTCTATTTGAATACATTTAAAAACTGTTTATTTAACCGTGGTTTGGTTGAATCTACTTTACAGGGATGTAAATTCACATGGCGACGTAGAGGAATTGCAACAAACATAGTAAAAGTCCTCGTCATACGAATTTATGTCTATGTTCCCACAATCCAGCACTATTGTCTTACCATTATCTATTATTGACCACACCCCTATTTTAATATTTTTCAGTTCCCACTATCGACACCAAAAATGAGCTCCATTCTGATATATTAACAACTGGTGTTATATGCGAGGGTATGGTCAGTGCATTGCAAAAGGACTTTCAGCTGACACATGGGGTGCTCCCAGTAATAGATTAATTTTCAAACCAAAGGCAGTTGAAAATGAACTAAAAGCATGACATAAGTTAGAGCAAAGGCTAACATTATAGTCAAGCTACAGATTGACTTTGACACAATGTTTCACCTCGCGGATCAAGACCCAAAAAATTACATTCTATATGATAATATGTATCAAATTGGCCATAAACCTGTGCAGTTAATTCCCCGCTATTACCCCGCTATATCTCATAGCGGATTTCTACCGCTACAATTTTTCCATATAGCCTCTCCCCTTTGAGCTCCACTATTCCCGCTATATTCCGCTATTTCTGCTATATCTTCTTTAAAAAAAATGAATTGAAAAATGACATTTATTGATTATAAAAATTATGAAATTAATCTGTTTAATAAAAAAATTAATATATTTTCAGAAAAAATACTCTGATATTCTATTAAATTCAATTATGTTATATAATAGTTTTACGTTTATTTAGTATATTCGCACATGCTTTTTATTTAAAGTTATTTATGTATTGATAATAATTGAATGTTGATTTTTCATTTAATTACCATTTATATATTTGTGAAAACATTAAAAACGAGTTTTATATGCTATTTAAGAGTCATCCGCTATATCCCACTATATCCTTGTTGTATCCCCGTTTTGACTTTTTGCACCTACGTCGCATTGAATCCGCTGAGCGCTTTAACTATACAGCCATAAACTAAATGATAAGCAACATGAATTTTTATGGTAACAATGTAAAGTGCCGTGGCTACAAAATGGGGACAGTAATACTAAATACTTTTATGCCAAAATGTCAATGCGAAGACATAGAAATAAGATTCAGGCTTTAATGGATGCTTGAGGATAGTATATATATGACTGCAACAAAATTAAGAATGAAGTTATACGATACTATCAGACACTATTCAATGGGGATTTAATGAATTTTTTCCTACCTGTTAGCACCAGAATTCAAATTAATACTATAGGGAGAGAATACTTAACTTTGCCAGTCACGCTAGATGAAATCAAAAATGCTCTATTCCTAATAGATGATGCCAAAACCCCGGGGCCCAATGGTTTCTCATCCAAATTTTACAATTCAATGAAGGACCTACAAGAAAACATTTTTAATGTTGTGTCAGAGATATTTCATACAAGGAAATTGTCAAAGGGAGTAAACCATAATTTTATTACTTTAATTCCCATGAAAGGTAAGCCTTAAATGATTTCAGATTATAGACCTATTTCATGTGCTAATGTTATATACAACATAATATCCAAGATCCTTTGTCATATCATTAAATGGTTTCTATCTCTTTTAATTGCAGAAAATCTATCATCTTTCATACCGGGGAGAAACATTGGTGAAAATGTCTAGCTAGCTCGTGAACTAGTTCGGGACTTTTCTAAACGAGATAAACAAAAAATGTGCATCAAAATTGATCTTCAATAAGCATATGACATGGTTAATCATGAATTTATAATCAATATGCTCTCATCTATGGGCTTCCCCACACTTATAATATAATCTATGAATGTGTTATCCCGCCTTTTGGCAAGGCCGAGATACCAAGGAACTGACTGGAAAAAACAGGATCACGCATCCTCAGCATTGAATGATTGTTGGACAACTAAAAATATCAATGAATTTTGCCCGAGTCCGGATCGAGCTACAACTGATAAGGCAAGTCAAGAAAAGTTGTGGAAACCAACGCTCCAAATTTCGAGACAATCCGGGTTCGTACGCTCAAGTTATCGCCAGTGGAAAGTGGAAGGAATAGCCTTGGTTCGGACCCAACAGAACCAAGCCTTAGGTTCGAATCCATCATCCTTGCATTAGTTCGAACCCATGAGATGTAGCCGTGCCTCGAATCCATCAAGATAGCAATAGTTCGAATCCACCCTCGTATGCTTAGTTCGAATCCATCAGACATGTATTGCTTCGAATCCATGAGGAGTACCTTTACTTCGACTCCATCGAGCAAGCCCTCAGATAGCCATGCGTTGAATCCATACTCGTATGCCCTAGTTCGAATCCATGAAACCTTCTTCTACTTCAAATCCATCGAGGTAGAATCCGTCGAATCCATGCAAGTGAAGAGGCTTCGACTCCGTTCCATGGTTGTCTTCGAATCCACCAAGTCCAAGCGGCTAAAACCTCGGATTGAACCCAATAAACTCAGAGAAACAAGTGGATCAACCCGGGAAATTCGCACCACGTCATCATTCTCACGCGTAGGAGCATGGATTCGACCCTATGGATTCGAACCATATCGATTCGAACGAATCCATATGACGAAAAACACCATCTTGAATCGATCATAACTTGAGATCTACATGTCCAAATGCTATGAAATATTCACAGGAGCTTGCGTATACATAGAAGAATGTCCACGCCAAATTTCACCTCGATTGGACACTTTTTTGATCGACTCGAACTAGAGTTTGAATCGATCCTAAAGTGGGCTCGGATTTCCTGAGGCCGGGCATGTGGGCCCCCCTCACGTGCCAGAAGTGGTCTCCCCAGATTTTAGGCGAAATATCAGCCTCCTACACCTATAAATAGAGCCTTTGGTCATTCTGAAAGGGGATCGGAGAATTTTTAGAGAAAAAGCACGCCCAAATGCTGCCAGAGTCACTCCATATCGTCTTCACTGATGTTGATTTCGAGTTTAAGTCTTTATCTGCTGTATTTCTCTCTAAAACACTTGTAACCTTCAAGTATTAAGCAATAAAGTGATTAAAACTTCATAGTGGACGTAGGCAAAACGCCGAACCAATCTAAATTACTGTCTTCCGTGCGATTTACTTTTCTGTGATTTGGAGTTTTTGTTAGATAATCCTCATTTTCAATTTAGTTTCTTCATTTATTATCTCTTCAAAAAACTTCCGAAGGGTGTTGCCCAATTTTGGTGCAAACACTTTGGTGCTTTCACTGAGAAAACCCAGGTTTTCCCCTGTTCGTTGGATCTATCATCGATATCGGATTGCATAAATCTAAGAGAGAGATCCAGACTTCAATTTCAGACTCCTTCCGTACTATTCAGATTTACCGAAATCTAGGAAAGGATTCTACACCTCAAGATCGTTAGCACAAGAACCACTTCTACTGCCGCCGGCCAAGAAGGCCGAGATAGACAAAATCCCCCGCAACACCCTCCACCCAATCAAGATGATACCGGGCACTCAGATCCATCAGGTCCGGTCACTCGACAAGAGTTCCAAACATTGCTCCAGGAACTAACCCAAAGTCGACAACAGTTGACTGAACAACTATGTGCCAATGTTGAGTTGACTAATGAAGTAAACCGCCAAAGGCGTAGAAGATCCAGAAGGGACCACGCCCCTCATTCCTCCATCGAAAGCTCTGCCTCGTCTGATTACAGCGGAAGATCTACACGTCCCAGGCTAGACGGAAACCATGTGCATACTATTGGTCACCAACAAGCATTAACTGTTGGGCAGATAGGAGTTGGCCCTTCCGCTAGTTTTCATACAGGACCCTCCTCACGAGGAGGCACTATTCCACAACATACCATGGACAACCAAGCCACCGCCACTGGAGTTGACATAGGAGTTGATACCCGAAATCACTCCAATCAAAACTACCACCAGCAGGAACATACTTCGGGGCCATATGTCCCAGAAGACACCGAGCCAAGGAGGCGAGATACGGATCGTCGACAGCGCCCGGTCCTACCTCGCACTTTGGAACCCGACCACACTTTGGCTCGCCACCCTCCAGATATAGCAACACCTGACCTCTCAGCTATGGTACGCCAAATGATCCGCGAATGCCCAGGCTTAACAAATGACGATTGGTGGATCTCCCAAAGTCATACTCCATTCACCGATGACATATTATATGCTGAACCTCCTCGACGATTCAGGATGTCGACTCTCCCCATGTATGAAGGAAATTCCGACCCTAACCAACATATTCTGAAATACGAATGGTCGATGACTGCTGCAAGAGCTGATGATGCAGTAAAATGCCGTAGTTTTCCCATTTCATTAGGGGGAATTGCGACGATGTGGTTTACACGATTACCACCACGATCTATTTCTTCATTTGACCAATTGGCTATTAAATTTGTTGAACAGTTCCGTATGCACATTGCCAGGCCTAAAGACATAAATACATTATCTAGTGTCACTCAAGCTCCAGGAGAGACACTCAGACGATATTTGGAAAGATTCAATGCCGCTTGTGCAGAGATCACTAACCCCAATGATAATTCAATCTTGATGGCCTTGACTAAGGGGATTGATCCCGATTTGAATTTGGAAATTGGCTAGCTGGGAAACCTCCCGCATCGTTGGATCGTTTCTACTCCAAAGCCGCCCAATTCTTAAGGCGTGAGGATGCGAAACAATCTAGGAAGCAGGACGATGCGAGACCCGGCAATGAAGGAATTCAAAGCAATGTGGCGGTTAAACAGTCAGGGGAGAGCTCAGGAAAAGTGCAGTTGAATATTCAAAACAAGCAAACCCAGCCGAGGAATGGCGATAATAGAAATAAGAAGCAGGATCAAAATCGTGGCCCGCGGCGTAGAGCGTAAATGTTTGAAAGCTACACACCACGGAATACGTCACTAGAAAACGTGTATCTACAAACTTGTAATGCGATGCAGTATAAGAAGCCAACTCCGAAGCCATCGTCGGAGAGACAGATTCAAACGGGGAAGTTCTGTAGATTCCACGAAAGTTATGGACACAATACCAATGATTGTAGGCATTTGCAAGACCTTATTGAAAAATTGATCAGGGAAAGGAAGTTAGATCAATTCGTGCGGGCACCGCAAGCTGGTGGTGTGGGCCCGTCAAACCAAAATCGTGCACAAAACCAAGAGAGACAGGAGGAGCCCGCTCATACAGGCGAGAGGTTGGTTATAAATACAGTTAGTGGTGGTCCTCATCCAGCGGATCGGAGCTGGAGGGAAATGGAATCATACGCCAATTCGATCAGGCATGTGAGTTTCGAAAGCTGCAGTACACTTGATGAAGGTGCTCCGGCCAAACAACAGAGGACGATGGCGGATGACATCGTATTTAGAAACCGAGATGCTTATAAAGTCGAATCCCCAACTATAGACCCACTAGTCATATCCGCCCAGGTTGGTCCTGCTTGGATGAAGAGGATCCTGGTGGACAGTGGGAGTTCAGTAAATATCTTGTTTAAGAGAGCATATGATCAAATGAAGATGGAAGCCAAAGATTTAAAGCCTTATCAATCTAGAATCCATGGCTTTGATGGAAGTGCTAATATACCCACTGGAGTGGTGGAGTTGCCAGTGGAGTTGGGAGTTGGAGAACGCCGAAGAGTCCGAATGTTACAATTTGTTGTCTTAGATATCCACTCTCCATACAATGCTTTTTTGGGTCGACCGGCCCTCGCCGAATTCAGGGCAGCGATTGCCCCATGGTGCTTAACTTTGAAATTCCCCACTGATCACGGGATTGGGGTCATTCAAGGAGATCAGGCTGCAGGGAGAGCCTACTATGTTGCCGAACTGCGAGAAGCACAGAGAAAGGAGAAAGGACAGGGCGTGGAGGAATCTCTCTGCGTCTATTTTGTCGATGATTGACAATTAGTGCCTGGGCCTCGGCCCGGGCACCACGACCAATTCCAAAAGGATCTTGACCCCAGAGACACTGAAGATAATAATGAATCCAAAGAGAGTCAAGCTTCCCCAGCCAAGCTGACGATTGATGTTCCAATTGATGATGATAATGATTCGAAAATGTTAAAAATTGGGTCTCAGCTAAACCTGCAAGCACAACAGGAATTGGTCGAATTTCTCCAAGCGAATCTAGACGTATTCGCCTGGATGCACTTTGATATGTGTGGAATCTCGCCGGACATCGCGAGCCACACCTTAAATATTGACCCACGGTATATCCCAGTCAAGCAAAAGAGACGCGGTATGGATCCAGAGAGA
Organism: Allium cepa; assembly: GCA_030765085.1. Classification (NCBI taxonomy): domain Eukaryota; kingdom Viridiplantae; phylum Streptophyta; class Magnoliopsida; order Asparagales; family Amaryllidaceae; genus Allium; species Allium cepa. The sequence continues at coordinate 1,052,977,179 of CM060929.1, read as the reverse complement.
TCTGCCGCCCTCAAAGAAGAAGTTGATAAGCTAAAGACGAATGGGTTTATCCGAGATGCTTTGTACCCGGAGTGGGTATCCAACCCTGTACTTGTCCGAAAACCGAATGGGAAATGGAGAACGTGCATTGATTACTCTGACTTAAATAAGGCTTGCCCGAAAGACAGCTTTCCACCTCCCCGAATCGATCAACTTGTGGACTCAATGGCCGGGCACGAATCACTATCTTTCATGGATGCTTACTTTAGTTACAATCAGATACCCATGCATGTACCCGACCAAGAGCATACGAGCTTCGTAACTGACTTAGGACTATACTACTACAAGGTCATGCCTTTTGGGTTAAAGAATGCTGGAGCAACTTACCAACGCTTAGTCAACCGAATGTTTGCAGACCAGATCGGAAAGACTATGGAGGTTTATGTAGATGATATGTTGGTAAAATCATGATACTCCACTGATCACGTCAAAGACTTAGAGTCAATGTTCAATGTCCTCCGGAGATATGGGATGAAGCTTAATCCGCTAAAATGTCATTTTGGAGTCGCATCCGGAAAATTCCTTGGGTTCATCCAACGCCCGAGGAATAGAGGCCAACCTTGAAAAGATTTGGGCGATCAGGAATCTTCAAACTCCAAGGACCATAAAACAGGTTCAAAGCCTTAATGGAAAGGTTGCAGCACTGAGCAGGTTCATCTCGAAATCAACTGACAAATGCATACCCTTCTTCGACTTGATCCGAAAAGGGAAACGAAACTTTGAATGGACTATGGAATGTGAGGGCGCATTTCAATCACTGATTCAGCATCTTTCCACACCGCTGATTCTTTCAAAACCTGTTGATCATGAACAGCTATACCTCTATCTGGCCGTATCTAAAAACGCAATCAGTGCCGCGTTAGTTCGGGAGGAAGACCGAGTACAGAAACCACGCTATTATGTTAGCAAACGGTTAACCGGAGCCGAGAGAAATTATCCAAGGTTTAAAAAATTGGCATACTGCCTAGTCATCGCCTCGAGGAAGCTCCGTCCATATTTTCAGGCTCATCCCATCACCGTGTACACCGATCAGCCGTTACGACAAGTCCTCACACGACCTGAGACGTCTGGCAGGTTACTAAAATGGAACATTGAACTGAGTCAATTCGACATCACTTATACTCCGAGACGAGCCATACACGGTCAAGTCCTAGCGGATTTCATTGCCGAATTCACTGTTCCTGAAGACTTACCTGAAACTAGTAACTCCCCCGAATACATATAGAAGCTATATACTGATGGTGCATCCAACAATCCGTGCTCGGGCGCAGGTATAGTGCTTGAAACTCCCGAGGGCCGATCCATATGCTACGCTTTAAATTTTGATTTCCGTGCAACCAACAATGAAGCCGAATTTGAAGCTTTGCTTACTGGGTTGAAGTTGGCCCGTGATCTAAGAATTATTGCTGTAGAAATCTACTGTGATTCCCAATTGGTAGTATGCCAAGTTCGGGGTGAATACCAGGCCAAAGATCGAAGATTAGCCTCTTATCTAGCCTGGGTCCGTCAAATACTTGATCAGTTCGATTATTATACCATTTTCTACGTACCCCGAGAGCACAATCAGAAAGTCAATTCGTTGGCAAAGTTGGCAAGTTCAGGCGAAGCTCAACACTTGGGACTCGTTCCTGTCGAGACTTTATCCTCTCCAAGCATTGATTGAGCAGAGAATGAATTCACATTTGAAGCTACTTCCAACAGGGAATCGTGGATGACCCCCTACCGAGATTACATTGAGCGTGGCATATTACCCGAACGACGAAGTGAGAAAAGACAAATTCTTCGAAAAGCTTCACGATTTGTCATTCAGAATGGAGTTATGTATTGAAGGGAATATTCTGTTCCCCTTCTCCGGTGTATCGCTCACGACGAAGTCAAACGGGTGTTACACGATGTGCACAAAGGAGAATGTGGCGATCACACTGGGGGGCAAGCACTTGCCAAGAAAATACTCCGATATGGATATTATTGGCCTACCGTAAATCGCGATGCTATGGACTACGCCAAAAGGTGTGATAAATGCCAAAAACACGCTCGAATTCCCATAGCTCCACCTACTGAGATAACCCAAATGGTCAGCCCATGGCCATTTGCAATATGGGGAATTGATATAATTGGTGCATTGCCTTTAGCTAAAGGTGGTGCGAAGTACACCATCGTCGCAGTTGATTACTTCACCAAATGGGCTGAAGCTGAACCTCCTGCAACAATTACAACAAAGAAAGTGATCAACTTCGTGGTACGCAACATCATCTGCCGGTTTGGTCTCCCGCATACTATTATCACCGATAATGGAGCCCAGTTCGACAGTGTTGAATTCAAGAACTTCTGTCAACGATTTCACATCCATAAGAAATTCTCTGCAGTAGCACACCCTCAAGCAAATGGTCAAGTTAAAGCCGTCAATAAGATTATCAAGTCTATTTTGAAGAGAAGACTGGAAAAAGCCGGGGGCAAGTGGGTTGATGAACTGCCTATGGCTCTGTGGGCTTACCGAACGACTCATAAGACTACAACCGGACACACTCCGTTTTCTCTATCCTGTGGCTCTGAAGCCGTTATCCCAGTCGAATTGGAAGTTCGCTCTCATCGTGTGACATATTATGATCCGAAAACGAATGCCATATTACTTGCTGAATCTCTAGGCCTACTTGATGAGAAGCGTGAAGAAGCTGATTTGAGGGCAGCTGCATATCGGGGTTGAGTCGCTCGAATATACAATGCCAAGGTCCGCCTGCGAACCTTTGAACCCGGCGATCTCGTACTCAAGAGAATTTATTCGGTCCCTTCGCACAGGAAGCCAAATTGGGAAGGGCCGTATGTGATTTCACAAAAGCTCGGAGATGGCACGTTCAAGTTGTCAACCATTGACGGTCTTACTTTACCGAGAGCTTGGAATAGCGAAAATCTCCGTCGCTACTACACATGACAGGCTTTATTTATCTATTTTTAGTCAATTTCTTCCTTAGCATTTTATTTTTGCATTTTGAAGTTTGAACTTGTAATAATGCAACTGATTCTGCCATATTTCTTTTATTTCAGCAATAAAATGCCATCTCTTCGAGCCAAAAGTTGTGATTCACTGAAAATGACGCATAATATCACGATGCATGAAGAGCTAAATTCCATCACACGGTTGGATTTATTCAAATAGGGAGTGACTATGATACGACCGGTCACTCACTAAGTGAAACCCGAGCTTGGGGACAGAACACTACACCAACATTTACAAGGATTGATACACGACAATCCTTTTACTAACTCCAACTTCCCAGAGTGCGAATTGGAGTATAAACATTCAGCAATTCGTTCCCGGAGTGCGAACGGACTCCAACTTCCCAGAGTGTGAATTGGAGTATAAACATTCAGCAATTCGTTCTCAGAGTGCGAACGGACTCCAAATTCCCAGAGTGTGAATTGGAGTATAAACATTCAGCAATTCGTTCCCGGAGTGCAAACGGACTCCAAATTTCCAGAGCGTGAATTGGAGTATAAACATTCAGCAATTCGTTCCCGGAGTGCGAACGGACTCCAAATTCCCAGAGTGCGAATTGGAGTATAAACATTCAACAATTCGTTCCCGGAGTGCGAACGGACTCCAAATTCCCAGAGTGTGAATTGAAGTATAAACATTCAGCAATTCATTCCCGAAGTGCGAACGGACTCCAACTTCCCAGAGTGCGAATTGGAGTATAAACATTCAACAACTCGTTCCCAGAGCGCGAATGGACTCCAAATTCCCAGAGCGCGAATTGGAGTATAAACGTCCAACAACTCGTTCCCAAAGCGTGAACGGAATATAAACATAGATTACAAGTTCCCGAAGTGCGAACCGAAATATCAATACTAACTCCAAGTTCCCAGAGCGTGAAGCAGAGTATAAACATCAATTCCAGATTCCTGGAGCGCGAACTGTGTTACAAGTATTGATAACTCTCAAATTCCCAGAATGCAAACCGGATTATCGATCTCAAATTATCCTAAGTTCCCAGAATGTGGACATGTGCTTAAGATTTGCAGAAAATGCGATCAACCACCAAAATACAAATGTTGTTCCCCGAGACTAGGGGCAGAAAAGCTAAGTGTTATCACTAACCAAAGTGATACTATATCCGGAGTTCAACTCATTCATCAAATCATGACACGAAATTATATTTCCATACTTGGCATATAAAAAAACATTGCAAAACACTTAAGTAAAAGAAAAGAGCAACTTCCCATTCAATCAACTAAAAAAAACAAGTTTGATTACATGGCAAGTCAAGAGGTTTCAATTAAGTGGAGGCCGAATCCACACATATACACGGCTCTACAAGAACAAAAGAAGAGGTAAAAGAATTGCAATTCACAACCACATGATAAAGCGAGAAGCTCACTCCTTCTTCCGGGGCTTCTTCTTCGGGGTCGAGCCGCTGGACCCACTACCCGGCTTCCTACGATACTTTTTGCCCTTCTTTGGAACATCCTCCGGATCTGGCATAATATCAACGTCTTCCTCAGAGCTGGAAGGGATAGAGATCCTTTTGTGAGGGCGAACTGGAGGCATGGGAGCGGTGACAGGTGTTTGTTCAGCAACGCTCGAGACAGTTACCGTGCCACCGGGAGAGATCACCATTAAAGAAGATTAGCTTGAAGGACCAGTGTCGCTACCAGGACCACCAACCGTCACCATCGTGGCCATTTCAGCGCTTATCTCAGCTAAAATCTCTTCTTCTCGAGTCAACTGAGCTGCGCTGGATACGCTGGTGCTTGTCACGACAGAACTGAAAACCGGAGCAGCTCCACTCATCGCGAATGAAGGATCAGGAATAGGGTCAAGAGGGTGACAAAGTAACTCTTCAATCATTTGAACATCAAATGACATCGAGCTCCCCTCTCCCATATCACTGGCCATGGCAGCAGTTGAAATCGCCTCGGTGACAATAACTCTGTGCGTAGGATATAGAACCGGAGGAACTGGGGGCACAAATGCGGCACTCTCAGTCACTGAACAAAGGAGAACAAAAGTAATCAGTCCAAAAAAATTTCTCAAAAATCGATACTTTAAGACATGAGGGAAATAATCAAAGTACCTTCTTTACCTTGCCTTGGAGCTTGAACAGGCTCGGAGACAGCATTCTTGCCAGAAGACAACTCCGGTTGGTCCGGGTTGTAAGCAGGAATAACTTGTGGATCAACCGCAGCGATAGCTTCGGATGAAGTCGGGATAGGGACTTCGATATTCTCACTATGATGTGCGACACCCGAACCATCGCCGATCTCCGTTTGATGGATGCCAATTCTTTCTTTCTCAACAGAAATTATCGCCTCGTGAAGAGTTCTCCTCTCATCCTCGCTAAGCAGACGTAACTCAAGCTCAAACTCATCTAATACTCCATCCGAGCAAGACATCCTTGTGTTCTCCATTAACTTCTTCCAGGCATTATAGAGAGGCATCGAGTAATCTCCTAGCCAGGAGAGATTTCTATGCTCTAACACATTGGCATTATATGTGTCCAAGAGTTCGTCAAATTCGGCCTCCATCTTGAACCTCTCTGCCCGAACTCTCTCCTTCACCTCCGTTTCAACCTCCTTAACCCTTGCAACTGTCGCATCACGCTCAGCTCGGAGAGACACAGCTTGCTCACACGCTTCTTGCACGGCCGTATTACCATCGTCTTTTTCTTTGTTCATATCATCAAACTTAGCCTTTAATTCCTCTAGTTCTTTGACTGCCGCATCCCGCTCGGCTTCAACATTTTTGTATCGATGGCCCAAATCTTCAACTAAAGTGCAATGTGCCTGTTGCATCTTCGCCATCTCAACTAATGTCTCATCAACCTTTTTTAACGACTCGTCTTCAGCCTTACGGGAAGATTCCGCCTCAGATTGGAGTATGTCACCAATACGATTCTTCTGAGCCAAGTCGGCTTCCATTTTCTCGAAAATTTTGGCCCGATCAAAGGCTGCTTTTGAAGCTTTAACAGCCGCTTTATACCATTATTTGTACTGAGCATAGAAATCATGGGTGTAGCTAAGTGCACGGCGTCTTCGGGGATTCTTTTAAGATTAGGAGGAAAAATACAAGCGTCAAAGAAAATCTCCGAAAAGTCCCTCTTCAATTGAGCAAGTCTGATGGCCCCTTCACCAGATGGTTCAATAGGGGCCTCCTCCGCAGCCGTGGTCGTAGCAACCTCAGTTCTAGAATGGTGTGGCTCGAGCCTCGAAACCTGCGAAGACGGTTGATGTTGCAGAGGCTCAGATACCTGAATATGGCTTCGGGGTGGCGGAGGAGAACGAGAAGGGGAGTGATATCTCCGATCTCTGTCCGATCGCTCCTGGCTAGAGTAACTACGATGATGATCCCTTGCATGATATTCCTAGCCATGATGCCTCCGTTCACGATCGCGATCGGAGTCTCCACGTCGAGATTCGTAATAAGACGAAGGGTGATGCACTCTTCGGAGTTTGTCTAGTGTAGATTGACGGCCAGACATAGCACCTGAAAAAGAGAAGCAATTCAGTTAAATACCAGGCGAAAGCAATAAAATTTGTGCGGAAGTCGTGTAGTGTTATGAAAGTGTATGCAAATGTGCAAAACCCCCGACCAACCAGAAGTGTCGACTGCACTAACAGGTAAAGGCTCGCTTATTTCTAACGCTTCCCGGAGTTCATCCAACCCGGATTCGTGGTGGAGAGATACGTATTCTGGGATGGGAATGTCATCCAGTCCTATAAACATGTTTCCTGATTGACGAGGAGCAGTGTCAGAGGTAGTAATTCCGGGGATCAAACGAGATACGACTACAGACTTCCGTCTCTTATGTTTAGGGACAACAGCCTTGCCTTTCCTCTTTTCTTCTACTCGGGAAAGATCAGCCGCTAACTCAGTATCAGTAGGCGTCCTCTCATCCTCTCTCATTTCTCTTATCACTATGCCGGGTTTTCTTTTCACCATCTTCTTCTTTGTCTTCGAAGCCGGTTTCGCCAACCCCTCGATGACAATACTCTGGTTCGTCTCAATTAAACCCAGAATCCTAAAGTTATCATCAGTTAACACCGAGTCGATGTGCCGCAAATCACTCGGGACCCCTTGTAAACTTCGGACAACGCCTTTGTAGTGACCACCGTCAGGCCTTGAGATAATAGCTGCAAGAAAAACGCCTGATATTAGTTCAAGTGTTGACAACGACTATTAAAGAAGGCTTGTGCGATTTACGACACTTACGTCTAGACAGCCATCGCCTAGCGAACCCTGGGGGGCATCGAACAAAAAACCATTCATTCTTAAAATAACCGAGTCTGGTCCAGGCTCCCATCACAATCTGGCAGTTTCTAACTGCTTCCAAAAAGGTGAAAGATGGACTATCGCCCCTGCTCTTGAAGTTGAATATGTGTCTAATCTCAGTTGGACTTGGTGGACGAAAGAAATGATCCATAAAATAAAACGAAAACACTGTTCAGCAATGCTTATCCATTGGGATGAAGTTGTGAGGGGGCGATTCCAATGAACGATAACATCTCCCTGATATATTGGTTAAATGGAGGGAGAGTTCCAGCCGCACATGCATGGCGATAGAAAGCAGTATACCCCTCGGGCGGATTGTGAGGTCTGTCATCAACGCCCGGTAGCAAAACGTCGTCTGGGGACAAGTTATGTTTCAAGCAGATCCGGCCCAGTAAGGCTTCAGAAATACTGGACGAAACGGAATCAACGGGGTCCTCGATAAATAAAGCGTCCGGCAATTCGTCCGGAGCCGGATCTATTACTTCAGGAGGGATTTTTGGAATCTCAAGCACTAGAGGAGGCGAGCTTTGTACCTCTTGTTGTTGGGAACTTGAAGACTCCATAATTAACTAACTCACCAGAAAGCAGCATTAAGTACAAAAGAAGCCCGTGTATTCCCCGGTGTGAAGTATATGAATATGTCGTGCAGTGCAAGTGTTGCGCATTACTTAAGCAGATTTTATAGGTTGAAACAAGATGTCCGAACGACAAAACTTTGGAAATTGAGAATGGAAATGCCCGTCATCGCTGACCATCACTTCCACGCCATCCAGACACTGCTGACCAATTCAAGCATAAATCTGTTATGTTTTGGTTAAGTCACAGTTCCATCGACGAGCTTCAAAAAGGAAGTCAAGTCTTACCGTCAAGTTCGATTATGCAAGGCCGAAGCTCGTCGGAGTCAAGTATGCTAAATTTCATTAAGTTCATCAAAATTCAACTTGAAATTGGTCGTAGTTCGGATGTTGGAACAAATCAGAAGAGTAGCAGTCTCCGGAGCGAAGGCGTTCGAATCGATCGACTCAAGTCGACACGAGTCGAATCGATGCAAATCGAATCGATGTGATTAGAATCCATGTGGTTCGACTCGATGTAACTTTGGGATGGAGAAGCACTTCAAATCCATCAGCGTTGAGTAACTTCGAATCGATTAATATTGAATACCTTCGAATAGATCGGGGTATTGTTACTTCGAATCGATCGACACAAGGCCTTTTCTTTCATCGATTCGAATCGCTCATTCCTGGATCAATGTGAAGCAATGCAGAACAACATCCATCAATAGCTATGTTTCTCCAAGACAACACTCTGGATCGATACGATCCGAATGGTTTCGCTCCTCGGGATCATCGAATCGATCCACTTCATGCAGATCTCACCACCCTTCAAGATTTTCAGAAGAAAGGATTGAATCAATGCCAAAAAATTCCAGTTTTATCATTCTCAACTCGAATCGATCCCTTGGTTACCTGATTTGATTCGATTACAAATGGAAGCTTGAAGGAATTTGATCGATTCGTGTAAAAGCGCGTTTGATTTGGCTCTGGGAGATCGCTTCGCAGAAGCAGCTAAAACAATAGTAAAAGGTAAAAAGTGAAAATGGAATCGGCCTCGTGTATTTATATGGATTCCAGGATGGATTAGTGGCGCTTCGTCTCCCGGTCATATTGACCGCTTGCCACAGGTCACAACCTCATCGATTCGAACAACTACTTTCGAAACCACAAAGCTTCGAATCCATCGCAACGTTGAATCCTTCAGAGACTTCGAATCCATCATGGCTCCGACTCCTTCGTAAACTTCGAATCCGGCAAGGCAGCATCGATGCGAGGCATCATTGATTCGAAGAAGCACTTGAACAAGGGCTGGATCGAAGATCCAATCGACTCGAAGTGTTAATTCTATCGAACCAACGATTCGAAAGCTACCGATTCGAACAGACATGCTTCGAATCCACCAGGAACTGTCGATGAGAATGAACGCATCACTTCGATTTGATAAATTACTTGTCTACCGTTTATACCGATTCAGGAGAGGATCAATACAAGAGGATGATCATAGACAATCATAAAAACAATGTTTTGACTCGAATCTCATATCGGTTCAGGAGAGAATCGATGCAGAATTCGATAACAAACCGAACTGACAACGACTTGTAATCACGCAATGATAACTAAGTTCAAGGTAATACGTGTATGCACATATGTCTAACTAATATTTGATCTTTAACATTCACAGGGATCAAACGTTCATCTTGTCATGATTTCAACGACGAACAGCCGATCACAATCATACGACGGTAAATTACAGCAATAAAGAATACAACTTTCAACAGGGCATGTCCTAATTGTCCAGCGTTTGACTGCAGCTTTTCAAAGCACGTCATGTTTACACAAGACGTACTTTGGGGGAAAAATGTTATCTCGCCTTTTGGCAAGGCCGAGATACCAAGGAACTGACTAGAAAAAACAGGATCACACATCCTCAGCATTGAATGATTGTTGGACAACTAAAAATATCAATGAATTTTGCCCGAGTCCGGATCGGGCTACAACTGATAAGGCAAGTCAAGCAAAGCTGTGGAAACCAACGTTCCAAATTTCGAGACAATCCGGGTTCGTACGCTCAAGTTATCGCCAGTGGAAAGTGGAAGGAATAGCCTTGGTTCGAACCCAACAGAACCAAGCCTTAGGTTCGAATCCATCATCCTTGCATTAGTTCGAACCCATGAGATGTAGCCGTGCCTCGAATCCATCAAGATAGCAATAGTTCGAATCCACCCTCGTATGCTTTAGTTCGAATCCATCAGACATGTATTGCTTCGAATCCATGAGGAGTACCTTTACTTCGACTCCATCGAGCAAGCCCTCAGATAGCCATGCGTCAAATCCATACTCGTATGCCCTAGTTCGAATCCATGAAACCTTCTTCTACTTCGAATCCATCGAGGTAGAATCCGTCGAATCCATGCAAGTGAAGAGGCTTCGACTCCGTTCCATGGTTGTCTTCGAATCCACCAAGTCCAAGCGGCTAAAACCTCGGATTCAACCCAATAAACTCAGAGAAACAAGTGGATCAACCGGGGAAATTTGCACCACGTCATCATTCTCACGCGCAGGAGCATGGATTCGACCCTATGGATTCGAACCATATCGATTCGAACGAATCCATAGGACGAAAAACACCATCTTGAATCGATCATAACTTGAGATCTACAAGTCCAAATGCTATTAAATTTTCACAGGAGCTTGCGTATACATAGAAGAATGTCCACGCCAAATTTCACCTCGATTGGACACTTTTTTGATCGACTCGAACTAGAGTTCGAATCGATCCTAAAGTGGGCCCGGAGTTCCTGAGGCTGGGCATGTGGGCCCCTCTCACGTGCCAGAAGTGGTCTCCCCGGATTTTAGGTGAAATATCAGCCTCCTACATCTATAAATAGAGCCCCTGGTCATTCTGAAAGGGGATCGGAGAATTTTTAGAGAAAAAGCACGCCCGAACGCTGCCAGAGTCACTCCATATCGTCTTCACTGCTGTTGATTTCGAGTTTAAGTCTATTATCTGATGTATTTCGCTCTAAAACACTTGTAACCTTCAAGTATTAAGCAATAAAGTGATTAAAAATTCATAGTGGATGTAGGCAAAACGCCGAACCACTCTAAATTACTGTCTTCCGTGCGATTTACTTTTCCGTGATTTGGAGTTTTTGTTAGATAATCCTCATTTTAAATTTAGTTTCTTCATTTATTATTTCTTCAAAAAACTTCCAAAGGGTGTTGCCCAATTTTGGTGCAAACAGAATGCATTTCTACACCTTTGTTTTTCAATATGATCGATGGGAGACCATAAGCATTTATTTATTCAAACAAAGGGCTAAGGCAAGGACACCAGTTGTCCCCTTATTTATTTTGTATAGCTATGGAGTTTATTGCTTTACTAATGGAGGAGGGAGTAGTTGACGGGCACATACAGCCTACATCTACCGTTCAACCTACAATAACCCATCTCTCATATGCTGACGACGTCATGATTTTCCTATTTGCTAGTAAAGAAAATGCCACTTATATGAACTACATTTTTTCTACAATGGAGGAGACTGTTGGCTTAAAGATAAATCAAACTAAATCTCAATGTTTTTTTCACTGGGGCTGTTTACAAGTCAAAATCTCAAGCATCCTTCATGTCGCAAAAAGACTTACCCTAAAGTATCTTGGCATTCTTTTGACATCGGATTATATTCATGAAACCCACTATTTACCCCTGCTAAATAAGATCAGCATCAAGTTAGAAGGATGGGACATCAACTTATTAACAACAGCGAGAAGAGAAAAATTGATTCCAAGTACAATAACCCCTATGGTTATGTACTAGCTACCAATCTATCATCTGCCCCAATCAGTTTTGAAGAAAATTGAAAACCGTGTGCAGATTTTTTCTGGGTAGGCAAGCTTTATAAGTTATCCTGGGATAACTTATGTAAGCCAGAAATTGAAGGAGGGGTTGGGTTATGGAAAATTATTGATCTTAACAAAACTGCAAGGATTAAACTCCTTTGGAGTGTATTAACAACTGATTGTTTATGGTCTAGATGGATAAGGACTAAGTATTTATCAAGGGAAAATTTCTAGGTTCTACCCATGGATAACAACTATTCCGACATAATGAAATCGATTCTTAGGCAATGGGACATAGCTGCAACAATCATGACTCGAGGTATTATCAATGGGGAACACACGGACTTATGGTTTGACCCTGAATAAACCATAAATCCCTTGTCGAATTTATTGGTTGGAACGTAGTTCACCTCAGTAACATGGCCATTAGTAAAGTGAGTCATATAATAAGAGATTGACAATTTCAGCCTTAGTTATTATTAGAAACCAAGGAAGTTGCAACCCAAATTAGGCAGGTGAAAATATTCTCTGACAATCCTACTGACTACTGGAAAATAGGTAACAAAGGAAAATTTTTGTTTTCCACGGTTTAGAATGAAATTTGGCAACATACTGACTCTGGTGATAATTTCAAACTGATATGGCATTATAAAACTGCTAAATTCTTTCGCACGTTCATGGCTTATCTACAGCATTTACCAACAACAAAAAGATTGTTAAATTGGGGTATAGCTACTGATTTAAAGTGCGTGCTTTGTAATGTACATAATGAAAACCATCAAAGTTTATTTTCAAGCTATGAATATAGTACTTATCTTTGGGATGCATTACTGCTCAAATTTGAAATACAACCCGTTAATGCCATTTTGTTGCGACAACCACTTTCTAATCTGAGGATTAACTTCCTCATGTCATCAACATCACGAGATCAAGCCTATGTGTAGACGGCTACTCTAACACACCATATTTGGTTAGAAAGAGTACGAAGACGTTTTGAAAGTAAGGCTTGTTCAGTGGAGCAGAAGTTGAAATTGATCGAAATAGACGTTTGACTACAGCTTATTCGATGAGTCCAGCAACGTCGAACAACTTTAACAGAGAGGGAGATATTCCATATATAGATGATTGATTTGGGGGATACTGGATAATGGCAACACGTTGGAGAAGTAAGAGATATGAGGATTTTATCTTGCTATTTGTACTGGGATGGATTAACTATTCTTTATGCGTGTGGAGGTGTGTCGTAACACATTGCTTTTGAGATGATGTTAAAGATGTGTATTTTTCTCTTCTTTTGTATTATGTGTATTTACCTGTATTGGAGTTTGTTATATAGAGGATGTCATGCTCTTTTTCCTTACCACGGTGGTAAGAGATTTTAAGGAGGCAAATCTTGCTATTATTAGTTCTTATACGTCGTAAATAAAGAACTTCTTTTCAAAAAAATGTAGATATGTATAAAAATATCATTTTAGACATGGCAAGAAACCTCTAAGGATCGCTCTACGAAGTTTGTGAGGACCCGCAAATCCATACTCCTTGAATATACACTAATCTCCATTGATTAATTCAAGATGAACAGAAATACGAATTCTCAATATTTAAGAAAAAGAAAGAGAGAGAAGAAGAGAGAGAAAAAGATAGAAAATAGAGAGGAAAGAAAATGAAACATAGAACGGAACAGAAAACAACAGAACAACATCAGAATCTCACAATCGCAGCGGAACAACATATAATAATAAATGAGTAATCTTTAAACAAAGAACTATATCAGTTATTACATTTTATACATTACATTTCATTACATCATATCATCAGAGTGTACAACAACAACAACAACAAACAGTGCAGCGGAAAAAGAAATACTATATAAGTAATACGCCATGCCATCCAGCTTGCCTCCAGGAACTCCAGAATATCCAGAATATCCTGATAAACCTTAACTCTTGACTGCCCGTGTAGAAATTGGTGGGCACCCAGAGTTTAGGAAGGAAAACAATAAACTCCGAGTCAGTCATGTGACTGGTGTGAGAACTCAAAACAGTTTATTTATCTTTGAAATCAAAATAGAAGAATATTTTTAAAGTCAATTCGCAATGCTTTTAAAAATGAGACTACCATAAGGCCTCCCGCACACACACACAATGCAAACGCAGAATCGGAGGAGATTTCTCCTTATGATAGTCAAAGATGCTTGATACGCATTTAAAAAGAACATTTGATATTATTACTAGTGCATAGTGTAGAGAAAATTCATTTCGAAAGTAGAATATAAATCTTAGCCAGCATAGACATTTCGAACTATGCCTACTATAGCTACCATGCAAACAGTGGTGACCACCATAAGTGAATGGCAGATTCTACAACTAATACCGTACAAAGTTTCGTATTGGGAATTGGATTTCCAACGAATGATCAGGCCAAGGAACTTCCCATTGCCACATGAGAATGCCTCTGGATGGACATCCCCGAGAACCAAACCGGATCTCTACCAACACAAGGCCGGGTTACCCCTAACTGAGTAACAACTGACCGAATATGCCATCCCCCGGTCCTTTGGGACCTTTCACCGAGCGCTCGTAATCAATTCACACAATCATAAAGTGTTTTCAACTTGAGTAAGTATCTGGGCTCCATACCATGATACCACCCTTTTCCATAAGGAAATGCACACATCCTAAAGGGCGCTACCCCTCATAACCTTGCTGCATCTTTCTTGTTTTGACCATTCCCGAGGTGTGAGGCTCGACGAAGTCACGTCCACAAAAACATACTTTATACAAAAGCCATGCTTTGGGTCAACAAATGATCATAGAAATGATCACCAGGATAGACGATCAAACAAATGATCCTATCACAAATAATCAACACAATGATCATTTCACAGCAACACTCAGCATGTCACATTACCAAATTGGGAATATATTGCTGATAACATTCAACTACATAACCTCTGAGCTCGTACGTCTCAGAGAAGGGTGTTAAGCTAAAAGAATAAATTCTCCGCCACCAACAGAAATATATTTGAAAGAAATCTGCTTTATATCTCAATTTGTAACGTCAGACATACAATCCATACAAGTCTGTTCCGGGATCGAACAAAACCGAAGGCACTTACAAAGAAGTCCTTGCAATCCGGATAATCTCTAATCACGTCCGGACTTCCCATCACATAGGGAGTCTCTATACCGTAGCTACTCGGTGCAAAGACAATCGACGAGTTGTCCTTTCGCTTTCAAAAAGATCCGGTCTTCAACACCGGTCTTCAAATGCAATTCATAACGACGTATCACATATTCGGAATGGGTTATACGACCCCATGGTCCTTTCCCGGTTAACCCGAATAGTGAGCGCTTATTCAAAAATAAGTGTGGCATTCAAATTCAAGCAAATCACAATAAATACCCATTCAAAGGGAAATATTGATAGTCGGTTATTGAACTATCAATGGATATGCACAACATCACCAGATTCCAAATAATTTTCCAAATTATTTATTTTCCAAAAATATCTTTACTAGATATATAATTTCACACTTCAAAAATAAATCAATATTTATTTTTAAACAACTTCCCTTTCCATTCATAAATTCCATAATGAATTTATATTTCACAATATTTATGAATAACGATTTCAATTATTCATTTCAATTTATCTTCAAAAAGATAAATTCCCTAAACGTTTCATTTCACATTGAAAAAACATTTCCATACTTATTTATTCATAAGTAATTCACAAATTTTATTTATTTTCAACCTTTGGAAAATATTCAATATACTTAAACCGAAATTAAGTATATATTTCATTCTTTAAGGAAATCATGCTCTTAAACATATTTATTTGGGCCAAAACGAATGTTGCGTAAAACATCGTTACAACGTCCCAAAATCACTAGTATAGGGATTCGAATTTAAGATAGATATATAAATCCCAATACTAAACAAAACATTTCCTTTCGGAAATCATTTACTATAACAATAGTGTTATAGTCCACCATTTCCTTTTATTTCTCGAAAACGTCTATTTCAACAATAAATGTTGAAATCTATGGTTTCGAATCTCAACACATTTTAAAACATCGTTAGATCGTTTTAATTCTATTTAAAACATCAAATCTAAACATTTTCTTTAACATATTATTCACTATTCAAAAACGTGAATATACTACGTTAACACATTTCATCCTTTTATACATTTCATTTTAAAGGATTATTCACAATCAAAAATGTGAATATAACTCCATTAATAGGTTTCAACAATTTACTTATCAAAATAAGTCGTTTACGAATTTATAAAACAACGTTTATAAATTCCATTTCTATTTATTTTACCACAACTTCCTTTATAAATTCCTTTATTAACCTATCTCAATTCATATCTCAATGATATACTAAAAGTTCATATTATAAGTGAAATACTTATAATTTATTTGTTTGCAAAAATCGTTCCTTTGAACTTCATAATTATAAATCTTATAACTTATAAGATTCAATTATTTATCCAAAACCATTATTTTAATAACTTTACAAATTTTATAAACCTACTGCTTATAAAATTCCATTTATAACTTCACCGTTTATAATTCTATAAATTTCATTCATTTTCGAATTTCATTCATAGTTCATTCTAACACTTATAAAAACTCGTTTTATAATTCAAAATATTCTAATTTTTAAATATCCATTTTATAAATCTTTTATACAAATCAATTTGTATTATTATTCTAAAACGTTTTTAAACTTCTTTATAATTTCATCCTTTTGATTTATAAAATAATTAAATTTTATAAATCCTATTTTTTTAAACTTTTTATAATAAATTCAGAAATCCCAGTTTAAACTATTTTATAAAAATCATTAATCCCGTATTTTCAAAAATCAACCTTTAACTATATTTCTCAAAAACCATAATTTTTTATAACATTAAAATTATAACGTTTATTTATTTATAATGGATCAATTCCAAACATATAGTACATTTTCAAAAATCACTTTAAAAATCATTTTAAAATTTCAAAATTGGTCCAATGATGCTACACACCAAATAGTCAATCACGACAACAACGATATCATATATCGATATGATAATCCATCAAATATCAAAATACCTGAATTCAAATAAAAACTGTTGAGGAATCCAGTTGGATCCCTCCAACCTGTTTTCCTGCATCCACGAACATTAGCACAATACCAATTTTGTTCCTGTACGAAATTATCGCGGTATATGGGATTTAAAATATTATCCGCTTAATAATGGCGCAATAGGGTCTCATCCGCTATACAAATGCGGGAAATCAATAACTCCAATATATACATATGCCAATATATATATATTGCTATTATATATAATACCAATTTCACTGTTTATGAAATATTCGCGGTATATGTTTTTAATAAATAACATCCGCTTATAACGGCGCATAATGTCTATTTTAACAATCAATAGATAACAATCATCATTCAAACATGCATTCAAATATTTTTAAATCTAACTATTTAAAATAAAATCGAAACTGATTCGATTGAGTGAGAAGTTCTCACCTTGATTTCAATTTCGTTTTAGCGATTTATTTCGAATAAAATTAAACGGACGTTTAATTTTACCCAAAATTCTCACTAACTCCAAACGACTCCAATCCAATTCCATCGCGTAGTGCTCGCCCATACGATTCCAACGCAACTGGTTTCACGCGTTTTCGACCTCGTATGAAAAAGATATGCATTTATGAAGTTTTACACAAATTTTATATAGAATTTACAACTTAAATTAAAATTTTAAACCCACACTAGTTTCAGGCCGTTCGATCCAAGCACACTGCATCGTGACCGCACGCTCCCTTTCCTCCCTCTCTCTCGCGTTCGTTCATCCAATGCCGAACCCATCTATGAATTTAGGGTTAGATTTATCGCCCACCACACCACGCTACAACACGATCAATAAGTGCCATCTGGAAGCCCCCAACCTCCTCTACCCTCGCCTGAGATGCGGCCAAGCTCGGCTCCCCATACGCCTCGAAAACTGTGCATGACTTCCGGTCGTTCAAACTCGATTTCCCATCAATCCGCTTCGTTAAATACGATCTCCACTGTTGACATGATAGATCTCAGTGCCCTCTACCTTTTGCTAGTTGGAAGATTGTTGTAATATTGAGTGGATTGAGAGATTTGGGGGAAGAAAGATCGTGAGTTTCTGGCCTTCGGTTTCTATGGTGGCGGCCGGCTAGGGTTTTGTTTTATTTATTTATTTATTTATTTTGTGAGAAAAAATGGTCTATTTATAGGAAATTTCGAACACTATTCATCCGGGATTTCCAAACTCCGATTCACGCGCCGAAACTGACGTTTCTAGGGTTTACCCCGCGTTCCGGACACAATGGAATAGGTTTCGGAAGCTAATTCGGACATATGTGCGAGTTATGGCAATAAACGTTCAATTTAAATTAAACCGATTTAAACGATTTTCTAAGCGTTTTAATTTGTACCGGACAAACGGTAAATCCGATTGACACGAAATTTGAAACCTTACAATAATCTCACATTACGGATCCGATGAAACTGGTTTCATCGAAATCCGAGACTTTTTGAAAAATGGCTATTTTAACTCGCCAAATTAATATTAAAAATAATTCGATGCGTTTCGAGCTGCCACGATCAAACGATAACTCCGATTGCTACGAAAATTGAAATCCGGTAATAACTAACTAATACGGATCCAATGAAACTAGTTTCGTCCAATTCTGAGACTGTTCAAAAATTGACTATTTTCACTAGTCGATTTAATATTAAAATATTCAATTTTCACAAATTAACTTTTAATTCGATTTTAAAAGTTCTAAAATATCGTTCTAACTTCAATATGATAAAATAAAATTTTACAAATCATTTTCAATCATATTTAACCCAATTTTCAATTATTTACATAATTTAACGTATTAAATTATCGATTTAATTATCCAATTAAATCTAATTATTCAAAATAAAATTTATTCGACTTATAAATTCACTTATTAATTTTTAAAATTAATTAAATATTTAAATTTTAATTAATAAAAATTCTGGGTCGTTACAAAGTTCCATAGAAATGATCGAAAATAAAGTAATTCATAAGTGCATCCATAACGACTAATGCTACGAGTGCACTTTCAAATCCGGGTCCAATCTAAACCAAAGTCCATCTATTACTTATGTGCTTTGTTACATGGTTTTGTCATAATCCATACAAGTCCATTCCAAGTCCATAGATATGGATCATATGTGTCACTTACTTTCAAAGCAAGAATTCAAACCAATGTTTTAACATATATGTCAACAACAATTCAACTAACTTAAACACAATCGAACCCCAACAAACATGGGTTATATTTTTAGTCAAAGAGGTGAGTTATCTTACCTTTAACCCCACAAGAACCAAAATCCAAGAACTCAGGTCCAAACCCAACCTTGCAACTGCCTTTTCTTCCTCCTTCTCCTTGCTTTCCACTTGCTTTTGCCCTCCTCTCCTTACATGTTGCTCACGACCACTAAAGGGGAAGAGCATGGCTTTATTTCTTCAAATTTTCACATTTCGGAAGGTTTTATGATATTTTTTCAAGGCTTCACTTCAAGTTTGAGTTGATTTGGATTTGATTTGCAATAATTTACTTTAGAACATAAGAGAAGAAGAAGAAGGAGCCAATAAAGAAGCTTGGTTTTGCTTTATGAATTTGTGATTTATTCCTAAGGTGTGCCCCTTTTTTTATAGGATCAAAATGGTTCTCTTTAAGTGTGCTCTCAACCCCCCCAACCAAATCATGCCATACAAGCCTTATATCCAAATACCCTTATAACCTTACTTTACCAAATATCTCTTTACATAAAGAGGTTTCTAGAATGTTCAATGGTTTATAAAGAGGAATGTGTGTTAATTAGTTGTAATGCGTTCATATGATCATTGGACGAGTGCATAAGAGTTCGAACAACTTATATCAATTGAAAAGCTATTTACCGATAAAACGATTTTTGGTCACATTATAAATTTTTCTTCGAAGAGTATAGTTTTGTAAACATTTTAAAAAAAGAGTTTCTTATCATTATTCATTAATTAAGTGATGTTTACCAAGGTTATAAAATCATATTTGTAACACTTAATTATGTTTCAAAACTTTTCGATATTCGAAGATGAAGGGTTTGAATTTCAAGGTCGGTATAGGGCATATTGACGAGCCATTAATGGAGAAATCCATTCAACTTGAGAATTCTTACCCTAAATTTGAGTATACTGCCATAGTCACTAAGGAAGAGCCAAAGTCGTAGCAAGGCGGTGGAGGCAAGAAGAAGAAGGATGGAAAGTGGAAGCATCTGTAGGGAAAGGGTGGCCAAAAGAAGGGCAAGTGGGAGCATATTTGCTACAAATGGGAGAGAAGGGCACCATATTAAAGACCGTAAGGTTGAAGGAAGGAATTGCTACAACTGTAACAAGATAGGGCAATTGTCCTAAACCAATGAAGTAGAAGCAGGTGGTGAAGGCATACGCTATGGATGTTATCCCGACTTCATTGAGTGTTCCCTCAGTAAAGGAGAAGGGGATGAACTTCATTATTCAAGATATTTTTTCATTTATGATGTTTACATATTTTTTTTGTTCAGTAATGGGGTTTTACATCTCATTATATCTAATGACTTGATAGATAGGTTGGGGTAGAAACCGAAGTTGTTAACCGACCTTTGATTGTGACGAACACTATTGGAGGCCTCACTAGTCTTGTTATGGTTTGTTACAGTTTGGTCTTATCGAGTCATGGATGCTATTTTATTTGTGATTGCTTTGTTTTTGAATCTCTTCAGGTTTAGGATCATATGAGGGATGGACTGGCTGTAGAAATATGGAGTAATGGTGGATTGTGAGAGGCCGTTGGTGATGATAAGAATAGATGATGGGCGCCTATTAGAGATAAGCTCCCTACCTGATGATGAGGTGATGGTTAGCCTTCTGTACTCGATCGGGATCCCATATGATGAGTTGTCGTCTATGCTTATAATAAAGGAGTGTATAGATATATTTGAGGAGGTGATCAGATTACCACTACATGGAGAGATCGAGTTTTGTATAGATTTGCTGAAGGATGCAAGCCCGATAGTTATTTGTTTGAGGCATATGGCACCCAAAGAGCAAAAGGAGTTGGAGATGTAAGAGAATGACCTGTTGAAGTGGAATTTCACTCGTAGGAGTATACTTGAGTAGGGTGCACTTGTAGTATTTGTCTGTAAGGAGGATGGCTCTCTAAAACTATGTAGATTACTATAAGCTGAATAAGGTAACGAGGAAGTAAAGTATGCACTCCCATACATGGATGACTTGTTCGATCAGCTCCATGGTGAGAAGATGTTCTCTCAGTTGGATCTTGCGATGGGTTTTCTCCATTTGAGAGTAACGAAGAAGTGTGTGTTGATCACTACATTTCATACATCGTCCAGTTTATATGAGTTGTTGGTTATGTCGTTCAGGCTAACCAATGCTCTGGCATACTTTTTTGATCTCATGAACCGTGTCTTGAAGGATCAGTTAAACAAGTTCATGCTTGTGTTTGTGGATGATATTCTAGTCTATTCTAGAATGGAGGAGGAACACAAGACGCACTTGAGGATCTTGCTTGAAGTGTTAAGGAAGCACATATTGAGAACAAAGTTTTTGAAGTGTCACTTCTAAAGGGGTGAAGTGAGACTGTTGGGTCATTTCATATCTGAGTAGGGTATCATAGTAGATCCTACAAAGGTAGCAATGGTTTAGGGTTGGAACCGGCCCAAGAATTTTACCGATATGAGGAGTTTTCTAGGATTAGCGAGATATTATAGACGTTTTAGCTGTTCATGGACAACAAATCCTTAAAATACATTTTCTTACAGAAGGATCTCAACTGTAGCCAGTAGTGATGGTTAGAGTTCTTGGCCTTTTACGACTTTTGCATTTCCTATATGCCTGGTAAGATCAATGATGCATTAAGCAGAAGACATGCCAGCTTAGGAATGATGTTCCTATAGTGGAAGTAGGTGGAGTATATCGGTGGTTATGATTTGAAACCTCATTGTGAGTTAGAGCCAGAAATTTGGCTAGTTTAACCACCAGACCTATATTAATTGAGCAGACCAGTATTAGTCGGAGCCGGGATGCTAGACTAGCGAAGATCATAGTGAAAATAGAAGAAGGAATGGAGTCTGAAGAGATAAAGCAACTCGGACTCGATCGAGATGGTTGATATCGTAAGGATGGAAGGTTGTTTGTTACTAATGTGGATGGATTATGAGATGATGTTCCATGGGAGTGCCATCACTCTAGGTTGTATACATCCTGGTAGTAATAAGATGTACCATGATATGAAGTAGACATATTATTAAGAGGGGATGAAAAAGGATGTCGAGATTTACATCTCGAAGTGTAGGAATTGCCAGTTGGTGAAGGTAGAGCAAAAGAAGGCAAGTGGATTGATGCAACCACTTAAAGTTCCCGAGTGGAAACGTGAGCAAGCTTCAATGGATTTCATTGATGTATTGCTGATGGAAGGGGTCACGTTTGCATTGGGTCATAGTAGATAAACTGACGAAGAGTGCTTGTTCCACACTCATTAAGTCTAATAGAATGACATCTAAATTGGTCTAGTTGTATGTGAAATAGGTAAAGTAATTCCATTTGTACCGAAGAGTATTGTGAGTGATTGAGACCCTTTATTGACTAGTGGAATTTGGAAGAGCTTACAAGAGGCGTTGAGGTGGAGTTGCATCTTCGTATAGCCTACCACCCATAGACCGATGGACAAATCGAGAGAGTGAATCGTATAATAGAGGATCTCTTATGAGCTTGCATTCTTGATTTCGGAGGCTTGTGAGACAATTACGTGCATTTGGTGAAGTTTGCATACAACAATTGATATTAGTCTATTATTAGTATGGAATCATACGGAGCATTGTATGGCCGACCATGTAATGCTCTATCATAATAGTGGGAAGCAGGCAATAAACTGAAACATGGGCCAAGTATGATCAGAGAGACCTCGAAGAAGATTAAGATCATCTGGTAATGAATGAAAGCTTCTCAGGACAAGTAAAAGGCTACATTGATAGGAGATGTAGAGATTTGGAGTTCTTCGTTAGTGATATGGTGTTGTGAAGATTTCTTTAACAAATAATGTTATTCAATTCAGTAGTAAGGTATAGTTGGCGCTGAGATTTGTAGGTCCTTTTTCAATAATTGAGTGGATTGAGAACCCAGCATACAAGGTTGATTTACCCCAAAAGATAGTAGGCGTGCATAATGTATTCCACATCTCTCATTTGTAGAAGTTTATGCACGACTCAAGCATGACAATTGAACTGGATTGACTTAATATTAAGATTGAACAAGAGGCTTTAAGATCTCGTAGGTCGGTTTGTATTGTCGAACTTGATATGAAACAGCTTAGGAAGAAGACGACATAGTTAGTAAACGTTTGATAGGGAGAAATCAAAGGCGATTGTAGTGGGGAAATCAAGGAGGACATGAGAGCTGCACACCTGGAGTCTTTGCATAGTAAGGCATACTGTTTATCATATTTACTTCTAAAATTGATGTCATACAGGATAGTTTATGTAGCATCCCGGAATTTTTAACGATATCAATTTAATAATCTGTAGTTAAAATTGAATTAATATTGATAATCCGTTAATAATTATTCAGATAAATTTAATAATCTTCTTCAATAAATATTTAAATTGGCTATTTTATCTTTTAAATGATATAAATTGATTTCTATTTACAATATAAATATATGGTTCATATTTTAAATAAATTGGTTTTGTTTTAAATTTAGAATAAATTTAATAAAATGGTTTCATGCTTAATAAAATGGATATTTTATTTAATAAAAATATAATCTCTTGTAAAATGATTTTTTTTTTAATAAAAGAGATTTATAAAAATAATATTAATATTGTATTTTGAATAAGAATTTGTAATTTTTATTTCAAATTGAATTTTTATATGTATAACTTGATTTGAAAAATATTTGGTTTTTGAGTTTAGTTTGAATTTAAATTCTAAAGTATAAAATCTAAATTGTTTTAATCTATAATATGTATAAGTTTCATTTATTAACATAATTGTTTTTATTTCTTTTATAAATTTATACATATAAACTAACAACTTAATTTAAGCTAACTCATATACATTAATTTGTAATTAGTATTAACTACTCTTAAAGATAACATGTGTTAAATTCTTATACATTCATTTGACAAGTGTTGAAATAATAGACAAGTGTTAAAATTAGTTTTAATCTTTCTTTTATTTCATAAATCTGAAATACATTTAGTTTAAACTTACATCTTCATTTCCATATTGCATTTTCTCAAATCCAAAGAAATCTGCATATAACAATCCACAATCAAAATTCTGCATATACAAACTCCTCATCAAATTCATCTGCATATCCAAAACTCATATTCAAATCTGCATTTCCTCTTCAAAACATCAATCTGCATATTCAAATTCAAGAAGAGCCTACACTATTTCTTTTCTGCACTCTGTTTAAAGCTTGGAAATGGAAGCATTTGCATGCATGTGGAAAGTGTAGCTACTGCATTCTTCCTGCATGCAAGTAATTAGGCTGTGAGCATGAGCTTTTCATCAAGATTTTAACAGAGGATCAGGCCTGCATATGTTTGTGTTCTGCAAATTCAAGTGATCAACAGGGGGTCTGCATTCATCAAATTGTGAGTAACAAATAAAATCTTAAAATATATTTAGGTTGCTTGATTTAAATGATTGAGATAAAATATGCTTGTGTGCTTATATAAGATCTGATGAAATTATGATTGAGTGTGCATGTTGATTTTTGCTTTGCTGTGTTTCCAGATTCACCATCATATTTAAAAGAATTTCCTGTGACTGATCTAATTTGAAGTAGTATCTGGATTTTAGAATAAATAAAGAGGTTTTGTTTAGCGTAGATTAGAATGCAAATTTATAAAGTATTGTTGTTTAAATTTCTTAAGTTCAGATTTAAATTTAGGTGAAGTTAAATACAAGGTGATGATTCTGTTAAAACAGGTAATAACATTATATGTTAAATCTTGATCAAATCCAAACCTATTAATATAGAAATTCAGTGTTATAAATTAAAAACATTAACTGGAACTTGATTTTAAAATCAAGTATGAGAAATTTTAGAGTATTGTTTCCTTTACAGTTGTTTTTGAACAAAATATAAATTTAAACAAAATTCTTGAAATTTATGATTTAAGAAACTCAGGATCTTTCTGAGTTATAAAGGAAGGATCATAGATCCTTGTAAAAATCAGAGAAGTGAATATAAATTTCTAGATTGATTGCAGTTTGTTTTTATGAATTGAACCCTAATTTTAATAAGGGTTAAAGGTTAGGCCAGTGAGGAGTGATGGATTGACCGAGTGATCTGATACTTTGGGAATGTGTAGTTGATGAAGGGAGGAGTTCGAGGTTGGAATGGATGGACTGCAGGTGGTCGGAGCGACTTGCAATCGCCGTTGACAGGTTTTGTGTAGAAACCTGTAAGCATTTTCAGATTTTGAATTTGGGTAATTTTGAACTATTTGATTTCTGATCAATCTGGGTTGATGTTTGAAGTTGTGGTGGGTTTTTGGTTGGTGTTGGATCATCTATGATGATGATAAGGGCGGGGATCGCCGTGCATATGCACGGCGACATGTTTTCTGGTGAATTGTTTGGGTATTGATGTTTCAGGGGAGAGTGGGAATTGACTCGAAGTAGGTCAATGTAAAACTCGAAGTAGGAAGGCTGTAAACCCGAAGTAAAATTTAGGTTCTCTCGGGTTGAACCTGTAAGTTAACAGGTTACAGAAAACCTGTTTTTCTTTTTAAAATTCTGGGTTTTAAACTTTTAAAAAATGTAGTTATAGGTTTTAAATAAGTTTTAGGTTTAAAATTTAATTTAAGTTTGAATTACTAATTTGAATTTAAATTCCAGGTTTTGAGTTGAAACCTGTTTTTTTCCGATTTCCTGTAAATCTGGGTTTTAAAGCTTTTTGAATCTGTAGTTTTGTTTAAAAAGTAAAGTTTTAGTTTGAATCCAAATGCATGTTTGAATTTCTAATTTGAATTAAAATTCCAGTTTTTTTAATAAAATTTAAGATTCAGAAATTTAAATTTAATTAACTCTTTGGTTTGATAAAAAGGTTTAAACACTTTTAGAAATGAGATTTTAAAAATATGAATAGAATTGAAGTTGGTTTAAAATCTGGAAATTTAGAAGTTTAATTTGAATTTCAATTTTAAATTTTAAATAAGGTTTAAAATTTGAAGTTTCAAATTAAAATGGAAATTCAAATTATTGAAAGTTTTGAAATGACTTTAACTTTAAAAATTTCCATTGCATTTGTTTAATTTGCAACTTAAAAAGTTTTAAATTATTTAAAACTTTGATAAGTTTTAAACTTGAATTTGAATTGAAATTTAAAAGTAATTTCATAGGTAATTTGTCTTAAATTAAATTGTTTTAAACATAATAAAGTTATGTTTTATTTTGGAAAATTTGATTAAGATTTATGTTTTAAAATTAATTAACAGGTAATTTAGATTAATTAATTAATTTAATTAATTAATCGAATTTGGAATTAATAATTGATTAATGAATAATCAATTTGGAATTAAGATCATTAATTAAGTTATTAATTAATGATAAATGAATATTAGTTATGTAGTTAAGTTTTTATTTAAGGTTAATTAATTTAATAATTAACTTTAATTAATGAAAGATTAAAGATAATTTAATTGGTAATTAATTTAAGTTAATTACTTTTTAAAATAATTAGAGAATGGTTAATGAAGGTCATTAACCATGATTATCTAACAATTAATTAATGTAGTTAATTTTTATAATTAATTAGATTAATTAATTTAATAATAATCATTTATAAATGGTTAGAGAGTAATTACTTGATAAAGTAATTAAGGAATTAATTACTTAATGTAATTAATTTAGTTTAATGAGATTGTTTAATTTAATTAATTAAGTTTAATTAATTATAAACACTTGAGTTTTATAAATAATTACTTTATGTAATTAAAGTCTTGGAAATTACTTAGTTAAGTAATTGTTTAATAATTACAGATTGTAATTAAGTAGAGATGTTTAAGTATGAGATAATCTGGATTAATTATTTAGTAATTAATCAAGGAATTAAATTGTTGAGGATAATTAATTTGGTTTAAGATAGTAATTAAGTTAGTTAATTACTTTGAGTAATTAATTTAAGGAATAATTAAGGATCATTAATTATTTTAATTAATGATGTAATTAAAGTTGATTAATTATGATTAATTAATCAATAACAAGTAATTAAGGGTAATTAATTAATGTAATTAATTAAGGATTAATGTAATTAATTATAATTAATTAATTAATTGATGTAATTAAAGGTTAATTACTGTTTAGTTGAGGATAATTAATTTTGTGAAATTAATTTAGGACAATTACATGAATGTAATTAAGGGTAAATTAATCAAGAGTGATTAATTAAAGTAATTTATGATTTATTAATTGATTGTAATCAATTAAATGATTAAGTAAGTAAGATATATTGGTGAAGTAATTAATTTAATTTATTAAAGATCGAGTAATTAATTTAATTCATTTTAAATTAATTAATGTTGGAGATAGTTAATTTAATTCATTTTAAATTAATTATATGGATGAGTAAATCATTGCTTAAGGATGAATGAATGTCATTGTTTGTCTTGAATGCTTTGTGATCTCAATAGTGAGATAAATAATATTGTGTGGTATGGATGTTTGATTGTATTGTGATGATAACTTAGGTTATTTATTGTGATGGTATTATATGGAATATCTATTTGATATTGATACTGTAGATTACCTGTTACGTGATAATGTTGATTATCAGTTATGATTTATGAGTTATCTATCTGTGTGTATATAGATACTGTAATTAAATTGTTTTAAACCTTTAAAAAAACAACTTTGACCCTAAAAGACACGCTTTGGGTTTCGATGAGACCGGGATCGGGTTTGCTTCATTACAGTGTGATAGGGGGTTCTCGCTTCGCGTTAGGTGGCGAACGGGAGACTCTTACCCCTACATGTCCCTTTTGGGTAGTATAAGGCCCTGGGTTGGTTGCGAGTCGAGAGGCTGGCCGTAAAAGCAAATCCGAGGTACCAATGTGAGCCACGGCGGGGCTGGGATGGTTGAAAAGCCTACCAGTCGAGTGAGCCGCTGTCGATGGTTGCAAAGCCTAGACTATCACAGTTGGTATCAGAGCATTAGGCTGAGTGAATACCTAGGCTCTGAAGTGTATCTTTCTTTAGGGAGCATTAGGTTGAGTGAATACCTAGGCTCTGCAGTGGTGTCTTTCTTGAGAGAGCGTATTTGTAATTTTTTTATATAACTATATATATATATATATATATATATATATACCTATCTGTTGGGTTACCTGTTCAGGTTTTCCAATATAAGTTATAAAGGTAGATAAGGTAGTAGTGTGTGTAACACGATTACTATCATTGGTTGGAGTCTGAATGTTTGAGGTTGGAAGCGTATTTGTCGAGACTGTAGACCTAATACCGTCTCGAGTAAGTTCTGTAGTGATGAAGAACTTCATTTATCTCTGAAGGTAACCTGTGAAGGTTCGAAAATTCATTTATGAAGTTGAGTGAGAAGTGTTTGGATTTGTTGGTTGGGCAGAAGCGAGTGATGGTATTTTGATACCTCAGGGAGTAGTAGCTGCGTGATGAGATGCAGTGACTATGGATGTTCCCGAAGATGTTTTCTTTGGAACAAGTTAAGGAAGTGAGTCTACTTCAGTGTTGTGGCTGTGGTCAGCTTGAGTTTCTGTTTGCTTTGAAGTCCGAGTTTCTCGAAGAGCTTGTTTTGGAATTCTTAGGCATCTGTGGCAGCAGTGTAGCTTGGAATGTTCTCGGTGTGGCTAGAGATCTTTTGGCTTAGTAGTTTTTCTGAAATGAAGTTCAGAAGCAGTTGAGTGGACCCGTTTCTTTGATGGGTTAACTAGTTAAGTGTAAGCTGTTCTGTTTGGCTAAGGAAGAACAGTTTTCTTTGGATTTGGTTTGGGCGGTTCGCAAAAGTGACTTGCGATTGTTTGAGTGTTCTCTTGGGTTATCTGAATTTTTCTGGATGTTTTCAAGAAGTCAGAGTTTTGTTTGCATCTGAAAGTTGAGCTTTCTTGTTGACTAGGATTCCAGGAGTGGTAACGGTGATTCAGCTTTATAGTAGTATGGTTCTAGGGGATTGAGTTGGTGTAGCAGCTCGGAGTTTTGGAGGAACTTCTGATTCTTATGGAATTATAGAACCATATCTATGGGGTGTATTATCCTGTTGTGCTTGTGTTCTTCTTCATCATTTTCTTCTACTTTGGATCAGAGTTGTGCAGCGGAAGCAGTTTGGAAGTGTATCTGCTTTTCTTTTCCGGACACGAGAAGCGAGTCGTTGTTTCTGATATTGAGGAGTTGAAGTTGAGTTCTTGGTTTTGGTTGACCTTGAAGAGATCATTTTGTTGAAGTTGTTGGTCTAGTTTGTTTCTAGAAGTATCAGCAAGGGTTGAGCTGATTAGTAGGTTGTAGACAACCCAGGATTTGTCCGAAGAGTTTTGTGGATAAGAGTCGGAGTGATTTGGACTGAAATCGGAGATTTAATTTTGGATAAGTTTTCTCTGATCTTAAGTGAGCTATGAGTTTGGGTAAGTTTGAGAAGCTATCTCTGAAGTGTTTTGGATCTTTTCTGTATTTAGGAGAGAGTGATTGATCTATAAGATTGAATTGCCAGTTTGAATAACTGGGATTCGATGAGTTTCACGTATCTCTGAGGGAATACGTGTATGGTCTATCTCTGGTTGTGGAACCAGCAGATCTGGAGTTTTGATTATTGAGTCAGACTCGTTTGTAGTCTGATATCTTATCTAGTGTTATAGATATAGTTGTATAGGAGCTTTGTAGCTTCATAATATTGTTTGTTTGGATGCTCTAGAGCGAGTATCCCGGTATATATATACCTGGGGAAACTCGATAAAATTTTATCCAAAATTTGTCTGGATAATTAGATTTGTTTGATTGATTGAATTGGTTGTTTGGTTGTTAGCATATGTTTGATATATGCTTGTGTTTAAAATTAAAATTTAATGAGATTATTAAATTACTTTTGTTTTAAATTTTGAGGACGAAATTCTTTTAAGGGGGAAGGATTGTAGCATCCCGGAATTTTTAACAATATCAATTTAATAAACTGTAGTTAAAATTAAATTGATATTGATAATCTGTTAATAATTATTCAGATAAATTTAATAATCTTCTTCAATAAATATTTAAATTGGCTATTTTATCTTTTAAATGATATAAATTGATTTCTATTTACAATATTAATATATGGTTCATATTTTAAATAAATTGGTTTTGTTTTAAATTTAGAATAAATTTAATAAAATGGTTTCATGCTTAATAAAATGGATATTTTATTTAATAAAAATATAATCTCTTGTAAAATGATTTTTTTTTAATAAAAGAGATTTATAAAAATAATATTAATATTGTATTTTGAATAAGAATTTGTAATTTTTATTTCAAATTGAATTTTTATATGTATAACTTGATTTGAAAAATATTTGGTTTTTGAGTTTAGTTTGAATTTAAATTCTAAAGTATAAAATCTAAATTGTTTTAATCTATAATATGTATAAGTTTCATTTATTAACATAATTGTTTTTATTTCTCTTATAAATTTATACATATAAACTAACAACTTAATTTAAGCTAACTCATATACAATAATTTGTAATTAGTATTAACTACTCTTAAAGATAACATGTGTTAAATTCTTATACAATCATTTGACAAGCGTTGAAATAATAGACAAGTGTTAAAATTAGTTTTAATCTTTCTTTTATTTCATAAATCTGAAATACATTTAGTTTAAACTTACATCTTCATTTCCATATTGCATTTTCTCAAATCCAAAGAAATCTGCATATAACAATCCACAATCAAAATTTTGCATATACAAACTCCTCATCAAATTCATCTGCATATCCAAAACTCATATTCAAATCTGCATTTCCTCTTCAAAACATCAATCTACATATTCAAATTCAAGAAGAGCCTGCACTATTTCTTTTCTGCACTCTGTTTAAAGCTTGGAAATGGAAGCATTTGCATGCATGTGGAAAGTGTAGCTACTGCATTCTTCCTGCATGCAAGTAATTAGGCTATGAGCATGAGCTTTTCATCAAGATTTTAACAGAGGATCAGGCCTGCATATGTTTGTGTTCTGCAAATTCAAGTGATCAACAGGGGGGTCTGCATTCATCAAATTGTGAGTAACAAATAAAATCTTAAAATATATTTAGGTTGCTTGATTTAAATGATTGAGATAAAATATGCTTGTGTGCTTATATAAGATCTGATGAAATTATGATTGAGTGTGCATGTTGATTTTTGCTTTGCTGTGTTTCCAGATTCACCATCATATTTAAAAGAATTTCCTGTGACTGATCTAATTTGAAGTAGTATCTGGACTTTAGAATAAATAAAGAGGTTTTGTTTATCATAGATTAGAATGCAAATTTATAAAGTATTGTTGTTTAAATTTCTTAAGTTCAGATTTAAATTTAGGTGAAGTTAAATACAGGGTGATGATTCTGTTAAAACAGGTAATAACATTATATGTTAAATCTTGATCAAATCCAAACCTATTAATATAGAAATTCAGTGTTATAAATTAAAAACATTAACTAGAACAAAATATAAATTTAAACAAAATTCTTGAAATTTATGATTTAAGAAACTCAAGATCTTTCTGATTTATAAAGGAAGGATCATAGATCCTTGTAAAAATCAGAGAAGTGAATATAAATTTCTAGATTGATTGCAGTTTGGTTTTTCTGAATTGAACCCTAGTTTTAATAAGGGTTAAAGGTTAGGCCAGTGAGGAGTGATGGATTGACTGAGTGATCTGATACTTTGGGAATGTGTAGTTGATGAAGGGAGGAGTTCGAGGTTGGAATGGATGGACTGCAGGTGGTCGGAGCGACTTGCAATCGCCGTTGACAGGTTTTGTGTAGAAACCTGTAAGCATTTTCAGATTTTGAATTTGGGTAATTTTGAACTATTTGATTTCTGATCAATCTGGGTTGATGTTTGAAGTTGTGGTAGGTTTCTGGTTGGTGTTGGATCATCTATGATGATGATAAGGGCGGGGATCGCCGTGCATATGCACGGCGACATGTTTTCTGGTGAATTGTTTGGGTATTGATGTTTCAAGGGAGAGTGGGAATTGACTCGAAGCAAGTCAATGTAAAACTCGAAGTAGAGAGGCTGTAAACCCGAAGTAAAATTTAGGTTCTCTCGGGTTGAACCTGTAAGTTAACAGGTTACAGAAAACCTGTTTTTCTTTTTAAAATTCTGGGTTTTAAACTTTTAAAATCTGTAGTTATAGGTTTTAAATAAGTTTTAGGTTTAAAATTTAATTTAAGTTTGAATTACTAATTTGAATTTAAATTCCAGGTTTTGAGTTGAAACCTGTTTTTTTCTGTTTCCTGTAAATCTGGGTTTTAAAGCTTTTTGAATCTGTAGTTTTGTTTAAAAAGTAAAGTTTTAGTTTGAATTCAAATGCAAGTTTGAATTTCTAATTTGAATTAAAATTCCAGTTTTTTTAATAAAATTTAAGATTCGGAAATTTAAATTTAATTAACTCTTGGTTTGATAAAAAGGTTTAAACACTTTTAGAAATGAGATTTTAAAAATATGAATAGAATTGAAGTTGGTTTAAAATCTGAAAATTTGAAGTTTAATTTGAATTTCAGTTTTAAATTTTAAATAAGGTTTAAAATTTGAAGTTTCAAATTAAAATGGAAATTTAAATTATTGAAAGTTTTGAAATGACTTTAACTTTAAAAAATTTCATAGCATTTGTTTGATTTGCAACTTAAAAAGTTTTTAATTATTTAAAACTTTGATAAGTTTTAAACTTGAATTTGAATTGAAATTTAAAAGTAATTTCATAGGTACTTTGTTTTAAATTAAATTGTTTTAAACATAATTAAGTTATGTTTTATTTTGGAAAATTTGATTAAGATTTATGTTTTAAAATTAATTAACAGGTAATTTAGATTAATTAATTAATTTAATTAATTAATCGAATTTGGAATTAATAATTGATTAATGAATAATCAATTTGGAATTAAGATCATTAATTAAGTTATTAATTAATTATAAATGAATATTAGTTATGTAATTAAGTTTTTATTTAAGGTTAATTAATTTAATAATTAACTATAATTAATGAAAGATAAAGATAATTTAATTGGTAATTAATTTAAGTTAATTACTTTTTAAAATAATTAGAGAATGGTTAATGAAGATCATTAACCATGATTATCTAACAATTAATTAATGTAGTTAATTTTTATAATTAATTAGATTAATTAATTTAATAATAATCATTTATAAATGGTTAGAGAGTAATTACTTGATAAAGTAATTAAGGAATTAATTACTTAATGTAATTAATTAAGTTTAATTAATTATAAACACTTGAGTTTTATAAATAATTACTTTATGTAATTAAAGTCTTGGAAATTACTTAGTTAAGTAATTGTTTAATAATTACAGATTGTAATTAAGTAGAGATGTTTAAGTATGAGATAATATGGATTAATTATTTAGTAATTAATCAAGGAATTAAATTGTTGAGGATAATTAATTTGGTTTAACATAGTAATTAAGTTAGTTAATTACTTTGAGTAATTAATTTAAGGAATAATTAAGGATCATTAATTATTTTAATTAATGATGTTATTAAAGTTGATTAATTACGATTAATTAATCAATAACAAGTAATTAAGGGTAATTAATTAATGTAATTAATTAAGGATTAATGTAATTAATTATAATTAATTAATTAATTGAAGTAATTAAAGGTTAATTACTGTTAGTTGAGGATAATTAATTTTGTGAAATTAATTTAGGACAATTACATGAATGTAATTAAGGGGTAATTAATCAAGAGTGATTAATTAAAGTAATTTATGATTGATTAATTGATTGTAATCAATTAAATGATTAAGTAAGTAAGATATATTGGTGAAGTAATTAATTTAATTTATTAAAGATTGAGTAATTAATTTAATTCATTTTAAATTAATTAATGTTGGAGATAGTTAATTTAATTCATTTTAAATTAATTATATGGATGAGTAAATCATTGCTTATGGATGAATGAATGTCAATGTTTGTCTTGAATGCTTTGTGATCTCAGTAGTGAGATAAATAATATTGTGTGGTATGGATGTTTGATTGTATTGTGATGATAACTTAGGTTATTTATTGTGATGGTATTATATGGAATATCTATTTGATATTGATAATGTAGATTACCTGTTATGTGATAATGTTGATTATCAGTTATGATTTATGAGTTATCTATCTATGTGTATATAGATACTGTAATTAAATTGTTTTAAACCTTTAAAAAAAACAACTTGGACCCTAAAAGACACGTTTTGGGTTTCGATGAGACCGGGATCGGGTTTCCATATTTGGATATCCGAAAATCACATCGATTCCAAATAACGTTAGGTCGTGAATCAAAATGGAGCTTTGTGAAGACTCGAGGTGTAAGGGCTATACGTCAGTATAACTCTGTGGGTGATTCCGTAATGAGTTGACGGAATAGCACTTATAGATTCGAGATGGTGAAATAGAGTGCAAGGTTTATTGTCGTTAACTCTGAGGGTGATTCCAAAATGAGTGTAACGAGATAATGCCTTCGGTTTCGTTCGAACCCGGAACGAACTTGTATGGATTGAATGCTTTCAGAACATTGTCAGGTGGACGATGAGCATTCTAAGTGATATGACCTATAAAGGTAATCGTAAGCTCAAGCCTCATCAACCGGGAATGGCTAAAACAGGGGAGGTGCAGCAAAGCTTCGTGGGTAGCCCCCACTTGAGAGTAAGATTTACCCCTGTCTAGAGGTCCCTTTTATTTCGGCTGTGTTTGGACGGTTAAGTAGCTACAACCGTCGGGGTTGTCTTATTCGGAACTATTCAGTAAGGAACGGGTCCGGCTTTGTGTTACAGGGGAGTTAGGGTGGCTCCTCGGTACGGTGATCTAGGCCACGTACTGTGACGGGCGGTACCCCAGTAGCCCTGCCATTGTATGGAATCCAAAATCCAATAAGTGCCAACGGTTTTGATTGTATTACCCACTTTTGTGGCTAGTAGCTGGAATTTAATCATGTAACAATTTCGGCTATTTCTTATTTATTTGAAAACCCTAGACACTATTATAATATCATCGGATTTCCTATCAAATGTTTTGGTTAGCGTAAGGTAAAAACTTTTCCTTGTTTATGTGTGGGAAGTCTTACGTGATACCTTTCTTTTCAAAAGGTTTTTGAAAATTAAACAACTTTAACATGTTACTCACACCAGACCCATGTCTGACCCGGAGTTTATTTTTGTTTTTCATAAACTCTTGGGTACTCAAATTTTTATGAGTAGTCAAGGGAATTCAGGTTAGGATTCAGGTTAGCTTTGACGAATTATGGAGGAGCAATGGAGCAGGAGGCTTCTGCGTGTAGATATTTATAGTTTTCCGCTGTGTGTTCTCTGAGTTGTTGTATTGAGTTGTATAACTAGACAGGTGTTTATAACTGTCTAGTATGTGTTGTATATCTGTGTACTCTGATATTGGTTGTAAACTATGTAATATTTATGTTATTAATATAATTTATTCGTTCCGTTGTGTAGATTCTGATGTTGTTTCTTTCTTCTCTTCTTTCTATTCTCTTTTCTATCCCTTTCTTTCTTAATTCATGACGCAATTTTCTGGGAGTGGAAAGTCGGGTCATGACAGTTTAGTATTTTCCATGCAAGATAGGTTTACTTATATCATTAATTGTATAGCTACTCGTTTGATATGTTTGATGGTTGTATATGATTGTGAGGCATGCGGAGTAACTTTGGCTGATTATTCTTTAACTTTTTTAGGGGACTTCGACGGCAAAATTTCTAAGGGATGAAGAAGAATGTAACGATCCATATTTTACGTATCGGACGTTA
The DNA here is from genome assembly GCA_030765085.1 of Allium cepa. Classification (NCBI taxonomy): domain Eukaryota; kingdom Viridiplantae; phylum Streptophyta; class Magnoliopsida; order Asparagales; family Amaryllidaceae; genus Allium; species Allium cepa. The sequence continues at coordinate 1,052,941,384 of CM060929.1, read as the reverse complement.
GTAAAATTTATTATTTAATTCATATGAGGTCCTACGACTCTAAAACTTTAGAAAATGACTAACATTTTCCACCTGTAGAAATTTTTTCAAACATTTCAGACATAGAAATTCTTGTAAGACCTATAACTTTTGATAGGGAATAAACCAGGGTCTAAAATCCACTTCCATTAGATTGTCCTTGTAGTTTTTCTTTTCGTAGAGTGGTTATAATAGGAAAAAAGACCTACCTTTTGGAGATATGGTCATTTTAGGTTCTTTTTAATGCTGAACTGGTTAACTAAGCCAATATCTAGGCCCACTAAGTAACTTTGGAAATTATGGCTAATTGGGAAAAATGGGATTCCCACTCTTCCAAAATAATTTCTTACCTCCATTAGCCCTAATTTCATCAAAAAGCTCATCCTTTTTTGTAAGAATCTTAGCCAAATACATCATTAGAAGGGTATTTAACAAAGGGGAACATAAATACATCATTTTGGTGTTTGGAGATTCATGATTCTCGGCTGTTTATTTCAGATCTAGAGATTAGATTGGTATTTTTGGTATTTGGCGAGTTATTCTTGATCTCTCGCTATTCTATGCTTGTTTATACACTGAAAAATAATGTTTTTGACATGATTTTCATGTTAAAACAGTTTTATACCTTGATTAAACTTTTAAAAATGTTTATATTTAAAATTAAAAGGGTTGGATTTGAATTTAAATGGTTTTATAACCTCTTTTGGATCATATTATCATTTTGGTACAAAACTTAGTTAAGGTCAAATCATGTATGTTAATCTTGTTTAAATGGATTACATATGTTTGATGAATTCTTATGAATGATACGTATGTTTGGATTAATTGTTTTGATATGGTTTGCTAGTGTTTTAATGAAAATAGAAAAGAGATCATCGATTTGGGCAAAATGAAGGCAAGAGTGATCATAATTGGATGAAACTTGGAGAAAGGGCTCTAGAGGAGGAGTGGATCCTAGGATTTTGGTCCATGTTCATTAGAGTTGAGTTTTTGGTAGAACTACATTTTGGTACTGAGAAGAAAGTTAGAGAGTTGGGGACTTGCAGTTTTAATTGGTAGGAGGATATGCTTCGAGACTTAGGCTACAAGACTTCGGGGAAAGCTTTAGGTTGGAGCAAGGAAAGAGTTCTATGAGCCAAAAATTGAAATATGGCTAAATATAAAAGAACTGGCCTTTTTTGGTCAGCACCGATCTCTTTTTTAGGCAGTGGTGACCACTCTATATGGCTACCAGCCTTAGTTTCTTTGTCTACTGAAGGCTAAACTTTTGGGGAATATTGAAGGATCGTGCTAATGGTGTTTGTTCATTCGTTTGACGTTCGATTGTGGTGTGGCGGCATGATAAAGAAGGAAGCAAGTTTAAGTGCTTCAACGTGTTAACTTCGGAACATTGGGGCACTAATTCAATAATTGATATCGGTATCTAGATGTGTTTCGATTTTAGTGGCTTAATGACTGGAGCCAAAGTGATAATTCAAAGGCAGGTATAATGAGGATAGCTCATGAGTAGAAATTTGACTGTGTTCCACTATAGATATGAGTATACTTGGATTTTGATTGTGTTCCATTATGAAGGTGTGTACGAAGGGATCGTAGACACTCGAATTTTTCATGTGTGCTCATATAGAGGGGGTATGTGGGATGCCCACCAAGATTATGACTTATCCAGATCTTATGATATGGATTACCATAGACCTTATGACTATGGATCTATTTTCTAGCCTTATGAAGTGGCATGGATTGAGGACCATGGAACTAAGATTTGATTGGATTTCTAGCTTATAATCGTGCCATACGAGTTATCTTATACACAAACATATTGAGTGACGACAAGGATTGTTTGATGGATGATATGCTTGCTTTAGGTTTTTTCCCTATAATTTGTCACTCTAGATAGTCACATGAGGTAAGTATAGTGGATAGGGACACCTAGACACCCACTATTATATTTGGGATGCAGTACACAATTATGATGACTGTAGAGTAGCATATTATGATGCTATGTGCTAATTCTTTTGATGTAGGGATATGTCAGGTATGATTCTTGTGCATTGTTCCTTACAATATTGACTTGTATAATATTTTGAAATTAATTTATTGTTCACACTAGACTATTGTCTGACTCGAGTTTTTATGTTTCGCCTCTTATTATCTTAGGTAGTCTTAAATGAATAGACTATATAGCAGGTCTAGACGATAGATAGTGGCGGTAACGAATCAAATTTTTGACCCTCAAAAATCGAAACTAGTATGTCCAGTGTATCACATGCGGAACATTCAAGCGCCAGAAATACCGATTTATTAGGGTGAAAGAAGAAGGTAGAAGATAGAAAAAAACTAAACAACGCGGCGAATAATATATAATACAACAATGATCTTTACAAAAAGGAAACATCTTTATTCATATATACAACATCAGAGTACACTAAACTTAACCTAAATTTGGATAGTTATAACACCTATCCTTATATTGATAAACATAAAGAATCTATAATGCAACGTAAAAAAATATACATGAATACAACCGTCCAGCTCCTCTCCAACTCTAAAGTATCCAGCTAAACTTGGGAAAACATGCTCGGTCTGACCCGTGCATTACATAAAATAACGGCTTGGTCAATCTGGTAAACCAGCGTGAGTAAAATTCGATAACAAATAACAACCAAATCGATTCTCTATATTTGAAAACCTTTCAAATAAAGGGTATCACATAAGATCACACCGCACATGAAAATGGAGGAGTTTTTATCTTACGATAAACAAAACATTTTACATCAAAATTTAGTGATATTATCATAGTGTATAGGTTTAAAGTAAATAGATAAAATAGCGGAAATGCTTGCATCTCACTTCCAACAAACTATGTTCTACAATAAAAAACGTAAGGCACATATTGGAGATCGGATTTCATATTATGACAAGGTAAGGGACTACCTTCCAAAGGTAAATCTCTAGATAAATGCACCGGGGTCAAACAAGAACATCTTGCACCTCTTCCATACAAAACTGGCCTACTACTTGACTAGTAATACCGAATATGGTCACCCCGTTTGGGCCCCCAAGCATACAAGAATGGATAATAATCGATCTAGATTTGGAATGACCATACCCTACTTGGGAGCTACCCACTTGGCCCTGCTGCATGCCCGATTTTGGTCATTTCCTGGTTGACGAGGCCTGAAGTTACGATTACCTTTTGGAATAGCAATCCATCATGGAGTGCTAACACTACCCTCCAGGCGTCAATGCAATGCCAACATTCATCCAAACAAGTTCGTTCTGGGTCTGAACGAAACCGAAGGCACTAACACTACTACATCCATTTTGGAATCACCCTCAGGATTAGTAGCAGTAGCCCTTGCACTTCAAAGAGCACCGTCTTCAATCATCATCAAGATGTCTTCCACTCAAACGTACAGGTTGGTTTAGAGTGGTTTCCGGATATATAAATCTGATCCCGATCTCTCCGTACCAACAACCGATAATTTCCGGTTGACTCATTCCCGGTTCCTTTGGAAGTAAGTGTTCGAGACCTTATCGAGGAACTCAAATTCATATTCATATTTCCTAAGTCAAATTGGGTCAAACAGATAGTCGGTTATTTAACTATCATAAACAAACATGCAATCATGGTTTAAATTTCCATATAGGATCCACTAAGCCTTTATTAATCCTCTTTAATGAAAAAGATACTTTATAAAACAGGATCAAAAGATCTTTTTAAACGCTATTTCTAAACACCTAACGTTCCCTGTAAAATTGGAAATAATTCACATTATATACCAAAACTTTTTGGAAATTTCCTCTTCAAAATTCCATATTAAATGGGGAATAATTCCCTTTTAAAAACATCACCTACAATTAAATCCATTTACTTCACATTTCAAACCTCTTTATAAATTTCCAAACTTGATTTAAACTTCCTTTGAAATCACCAAAATGACTTATAAATCTTTTTCTAATTTAAAACTCTTTATAAATCATTCTTTATAAAACCTTCATAAAATTTCCTTTATAAAATATCATTTACAAATTATCTTTTGTAAAACACTTTAAAAAAACCTTCAGTAAAATCCCTTTATAAACAAGTTATTACTTATAAATGACTTTACAATATAATATCACAACCTAGAAATCATTTATAAACTTTAAACTCTTAAATTTATTTAAGATTTGAAGTTAATTCAAAATCATACTTTATAAATTCAAAACATACTTTATAAATTCAAAAAGAGGCTTAGCAATTCCAATGGTACTAATTTAAGTTACTATTCACTTTCAATTCCAATTCACTAAATAGTAATTAACATAAGCAACAAGTATGTAAATACAACTCATATCCAAATCAGGGAATAACATGTCAATATGAAGTAACTATCATATACATGTCCAAATAACATAATAGCAGGAGGGTGATTTGTCCTACTAACAGATGTCAAAATAAAATCATTATATATAGTAGAATGGTGATTTATTCTACTAACATATGTCCACACAATCGACAATCAATTTATAATAGAATGAGAATTTATTCTATTATTTTATATCCACAACAATCAAACACTTACCCTATAGCAGAATGGTGATTTATATTACTATTAGATGTCCAAACAATACAAACAGTCAACACTATAACTCATTCATAATTATTTGTCTACTTCATGGTATTAACACTTCAATTCTTGCATTCAAAACTATCCTTGGAACATAATTCCCTTTAAACGATTTGATTCTTAGAAAACCAGGAATTAAAATTTATAACTTCCTTTTAAAATAATTAAATTCAAGTTAAACTCTTTATTAACTCATAATTAAACTTAATTAAATCTTAATTTAACTTAATTGATAATTAAGAAATAATTAAACCTTTAAATAATTAATTAACCCCTAATTAACTATTAGTTAAACCCAAATTAATAATTTACTAACTATTAAATAATTGATTAACCTTCATTAATAATTAAATATTAATTAATATTAATTATTTTAAAAAATAGTAGTAAAATAATTTTTAATCAAAACTTTAATAAAAAATTAGACCTTAATTAAATTAAAAGCTAATTAATAATTAAACTTTAACCAAATAAACATTTACTTAAAATTAATCCTTAATTAAGTAATAATTTAGTAAATAATTAACCTTTAATTAAATAATAATTAAATAAATAATTTAAACTATAATTAAATAATAATTAAAGTAATTAAAATTGATTAAATAAATTTAATTACCTTAATTAATCACCCTTGATTAATTATCCCTTAATTACTTTCAAGTAATTATCTTTAATTAATTTACAAATTAATTATCCTTAACCAATCCCAGTAATTAACCTTTAATTACTTCATAAATTAATTAATTACATTAATTAATTACTTCCTTAATCACTTATCATTGATTAATTAATCTTAATTAATTAATCCTTAATTACATCATTAATCATATTAATTAATGATCCTAAATTAAATTTAAAATAATTACTTATTTAATTTAAATTAAATACATTAAGTAATTGACCTTAATTAAACCACAATTATTAATCATACTTGATTAATTACATTTAGTAATTAACTACCCTTAAGTACTTCCTTAATTACTTCTAAATTAATTACATTTAATAATAAATTATATTTATTAATTATCCTTGATTAATCTCATTTGTAGTTAATTACCTTTAATTAATTACATCACTTAATTATTTCAAAAGACTTAATCAATGCTTAAATTAATTACACTAAGTAATTAATTATTAATCACTTCATAAAGAAATTATCTTCACATTAATTACACAAAGTAATTAATTCAAATACTCTTCCATACCTTAATAATTACCCCCAGTAATTTACTTATCTTAATTATTTCTCTAAGTAATTATACTTCATTGGTTACTTATCAATCAAATGATTATTCTAAACTAATTAAACTTAATTAATTGATTTAAACTAATCCAATTAATAAATTAATTACAAAGAGTAATTAATTTCTTTAATTATTTCCATAAAGTAATTAATACTTAATTAAGTTTCATAATTGATTATTTAAATTAATTAATCCAATTAATCATCAAAATTAATTACATTAATTAATTAATAAATAATCACAAGTTAATGGCCTTTATTAACTTATTAACAAATTCTTATTTACCTTTCTTAAGTAATTAAATTAAATTAATTAATATTAATTTTCAAATTTAATTAACCTTAATTAATTTATTTCAAATCTTTAATTAATTAAACAAATTAATTAATTAAATTACTTAAATTACCTTACTAATTTAATGAAACAAAAATCATTAAATTTTTAATTTACTTTAAAATAAAACATTTCTTATTCATGATTACTTTATCATAAATAAAGTAACTTAAAACAATTTAACTTAAAATTGTTTTCAAATTACATTTTAAATTTTAAAATTTAAAATGAAATCAAACTTAACTTTATCAAAGTTTTAAAAACATTTTAAAACCCTTTTAAAACTTTATATTAAAGATTTTCTTATTTTATAAAATAAGTTATAAGAAATTTAAATCCCAAATTCATTTCAAAATGCAAATCATATTTAAATGTGTTTCAACATCCAAATTTATTTAAACATTTAAAATTGCCTTAAAACCTCCTTAATTTTCAAACCATTGTTTCAAATTGGAATTTGATTTCAGATTTAAACTCATGTTTGAATCTCTACTTAAATTTAAAGCTTTATCCTAAGTTCAAATATTTAAACTTTTTTTGAAGTTGTTTAAACATTTTAATTAATAAAATTTAAATTAGATTTTAAAACTTGGATTCATACTCAGTTTGAAAACCATAATTTAAATTTAAGTTTTATTTCTGTTTTAAAAACTAGCTTCAGATTTAAACAAATTGAGTTTGAAATTTTATACAGGTTTTAAAGAAACCTGTAACATCAGAAAATGCCCGAGGCACAACTATATTGACTTCGAGTAAATCCTTGCGCTGCTTCGAGTAACAACTCGAACTACTCGAGTATCGACCCGGGTCAAAAACACAGCAATCCCCAAACATTCCCCTGTCACCATCACCTCACCGTGCACATGCACGGTGGTCTTGGCCACCTCCGGCCACCACCCAGACAATGAACAAATCGCAGTCCATCCCTGCATCACCTCGCTAACATCAAAAGCACCCAATTCACTCGAAAACGAAATCGAGTATCCCTGAACCAACCTGTCAACAGTTAAAAGCTTCAAACCCCAAAACCTGAAAACCCCACGTCATCACTCCTCCAGTCACCGACGGCTTAGGAACTCCGTCCAACTATTCACCCATACCCAAACTACCACCTTCCTAAAAATCAAGACACTCGGTCACCTGTAGTCTCCTCGCCAATCAATCAAAGCAGTGCCTAAAAAACTAGGTTTACAAACTTCGCCAACCTCACATCGCCTCCACCAAGCCCTATTCATCTTCCTGACATTTTTGCCACATCCCCTGATCACTGCTCTACCATCACCAAGAATCCCAAACACTTAAATCAACTCGATCACCAAAGTTTGCTAAAAACCCAATTTCTGTTCAAAAGAGTACTGCAATTCCAAATCCTAACTAAACAATATGATTTTAGTTTTAAAAATCATTATTTTGTTTAAGTTTTCAGATTTTAATACTGGATTTATAATTTATAATGTTTGAGTTTCAACTTATTTAACATACTCTGATGTTTTACAAATTTTACAGAGACGTCACCAAATTTGAATTTTACTCAATAGGTTTTCAAAACTAAACTATGTTCTAATCAACATTATTGCATAATCTAAGCCTTAACAAAATATGAATATCCTAACTAAAGCAAAAGGATTCTTTTTTTTTTAAAGAAACTGGTAACAGAAGGTTTGAAGTCATCACATACATACATATCCAAATTTGCATAGAACTTCCATCAATAAATATTCACACAACTTACTTATTTCAAGGAAAATAAACATGCAACAGATAATACTTATTATTTTTAAATTAATGAAGTTACTCACTTGTCTTAAGCATGAAGAACAGAGCACAGATTTTCCAGAAAAAAAAACTTTTACTTCTTTGATTATAAATTAGTTGTTGAAGCTTGATTTAACTTGCATGCAGGTCCAAGGTTCCAATGCATTGAATCTTTTAAATTGAAAAGCTTAAATTTGCAACTATATGTTGTGATGGTTTGATTTTCCAGGTTGAAGAAGAAGGAAATGCATGTACTTTTCATTAAGCTTGATTCCCAAATTTTAAAGAAATGTAGAGGCTTTGATTTCCAGATGCAGGCCTTTCATTTTTTTCTTTTTTTACTTATGGTATGAATTTGGTTTTCAGGCATTAGAACTAAAGTTTGGGTTATAATGATTTCAGGTTTGAGGAGTGTATGCATTCTTTTTTTTTTTGAAAAATCTGGTTTTTGGAAATTTGTAAACAACTTTTTTTTCAGCTGAGATTTTTTCTTCTTAACTTTGAAAAAAATGAAGATTAGAGAAGAAGAATGAGGGAAAAAGAAAACATGTTTTATAAGTGTATAAATGATTTATTTAAAAATTAAAAGAAAATCAAAATAATAAGGACACTTGTATAAAGAGAAAACACTTGTCAAATTAAGTAGATTAAATGTTTACACTTGTCTCATTAATTGCTTAAAATGTTAACATTTGTTTTATACACATGTTACTTATTTTTTATTTAATTTAAAGATAAATAAAAATCCTCTTTTCTTTATTTAAATACATACAAAGTAGTTTACATAAATGAATGGATATGTATTTCTTTTTTATGAAGTAAAACAATTTACATAAAAGTGAAAACTTATTTACAAGATCTACATATATTTATTAATTTGAATTTCAAAATTAAATCAAAAACAAATGTTATTTATACATTAAAATTCCACTTAAAACTAATTTGTCAACCTATTTTAATTTTAAAAATAATAACATTGTCTTTTTAAAAATCTTATCTATATTTATATTTATACATTTATTATTTGAAAATAACTCATTTATCAATTTTAAATCGTTTATAAAAGAAATCATAAATTACTTGCCTTATTTATCTTAATAAAAGAATTAATGTTTAACATATAAAAAGTATCTTAAATTTTCATATAAATCCAAATTATAATTAATAAGCTATATTTAAAACAAATAAAATAAACTTTTATTAATCTTATTAAAATTTAAACTATGTTTAAAATATAATTATACAATTTAAAACAATTACTTTAAGTATTTTAAACCAATTAGTTATTTATTAAATAAAATAATAAATCTTCAAATTATCAAAATGAATATTAGAATTTAAAAACAATATTTTATTTGTTTATTTAACTTCACCTCAAAACTTATCTATTCACCATGTATATATATACATACATTATAAATAGGAAAACAATTATTAGCTTTTAAAAGATAAAATTCATCAATTACACATTTATTTAATTGGATTATTAAATCAAGTAAATTTTTATTAAAATTTTATCAAATCAATTTAATTTTAAATATTTTATTAAATTGATATTGCTAAAATTTCTGGGATATCACATTCCTTCCCCCTTAAAAGAATTTCGTCCCCGAAATTTAAAAGCAAAAGTAATTTAATAACCCTTTTAAATTTTAAATCACAAACATACATCAATCATATGCTAACAACCATAGCAACCAATCTATCTAATCAAACAAATTAATTATCCAGATGAAATTCTAGATAAAATCTTCTCGAGTTTCCCCAAGTATATATATATACCAGGATACTCGCCCTACAGAATCCAAACAATCTAAACTACAAAGCTACAGAGCTTATACTCATCTAGATCTATAGAACTAGACAAGATATCAGACTACAGACGAGTCTGACTCAACCACTAAACCTTCTTGAACTGCTGGTTCCATTTCCAGAGATAACTCATACATGTACTCCCTCAGAGATACGTGAAACTCATCGAATCCCAGTTATCCAAACTGGTAATTCAATTCTTGAAAACCAAACACCAATCTAACCAAAACACAGAAGAGATCCAAAACACCCTGGAGCTAGACTTATTAAAACTTTGTAGCTCTTTGGATCGGAGGAAAACTTATCCAAAACAAATCTCCGACTCCGGAATCCAAATTCCTTCGTCTCATATCCACAAATCTCTTCGGATGATCCCGGGCTGCCTATATCCAAACTGATCAGCTCAACTCTTGCTGATTCCTCTAGAAACAATCTAGACCAAAAACAATCCAACACAACGATCTTCTCAAGATCAACCAAGACTAAGATCACCAACTCTACTCTTCAAACGTCAGAAGAACAAACTTACTTCTTCTATCAGGAAAGACAAAACAGAAACATTCCCAAACGGCTTTCGCTGCACAAATCTGATCTGGCACAGAAGACACTTCTGATGAAGAATATGAGCACAAACTGGACATCACTTCCCAGAAATATGGCTCAACATATCCAAGAAAACTCAGATGTTTCTCCAACCCTGAGCTACCTCACCAAACCTATCTCGAGAAACCATCCTTCTACTAGCTGATCCACCGGTAGCACTCCTGAAATCCGGTCGATAAGAAAACTCAATCTTCAGAAGTGGACAAACTTCCGACTTCTTAGAAGACAACCAAAAATTCTTCAATACCTCAAAAGAACACTCAAACTATCGTAAATCACTTTTGCGATCAATATAGACCAATTCCCAAACAAAACTGCTCTCTCTTTACCAAACAGAACAGCTTACTCTTAATTAGCCAATCCAATAAAGTAATGGGTCCACTCTGCTGCTTCTGAACTCCACCTTCAGAAACTACTCAGCCAGTCAACTTCTGCCAACAAAGAAACTCCGAGTTGCACTGCTGACACCAATGCCAAAATTTCCTAATCTGAAGTTCTTCGAGAAACTCGGACCTCAAAGCCAACCACCACATCCTGCTGAACTCAGCCACATCACCGAAGCAGACACACTTCCTAACTCGTTCCAAAGAAAACATCTTCGGAAATATCCATATTTACTGCATCTCATCACGCAGCTACTACTTCCTGAGGTATCCAAATACCATCACACACTTCTGCCAACCAACAGATCCAAACTCTACTCATCCATCTTTAAAGATAAACTCTGAACCTTTACAGGTTACCTTTAGAGATCGATGAAATCTCTACACTCTGCACAACTCACTCGAGACGGTATTAGGCCTACAGTCTGGACAAATTCACTTCCAACCTCAAACATTCAAACTCCAACCAATGGTAGTAATCGTGTTACACACACCACTACCTTATCTACCTTTATAACTTATATTGGAAAACCTGAACGGATAACCCAATAGATAGGTAGAAATAATAATTATATATATAGATATATATATCAAAACTACAAATACGCTCTCTCAAGATAGACACCACTCCAGAGCCTGGGTATTCACTCACCTAATGCTCTGATACCACTGTAACGACCCAACTTCCAGACTCCAGGAAGTCGCGTCGCTAATAAGAAAGAAAGGGATAGAGAATAGAAAGAAAGAGAAGAAGAAGAAAAACAACACATCAGAATCTAAACAGCGGAACAAATAAATTATATTAATAACATGAAATATTTACATAGTTTACAACCACTATAAGAGTTACACAGATAATACAACACATACTAGACAGTTATAAACACCTGTCTAGTTATACAACTCAATACAACTTCACAAATAACTCAGAGATACCAAACGCAGCGGACTACTATATAACTACAACGCAGAAGCCTCCTGCTCCATTTGCTCCTTCATAATTCGTCAAAGCTAACCCGAATCCTAACCTGAATCCCTTGGCTACTCGTAAAAATTTGAGTACCCAAGAGTTTATGAAAAACAAAAATAAACTCCGGATCAGACATGGGTCTGGTGTGAGTAACAGGTTAAAGTTGCTTAACTTTCAAAAATCTTTAAAAGAAAGGTATCACGTAAGACTTCCCACACATAAACATGGAAAAGTTTTTACCTTACGCTAACCAAAACATTTGATAGGAAATCCGATGATATTATAATAGTGTCTAGGGTTTTCAAATAAATAAGAAATAGCCGAAATTGTTACATTCATTAAATTCCAGCTACTAGCCACAAATGTGGGTAATACAATCAAAACCGTTGGCACTTATTGGATTTTGGATTCCATACAATGGCAGGGCTACTGGGGTACCGCCCATCACAGTACGTGGCCTAGATCACCGTACCGAGGAGCCACCCTAACTCCCCTGCAACACAAGGCCGAACCTGTTCCTTACTGAACAGTTCCGAACAAGACAACCCTGGCAGTTGTCGCAACCAACCGCCCACACAGCCGAATAAAAAGGGACCTCTAGACAGGAGTAAATCTTGCTCTCAAGTGGGGGCTACCCACGAAGCCTTGCTGCACCTCCCCTGTTTTAGCCATTCCCGGTTGATGAGGCTTGAGATTACGATTACCTTTATAGGACACATCTCTTAGAATGCTCATCGTCCACCTGACGATGTTCTGAAAGCATTCAATCCATAAAAGTTCGTTCCGGGTTCGAACGAAACCGAAGGCATTATCTCGTTGCACTCATTATTGGAATCACCCTCAGAGTTATACTGACGTATAGCCCTTAAACCTCGAGTCTTCACTTGCTCCACTTAGATTCATGACCTAACGTTAATTGGAATCGATGTGGTTTTCGGATATCCAAATATGGAAACCCGGTCTCATCGAAATCCAAAGCGTGTCTTTTAGGTCCAAGTTGTTTTAAGTTTAAAACAATTCAATCTAATTATCTATATACACACAGATAGTAATTCACATCATTATAATAGATAATCAATATTATCATAAACAGGTCATCATCACAAATTGATAATCTATATTATCATCACAAATAGATACTTATATCATCATCACAATGCAACCAATGCATCCATATCACACAATACTAATCTCATAACTGAGATTCAAACCATTCAAGGCAAACCATATCATTCATTCATAAGCAAAGATCTACAATCACAGCATCTATAATTAATTTAAAATGAATTAAATTAATTACTTCTATCTCTAATTAATTTAAAATGAATTAAATTAATCACCTATCTTTAATTAATTTAAAATGAATTAAATTAATTTCTTTACCATTTAAAACTTGCTTACTTAACCCTTAATTGATCACAAATCAATAAATCAATTATCCCCAAATTAATTACCTTAATTAATCACCCTTGATTAATTATCCCTTAATTACTTTCAAGTAATTATCTTTAATTAATTTACAAATTAATTATCCTTAACCGATCCCAGTAATTAACCTTTAATTACTTCACAAATTAATTAATTAATTACATTAATTAATTACTTCCTTAATCACTTATCATTGATTAATTAATCTTAATTAATTGATCCTTAATTACATCATTAATCATATTAATTAATGATCCTAAATTAAATTTAAAATAATTACTTATTTAAATTAATTACATTAGGTAATTGACCTTAATTAAACCACAATTATTAATCATACTTGATTAATTACATTTAGTAATTAACTACCCTTAAGTACTTCCTTAATTACTTCTAAATTAATTACATTTAATAATAAATTATATTTATTAATTATCCTTGATTAATCTCATTTGTAATTAATTACCTTTAATTAATTACATCACTTAATTATTTCAAAAGACTTAATCAATGCTTAAATTAATTACACTAAGTAATTAATTATTAATCACTTCATAAAGAAATTATCTTCACATTAATTACACAAAGTAATTAATTCAAATACTCTTCCATACTTTAATAATTACCCCAGTAATTTACTTATCTTAATTATTTCCCTAAGTAATTATACTTCATTGATTACTTATCAATCAAATGATTATTCTAAATTAATTAAACTTAATTAATTAATTTAAACTAATCCAATTAATAAATTAATTACAAAGAGTAATTAATTTCTTTAATTATTTCCATAAAGTTATTCATACTTAATTAAGTTTCATAATTGATTATTTAAATTAATTAATCCAATTAATTATCAAAATTAATTACACTAATTAATAAATAAATAATCACAAGTTAATGGCCTTTATTAACTTATTAACAAATTCTTATTTACCTTTCTTAAGTAATTAACTTAAATTAATTAATATTAATTTTCAAATTTAATTAACCTTAATTAATTTATTTCAAATCTTTAATTAATTAAACAAATTAATTAATTAAATTACTTAAATTACCTTACTAATTTAATGAAACAAAAACCATTAAATTTTTAATTTACTTTAAAATAAAACATTTCTTATTCATGATTACTTTATCATAAATAAAGTAACTTAAAACAATTTAACTTAAGATTGTTTTCAAATTACATTTTAAAATTTAAAATGAAATCAAACTTAACTTTATCAAAGTTTTAAAAACATTTTAAAACCCTTTTAAAACTTTATACTAAAGATTTTCTTATTTTATAAAAGAAGTTATAAGAAATTTAAATCCCGAATTCATTTCAAAATACAAATCATATTTAGATGTGTTTCAACATCCAAATTTATTTAAACATTTAAAATTGCCTTAAAACCTCCTTAATTTTCAAACCATTGTTTCAAATTGGAATTTGATTTCAGATTTAAACTCATGTTTGAATCTCTACTTAAATTTAAAGCTTTATCCTAAATTCAAATATTTAAACTTTTTTTGAAGTTGTTTAAACATTTTAATTAATAAAATTCAAATTAGATTTTAAAACTTGGATTCATACTCAGTTTGAAAACCATAATTTAAATTTAAGTTTTATTTCTGTTTTAAAAATTGGCTTCAGATTTAAACAAATTGAGTTTGAAATTTTATACAGGTTTTAAAGAAACCTGTACTTCAGAAAATGCCCGAGCCACAACTATATTGACTTCGAGTAAATCCTTGCGCTACTTCGAGTAACAACTCGAATTACTCGAGTATCGACCCGGGTCAAAAACACAGCAATCCCCAAACATTCCCCTATCACCATTACCTCACCGTGCACATGCACGGTGGTCTTGGCCACCTCCGGCCACCACCCAGACAATGAGCAAATCGCAGTCCATCCCTGCATCACCTCGCTAACATCAAAACCGCCCAATTCACTCGAAAACGAAATCGAGTATCCCTGAACCAACCTGTCAACAGTTAAAAGCTTCAAACCCCAAAACCTGAAAACACCACGTCATCACTCCTCCGATCACCGACGGCCTAGGAACTCTGTCCAACTATTCACCCATACCCAAACTACCACCTTCCCAAAAATCAAGACACTCGGTCACCTGTAGTCTCCTCACCAATCAATCAAAGCAGTGCCTAAAAAACTAGGTTTACAAACTTCGCCAACCTCCCATCGCCTCCACCAAGCCCTATTCATCTTCCTGACATTTTTGCCACATCCCCTGATCACTGCTCTACCATCACCAAGAATCCCAAACACTTAAATCAACTCGATCACCAGAGTTTGCTAAAAACCCAATTTCTGTTCAAAAGAGTACTGCAATTCCAAATCCTAACTAAACAATATGATTTTAGTTTTAAAAATCATTATTTTGTTTAAGTTTTCAGATTTTAATACTGGATTTATAATTTATAATGTTTGAGTTTCAACTTATTTAACATACTCTGATGTTTTACAAATTTTACAGAGACATCACCAAATTTGAATTTTACTCAATAGGTTTTCTAAACTAAACTATGTTCTAATCAACATAGTTATTGCATAATCTAAGCCTTAACAGAATATAAATATCCTAACTAAAGCAAAAGGATTCTTTTTTTTTAAAAAAGAAACTGGTAACAGAAGGTTTGAAGTCATCACATACATACATATCCAAATTTGCACAGAACTTCCATCAATAAATATTCACACAACTTACTTATTTCAAGGAAAATAAACATGCAACAGATAATACTTATTATTTTTAAATTAATGAAGTTACTCACTGGTCTTGAGCATGAAGAACATAGCACAGATTTTCCAGGAAAAAAAAACTTTTACTTCTTTGATTATAAATTAGTAGCTGAAGCTTGATTTAACTTGCATGCAGGTCCAAGGTTCCAATGCATTGAATATTTTAAATTGAAAAGCTTAAATTTGCAACTATATGCTGTGATGGTTTGATTTTCCAGGTTGAAGAAGAAGGAAATGCAGGTACTTTTCATTAAGCTTGATTCCCAAATTTTAAAGAAATGCAGAGGCTTTGATTTCCAGATGCAGGCCTTTCATTTTTTTCTTTTTTTACTTATGGTATGAATTTGGTTTTCAGGCATTAGAACTTAAGTTTGGGTTTTAATGATTTCAGGTTTGAGGAGTGTATGCATTCTTTTTTTTTTTTTGAAAAATCTGGTTTTTGAAAGTTTGTAAACAACTTTGTTTTCAGCTGAGATTTTTTCTTCCTAACTTTGAAAAAAATGAAGATTAGAGAAGAAGAATGAGGGAAAAAGAAAACATGTTTTATAAGTTTATAAATGATTTATTTAAAAATTAAAAGAAAATCAAAATAAAAAGGACACTTGTATAAAGAGATAACACTTGTCAAATTAAGTAGATTAATTGTTTACACTTGTCTCATTAATTGCTTAAAATGTTAACATTTGTTTTATACACATGTTACTTATTTTTTTATTTAATTTAAAGATAAATAAAAATCCTCTTTTATTTATTTAAATACATACAAAGTAGTTTACATAAATGAATGGATATGTATTTCTTTTTTATGAAGTAAAACAATTTACATAAAAGTGAAAACTTATTTACAAGATCTACATATATTTATTAATTTGAATTTCAAAATTAAATCAAATTCAAATGTTATTTATACATTAAAATTCCACTTAAAACTAATTTGTCAACCTATTTTAATTTTAAAAATAATAACATTGTCTTTTTAAAAATCTTATCTATATTTATATTTATACATTTATTATTTGAAAATAACTCATTTATCAATTTTAAATCATTTATAAAAGAAATCATAAATTACTTGCCTTATTTATCTTAATAAAAGAATTAATGTTTAATATATAAAAAGTATCTTAAATTTTCATATAAATCCAAATTATAATTAATAAGCTATATTTAAAACAAATAAAATAAACTTTTATTAATCTTATTAAAATTTAAACTATGTTTAAAATACAATTATACAATTTAAAACAATTACTTTTAAGTATTTTAAACCAATTAGTTATTTATTAAATAAAATAATAAATCTTCAAATTATCAAAATGAATATTAGAATTTAAAAACAATATTTTATTTGTTTATTTAAATTCACCTCAAAAATTATCTATTCACAATATATATATATACACACACACACACACATACATACATTATAAATAGGAAAACAATTATTAGCTTTTAAAAGATAAAATTCATCATTTACACATTTATTTAATTGGATTATTAAATCAAGTAAATTTTTATTAAAATTTTATC
Organism: Allium cepa; assembly: GCA_030765085.1. Lineage (NCBI taxonomy): Eukaryota > Viridiplantae > Streptophyta > Magnoliopsida > Asparagales > Amaryllidaceae > Allium > Allium cepa. The sequence continues at coordinate 1,052,923,946 of CM060929.1, read as the reverse complement.
AAATCAATTTAATTTGAAATATAGATTATTAAATTGATGTTGCTAAAATTTCTGGGATCTTCTATATTCACACAATAACATATCCAAAGTCACATACACAACAACCTGATTCAATAACATAACCAAATCCCAGCCATAGCGATCATCATTTAACATATCCATTTGAGTGCTAATGCTAAACCATATATCAGCACTAATCAACATATTTCAAACATACCAAAATCCAATCATATATGACATAAATATAGCTTTAAAATCAACATAACATATAAGATAAAGTCCTTTCCACATAAATTAGGATTTTACACACCTTGAAGCTCGACAAAATTCCACTCGAACTCTAGAAATTAAGCTTGAAAATAGGTCACTTTCCTATGGATTTTTGGACCCATTAACCTTGGATATTTAAAAAGTGATCAAAAGGAAAGTTTTAGATTATATTTTCCTCTATCATTTAAATAATATAATTACTCAAAAGGGTTAAATATTGAGGAAGTTATGGCCACAACAATAAGAGGTATTTTCGTACATCAAAATCTAGGTTCAAAAAGACTCTGGGAAAATTGATTTTTTGGAGCACCTAAGCTTGAAATCAGAAAAAGTGGTAAACTACAAATTTGTAGTCACTGGAAATATACATGGTTCAAAAGAAAAAAAATCTTAGGTTGGTGAAGAATGGAGGTAGTTATGGTCAAATATAATTGGGGTAAAATGGACGAATTTAAATGGAAAAGAAGTAACCTTTAAACAAAATTTTAAAACATTTAAAAGTTAATTTTTGAAATCATAAGACATGAAAAGTTATTTTGGAAGCCATAAAAGTATGTTAAAAGCTTTAGAGAAGAAGAGACTTAGGAAAAAAAGGGAGATGAACTGAAAATGGAAGAAAGAAATAACATAAATGCTTTTATATATGTACATAATAATTTATAATAACCTTGTCTCGTCACATCACTCCTTTTATAAATATATATATTTATATATAATTATTATGTGTTGTCACATCATTCTCATTATATACATACATACATATATACATATATACATATATATATATATATATATATATATTATGTGTTGTCACATCTGTAACGACCAGGATTTTTGATCCTCGAAAAATCGACACTGTTATGTCCACTGTATCACATGCCGAGCAATCGAATGCTGGAAAACCTAAATGTTAGGGAAAAAAGAAAGAAGGAAGATAAGAAGAGACTAAACAACACATAAAATCTCACAAACAGTAGCATAACAATATAAAATAGATAATAGCATATTTTTATATAAAAGAATCTATAGCTGTTAATATATGTAACAGCCCATAATTTTGTAAATATTTTTAATTAAATTTTATTTGAAAACATTAATTTTTAAATTATTTAAAATTAAATTTCTAGAATTTTTCAATGTAAGTTTGGAATTTGTTTGTAATTTATTTTCAAATGCAGTAAAATAAACATTTCTGGAAATTTTATATTTTGGTAAAATTTTGAATTTCAGTTTAAATTTTTAAAATTTGAATTTTTAAATTATAATCCTTTATTTGAAGGAGAATATAAGTTTGATATCCATTCTGCTTTTTGTTTCGTAAAATTTCATTTTATACTTTTTAACTTGGATAAAATATAGTGTTTACACGTAGTTATTTTCTGTATCTTATTTTCTGTTTTCCTATGTTCATTTCCCTCATTTATTTTCTATTTTCTATTTTTCATCTTTCTATTTTTATTTCGTTTAATTTTATTTTAATTTTTTTTTGATTGGTTTGTTTTTGATAAATGATTTAGGAAATTCAAAGGTCATAAGTTGCTCTTTCATTAACTCAAAATGAGACTTTACCTTTCCTTACCATCCAAAACTTCCCCTTAGCCGTTCATTTTTCTTTTGGCCGTGCATTTCACTTGCTATTCAGTACAAATCAAATCATTCTCATCTCTCATTTGATTTATAGAAAGAAATCTATGCAAACAAATGGCTTGGAGAAATTTAAGAGACATAGGTTACATGCTTTAATTTCTTTCTTTTAATTGCCTGGCCTCTTTATTTCTTACCCTATCCATTCACATATTCTAGCCATTTATTCCCCTATCAAATCAAGCATGAAATATTCTCATTATCTCATTTCCTCATTTTCATTTGCATTTAAGAATAAATGTATATGTTTCTTTCTCTATAACTTATGCCTTTTCCGTTTCCTAGCATTTACTTCTTTGCTTGCCTTCCAAACCACTCCATCTATTAGCCATGAGAAACTTTATAAATTCACATACAAAGATTTATTTCCCACTTCTCATCTTCGTTTGCATTTGAGAATAAAATATATTCAAGTATATTTCTCCTTAGCTCATGCCTTTTTTATTTCCTATCATTTACTCCTCCTTAGCCTTTCTTTTTTTTCTTCCATCTTTAGCCATGTATTTCTTTTGATAACTCACGCACAAACAATTCTCAAAACTCCTTATTATCATTTATGTGAAGAAAAATATATGTTCAAGCTCTAAAGTCATGGCTTCTCTTCTTTTTCCATTTCTTTTCTTTTTTACTCTTTCTTTGTTTTGCTTCAAAGCTAGGCTCGGCCTCTTGCCTCTAGCCACCACCATGACCACCTCCACTCCTCCACCACCTCCATGTACGGCCAACATCACCCTTTCATCAACACAAAGACCAAGTCGTGACCATGGATGATGACTACATCACTAAAATTGATGCCAAGCCTAGCCAAGCACATGTATTCATCACCTTCCTCTTCATAAACCTCGGCCTCAACAAATTCCTCCACTACCAAAACATTGCTTGACTCAAAACAAAACCTAGCCGTGCCTTATGATGTTCACTTGAGCCATGGCCGAGCCTCTTGCTTAGTGATTGATCATCTTGCTTTGTTCTATCAAAAGGTTATGCCACTTAGTTTCATATTTTCCATTGTTTTAATTTCTATTCTATTGTATTGAAATATATTCTTATATATGTTATATTGGTTTGCATACAAGATTTGGATCTGACCTTCATTCGCTCAAAAATATAGTCACACTTTGTCGTGCCTTTTCATGCTTTGCGGAGTTTAGATTTGGGCTTGAATTTCATTTCTAGCTTTAAAAGGTGAGTTATTCACTCTAGACATTACGTACTTATATTATTGTGAAATGATGACAAGTGAATCTGTATAAATTGATATGTTATTCATATATGCCTGTGATGTGATTGTATGATGTGAAATCCTGCTTATATAATTGTTGCATCATCTGATATGATATGTTATATTATACTGTTCGTTTTATTTACTGTATCACACTGCAAGTTCCCTTTCACTATGGGTTAAAATGATACATGTTTGCGCCAAAATTGGTCACAAACCCTTAATATCGTGAAAGCACCAATATATGAATATCAATTAGCAATACCCGGACACAAATCTTAGATCCAAGCAAAATAAAGAACAACAATTGAGAAATAACGAACAGAAACACGAGATTTATGGTGGCTCGGCTATCTCCGACCTATGTCCACTTCAATGATAATCTTTTTATTGATGTTCTTCGCTGTTTACAGTCGATTACATCGGATTATAATGAAGAAATTCGAGTACAACATCAATGGTGATGTATAAAGTTGAATCTGGCAGAGTTTGGACGTTGGATCGCCAAAAGATCCTTTTTCTGTAGGCTCTGGGGGTCTATTTATAGGCATAGGAGGCTGATATTTCACTCAAACTTCAAGAGACTCCTTCTGGCATGTGAGTGGGCCCACGCGACCGATCCTATCAAGTTTCGACTCGATCTGTGATCGATATGAACCAATTTCGTATCGATCAGGATTTGTTCCAATCGAGCCGAAACTTGGCGAGAACATTCTTTAGCCTGTACGCAAGCTTCTGTGAAAATTTCATAGTATTTGGACTTGTGGATTGTGAGATATGATCGATGCGCGATTACGTTTTCATGAGCTCTGTCGCGTTCAAATCCATCCTTTGTATCGATCCATTCGTATCGATTCAAGCACATGATGACATGTTGACGTGGCGCACACTCTTCGGATCGATCCATGTTTTATGTCGAGTTGATCGAGTCGTATTTGCACCTTGTTCGTATTGTAGTTTCGTGCTCTATTTCGCATTGATGAATTCGTATCGATATCTGGTGGTGTTTCGTATCAATGACTCTGTTTGCATTGACGATTAGAGCGTGTTGTTTTGTATTGATCGTTAAAGGAGTGATGTATCGATCGATCTTTGGGGATCGATACGAACAGCGAGTTTTGGATCGATGTGAACTAGATCGATGCGAACAGTGTAATTCAAGTGTGAACATTATCGATGCAAACAGGACCACGCAACGAATCTCTGGATCGATTCGAACACATGGATACGAGCAAGGCTTCCTGGATGGATTTGAGCATGCGTGAATCTGATCGATATGAACTCGATGGATTTGAACTATGCACTTACATATTGTTTCAAACTTGATGGATTCGAACAGATCGAGTAAAAGTCTCTCTGATCGATTCGAATAGATCGATATCATGTTATTGATGGATTCGAACTCGATCGATTCAAAATCTGATTTCCCTTGATGGATACGAACAACGTGTCTCTTCTAACTTGAATCGATCATATCTCAATTATACGAACTCCGATTAACCTCAATTTGAAACGTTGGCTTTTATGGCTTTGCTTGTCATGTCTTATCAATTGTAGCCCAATCCGGACTCGGACAAAATTCATCGATATCCATAGTGAACCTGCGATGTATAATTGATATTTGTGACTAGTGATCATTGATTTTCAGTTAATTTTTTGATATCTCGGCTTTGCCAAAAGGTGGGATAACACTTTGCCCCACCAAAACATGCTTTTCTGTAAAAGGCGTGTTTCTAATAACTTCAGATCGAATGCAGTGCGTTCATGTTTTATTCATATAGTATTATCCATCAAGTTTATGGCTGTTCGAAGATGAAGTAGTATCCATTTCCTCATGTGGAAGTCGAGAATGAAATTCTACAGTCTATCAGTGATCACTACGGACCTTTGCCAAGCCCATTCCAGACTTAGCGATCGAATAGAAAGATCCTGTTGCGCTCCGGCGTCGCTTTCTATCCCTTGCACTCTGACCCCGGCGTGGGAATATAGCGATGTCTTGGTCGTTCTAGACCGATCATAGCCTCTCTAAGTTCTAGCTGGATCTCATCCTGTCACTCTCCGGTGAAGGGGAAACAGCGTTGAGTGAGCCAATCTTATCGCTCTCCGACGAAGCGGCAACACCCCTTGCACTCTGGTTCAGTGTTTCTGAACATTGAGTGATGTCATGGCCTAAATCCTAGGCCGATCATAGCCACTCCAGGCTCTTATCGGACCCCAATCCAATCACTCTCCGGTGAATGGGGGACGATGTTAAGTGAGTCGATCATGTCGCTCTCTAGCGAAGCAACTTACTTCTTGCACTCCGGACCCCGCCTCTCTGGGTAGGGTCATAAAGCGATCATTTTCAAGCTGGTTTTTAATATTCATCCTTTAATTCTACTGTCAAAGGTTTATTTCAAGAAATTCAAGTTTATTTATTAAATTCAAATCCTAGATGTTCAATCTCAAACATTAGGAAAAACTAGACATTGCCTCTCCGGGTGGAGCGGTCAATTACCATCTCAGAGCATGCCTAGGGATTGCTTCGATTCCCGTACATATGTAAGTGGAATAGCCGTTTTTATTTTAAAATCAAATCTAAAGAGTTCAACCGACCAAAGCCCAAATCCTGAACTTGGTCCTTGCCATCATAATCAATTGATGACAAGTCGTAATCTCGATCCAGGATCAGTCCTGTTAGATGGAGGCGACGGTTGTCAGGTCTTATGGTCGCCGTACGATATTTGGTATATTGTGGCAATCTACTACTCCTGACATGTTCTTCCACCTCATCCTTCAGGTGGCGGCATTCATCGGTAATGTGCCCATCCAGCTCATGGAATAGGCAATACTTTCCACTCCTACGCTCCCGCTCTGTGGGATCTCTCTTGGGTGGTTTTCGATAGGGAAGTTACCCCGAGTCTCCGTGTAAATTCATTCCAGGCTTGTGTTAAGTCGGTATATTTTCTGAATCTAGGTTCTCCAAATTTCTTCCATTTGTCAGGACCATCATATCTGTCATCTTGCTTTCGCTTTCCTTTGTCCTCTCTAGACGGTTCTTTGGAAGTTCCTCCGCCTTGCACGGCGTTCGCTTCTCGCCTCTCGGCGCAAAAATCTTCTAGCCGAATGAATCTTTCAGCTTCATGATAGAATTCTCCAAGATCTTGTGGTGGATCTTTGGCCAAAGAATCCATGAATTCAGTGACTTCCCCAACTCCTGCCACCGCCACCATCAAAATCATCGATGGATCCTGGCGATCTACTGAAGCCACCGTTGCATTGAATCGCAATAGAAAATCTTTTATGGACTCTCCGGTCCTTTGCTTTATTGAAGCTAAAGTATCACGCTCTTGGGCCGCGTCACGTGGACCCTAAACTGTCTCATGGAGCATTCTACAAGCCCCTCATGTTCTGATCGAACCATTCTCTACCTGTCTGAACCAAAGCGCAGCCAAGTCTGATAAGAATAAAGGGAAACATCGTGCCATCCTCGGATGCACCCATCACTTCCATGTGTCTGATGTATCTGATAATATGCATGGTCGGGTCTGACTTTCCATCGTAAGGGTCTAGCATGGTAACTTGAACTTTGGAGGATTCCTCGCATTCCTGATGTTCGGAGTGAACAGACTCCGATTAACTTCCTCTAATCCTCCGCTCGACAATCCTCCTCTCATGATTCATCGCACTAATCCAGCCATCCTCTCGTCTCCATCCAAGGGTTGCTCCCTTGTCAGGTTTCTATCCTGCCCCCCAGGTCTCGAAGGGTATTCTGGGTAATATTCTTCATGTGGCTCATTGATGTTAGCGTTGGCTCTGGCCTGTTGAGCTCCATCTATGGGTCTTCCAGTATCAGATCTTGTGGGTCTGCCCCCAGGTACTTGCTGATTGCCTTCAGGCCTTGCATTCTGGTCTTGAATCTGACCTTCGTTGGTTTCTGCAATCCTAACTCCTTGTTCTATATTCGCAGCCGTTGTAGTTTGTCCTTGGTTCTGCGCATTTTCCGCTCTCATCTACTCAAAGAAGCTTTGCACCATCTCCTGTTGACTCTTTATTATTCTTTCATGTATTGAATCTGCCATGGCCTCCATCTCGTCCCTCGTGATGTAGATAGAAGCTTGTCCTTCTTCAGCTCCAGAGGATGCCTCTTGACTTCCTCCTTGTTAGCTTCTCTCGGCTCTTTGTCTTCTACTTGTTTGTCGCGTCATTGTCTTTCAAATCTGAACTTCGAATCTGGTGTAGAGGGTGCTAGTTGCTCTCAATGAAAGCACCAAAGTGTTTGCATCAAAATTGGTCACAAACCCCAAATATCGTGAAAGCACCAATATATGAATATCGATTAGCAATATCCAGACACAAATCTCAGATCCAAGCAAAGTAAAGAACAACAATTGAGAAATAAAGAACAAAAACACGAGATTTATGGTGGTTCGGCTATCTCTGGCCTACGTCCACTTCAATGTTAATCTTTTTATTGATGTTCTTCGTTGGTTACAGTCAATTACAGTGGATTATAGTGAAGAAATTTGAGTACAACAGCAATGGTGATGTATAAAGTTGAATCTGGCAGAGTCTGGATGTTGGTTCACCAAAAGATCCTTTTTCTATAGGCTCTGGAGCTCTATTTATAGGCGTAGGAGGCTGATATTCCGCTCAAACTTTGGGAGACTCCTTCTGGCACGTGAGTAGGCCCACGCGACCGATCCCAGCAAGTTTCGACTCAATCCGTGATCGATACGAACCAATTTCGTATCGATCAGGATTTGTTCCAATCGAGCCGAAACTTAGTGAGAACTTCTTTAGCTTGTACGCAAGCTCCTGTGAAAATTTCGTAGCATTTGGACTTATAGATTGTGAGATATGATTGATACGAGATTGCATTTTCATGTCCTCTGTCGCGTTTGAATCCATTCTTCGTATCGTTCCATTCGTATCGATTCAAGCACGTGATGACATGTTGACATGGCGTGCACTCTTCGGATCGATCCACTTTTTATGCCGAGTTGATCGAGTCGTATTTGCACCTTGTTCGTATCGATGGTTCGTGCTCTATTTCGCATCGATGAATACGTATCGATATCTGGTGGTGTTTCGTATCGATGACTCTGTTCGCATCGACGATTAGAGCATGCTGTTTCGTATCGATCGTTAAAGGAGTGTCGTATCGATCGATCTTTGGTGATCGATACAAACAGCGAGTTTTGGATCGATGTGAACTAGATCGACACGAACAGTGTAATTCAAGTGTGAACATTATCGATGCGAACAGGACCATGCTATGACTCTCTGGATCGATTCGAACACATGGATACTAACAAGGCTTCTTGGATAGATTCGAGCATGCGTGAATCTGACCGATACGAACTCGATGGATTCGAACTATGCAATTACATATTGTTTCAAACTTGATGGATTCAAACAGATCGAGGTGAAGTCTCTCTGATCGATTCGAACTCGATCGATTCGAATAGATCGATATCATGTTATTGATGGATTCGAACTCGATCGATTCGAAATCTGACTTCCCTTGATGGATACGAACAGCGTGTCTCTTCTAACTTGAATCGATCATATCTCAAATATACGAACTCTGATTAACCTGAAATTTGAAATATTGGCTTTTACGGCTTTGCTTGTCATGTCTTTTCAATTGTAGCCCGATCCGGACTAGGACAAAATTCATCGATATCCATAGTGAACCTGCGATGTTAATTGATATTTGTCATGATCATTGATTTTCAGTTAATTTTTTGATATCTCGGCTTTTCCAAAAGGTGTGATAGTAATACATACCCGAACGGACTTTAGAATAAGGAAAATTCATTATGGGCAGAAATGATAGGCTCGAATAATTTTTACTGTATTTATTTTTTTCTTGGGATTGTGGGTTTGAAATGATAGAACCCGAATTTTTCTTTTTAAATTACAAATTGAAATGATACGTATCTGTATCACTTGACCTAGGTTAGAAAATATTATACAGGCCCATGGTTAATATTTTTAAAGTAATATTTTTCTGAAAAAGTTATTAAGTATTTTGAATATATTTTTTAAAGTGTAATTTAAAAATCTTTATTTGGTTTTAAATAGCAATTCAAAGGTTTTTATTTGTGATAAACAACTTAATAATTAAAGTTGATTAATATGGAATTTTCAAATCTAACTAGGTAATTGCAATCAATTTTAGTTTGAAATGAATAGAGTTTGTATAATAAATAATGTATTTTGAATTGATAAAATGAAATCCAGTTTTGATTGGACTTTTGCAATAAAATTTATTCAATTTGGAATCATAGTTATTTGATGCCTAAATGAATAGATTTATAAAGAAAATTTGATTGTATATTAACTATGATAAAATATTTTATTATGAAGTGGATATGTTTGGAAAATGAATAATTATGTTTTAAATGGAAGTGTATTTTTGAAATATGACTTAACATGGAAATTTGGTTTAAATGGAAATTTTAAGTTAAGTAAATACATGGAAATTTAGTTTTATTTAGGAGATGGGTATGTTAAATAAAATATTAAGTTATTAGTTGAATTAAAAGTTAAGCAATTTATGAAGTACTGACTTAACAAATGAATTTTATTTTAAATTGGATATTTACTAATAAAATCTTATTTTATTAAAATTTATAAGTTAAGTAATATCCAAATAAAGATTTTTGAAAAGTGGAATAAGTTTGATAGGTTAAAATAGAAAATTAAAGAAATATGTTTAAAGGGTATAACAGAAATTATAGCGGTTCAGAAATGCTGCGGTTAATGAACTATGGCTGAAATATAATAAAGTTACCTATAACAGCATTTCTGAAGTGCTGTAATTTCTGAAAATTTGAACTATGGCTGAAATATACTAAAGATACCTATAACAGCATTTCTGAAATGCTGTTATTTCTGAATTTGAACTATGTTTTGATATATACTAAAATACCTACCGCGGCACTTTATAAGTGTTGCTGTTTTGAAAATTTCATTGCTTTGAAATGTTGAAATGGAACAAATAAACTTAAAAATTGCTGAAATTCTAGAAATTGGATATTTGATTTGGAAGGATAACTGCTTCATATTTAAATGGTTTAAATGAATATTATTTCAAAGGTGTTCTGATTTTCTAAGTATTAAATGATAATATTCCAAAGTGTTATGATTTCAAAGTATTATGGATCCAAAGTGTTTTTGTTTTGGAGTTGTATAACTTTAAGGGTACTATGGTTGGAAATGAAGTGATTTGGAATTGTATTAAATTTTAAATTAAAAGAAAATATTAATTTGGAACTTATTGAAATTGAAGATTTAAGAATATGACTTTATAAGGTGGTTTGGGTTAAGGTGATTTAAAGTAATATTTCAAGTTTAATAAATTGAAGGAAATATTTAGCGATTTGGAAACTTGGGTTTTATTTAAATGAGATATTGATTTGGCTTTTGGAATATAAAGGATATATTATTACTTTGGTTTTTAAAATGGGAAATGATATATGTAACGACTCGCTATTTTGGACCATTCAAATCGACGATAATACTATACATGTCCGACTTGAATAATTCAAAATACCGAATTGTTAATTTAAATTTGGAAAAACATATATAGTAAATAAAGCAATCATAGAATCATAGATACAGAGTAGTACAATAATACGCAACGGAATAAGTGAATAGTAGTTCATGAAGCTACTATATAACAAAGTTAGAAATAAAATACATCAGAATATCCCAGATACAGTGAAGTCTTCAATGCAACAAATGACTTCTCTTAACGAATCAACTGGAAATGCTAAAAGCTAAGCGATAGTTGGATCTCCAAGCGAAGCTACAAACTCCAAAGGTGAGTCTCAATGTTGTATCACTCAGTCTGACCCGAGCGTAAAGCAAAACATAAAACACTCGAGTCAGGATTAACATTCTTATATCAATAAATCCAACTCAAGTGAAATATCAACTGAAATAAAATTAACTTAGAGGATGTTTGGGATAACCATCCTCTAAGGATCCCTAGAACTATCTATAGGGTAGAAATATACACTATGTCACCATGGTCATATCAATTTTATTTATTATTCAAAAACAAATATCATTTCACTTCAAATATATTTGTTTTCAAATTTGATCACTTTCACAGTTACGATTCAAATCTACTCCAATCAAAAATTCAAATCTAGTCAAATCTCAATTTATCAATTTAAAATTCAACCCAATTCCTAAATAACCACTTCAATTTTATAGATCTCAAAATTCGGATTTGTAATCACAAATTACCCCTTTATATTTCAATATATTTCAAACTTTATGTATTCAACGTTTCAAACTAAATTTTATTCAATTTAGTTTTCTAAATAATAATTTCAAATTTTAGTTTAACATAAATTTTCATTTTTTATTCAATTTAGTTTCTAAATAACAATTCAACTATATTGATTTCAAGTACAGAAATGAATCTCAAAATAACCCATTTAAATTCCAATATAGTTCAAAGCTTTAATATTTAAATGTTAAATTTAACAATTTCATAAAGATCTCGATTAACCTCATTATTATTTAGTCTTGAAATGCTCCCTCATTTGATTCAATATCATTTAAGCAATCTTAGATTACATTTTTCTCAATATTTTATTTTAATTTATTTAAACGTGAAATATTCATTAAATCACTTAAATGAAAAATCTGTTATAAAAATCATACCTTTAGATTTCCCATTTAATAATTTCAAATCGATTTAATTAAATAATCCTTATTTAAATACCATTTTTAATAAATCCAAATTTATCTCCCAATCTTAATTATTCAATTTATTACAAGAAAATCTTTTTGAAATGTAGATTTACATAAATACTTAACCATATTATGTGTATTAAATCAATTCTAATTTAAAAAAAATATTACTACTAAATCTATATATAAAATTTCCATTTTAAGAATCAATATTTATGAAACCATATATTTCTTTCCACAATCACAGAAATTTTTTCAAAATATTTATATATGGACCAATGGTGTCTGCATATATTTTCTATCATATGGTCAAGTGATACGGATATTTATCATTTCAATCCGTCCACTAAATATATACGGGTGGATATCATTTCAACCCGTAATCCCAAATTCAATTAAATGAAAATCGCTTGGGTTTATCATTTCAACCCATAATGATTTTCTCCTATCCTAAAGTCTGTTCGGGTATGTATCATTTCAACCCATAGTGAATACTATACTAACAGGGCACTTGCAGAATGATAACAAATATGATAATAATATAACAGCATGCATATATCATCAATAACAATATAATATAAACAACAGGATATAGTGTCATATCCCACAAGTGAACAGTTACAAATAATAGCATAAATATAACAATTTAAATAACTACAGGAGCATACTTCAATTGTTGTTTCAATTGAAATCAAATTTAATAATACAAGAACGTTAATCGTGAGTGATTTCTCACCTTTCGAGGCTAAAGAGAATAGACAATTAAGTTTCGTTATGAATTCCAAAGCAATGCTAGATAGACAAGATTCGACGAAGAAAACAGGCACGACGAACAAAGCTGATAAATGGAAGAGAAAAAAAAATCAAATTCAAATTAGAACTAGATCGGTGAAGATGAATGATATAAGTGAACTTACAATTATATATATAATTATATATAACTATTTACATATATAAAACATATTCTAAATTTAATATACATACATTTCAAATCATTGTTTTTAAACCAAACACATATACAAAAAAAAAATCAAACATATATGCAATATATATGTTGAAATAATACTTATTAAAATAAAAACTTATATATAATGTATGTTCAATGCAACATATCAACTGCCGCGTATATAACTTTTAAACTTTATCTTATAAAATATAAACTGTATAAACTTTTATAACTTAATAAACTTTATATTATAAATATACTATATACACTTAAAACCTGCACATGTGATACTTAGATTTAAATAATAATATAACCATTATGACATAAACCGCTTAGACATGCTTAAAATTTACTTTCAAAACCGTTATAAATACCTTATACTTACCGACCAAATGTATAAACTCGAATGCTTAGATATATATATATGATTTTCGTTCTTTTTCTCACTCGCCTATTTTGTTGTTTCCAGTACATTGCATTAAGAAAGAGTAATATATAACAAAACCAACAAAACCCCAAAAAGATTCAAAAAAAGTATATATATATATATACATATATTTTTTTTTAAATCACCTTATATTATTTCATTTAATAACATGATACGAAAAGCTTCACTTAAATCAAATTCACATTTAAAATATAATACAAAAAAACAAAATACTAAGCTTAAACTAATTAGAACAAAAAGCATCTTTACATACAACAGCCGAAAAAGGAAAAATTTATTTTATAAACTAATTTAACAGCATATATACATATATACACAAATACATTTATATATATAAAAGAATAACTTTGACATATATATATATATATATATAAACCATATAATAGACGCTGCAAAATTTGTATAATATATTATTAAACTGGAAACGGGGAAACCCAAGATAATATAACCCATGTAACAAATTCACTGATATATATATATATATGCTAACAGATAGAAGTACTATACCTAATATATGCGAACGTATACAAGCTAGTGGTGACGAGTGTCTGATGGGTGATGGCAATAGGGGTATCGGCTGTTATGTCCTTGAAGAGGCGCTGTAACAATTTGGGAAAGAAAGAAAATAGGCTTCAGGGAGGAAGAGGAAGCAACAGTAGGTATAAACCCAAAGTTATAAAGGCAGAGGAAAAAAGCTTTGCACAATTTAAGGTGAGCTTTAAATTTTTAATAAATACAAAACGTATCTAAGTTTATACGTTTATAACTTTCCAGCTGTAGTGTATATATATAATGAACGGTCATAATGAAAGAAGTGGAAACAGAGAGCGTAGGAAAGGAAAGGTTAGAAAAATAAAAAATTTCACCCTTAAATTCCGGAGATTAATAAGGTAACGTACCTCTTTAATGAAATGTACAGCAACGGTCACAAGCTAAAATTTAGCTGAAAGTTTAAAGAAATGAGGGGAAGATGGGTTTTTTAATTAATCACTTCCCAGAATTAATATGTCAATGAAAAAGGAAGGGAGATGAATCGGGGAAACGTCTTATAACTTATATATAACTATTAAACGGATAGATGGAAGAAAAGGTGAGCAGGTGAGTAAAAGTGGAAACTGATTTATAAGCGAAATGGAATGTGAGCTGTTGCCTGGGAAGAAAATGGAACAGTTTAAAATTAAAGGCAATGGACTGCTGAAATTAAATGAGTATAAAACGTGTAAAAATTATATACTGAAACGGCTATAAATTTCAATTATTATTATAAAACGGGAATAACGAAAAGCAAGGACGATGATTTCAAAGTTTATTAATGGCTAGGAATGGGGAAGTCTATCTGTGAATTGGAAAAATTATTAAGCAATTGAAATTTTAACGGTAGAAAAAGTAACAGCTACGCACTGTTTTAGAAATAATCAAAGCAATTAATAGCTTGATTGGACAGCAAGAATAAATATGGAAGGACACGTTATAAAGGCAAAATGAACCGTTTGAAAATAAATAAAAGAAATGATGGCAAATAAAACAGCTGTGCCTTGAATTTCCAAAATAAATTATTTTATGAACATCAATTATTACTGACTTAAATTGAACAGAATCACACCCTAAAATATACTTTCTTAATTTTTGATGAAAATTTATCATTTGCCACATTTAACTATACGTAATCCAAATGTAAAATTTTATTTCAAAATATTATTATTTAAAATTTCTCAAAAATCAAATTAAATACGCTAAATAAACCATTAAAAATTATCAAAATTTTACCGGTCGTTACACTCTCCCCCACTCAAAACTTTTCATCCCCGAAAAGGAAGAAGGTAGGAGAATAGAAACAACCAGAAAGATAAATAGATTGAAAGACAAGGATAAACAATTAATTTAAGACCATATAAATTTTTCTAGAAATATTTATTTGAAAACTTCATTTGCAGTTCAATTATCTTTAATACTTTAAAACTTTTCAAAACCCATTTGTAAAATTCCCTGCTTCCCTTATAAATAACATTTATATGTTTAAATATCACCTTTATAAATATATATGAAAACTATTTGGAAACAGTTATTCACATCCTTGGTTATATTTTCAAGGAAGTTATTTGACAACATTAAATCCATAGTTTATAAATTTACTAATTTATCTTAAGACACTTTCAACATTATAGATAAATTAATACTCATTTCTTAAATATGTTATATTAAATTAATAACTTCTGAAATATTAATGACACTAATGATTTACTATTAAACCATGTAGTATATAAATAAACACTATTTTAAAGATTATATTCAAAAAGGAAATGAGGGTAGATTCAGAAAAACGGAATATAGGTGAATAAATAAAGCTGAGCAGATAAGGTAGGTTCAAAGGGATAGTATCGGGCTCGAATAATTAAATCAAACCATAAAATTTTAATCTCAAATATTAATACAAAATTTCTTTGTTGGAAATACCTTTATAATAAAATACTTTTATATCGAAATGAATTTTTCCTTTCAAAAATACTTTTATAACTTGATGTTTCAACAAGTTTATCCTCGTTCTTGCAGACTCTGGCCATGCGTTGATCAGGCGCAAAGCTAGAATTCTTCAAGTACTTAGTAGACTTGTTTCAACACCCAGTGAAAATACTTGAAAAACCTTAAAAAAACAGATATGGAAAGTACAATCCAAACAAAACAATCAAACCAAAACTTTTGTCCAACCATGGTTCGCAGATACACAATGGTTACGCCTGGATCCCCCAGGAAACAATCCATATCCGTAAGCTTTCTCAGCCCTACGAGTTACGCCATGATGACTAGTACGGTGCAGGATACACAATTGTTATGCCTGGATGCCCAGGAAACAATCCGTACCCCGAGGCTGTCTCAGTCAGGCAGTTTCGCTACTAATGCGACCTACATAGATTGCAGGATACATAATGGTTACGCCTGGATCCCCCAGGAGATAATCCGTACCCCTAGGCCAGACTCAGCCAGGCAGTTGCGCTATGCAGTCGCAAGAGAAAAAAAACCATGGGTTACGCCACGGTGGGAACACTCGAGTATCACATCCGGAAAACCAAAAATCAGAGAGAATAATATCGATAGAATGAATCCATAATGCGGCCACAAAGCGGATATCAAGCAGAAGGAACTTTCCATATCTTTACTTCGAAAAAATATATATCATATAGTACCTTTCCAAATACTTTCAAATATCATACTTATATAAAGTCCATTATATATAGGATTCCTTTTCCAAATCAAATACTTTTCAAATCAATAGTATATCAAATCATACTTATAAAGACTTCGAGTATAAAAAAAATTCTCTTTCCAAATTGAGTATCTTTCAAATCAATAGGTTTCAAATCAACTTCATACTTATACAAATCCATTTTATATAAGTTCGACCACTCCCAAATCAAGTACTTAATAATATAAGGTTCTCAATTTCAAATCATTTCAATATCAATTTAATTTCAAAGTTTCTTAAACAATAGGTTTAGAAAATAATCCAAATTTCTAAATCAACAAAATTTAGGTCAAACAAATTCATTTCCAAAATCACCATATAAGTACTGGTTTTAATTCTAATCAAATTTCAAAACCAAATATTTTTCTCTAAATCAATTATACTCAAAATGGTTTCCAAATTTATAATTATCCCTTTAAAACCCTTAAACTATTTATTTCTATTTGAAATATTCAATTTACCTTTCTGAAAACCATTATTTAAAACTATTTTTTTTTAAAAAAAACATTTCAAAACTAAATTCCATATTAGTATAATTGAAAATATTCATATTCATTTACTTAAAAAAAGGTTTCAAACTTAAACATACAAAACTAAACTTATATGCTTTATCAAATATTTTATCCTCTTCGAAATTTCTTAGCTTTGAAAATTTAACCTCGATTTGGAAGTGTTCGAACATTCAAAATAGTTAGGGAAATCAAATTTTCAATTTAAGAGTTGAAAATTAACAATAAATCAATAAATCAATTTCAATAGGTAGGATTATACCAAATTAAATCCGAAACTCGAGGACTGAACACCGGTCTCACTTTAAATTGTTTCAAATATATGCATATATCTTTCGAAAATATCAAATTATACATCGGAATTTGAAATCAACAATGGTTTTACAAAATCACTCGCATAGAGAAGCTATTAAAGTGGCCTCTTCCCCACTCTGAAACTCGAAAATCAATGTCGATGATGCGTGCACTCATCACCGAAATTATTTCCCAGCGACAAAATGAGTTCTGGACTTCTATTTTCTTGAAACTTTGTTGAGATTTCTTCTAAAACGTTGGAATTTATTTGAACTCTTTTGAAATATTTCTTATCCAGAAAATACTTTTAAATCGTATTATTTTTATATATTTTTGAAATCTCAAAATCACATTTCAAAATACCGGAGTCCAATTTCTCGAAATTCAAATTCAAAACCCTTCAGGTACAAATTATTTTTATATAAATTCATTTCTTATAAATTTTCAAAATTTCACATTCTTTCAAAATTCAAACTTACATTTTTTTTTAAAAAAAAAAGATATATATTTCTTGTCGAAAATATTTCACTTTTATATAAAACAAAATCATAGTTATCAAAATGGTAATTTCGATTTATGCAGAGTTTCAAAACACAACCAAACACAAATTTCCAAAGAATGATTCATGGATAGATTTCAAAACCAACGGAGATTCAAATTTCTTATCATACGAAAACAGGAACATGAATATCTAAATTTGAGAACTCAGTTAAGCAAAAGATACAATAGAGTTTACCGAATGCAACCTAACAACCGCTGAAAACAAACAGATCCATAGAATACCACCCTACATAAACAAAGCATCGATATTGATTCTACCGGGTGGGACTTCAACGGGCCGAGAACACTCCCCTTCAATATGTCCCCAACTTCTGCATTTCTTGCATAAATGCACGAAGCTCCCATCCTCCCTAACGAACTGTGGAAACGCAGCCTTCCTTCCGTACTTCCTCACAGGACAATTCCTGGCTATATGCCCAGGCATCCTGCAGTGATAGCAAATGGTTGATTGGTCGACTGATGCAGTGGGTGCAGCTTTTACTTTCTTCACCTTCTGGCAGTGGCTGGGAAAGTGCCCCCATACTACGGCATTTAAAACAGAAGATCTTGGATCGAAAACGCTTGCCCTCTTTCTTCTTTCCTTCATCTCTCTTCCCGCACATGGCTGCATAATGTCCCTTCTCCTGACACTGATAACAGATGACATGGTCATAAGGACCAGGTCATGCGCTTTCCCTCCATAGCCTTTCCCACTTCTCCATTGCTTCCTCCTGTTCCTTACGGGCTAATGCTCTTCGAGCTCGACGAGCTGCTTTCTGCTCTTCTGATTTTTCCATTTACAAAATAGTTTCCTATCAATCAAGGAGTCAAAAATCAAACAAGATAGAGGTTCAAAATTTTAAGGGAAAACTTGACAAAAGGAAGTTTCAAAACGAAGTGGAAAGGCTCGAATGAAGATGAGGAAATACAAATTCAAACTAGACGATGGATGTACTTATCTAAGAATATAAATAGGGAGAGGCAAACACGAATTTCGGAACCGAGGGACATTCCAAATTCAAGGAAATCGAGTCAAAAGGAAGAGATTCAACTCGAACGAAAGTGATTCTATAAATAAATTTACCATATATGCTAAGTTTTCCTTGAACCTGGCTTTGATACCAACTGTAACGACTCGCTATTTTGGACTATTTAAATCGACAATAATACTATACATGTCCGACTTGAATAATTCAAAATACCGAATTGTTAATTTAAATTTGGCAAAAACATATACAGTAAATAAATCAATCACAGAATCACAGATACAGAGTAGTACAATAATACGCAGCGGAATAAATAAATAGTAGTCCATGAAGCTACTATATAACAAAGTTAGAAATAAAATACATCAGAATATCCCAGATACAGTGAAGTCTCCAATGCAATATATGACTTCTCTTAACGAATAAACTGGAAGTGTTGAAAGCTAAGCGATAGTTGGATCTCCAAGCGAAGCTCCAAACTCCAAAGGTGAGTCTCAATGCTGTATCACTCAGTCTGACCCGAGCGTAAAGCAAAACACAAAACACTCGAGTCAGGATTAACATTCTTATATCAATAAATCCAACTCAAGTGAAATATCAACTGAAATAAAATTAACTTAGAGGATGTTTGGGATAACCATCCTCTAAGGATCCCTGGAACTATCTATAGGGTAGAAATATACACTATGTCACCGTGGTCATCTCAATTTTATTTATTATTCAAAAACAAAATATCATTTCACTTCAAATATATTTGTTTTCAAATTTGATCACTTTCACAGTTACGATTCAATCTACTCCAATCAAAAATTCAAATC
The DNA here is from genome assembly GCA_030765085.1 of Allium cepa. Taxonomy (NCBI): domain Eukaryota; kingdom Viridiplantae; phylum Streptophyta; class Magnoliopsida; order Asparagales; family Amaryllidaceae; genus Allium; species Allium cepa. The sequence continues at coordinate 1,052,904,331 of CM060929.1, read as the reverse complement.
TACTCCAATCAAAAATTCAAATCTAGTCAAATCTCAATTTATCAATTTAAAATTCAAATCAATTCCTAAATAACCACTTCAATTTTATAGATCTCAAAATTCGGATTTGTAATCACAAAATACCCCTTTATATTTCAATATATTTCAAACTTTAAGTATTCAACGTTTCAAACTAAATTTTATTCAATTTAGTTTTCTAAATAATAATTTCAAATTTTAGTTCAACCTAAATTTTCATTTTTTATTCAATTTAGTTTCTAAATAACAATTCAACTATATTGATTTCAAGTACAGATCTGAATCTCAAAATAACCCATTTAAATTCCAATATAGTTCAAAGCTTTAATATTTAAATGTTAAATTTAACAGTTTCATAAAGATCTCGATTAACCTCATTATTATTTAGTCTAGAAATGCTCCCTCATTTGATTCAATACCATTTAAGTAATCTTAAATTACATTTTTCTCAATATTTTATTTTAATTTATTTAAACGTGAAATATTCATTAAACCACTTATATCAAAAATCCAGTTATAAAAATCATACCTTTAGATTTCCCATTTAATAATTTCAAATCAATTTAACTAAATAAATCCTTATTTAAACACCATTTTTAATAAATCCAAATTTATCTCCTAATCTTAATTATTCAATTTATTACAAGAAAATCCTTTTGAAATACAGATTTACATAAATACTTAACCATATTATGTGTATTAAATCAATTCTAATTTAAATCAAATATTACTACTAAATCTGTATATAAAATTTCCATTTTAAGAATCAATATTTATTAAACCATATATTTCTTTCCACAATCATAGAAATTATTTCAAAATATTTATATATGGACTAACGGTGTCTGTATATATTTTCTATCATATGGTCAAGTGTTACGGATATTTATCATTTCAATCCGTCCACTAAATATATACGGGTGGATATCATTTCAACCCGTAATCCCAAATTCAATTAAATGAAAATCGCTTGGGTTTAACATTTCAACCCATGATGATTTTCTCCTATCCTAAAGTCTGTTCGGATATGTATCATTTCTACCCATAGTGAATACTATACTAACAGGGCACTTGCAGAGTGATAACAGATATGATAATAATATAACAGCATGCATATATCATCAATAACAGTATAATATAAACAATAGGATATGGTGTCATATCCCACAAGTGAACAGTTATATATAATAGCATAAATATAATAATTTAAATAACTACAGCAGCATACTTCAATTGTTGTTTCAATTGAAATCAAATTTAATAATATAAGAACGTTAATCGTGATTGATTGCTCGCCTTTCGAGGCTAAAGAGAATAGACAATGAAGTTTCGTTACGAATTCCAAAGCAACGCTAGATAGACACGATTCGACGAAGAAAACAGGAACGACGAACAAAGCTGGTAAATGGAAGAGAAAAAAAATCGAATTCAAATTAGAACTAGATCGATGAAGATGAATGATATAAGTGAACTTACAATTATATATATAATTATATATAACTATTTACATATATAAAACATATTCTAAATTTAATATACATACATTTCAAATCATTGTTTTTAAACCAAACACATATACAAAAAAAAACATATATGCAATATATATGTTGAAATAAAACTTATTAAAATAAAAACTTATATATAATGTATGTTCATTGCAACATATCAACTGCCGTGTATTTAACTTTTAAACTTTATCTTATAAAATATAAACTGTATAAACTTTTATAACTTAATAAATTTTATATTACAAATATACTATATACACTTAAAACCTGCGCATGTGATACTTATATTTAAATAATAATATAACCATTACGACATAAACCGCTTAGACATGCTTAAAATTTAATTTCAAAACCGTTATAAATACTATATACTTACCGACCAAATATATAAACTCGAATGCTTAGATATATTTATGGTTTTCGTTCTTTTTCTCACTCACCTATTTTGTTGTTTCCAGTACATTGCATTAAGAAAGAGTAATATATAACAAAACCAACAAAACCCCAAAAAGATTCAAAAAAAAGTATATATATATTTTTAAATCACCTTATATTATTTCATTTAATAACATGATACGAAAAGCTTCACTTAAATCAAATTCACGTTTAAAATATTATATAAAAAAACAAAATACTAAGATTAAACAAATTTGAACAAAAAGCATCTTTACATACAGCAGCCGAAAAAGGAAAATTTTATTTTATAAACTAATATAACAGCATATATGCATATATACACAAATACATTTTTATATATAAAAGAATAACTTTGACATATATATATATAAGCCATATAATAGACGCTGTAAAATTTGTATAATATATTATTAAACTGTAAACGGGGAAACCCAAGATAATATAACCCATGTAAGAAATTCACTGATATATATATATATATATATATATATATATGCTAACAGACAGAAGTACTATACCTAATATATGCGAACGTATGCAAGCTAGTGGTGACGAGTGTCTGATGGGTGATGGCAATAGGGGTATCGGCTGTTATGTCCTTGAAGAGGCGCTGTAACAACTTGGGAAAGAAAGAAAATAGGCTTCAGGGAGGAAGAGGAAGCAACAGTAGGTATAAACCCAAAGTTATAAAGGTAGAGGAAAAAAGTTTTGCACAATTTAAGGTGAGCTTTAAATTTTTAATAAATACAAAACGTATCTAAGTTTATACGTTTATAACTTTCCAGCTGTAGTGTATATATATAATGAACGGTCATAATGAAAGAAGTGGAAACAGGGAGCGTAGGAAAGGAAAGGTTAGAAAAATAAAAAAATTCACCCTTAAATTCCAGAGATTAATAAGGTAACGTACCTCTTTAATGAAATGTACAGCAATGGTCACAAGCTAAAATTTCGTTGAAAGTTTAAAGAAATGAGGGGAAGATTGATTTTTAAATTAATCACTTCCCAGAATTAATATGTCAGTGAAAAAGGAAGGGAGATGAATCGGGGAAACGTATTACAACTTATATATAACTATTAAACGGATAGATGGAAAAAAGGTGAGCAGGTGAGTAAAAGTGGAAACTGATTTATAAGCGAAATGGAATGTGAGCTGTTGCCTGGGAAGAAAATGGAACAGTTTAAAAATTAAAGGCAATGGACTGCTGAAATTAAATGAGTATAAAACGTGTAAAGGTTATATACTGAAACTGCTATAAATTTCAATTATTATTATAAAACGGGGAATAACGATAGGCAAGGACGATGATTTCAAAGTTTATTAATGGCTTGGAATGGGGAAGTCTATCTGTGAATTGGAAAAATTATTAAGCAATTGAAATTTTAACGGTAGAAAAAGTAACAGCTACACACTGTTTTAGAAACAATCAAAGCAATTAATAGCTTGATTGGACAGCAAGAATAAATATGGAAGGACGCGTTATAAAGGCTAAATGAACCGTTTGAAAATAAATAAAAGAAATGATGGAAAATAAAATAGCTGTGCCTTGAATTTCCCAAAATAAATTATTTTATGAACATCAATTATTACTGACTTAAATTGAACAGAATCACACCCTAAAATATACTTTCTTAATTTTTGATGAAAATTTATCATTTGCCACATTTAACTATACGTAATCCAAATGTAAAATTTTATTTCAAAATTTTATTATTTAAAATTTCTCAAAAATCAAATTAAATACGCTAAATAAACCATTAAAAATTATCAAAATTTTACAGGTCGTTACAATATATTGGTTTGATTTTGAAAGGAAATAATATAGTATTTAGTTTTGAAATGGATATGATATTTCGGTTTTAAAGTGTAAATGATTTTGAAAGAAATATCCATGGGTTATAATAACGGTTGGTTGTTAAAGAGACCGGGATCGGATATGGGCATACTCTCTATGGATACCGAAAACCACTTTAACAACCGTGTACGTGGTGGAGATTCCAGAATAAAGTAGGATAGCGTCGGCGTTCCTTTGAGGTATATACGTGGACCCGACTCCCGTGAGTTGGCATAAGGTGGCTAAAACAGGAGCGATTGACGGGTTAGGATGGTAGCACCTTTTATCGGACACACTCCTTCGATACCATTCTATTACTTTGTGATTGATTGAGGCCTTTTTGATTTTGGGGGTGTGGCTCGAGGTGGGCGGTAGTAGCTGCTACGCATTACCACCGGTCCGGAAGCGTAATTGGTATATCTACCCTGGCATTGCCTAGTTGTGTCGTGTCACCTACCCTAGCGCGCCTTGTACGAGTTTGATTTGTGTTGTATCTATGGAGTATCCTCTGGTAGCCTCCCAATCAGGAGGTAATACGATACTGCTACTGGCACTATAGCATGTTAAGGTGGAAAATGTAAAGCCTTAATACTATTTAAAAGTAAGTTTATTTTACTAATATAAATTATTATAATAGTGAAATATTACTGCATAGTAAATAGTTTAACGGATCCGTAGAGGATGGGCGGTCCCAAGCATCCTTTAAGTTACTTGTACCTTATATTACAGTTCACTTGAGTTGGTTTACATTGTATAAGTTTGTATATCTGACTCGAGTGTTTTGTGTTTTGCTTTACGCTTGGGTCTGGCTGAGTGATACAGCATTAGAGACTCACCTTCAGAGTTGGAGCTTTGCTTGAAGATCCAGCTATCTTTTTCTTTTAGTTATCCAGTTGATTCAAGTGATGTATTCTGATTGTGCTTGATTATCATATCGAACTTTTGTGCATCTTGTTACTTCTGTTGTAGTTTGTTTAACTTTGATGTATTTATATAGTAGCTTCATGAACTACTATCTCTTTTCTTCCACTGCATTATATTACTCTATGTCTATGATCTGTGATTTATTTATTTACTGTTTATGCTGTGTTTTGCCAAATGTAAATTACAATTCGGTATTTTGAGTCATTCAAGTCAGACATGTATGGTTTTATTATTGATTTGAATGGTCCAAAATAGCGGGTCATTATAGTTGGTATCAAAGCTTTGGCGCTAGGCAAAACTTAGCATATATGGTAAATTTATTTATAGAATCACTTTCGTTAGAGCTAGAATCTCTTTCTTTGGACTCGATTTCCTTTGAACTATGGAACGATCCCTTCGGTTCCAAAATCCATTCTTGTCTCTCCCAATTCTGTTATTTAATCATCTTATCTTTCGTTTCGAACTTATCTTCAAATTGGAATTCTCTTTGATTTGAGTCCATCAAATTGAATCCCTATCCTTGCTTTGTAAATTATTATTTAAATGTTTTATATATTGTGTTGTTTGAGTTATTGATGTTGATTTGGATTTTCGACCGATTCGTCTGATCAACGCTATCGATAGGATCTCCAAAACACTCGAACAGACCAAACCGACACAATATAGTTTTCAAATTTTGTAAATGAAATAAAAAAATTATAGTTATATTGTATATGTGTATAAGTATAATATTTCTGAACTTTGAAAGTTAATCGAATTGGATGTTAAGAAATAATATTTGACTTTATATATAGCTTGTAACCATTAAATTTTTTTTCATATATGAATAATTGAACTATAAAACATGGTTATAAATTAATTTGGAAATTTAAATGAATTTAAAACAAGAAACTAAGAATTTAATTTCCGATGGTTTCAAATTTTGGGTCTAAAGTTTTAAGGGGTATATTATTTAAAGTATTTCAAGTAGAAATTGTTTCAAAGGAGTTTAATTTGTAAATCAGTGCTCTTTTCTTTGTCGCTGGGAAATAATTTCGATGATGACTGCAGCATCATCGACATTCATTTTCGAGCCTCGAAGTGGAGAGACCATTCTATAGTTTTTCTATAGTTTTGATTTGGAGAATTAAATTGATTTAGATTTCTAAAATATGACTTGATTTATAATATATGTGATATATGATTTAAAATTTTATTTGATATATCTTGTGTATATTTATTTATCTCTAAATTTGTTTGTAGTTACTCGGAAATCTAATTCTTGAACAATGTCTTAAAGGATAATGTCAAATATAAAATGAAATCAAAATTATGAATAAATATTTAAGCTTGAATAATTGAATTAGAAAATTTTATTTGTATAATATTCTATTGCATTCCAATATAACTTACCTTAATTATAGATGTTAACAATGTAATTGGATAATATACAGTATAAAAGGATTTTATAAATAAAATTTGAGTGGTTATATAAATGTTATACACTTAAATTTTATTTATAAAAAGATTAATATAAGTAAATAGAATGAAAGGTTAATTGTATAAAATATCATAAAAATGGTGTTAAAGGAATTTTTAAATAAATTGGAATAGTTATAATAAATGTAATAATACTTAATATATGTGTTTAGATGTATTAAGTGGAATAAATTTAATAATAAATTAGAATGAAGAAGAATTAAATTGATTAAATAAATTATAAGTATAATAAATGATTTTTCCCAATTCATGATTTTATAAATTCATAATTGGATGGTAAGATAATGAAATTAGAAGTAGTTAAGATTTATTTAACTTGGGTGAAATCAAGTATTGATTTAATTTGAAAATTTCATGGTTTTAAATTTATTATCTTATCTTGTTTTCCAATCTTTTTCATCTTGTCTTAACCCTATCTCATTCTAATCTTGTTTTCTTTGTTTTCCGTGCCTCATTCCTTTTCAGGGATGAAAAGTTTGAGTGGAGGAGAGTGTAACAGCCCATAATTTTGTAAATATTTTTAATTAAATTTTATTTGAAAACTTTAATTTTTAAATTATTTAAAATTAAATTTCTAGAATTTTCCAATGTAAGTTTGGAATTTTTTTATAATTTATTTTTCAAATGCAGTAAAATAAACATTTCTGGAAATTTTATATTTTGGTAAAATTTTGAATTTCAGTTAAATTTTTAAATTTTGAATTCTAAATTTTTAAATTATAATTTGATGCAGAATATAATTTTGATATGCTTTTTGTTTCGTAAAATTTCGTTTTATACTTTTTAAATTGGATAAAATACAGTGTTTACACGTAGTTATTTTCTGTATCTTATTTTCTATTTTCCTATGTTCATTTCCCTAATTTATTTTCTATTTTCTATTTTTCATCTTTCTAATTTTATTTTGTTTAACTTTTATTTTATTACTATTTTTTTATTTTTGATTAGTTTATTTTTGATAAATGGTTTAGAAAATTCAAAGGTCATAAGTTGCTCTTTCTTTAATTCAAAATGAGACTTTTCCTTTTCTTACCATCCAAAACTTCCCCTTAGCCGTTCCTTTTTCTTTTGGCCGTGCATGTCACTTGCTATTCACGTACAAATCAAATCATTCTCATCTCTCATTTCATTTCTAGAAAGAAATCTATGCAAATAAATGGCTTGAAGAAATTTAAGAGACATAGGTTACATGCTTTAATTTCTTACCTTATCCATTCACCTATTCTAGTCGTGTATTCCCCTATCAATTCAAGCAAAAAATATTCTCATTATCTCATTTCCTCATTTTCATTTGCATTTAAGAATAAATATATACGTTTCTTTCCCCTTAACTTATGCCTTTTCCGTTTCCTAGCATTTACTTCTTTGCTTGCCTTCCAAACCACTCCATCTATTGGCCATAAGAAACTTTATCAATTCACGTACAAAGATTTATTTCCCACTTCTCATATTCATTTTCATTTAAGAACAAAATATGTGCAAGTTTATTTCTCCTTAGCTCATGCCTTTTTTGTTTCCTATTATTTACTCCTCCTTAGCCGTTTAATTTTTTTCTTCCATCTTTAGCCGTGTATATCTTTTGATAACTCATGCACAAAAAATTCTCAAAACTCCTCATTATCATTTGCATGAAGAAAAATATATGTTCAGGATCTAAAGTCATGGCTTCTCTTCTTTTTCCATTTCTTTTTTTCTTTTTCCTCTTTCTTTGTTTTTCTTCAAAGCTAGGCTCGGCCTCTTGCCTCTAGCCACCACCTTGACCACCTCCACTCCTCCACCACCTCCATGTATAGCTAACATCACCCTTTCATCACCACAAAGACCAAGCCATGACCATGGATGAAGACTACATCACCAAAATTGATGCAAAGCCTAGCCAAGCACATGTATTCATCACCTTCCTCTTCATATACCTCGGCCTCAACAAATTCCTCCACCGCCAAAACATTGCTTGACTCAAAACACAACCTAGCCGCGCCTTATGATGTTCACTTGACCAATATAGCCATGGTCGAGCCTCTTGCTTGGTGATTCATCATCTTGCATTGTTCTATCAAAAGGTTATGCCACTTAGTTTCATATTTTCCATTGTTTTAACTTCTATTCTTTTGTATCGAAATATATTCTTATATATGTTGTATTGTTTTGCATACAAGGTTTGAATCTGACACTTCGTTCAGTCAAAAATATAATGCGCTTTGTCATGCCTTTTCGTGCTTTGCGGAGTTTAGATTTGGGTATGAATTTTATTTCTAGCTTTAAAAAGGTGAGTTATTTACTCTAGACATTACGTACTTATATTATTATGAAATGATGACAAGTGAATCTGTATAAATTGATGTGTTATTCATATATGCCTGTGATGTGATTATATAATGTTAAATCCTGATTATATAATTGTTGCATCATCTGATATGATATGTTATATTATACTATTCGTTTTATTTACTGTATCACACTGCAAGTTCCCTATAACTATGGGTTGAAATGATACATACCCGAACGGACTTTAGAATAAGGAAAAATCATTATGGGCTGAAATGATAGGCTCGAACGATTTTTATTGTATTTATTTTTTCTTAGGATTGCGGTTTTGAAATGATAGAACCCGAATTTTTCTTTCTGAATTACAGATTGAAATGATACATACCCGTATCACTTGACTTAGGTTAGAAAATATTATACATGTCCATGATTAATATTTTTAAAGTAATATTTTTCTGAAAAAGTTATTAAGTATTTTGAATATATGAAATTTTAGTTTAAAGATTTGAAATATAAAGAGATATTGGTTTTTTTATAAGTTAAATTTTATAAGCCAGTAATTGGTTTAAAGTGTAATTTAAAAATTGTTATTTGGTTTTAAATGGCAATTTACAGATTTTTATTTGTGATAAACAACTTAATAATTAAAGTTGATTAATATGGAATTTTAAAATCTAACCTGGTAATTGCAATCAATTTTAGTTTGAAATGAATAGGGTTTGTATAAATAATGTATTTTGAATTGATAAAATGAAATGCGGTTTTGATTGGACTTTTGTAATAAAATTTATTCTATTTGGAATCATAGTTATTTAATGCCTAAATGAATAGATTTATAAAGAAATTTTGATTTTATATTAACTATGATAAAATATTTTACTATGAAGTGGATATGTTTGGAAAATTAATAATTATGTTTAAATGGAAGTGTATTTTTGAAATATGACTTAACTTGGAAATTGGAAATTTGGTCTAAATGGAAATTTTAAGTTAAGTAAATACATGGAAATTTAATTTTATTTAGGAGATGGGTATGTTAAATAAAATATTAAGTTATTAGTTGAAATAAAAGTTAAGCAATTTATAAAGAATTGACTTAACAAATGAATTTTAATTTAAATTGGATATTTACTATTAAAATGTTATTTTATTAAAATTTATAAGTTAAGTAATATCCAAATAAATATTTTTGAAAAGTGGAATAAGTTTGATAGGTTAAAAATGATAAAATTGAAGAAATATTGTTTAAAGGGTATAACATAAATTATAGCGGTTCAGAAATGCTATGGTTTAATGAACTATGGCTAAAATATACTAAAGATACCTATAACAGCATTTCTGAAGTGCTGTAATTTCTGAAAATTTGAACTATAGCTGAAATATACTAAAGATACCTATAACAACATTTCTAAAATGCTGTAATTTCTGAATTTGAACTATGTTTTGATATATACTAAATATACCTACAGCAGCACTTTATAAGTGTTGCTGTTTTGAAATTTTCAATGCTTTGAAATGTTGAAATGGAATGAATGAACATAGAAATTGCTGAAATTCTAGAAATTGGATATTTGATTTGGAAGGAACTTCATATTTAAATGGTTTAAATGAATATTATATTAAAGGTGTTCGAATTTTCTAAGTATTGGAATTTCCAAATGATAATATTCCAAAGTGTTATGATTTTGAAGTATTATGGTTCCAAAGTGTTTTTGTTTTGGAGTTGTATAACTTAAGGATACTATGGTTTGGAAATGAAGTTATTTGTAATTGTATTAAATTTTAAATTGAAAGAAAAATATATTAATTTGGAACTTATTGAAATTGAAGATTTAAGAATATGACTTTATAGGGTGGTTTGGGTTAAGGTGATTTAAAGGAATATTTCAAGTTTAATAAATTGAATGAAATATTCAATGATTTGGAAACTTGGATTTTATTAAAATGAGATATTGATTTGGCTTTTGGAATATAAAGGATATATTATTACTTTGGTTTTTGAAATGGGAAATGATATATTGATTTGATTTTGAAAGGAAATAATATAGTATTTAGTTTTGAAATGGATATGATATTTCGGTTTTAAAGTGTAAATGATTTTGAAAGAAATATCCATGGGTTATAATAACGGTTGGTTGTTAAAGAGTCCGGGATCAGATATGGACATACTCTCTGTCGATACCGAAAACCACTTTAACAACCGTGTATGCGGTGGAGATTCCAGAATGAAGTAGGATGGTGGCGGCATTCCTTTGAGGTATATACGTGGACCCGACTCCCATGAGTTGGCATAAGGTGGCCAAAACAGGAGCGATTGACGGGCTAAGAAGGTAGCACCTTTTATCAAACACACTCCTTCGATATCATTCTATTACTTTATGATTGATTAGGGTCCTTTTGATTTTGGGGGTGTGGCTCGAGGTGGGCAGTAGTAGCTGCTACGCGTTACCACCGGTCCGAAAGCGTAATTGGTATATCTACCCTAGCATTGCCTAGTTGTGTCGTGTCACCTACCCTAGCGCGCCTTGTACGAGTTCGATTTGTGTCGTACCTATGGAGTATCCTCTGGTAGCCTCCCGATCAGGAGGTATTATGGTACTTTATAGACTACTGGCACTATTACGTGTTAAGGTGGAAAATGTAAAGCCTTAACGCTATTTAAAAGTAAGTTTATTTTACTAATAAACATTATTACAATAGCGAAATATTACTACATAGTAAATAGTTTAACGGATCCTTAGAGGATGGGCGGTCCCAAGCATCCTTTAAGTTACTTGTACCTTATATTACAGTTCACTTGAGTTGGTTTACATTGTATAAGTATGTATGTCCCGACTCGAGTGTTTTATGTTTTTCTTTACGCTCGGGTCAGACTGAGTGATATAGCATTAGAGACTCACCTTCAGAGTTGGAGCTTTGCTTGAAGATCCAGCTATCTATTTCTTTCGGTTATCCAGTTGATTCCAGCGATTTATTCTGATTGTACTTGATTATCACATCGATATTCTATGTATCTTGTTACTTCTGTTGTAGTTTGTTTAACTTTGATGTATTTATTAGTAGCTTCCTGAATTACTATCTCTTTTCTTCCGCTGCGTTATATTACTCTGTATCTGTGATCTGTGATTTATTTATTTACTGTTTATGCTGTGTTTTACCAAATTTAAATTAACAATTCGGTATTTCGAGCTATTCAAGTCAGACATGTGTGGTTTTATTGTCGATTTGAATGGTCCAAAATAGCGGTTCGTTATAATATACATATATTTTTCAGAGTACAACAATCAACAATCAATCTGGGCAGTTATAATAACTTGTCCTCATAAATACTGAATGTACAGTATGACTCACACCATGAAAATAACCAAGTACGTATAGTATGCCTGGGATCCTCCTGCTCATCTCCTGAGCTTCATAGCATCCTAACCTGAATATGTAATACTCGGTTTGACCCGAGCATTATAATAAAATAACACCCGAGTCAGTCTGAAAAACCAGCATGAGAAAACACACACAATTTGGATTTAATTATTTTCGAAAATCCTTTTGGAAACTAAGGTATCTCATAAGACCATGCCATACATAAACACGATGGGTTTTGACTATATAATGCCCAAAACAATTTTATAGAAAATCCAGTGATATTATAGTAGCGTCTATGTGCAAATACTTATTAAAATAGCTGAAATTGTTATATTAATTAAATTACAGCATACTAGGCTCTACAGTCAAAATCGCAAAGACACGTATTAGAGAATGGATTTCATAAGATGATAAGGTAAGGAACTACCTTTGATGAGTACATCTCTAGATCAATGTACCCGGGTCTGACAAGAACATCTTGTACCCTGCCATATAGAACCGGCCTAACACTTGACTACTAGTACCGAATACGTCATCATCTCGGTCTTACGACCTTTTTGAGATCTCATGCACAACAAATCCATAAATATGAAGATATAAGGTATCTAGAAAGATGATGACATACCCTAATGGGAGCGACCCACTTAGCCCTGATGCATGCCCTATTTTAGTCATTTCCCGGTTGATGAGGCTTGAGGCTACGTTTACCCTTTTGAATAGCAATTCCACTTAGAATGCTAACGCTGCCTTCTAGGAAATAATGCAGAGATAGCATTCTTCCATACAAGTTGTTTTGAGTCTGGACAAACCAATCTCTTCAAAAATCACCGTATCCATTAGCTTCACTATATCACAATTCACAACGCTCAAATCGGATTGAAGTGGCTTTCGGATAATTAAATCTGATCATGATCTCTTTGAAAGGATCAATGAATTTGACCAAATTTGATAGTCGGTTATTTAACTATCAAATTACACCCATAAGCAGTCACTGGGCCATATTATAAATCTTTCAAAACATTTATTTCAAAATATCTTTACAAAGATATATGTTCAATCTCTTCCAATGTTTTAATGTCTGAAATGATTTCAAATACTTAAATCCATAACAGGATATTTTTAAACCATTTCAACACTTAGCAATATTTCCGGATTCAATTAAAAAAACTTCGAAAAACATTTCTATATCAATCGTTTCACCTTTAAAATATTTTCAAAACCCACTTTTCAATACTTAGGAGAATATTCATAAGTATATTTTCCCAAAACCATTTGATATCAAACCTTAGGAAATTTTCATAGGTCACATCGATTGTATAAGTACAATTATAAAACAAAAAGGATATCCCCTTTTTCTCACTTAATATTACGTTTGCAAATTTATTTGCAAATTCTCAACCCGTTATAGCTCATTTTAAAAATTCTCTAGAATAAATTTCTAATTTCTCTATACAATTTTCCAAAAATTATCGATTATACTTGTTTATAATCCAATTAACCATTAATAATTGCTTTTAGTGAATTTGGATTCATTCTCAAAGTTTCTAAGTTTAACTATTTTTGAAATTCCCTAAATTTTGAAAAATCCCATTATAACACTTCACTTATACAATCACATCCATTTAACAATTCTGGATTACAATCTCGAGAGTATTTATAAATATATTCCAATTATTTACTTTTAAACTATATTAATAATAAATTCCATAGATATATTTAAATAATTATTTAAAATATCAAATCACTTAAAAATGTTAATAACAAATTTCAGTTTATTTATAAAATTTCTAATCCATTTACAAAATAAAACTTAGAATTTATTTCAACAAATTCAAATAACTAACCTTCTGAAATATCTTATTCCAATTAACAGTTTTTAAAACTATATAGCTTATTAAATATAAATCCTTTTTTAAAAACAAACTTCACTTCTTAATTCTAATATACCTTTATATAAACAATTTATATTTATATACCTCTCTCGATTTATCACAAATCGATTCACATTTCCAATTCCATAACCATTTTCCCAAATTTCAAAATAGAATTTACTGTTACTTCCTAAGTCGATTTCCATACCTTATTTTAAATTCCCACTATGTATTTATATTCCCAACTTATCCAATGATGATCATTCCACTTATTTATAAACATCGTTTATAAATTTCCTAAACTCATTCCCTGTTTATACAGTTTATATTACAAAAATCTATTTATAAATCAATTTTTGATTAATCCCATTTACAAATCTATTTCTAATTAAAATTCCATTTATAAATCTGTTTCTTAAATAATCCAAGTTATATTCCCAAAACCAATCAAATCTCGATTCTACTTGCATTTCGTAATTTAAAAATCTTATCTAAAATCCAGTATAACCAATTTTATATTTATTTCCAAATTCCTTTTATTCTCAAAATTTATTTAAATCTGGATTTTAAAATCATCTTACATTTAAACAAATATCACTTAAATTTATTGTTTAAAAATCTTTTGTATGCATTATTTCAAAATCTCTATTTAAATCATTTCACGAAATTGTTAAATACAAATTTAAAATTAAATCACTTATTTAATCCAAAACCATATCTCTTTAAATCATCCCAAAACTCAATATAAACATTTCACTTCCAAAAAACCTCTTTTATTTTCTTTTCAAATTCAAAAATAATATTTATGGTATTTTAAAATACCAAAATCCAGGCTAGTGCTACTATAGCATCTAATAAATCAAATCATATCATAATCTACAATAGATTATTCAAACACATTATATATCACTATATATGAAATTTAAATCAACATTATTGAGGAATCTAGTTGGATTTGTCCAACCTGTTTTCCTACGACCACAGATGTTACACAATCATAAAATACCAATCCTACTTCGAGGCGGGATATCACGGTAATATAGGGTCATACACGATTATGTAGGGCGCATAGTGTCTCAACCGCTCCAATAGACAGGAATCACCAATCCAACTACTAATAGATATACCAATATATGTATAATATAACATCCAACTGATAATAATAATAATTTATCAACTCATCCAATCAACTAATAAATAATTTATAACACTTCATAATAAAACTAGTTATCCAAATGAGTGAGATTTACTCACTTTGATTCCAGTTGTCGCTTTCGCGCTCTGGTTTCGATTAAATTTGAACGGCGTTCGAATTTAACTAAAAATTCTACAAGCTCTATATTTACCCAATTTGATTCCATAGTGATGATCTCGTTAATACGAACCCAATGCGATCGACCGTGTTGGATTTGGACCAAAAACGAACGGGATATGAATATTATAAACTTTCAAATTTATTTAAAAAAATTATATTCTTTTATTTCATTTAAATAAACTAACCTTTCACTCACCCAACCCATCATGGGACCCGATCCAACTAGCTACTTCTTCCCCAAATCACCTGTGCATGACATAAACCAACCCACAACGTGCATGCAAACGTTGATACCAAGAATTACTCGCTGAAATCAAATTTCGACTCTGCCATCCATCTTCCCTCGACGAAATCAACTTGCCAAGCACCAAAAATTAGCTCATGGCTAACCTAAACAAAATGCGACCTGCTCGACTTCGTCCAACTATGGTGCTTACACGTAAATCACCAGAGACAATCAGACCTCACTAATTTTATGCACCGGGATGTTATTTGCTGCTCCGAGTCCAAAAACAACACCCAAAACTTGAATTGATGGCTCCGTACTTCATAAACTCGAACCCTAGCATCTCTGCCTATTCGACTTTTACAGTCTAGCAAACCCAATCTCGATTGCACCCCACAAACAATATATCAGCTCGAAGCCCACGCAAAACAAGAATTTTATAAGTGGTTTCTTATTTTTTTTATTGAGTAGGAATCGAGAAATAAAATTTCAAAGTTTTCATTTTTCTTTCTCATATGGTGTTTTAAAAATGAAGAGAAGAGAGGCATTTAAAAGAAGAAAGAGTAGACATGATTATAGGATGGCTGAAGTGGATATAGGTGCGGCTGAAAAGAAAGGGTTCATTGTATAGTTTAAATTGATGGAAATATATTATGTTAAAATTCAAAATATCTAGATATTTAATCATGAACCCTGATTAAGGTGTGCCGCGAGGTTTTCCTAATGTTAAACCACTATTTCGAACGAAACGGAATAAGTTTCAAGATCCAATTCGATCGTATGCAGAAGATAGCTTTTTGAACTCAATTATAATATTAAAGTTTAGACACCAATTTCAAGCGTTTCTTTCCCGTATGACCAAATGGTAAATCCAATCGCCATGAAATTTGAAATCCAATAATAGTACACTAATATGGATCTAATAGAACTGGTTTCGTTGAAATACGAGACTGTGCTCCAAAAGGCTATTTTTACTCGTTAATTAAAACAAGGTATTTAAAAAATTAGTTAAATCACTTTTAAATCAAATTTAAAAGTTTTTATTATCTTCATTCCTAATAATAGAAATTTAATAAGCCTTGAAATTATTTTTATCACGCTTAAAACCCAAAAATTCAATTATTTAAGCAAATTCCAATTATTTAATTCAGCAATTAAATTATCCACTAAATCATTATATTTGAAAATTCAAGTTATTACATCTATAAAATTAACTTTAAAATATTTAAAATCATTTAAATACACCAATTTCAAATAACCAAAATACTTGGGTCGTTACAACATTAGTCTCTTTATAAATATATATTTATAAAGTATTATGTGTTGTCACATCAATCTCTTTATAAATATATATATATATATATAATTATTATCTGTTGTCACATCATTCTCTTTATTAATATATATATATATACAAATATATATTTATTATGTCTAGTCACATCAATCTCTTTATAAATATATATATATATATAATTATTATGTCTAGTCACATCAATCTCTTTATAAATATATACAATTATTATGTGTTGTCACATCACTTGTTAAATTAAAATTAATTATAAGATAATATTCTTAAGTATATCATTATCTAGTTAATTAACTCTTATATATGTGTGTGTGTGTATAGTGCACAAAGATGAACAACGTTTCCGACAAATTTCTAATGTCGAAAAGTAAAATTTCGGAAAACGTTCTTCGATCACATTTTCTATTTTTCTACTAACTATTTAATTTGTTAAAAAAAAATTGAAAACGACTTTACCATTATTATTAATTAGTTAAAATGAGTTTATTTATTTGTAAAAATTCATTTACTGACTATATAAAGTAAAAAGTTGCCTAGATAAGTGATTAAAAACCTGGGTCGTTACATTCTACTCCACTTAAGAGAATTTCATCCCCGAAATTATACCTCAAGAACATACAAGTACTATCCATAAGTCAGCGTGATCTTCGTAGATCATTCATATCAAAATCTGATTCGATCACCACTCGAATACATAACTTCACCTCCGAACTAGTATAGCTAACCCGATTCTATAGTGCGGACTCTGATAAGGTTCTTTGATTTGGAACCTCTGTGATCCTTGTATAGTTAGATACTATAATAGAAAACTTTGGTCCCACACCATGGACCCTCATCAAGTGCTCGCCGTCAAAAGTCGAGTAATATATCCTTACTCGGAATGGTGCAAACACCTCAAAGTCATGTATTCGAATTTTGGATTAAAACTATATGTAAAGGAGAAATGATCTACGTCTACCCTATACACTTACTAATTAGTTCTCTCTAACACCAATTCAATTTCCACTAAATCATTTATGAAAACATTTCATAAACAACTCTTTGTTTCAACTCGGATAATACCCCATTACAACCTAAGAGTATATAATCCCATCTGATTCCACTATTCCATTTTGAATTTATCTCCCTGAGAAAGCTCAAGATCCAAATATCCGGCTTTTATTTCAAAAGCTTTTTGAAATGAAAATCTATATTTTAATCATATATCATAACATAAATATAGCCCGAGTAACTCTATAATGCTACTAAGGAACTGGATATCACCAAATAGTATCATACTTTCTCTTACCAAGAAGGGTAATACTCAAGAGAAATGTTTACCATCCGAACACATCTCTTCCCCGATTTTAAGTTATTTTAGATCCATTCGAACTAGTTAACTTTAAAATATTCTACTTATTCCGAAATTCCACTTTTGAAACAATACTTCGCATTTTTCAACAAAACATTTATCACCAACTTGCTTTGGGTTTGTTCAAGTGAACTTGTTTTGATTGTACAATAATAAAGAGGATAATTTACTAAGTATCTCACAACATTCGCCTAGACAAACATCCCATCGTCACTTAAAAGATTATTCTAATTATCACAAATCAATCAAGACTCATTCGTCGTATCCATTCCAAAGATAACACTTCTTACTTGCACTTTTATTCCCAAAAATTTATACTTAAGCCAAATTGGTTTCAAATATTATTATTATTTTTCCAAAACCTTGAAAATCATTTCTCAAAAGCACCGAGATTTAGGTTCTCAAGTTTTCAATCTAAATTCCTTCCAACTATACTAACAATAGTCAATGCTGAACTAAACGAGCATAACCAAACAAACCCTAAATGATAATAATAACATATTAATATCTCCTAACACCCAACCAACTATGCTACACTATTTTTGAAAATCATTCCCTTTTATATATAAAATACAGTCCAGATAAATTTAATTCATTTTCCTAATTTCAAAATACTATATCGGTTAAACTTGTTTAAGTGTTTAGGAAATCCCTATCGATAACGTTGGCCAAACGCATCGACCAGAATTCTTAAGCCACTTAATAGATCAAACAATACAATATAAGACATTTTTACATCACTAACAAATACAAACTCTCATATATACACTTAAACTCATTCTAGGGTGTCACTTACCCTATCTCTAATGAGTTAACCCCACCAAAGCCAAGGTTCTCGCTTACCCTTCAGCTCTGATACTAAATGTAATGAACTAGTTTTTGACCCTCAAAAATCGACACCAATACGTCCACTGTATCACACGCCGAACATTTAAGTGTCGGAAATACTGATTGGTTATGGTGAAAGAAGAAGGTAGAAGATAGAAGAAAACTAAACAACAAAGAATCTCACAACGCAGCGAATAACATATAATACAACATTGATCTTTACAAAAAAGGGAACATCTTTATTCATATATACGACATCTAAGTACAATAGACTTATCCTAAATTTGGACAGTTATAACACCTACCCTTATATTGATAAACATACAGACTCTATAATACAACGAAAGAAAAATATATGTTAATAGGTCTTGCCCATCCAACTCCTCTCCAACTCCAAAGTATCCAAATGAACCTAGGAAAACGTGCTCGGTCTGACCCGAGCATTGCATAGAATAACGCCCGAGTCAGTCTGGTAAACCAGCGTGAGTTTAACTCGATAACAAATACAACTAAATTGATTCTCTATATGTAAAATCCTTTCAAACAAAAGGTATCTCGTAAAACCACACCGCACATAAAAACAGAAGGGTTTTTACCTTGCGGTAACCAAAACATTTTACATCAAAATCTAGTGATATTATCATAGTGTCTAGGTTTAAAGTAAATAGATAAAATAGCTGAAATGCTTGCATCATTCCAACATATTAGTTTCTACAATCAAAAACATAAGGCACATATTGGAGATTAGATCTCGTACTATGACAAGGTAAAGGACTACCTTCCGAAGGTACATCTCTAGATAAATGCACCGGGGTCTGACAAGAACATCCTGCACCCCTACCACACAGGACTAGCCTACCACTTGGCTAATAGTACTAAATATGGTCACCTCTCTAAGGCCCCAAAGCATACAAGAATAGATAATAACTGATTTAGATTTGGAATGACCATACCCTACTTGAGAGATACCCATTTGGCCTTGCTGCATGCTCAATTTCTGTCATTTCCAAGTTGACGAGGCCTGAAGTTACGATTACCTTTCTAAATAGCAATCCATCTTGGAATGCTAACACTTCCCTCTAGGCATCAATGCAATGCATGTAGTAGAGTTAGTGCCTTCGGTTTTGCTCAGACCCAGAACGAACTTGTATCTATACAAGTTTGTTCTGGGTCTGAGCAAAACCAAAGGCACTAACTCTACTACATCCATTTTGGAATCACCCTCAGGATTAGTAGCAGTATCCCTTTCACTTCAAAGAGCTCCATCTTCAATCATCATCAAGATGTCTTCTACTCGAATATACATGTTGGTTTGGAGTAGTTTTTGGATATATAAATCCGATCATGGTCTCTCCGTGCCAACAACTGATAATTTTCGGTTGACACATTCCCGATTCCTTTGGAAGTAAGTATTCGAGACCTTATTGGGGAACTCGAATTTATATTCATACATCCTAAGTCAAATTGGGTTAAACTTGATAGTTGGTTATTTAACTATCATAAACAAACATCCAATCATGGCTTAAATTTCCATATGGGATCCACTAAGGCTTTATTAATTCTCTTTAATTAAAAAGATAGTTTATAAAACTTGATCAAAAGATCTTTTCAAACACTATTTCTAAACCCCTAACGTTCCCTTTAAACTTGGAAATAATTCACATTATATACCAAAACGTTTTTGGAAATTCACTCTTCAAAATTCCATATTAAATGCCTAACAATTCCCTTTCCAAAACATCACCGCAATTAAACCCATTTACTTCACATTCCAAACCACTTTATAAATTTCCAAAATAGATTCAAACTTCCTTTGAAATCTCTAAAATGATTTATAAATCTCTTTCTAATTTAAAACTCTTTATAAATCATTCTTTGTAAAATCTTTATAAAATATCATTTAAAAATTATCTTTTGTAAAACACTTCAAGTAAACCTTCAGTAAACTCCCTTTATAAACAAGTTATTACTTATAAATGACTTTACAACATAATAGCACAATTTGGAAATCATTTATAAACTTTAAACTCTAAAATTTATTTAAGAACTGAAGTTAATTCAAAAACGTACTTTATAAATTCAAAAACGTACTTTATAAATTCAAAAAGAGGCTTAGCTATTCCAACGGTACTAATTTAAGTTACCATTCACTTTCAATTCCAATTAACTTAACATTTATTAACATAAGCAACAAGTATGTAAATACAACTCATATCCAAATTAGGAAATAACATGTCAATATGAAGTAACTATCATATATATGTCCAAATAAGATAATAGTAGGAGGGTGATTTGTCCTGCTAACAGATGTCCAAAAAAAATCATTACATATAGTAGAATAATGATTTAATCTACTAACATATGTCCATACAATCAACAATCAATTTATAACAGAATGAGAATTTATTCTATGATTCTATATCCACAACAATCAAACACTTACCCTATAGCAGAACGGTGATTTATTCTACTATTAGATGTCCAAACAATACAATCAATAAACACTATAAATCATTTATAATTATTTTTCTACTTCATGGTATCAGCACTTTAATTCTTTTATACAAAACTATCCTTGGAATAGAAGTTCCCTTTAAACGATTTGATTCTTAGAAAACCAGGATTTAAAACTTAAAACTCCCTTTTAAAATAATTAAATTCAAGTTGAACTCCTTATTAAATCATTGTTGAACTTAATTAAATCTTAATTTTACTTAATTAGTAATTAGGAAATAATTAAACTTTTAAATAATTAATTAACCTCGAATTAACTATTAATTAGACCCAAATTAATAATTTGCTAACTATTAAATAATTTACTAACCTTCATTAATAATTAAATATTAATTATTCTTAATTATTTAATAAAATAATAATAATAAAATAATTTTTAGTTAAAAATTTAATAATAAATTAAACCTTAATTAATTAATGATTAAATTTTAACCAAATAAACATTTACTTAAATTTAATTCTTAATTAAGTAATTATTCAGTGAATAATTAACCTTTAATTACATAGTAATTAATTAAATAATTTAAACTATAATTTAGTAATAATTAAAGTAATTAAAATTAAATAAATGAAATTACTTACCCTTTTTAACCTAAGTAAGTCATTAATTAAACTTCTTAATTAATAAATGGTTAACTTACTTAATCAATATTAATTAATACTAATTATTTAACCCGATTAATTAATTAACTAATAATTATTCTTAATTAACCAATTAATTTTAATTAATAATCCTTCTTAATTAAGTTAAGAATAACTTAAGTATCGCTAACTTATTTTGAAAAGGATTTCCAAAACATTTTTAAAAGAAAACTTAGAACTTGAAAATTTAAAAAATCCGAACTACATCCATAGCGACTATCGCTGTAGGTGCAATGAACTGGAATTCAATTCTAAGTTATTATCCCAAAACTCGAACTTTTCACTCTTATTTACTAAAGGAAGAAATTTTAAAACTTTAGTAAAGTTTGAAAATAAATTTAAGAAAAACAAATCAAATCTTTACTAAAACAACAAGTAAATGATTTGATTTGTAATCGGATCTCAATTCCACTTCACTTTCAAGATACTACCATCTATATTCACACAATCGCATATCCAAATTCATGCAGACAACAACCCTATTCAATAACATAATCAAATCCCAGCCTATACGATCATCATTTAAACATATCCATTTGAGTGCTAATGTTAACTCATACATTAGCACTAATCAACATATTTCAAACATACCAAAATCCAATCATATGTGACATACGTATAGCTTTAAAATCAACATAACATATAAGATAAAGTCCTTTCCACATAAATTAGGAATTTGCTCATCTTAAAGTTCGACAAAATTCCACTCAAACCCTAGGAACCGAGCTCGAAAATGTGTCACTTTCCTATGGATTTTTGGACCCCTTACTCTTGGATTTTTTAAAAGTGATCAACGGGAAAATTTTAGAATATTATTTTCTCTATCATTTAAAAAATATTTACTCAAAAAGGTTAAATTTTGAGGAATTTATGGCCAAAATAGTGAAGGGTACTTTCGAACGTCAATATCTAGGTTCAAAAACACTCTTGCAAAAATGAATTTTTAGAACATCTAATCTCGAAAATAGAAAAAGTGGGAAACTAAAAAGTTGTAGCCACTAGAAATATATATGCTTTGAAAAAAATAAAATCTTAATTTAGTGAAGTATGGAGGTTGTTATGGCCGAATGTAACTGGGTAAAATGGAGGAATTTAAATGGAAAAGAAAGAATCTATAAACAAGTTTTTAAAACATTTAAAAGTTAACCATTGAAATCTTCAAACATGAAAAGTTATTTCGGCGGTCATTAAAGTTTGTTAAAAGCTTTAGAGAAAAAGAGACTTAGGAAACAAGGGGAAATGTAATGAAAATGGAAGAAAGAAATAAGAGAAATGTTTTTATATATATACACATGATAATTTATTATAATCTTATCTAGTCACATCACTCCTTTTATAAATATATATTTATATATAATTATTATTTGTTGTCACATCAGTCTCTTTGTAAATATATATATATATATAATTATTGTGTATTATCACATCAGTCTCTTTATAAATACATATTTATAAAATTATTATGTGTTGTCGTATCACTCTCTTTATAAATATATATTTATATAGTTATTATGTGTCGTCACATCGGTCTCTTTATAAATATATATGTATATACACACACATATATATATATATAATTATGTCAAGTCACATCAATCTCTTTATAAATATATATATAATATTATGTCTAGTCACATCAATCTCTTTGTAAATATATATATAATTATAATTATTATGCCTTGTCACATCAGTCTCTTTATATATATATAATTATTGTGTGTTGTCACATCGCTTGTTAAATTAAAATTAATTATGAGATAATATTCTTAAGTATATTATTATCTAGTTAATTAACTCATATATATATAGTGCATAAAGACGAACAACGTTTCCGACAACTTTCTGGTGTCGAAAAGTTGAAATTCCGGAAAACGTTCTTCGGTCACATTTTCTATTTTTCAACGAACTATTTAATTTGACAAACAAATTTTAAAAAATGACTTTACCATTATTATTAATTGATTAAAACGAGTTTATTTACCAATAAAAATTCATTTATCGACTACATAAAATATAAAATTGCCTAGTTTAAGTGACCAAAACCTTGGGTCGTTACAGTAGCTGTGTAGAGGACGAGCTGGATGGAGCATTCTCGCATTATATAATGATAATTATGCTTATTACTCTCTGCAATACCATGGAGCCTAGACAATGTCTGCTTTACTATTATGAGATAGCTTATTTGAGTTTATTTCTGTTTTGTATGAAGTATATTCATATACTACATAACTCTATGGATCTATGCTCTGATACGTGGTTCACTTAGTTATTACTATCTCCCATGTTTTATATTTGTAAAGACTATTATATTTTACTTGTTGTGTTGTGGGATATAAAACATGTTCTATGATTATATATATTCTTTTCAACCCTTGATAATCGTGCTACATTGACCGGGCATTAGAACGGTGCATTATTTAGTTATTTCGAGTGTCGGCTGTGTAAATCAGTCGTCACACCTATGTTATCTTTATATTGAGTGAGTTAGTGATATGCTCTTAGGTCAATAATGTAATTTGTTACACATATTTAACTTTGTAATCAATCTTGTTCGTAATAAAGGTATTTATTTTCTTAAATATACTTTGTTATATTGTGATATAATTAATTAATTAATGTATAGTGTAAAATTAAGAAAATCGTTAAATAGAATGTTATGTGATTATTATTCCAAGAAATTGCAGTCATGAATAATTAATAACAATATAAAATAGCATTCTGTTTTAAATATTCCTAGTCAATATGTTAGAAGTAAGGTTGTCGATAAATCTATTGAGTCCCTAATATGTAATGCACTCCAAACGTTGTGCAATTTATTACTCATCGTTGTTGGACGTGCCAATGTGTTACATACTTATAGTTATTGGATAACAATAGAATGACACATCTAAGAGTTTCCTATTGGTTGATAACAATTAGGTCAAACATGGAATCTCAATACGACTATCTTACACAGTTCCATCGACTTAAGTGTACCGTGGAACTTCAATATGGATACTCCACTTTGATTATAGTTGAACCATGGCATGGAATCCATCGAATGACTATAGTTACTTTATGTCGAAGCATTGAAAGTGAAGCCCCACTAAATAAAGAATTCATCTCCTTGGTTGTATGAGATTAGTACCATAATCAACTTTAGTCAACTCAGAGTCAAAGTAACTAGCCAGAGTAAAACAGTTGATATTAAATGTTGTAATTGAACCAAGGCTTTGTTTATGGACCAATCAAGTTGAATGTGGATAATGCTGGAGTCTTTACCAATACCAGACTCCATATGTACTAAAGTGATATATTGTTGGGGAAGAGAACATGTGTCAATTATTATCACTATTGGTACTGCTTAAGGTGATAGTAAAATATGATTTTACCAAAAATATCCGTAAGTGATGAATTTAATTGAACTGTCACACCATTAGCAATGGCGACGTGTGAAAGTTAAAATCTGAATTGTTTAATATTAATTGTTGACTGGATTCACACCTCTAAGTCTTACAACTATATTTGTGAATTCTTTGAAAAACCATATGGATTAATTAGTTTATAAAGTGTTATGACTTAATTAAATTAATTAATACATAAGAAATATTAGTTATTGATGTATTTGTTGTCGGGTCATTTATTAGTAAGAGAGATAGCTACTAGAAAAGTTTCGGATGCTATTATTAATTATTTGGATGTGTATATAGAAGCTATTATACGTATATTTTATATACGATCTTGATATATATTTAAATACACTTTAAATATATTTAATTACGTAAATAGGCATTAAGATTTTTTAGTCCACAAAGGACATAAGCATGGCCGGCCTTATAAATGGCAAGGAATTGTCTAAATATTTGATATAGGTTTAAACTGAGAATTAAATGGGAATGTCTTATGGAGAGAATGGGAAAGGTTTTCATTCTCTCCATAAAAACAAATCTTCCTCATTAATTCATTTTGAAAACCCTCCTTATTCTTTCTCATTCATGGTCGCCATCTTCGTCTCTCTTTCTCACATAAGAAAAAAATTCACCCAAAACAATATAAATTGAAAATAAAATCAAGGTGGTTCATTTGATCGTTGCAATATCAAATTGTGATTCAAGCAATCTAGCAGTCAATTCTCAAATCGATGTGTCATGAAGGGTTGGGCCATAGTAGATGCAATTCTTATTTTATAGTATATGTTCATATATGCTCACACATGATCCATGTTGCTGTATGTAATATATTTTATTACCGTTGATTCGATTTAAAATTGTTGTTACTGTTGTTTTATAAATGAAATTCAAAATGAAATTATTGTTAATGTCATTGATTTTTTTGTTGATTTATGTTAATCATGTTACTAATGTTATAAAAATTATATTTCAATTAATGTCGAATACTTAGTGTGGGTATATATCTATATAATATTAATTATTCATTCACCCAATGATTTAAAAGTGCAAATTATGCACATAAAAAATTGTTTATGTATATATATTTAAAAATAATAATTATTTTGGCACACTTTAATATATATGTATGTATAATTTTTAGTGTAAAATTAGATTTAATATAATATATATAGTTTACTAAATTTTAATTACCTTATATATTTATAAACAATCCTTTATTTTGTCTATGATTTAGATATGTAAATTATATATTTATGGATGATTTGATATACATACACATATGGAATATATAAAAATAAGATCTATTACACACCTAAATGGGATTTAAGCTTATTTGATTTAGCATTAAAAGTAAATTAATGAGAGTTATCTCTTTTAATAACCCATTTATATACTTTACATAAAGTTAATTTTATGATAACATGGCAACGCATATATACATGTTTCATGCATACATTCATACATACTTGCATATGTGTGTGTGTGTGTGTGTCTAAACTATATATACATAGTTCTATTATTATGTGTATGCAAACAATTACATATATTATAGTATATTCAAACATATATATATATAGGCATCTATATTCATGATATATGTAAAGACCCAGAATTTCGGTTTTAAATTTTAAATATTTAATTGATTTTAAATATAGTAAAGTAAATTTTATAAATTAAATAATTTATATTTCAAGTATAGCAATTTATTTGGTAAATAAATTGTTGTATTTAATATTCGAAATTATTTAAATAATTGAATCTTGAATTTAATATGGAAGAAAACGATTTAGAAGTTGATTTAAATTCTATTTGAATAAGAAGGAAGATAGTAAAAAATTTAATTTTTAATTAAAAGTGATTAAACTGATTTTAGAAATAACTCATTTTAATTAACATATAAAAATAGGCTTTTGAAGCACTGTCTGAGGTTTCGATGAAACCAATTTCATGGGATCCATAACAGTGAACTATAGTATGCTGTAGAATTTCATGGAGATTTGATGTATTGTTTGGTTGCAACTGGAAACGCATAGAAATTAACTAAAGGAATTTAAATTAATATAATTTGATTTTGAAAAGTTAACTACTGGATATGATGGAATTGGCTTCCATATATATTTCATTGTGCTCGGAGTAGAGGCATAACATATAGAACGCTAGGCGGCACGCTTCGCTTAGAGTTAGAAATTTTAAAGCATGAATAGTACCGCAAAAGTTTTCTATATAAGGCCATCAACTTCATTTGCTAAAATCCTAACCTAAAATGCTACAGCAACCTTTAAACCAAATCAACGGCCATCATTGCACGGCGAGCTAGGAACGAAATTAGTTGAAACGTTCAACATGAAAGTTGGAGAGCTCAACTCCAAGAGTTCATTCTTACCAACCGATCGTCAAATCGTCAACGATGGCAGCGGCTAGGAGGCCGCATTTAATTTTTTTGGGTACGCATATGCAACGGCAGCACATGGTGAGGCGGAGGAGCAGCGACACATAGCGCGAGCGCTGGTGGCAGCAGTCAGCCTTGGTTCGCGATCATCGTATGAAATAAACCAAAAAAAGAAAAACGATGCCCGGTGATCGAGTGCATGAGGAAGGAGGGAGAATGTGAATTTAGATTTAAAATTTTTGTTAATGAAAGTTAATTTTTAATTTAATTATTTCAAATGTTAATTAATTCATAACTTGTTTAGACAAGGTCAATTTTGAGCGCGACAAGTTACATTGCGATCGTATTAGCGAGTATACGTTATGGAGTTTGATTGGATGGATTCAGAGCTAGTAGGAATTTTCAGTTAAATTGAACGACCGTTCAATTTTAATTCAAACCGGGGTACTTTGGCGATTTTTGGAATTTCGGTAAGTAAACTCATCTCTCTGGCCTCCATATATTTTTATATAAGTGGGAATAATTTTATTTATGTTGTTTATTACTTGTTTGGATGATTTACTATATTTATTAGTTGGTTTGGGTGTATTTCCGCTTATTGGAGTAGATGATACCCTACTATGTTCCCATGTAAGAGCGGTTGACCCTTTGTATACGATCCCGCCTCGAAGCGGTTGATTTATATTTCATGATTATATTTTGTATGTGATGTAGGGGATAGGTTGGAGGGATCCAATAGGATTCTTCACCACTGTTAATTTACTTTTTATACATATGCTGATATATGATGTGTTGGATGCCATATTATTGTTTGTGATATGATTTGACTTATTTAGTGTTTTAGTAGCACTAGGCCTTATTTTTGGTATTTTGAAATACTAAAATGATGATTTTGATTTAAAAAGTATTTCAAAGTAATTTTGAAAGAATAAATATGTTTTAATAATTTTGAATTATTAAAAGAAAGGAATTTATTTTAAATAAATAAAAGCATGATTTTTTTGGTATTTTCAATTTACTATTTTAAAAAGAGTGTTAAATAGAGATTATAAAAAAATTTACATAGAGGATTTATAAAAGTATATTTTATAAATAAAAGAATGGATTTTAAATGTTATTTTAAGAAATATTAAATGGATTTAAATCAATATTTTGTAAATGGATTTTCTAAATAAATTAGATTATCCAAGAAAAGGGATTTACAAATGGATTTTATAAATAAATGAGATTTCGAAAAGAATGGATTTATAAATAGAAGTTTTCAAATAAAGCAAAGTTATGGAAATAGAATTTTTATAAAATAGAAGTGGAATTTATAAAACGTAGTTTATAAATATAGAAATGATTTATATTGAAATTTAGGTATGGAGTTAATCATTTTAAAAGTAGTTTATCTTTTAAAAGGAATGTCTGAATGTAATATTTTGATGGAGTTAATGGTTTTAAAAGTAATTTATCTTTTGAAAGTAATGTTTTGGAAAATAAGTATTCCAAATGGAGTTTAAATTTTTGAAACTGATCTAAAATGTGGTAAGTATCAAAAACATAGAACCTTTATTGTTGTAACAGACGTTTTCGGGGAAGTAATGAAGGCATGGACGATAACACTATTGTTATAGTAAATGATTTCAAAAGGAAATGTTTTATATAGTACATGGGTATATATATATAATCGATATATATATATATATATATATATATATATATATAATTAATCGAATCCCTATACTAGTGTTTTGGGTTGTAGTAACGATGCTTAACACAACATTCGTTTTGACCCAAATAAAGTGTGTTTTGAAGAATACTTTCCTTAATACTTATATATATACTTGTTTCTGTTTTAGGTATATGGGAATGTTTTCCATTTTCGAATAATTTGAAATGTTTGAGTGAATATATCTTTCTTAAAAGATAGTTTGAAGTAAATATTTGAAAATTGATTTAGCTAATAAAAGATTAATTAAATAGGCCTAGTGATTGCTCATGTGCTAGATTTTATTCTTGCTTTGATAGTTAAATAACCGACTATCAAATTTGGCCTATTTATCATTGTTGATCCGAAAAGACCGAGATCAGATTTATCCGAAAACCAATTCAAACCAACGTATATGCATTTGAATGTATAGGTGTTGGAAGACATTGATATTTGGGATTTTTGTAATGAAGGACTACTTTTAAACATTTGGGGATAAACTCTCAATATGCATATAGTACTGGTGGTTCTCCTCGTTAAGAAATATCCAACGCAAGGACTAATCACTACTATCCTATGGGCAATTTTAAAAACCGGATGTCATAAGAGAAGTGCCTTCAGATTGTCCTGTTCGTGGACAACTTTTATGGACGAATGTGTGAAATTTCATTTTAAAATCACATTGATTGATCTTTATAAATGTATCGTCTGCTTGGTCGCGGAGAAGGCAACTTCTCTTAGCTTAACACCATTTCCTGATACGCATGAGCTCAGGAGTTATACGTTTTTGGAAATCAGTTGTGTGATTATGGAATGACAATGTGGCATCTAAAGAGGAAAAATGATGTGCTATGTGAAAGGTAATCGTTACTTCATACCTCACACCTAAAAATGACCGAAACAGGGTAGATGTAGCAAGGCTATGTGATTCGCTACCATTAAGATATGATCATCCCCTTCTAGATATATTTATCCTGCTACGATATTCGGGTTTTAAATTATTATGGTGTATGCGAAGAGGGCCCTCAGATAGGTCGGTAACAAACGGGGTGATGACATATTCGGTTCTATCTAGTTAGAGGTAGGTCGGTCTTGTATTGGTAGAGGACCATCAGTTGAGCCTTGGTACATTCCTCTGGAGATGTACTATCGTAGGGTAATCCTTTCACCTGGTCATGGGTATGAAAATCCATTCTCCACTACATGCCAACCATTTTGTTTGTAGATACCTCTTTATGGCCAGTATATTGGAATTTAACTAATGTAATAATTTCGGCTATGATTAATATTATTCGTGTACTATACACTAGTATAATATAATAGAATTTGATAAGAAATGTTTTGGTTATCGTGAGGTAAAAACCAGTCCATATTTATGTGCAGCGTGGACTTACGAGACAACTTTGATTTGAAAGGTTTTTATAATTTTAAAATTCAGTTGAGATGTGTTTTCTCACGTTGGTTTACCAGATTGATCCGGACGTTCTTCCCTTTTAATGCTCGGGTCAGACCAAGCATATTTACATATTTAGATTTGGATGCTTTGGAGCTTCAGCGGATGAGCTGGAGGTCTTTCGGTCGTATTCTCGTATATGTTTATTTTTCTACTACATAGTTGTTTAAAATATCAACATTTGTAAGGACAGGTTATTATAACTGTTCAGGCCGATTATTGTGATTTGATTGTTGTGCTCTGATTAATGTATGTATATTGTAGTTCTCTTTTGTAAAGTTTATTGATATTATATTATATGTTGTTCCGCTGCGTTCGTGAGATTCTTTAATTATTTTAGTTTCATTTTCTCTTCTTCTTACTCTTTTTATTTCTCAAGACTATTCATATTTCCGTTCAATTTGGGTTGGACATGTATGGTTTATGTCAGCCTAAATCGTGGTGATTTGTGGGTCGTCACAAATGGTATCGGAGCTTAGGTTAGGTGCCTGAGTAAAATTGGCAAAGGTTAAAATTAACCTATGAATTTTAAAATGAAACTACCTTAATTTGGTAAAAAAGTATGGATAGGATAAGGCACTGTACCTTCAACCAATGCTATGGGTGATGTTTGTTTTTATGTGTACTTAATTATTTGGTTTCGTTATATTTTTCCGTCCTTGAAATTTCAGGGATGAAATTCTTTTAAGGGGGACTGCCCTTAATTTTATCACTTGGAAAATAGGAATGTTTAATTTTAAAAATATTCAATATAGGTTTATTTGCAAAAAATAATGATGTTTTATGTGATAAATAAGGATAGTAAACTTATTTTTAGAATTGGTTTACAAAATATAAAGATTTTGGATTTTTGTCGTAAAATTAACAAAAATCAATTTTCAATAAAATTTAATATACATTCAAATAATCGTTGTAAATGGTAAATAACTCTTTTAATGGTTACATAATGATATGATAATAACAAAAATTTGATTTATAATGAATTTATAAACATATATACTTGATTTATAATGATTGAAAATTTTTGTCGTATTTTGGCAGATCGACGTCGTATTTTTATAACTGGATTTTAGTAATATTAAATATAGTTTTATAACTCAAATTAACTTATTTTAGTTATCTAAAGATGATAAGAAGCTTAATTTTAAGTTTTTTTTACATATATAAATAGTTTAACAAAAACATCAAAATGTGACCTAAAACATTTTGTCGAAAATTAATGTTATGTTCATCAAAAGTTGTTGCAACGTTGTTGCACCAATATTTATGTATACATGTACACAGTTTTAAATATGGAAAGAAGTAATGATGTTACTTAACAATATTATTTTTCCAAACCAAGATTAGAAAATTCTAGAAATTCATTAACAAAAAGTATGCACAAAAGGACAAAACATATCAAATCAAATGTTACAAAATCTTACTTTATTTTTCTTAATGCTTAAGTGATTAAGACATAAAATTGTGAAGTAAAAGATAATTTTAAGTTTTAAATGAAGTTTACTTTAAGTTGAAGTAAGGGTATTTTGGTCATGTCACACAATAATATTTTACACCAAACTTTTTCAATAAATACCTATCTTCTTCTTCATTTTTATACACAATTTCCTTTTTTATTCTTCTTCCTTAAACTTTCTCCATGTTCTTCCTTAGAGCTTTAATGGCTTCGATGCTAGCTTAAAATAATTTAAAGTAATAACGAAGTTCCATTGGGAAATCGGAAGTTAATAGTCCACTTAAATTCAAAATCAAGATAGTGGAGCTATAGCGGATTTCAAGAAGTTTTAGAAAGTAGTAGCGAAGCTATAGCCAAATATGTTGTAACAAAGTTAGATCGAAAAGCAAATTTTTGTGAGAAAACTCTACCTCTTCTCTACTCTTAATTTCTATGATGCTATGACAAGCTTTTGTAATTGTTGTGTGCTTAATATTATATATAGATGGTTAATTAAGTATTTTAAAGTTAGAAGTTAGACACTTAATGGGGTGTGCGGAAATGACTACACGTGTTTCGTTTGTGAGATACAAGGAGAAATGAGCGAGAGACGGAACATGTCGAAGGGAAAGCCCGGAAGCTCCAAAATGAATATCAAACCTTTTAACCAAAGATAAAATAAAAATTGTTATAAATATTTGATAGAACGAAGCATTGATTATCATTTATTATTGTGTTTATTTCATTGATTGATTGTTTGAATTACGCTCAATTGGTTTATAAGCAGTTTACCTTTTTATATGCATGGGATGGGTATATGATAAATTGAGAATGATTAAATACGAACACCTTGTGATTAAAATTTCATAGCTTGACTATAAGGTGTTCGATAAAAATATTGCTTAAGCAGGAATTATAGTAAAAGATGTTTATTATGATTTTGGAAATAAAAGTTATTTTATATTTTGAATTGAAATGATTTCTTTTAAAAAGTAATATAAGTATTTTAAGAACAAATATTATTGAAGAGATTATAAAATGGTTTACAAAAATGTATTATAAACAAAGAGAATTTCGAGGATTAAAAACCCAGTGTTTGAAAATGATTTCAAAAGGTTTTGGGAAAGTCAACAGAATGATTCGAAAGTATCTGTGAATATTAGTGAAAATGATTTACCATTTTCGGATATAAAATGATTTTTAATATTACTGATGATTTGGATAACCCATAATTAAAAAGTGTGAATCCCGGAATTTCAAACAATTTAAAATGTGATAATCCCATTTTATTAATTAATTAAAATTGAAAAAAT
Organism: Allium cepa; assembly: GCA_030765085.1. Lineage (NCBI taxonomy): Eukaryota > Viridiplantae > Streptophyta > Magnoliopsida > Asparagales > Amaryllidaceae > Allium > Allium cepa. The sequence continues at coordinate 1,052,870,794 of CM060929.1, read as the reverse complement.
TATTATTTTCAAACAAAAATAAAAATATGTTTTTTATATGTATAGACATAAATAGATTTTAAATAGAATAATTATTTACAAATTTAATTTGTGTTTGTATAAATATATATATATATGAGTTGATTTTAAATTAGATTTGAGTTTGAATTCAAATTTGAATTTGGATTTAATTTTGAAATTTAAAAGATGTATATCTTAAATATATTTTGGAAATAAATATATTATATATGATTTTATTTAGAATATAATTGGTTTTATTTTATTTTCTTTAAAGAGATTTTATTTATATAAATTAAGAAATGTACTTATTAATTATGAAATTTAAATATAAAAGCTTTTAAATCATTTTAAAATTTATTAAACATGCATTATTACAAGTGTTAGATTATTAATCTTTTTATTAACATATGTAAGGAGATAAATATTGATAAATGACAAATGTTAGTTGAATTAACAAGTATCATCTTTCTATTTTCATTTTCTTTAAATTTTTAATAAAATCACAATTTAATCTATATAAACATCTATCTTCTTTCTTCACTTCTTTTTACTATCTTCATTTCAAAAGCAAAGAAATAAAACTCAAACCTGAAAACAATTTACTCCAGATCAAACTAAAACCAGAAAACCCTCAATAAAAATAAAATAAAAAACAAAGGAAGTTCAAAAGCCTGTAAACATCCTATCTCAAACCTAAGGAATTAAAACAGCAAATCTACTATATTTCAACCTAATCATCAACAAACAAGCTTCAACCTATAATCAAAGCAACCTTCTTGGATTTAAAGCAACATCAATTCAGTTTTAAAAGCTTGATCATTTCAACATCAAGTATTTTCCAGTTTAAAAGCTATCAAAGCATCAGCATTTCAGTTTTCAGATCAAAGTAATTCAAGTTTCAAAGTTTCAGACTGTTTAAACTCTCTGTACATCTATACTGGTGAGTAAACTAAAACATAAAGCACATTTAAATTTGATGCATGTGACAAATGTTTGAAGTGAAATTGTGATGTATGTTTGAAATTATGTATGCATGTTTGTTTTAAATCTGAATACATGTATATATGAATGTTGAAACCTGTGTGCATGTGTGATTTATCTGTGTGTATCTCTATTCATGTTACGGAGTTTAAATTTGATAAAAATTCCAAAATCTCTTCTTCTGTTCTTTGTTAGGTTCTAGTTTTCAAACAATTTAAGTTTGTTTAAACGAAAACTAAATTTAAAAATATATAAATATGTTTGGTATATATATTATCCAGAAATCAAGAATTCCAGTAAAAATTTTCAAAACATGTTAAATTCAAGTATCATAACCCTTTTATTTATTTAGATAATATCAATCACCATCTAAAATCATGATTTTTAAAAGAGAAATCAAAATTTTTAGATTTGTTTTGAGTGAGCATTTAGGGTTTGATCGGGAAGTAAGTTTTGAGCAATTGCGGATGATCGAAGTGATGTGGAGGATCGGGATCACTTCTGGAGGTGCGTGGAGGTAGACGAGCTTGGGAAAAATGGTGGCTGGTCTTATTAACCACCGTGGCATTGGCAATCGATCATCGTAGGGTTTAAAACTCTAAATGGAACGAGGTCGGGTCTTGGCTTACTACAATGTCTTTAGTGAATCGAGTGGCATCGGACCTGGGACATTGGTTGTGTGGATGTTTGTCCAAGCTGAGGACGGTGTTGCGCAATATCTGGTGGTCGGAAACGTGGTTTGGAGAGGGTTTTGGCGATGGGTTTTGGTTCTGGTTTCGATTGAGTACCTCGTTTTCGATTTCGGGCTTGTGACGAAGTTTTGGTGGTCGGGATCAGTTATAGGGGTGATCGTCATTTTTTCGGAGCGTCGGCGGTGGTCGGAGTCACCTCGGTCACAGGTGCATGTGCACGGCAGGGTTGGTTGTGTCAGTTTTTTGGCTGCGGTTTGACTCGAAGGGAATTCGGGGGGAAAAGGTAGGGTGGCTCGGGTTTATTTTCGGGTTGGTATGAGTGATTTTCGTGCATATGTTCTAGTTTAAAATTTAATCCAAGTTTTTTAAAATAAATAAAGGGAAGAGAAAAGGAAGTGCTCGGGGTATGTCTCAGGTTGGATTCGAGTTAGACCCGAAGCAGGTTTAAAACAGTTTTAAAAACTTTTTTTAAAGCAAGGTTTTGAAAATTTACAATAAATTTAGTTTAAACTTTGCCTATATAAATTTCTTTATATATATATATAATAAATTTCTTTAACCTTTGATTTAAGAAGTTATAAAAAAATTTAACTTGAATTTGTTAAGTTAATTTTTAAGTTATTTTAAAACTTAAAATAAATGATTTAATTAAGTAAGTTAATTAAAAGATAAATGTTTTAAAGTATGTTAATGATAGTTAAGTAATTTATAAAGATAATTTTTTATCTTAAGATTAACTATGGTTTTAATGATTTGAGATTATATAAGTTAATAAAGTAATTTAAGTAAAATTAATTATTTTAATTAATTAATGACAAGGATTAATAAATTTATAATTAAGGGTTATAAGTTAATTAATTAGAGGTTAATTAATTTATAATTTACGGTTTAATTAATTAATTAGAGTATTAAATTGATAATTAAGAATTAATTAAGTAATTAAGGTTGATTAATTTATAATTAAAGATTAATTAATTAAGTAACTAGAGATTAATTTATTAAGTGATTAGAGATTAATTATTAAGTAATTAGAAGATTATTAACTGGTAATTAAGAAGTACATAATTTGTAATTAAGTTTTATTAATTAATAGTTAGGGTTTATTAATTAATAATTAAAGGATAATTAATCTGTAATTAAAGATGAATTAGCTCATTAATCAACTGGTAATTAAGGATTAATTAATTTCTTATTAAGGAATATTAATTAATAATTAAGGTTTATTGCTTAATAGTTAAAGGATAATAAATCTGTAATTAAAGATTAATTAATTGGTTTATAAGGAAATTAAGGAGTGATTAATTAATTAAATGATTGTAATTAATCAAGGATTGAATAAGCAGGGTTAGGTGATTAATTCTTAAGTAATTAATTTAATTTAAGTTAATTAAATTAATTATAGTATGGGTTAGTAAATCTTGCTTGTGGATGATTGTTGTGAAGAATGTCTGGGTTGATTAATATTTATTGAATGATAAATTCTATGATGTGATATTGGACACGACTGCGATAAATATGTGATATTTGTCTATGATGAATGCTATGTGAATTCAAAGAATTGAATTGAAATAAATTGTTTAAACTTTAAACAACTTGGCCTTTAAGAAACGTTTGGATTTCGATGAGACCGGGATCGGATATCAAATTTGATTATCCGAAAACCACATCGATCCAAGTTGAACGATAGGTCGTGAAATCTCAAAGTGAAGATCGAGACGGAGATTCAGAGTGCAAGGGTTATTGTCGTTAACTTTGAGGGTGATTCCAAAATGAGTGTAACGAGATAATGCCTTTGGTTTCGTTCGAACCCGAAACGAACTTGTATGAATGAATGCTATTAGACCATCGTCAATGGAGGACGATGAGCATTCCAAGATGTGTTCTTTAAAAGTAATCGTAGCCTCAAGCCTCATCAACCGGGAATGGCTAAAACAGGGGAGGTGCGACAAGTCTAAGTGGGTAGTACCCAAGTAGGGTAACATTTCCCTTGTCTAGAGTCCTTTTATTCGGCTGTGTGGGCGGTTGCTAGCTACAACCGTAGGGTTGTCTTATTCGAACTCTCCAGTAAGGGGTCGCCCTGGCTTTGTGTTGCAGGGGATTGGGAGGGATCCTCGATATGGTGATCTAGGCCACGTACTATGATGGGCGGTACCCCAGCAGCCCTGCCATTGTATGGAAATCCAATTTCCAATAAGTGATCTCAGACTTGATTGTATAACCCACTTTGTGGCTAGTATGCTGGAATTTAATAATGTAATAATTTTAGCTATGTAAATATTTATTTGAAAACCCTAGACCCTATTATAATATAACCAGATTTCCTATCAAATGTTTTGGTTATTGTAAGGGAAAAACTTGTCTGTATTTATTTACGGAGAGTCTTACGAGATACCTTTTATTTTCAAAGGGTTTTTAAAGTTAAACAGCTTAACCGTTTACTCACACCATACCCATGTCTGACCCAGAGTTTATTTCTATTTTCCTTAAACTCTTGGGAACTCAAATTTTTATGAGTAGCCAAGTGACCAGGTTTGGCTTGACGAATTTTCGATATCTTGGAGCAGGAGCTTGGCGTAGCTATATATATCTATATCCACTGTGTTGAAAACCCTTTTGACTATTGTATTTTGGAATGTAATGGATAGACAAATCTTTATAATTGTCTAATGTGATGATGTTATTGTAATCTGTGTAACTCTGATGTAAAGACTATGTAATAGTTATGTGATATATTATATTATGTTCCGTTTCCGCTGTGAGATTCTGATATTGTTTAGTTCTTTCTTCTATCTATTCTATTTCTACCTATTTCTTTCTTATTGATGATGCGTCTTTCTGTGGAATGAAAGGCGGATCGTCACAAAAAGTAGGCATATATTTTTGATACAGTCCATTCTTAGAATAGAGGGATGTACCTATTTATCGACTGTATGAAGGTCGGGACCTAGTTGCCTTGTTATTGGGAGAAACCTCCCGATCTGGTTGCATATATTTTTGATATGCTTTTATAATAGTATTTTAGCATTCTAAATGAATATTTCAAACTGATTTGTTTTAAGATCCCAAGTAAAGTATAGTTTGATATATCATTATTTTAAATATTTTGATATTAAAACTGAGAGTTTGGTCCGAAGAGAATATTTTCGAAAAGAAGTATATTTGAAAATAATAAAGTTAATTTGATTTTGAAAATCTAAATTTGAAGATTAAGCCTAAGTAGGTAATTTTGGGAATTGCATATTATTCGTTGCATCGTGACTCCATTAGTCCTATTTGCGGTAGGAGAACTACGTTGGCTTGATCCTATATCAAATTGGGTACCCAGATAGATATGGATACATAGGCAGTCACAAGTGATAGTGATGCAGCCCCAATAATAATATATATATTTACTATTTATCATGTGTTGATATCTCTTTTCTGCATACTTTTTTATTCTACATTTGACATGTTTATTGAATTTGTAGAATTGACTATTGTTGTCTCTCTCATTATAGTTGCGCAGCGTTAGATATTTATATCTATATTTTGTAGATATTAAAGCACACCTAGTAGATTAAATTGATTACTCTAATAACTTATATAACTGAAATTGTGTCCTATACATTAAATAGTGTTGAATTTTAATCAAATATTTTATGTTAAAATGGCATTTTTCATTTGAAGTTTTAGAATGGATGGATTTTTCGACAATTTTGACTGGTCCGAAAATCCGGGCCGTTACCGGTGGTATCAGAGCATATTATCGATAGGGACTTCTAAATACTTAACTAAGGCAAACTGACACGACATTGCTTTAAAAGTGGGTAAATGAAATAATTTTACCTAAATTATGTTTTATATATATAAAGGAATAATTTTTCAGAAATTATTGTAGTTGTATATGGTGTGTTTGGTTGCTAGTAAATGATAATATTTGATTATTATCATTTGTTGTTTGTGTTTTAATAAAGCTGTTATTATTATAAATGGAAAAAAAGATAAATAGTAAAAAATGGTGTTATACAACCAAAGTGAAATTATATATAAGTATAAATTTATAAATGTGATTATAAATAAAAAAAATGTAATATAAAAGAAACAAAAAGTACTAAACTCACTTTAGTCGCTAGAAAATAATTCGGGCGATGGCTGCAGCATCATCAATATTTATTTTTGAGTTTCAAGGTGATGAATTGCTACCTTAATAATTTACTATTGAATTTTTGTTTTGATAAAAAAAGTTTTGATTGTAAAATTCCAAGTATGATTTGATAAATGTAAGGAAAAATGTTTTTGATCTTATAATTTGAAAAGGGTATAGATAAGAAGAGAAAATTTCAAATTAAGATATGAAATTAAAATTTAACTTAAGTAAAGTTAAATATATTAAGTTAGTGAAATGATGTTTAACTTAAGAAAGGTTAAATGAAAGTGAATTGGATTTGAAATGAATATACACTTAAGTCATAAAGTGATTATATAACCTTGAATTGTAAATATACCATGTGAATAAAACTTAAATAATAAAAAGTTCATGAAATTTTAAGTAAATAAGTTTGTATAACTTATAGATTTGAGGAATATTAAGCTAAAACAAAAAAAATTTATTGAATGTGAATGCTAAGAAATGAAAATCTGAATTTGATTTTGAAATGAAATTTAACTCAAGTAAAGTGGGATGAAATGAGTTAAATGAAATAGAATTTGATTTGAAATGAAAATGAACGTAAGTTATAAAATGAAATTCAACTTATGTGGTAAAATGAATTGAATATGGTTTAGAATGTTGTTCGATAGAATTGAATATGAACTTAAGTTTTGAAGTGAAAATAAACATAAGAAATGTTCTAAAATAATGTTTAAAATAAACTTAAGTAATTTTATGGAATGGTTGTTAAGTGTTGTTAGTATTAAAAAAGATATACTAAGTAAATTGAACATGGAATGAAATTTTGTTAAACATAAATTGAACTTAAAGTGAATATTAATAAGTGAATGTTAATGAATTGAATGTAAGTGAAATTAATATGAAAAATGAAAGTAAATGAATGAATGTCAATAAAGCAATATGAATAATGATTTTGAATAAACGAATGTAAATAAAAGAATCGGGAAAAAGGAATAGGATATAATAAGAAACCAATTAAAATAAATATGTAAATTGTACGTGTATTATTTATTCGCATAACTATTTGATTCAGATTCAAATATACGATTTCGAGGTGATTTACACTGATCTGGATTAGGATTTTTTGCTCGATTCTTGACGGCGAACATTGGATTTGGATTTTTGATTGATTCTGATATTCTCTATCATAGTATATGATTATGCAAAGATAATGACGGTTTCTATTCAAGGAATGAAATCTTAGTTCGCATTAGAGTGGTCATGTGAACGATACTTGTTCGGAAGTGAAATTGTGTGATCGAGCGAACGATCGGGTATGGTTTTTCATACGGATGATATATGTACATCGTATGCGCTTTAATAAATTAAATGTTGACATTGGAAGATGTAAATTGATATTTTTATGAATTAATTGGATGAATATTCATTGTTTGATGGTTTCTCTTGTTACCTTTGCGACATTTGCATAAAGTTATTGTATAATCTATGTTATATATTGATATTACTATACATATGTCTGTTTTCATTTGTTGTTGAGTGTTTAGTAGGTGCGGATGACTTATGCTTCGTATTTGGAGCTCACTTTCGCACTATATTGGTTGTATATGCTTGCTAATATAATAAAAGGTACATATATTTGAATACATATCGTATTTTTATACTTTTTCCTGTGGGATGCCTCATCCTCAAAGATGAGATGTGTATTTGTGATTATATATATTGTATATTTTTTCGATCGAACCGCACAAAGGAGACGTTGGTGAAATTTTCGGTAAATTTAAGGCGTTAGAAAACTTTTGAGAACTTGGGAATATTTTTTATAACTAGAAAAAATTGGATTTGGTTTTATAATTCAGAATGGTATTAGTTGGCTTTGGAAATTTAATTATGAATTTTAAGATTGAGAAAATGCGATAACAAATTTTCCACTAATTAGTTTTGAAAAATTAAAAGGTTTAAAAGAATTTGGTAACCCATTTCAACTAACTGGTTTTAAAAAGTTAATGGCTTTGTAATATTTTCCTTACCGTAGAAATTTCAGGAATGAGATTCTTTTAAGGGTTGTAACGACCTAGAATTTCATTCCTTTAAATTTGGAATATTAAATTGATTTTAAATATTGAAAAGTTAATTTTATATGTTAAATAACTTATATTTCAAATATAACTATTTGTTTGATAATTAAATTGTTAAATTTAATATTTGAAATTGTTTAAATAATTGAATCTTGAATTTAATATGAATGAAAAATGATTTCGAAATTGATTTAAGTTCTATTTGAATAAGAAGGAAGATAGTAAAAAATTTAAATTTGAATTAAAAATGATTAAACTGATTTTAGAAATAACTCGTTTTAATTAACATGTAAAAATAGCCTTTTGGGGCACCATTTGGGATTTCGAAGAAACCGGTTTCATAGGATCTGTAATAGTGAATTATAGTATGCTGTCAAATTTCGTGGCAATTGGACGTATCGTTTGGTCATGCAAACTAGAAACACGTAGAAATTAGTTAAAGAAATTTAAATTAATATAATTTGAATTTGAAAAGTTAACTTCTGTATATGATGTAATTGGCTTCCAATATATGTTCATTGTGTTCAAAACAAAGGTATAACATAAAAAACGCTAGGCGACACGCTTCGTTTGGAGTTCGAAGTTTTAAAGCGTGAATAGTGCTATGAAAAATTTCTGTTCAAGGCAATCAACTTCCTTTATTCGCTGAAATCCTAACCCTAAAAGCTTCAACCGCCATTAAACCAAATCAACGGCCATCGTTGCACGGCGATCTATGAGCGAAATTAGCCAAAATATTTAACATGAAAGTTGGGGAGCTCGACTCCATGAGTTATTCCATACCAACCGATCGTTGAATTGTCAACGATGGCAGCAGCTAAAGGGCCGCGTTCGATTTTTTTGGGTTTGCGTAGGCAACGACGGCGCGTGGCAAGGCGGAGGAGCAGCGGCAGGCAGCGGCGATGCATGGCGACGGCGCAGGTGGCAGTAGCGAGCGTTAGTTCGCAGTCATCATATGAAATAAAAAAAGCGACGTCGGGTGATCGAGCACGTGAGGAAGGAGGGAGAAGGTGAATTTAGATTTAAAATTTTAGTTAATGAAAGTTAATTTTTATTTAATTATTTCAACTGTTAATTAATTCATAACGTGTTCATACGAGGGTGATTTTGAGCACGACAAGTTACGTTATGATTATATCAGCAGGTACTATGCATGGATTCAGATTGGGTAGATTCGGAGCATGTAGGAATTTTGGGTTAAATTGAACGATCGTTTAATTTTAATTCAAACTGGAGCGCTTTGGCGATTTCTGGAATTTCTATGAGTAAATTGACCTCTGTGCCTTGCTTATATTTTTATATCACTGGGAATAATTTTATTTATGTTGTTTGTTCCTTGTTTGGATGATTACTATATTTATTAGTTGGTTTGGATATATTCCCGCCTATTGGAGCAGATAAGACCCTATTACGTTCCTATGTAAGAGCGGATGACTATTTGTATACGACCCCCCTCGAAGCGATTGATTTATATTTCATGATTAATTCTATAAGTGATGCAAATGGATAGGTTGGAGGGATTCAAAAGGATTCCTTGCCACTGTTGATTTACTTTTCATATATATATGCTGATATATGATGTGTTGGATGCTATATTATTGTTTGTGATATGATTTGATTTATTTAGTCTTTAGTAGCACTGGGCCTTATTTTTGGTATTTTGAAATACTAAAATGATGATTTTGATTTAAAAAGGATTTGAAGTAATTTTGAAAGTATAAATACGTTTTAATAATTTTTTCATTATTAAAAGAAAGGAATTTATTCTAAATAAATAAAAGTATGCTTTTTTTTTGTATTGATTTTTGTTTTTGGTATTTTCAATTTACTATTTGGTAAAGTGTTTTAAATAGAGATTCTTGAAAATTTTATATGAAGGATTATAAAAGTATAATTTATAAATAAATCATGGATTTTAAATGGTGTTTTTTGAAATATTAAATGGATTTGGAATCAACATTTTGTAAATGTATTTTCTAAATAAATTAGATTATCAAAGAAAAGGGGTTTATTAATGGATTCTATAAATAAATGAGATTTTGAAAAGAATGAATTTATAAATAAAGAGAAGTTATAAAAATAGAAGTTTTATAAAATAGAAGTGGAGTTTATAAAATGTAGTTTATAAATAATGAAATGATTTATATTGAAATTTAGGTATGGAGTTAAACATTTTGAAAGTAGTTTATTTTTTAAAAGGAATGTCTGAAAGTAATATTTTGATGGAGTTAATGGTTTTAAAAGTAATCTATCTTTTAAAAGTAATATTTTGCAAAAATAATCCCTAATAGAATTTAAATTGCTTGAAAATGATAATGTGGTAAGTATCGAAAACATAGATTTCAAAATTTATTGTTGTAATAGACGTTTTTAGGGAAGTGAAGAAGACATGGATTATAACACTGTTGTTATAGTAAATGATTTCTGAAAGAAAACGTTTTACATATACATTATATGTACATATGTACATGTATGCATATACATATATAATTAATCGAATCCCTATACTAGTGTTTTGGGTTGTCGTAACATTGTTTTACGCAACATTTGTTTTAACCTAAATAAAGTGCATTTTGTAGAATACTTTCCTTAAGATTTTTATATATACTTGTTTCCCTTTTAAGTATATGGAGGTGTTTTCCATTTTCGAATAATTTGAAATGGTTTTGTGAATATATCATTTTTTAAAGGTGATTTGAAGTAAATATTTGGAAATTGATTTAATTAATAAAAGATTAATTAAATGGGCTTAGTGATTACTTACGTGCTAGATTTTATTGTTGCTTTGATCGTTAAATAACCAACTATCAAATGTGGCATGTTTATCATTATTGATTCGAAGAGATTGGGATCGGATATATCAGAAAACCACTTCGGACCAACATATATGCATTCGAATGTACAGGTGTTGGAAGACATTAATATTTGGGATTTTCGTAATGAAGGACTGCTTGTTGATCATTTAGGGATATAATCCCAATATGCATATAATTAGCAGTGGTTCTCTTCGTTACGAAATATCCAATGCAAGGACTAATCACTACTGATCCTAGGGTTAATTCCCAAAGCAGGATCTCGTAGGAGAAGCGTCTTCATATTGTCCTGCTCCTAGATAACCTGTTTGGACGAGTGTCTGACGCTGCATTTTAAAATCACATTGATTGATTTTATAAACGTATCATCTGCTTAGTGGCGGAGAATGCAATTTATCTTAGCGTAACACCCTTTCCTGAGACATACAAGCTCAGGAGTTATACGTTTGTAGAAATTAGTTGTGTGATTATGGAATGACAATGTGGCATTCAAAGAGGAAAGATGATGTATTTTGTGAAAGGTAATCGTTACCTCAGGTCTTACACCCGGAAATGGCCGAAACATGGTAGATGCAGCAAGGTTATATGATTCGCAACCATTAGTATATGATCATTCCCATCTAGATATATTTATTCCTGCTATGATATTCGGGTTTTAAATTATTATGGTGTATGCGAAGAGGGTCCTCGGATAGGTCGGTAACAATCGGGGTGACGACATAATCGGTACTATCTAGTTAGAGTTAGGATGGTCTTGTGTAGGTAGAGGACCATCAGTTGGTCCTCGGTACATTCCTTTGGGGATGTACTGCCGAAAGGAAGTCCTTTCACCTGGTTATTTGTATTAAAATCCATTATCCACTACGTTCCTACCATTTTGTTTGTAGAACCCACTTTGTGGCTAGTATGCTAGAATTTAATCAATGTAACAATTTCGGCTATGATTAATATGATTTGTATTCTAAACACTAGTGTAATATAACAGAATTTGATATGAAATGTTTTGGTTATTGTAAGATAAAACACATCCGTGTTTATGTGCGGCGTAGTCTAACGAGATACCTTTGATTTTAAAGGTTTTTAACTTTAAAATTCAGTTGAGATGTGTTTTCTCACGTTGGTTTACCAGTCTTATCCGGGCATTCTTCCATTTCAATGCTCGGGTCAGACCAAGCATATTTACGGATTTATATTTGGATGCTTTGGTGCTTCGGACGACGAGCTGGAGGTCTTCGGGTTGTATTCTCGTATATGTTTATTTTTCCATTGCATAGTTGTTTAAAGTATCAGCATTTGTAAGGACATGTTATTATAGCTGTCCAGGTTGATGATTGTGATTTGATTTTTGTACTCTGATGAATGTATGTATATTACATTTCTCTGTTGTAAAATTCACTGATAATACATTATATGTTGTTCCGATGAGATTCTATGGTTGTTTTAATTTCTTTTTTTCTTCTTCTCTTCTCTTCTTCTTTCTTTTTCTCTTTCTCAGGACTATCCGTCTTTTCGTTCAATTTGGATTGGACATGTGTGGTTTATTGTCAGCCTGAATCATGCGGATTTACGGGTCGTCACAATATGCATATGAATTTTTAATATGCATTTGCAAGTATAATATATATATACATACATACATACATATGATAGATATTAATCCTAATATCTCCGTGTATGTGTAGTTATACACATGCTCATTTATAATTATGTTGTCGTGTTAGTGTGTGAATATATTAGATATATTCAAGATAAATATTAAATCAATTTAATTAATATGATTAATTAAATAAATATAAAATACTTCAAAACATAGAATGACTTTATTTAAACAAATAGATCAGATCTAATGATAGTCAATAGATTGCATAGGGTTATTAAGATCCAACAAGTGGACATTTTTAAAATTTACTCATTTCACCCAATACAACAATGGTATCAGAGCTCATAAAGCTTATGAAATCCAATTAGTCAACATTTAGGGCTAACTAATAAACTCTTCTATATAACAGGTGTTTAGAATAGTAGGGTCTAGATATGGAGTTGGATAAAAAGTATTCACCCCTCCTTAGCTACTGGCTTGGCCCTGTGTGTGGAGAAAGTCTGTAGAGTTGGTCCAAGTGTAAGGCCCAGACTTAATTTGAGCCTCGGACTAGTTTTCAAATTAGGGTTTAAACATTTAAAACATATTTTTGATACAAATATTAAGTTCAAAATATAAATGGAAATTTTATAAATATTATAAAATAAATTTGAAATTTCTGAAAATAGTTTTGAGAAACTAATTTAATAAAATTCTAAATTTTTTATAAATATTTAATCAATATGATTAATTAAATAAATAAATATTTGAAAGTTAATCAATTATATATATGTATCTATGTATGTATATCTTTGTGTGTAACTGTAGAGGTTGTAGTTAAATAGTTATCTTAATTTTTTTAAGGTAAATTAAATACAATTTTCAAAAATTATTAATTTTTTAATTAAAACTGTTAATTAAATAAATAATTATTTTTGGGACAACTTTGAGACTTGTCTTTATTGAAGCAACTAAGAGCACGTTTGACAACCACTTATAAGTCACTTCACTTATTATAATTCAAAGTGTTTGATAACTCCTTATAAGGAGTTTGCAAAAGTGACTAATAAGTCAAAATATGAGAAGCAATAATTTGTTCGTTGTGACTATGGACATATTTTATAATTAGTTTATCTAAATTAACTTAAAGGTCAAACAACATCCAAACAGTTCTACTTACAAACCATTATTTAAAACTACTTGGATGTTAATATTCAAATCACCTTTTAAGAACTTTCAAAATGAGCTGTTGGCAAACTTGCTCTAAAAATATATATTATTTAATAGTAAAGAAAAAGAATTTTTAGCACTCTCATTAATTATAGAAATTATCTCTGTTACCTTAATTCACTCCAAGTTTGAATATTTTATTTTCAAAATCATATGATCTACCACTTTACAATTATTCTGCTCAACTTCTCACTCTATTTTACGTTCAAATACCTAAAAAAAATTATTTACAAACCTTTCATGGTTCTCTGTAATTTTTTTACATTAAGATCTATACATTTAAATTAATTATATAATACAAAATTTAAACTAATTATTAAACTTAGTCAACTAATATTTAATAATAAACCTAAAAGATGAAAGTTTCAGTATGCATACTATGTGCATATCAACAAATTGGTTAAAAAATCATTTAAATGCAAGTATATATAAATCACATAACATAAATTATACACGTTAATGAAAATAATAAATTTATTTTATAATTTATTTTATAACTGAATTTATCATACATTGCATTATAAAATTCTATTAACTTCAAATACCTATTTGTTGTTTACATTTACGTTGAAACTCTTCTCAATTATCTTCTTATATTTTACATTTAAGTCCATATATTATCTACGCATGTAATTGTAAATTTAAACTATTTGCATAAACCTGATAAACTAATATTCATTAATCCATGTAATAAATCGTAAAAATACGAGAATTTCAGTATATACAATATTCATATATATGGGAAAAAATGATAAAATTATTTCTTGTTTACTCAGATATATATAAAGATATTTAAATCATGTAACATAAGCTGTACACATTAATAATGAAAACTCTTTTAATTTCCGATTCATTTATGTCAGAAAATAATCATACAGTATGCAACATGATTTCATTTTGAACAACCAATAAAAGATAAATTTATATTTTACAACATTATGATGTGAACATACAGATTATACTAATATTAGTTTATATAAACATTATCACTTTCAATATGTTATCAAACCATACCCTACTCATTACTCAACTAAATGGTACATAATATTAATTTGCGATTATCAAAGTTGAAAGCATGGCCCTCCTGTAACAGTATGAAATATATAGTAAATTACAAGGATAAAATTATTTTAAATTAAAAGTAAATATGGATAAAAGTTCACATGTAGATAAGCTAACCATAAGATTAGTGCTCTTCTCAATTACAAATATGTACAAAGTTCTTCACAATTTTCTTCAAATTTTTGTGCATTCAACTCTTTATATTTAATTAGTTATATTGATTATTAATTCAAATTATTTATATAAATTCAATTATTTAATGTACATTAAACCATTTGTAATCTTCTAAAAAGGATGACAATTTAATACACGCACATAAAATAACCATATTAATAAAATGGAAAAGTTACTCATTCACTCATCCATACAAATAAAATATACCACATAACATAAATTTCTTTTATCATCCACAAAAAACATAAATTATTTACATATGCAATATTAACAATTTTAATTTATAATTTTTTTGAGTTAGAACATTAATTTTTACAGAGATATGTAGTTAGCGAGGATTGGACACTCAAACTTATATCCGAGCATTGCACGTTATTTTAATTTGTGATTAATATATCACGATAAATTTAACATATATTGCATAATGCGATATATTTTTGCAATAATTAGAGTATAATTACTATTTTTTAGTAACATCACCGTATGCAACGCACATGTTACACACTAGTATACAAAATGTGAAAATATAGGTTGAAGCTTGAAAAATGCCCAACAAAAATAAAACAACTGTAACAACCCTGAATTTTGGCCCCTGTTATTTAATCTGATTAAATGAAATGTGAACTGATCATTTTAAAATAAATATGATTTTGGAAATATTGCCATTTATTTATATAAATTACATTTTAAAAGGAGATTGATTGGAAATTTAAAATAAATCTCAATAATATTTACAATAAAAAAATTCTTATGTAATTCAATTAAAATAAAATTTATCTTATATGATTGAATTACAATACTTTGTCTTATTAACATATATATTGATGTGAATGATAATGTTCAACATAAAACCAAAGTTTATAAATAAAATATGAATAATAAATATAAGTAAATAAACCATATAATTATTGACTGTCAAAATATAAAATATAATGTAAGTACAAACAAGAATTAGTACGACACAAAGCAAAATAAGAGCAAGGTAGAAAAGAAAAATGGAAATTAGTCAAATATGGAAGGAAACCTGACAAAAGCATCTTTAAAACAAATATTTAAATGGATATCCTTATACATAGTAAACCATAATTACAACCTGTATATTATTTAAACTAAACCAAATGGATATGGATGAAACAAAGTCAGTCAAGGCATAACAGAACATCAGACACATATGTGCATGATTAATTAAGCTAGAAGATTATAAAACAAGCTTTTATATAATGCAAATATTATAAATAAGTAGCTTCATATATAAGCCATAGGTTAACTACAAAATGATCAATTTATACAAATATCTATATGTACAGCAAGTCACAATTATAACATGTAAACTAACTAAGAAACAAATTAAATATATTTGCTGCTGTGAAGATTTTATATGCATAAGAAAACAAGCATCCATTTCAACAATAAAACAAATATCTTGTACAAATTGTCATTTCAGATCACAAGTTAATTTCATAGTCAAAATTTCATGTCCCCTTGCAATTTACAGTAGCATTAATAAATCAAAATCTGATCATATGAAGATGAACAATATAAAATGTCTTTATACACATTCAAACAAATCTTTGTCCAGCACAAATATCTTTGTACAAATGACAGAAATCAGCAAACCATTAATAACATGCTATCTTAAATAAAAGCAAAAGCATTAATTAGCACAACATCTTGTTTAACAAGTACTATAGCCGAAATTCTTGTAATAATTTCCTTCTGCAGTATAATTCTTAGCCAATAAAAAGAAGGAATGGCAATACAAATACCAACTGTCTAGATACAACCTGCTGTTAAGTAACTTCTTTATATATCCATCAGTTCGTTTATAAACACTGAACTAAACCTAAAGGCAAACCTGAGAAGCATTGCTATTTTGAAAACTTAAAATTTATTCAAGATAGAAAAACTAAAGAAGGTTTCAGGAAATTCTTCTGCAGTTCCATCAATACCTTACTTTCTGTTCAACAGTTTTTAGGTGAGTAAACCTATTATTTTGATTGATCTATGAAATTCTGAGTTGTTATATAGTTTGAATAAGAACTTGTATTATTCCAGTGCACTGCAAGTACTTTAGTAACAGTTTTCTATATCTTTTGATTACAGAATAATAACAGTAGGGAATTTGTAATATTCCTTTTTGCAAATACTTTGTACATAGGAATTTAAGTTGGATATACTTGTAGGAAAACTGAAAATCACGACCTGGAGTTAAGTTTTGAAGGTGGCAGTGAAGTTCAAACTTTGTTTGCTCAAAGTTTACAGTGGAAACAATTAATATGTGTAAACTCAAAGATTTTAATTTGTTAATTCAAACTCATATATTAAGTAAATACACAAAATTAGGATTTTTAAAATGAAGATGATGATTTTTAGTTCAATATTTATGGTGCAGTTTGAATATGAACAAAAATTACTTTTTTTCGATTACGGTAGATTCAATTAATTTTAATCGTTGAAATTTCATATGAAGCAAGTTTGAAGATGTAGTAACCTAGGAAAAATGTTGAATATTTTTTTTTATGTAAGAATTTGGAGAATGGAGCAAATATAGGGTTTAAGTTTGCATTTTACTGTGCACTGTTGGAATCGTGATTTCGGCAACTTGGATGGATCGAGTATCTCGAAATTTTGGGTGAAGGTAGAGGAGTGTGTGGATGAGCTATAGCCAGAGACCCAACGCTTCTGGTGGTCGCCGTGATGGGCCGAGACGTTCTCATTTCAGTATGTACGCACGGCAGTTGGAGCTTCAGGCAAATTTTCAAGTTCATCTTGTATTTGAAAATCTGAGTTTCGTTTTTGATGCTAAGGACGATTTGGGGTTTGTGGGGGCTGTGGCGAGTTGCCGGAGGCGAAGCGAGCCACCGTGCACGTGCACGGTGGCGTAGGCGTGTCAGTGTTGCTTGGGTGGGTTCGGTTCCGAGTAGATTGGGTTAGCTCGTGTGATTTGCCTGGTCGCGTGAGTGTTTTTGCCTTTGGTTTCTGAAGTAAAATATATGAACTTTAATTTAATCTAAGAATGTAGGAGAAGGGAGGAAGTAGGAGTAGAAAAGTTTAACAGCTGAGAGGAAGAAGATACAGATAGAAATGAAACAGGGGTTGCGTGAGATCAGGGGAGAGGCTCGGGCTGTTGCGTGATTAACTCGAAGTCGTTCTCGAGTAAAACAGGGGAGGTCTCGGGTTTACCTGGGAAGCCTCGGGTTGGGTCAAACTGTAGTTTTGCAGTGATGTAAGTTGAGTAAATTTTGAGTTTAGAAATGTTTAAGGGTTAAGCTAAGAGATTGTTCAAGTTTTAATGACTGTAATCAAAAGCCTAACGATTTTTCTTAAACACTTCAATTATTTTAATTTAGAAAATTAATTAGGTTAAGTATAAAGGTTAAATAACTTTTAAGTTTGTCGTTAATAAATAAATGATTTAAATTTAGGGAGAACTTTTAAGGGTTAACAACATTGAGTAATTAAAATTTAACGAATTGGCTCTAGGAAGCAAGTAAGAATAATTACTTTTCCATAATAATTAGTAATAGATTGTAAGAAATAAATGAGTAATTAACTACTTAAATTAATTTATGAACGATTAATTGGCAATTAATCAAGTAGTTTAATTAAGAAGTAATTAATTAAGGAATTAGCAGATAATAATTTGGTGATTAAGTTTTATTAATAAAAAAAATAGATAAAGTTATTAACTTATGATCAGGGAACAATTAAATAAGTAATTTGAGTAAGGAAGTAATTAATTAATAGTGTGAAATAAAATGTAATTAAGATTTAATAGTTGATTAAGAAATCATTAATTAGATAATTTGAAATGAAATAGGTAATTAATTATTAATTAATGATTAATTAAATAGAGTTAAGTAATTGACTCTCAGGTAATTAATTCTAAAATTGAATTAATTATAAATAAGATTTAAAGGTAATTGCTTATGGATTGTTGAGTAAAATATCTGCTTGTGATATTTATTTGATGATATTCTGTGATGTTCTGTGATATGTTATGTTATATCTATGATGCTTGTATATGTTTTATCTGTGACAAATGCTATGTTAATTCAACTGTTAAATTTAAATTATTTAAACTGTTTAAGTTAATTAAAAAACTTGGCCCTTACAATGGCGTTTGGATTCTGATGAGACCGGGATCAGAAGAATCAAATTTTGATTCTCCGAAAACCACATCGATCCAATTTAAATGTTAGGTCGTGAATCCTGAAATGAAGATCGAGATGGTGTTTTCAGAATGCAAGGGTTATCGTCGTTGACTCTGAGGGTGATCCCAAAATGAGTGTAACGAGATAATGCCTTCGGTTTCGTTCGAACCTGGAACGAACTTGTATGGATTGGATGCTTTCAGCACATCGTCAGGCGGACGATGAGCATTCTAAGTGATATGTTCTATAAAGGTAATCGCAGCCTCAAGCCTCATCAACCGGGAATGGCTAAAACAGGGGAGATGCAGCAAGGTTAGGTGGGTCATGCCCAAGCAGGACAAGATATTTCCCCTGTCTAGATGTCCCTTTTTATTTCGGCTGTGTGGGCGGTTGCTAGCTACAACCGTGGGGTTTATCTTGTTCGGGACTGTTCAGTAAGGAATGGTTCCGGCCTTGTGTTGCAGGGGGTCGGGAGTGATCCTCGGTACGGTGATCTAGGCCCCGTACTGTGACGGGCGGTACCCCAGTAGCCCTGCCATTGTTGGAAATCCATTTTCCCTACGAGACCCTACGGTTTTGATTTATATTACCCACTTTTGTGGCTAGTAGCTGGAATTTAATCATGTAACAATTTCGGCTATTTTCTATTTACTTGAAAACCCTAGACACTATTATAATATCACTGGATTTTCTATGAAATGTTTTGGTTAGCGTAAGGTAAAAACTTACCCGTATTTATTTGTGGGGAGTCTTATGTGATGCCTTTATTTTCAAATGTTTTCAAAGTTAAACAACTTTAAACCGTTTACTCATACCAGACCCATGTCTGACCCGGAGTTTATATTTTGTGTTTTCATAAACTCTTGGGTACTCAAATTTATATGAGTAGCCAAGTGATAGGTTTCGGACTTTATTTCTGGAGGAGCTTGGAGCAAGAGATTCCAGACGTATATAGTTATCTATCTAGTTCCGCTGTGATAGTTGATATGTACTGTACCTCTGATGTATATAGTGATAGATGTATGTACGGTTGTCATATGTATTGATACTGTATAACTCTGATATATGTAAAAACTATGTAATATTTATGTGATATATTATATTTTGTTCCGTTCCGCTATGAGATTCTGATGTTGTGTTCTTTTCTTTCTTTTCTATTTCTATCCCTTTCTTTTCTTAATGATGATGCGTCTTTCTGGTAGTAGAAGGGCGGGTCGTCATAGTTGGTATCAGAGCATATGTTGGTGATAACCTTGGATCTGGTAGGAATTACTCATAGAATAGAGTTTGTAGAACTCTAAAATGAGTTTGAGTGTATTAATGGATATGAGCGCGTACTTGTTAGTGAATATAAAATTATTTTTATATTGTGTCGATTTATCTGTTGAGTGTTTATGAATTCTGGTCGATGTGTGGGACGCCATTTCATCGATAAGGATTTCTAAACTCTTAAACAAGATAGACCGACACAGTATTGTTTTTAAAGGTAGGGTAAATGAAATAATTTTACCCAAAATTATATTTTGATATAAAAGAAATATTTTTCTGAAATAACTATATATACTTGGATGTTTGATTGTTAATAGTACAATCAAATAAAAATTTAAATGTGAGTGGTTTATAACCAAATAAAATTATTTAAGAATGATTTTAAATAAAAAGGAATATAACTGAAATCTGATTAAACTAGAATTTAAGTCCCGGAAATTTGGAAGATGTTTAAATGAATTTAAACAAAAGGATTTGGGGGATTTAAAAAAATCTTGGGAATGTTTGAAATGTTTTTCCAAAGATTTCAAGGTAATATTGGAATATTGTTTTGGAAAATATTGTTGAATGGAAATTGTTTTGGGAGGAATTTGTGGAAATAAGGAAGCACTGAACTCACTTTAAGTCACTGGAAAATAATCCTGATGATGATGGCCACATCATCAGTATTCATTTTCGAGTTTCTAAAGTGATGGATTGCTACCAGAATAGTTGGTCATGATAAATTGTTTGGGCTTGTTGAGTATACAAGTTGTTTTAGAAATTTTCAAAAAGAGAAAATTTGTTTTGGGTGAAAACAAGTGTTTGGAATTTGAAATTTTGATTTGATATACCAAGTGGGTAAGTGTAGTTATCCTTTCAAAATGGTTTTGGAAATGAAACCCGGACAATTGAATTCTAAGAATTCTAATTAATAGTGTGAAAGATTTGAACAAATCAACTATTGAATTTATAAAGTAAAGTTGATATTAATAAGAAGAAATCGGGAATTTTAATCCCGGAATTAAAATTTAACTTAAGTAAATGAAAATAAGAAAACATATTGAAGCTTAACCTGAGATAAGTTAAGTGGAATTGAAGTTCAAAATGAACTTAATTGGATATAAAATTTGAAGGTAAAATGATTGAAATTGTGAGGTGAAAATTTATACCTTAAGATAGTAAGTGTTATATATAATCTGAAATTGTGGTTATAAGATGAAATGACTCAAATGAGTAATGTAAGCTTTTAAGTAGATAAATAAGTTTTGAGCTCATAATTTGAGAAATAAATTTAAAGAATGGTAAGTAACTTAATTTAACTAAGTTGAGTTGGAATAAAATTGAATTTAAATGAATTCAATCGAGTTACAGATAATATTGAATGAAATAAATTCTTAGGTAAATAAGTAAGCCTTGAATTTGGTTAAAATAGAATTGGTGTGAGTGTAAACAAATCTAATTCAAGCATCAATTAAATGACTTTATTATAAACTCAGTAATAAATTGTTCATGTAAACTAGAAATGGATAAAGGAATAAACTAATCAAGTAAATTAGTAAATAGTTGGGATTTGATTAAAGAAAAATCGAATCAAAACTTTAAATGGAAATTAGTGAAATAGAATAAACTTAAGTTGTTGGGTGGAACAGTTTGAAGAAAATAAATGACTTAAGTAAATTGTGAGATGATTATTTAAAATATTGGTTGTCGAGTTTAATAAAATGGTTTGGAATCAAACTTTTGAAATAAAAGAAAATGCAATGTAAAGATTGTGAATAAATTAATTGGGATGGAATCAAGTATAAATTGAGTTGGAATCAATTTAAGATTTGTTATAAAGCTTAAGTTATTATTATTCACAATGATATTGTCAAACTGCATATAGAAATGAGTTGTTTTGAAGTAAAAGAGATTAGATAAAATTCTATGAATTATTGGAAGCAAAATAGGATGAATTTGAATATGAGTTTGTTTTGCTCAAATGGATTATATATCTAAGCAAGTAAGTTATAAATCACTTTAATTGAAGGGAATGATTTGAGAATTGGATGGAAGTAATTGTAATAAGTGTTGAAATTATACATATGTGTTTATGAAAATATGTAATGGAGACTCTGCCATAACTTTTCAAAATTTTGAAAAAAAATATAATTTAAAAATTTAGCAACAAAACAATTTCAAGTTGGAGATTGAAATAAGCTAGTGGATGAAACTAATTTAACATAATGATAAGAATCAGTTATAAATGAAAAGATAGTCAATAAAATTAAATATTCAGAGTTGAAGAAAATTTGAATTCACGTGGAATTAGAAATTCAAATTGGAAATAAGAAGATATAAAGGTTAAGGTGGTAGAGTAATGATGTGAGAGATATATAATGCTCATATTAAACTTAACAAATGAAGAGTGAAATTCTTAAGTAAATTTGGTATCGAGAAAATTTCTATGTGGATAGAAATCAAAATAATGTGAATAAAAGAAATTGATATGGTTGATAATCAATGGACATAAATACGTAGGATGTACGTATATTATTTTATTCGCATAACAATTTGATCCAGATTCGAGCACAGAATTTCGAGATAGTTATATATCGATCTGAGTTAGGATTTTTCACTCGATTTTCGACGACGAATCATGGATATGGATTTTGATTGGTATTGGAAATTCTCTATCATAGTTGTGACTATGCAAGGAGAAAGACAGTTTCTGATCAAGAAACCAGTTCTGAGTCCGTACTAGGAAGTCGAGTGGACGATACTAGTTCGGAAGTGAAATTGTGTGATCGAGCGAGCGATCGGATTTGATATTGCGTACGAATGATATATGTACATCGTACGGGCTTGATTGAATAAATACTGAAATTCTGTAAACAGGTCAATAAATTTGGAAAGAATTGATACTGTAGATTTCAGAATTGAATTGCCAGAGTGGATATCTAGAATTTATTGTGTATTCCATATATTCCATCTAAGGAAATTTGTTCATGATTCAGTAGTCGTTAAATTAGTTCAGAAATTTGGAAGTTAAATCAAATTTAACTGTGGTCAGGAATCCAATTTGGATTGTTGATCATCGAGAGACAAACTCTCGATAATTTTAGGGAAACTTATCCGAACTTGTGTTCAGATAGCTAGTGTTGTTTGTTAGGATAGACTGTTTGATTGTTAGCTAGTATATGAATGATATCTATATTTGGATGGTTGGAATAACAGTTTTTTTAAAATTATCATTGTTTTAAAATTTCGGGGACGAAATTCTTTTAAGGGGGGAGGAATGTAACGACCCTGGATTTTGGCCCCTGTTATTTAATCTGATTAAATGAAATGTGAACTAATCATTTTAAAATAAATATGATTTTGGAAATATTTCCATTTATTTATATAAATTACATTTTAAAAGGAGATTGATTGGAAATTTAAAATAAATCTCAATAATATTTACAATAAAAATTTTCTTATGTAATTCAATTAAAATAAAATTTATCTTATACGATTGAATTACAATACTTTGTCTTATTAACATATATATTGATGTGAATGATAATGTTCAACATAAAACCAAAGTTTATAAATAAAATATGAATAATAAATATAAGTAAATAAGCCATATAATTATTGACTGTCAAATATAAAATATAATGTAAGTACAAACAAGAATTAGTACAACACAAAGCAAAATAAGAGCAAGGTAGAAAAGAAAAATGGAAATTAGTCAAATATGGAAGGAAACTTGACAAAAGCATCTTTAAAACAAATATTTAAATAGATATCCTTATACATAGTAAACCATAATTACAACCTGTATATTATTTAAACTAAACCAAATGGATATGGATGAAACAAAGTCAGTCAAGGCATAACAGTACATCAGACACATGTGTACATGAATTAATTAAGCTAGAAGATTATAAAACAAGCTTTTATATAAAGCAAATATTATAAATATGTAGCTTCATATACAAGCCATAGGTTAACTACAAAATGATCAATTTTATACAAATATCTATATGTACAGCAAGTCACAATTATAACATGTAAACTAACTAAGAAACAAATTAAATATATTTGCTGCTGTGAAGATTTTATATGCATAAGAAAACAAGCATCCATTTCAACAATAAAACAAATATCTTGTACAAATTGTCATTTCAGATCACAAGCTAATTTCATAGTCGAAATTTCATGTCCCCTTGCAATTTACAGTAGCATTAATAAATCAAAATATGATCATATGAAGATGAACAATATAAAACGTCTTTATACACATTCAAACAAATCTATGTCCAGTACAAATATCTTTGTACAAATTACAGAAATCAGCAAACCATTAATAACATGCTATCTTAAATAAAAGCAAAAGCATTAATTAGCACAACATCTTGTTTAACAAGTACTATAGCCGAAATTCTTGTAATAATTTCCTTCTGCAGTATAATTCTTAGCCAATAAAAAGAAGGAATGGCAATACAAATACCAACTGTCTAGATACAACCTGCTGTTAAGTAACTTCTTTATATATCCATCAGTTCGTTTATAAACACTGAACTAAACCTAAAGGCAAACCTGAGAAGCATTGCTATTTTGAAAACTTAAAATTTATTCAAGACAGAAAAACTAAAGAAGGTTTCAAGAAATTCTTCTGCAGTTCCATCAATACCTTACTTTCTGTTCAACAGTTTTTAGGTGAGTAAACCTATTATTTTGATTGATCTATGAAATTCTGAGTTGTTATATAGTTTGAATAAGAACTTGTATTATTCCAGTGCACTGCAAGTACTTTAGTAACAGTTTTCTATATCTTTTGATTACAGAACAATAACAGTAGGGAATTTGTAATATTCCTTTTTGCAAATACTTTGTACATAGGAATTTAAGTTGGATATACTTGTAGGAAAACTGAAAATCACGACCTGGAGTTAAGTTTTGAAGGTGGCAGTGAAGTTCAAACTTTGTTTGTTCAAAGTTTACAGTGGAAACAGTTAATATGTTTAAACTCAAAGATTTTAATTTGTTAATTCAAACTCATATATTAAGTAAACACACAAAATTAGGACTTTTAAAATGAAGATGATGATTTTTAGTTCAATATTTATGGTGCAGTTTGAATATGAACAAAAATTACTTTTTTTCGATTACGGTAGATTCAATTAATTTTAATCGTTGAGATTTCATATGAAGCAAGTTTGAAGATGTAGTAACCTAGGAAAAATGTTGAATATTTTTTTTTATGTAAGAATTTGGAGAATGGAGCAAATGTAGGGTTTAAGTTTGCGTTTTACTGTGCACTGTTGGAATCGTGATTTCGGCAACTTGGATGGATCGAGTATCTCAAAATTTTGGGTGAAGGTAGAGGAGTGTGTGGATGAGCTATAGCCGGAGACCCAACGCTTCTGGTGGTCGCCGTGATGGGCCGAGACGTTCTTATTTCAGTATGTACGTACGGCAGTTAGAGCTTCAGGCAAATTTTCAAGTTCGTCTTGTATTTGAAAATCTGAGTTTCGTTTTTGATGCTAGGGACGATTTGGGGGTTTGTGGGGGTTGTCGCGAGTCGCCGAAGGCGAAGCGAGCCACCGTGCACGTGCACGGTGGCGTAGGCGTATCAGTGTTGCTTGGGTGGGTTCGGTTCCGAGTAGATTGGGTTCGCTCGTGTGATTTTCCTGGTCGCGCGTGTGTTTTTGCCTTTGGTTTATGGTAAAATATGTGAACTTTAATTTAATCTAAGAATGTAGGAGAAGGGAGGAAGTAGGAGTAGAAAAGTTTAACAGCTGAGAGGAAGGAGATACAGGTAGAAATGAAACAGGGGTTGTGTGAGATCAGGGGAGAGGCTCGGGTTGTTGCTTGTATATGTTTTATCTATGATAAATGCTATGTTAATTCAACTGTTAAATTTAAATTATTTAAACTGTTTAAGTTAATTAGACAACTTGGCCCTTAAAATGGCGTTTGGATTCCGATGAGACCGGGATTGGAAGAATCAAATTTTGATTCTCCAAAAACCACATCGATCCAATTTAAACGTTAGGTCGTGAATCCTGAAATGAAGACCGAGATGGTGTTTTCAGAATGCAAGGGGTTATCGTCGTTGACTCTGAGGGTAATTCCAAAATGAGTGTAACGAGATAATGCCTTCGGTTTCGTTCGAACCCGGAACGAACTTGTATGGATTGGATGCTTTCAGCACATCGTCAGGCGGACGATGAGCATTCTAAGTGATATGTTCTATAAAGGTAATCGCAGCCTCAAGTCTCATCAACCGGGAATGGCTAAAACATGGGAGATGCAGCAAGATTAGGTGGGTCATGCCCAAGCAGGACAAGATATTTCCCCTGTCTAGATGTCCCTTTTTATTTCGGCTGTGTGGGCGGTTGCTAGCTACAACCGCGGGGTTTATCTTGTTCGGGACTGTTCAGTAAGGAATGGTTCCGGCCTTGTGTTGCAGGGGGTCGGGAGTGATCCTCGGTACGGTGATCTAGGCCCCGTACTGTGACGGGCGGTACCCCAGTAGCCCTGCCATTGTTGGAAATCCATTTTCCCTACGAGACCCTACGGTTTTGATTTGTATTACCCACTTTTGTGGCTAGTAGCTGGAATTTAATCATGTAACAATTTCGGCTATTTTTTATTTACTTGAAAACCCTAGACACTATTATAATATCACTGGATTTCCTATGAAATGTTTTGGTTAGCGTAAGGTAAAAACTTACCCGTATTTATTTGTGGGGAGTCTTACGTGATACCTTTATTTTCAAATGTTTTCAAAGTTAAACAACTTTAAACCGTTTACTCATACCAGACCCATGTCTGACCCGGAGTTTATATTTTGTGTTTTCATAAACTCTTGGGTACTCAAATTTTTATGAGTAGCCAAGTGATAGGTTTCGGACTTGATTTCTGGAGGAGCTTGGAGCAGGAGATTCCAGACGTATATAGTTATCTATCTAGTTCCGCTGTGATAGTTGATATGTACTGTACCTCTGATGTATATAGTGATAGATGTATGTACGGTTGTCATATGTATTGATATTGTATAACTCTGATATATGTAAAAACTATGTAATATTTATGTGATATATTATATTTTGTTCCGTTCCGCTATGAGATTCTGATGTTGTTGTTCTTTTCTTTTCTTTCTTTTCTATTTTTATCCCTTTCTTTTCTTAATGATGATGTGTCTTTCTGGTAGTAGAATGACGGGTCGTCACAATAACGGACAAGGTTTGTGGCTGGTAACTATAAATACAGTTCCACCGTCTTAAACCCTAACTCAAACTCATCCATCATCAAATATAATCACAAATGCTTTCCTATTTTGCTCACAGAACTGAGACGCAGAAGCAAACTCGCTAATCATCAAACCTATGCTCGTAAAGTGTTTTGTTTCTTTAAGATATGGAGTTTTCACATGATTCTCTATAGATTTATTACAATATTTTTTATGTAAATGGCAAAGCTCACCAAAATCTAGCATGAAGCCAATCCAACTACTTAATTTGTGATGTGTTTCTTTGATCTTAAGTCTCTTCTTGGAAATGCATTTACTGAAAGGTATTAATTCGTACATACTTAGATCTGTTTGGGATGAAGTAGAAATTTTATTTTTGGTAATTTTCTTTACAAGGACATGTGCTATCGGGATTTGAAGTAGATTTAGTGACAGAATTTCTAACCTAGTTGTGTTTGTGCACATTTTTGAAGCTTGGGCGACAATAGGAACGAACAGGGCCGGTTCTTGCCTACTGGTTGCCCTAGGCAAACACCATTTTTGTTACCCTTTACATATAAAATAATCCAAAATGATATTACAACATTGCAAATATTTTAATCAACTTCCCATATTAACAAAACCCATTTAAAATACATATTTCATAATAACAAAACCCCTCCACATAACAAACCATTGCAAATATTTTGTAAGTTCAATTTAGAAAAGTTTTTTTTTTTTCGATCGAAGCAAGTGTAACCGGTATAGACGATAGAATTTGATATACAACCCACATATTTAGAAATCCACTCATCTTACGATATGATTTTAAAAATTATAAGAATAATTAATACATTTATTCATAACTAAAATTTTAACTATTTAATTAAAAAATTAAACCGAGAAATATTTTTTAAACAAATTAAAAAATTTCTAAACTTTATAATATTTTTTTTTTGAAAATTACAAATTTGTAATATTATTGTTTAAAATTGTTCAACATCATCCTAATTGTTTTAGTGCAATAATTACATTACTAGTTTTCAAACTAAATATACCATTGCACCCATTATCAGCATTCAATAATAACTCAATCTGCAATATCAAATCAATTATTATAAATCATAGTTTCACATAATTGCCTCTTCAGTTTACCTATATAATTACCTTTTCGGTTTATTAATAACAATGACTCATAATGTATATAATTAATCAATATCATCAATTTAATAAAATAGAAATAAAAAAATTACCTCTCAGTTTTTATCAGCTTTAGGCTTCAAGTATTCATTCAAAGCAGTTAAGCGACAAAAGAACCATCAGTCGAGCGAGAGATATTTGCAAATCGCAAAAGAGAGGAGGCAGGAGGTGGATTCCACTAGCCCATAGACGCAAAGTTTAGAGCAGCCGTTATTATGGTGTCGTAGTCGGCCATGTCACCGCGATTTCTCTAAAGAATAGGTTGCGACTTGTCTTGTATTTAGGGTTTTTTTTCTGGCGAGATGTTGCCCCTGATAGGGGGTTGCCCTATTCGGTGGCCTACTTGGCCTAGTCCAATCACCGGCCCTGGGAACGAAGCAAGATGATGCTCGCATTGAAGATAAGTGATTACTTTTGACATTCTTACAAGTTTTTTTCTGACATTGAGAAAGCCATGAAGTGTTCATCCATAATTAAAAAGACTAAGACAATCTGCCAGAATCTATATGGTACCTATTTTAGAATCATTCAATGTCAGGTATAAACTGAAGTCATTCACTTTGGAAGGTATAATCATCTTGATCTTTTGATGCATGTATCTTCTTTCTCTGATTGTGATAAGATATATTATCTGCGTATACATGCTTTGCTTAGTTTTGCAGTTGATTTGCTTGAAAATTCTTATATTCCTCTCTTGTCATAATGCCCAAACCGTTGTTGAAAAAGCAATATATGCAATTATTTACCTTCCACTATAATTTTGAAATTGCCTTTGGATAAGTTCCAACTCTGTGTTAATATGCAATGTTTTAGTGTGGCTTGTTGGGCACTGTAGTTTGGTTCTAATCCATTTCAAAATGTATGCACAAAATCTGCATTCGAAAATAAATTCTTAACACTTTTCTGCACTGCGATTACATAACACACAAGTTGTATCAATTGCAATATTTTGTTGTTTAAGTCTGTCAATTATTGCTTAAGAATTGATTAGGCATTATAAATACAAACATCCATTATGGAGAATGCCTTATTTTCGAACAAAATTTAACCATGAAGTGTGATTAAACTTGCCTCTTATTTCATTCAAAATTTATTTGAAAATGTAGTTCCCTTTTGAAGAAGCAAGCCATGTCCAATAGTCATCTTCTTAGTATGTATGTAGTTTAATACTGAAAATTTCATTTTTGAATGGACTAATATAACTGAGATTATCCATTTTCCAATTACCATTCTCGATGATCTCCCTGACCAAATGATTCTCCACACAACCTTATCATGGCTTCGGTACCTAACCTATTTATTAGTCTACACCCTTGCAACCAAAGATCAAACCATAAAGAATTGTCATCAATGATTCGTCGACCAATTTAGAGCAAAGAATCTTCTTTAATACTTGGTAACAGTTTCCAAATTCCAGAGTCGTCCTCCTGACTTTCAATTTCCCAAATTTATTATCCTTTGATGTATTTACTTTTGATTAGTCTTTCCAAAGGTCCTTGATTTGTAGTCTCCTAAATTTGTTTGATGCCAAGAGTTTTTCTCACTTCATCAAATCTTTTTAAGCCATGTCCTCGTTCATTTTTCTACTTACACACTATTTCCCAAGAAATTTTCCCCATTCCAACTTTCTATAAGAAGTCGGAACAAATGTGTACAAGCTTGTTGATTGTTGCATTTTGAAGTTTGAAGCATTTCTATCCTACCAGCAATATTTAGCAGTTTCGCTTCCCACCCTATAATCTATTTTTTTTATTTTATCAATTAAGTCCCCACAATGTTGGTCTTTGATATTCACGCTCGAAAGTGGCATCCCCAAGTATTTTATTGGAAGGTTAGATTCTTTAATTTGTAAAATCTTTTAAATTTCACTTTTGTTGCTACAACCTTTCACAAAGAAGATGCTTGATTTCTACATTATTAAGATTTTACCCCGTTGCATCATACGAATTTTTGAAGATATCTTCAATTGCCATCTCACCACACATATCTACCTTTTCAATTATCAAAACATCATCTGCATAAATGAAATGGGTTAAATGCTTCTCAGACTTAATCACTAGACTGATCATGTCATCATCTACCTTTTCTTCTATTAGCAATGATAAATAGTCCATTACCATTATTAAAAGAACATGTCATCGTGTTGTTGACCATTTTTTCTATTGAAGATGCCTCGACTATGTTCTGGTTCGTGATGGAGAAAGTGGGAGTATGCATCAACTCTCCAACTAACTGCTGCCCTTTGACTATAAAATTCAGTGCATGCATCATGTGAATGGCAAAGGTTCTTTCAATAATCATATGCCTTTCTAAGATTGATCTTAATGCACATATTTCTACTTGAGTTTCTTCCAAAACATTTGACAATTTCATGTGCAATTAGGACCCCATCACCAATATGCCTATTTTGAATGTTCCCAAATTGATAACCAGATTAGGCCATCCATGAACGGTTTGATTCTATTACCTTAGATTGTTGCAATAATTATATAGATAAATTTTTACACGAGATAAGTCTGAAATCTCTGATGTCATTGGCAGTGGAAGATTTAGGAATTAAAAGGAGGAATATTTTGTTGCTCTATGTTATAAGTTTCCAGAGTTAAAAAAGTCAATTATTGTCTCTATACAAGGTTCGAAGTTTCGTTTTCCGTTTCGGACATCGGAAAAATTCAAAAATTTCAGTCCCGTTTTAGAATTTTCGAAAATTTCGTTTTAAATCCGGTTTGTGAATTCTGGGTACATTTTTTAGACAGGAAAATAGCATAAGGACAAGCTTAGAAAAATTTGGGCTGAAGAACATGTTTGTTTTTTAAGCTGAAAGACAATACTAGTTATAACTATCATTTTGTATAGTATAAAATTGAATATAATGCTAGATATAACTAGCATTTTGTATAATATAAAATTTGAATATAATGTTAATTATAACTAGCATTTTGCATAGTATAAAATTGCACGACCTATGTATTTTTTGGCATCTTTAATGTCTTTTATTGCAGTTCTAATAGAAGGTTGAGTTCTACCTCCTCGTTTTTGTACATAGGGATCAATCCTTCTAACTGTCTGTGTTGCTAAATCGTCATCTATTATGATTGATTTAGAACGATCAATGCGCTTTATTTCGCTAGATCGTATACCCGTTCCACTAGATCCTACATCTGAGTTCATACAACTTTCTTTACTTTATTGAAAGGCGCATCGAACCTCTTTATCGTCTTCATCTCCATCACTGTCGGTTTCTTCATTTTGTTGTTCGGGCATGCTCATTAGCTCCTCTTGCACGCGTTGTTTTTCGAGCTTCCCTTGATTTTGCTCACTTCTCTTTTTATTCAGATGTTCTCGTACAAGTTTCCTGACTTCTTTGAAAATAACCGGACATACTGCCACATCGCCTGTTTTTCTCGCTAAATGTTCTTCCATACGTGTTATACCACCACCAGAAATTACTTTGTGATAATAGTTACATTTGTTTTTTCGTTTTTCACCAATAACCGCCATACAATAATTCCAAACGATATCACGATTTATCATAATCAGCTACCTAAATGAGAAAAATAATAATTTAATATTTAATTACTCAACATTAAGACATTTTAATGCAAACTAAAATATACATTATTTGCATGATAGAACTTCCATTCATAGTAGTTCAATTATCAAATTAAAATAACTAATATGTCTTTGGCACATGCAAATCGGCCTCAACTTTAAAATAACTAATAACAATTTTGACCCCATTATTTATAAACCCAACTTCCTTAACCGGCCCATTATTCTACGTCAACCCATCTTCCTCAAAGTCATGTTCTATGCCCTAATCAGCACACGCAAATCGCAAATTAACGAAAGAAAAATAATACCTGGTCGCCGATCGACGCTGCCAAGATCAAACGCTCTGTGTGTGTCGAATAAAGATCGGCGCTGCCAACATCAATCGATGTTGCCAAACTTGAACAAGGACTCCTGACGATGTCAGATGAAGTAGAAGCGAAGTGAAGAGGTTAATTTTATTGTCTATTTCGTTTGATTTATATCTAGTTTTAAAGAGCAAAAATTGAATCTTATTCTTGTGAATTTGTTGGCTGAAATTTGTAAATGGTAGACAAGATTTTTTATTGATTAGAATAAAGTTTTGATCTTTTGTTGATTTGCTTCACATGAATTGCTGAATGAATAGAAGTTTTCTGTTGTTTTTTCCTTTTCCTTTTTTTTGAAGAAAACCGAAATCGGTTTTCTGTGGATGTTCCAGTCCGGTCTACGCTGGAATCGGGCCGAGAAGGCTGGAACCTTGGCGTGCTGGTCGAACTTTAATACCTTGCTCTAATAATTCTTCCTTCATAAGTTCCTAATGAAATTTGTAAAACATACCATTGAACACATCAGTACCAGGCACTGAATTGCCACTAATATTGGAAACTGCCTCTTTAACTTCATCAAGCTCAATAGTGTCATTCAAAAAAAACCCTATACTCCTAAATGATGTTTTTGCATATTGTATTTGGCATTTTGTGTTTATTTCTAGCTTGACACTACAGTTCTTTGAAGCACTGAACAGCCTTTGATGTAAATTCCCCATGAGTATTACATAACTCCCCTTTTGTGGAGAATTTACATAACTCCCCTTTTGTGGAAACGGACCCTAACCATGTGTTTTGCTTTGATTTATTGACATTTTGGCAAAGAAAAATGCCAATGCTTCACCATCATATTGTAGCCATTCACATTTAGATTATTGCTTGATGTTAACAAATTCTCTAAAAAATCCATTCTCCAGCATGGATTTAGCTACCATAAATTAAACGGAAAATGTTCTATCTTCACCTTGTTCTAACTGCCGTTGAACTTCACTGCATCTTATTTAAGCTCTGCAGTTTCTTTTTTAGGATTGTTATTATCCTTGCTCAAACTTCTCAATTTCGACTTAATATTTTTCAATTTTTTGAATAATATGATTCAAACGGTAACTAGAAACCTCCTTGTTCCTTTCTTCTTGCACCGTCTATTTCATAGCCTTCACTATATATCCACTGGTCCAAGAATCTAAACACAGTGGCTAGGGAATTACTACTACTCTTTGTTAAATGAACCAAAACCGGAGTGTGGTTGCTCCTACTTGAAAGAAGGAAAGGCAAATTTACAGTCCGGAAAAGCTTGGATCGACCTTATGTTAGCTGAAGCTCTATCAGTCTAAAAGAGAATACTCTTTGCCGGAGTAGACCACCAAGAAAATTGAAATCCATCAAAATTTAGTTCAGTTAAACCATTTTTAAGGATGCATGGATCCAAATTTAAAGTTTTGCAAAATGGAACTGGCAAACCTTTGTTTTTTCCCTTTTGAACTTCTTGTGCAGTTAAAATCTTCTATGAGCAGCCAATGCCAAGAAATGTAGCATGCTTCAAATTCAAGTATGCACCCATAGTCTTTGTCTTGAATACTCAAATTATGAGCATAAATTAACGAAATCACGCCATACACACCACCAACATTTCTAAGACAAACAGTGATATGTTGATCGGTTATGTTGAATACTTTGTAATCCCAAAATCCTTGTTAATCAGAATGAGAATTGTACATCTAAAGTAACCCTCCACATTGCAAACTAATTCCTACTTCAAATGAAATTGCTACTTAAACATATTTAATTAGTGAACATGAAGTTTATTTTCCACTGACCTAATAGAATCTACTCTTAAACATGTGATTCTATACATATAGCACACGACTAGGTTTGGGAAGACCCATGACATTCCATCACATTAAAGACATTTATTAGGATTCTTTAGGACTACGAAACTCCCACCCACCATTAGATGGGCCCTTATTCTCTTATGTGTTATTTTTTGCTTTGTCATTCCACTTTGGATTCTTTTTAGCTAACAACTCTTTTTTTAATAGTATCAATATTTTTTAGCTTAGTGGCAAGGCTCACGGGTGGCTGATCTCTAATTGGGTTGATGATAAATTCATCGGTAGGCATTTTGGTCCTATTTACCTATCAGACTCGCGCCTCCGTTGGCTACCACATGTTCGGGATTTAAGAAAACTAGAACCTGCATATCGTTTATTTTCGTTAGTTTATCATTCATATTCAGATCAGAAACACTAAAAAACTTTTCAGAGAAATCAAGAGAATGTTTAGAAAATGCCCCTATTGGACTTTTGGAAGTGCGCTGTGATGATGTTTTGGAGCGGCATGTGTAGCGAAGTTGAGAGATGGTTTCATGACTCCTCCAAAATTGTCTGTTGGGGTAGAGTATAAAAAACTATCCTCACACCGATCCTTTATTCTGCCTCTTCATTACCACATTTCTGTTGTGCCGGCATCCAAACTTTATCATTGGACATTTTTTCCTTGATCTGACAGAAACATTGAGAAGGTCTCTTTTATCCCTTCAATCTGGTTTGAAAATCCAACTAAAATCCAACTTCAACGTTTAGATCAACAAGGATTAGGGCAAATGAAATATGGCCATTGAGAAGCATGGGTTATCCAATCTGATAGGAGTACCAAGGGTATTCGCCAAGGCACTAATTGCTTCAAGACCCTAAAGCTTGAAGTTTAATCCAAATCCCCAATTCATATCGGCATGAATGTGAGAAGGTCTCTATCATCTTTTATGTTTGGATCTAATCTTTTCCTTATATTAAGCCTATTGTCGAAGAACCATGGCCCTTCATTAATAATCTTTTCACATTCTTTTTCACTTTTGAATGAAAGACAAAGAAGCCATTGTCTTTGCTGTGGTTCAAAGTCTTGTTAAGTTTCCATATTCTTTTTGCAGAAGCCTCTAGATTTTTGTAAAAGGGACGGGGTCGCCAGTAAACCCTTTTTCCATCTATTTATAATAATACGGCTTAGAAATTGGAGATCTACATATTTCTGATTACTTGCCCCTTTAAGCGCTTTGGAATACGGGATTTTTTTTTTACATCATTAGCTATAGTAAATCTTTTACCTCTATGAAATTGCAAGCCTTTGGCACCTTGAAAATTTCTAGATCCAACTAAAGGTTTACCATAAGAGCTGTACAATTTAATTGGAAATTAAATCGGTTTTGCTTTTGAATTTTTAGAAGATGCCACCTTCATCCTTCGCTTTTCGACTACCTCTGTCCATTCACCGTCCTCTGTGCCAGTCGCCTCATCTTGCACCTAGTTGTTCATTTGTTTGGAGGAATTAATTAAGAAATGGAGATTAGAATTGAACAAGCGAGAGGGAAAGTAGATTTAGGGTTTAAAGAACCATAGGGCAGTCGCCGTTGTTGTTAAATAAATAGTTCACTTGATAAATAATAAATGAAATTATAATTAATTAAAATGTATATGTTGATGGCAAATTCTATTCCAATCCATATTTTCAATTGGTAGCTCCCTTCAAAAAAAAAATTCTAAAGACAAAAATACCCTTAAGAAGCTTTCTTCTTAATTCTTACAAAAGTTTTCACTGTCTTCTAAAACAACGAAGCTCCAAAACAATAATTTTCAAATCATTAATGAGAAAATTCGTTTTTAAACTAGTAAATGATGGATTTTGAAGAGGAGGATGGTTCTTGTCGCAATCATAGCAGGTAATTCAAAAAAAATTGGTAAGTTTTTAAATATTTGCATATACAGTCTGTGGTTGTCGATCAATGAGATTTGTGATAATCCATGTATGACCTCTACTAGGTTATAGGCTTAAAAGCACAGCGATGCGGAGTGATTATTACTAAACCACGCTTAGAAGCTGCATGGTATTGACACTTACCACGTTGCCCCCTTGCGTGGTACCGACAATAACCATGCAGTAACCTTGAGGGCAGTTCAATTTTTTCCTATTTAACTTTTTAGCGTTTGATACTTGTTTTCTGCAGATTGTACCTTTTTCAAGTGATGAAGAAACGTGCAATGAAATAGTGTTGGGTTATTCAAATGGGTTTACGACTTATGATTTAAGTTTACTTTGACCAACGTTCGAATAAATCCATATTACCAACATTTTCTTTAACATTTTTAATGTAGATATTTCATTCGAGAAAAAAATTGGTTAATTGGGTTTGTGATACGGGAAAACGACTTGGTTTTGTTATCATAATTGGAAATCGGATACGGGTGCTTCAACCAAAAAAACATCGAGAATTATGTTTGTTTATGAACGAAGTGATGTGTACAAGAAGCGAAAAGACAAAAGCCCGAAAACCTCCGAATGACCGGTACAAAAAAATGCAATTGCCCATTTTTACTTAAAGGTGAGAAACTTTCTACTTTAGATGATTGACGATTACATGTTGTTAATGGTGTTCATAATCATTTGGAATTAAAAAATACTGTAGGACATTCGTATATTGATCGACTAACTGAAGATGAGACCAACTTAGTTATTGAGATGCTTAGGAACATGATAAAAGCAAAAGAAATTTTACACGTCATTAAAAGAAATGATCCTATAAATTATACCACCGTCAAAACAATTTATAATGTTATACGAGCGCAAAATGCTATTAAGCGAGTAGGGCGTTCTCAAGTTCAATATTTGCTTGGTAAATTTTTAACAGCCCACACCTCACCTAACCAGATATTGTCCCCAACTTAGTCACCTCCGCCTCATGTGCCAAGCCAAGGTGTGGGGTTTTCTCAACAGACCTCGAGTTGTTATAAGGTGAAGGCTTTGGTATATAAGCACCCACTTCATAGTGT
The DNA here is from genome assembly GCA_030765085.1 of Allium cepa. NCBI lineage: Eukaryota > Viridiplantae > Streptophyta > Magnoliopsida > Asparagales > Amaryllidaceae > Allium > Allium cepa. The sequence goes on along the minus strand of CM060929.1, from coordinate 1,052,833,588 downwards.
TTTTTCCACGATGTGGGACTATTATTCCCATTTTTAAGGGTATTACAATCTCTCCCCTTTAGAGCCCAATGCCCTCGTTGGCTCATGAACACAACATCACATAGGCGTCATCGCTGTAACACGTACAGACCACAATTCCGGCTGGGTATGACTCTGATACCATTTTAACAGCCCACATGTATACCAAAGCTTTCACCTTATAACAACGTCGAGGCCTTTTAAGGAATAAAATCTCACACCTTGACTTGACCCATTAGGCAGAGGTGACTAAGTTGGGGAGAATATCTGCGTTAGGTGAGGTGTGCGCTGTTAAAATGTTATCGGAGTACCCACTTCCTTGTGTTTTTTCCGCGATGTAGGACTATTATTCCCACTTTTAAGGGTGTTACAAAATTGAAAGAGTTTGGTTACTTTAAATGGCACCGTGAAACATTAGACGGAACATGTATTCTTAAAGATATTTTTTTGGCGCATCCTACCAGTTTGGATTTTCAAAGTACATTTCTCCAAATTATTATATTAGATTGCACATATAAAACCAATAGGTACAGAATGTCTTTACTTGAGGTTGTTGGCGTTACTTGCACAGAACTTACATTCTGTATCGCGATTGCGTAATTAGTTGCTGAAACCGAGGAAAATTATATATAGGCCTTAGAACGTTTGAAATCTGTTTTGGTTGACTGTGAAGTGGAATTGCCATCGATCTTCATTTCTGATAGGGAAACAACACTAGTTATTGCTATTGGATTTGTTTTCTCAAACTCTGCACATATGTTATGCACATGACACATTAAAAATAATGTTCTAACATATATGCAAAAAAAAAGTGAAAGGAATGGAAGTTGAAGAGAAGAAGTCATTTTTATTTGATTGGAATGAACTTGTTTGTTCAAAAAAATTAGTTGTGTATAATGAGAATCTGTACATGAAAAGTATTGGAAGCATACTTCACTCTTGAAGTATATTCACGAGCAATGGTTGGATATGTACAAAGACCAATATGTTCAAGCATGGACATATGATTACAAGCATTTCAAAAATTATAAACACATGGAACAAAAAGCAAAAAAAATTGCTCACTTCAACTAAAAAATTTCCTTCGTCATTTGAGCTTGTCGAAAGTGTTGAATATGCGATTATATGATTTTTGTTTGATGATAATAAACATATATATATATATTCGTGTAAACGTATTTGGTAATGTACTATTTCATTTTTCACAGATTAAATAAATATTTGCTGAATAAAATTAAATAACACAGAATTTGAGTTCAAACAAAAATTTTATTCAAACAAATATTTATTACAATTTTGAATAGTACAAATTCAAGCTCTCACTATACAACTTTGATTACAATATCCAATTACATCACAATCTCACTTTTACATAAGACCTCACTACATAATCACGCATTCACTCAACTAGTATGTTATCTTCAACTTTATTCCAAATTGAATCCAGCATCTGAGCAACCTGCAAATATAAATATTGACGCAGTAAAATTGAAAAGGAAATATTTTTGCAGTATAAAATAAAATGTGAATTTTTGAAAATAATATTTGCCTCAGTTATTTGGGTTGTTCGTCATCATTTAATTTTGAATCCATCATACACGAACAACTTGTGATATACACAGTGTATCACTGTATATGCCACAAGGCCGTGCACATCGAAATATACACTTGATTGATTTACAGGGACAGCTGTGCACAGGTCAAACCCAAATTATCGGATTCAACTCAAGTGCAATAAAATAAATGTCATAACACGCACACAAGGTCAAACCCCAAGCTATTAGCTGGATTCAACACAGGTGAAAATACGAAACAAAGGGTCGAGACAAAACTGAGTCAATGATGAAGACATCCAGATATGCAACAGAGAAACCGGTCTCAACCACTTCAACAAAACACACATGCACATCAACCAAACAGCAAAGGTTCAAGTAATGTCGAACAAGACTATGACAAGAGAACCAGATTCAAGTTCAAACTACTCCAGAAGGAGATGTACAAGTTCGTCACGGCCAATATCAATGCACAGACTCAAGGCAACAGTGAATGCAAATACTGCACAATGAACTAGCAGGAAACAAAAAAAGAAGGCAGTGCAACAGGAGCATCAACCATCAGCCCATATATATACATAACAAATATCCAAACTGATTCAACAAGGCTTTGACAACATGTATGCAAATTGAATGACAAAGTGATCAAGTGGTCTGCAAAAATATCAAAGTGAAGCTCAAAGAGACAACAATGAGGACTACTTCAATATAACCAAGGCACAAAGGAATTTCAAAATGATACAAGTAGTGAAACCATGGCATGAACCAAGTAAAAAGCATATACCAGTTCGATATCTTACATTCATGGACCATACTGCACAGTACAAGACTATACCAAACTATATGCAACAATCTCAATGAATTGGATGAACAAGACTCAAGTATGTATACAAAGAGTATACAACATGACAATGCAGACACAAATAAAGACTATAAATTCACGTCCAGAAAATGTAAAGTCGAAGGCCACAGTGAAGAATGACCAGTTCATTTATGCAACAGTGACCAAGTAGCATGTGACAGTATCAAGTGAATTCACCAAACCAATACACATGAAACAATTGGAGCAACAGAACATCAACTGGGCACATGAAGACCAACAACATCAAGTGATATTGAGCACATTTGAAACAAGAGATATGTATGCTACAAGATGATCAGCCACTAAAGTGCATACAACAAATTGAACAAGTTGACCATGCTACAGGAATGAAATTAGAGAACAAAATTAACATCATCAAATCAAAACAGTAATGTCAACGCAATGGTAATGCCAAAGTCATGGAAACGCATAAACAAATTCTAAGTGACCAAAGTCAAATAGTTCAAAAATCATCAAGCCGTGAACAACTGATGAACAAGTCAAATTCGAAATCGTGGTGGCAAAGATAATTGACCGAGTTAAACATCAAAGCCGTGGGAAGCAAGTATACGAAAATATACGAATTTGAATCAGTCAGTAAAATCTCAAGCATCCAAACAATAATCAAATGGCCGAAACATAATGTTGAAGAAATCAGACGAATGCAAATCTAGGGATTCAAATCCTATACAAACCATTCATCATCGGCAAATTCAATCCATCGAGTTCGAGTACGAAAATCATAAAAGCACAAAAAAGAAAAATTACAAACCGAAGCAAACAGTGAACTCGATCAAATAGAAGCGGCCAAGAGCGAACAAACGAGAACGAAGCACACGAATAACCACTGCATCGATCAACAAAAAGCACAACTTCAAAAGCCCTAATTTTGAACAAAGGGAACGAAGCCCTAAATTGTAAAGAAAGAACAAAGCCGCCACTAACAAAAAGGAACGGGCTAAAGAATATAAAAGGGGCCGGCTTTCTTTTTTAATAAGGGCTTTTAATTTTTAATTAGGGTTATTTTATTTTAAATTGTTTTTAATTTGTAATTTCTTTTTAAATCATTTAAATTTCTAGTCGTGTGACTAGGGGACAAACTACGTGGCGTAGTTTGAGAATTCGCAACTCAGTGGCAGAATTGTGGCAGGGTTTTGAGCGTAGAGTTAGGTTTAGTCGATAACGGGTGTCGCGAGTTTACGTGTGTAAGCGTCTGACTATCTAATTTCTAGTAGAAACCTTGGGGGCATCACATAGGCAGGGTTTTGCCGAAGCTGGGTAAATTCTGTATCATTCTTTTTCTGCATTTTATTATTCTGCTATTTTTCTGTGCTGCTATTATTCTGTGATCCGTGTTGATATCATTTTATAAGCTTCCGCGATTAATTTTTATAATTAATACTATCACCCTATTCACCCCCCGCTAGGGTGAAATCGATCCTACAAGTGGTATCAGAGCTAGAATAGAAGTCAACATTTGCTTTAAAAATTCATTTTTTTAAAAATCAGTTTTTGTTTTAAAAATTTGAATTTTTAAAATGGCTTCTTTTAATACTGCTTTTGTTGAGGGTCGGTCCATAGTTAGACTACCAATGTTCAATGGTGAATATGCTTATTGGAAAAATAGGATGGAAATTTTTCTAAAAACCATTGACGCTTGGAATATTGTTGAGACATGTTATAGAGCACCGACTATAACTGTAGATAATCAAGAAATAGATAAACCAAAGGAACAACGGACAGAACTACAAAATAAATTACAAAATACTAATGCTAAAGATATGAATTCTATTATTTGTTCATTGGATCAATTTGAATTTAATCGTGTCTCACATTGTCTAACTGCTCAGGAAATATGGCACACACTAGAAGTGACTCACGAAGGAACATCTCAAGTCAAAGAATCTCGCCTTGTCATGCTAAGCAGCGAATACGAGAATTTCACAATGGCAAAGGAATAAAATGTTAAAGAGATGCATGGACGACTTTCCAATATCGTATGCAAATCGAAAGCTCTTGGAAAATCATACACAGAGTTGGAGATAGTCCGAAAAATCCTCAGAGTCCTTCCATGAAGTTTTGAAGCCAAAGTGACTGCCATTCAAGAATCAAAAGATTTAAAACAAATGAAAGTCGAAGAACTCATTGGAAATCTCACCACTTATGAGCTAGAAATGAAATTCAAGGAAGAGCGTGAAGGAGGAGATACTCGAAAGAAATCAATAGCTCTTAAAGGAACAACAAAAAGTGATGGTGATGATGATGATGATGGAGCAGCAGAATTTGAGCTGATAATAAAGAAAGTCAAAAGGTGGAATTACAAATACGGAAATCCAGTTCTAAATCGAAAATTGAAAAGCAAAATAAATAAAATATTAGACAATCCAGAAGAACAGAAGATCATCTGTCATAAGTGCAACCAACCCAAACACATCAAGCCCAATTGTCCTCAAAATCGACGCGACTTTGAAAAGAAATCAAAAAGGAAAAGTTTTGCAGCCACGTGGAATACAAGTGACGAAGATAATCAAAATCCTAGCAGTGAGAGTGAGAAAGCAGATATGTGCCTTCATGGAAATATAACGGATAGCGACGATGACGAGCCAAGCGAGGTATCAAAACTCATCCACTCAGAATTACTTATATATTTCCACGAAGAAAATGGCTGTTTTGAACGACTTAGGGAAAAGTATGCTAAACTTGAATCACAAAAAGACATTTTGATAGAATTAAATGAACAACTTGACTAATTAGTTAAAAACTATGAACGTAGGATCCCTAAGTGTGATAAGTGTCCAACATTCGAAGAAGAAATTAAAAAATCAGAAATCAATATAAAATCACTTGAAAATGAAATTCTGATTTTGAAAGGGAATGAAAATACTAGGAGAGAGAATTCTATTGAAAAGTGCACACAATTTTTAAACGAAAATGAATCTCTCAAAACACAAGTACCACAATTGTCAACGACTTTAGATAAATTTTCAAAAAGTGAAAAATCATTGAATATGCTGTTAGGAAAGCAAACTGTTAATACGGTTAGACAAGGACTTGGATACAATCAATCTGCAAATTTTGAAAGCAATATTAATAGAGTTAATTCTATGTGCACAATTTGTAGAAATTATGGACACAATCACAATAGTTATTGGTATAGACCCAAACATGTGAAAACTATACCGATTTGGGTTCCAAAAGGCACAAATATAAAATCTCTCAAAGTTAAACAAATTTGGGTGCCGAAGGGAACAATTATAAATAGTTTTAGGTCTCCATAAAATTATTTTTCTAAATATTCTGCCACTAACAACCATGGACCTATAAAAATAAATAGATCACATAAATCTTTTCCCGTGTAGGTGTGGTGGTAGGCTAAGGAACAACAATAGTGTTCTCTGGATTTTGGCTGTTCCAAGGACACAACGAGCAACAAAGCAAAGTTCCTTAGCCTAGTATAAAGGTGATAGAATCACAACAGACAACAACGAAAAATATCGTAAAGGTAAAACAAGTAAAAATATATTTATTTGAACGATATATTAAATGTGATAATCTGCAACGTATTCTGAATTAAATCAACCAATAATGAGATGATGAAATAATGATGATTTTTGACTCTGACTTATTCAACATAGTTGGCCAATTATACTCTTATGCCAAAAACACTATAAATTCTCTAGATTCTTTGAATTACTTCATATATATTAGTTTGGATTAAAAATAGTGTTTTGTTGGATGATAACACATTTGGTTATAATACAACTAACTCTATATTCACGGTTTCTGATTATTTACACAGCTTCAATTAAAATTCAAGAGAATGTCATTTAAAAAGCTGTTAAAATTGATTTTGAAACTTTTGTTGCACACTTCATGGTCTATCAAATTCAATTAGTGATAATTTTGAGTGAAAAAGAAATTCAGATGCAGATTACACTGGTTGATAGAAAAATTACTAGTTGAACGTGATTTTTGTTGAGATATTTAGTAACTGCATCGTTTTACAAAGAAAATATCTGCATATTTTTCAATTCAAATAATTTTCAAATAGCAGAAATTTTTCTCATATAACCCCCTCGAGAAAATCATTTTTGACCACATTTTCAGATTGGTCATTTTTAGAAAAATTGATTTATAATTATTTTTGAATTTGATTTTAAATTATTACATTGACTAATCTGACTCCCTAATGATTATCGAAAAGATGAATAGTGATTGAAAAAGTGATGAGTGTTGATATTTATTATATATTATGACTCGAGACGGTATAATTAGTAAATTTCTTTAGAAATTTAAACAAGAGTTATAAAACTTTTTGTTGGTAAAAATTCCATGACCATCTCTATATCTATCATATTTCTAACAATCATCGCTCATCATAATTCTATATAGTTTGTCGGTATGTCGTACTTTAAACAGGAATCGTTCGTTTCTCATTTTTTTTTTAAAAAATAGGAAAAATTTTTGTAGTAAAAAAAACAATAAATAAATACCAAAGTATTCACTCTCATTTAAAAGTCCTCACGGTTATGCATGGGTGAATTACTTGGAATTTGTTATGTGCTTCCATGCTCATTTAAAAGTCCTCACGGTTATGCATGTATGGAACGCATATCAAAAGTTGATTTTTAAAAAATAAACAAGTTGATTCTAATCCCATTTAAAAGTCCTCACGGTTATGCGTGATTAGAAGATACTTGAATTTATTTTTTAAAATAAAATTGGAATACTACTAATCTCATTTAAAAGTCCTAACGGTTATGCATGGTTAGTAGATATTCAAATTCGTGATATAAATATACCACAAATAGACACAACTGTATGGTTTTATATGATGACATCATTCCCATCATTCTAAAAGTGGAATATGCGCCTAACAAAATATTTATGATTTTTGTTTGATTTTTTATTGAAATTTAATATTTATATTCAATTGAGTTTTAATGTTCGATTAATATCGATCACTTTATCTCTATTTTTCTCTAACACTATTACTCTTTTGCTGATAACAAAAGGGGGAGAGAAAAGTTAAGATTTTGGTCAAATAAAATCAAGCAAAGGTCAAATAATTTTCTATTTACATCTAGGTTCATTTGCATATTTTTATTTGTATGCATATATGTAGGGGGAGCTTTGTGTAGAGAGGAAACATTTAAATAGGGGGAGCAATTAGAGTATATCTATGATCAAATACATTTAACATATTCAAAATCTTGAATATATATTTGTTATCATCAAAAGGGGATACTGTTGAATATGCGATTATATGATTTTTGTTTGATGATAATAAACATATATATATATATATATATATATATATATATATATATATTTGTGTAAATGTATTTGGTAATGTCCTATTTCATTTTTCACAGATTAAATAAATATTTGCTGAATAAAATTAAATAACACAGAATTTGAATTCAAACAGAAATTTTATTCAAACGAATATTTATTACAATTTTGAATAGTACAAATTCAAGCTCTCACTATACAACTTTGATTACAATATCCAATTACATCACAATCTCACTTTTACATCAGACCTCACTACATAATCACTCATTCACTCAACTAGTATTTTATCTTCAACTTTATTCCAAATTGAATCCAGCATCTGAGCAATCTGCAAATATAAATATTGACGCAGTAAAATTGAAAAGGAAATATTTTTGCAGTATAAAATAAAACGTGAATTTTTGAAAATAATATTTGCCTCAGTTATTTGGGTTGTTCGTCATCATTTAATTTTGAATCCATCATACACGAACAGCTTGTGACATACACAATGTATCACTGTATATGCCACAAGGCCGTGCACATCGAAATATACACTTGATTGATTTACAGGGACAGCTGAGCACAGGTCAAACCCAAATTATCGGATTCAACTCAAGTGCAATAAAATAAATGTCACAACACGCGCACAAGGTCAAACCCCAAGCTATTAGCTGGATTCAACACAGGTGCAAATACGAAACAATGGGTCAAGACAAAACTGAGTCAATGATGAAGACATCTAGATATGCAACAGAAAAACCAGTCTCAACCATTTCAACAAAACACACATGCACATCAACCAAACAGCAAAGGTTCAAGTAATGTCGAACAAGACTACGACAAGAGAACCAGATTCAAGTTCAAACTACTCCAGAAGGAGATGTACAAGTTCGTCACAGCCAATATCAATGCACAGACTCAAGGAAACAGTGAATGGCAAATACTGCACAATGAACTAGCAGGAAACAAAAAAAGAAGGCAGCGAAACAGGAGCATCAACCATCAGCCCATATATATACACACAACAAATATCCAAACTGATTCAACAAGGCTTGGACAAATGTATGCAAATTGAATGACACAGTGATCAAGTGGTCTGCAAAAATATCAAAGTGAAGCTCAAAGAGACAACAATGAGGACTATAAAGTTGAATGTGGATGAGGTTGAAATTTTGACAATTGCCAAATTCCATAAGTCTAAAGTGATATAGTTTTGACGAAGAGAATTGGTGTAAATAAATGTCACAATCGAGTAACGCTTATTAAAAAAAAAGGATTTTGCCGAAAATGAGTAAGTAATAAATTTGGCCTTAATGTCAAAACACCTGCTAAATTACGTGTGAACGTTAACATTAGAATAGTTCGATGTTAATCGCTGATCAAATATACACCCAAGAGTTACACAGCCAAAATGATGAATTCCCTTAAGACCGAACGATTTGATTAGTTTATAATTGTTATAAATTAATTAATATTTATGAAATATTAATTATAAAATTTGAATATGATTTGAGAAAATAAATAATGTTATATATATTTAAAATAGTTATAAATATATCGATCAATATACAATATCGACAAGCGATTAAATTAGATTTAATTACATAGTATTTCAGCTTGGGCTTAGATGGGTTTAAGGTCCATCATTAGGGTTGCAAAATTTTGGTTTTGGGAAGGTCTAGGGGTGGCTAAAACATAGAGAATTGGCTTGAAGATAATGGTTCAAGATCAAGTGAGAATGGATAACAAGGTGTTTCTCGTTTGTCTCTGATACGGCTCTATATATATGTATGTATGTATGTATGTATGTATGTATGTATGTATGTATCTCTAAAAATAATTACTAACCTTTTTGCCCGTTATTACCTTCTACATTGCTGGTTAAAATATAGCTCTTAATCAACTCCAAAATTCTCAAATATATTTCAAATTAAAGTAATACTACACGATAGTTAAAGGTCGGTAAGTCTGGACTTGCAATCTGACGAATCAAGAACGGTAAAAGGAAGGGAAGTCATTGCTTAAACGTGGATCCAAATGCATCATTAAATTGGTATTAATTCATATTACAGTAATTGAATTACATTCTATGATCCTATAATGAGCAATTTCGTATCTGTTTAAATATATTGCTACTATTTGTTTAGTTAGTGAGATTTTGTAAGCAGATGTGGTTGTCACAAATCAGTTTGGTTATGTGCATAATTTGTTTTTTATACTATTTGATTTATATATGGACAAATGTTGTTTACTGTAAAAAATCAATTTTTGTGATTAATAATTGTTTTATATATATTTCTTAATAAATTCATATATATATATATATATATATATTAGTGTATATATCTCTCTCTTAATAGCATATAAGAATATATATATATATATATATATATATATATTTGTGTGATTTAAAAAATTTAGTACACTTTTTTATATATAATATAAATTACAAATTCGAAAATTAATTATCATACATGTATTCATATTTTTAAATTAACATTTATCGAATTTTTGAATTGTTTATTATGTGTAAAACAATTATTACATTAAAAATTCAATTCTATATTTTTTGAAAATATTATACCATTTCTGAAACATATAGAAAAAATTGATTAATTTTTCAATAAAGTTTATTATTTTTAATAATTAATATTATTTTGGAAAAATTGTTTATGATTTATTTAAAATAATAATTTAATTGAAAACTCTTCAAAAAAATTCATAACCTTTCATTCATGATCCTAGAAATTCCGAGATTTTGAATTTTTAATAATATATTATATTAGGTAATTATTGCCAAAATCAATGTATTTGTTTTTGAAAGTAAAAATTCAACTTTGAAAATCTCTAGATTTTTCCTAAGCTCTATTTTATGATCCTAGATTTTTGAAAATTGTAAAATTTTAATTCTCATCAATAGATTATTTTAATGTAACTATTTATGGATGAAAACAATATTTTATTCATAATATATACAAATTAAAATACTAAAATTACTATGTCTGCAAAACTAAGTTCATTTTGAATTATAAATAATTTTTAATAATTTTTCTTTCTCTTTCTATATATATATATATATTTATCTGTATATAAATGTTTTATGTTCATATATTATGTATAATATATTGCACACACACATATATGTGTGTGTGTGTGTATTGTAATACATATACATGCATATATTTGAATAACATATATGACATACAAAATGAGCTAATATGTCTGTTGCGATGTAAATCCCAACATCTACATATGGGCATATTATACCTTTCACGGATTATTATGTTACACATGCACTCACACATATATGTATATGATAAATTTAAGTATAAACTAAATCAAATAAAATTAATTTCATATCTTAATATATTTGAATTTAAAAAAATAAATGATTTTGTTTAAATGAAATTTAGAAATGTTCTAATTCAGTTAGACTTCGTAGGCCCAATAAAGATCCAATAGGGCAAAAATTTTGAAATTTACTCGTAACTTTCGACGTTCCAACACAAATTAGGAGGAAGTTATACGAAGAATTATATGAAAATCAGTATTTATAAGATCGCGTTTTCATATAGCACAATAGAAGTACTATTTTTCTATAAAGCCTTTTGCATGAAGATGAAGGGTTTGCACCAAGCGGAAAGTGGATGTCAATGCCCGATGTTGGATATATTATTGCAGCTAGATATAACGTTGTAGTATTCAACATTAGTGAAAGGCTTTTGTTGACAATACCTCCATTGAGACAAAAAGTGCCTCCACCGATATAGCGCACTGAAATTGGAATAGCTTACGTTAACCAAGATCATTTTGTTCAAATAAGCAACTTATAGAATATTAAAATTCAAAATTATTTCATTTCTTTTCATTCAAACTGAATTATACATTACCAATCATAGGTAAAACTAGAGCCTAAACATCAGATGCCACCATTTTATATAAAATGGTTCACGGCTCGTGATATGGATGCAAGTAAATGGGGATGCAAGTAAATGGGAATACATTTACACCGATTGAAGACAAGCTCGGGATGAAAGAATTGTGTATGTCAAATGGAAGTAGTCGTGGTACGATTTTGGAGTTGTTAAATTGTATGTTAAACTTGAGTGAATATTTGCAAATTATTGTTGCTTAGTAACTACAATTTACTTTGTTCGCAACTAGTTGAATTACAATGTGTATCATTGTTTTGAATTTTCTTGAATGAAATTTGGTATAAAATGTGAATAATTTAGTTTAAGGTATATTTGTTTGCGGCAATGAAGAACTGGTAAAAAAAATTCCAATTTTCGATGTACCACGTAGAGACCATATGTGAATGTTGTTCTAGTACGGGGATAGAAAACTTGGTTGGTATAATAACCACATAGTTCTACTACATGGTTTGGTGATAAACCATGTTGTCTCTTAACGTGGTTAGCTCTTTAACCATGTCTTGTCAATGCGTGGTGAACTCAGAAACACAAAAAATAATACAAATGCCTTTTCCTCGCATTGTCTCTACGTGATTAGGTCTACAGCCACATCTTGTTAGTGCGTGGTAAACTCCAGAATCAAAAAATAATAATACAGAAGCCAGTAAGCAACAAAGACAGCCAACAAAGACAAAATACCATTACCATATGATGTTAACATACATATAACATAGACATACATTCAACCATTACAATAAACAAGTCAATTATCAAACCAACATACCATATCACAAAATACATGTTGTCAAACATCAAACCTAAATACCATATGACAAAATACATGAAGTCAAATATGCACCGAAATACATGCAATCCCCCAGAACGTTACATTTACAAACTTTAACAACGAGCTAGTTAAACTAAAGTTGATGACGGATGTACTGTCCACAAGCAACTTTGGCACTAGCAATTTGAGTGTTAGCTTCATGCAAAAGGCCATGCACATCCTGTAGAGTCTGGAATATAAATTTAAGCTTAATGTTTGTTGAAAACGAAACTTCATCCTAATTTATAGTGAAATGAAAGGTGAAAAAATAAATATAACATACCGAGTACTGTTGGTCATAGGTCGGCTGAAAATGTGATGCTACAATCATTATATTCGCAGGTAAGCATACTGGATTGTGAACCCATAAAACACTATGATCACTGTACCACTCCATATAATCATTCGTGCAACTCAGAAAAAACTGATGGAGTGGTATTGATCTACCCCCTTCTGCAATTACATGATGGTACCAATTTTCCCATATACTTTCCAAAAATTGATAACGTACCCAAGTGTATGTAGTTGAAGTTGTACCTCGACGTGCATTTGTTGCTACTAGAAGAATAAGAGCCATGGGAATGTTCTGAACTCTGCCAAACTGCCTAAGTACTCTATCAGGATGATACGGCTCCATAACGTTAAGGTAGAGAATGCAGCCGCTATTCCAAGATATAGAATGAAATGGATGATAGTGCCATGCAAAGATGTAAGGATCAAAATAACCTGCTCAAAGATGTAAGAAATCAAAATTAGTGCTAGTATATGGACTGATTACTCATGGAATACAACTCATCATAATTAGTGCTATTAAATAATAAATGAAGATAATTACCTATTCAATTTGAATAGTATCAAGGAATATATGTAGATCGATGATGCATGCACCACTATCTGAAAATGGATTCCATCGTGTAGCATGGGATAAATTCTCGTAGCACAGATTTGTGGAAGGATGAAAGCATGGAAAATGCTCAAATATCCATGACTCAAGTAAGCAAAGAAATCCTGCAATCTGTCTCATACCCATGCGGGTCGTTAATCCAAGCCGCCTGTAGAGAAATGCAAATGCTGCTGAACCCCAAGAGTAAGTGTTGACAATGTGCAAATTTTTAGTGCATCCATCAGTGATATGTGCACATGATATTTGCTTTTTGTTAGCAAACAATGTGTTGCCAAGAAAGAATAAGAGATAAGCACAAGCGGCACGCCTAATTGCCCGATCAGTCCAATCATCTCTCACATCTTTAAATTTATCATCTAACGCAGATATACTTAATTTATATCCAACCCTCTCATTCATTTTCAACCTAGCTTCTGCTTTAGTAAGGCCAAGATACTTTGAAACTATACTAACTGCTTGTTCCATTTCATATGACATACTCTGTACTGGTTTACCTTCGACTGGAATGTGTAATGAAGAAGCTACATCATCAAGAGTAATAGTCATCTCACCAAATGGTAAATGGAAGGTATTAGTCTCAGGATACCATCGTTCTACAAAAGCTGGTATTAAATTCTTATTAACACCCTTGTAGCAAGTGCTAACAATGGGAATCTAGCCAAACGAGTCAATAGTGGCTTTGAATCTAGTAGTGTTATCTTGAATCCTCTACTTCGGTACCTTCTGTGCATGGTTGACACATGTGAGCGATGTCCTACACAGATAAAATTTACATCTTGTAAACGCAGTAATTCCAAATCGATTGTTTAGAATAATACTAGCTACATACCTTGCCAATCCTTATCATAGATGTAACATGAGTATCAAACTCTCTAATCACATAACAGATTCTTGGTCCACCTTTCTCGTTTACATCTTCTTCGGCTTTACTTTCTACCTCAGGCTAATCATATGTCTCGTCGCCAGCATCCATCTCTGAATCGTCCTCTCTATCATCTCCATCTTCTCCCGATGAGTCTGAACCATCTCCATATTCCTCATCTCCCTCGTCTCCTTTTTCATGTTGCTCCTCATCTTGCCTTACAACAACCTCAAAGTTAGCTGCGTCTGTCTCATGCTGCTCCTCTTCCGTATCGTCTTACGTTGTAACTACATCAGCCCTATCGTCGTTCATGTCTGCATTAGTACCTTCATTGCTTTCTCCATTCTCCGTTTTCTTTCAGAATCCGTCATTCGAGTTCGACCTATCTAAAAATAAGTAGAAAAAAAATCCAGTTAGCATGACGGTATACATAAAAAACAAACACTGAACCAAAAAAAATTGTTGCTATTTTCAATAACAATTGTAAATAACGCGTGGAAAGCATTTTTTTCTACATAGGATAACTGCGTGAAAAAAATGGCTAACATGCAGTTTTCAGGCGTGGAAAAATTACTTCCACGCTATAGCACTGCATGGAAAGCATTTTTCCCATGCTAGACCACTGCGTGGTAACAATTTTTTCCACACAATGCACATGAGTGGTACGCTGTAACCAGCAAAAAAACCGAATTCACTAACTCTCCTACTTTTCTCCTGTAATCAATTTTCAACACCAAATTAGCAATCGAATTTCAACCGTAAACTAGCAATCAAATTTCAACCCTAAATTCACTACTGATGTTTCCTCAACCAAGTTATATATAGTGCATTTCTCTCACAACCAAACTAAAATATGAATTAATAGCTTACCTTGGTTTCTCCGATGACATGGAAGGTGTGCGTAAGGAGGAAGAGAATCGTTGGTGTGAGGAAGATTGGTCGTGTAACGATCCCAGTTTAAAGACGAATTTAAATTTGTGATTAAATTAAGTTTTTGGGTTAAATTGTGTATTTATTTGAATTTTTCAAATTTAATAAGAGATATATACTTATTTGTTCTAGAATTTAGATTGAAACTCAAAATGAATATTTTCAGTTGAATTGGATTTTAAATTTTGATTTGGAAATTCAAAATGTATTCAAAATAAATGGGATTTGAAGATTATACTTTGGAAAAAAATAGTATGTATGATTATTTATAAATTGTTTTTTAATTCATTTTCTTTAAAAAGGTTATAAAATGTTTAAAATAAAAATTTATTCTATCAATATAAATATAAGTATACAAATATGAGGATATAAATTAAATGTTTGAAAGTTAAACTTTAAATAGAAATAAAATTCAAGATTATTTTAGTGAAAATAAAATATTAACACTTAAGTAAACATATGAAGTACATATATATTTGATGTGAGTTGTGTATGCAAGAAGATAGATAAAAATATCTATGTAATAAAATTAACAAAAGAAGAAACAAACAAAAGAAAAAAAATCTACAAAACAAAACAAAGAAGTACAAAGCAAACAGATTTGCTGTAAACAAAATGAGAAACACATGCATTTATTAACATCTCCTTAGCACAAAACAAATCCTTTCAGCCGAAAATATGTTAGAATCATATCAGTAAACAAAGATAAAATATCTTTAGACAAAGACAAAAAAAAAATCTACAGTCAACAAAAGAGGCTTTACCAGTTATTATCTTCCCCTTATACAAACATTGTTTCTATATATATGCATTGCATCCTATTCTAGTTCGTTCAGAAAAAAAAAACTAAGCAAACCAGAGAAAAAGAAAAGAAAACATCATCATTTACAAACTCAAAACATCATTCAAAGAAAACAAAGCAAGTTAAAAGAAAATCAATCTGCAGTTTTCAACAACCAAGTATTCTCTGTCATCTTCTCAAAACCGTGAGCAAACTTTCTTTAATTTTCTATCTTGATTGTGTTCAGTAATGATAAATGTGATGAAAAATGTTGTAACTTGTTTGAATGCATACATATGTGATCATCTGTGCATTGTTTGATGATGTATGTCTGTAAGTAGGGATGTATATACCTCTGATAAAAACATACCGGCTCTAAAACAACTTCAAAAATCATTTTCTCTTATTCTACTTGCTATTAGGACTTGGTGTTAAAACAAAAATGGTTTGTTATAGTATATATTCAAGATTTAAAATTCATTTAAGTTAAATCAACTTGTTAGTAACTCTGGGAAGCAAGAAACTGAGCATAACTTTAAAAATAAGTCAAAATTTAAACTTCTTAATTTACGAATTCAGGTATACAAACTGAATCCTCATACTAAAATATGATTTTTAGAACTAGAATCACAATTTTTAGGCTTAGGGTTGAGGAGCAGTTTAGGTTTGTTCGAATTTCACTCTTTTGGTGATTTCTGGTGATACACTGACTTGAAGTAGTTGGGGCTTCGTCTGGTGATAGAATGACGAACGGGGGTCCTGAGAAAAATACTGGAATGGGGTGTAGTTGGTCGTGGTGGCAGCGGTGAGCTTTTGGAACTGGAAAACCTAGTTTTTTTCGAGTGTGCAAGTTTGATTCGTTCGTCGTCGATAGTTGACCGAGTGCAACGTGGCTCTGGGAGATGATAGAGGGGATGTTGTCGAGTGTATGGCCGAAGTTTGAGGCTTTCTGGTGGTGGGGGTTGCGAGGACGGCGTCGCTCCAGGTTTTGATGACTTCGGTGATGAAGTTTCCAGGTCGCGAATTTTAGCTCAAATTTGATTTCGAAGGGGTGAGTGGATTCTGGCGATTGGGGATTGATGCATGAAACATCGTCGACTTGCTCGACGTTGTGATGTCGCCTGGAAGCGACCAACGACAACGTGCACGTGCAAGTTATCGTTTTGTGTCAGGATGGATGGTGGTGAGTGACGCGAGATGATTCTCGAGTGAAAGTGGTGGTTACTTCGGGTTCGTACACGAGTACACGAGTATAACTACCTGTTATTTAGTTTAGGCTTAACGTAAACTTCAACTGGAAAAAAAAGGAAGAAGAAGAAACGAACGTGAAGGGAGAGGACTTGGGGAAACGTAGGGAAAATTCGAGTAACACTCGAGTAAAAATCTGAAAAATCTCGGGTTTTGTTTGAAGATAGGTAAGCCCAATATATTTCAAGTTATAATGTTAAACAAACTTTAGTAATTATGAAGTAATTAATGTTCGACTATTTGAGTTAAGAACTTAGTACAAGTTTTAATTAACTAAGGGAATACATAATAATGTTTTCTAAAATCTTGTTTAATATTTTAAATTAAGTAGTTAATACAAGTAAGTTTTAATTTTAATTAAAAATTAAAGTTCTCTAAGTTATTAATAATTTGATGTCAAAGTATTACGAAAGATTTTTAAAAGTGTTAACAATTACTATTAATTAATTATTTGGAAAGTAATTACGAATGATTAATCTCTAATTGTAATTAAAGATTGGTTAATTTATAATTAAGTATCTAATTAATTTGAAATTAAGAATTGTTAATTAGAAAATTAAGTTAATTATTTTATAATTGGCAGTTACTTAAGATAATTGATAATTAATTAAAAATTTAATTAATTTATCATCAAGAATAATTAATCAATGATTTAAATAAATCAATAAAAATAATTATGTGGTTAATTCTTTTAAAACCACATTCACCTCGATTGAAAGATAATTAACTATTGTTGTGCACTGAATTGATATTCCTGTTTTGTTTGTGATACTGTGTGATGCAGATTACTCTGTGCTGAACTGTGATTCGTGATTTGTATTTATGTGGAAACCCTTTTTGCCCGTAAAACGACATTTGAATTTCGATGCGACAGGGAGTCGGATTCCAGTTGGTTATTTGAAACCCACATCGAATTTTACTAATGAATCTTCGTGATTGATAAATTTACTTTATCTGTGAATGAAGATAAGCGTTATGGATTATACCGCTTATCGATATTGATATATCTGTGATGTTGTTTATGTTGTGCACTATTGTGTAAAACCCCCTGGACCACACTATACACACACAAATATGGATTGCACGTGAAAATCGGTTAAGTCTCAGATTTTAGAAAATAATTCTTAAATCGGATTTTGGAACTCAAATAGTTTTGGAAATAGATTGGGTTTAAAATAAAAAGCTTTTGAAAAGGAATTCTAAAAATAAAAGTTATTCTCAATTACTTAGTTGAGATTTTAAATTTGAATAAATTAATTTAAAATTTGAATTCAGTATCTGGAATTGAATTCTACATCCAGTATTTATGATATAAAAAGGATTATACAAGCATATATGGGTTTTAAACTATTTTTAAAGTATTGTTTTGAGAATTCGAATTAACCCCAAAGACTTTAACCTGTATAAATGAAATTGGGTTTTCCGAAATAAAATTGTTGTTTTCAAATGATAAAAGCTTTCCTATAAGAAATGAATTTCCAATTTGTATTAAAGAGATTTCAAGTTTGAATTGAAATAGTTTTCCAACTTATGAATGAATCTTTGGAAACGAGTTTTGAAAGCTGTGAGATAAATCTTGATTTTAAGATTTAAATGAATTAATCTAATTAAAGCGGAAATTATTTTGAAATCCGTGAATGGATCTTTGTGAAACTGAGTGAACTTCGTGAAATGAATCTTTTTGTTTAAAAGATTTGAAATGGTAATTGGTTTAAACCATTTGAAAGAAAGTTTTGAACTTCAAAGTTGTGACTTAATTGAAATCCCATATCCATATGGTTTTAAATATTGCGCTCACTATTCGGTTTAGCCGGGAGAGGACTTTGTGTCATATAACCCATTCCGAATAATGATACGTCGTTATGGATAGCATTTGAAGACCGGTGGTGAAGACCGGGTATTTGCAAGAACGATAGGATGACCTATTGATTATCTCTGCACTGAGTAGCTACAGTATAGAGATTCCCTAAGTGATGGAAAGTCCGATCGGGATTGTGAATACCCGGATTGCAAGGGCTTCTGCGGAAGTTCCTTCGGTTCTGTTCGAACCTGGGACATACTTGTATGGTTGTATGTCTGACACTACACTTTGAGATATAAAGAAGATTTCTTTCAAATACATATCTATTGGTGGCAGAAAATTTATTCTCTTAGCTTAACACCTCTCTTTGAGATGTACGAGCTCAGAGGTTATGTAGTTGAAGGTTATCAGCGATATACTCCCAATTTGATAGTGTGGCATGCTAAGTGCTGCTGTGTGTTGATGATCATTTGTTGATCATTTGTGATCAAAGCATGGCTTTCGTGTAAAGCGTAGCTTTGTGGACGAAACCTCATCGAGCCTCACAAACCGGTAATGGTCGAAACAGGAAAGATGTGGCAAGGTTTCAGGGGTAGCTCCCCTAGGGTGTGACCATTCCTTCTGGAAAAGGGTAGTATCATGGTATGAAGCTCAGATACTTACTCATGTGGGCACCGTAGTATATTTATTACTTTGTGATGTTTTTGGTGTTGAGAGCTCTTGTATAAAGGTCCCAAAGGACCGGGGGTGACATATCTTTAGGTATTACTCCCGGGCAGGGAGGAAACCGGCCTTGTGTTGGCAGAGAGCTGGGTAAGTTCTCGGGGCGTCCCGCCAGAGGCGTTTCCATGAGGCAATAGGAAGTTCCTTAGCTTGACCATTTGTTGGAAATCCATTCATCCAATACGCACCATGTACGGTTTTAGTTGTATAACCTACCATCTACTTATAGTGGCTCCCCACTGTTTGGATGGTGGCTATAGTAGGCATAGTTCGAAATGTCTATGCTGGCTAAGATTAATATTATACTTTCGAAATGTTTTCTGCACTATGCACTAATAATAATGTCAAAATGGCTTTCGCGTATCAAGCATATTTGACTATCATAAGGAGAAATCTTCTCCAATTCTGCGTTTGCATGGTGTGTCTGGCGGGAGGCCTTATGGTAGTTTCATTTTCTAAAAAGCATTACGGATTTCAAATTTGAATCCTTTTGACTGTTTCTAAAGACAAACCGTTTTGTTTGCTCATACCAGTCCCATGACTGATTCGGAGTTTATTGTTCCGTTCCTAAATTCTAGGTGCCCATAATTTTCCACACGGGCAGTCTAGAGTTTGGTTTTTCGGATAGTTAGGTCTAGTAGATTATCTGGAGCTAGTTCAATCCTTGGACGACTGACCTTGCTTATCTTGGTGCAATCTTGTTGGTGGATCGAGCTTGAAGTTTTGGAGCTGTGACTTTGGAGTTTTTGGATCAAAGTCGCAGTATTGGATTCTGTGAAGACTTATCTCATATTGTATCGTGTTCCGCTGTGTTCTAAATTGTATATTCTATGATATTGATGATTATCATTGTATCAAATTAATGTATCGGATATTGTATTCTTGTTGCATCAGTGATATCATCTTTTATTTCCGCTGTGTTATTTATCATCTAATGGCGTTGCAAGCTCCGGCGATACGAATTTGATGTTGTTTGTCGGACATCGAGTTCGGGTCGTGACAGGTCGCATGAAGATAAGAATCGCGTTGGGAAGATATTGCATGAGGAGGAAATCGCATGAGGAATGGTTATGGGTAATTTTGGAACAAGTAGGGGGTTACTAAGTATGTTTGGGGGTTTATAAATTTTTTTACATCAGTAGTTAGCCAGCAGCTTTGTAATTTTCTCCATTATCCGTTACTATTTGCATAGCTCTATCTTCTCCAATAAAATTAACAACATTATCTATTAGACCAAAAATACACTCAGCACTTTGAAATTTGTTGGTAGCATCTATAGATTTAAGAAAGAAAGTTTCTTGGGTAGAATACATAAAAAAAATTATGATTTTTCTTTTATTTTGTGTGCTCCAAGCATCGCACATCAATATACAACCATATTTATCCCAAAAGTTGGAGTATGTGTCAATGTGTTGTTTGATTTCAGCACACTATAAATATAAATATGTTTTTGATAATTCATGTGTAATGGGTCCTTTAATTCTAGGACCAGCTTCTTGAATGGCCTATACCATTGTTTCATAGTATGGACAATTAGCAGCATTGGGTAGGATATGATTAAAGTAAAAAAAATTGATATCGCATGACCTATGTGTTTTTTTGCATCTTTAATGCCCTTTTATTGCAGTTCTAATAGAAGGTTGATTTCTACCTTCTCGTTTTTGTACAAAGGGATCAATCCTTCTAGCTGCCCGTGTTGCTAAATCGTCATCTATTCTGATTGATTTAGAACGATCAATGTGCTTTATTTTGCTAGATCGTATACCCGTTCCAATAGATCCTACACCTGAGTTCATATAACTTTCTTTGCTTTGTTGAAAAGCACATCGAACCTCTTTATCGTCATCACCTCCATTACCGTGGATATCTTAATTTTGTTGTTCGGGCATGCTCATTAGCTCCTCTTGCACGCGTTGTTTTTCGAGCTTCTCATGATTTTGCTCACTTCACTTTTTATTTAGATGTTCTCGTACAAGTTTCCTGACTTCTTTGGAAACAACCGGACATACTGCCATGTCGCCTGTTTGTCTTGCTTAATGTTCTTCCATACGTGTTATACCACCACCAGAAATTACTTTGTGACAATAGTTACATTTTTTTTATTCTTTTTTCACCAATAACCGCCATACAATAATTCTAAATGATATCACGATTTGTCATAATCAGCTACCTAAATGAGAAAAATAATAATTTAATATTTAATTACTCAACATTAAGACATTTTAATGCAAACTAAACAGTGTATTATTTTCATGATAGAACTTCCATTCATAGTAGCTCAATTATCAAATTAAAATAACTAATATGTCTTCGGCACATGCAAGTCGACCTCAACTTTAAAATAATTAATAACTATTTTGACCCCATTATTTATAAACCCAACTTCCTTAACTTGTCCCATTATTCTACTTCAACCCATCTTCCTCAAAGTCATGTTCTATGCCCTAATCATCACATGCAAATCGCAAATGAACCAAAAAAGACGAAAATAACTGGTCGCCGATCGACGCTGCGAAGATCAAACACTCTAGGTATGTCGAATGAAGATCGACGCTGCCAACATCAATCAATGTTGCCAAACTCAAACGAGGACTCCTAACGATGTCAGATGAAGTAGGAAGGCAGTGAAGAGTTTAACTTTATTGTCCATTTGGTTTGAATTATATCTATTTTAAAGAGCAAAAATTGAATCTTACTCATGTGAATTTGTTGGCTGGAATTTGTACATGGTAGACAAGATTTTTGATTGATTGGAATAAAGTTTTGATCTTTTGTTGATTTGCTTCACATGAATTACTGAATGAATTAGAGTTTTCTATTGTTTTTTCCTTTTCATTTTTTTGAAGAAAACCGAAATCGGTTTTCTATGGATGTTCCAGTCCGGTCCACGGGCCGAGATGGCTGGAACCTTGGCGTGCTGGCCGATCTTTAATACCTTTCTATAATACTTCTTCCTTCATAAGTTCCTAATGAAATTTGTAAAACATACCATTAAACCCATCAGAACCAGGCACTAAAATACCACTAATATTGAAAACTGCCTCTTTAACTTCATCAAGCTCAATAGTGTCATTCAAAAAATCCTATACTCCCAAATGATGTTTTTGCATATTAAATTTGGCATTCGGTGTTTATTTCTAGCTTGACACTACAGTTCTTTGATGTACTGAACAACCTTTAATGTAAATTCCCCATGATAATTTCATAACTCCCCTTTTATGGAAACAGACCCTAACCATGTGTTTTGCTTTGATTTATTGACATTTTGGCAAATAAAAATGCGAATGTTTCACCACCATATTGTAGCCATTCACATTTAGATTATTGCTTGCTGTTAACCAATTCTCTAAAAATAGTCCATTCTCCAACATGGATTTAGCTACCATAAATTAAACGGAAAATATTCTATCTTCACCTTGTTCGAACTGCCATTGAACTTCACTGCATCTTATTTAAGCTCTGCAATTTCTTTTTTTGGATTGTTATTATCCTTGCTCAGACTTCTCAATTTCGACTTAATAGTTCTCTATTTTTGAATAATATGATTCAAACGGTAACTAGAAACCTCCTTGTTCCTTTCTTCTTGCAACGTCTATTTCATAGCCTTCAATATAAATCCACTGGCCCAAGAATCTAAACAAATTGGCTAGGGAATTACTACTACTCTTTGTTAAATGAACCAAAACCGGAGTGTGGTTGCTCCTACTTGAAAGAAGGAAGGCAAATTTATAGTCCGGAAAAGCTTGGATCGACCTGATGTTAGCTGAAGCTCTGTCAGTCTAAAAGAGAATACTCTTTGCCGGAGTAGACCACCAAGAAAATTGAAATCCATCGACATTTAGTTCAGTTAAACCATTTTTAAGGATGCATGGATCCAAATTTAAAGTTTTGCAAAATGGAACTGGCAAACCTTTGTTTTTCCCCTTTTGAACTTCTTGTGCAGTTAAAATCTCCTGTAAGCAGCCAATGCCAAGAAATGTATCATGCTTCAAATTCAAGTATGCACCCACAGTGTTTGTCTTGAATACTCAAATTATGAGCATAAATTAACGAAATCAATCCATACACCCCACCTACATTTCTAAGACAAACAGTATTATGTTGATCGGTCATGTTGAATACTTTGTAATCCCAAAATCCTTATTAATCAGAATGAGAATTGTACATATAAAGTAAACCTCCACATTGCAAACTAATTCCTACTTCAAATCAAATTGCTACTTAGACATATTTAATTTGTGTACATGAAGTTTATTTTCCACTGATAAAAAAGAATCTACTTTATTCTTAAACATGTGTCCGTTGGCTACCACATGTCCAGGATTTAAGAAAACTAGAACCTACATATCGTTTTTTTGGGTTTGTTTATCATTCATATTCAGATCAGAAACACCAAACAACTTTTAAGAGAAATCAAGTGAATGTTTAGAAAATTCCCCTATTGGACTTTTGGAAGTGCACGGTGATGATGTTTTGGAGCTGCATCTATAGTGAAGTTAAGAGATGGTTTCATGGCTCCTCCAGGACTATCTGTTGGGGTAGAGTATGAAAAATTGTCCCCATGATCTGCCTCTTCATCACCACATTTTTGTTGTGCCGGCATCCAAACTTTATCATTGGACATTTTTTCCTTGATCTGAGCGAAACATTTAGAAGGTCTCTATTATGCTTTCAATCTGATTTGAAAATCCATTCAACTTCAACATTTAGATCAACAAGCATAAGGGCAAATGAAATACGGCCATTGAAAAGCATAGGTTATCCAATCTGATAGAAGTATCAATGGTATTCGTCAAGGCAGTAATAGCTTTAAGGCGCCAAAGCTTAAAGTTTAATCCAAATGCCCAATTCATATCGGCATGAATGTGAGAAGGTCTCTATCTTCTTTTATGTTGGGATCTAATCTTTTCATTATGTTGAGCCTATTGTCGAAGAACCATGGCCCTTCATTAATAATCTTTTCACATTTCTTTTCACTTTTTAAATGAAAGACAAAGAAGCCATTGTCTTTGGTGTGGTCTAAGTCATGTTTAGTTTTCCATATTATTTTTTCAGAAGCCTCTAGATTTTTGTAGAAGGGTCAGGTCGCCAGTGAACCCCTTTTCCACCTTAATAACAGGGCTTAGAAATTGGAGATCTACATATTTCTAATTACTATGGTAAATCATTTACCTCCATGGAATTGCATGCCTTTGGCGTCTTGAAAATTTCTACATCTAACTGAATGTTTACCACAAGAGTTGTACGATTTAACTACGATTTAATTGGGAATTAAATCTATTTTCCTTCAGGTTTTTTAGAAGATGCCACATTCATCCTTCGCTTTTCGACTACCTTTGTCAATTCACCGTCCTCTGTGTACTCGTGTAGTACCCTGCATTTTTAGATAATCAAATAATCAAATAATGATTAACAGTGAAAATAAACATTTTTTGAATTGTCATAATATGGCCTTGAAATTTAAACCATTGTGTTCGTAGTAATTTTCTGATTAATTTTCATATATAATATGCCTCGAAAGGACTTCATATGAAAAAGTTATTGAGGTTCGAAGTTCCATATCGAAAAATAATTATACATGTAAATATGCATGAATATATTTGTTTACAATTATATACGCTTATAAATTCCAAATGTAACGCGCATTTGAATTTCAAAATAGACGTGCATCATAAAGAAAATTAATTGACATCCGCAATTAGAGGTAATTAATTAACATTAGTAGACAATGTTAATCAAATCAGCAATTAAAAAAATTTATTTACATTAATTAGCAACGTTTGAATTTCAAAATAAACATGTGTTATAAAGGGAATTAAATTTGCAATTGATGGAAATTAATCAGAATGAATAGACAACGGTTAAAAGTTAACGTTTAATAATTTGATTTTCGTGCAATCTCGAGCGTTGTTTTCTAGATCCAACGATTCGCAGCAAGCCTGTGATGTGGTTGCACCAGATTTAAGCTTAAAATCCGATGGTTTGAGATCTCAAAACACCACTATAAATAGGACCTTAGGCCTAGCTATTCTCTTACAATCAGATTTTCTCCCAATTGGGTTCATTGCCTAAGACTGAACCCTAAATAGAAAATATTACAAAGGAGAATATCCTTTAATAAAAATAGTAGACACCTTAGAAGGGGATCCAGAAGGCGATGGAGCAGAGCTAAAACCATGGAGAAAAGCTAAGGATAACTTTTAAGTGGATTTAAATTATATATCTTTTACGTTTACGATATATTATCGTTAGGTTCCCGTTACATATTTAATTCAACATTTATTTTCAGTAATTAGTTCTGTTAATTAGTTATGTTGAAAACTGTAAATTTTATAAGAAAGCTTATATTTAATTATTATTTATATGGAAAAGAAAGAAAGAAATCCAATTAAGTATGTATAATATTAGGCATTACAGTTACAGAGAAAGGCTTAAGCTTAAAAGCAAGAATTTACACTATATTATATTAAAACGGGAGAAATAAATTAAAAGAGGGAAATCCATTAACTTGATTTGAAAGTTAGTAATAGATTAACTGGTTGGTTTAGAAAAGAGAATACATTTCCATAGTTTAATATTTAAAAGATAACGATAAAGGTAATTGCAAGAATAAAAGAAAGAAAAAGGGAACTAGTGTAAAATAGAGACATTTCTATATTGCAATATCCAACAATTAAAGAAACAATAAAAAGAAATATCTTGCCATTACAAGTTATTGTTTATAGCATCTTTTAATATTTAAAATATGGAAATGGATTTTTAGCATAGATTTTGTAACCAACCAAATAGAATAGAACTACTTCCTAGAATAAAAGAAAACAAAGTGAAAAGTTAAAGAAATCAAAGAAGAAATCAAGTTAATTATTCGACAAGACTAGAAACAATAAACAAAATTGTGCCTAGATCTGCATTTACTACACTAATAGTAGAATAAAAGCAAAGAAGTTATTATGATAAGTAAAATTTTGAAAATCGGACGTAGTCCCAAGCCAAAATTTATCATATAATATAAGAGAACTAAAGAGAATTCAATATCATAATAAAAGAAGAAAAATAAAATAGAAAAGAGACACTCGCAATTATATTTATAACATGTAGATTATAAAAGAATATAGAAGTAACAATTGCAACTATAATTATAACATAGGTTATAATTAGAGATAATAGAAAATGCTTATTTTAAAACTTGCACTAAGTTAATAAGCAAACATAGAAGAAAGGCCCATACCAACAACATTCCTTTTCAGTCAAGAACAAATGGCCTCATATCACTTAGGTGAGGCTGGGAAAGCTTATGCTGATTCGGGTAAATAAGTAGCCAACATGTTGGCCGGAAACTTGCCTCGAAATGCTCCCTAGAAAAGTAAACTAAACGCATACTAAAAGATTAGACGTAGGGTCTAGTAAAATGGTAAGATGCGTTTGGAGCTGCCCAAAGGATGAAAAGCCTAACGAAGCAGTTCATCCCAGATTTTTAGCACAGAAATAGCACGTCCAACTTAGTTAATTCGGGCTAGAGGGAAGTACGAGACTTCAACGGGACATGAGGGTACTTTAGGATGGCCCTCTAAGGTAGGCCTAACGAAGCTGCACCCCCGAAGGCAGGTCTGTAGGTGTTCCATCAAGAGAGTATGCATTGCCCGCATTTGCATTGCAGACCTAATGAAGGGGACCTTTGTAGGCAGTCAAAAGGTAGATGAATGGAGTAGGATATGCATATGACATCGTACTCTGACTTACGAGTAGGTTTTAGTGGGAAGGACCCAAAAAGATAGTCGCATGCGGAGATCAAGCCGTCATTAACCAAGAGCGAGTTCTGGAAAGATAAGAGCTAAACCAACAGGACAACGATTCTTTCACTATCGAGATATTGGACGAGGGGCGCAACCAATTGGATGTTTAGATTGTTCACAGTAGGGCACAACCACTTAGTTCTTTAGAGGTCTTTCGATTAGTTGAGTGGTGGCTGCATGGGGCCATAGCCTCGATGAGAAAAGAGACAGACCAAGTAGAATATCTGTATTGTAGACCTAATGAAGCTGTATTTTTACAGACACAGAAAATCCCCGACTGAGTTCCGTACAAAATAGAACTTGCTGGCATGATTCAGGGAGTAGACGGAAAGATTATGTATAGTCCTCTAAGTATGCATGGCTGGTACATTGTGGATGTTCGAGCATTAGTATAGGCTAGTGCGAATGCAGTTTTCCTTTTTCATAGTAGACGACTGAACATCTATATTGTAGGCCTCACGAAGCTGTCCTTTATAGATGTAGTTACAGAATGCTTTAGGAGCAAGACGATGGAGTTCTTTTCGAGGAGGATACGGAAGGTACTATGGGTAGTACCTAGGATCGATGCGTTCGTTGGACATATAGCTACATATATATTAGTTATTATGTTTTAATCTATTAAGGAGTAGATGGGTACGTTTCACTCACAGAGGCGAGAGTATTACAAAGTTAGTAAACCTAATATAACAGAAAATGGAAATAAAACGGTATATGTGGAATTAAGCTTTGAAGTATATAATTTATCCATTCACCAGAACTTTAGTTCTGACCCCCTCCTCATAACATCCTACATGTTAGGTAGATGGCAGAGACTTTCTAGCTTTAAGACACTTATTTAGAAAGTGTTATTATCTTGGTGAGTATTTACTTACTATTATATTTTAGTCAGCTTTGCTGTGAGATATTTATTTGAGCTCTGATATATTTGTCTTTGCCTATTTGCAAGATACTAGATACCCAACTCGGCTTTAGTAGGCTTGGATTTTAGCATTTTTGCGAAAAATCTGGACTCTTTGGAATTTAGGTTGTTACATTCGGTATCAGAGCTTAGGTTAGTATATCCTAAGTAAATTAGGAAATATAGTGAACGTATTTGTATTTTTGAATAAAATATAAATATATTATGTACTTAAATCCAAATAGTCCCCAATTATAGATTTTAACCTTTGGAATGTTTTTAGAAGTATATTTGTGCATAGTTTGCTAGTTGGGTTCGGGATGAACTAAGGAGGTTGAGCCCTATGTTATTACGATTTATAGTGTACAATAAGCTATGTTTAGAGAGAAGATTGGGTATCCATATGTTTGAGAAAAGTTCCCTAGGGATAGTAGGAAGAGTATTTTTATTTTGGAAGGAATAAGAGGTTTTATTAAGAAAATGAGATTTCCAAGATTTAGGAAGGATATTCCTAGGGTAGTAAGAAGAAAATCCACTTTATGTTTAGCCCAATAAAATTGAACTTTCTGGAATTGAAAAGTTGGAAAATATGATTGTTAATATGTTTGAGGAAGTAAATATTGGGTTTTGAAAAAAAAATTGGTATGAAATTTAAATGTAGTGAGTTCGAATTTATCTATTGGGCGGATTCAAGGGTTTCGCGGTAGCAGTTGGCGCGCCCGTGCGTTCAAACTGGCGTCAAGGCGATGCTGAGAAAAGATGCTGAGAAAAGAAGTGATGGATGGCGAAGGCACTGTCACATTCGAGCTTGGAGGAGGTGTCTGGGTATGGGTTCCTTTATCTATTTTAAATTTCGAATTCGAATTTTAGTTAAAGAAATGGACTTGAGAAAATTTACAGTAAGATGCAACAAAAGAAAAAAAACCTTTCTGTTTTTAATTTGAATATATATGTATATATAGATTAGAAATTACATATATAGGTAGAGAAGGGAATTTTTATAACCAGACTTTATTTTTACCATATATATATATATATATATATATATATATATATATATATATATATATATTAAAAGTTCCTATAGTAAATGTAACGACCCAGAATTTTTAATAAATTAAATTTGAATATTTAATTAATTTTAAATATTAATACGTGAATTTATAAGTCAAATAAATTTTTATTTGAATTTTTGGATTTAATTGGATTATTAAATCGATAAATTAATATGTGAAATTATGGAAATAATTGAAAATTGAGTTAAAAATGATTGTAAATAATTTGGAAAATTTTATTTTATCATATTGAAGTTATAGAAATATTTTAGAACTTTTAAAATCGAATTAAAAGTTAATTTGTGAAAATTGAATATTTTAATATTTAATTATCGACTGTAAAATAGCCAATTTTTGAACAGTCTCAGAATTGAACGAAACCAGTTCCATTGGATCCGTAATAGTTAGTTATTACCGGATTTCAATTTTCGTGTCAATCGGAGCTATCGTTTGATCGTGGCAGCTCGAAACGCATCGAATCGTTTTTAATTTAAATTTGGCGAGTCAAAATAGCCATTTTTCAAAAAGTCTCGGAATTCGACGAAACCAGTTTCATCGGATCCGTAATGTGATATTATTGTAAGGTTTCAAATTTCAAGTCAATTGGATTTACCGTTTGTCCTGTACAAATTAAAACGCCTAGAAATCGGTTTAAATCGGTTTAATTCAAATTGAACGTTTTCAGCCATAACTCGCACATACTTCCGAATTAACTTCCGAAACCTGTTCCATTGTGTCCGGAACGCGGGATAAACCCTAGGTACGCTGGTTACGGCGTCTAAATCGGAGTTCGGAATTCCCGGGATGAATAGTGTTTACGCTAGTTTTTTCTATAAATAGAAGTTGAATTCACAAATAAATAAAAAAAAAACCTAGGTTAAACTAACATAGCCGCCACAGTCAAAACCCACGGCCAGGAATGCTCCATCTTCATCACCAAAAATCTCCAAATCCGTGCAACGATTCGACGAACTTCTAACTAGAGAATCGTAGAGCACATCAAGATCTTCAGATTCAACGGTTATGATCGCGAAAGGAGCTGTAGATTGTCGGCAAAATGGAGTTAAACGTCGCGAGTTCAGCCTCAAACTGCGTGCGAGGGGGAGGGCCGAGCGTGCCGAGGTTGGAGCCGAGTGTAGCTTGAGGAGAGGGCTTCGACATGGAGTAATCTGATCGTGTTCTAATCGAGTGTGGTGATCGATAAAATTAACCCTAATATTAAGGGATGGGTTTGATTTTTTCGGCCGGCTTCAGGGAGACGAGATCGCGTGGGGGAAGATGAAACTCAGTTGCGTTCTACGGTCGTGATGTTGGGGGCCTGTGGATCGAACGGCAGTGGGCTAACGTGGGTTTTAAAATTTTATTTTAAGTTGAAATTTTTATATAAAGAATTTGTGTAATGTTCGATAATTCATAACTTTTTCATACGAGGTCGAAACTGCGCGAAATCAGTTGCGTTGGAATCGTATGGACGAGCACTACGCGATGGAGTTGGTTTGGAGTCGTTTGGAGTTAGTGAGAATTTCGGGTAAAATTAAACGCGCGTTTAATTTTATTCGAAATAAAAGCTTAAACGGAAATTAAAACCAAGGTGAGAACTTCTCACTCAATCGAATAGATTTCGATTTTATTTTAAATAGTTAGATTTAAAATATTTGAATGCATGTTTGAATGATGACTGTAAATTATTGATTGTTAAAATAGACATTATGCGCCGTTAGTAAGCGGATGTTATTTAGTAAGAACATATACCGCGAATATTTCATAAACAGTGAAATTGGTATTATATATAATATCAATATATATATATTGGCATATGTATATATTGCAGTTGTTGATTTCCCGCATTTTTTGTTTAGCGGATGAGACCCTATTACGCCGTTATTAAGCGGATAATATTTAATAAGAACATATACCGCGATAATTTCGTACTGGAGCGAAATTGGTATTGTGCTAATGTTTTTGGATGCAGGAAACAGGTTGGAGGGATCCAACTGGATTCCTCAACAGTATTTATTTAATTTCAGATATTTAGATATTTGATTGATTATCATATTGATATATGATATCGTTGTTAGTCGTGATTGACTATTTGGTGTGTAGCATCATTGGACCCAAATTTTGGGATTTTAAAATGATTTTAAAAGTGATTTTGAAAATATACTATATTTTTGGAATTGATCCATTATAAATAAATAAAAGTTATAATTTTTAAAGTTATAAAAATTATGGTTTTTGTGAAATATAGTTAAAAAGCTGATTTTTAGAAATACGATTAAAAGTCGATTTTTGAGAAATATGAACTAATGATTTTATAAAATAATTTAGATTGGATTTTTGAATATATGATAAAAGTTTAAATATAGGATTTATAAAATTTGATTATTTTATAAATCGAAATGATGAAATTATAAAGGAATTTAAAGACGTTTTAAAAGAAAAATATAAATTGATTTATATTAAAGATTTATAAATTGATAATTTATAAATTAGAACGTAGGAATTATAAAACGAGCTTTTATAAGTGTAAGAATAAATTGTGAATGAATTTCATAAATAGAATGAAATTTATAGAATTTTATACGGTGAAGTCATAAATGGAATTTTATAAGCAGTAGGTTTATAAAATTTATTATGTTGTTAAAATAATAGTTTTGGATAAATAAATGAATCTTATAAGTTATAAGATTTATAATTATGAAATTCTAAGGAACGATTTTGTGAAATAATCGTTTATAAGTAGTTAACTTATAATATGAACGTTTAGTTTATAATTTAGTTATAAACTGGAATATGTTAATAAAGGAATTTATAAAAAGGAAGTTTTTATAAATAAATCGAAATGGAATTTATAAACGTTGTTTTATAAATTCACAAACGACTTATTTTGATAAGTTAATTGTTATAACTTAGAAATAGAGTTATATTCACGTTTTTAGACAGTGAATAATCCTTTAAAATAAAATGAATAGAAAGGATGGGATTTGTTAATGAAGTATATTCACGTTTTTGAATAGTGAATAATACGTTAAAGAAAATGTATTGAATGTGAATGTTTTAAATAGAATTAAAACGATTTAACGATGTTTTAATTGTGTTGAGATTCGAAATCATAGATTTCAACATTTATTGTTGAAATAGACGTTTTCGAGAAATAAAAGGAAATGGTGGACTATAACACTGTTGTTATAGTAAATGATTTCCGAAAGGAAATGGGTTGTATAGTATTGGGATTTATATATCTATTTTAATTTCGAATCCCTATACTAGTGATTTTGGGTTGTCGTAACGATGTTTTACGTAACATTCGTTTTGGCCCAAATAAATATGTTAAGTGAATGATTTCCTTAAAGAATAAAATATATACTTAATTCGATTTAAGTATATTGAATATTTTCTAAGTGTTGAAAATAAAAGAGATTTGTGAATTACTTATGAATAAATAAGTATGGAAATATTTTCCAATATGAAGTGAATATTTAGAATTATCTTTTTGAAGATAAATTGAAATGAATAAATTGAAATCGAATATGCATTGATATTTTGAAATATAAATTCATTATGGAATTTATATGTGAAAAGTGGAATTTGTTTGAAAATAAATATTGATTTATTTTTGAAGTGTTGAAATTATATATCTTATAAAGATATTTTGGAAAATAAATAATTTGGAAAATTATTTGGAATCTGGTGATGTATGCATATCAATTGATAGTTCAATAACCGACTATCAATATTTCCCTTTTGAATGGGTATTTGATGTGATTTGATTGAATTTGAATGCACACTTATTTTTGAATAAGCGCTCACTATTCGGGTTAACCGGGAAAGGACCATGGGGTCGTATAACTCATTCCGAATATGTGATACGTCGTTATGAATTGCATTTGAAGATCGGTGTTGAAGACCGAGTATTTGTGAAAGCGATAGGATGACCTATCGATTGTCTCTGCACTGGGTAGCTCCTGGTATTGAGATCTCCTAAGTGATGGGAAATTCGATCGGGATTGTGAATACCCGTATTGCAAGGGCTTCGTAAGAAGTGCCTTCGGTTTTGTTCGAGCCCGGAACAGACTTGTATGGATTGTATGCCTGACATTACAAGTTGAGATATAAAGCCGATTTCTTTCAAATATATTTCTGTTGGTGGCGGAGAATTTATTCTTTGCTTAACACCCTTCTTTGAGACGTACGAGCTCAAAGGTTATATAGTTGAAGTTATCAGCGATATATCCCATTTTGGTAATGTGACATGCTGAGTGATGCTGAAATGATCATTGTGTTGATTATTTGTGATAGGATCATTTATTTGATCGTCTATCCTAGTGATCATTGTGTTGATCATTTGTTGACCCAAAGCATGGCTTTTGTATAAAGTATGTTTTTGTGGACGTGAATTCGTCGAGCCTCACATCCCGTTAATGGTCAAAACAGGAAAGATGCGGCAAGGTTATGAGGGGTAGCTCCCTTTAGGGTATGTGCATTTCCTTCTGGAAAGGGTGGTATCATGGTATGGAGCCCAGATACTTACTCATGTTGATACACTATATCTATTTCTGTGTGGTGTTGTTGGTGACGAGCGCTCGGTTAAAGGTCCGATGGGACCGGGGGATGCCATATTCGTGTAGTAGTTACCTAGTGATAAAGGTAACCCGGCCTTGTGTTGGCAGAGAGCTGGTTAAGTTCTCGGGACGTCCAGCCAGAGGCGATCCCATGTGACAGTAGGAAGTTCCTTAGCCTGACCATTTGTTGGAAATCCAATTCCCAATACGAAACTTGTACGGTATTAGTTGTAGAACCTGCTATTCACTTATGGTGGTCACCACTGTTTGGATAGTAGCTATAGTAGGCATACGATAATGGTCGTATGTTGGCTAAGATTTATATTCTACTTTCGAAATGAATTTTTCCTAC
This sequence comes from Allium cepa, assembly GCA_030765085.1. NCBI lineage: Eukaryota > Viridiplantae > Streptophyta > Magnoliopsida > Asparagales > Amaryllidaceae > Allium > Allium cepa. The sequence goes on along the minus strand of CM060929.1, from coordinate 1,052,799,226 downwards.
ACTATGCACTAATAATAATATCAAATATTATTTTAAATGCGTATCAAGCATCTTTGACTATCATAAGGAGAAATCTCCTCCGATTCTGCGTTTGCATTGTGTGTGTGTGCGGGAGGCCTTATGGTAGTCTCATTTTTAAAAGCATTGCGAATTGAAATAAAAATATTCCTCTATTTTGATTTTAAAGATAAATAAACTATTTTGAGTTCTCACACCAGTCACATGACTGACTTGGAGTTTATTGTTTTCCTTCCTAAACTCTGGGTGCCCACCAATTTCCACACGGGCAGTCAAGAGTTAGGTTTATCAGGATATTCTGGATATTCAGGAGTTGCTGGAGGCAAGCTGGATGGCATGGCGTATTACTAGTTTATATAGTATTTCTTTTTCCGCTGCACTATTTATTGTTGTATGATGTTGTACACTCTGATGATGTGATGTAATGAAATGAAATGTAATAACTGATATAGTTCTTTGTTTAAAGATTATTCATTTATTATTATATGTTGTTCCGCTGCGAATTGTGAGATTCTGTTGTTGTTCTGTTGTTTTCTTCCCGTTCTATTTTTAAAATTCTTCTATCTTCTGTTTTTCTAATTCTCTGTTTTTCTAAAAATTGTCTATCTTCTTTTCCCTATTTTTCTTTTTCTATCTTCTCTTCTCTCTTCTTTCTTTTTCTTAATTCTTTTTAAAACCCATAACATTCCGGGTTTTCGGCCTTTGATTTCTCGGCAGTCGATAAAGTGAGTGTCGATGTCGGTTTTTCGAAGAACGAAAATCCGCGGGAAATATGGACATTATAAAACGAGTTTTTATAAGTGTTTGAATGTAGTGAAAATGAATTTCCTAAATGAATGAAATTTATGAAATTATAAACTGTGAAGTTATAAATGAAATTTTATAAGCAATAGGTTTATAAAATTTATAAAGTTATCGAAAGAATGAATTTTGGATAAATAAACAATCTTATAAGTTAAGATTAATAATTTGGGAAGTTAAATGAACGATTTTGTAAAATAATCGTTTTATAAGTAATTAACTTATAATATGAACGTTTAGTTTATAATTGAGTTATAAACTGGGATAGGTTAATAAAGAAATTTATAAAAAGGAAGTTTTTATAAATAAATAGAAATGGAATTTATAAACGTTGTTTTATGAATTCGCAAACGACTTATTTTGATAAGTTAATTGTTATAACTTAGAAATGGAGTTATATTCACGGTTTAGACAGTGAATAATCCTTTAAAATAAAATGAATAGAAAGGATGGGATTTGTTAATGAAGTATATTCACGTTTTTGAATAGTGAATAATACGTTAAAGAAAATGTATTGAATGTGAATGTTTTAAATAGAATTAAAACGATTTAACGATGTTTTAATTGTGTTGAGATTCGAAATCATAGATTTCAACATTTATTGTTGAAATAGACGTTTTCGAGAAATAAAAGGAAATGGTGGACTATAACACTGTTGTTATAGTAAATGATTTCCGAAAGGAAATGGGTTGTATAGTATTGGGATTTATATATCTATTTTAATTTCGAATCCCTATACTAGTGATTTTGGGTTGTCGTAACGATGTTTTACGTAACATTCGTTTTGGCCCAAATAAATATGTTAAGTGAATGATTTCCTTAAAGAATAAAATATATACTTAATTCGATTTAAGTATATTGAATATTTTCTAAGTGTTGAAAATAAAAGAGATTTGTGAATTACTTATGAATAAATAAGTATGGAAATATTTTCCAATATGAAGTGAATATTTAGAATTATCTTTTTGAAGATAAATTGAAATGAATAAATTGAAATCGAATATGCATTGATATTTTGAAATATAAATTCATTATGGAATTTATATGTGAAAAGTGGAATTTGTTTGAAAATAAATATTGATTTATTTTTGAAGTGTTGAAATTATATATCTTATAAAGATATTTTGGAAAATAAATAATTTGGAAAATTATTTGGAATCTGGTGATGTATGCATATCAATTGATAGTTCAATAACCGACTATCAATATTTCCCTTTTGAATGGGTATTTGATGTGATTTGATTGAATTTGAATGCACACTTATTTTTGAATAAGCGCTCACTATTCGGGTTAACCGGGAAAGGACCATGGGGTCGTATAACTCATTCCGAATATGTGATACGTCGTTATGAATTGCATTTGAAGATCGGTGTTGAAGACCGAGTATTTGTGAAAGCGATAGGATGACCTATCGATTGTCTCTGCACTGGGTAGCTCCTGGTATTGAGATCTCTTAAGTGATGGGAAATTCGATCGGGATTGTGAATACCCGTATTGCAAGGACTTCTTTGTAAGTGCTTTCGGTTCTGTTCGATCCCGGAACAGACTTGTATGGATTGTATGCCTGACATTACAATTTGAGATATAAAGCCGATTTCTTTCAAATATATTTCTGTTGGTGGCGGAGAATTTATTCTTTGCTTAACACCCTTCTTTGAGACGTACGAGCTCAAAGGTTATATAGTTGAAGTTATCAGCGATATATCCCATTTTGGTAATGTGACATGCTGAGTGATGCTGAAATGATCATTGTGTTGATTATTTGTGATAGGATCATTTATTTGATCGTCTATCTTAGTGATCATTGTGTTGATCATTTGTTGACCCAAAGCATGGCTTTTGTATAAAGTATGTTTTTGTGGACGTGAATTCATCGAGCCTCACATCCCGTTAATGGTCAAAACAGGAAAGATGCGGCAAGGTTATGAGGGGTAGCTCCCTTTAGGGTATGTGCATTTCCTTCTGGAAAGGGTGGTATCATGGTATGGAGCCCAGATACTTACTCATGTTGATACACTATATCTATTTCTATTTTATTAGCAAGCATATACAGCTAATATAGCGCAAAAGCGAACTATTTTAGAGATTAATTTGTTTAACTTGCTTATCTAACTATTTTAGTTACCAAAAACATTTTTTTTGAAAAGGAATTAGTTTCAAATTCAATGATTAGTTTAAAATAAAATCATTGGTTAACTAAATTTATTAAATGGAAATTTAATTATTCGATTAGTTCGAATATTAATAAAAATCATATAATTGTTTATAGAGGGCCAAAAATCGTGAAAACAAGCTGGAAGGGTAATGGACTGCAAAAAAGCAAAGATGAGATCTTTTCACTTATTTAAATAAATTAAATTTTTGGATGTGCTTGGATGAATTTAATAATTTATCCGTTGGATGATATTATATATATATAGTGTATATATATATATATATTGGAGTGGTTGCTTTCCCGCATTATATAGCGGATGAACCCTATGAGCCCCGCATAATAGCGGATGACCCTTATACCGCGATATCCGGCCTTGAAGCGAGATTGGTATTTTTAATTGTTGTGCTAACATCTGTGGATGCACGAAAACAGGTTGGAGAGATCTAACTGGATTCCTTGAATGTTTGAATTTATTCATATGCTGTGATATGATTTATTGATAATCTGTGATTGATTATATTGGTAATTGAAATTATTGAAGGCTATGGTTTAGTCAAATATATTTTGGTATTTTAAAATACCAAAATATAAAACATTGGATTTTTGGAAGGAAATTAAGTAGAGAATTTTAAGTAAATTAATTTTAGAGAATTGGATAAACTAAAGGAAGGAATTTAGAAAGGATAAAAGTTGATTTTTGAAATCCGATCGAATAAATTCCAAGTATGGGGAAAAGATTTTAATAAATGGAAACAATGGGATTTTGAGAACTTAAGTTGTATTGTTTGAAAAGTTAAAGAATTTATTTAAAATTCGGATTTTAAATGGTTTGGGAGAAATAAAAGGGAGGATGTTAAAATTAAGTATGAAATTAATATTTCATATTTTTTAATAGGATTTTAAATCTAAATGAGGAGTGAGTTAGGAATTTATATATTTTGAATCAATTTGGATATGTAAAGGAGTAACTGCTAAATGGAGTAAATTTTGGAAATCAATTTGGAAACTGATTTAGTGTTTGAAACTGTGTTTTAAAAGGAGAATAAGACTACAGAATTTATAAACTGGGTTTATAAAGTGAAATAGTATATCAGTGGATATTTAGAAGTATAAATTCACGGTGGGAATTTATAAAGGAATGGGTAATTTGTCTTCAAAATAAATGGTGGTTTATTTTTAAAGTTTACTTTTATAGTGCGGAAAGAAAATTTACGAATTTGGATGAAAATTGAGATAAATCAAGAAGGATTTATTAATTGATTTAAATGGACTATTTTGGAATGGAAACTATATTTTCCCTGGAAAGCCGAGTATGTTTTCAAAGTAGCTTTTAGGCATAAATTAAAAGTTCTAAAGTTGTTTTTGAAAAGAATGTTTTTTGGAGTATTTTCTTAAATTGTTTTTAAAATTTTTAAAGTCAATATTTATTAAGTTATTTCTAGAAGTGATTATTTAAAGATTTAACTAGTATTTGATTGAGAAGATGGTTATTTGAATAATTATACTCTATCTAATAATTTTATTTTTAAAATTAGTTTGGGCTTAAGTTTTACATGAGATATTTGTATAGAATTCATAACTAATATTTAAAATGAAGTGTTTAAAATAGTTTTTATTTTAAGTGTTTCCAAGTATATATTTTTGGATAAGTGATTTAAATTATTTCAAAAGCCTAAAGTATTAGGACTTGGAAAATTTTCATTGTAAATAAATAATGTTTGGAAATTTATTCCGCGAGAGAAAAGTAGTTTGAAAACTGTTTTCAAAAGGGTTGAAGTGTAGAAAAATTTATATCTTGCGAAGATATTTTTAAATAAATAATTTGGGAAAATTATTTAAGTCTGATGATTATTTATGGATGTTAATTTATAGTTAAATAACCGACTTCCAATATTTTCCCTTAAGATGGCATTTGAATTTCGATGAGACCGGGGGTCGGATTCCAAATGGTTATCCGAAAACCACATCGAATCTTAAAGGTGGATCTTTTGTTTAAAAGAAAAAAGTTGAAATTTGTTGTGACTTAATTTAGATCTAAATGTATCCACTTGTATTAAAATAAGCGCTCATTATTCGGATAAGCTGAGGAAGGACATTAAGTCGTAAAACCTATTTCGAATAATGATACGACGAAATGAAATAGCATTTGAAGACGGTGGTTGAAAACCGAGTATTTTCGAAAATGAACGGATTGCACGTTGGTTGTCTCTACACCGAATTGCTCTGGTATAGAGATTACCCTATGTGGTGGGGAGTCCGGACGTGATTAGGATTAGGGGATATCCAGATTTGCAAGCACTTTTTCCTTAATTGGACAAAGTGCCTTCGGTTCCATTCAGACCTAGGATTGACTTGTATGGATGTACGTCTGACATTACACTTTGAGATATAAAGCTGGTTTCTATCAAATATTTCTGTCGGTGGGGAAGAATTTATTCTCTTAGCTTAACACCCTTCTCTGAGACGTACGAGCTCAAGGGTTATGTAGTTGATGGTTACTAGTGATATATTCCTAATTTGGTAATGTGGCATGCTAAGTGCTGAGCATTGATTGATCGAAGCATGGATTTTGTGAAAAGTGTAGCCTTATGGGACGGGACTTCATCGAATCTCACACCCCGGAAATGGTCGAAACAAGATGGATGCGGCAAGATTATGGAGGTCGCGCCCCTCAAGGTATGTGTATTTCCTTCTGGATAAAAAGTGGTATTCTGGTATGGAGCCCAGATATTTAACTTATGTGGATAAAAAGGTTTATTCTGGTATGGAGCCCAGATTATTTTACTTATGTGGTTGTTGGTTGTTGAGGTGCCTCGGTAAAGGTCGGTTACGACCGGGGGATGGCATATCATTACAGTTAGGTACCTAGTTGCAGAGGTAACCTGGCCTTGTGTTGGCAGAGATCCGGTTAGGTTCTCAGGATGTACCTTCAGAGGTGTACCCTTTCGGATAAAGGAAGTTCTTTAGCCTTGACCATTTGTTGGAAATCCAGACAATCAATACGTGCCCTTTACGGTTTCAGTTGTAGAACCTGCCATTTAAAATGGTAGCTATGGTAGCATACTATAATGGCTCGTATGCTGACTAAGATTTATATTATACTTTCAAAATGTTTTCCACACTATGCACTAATGATAATATCAAAAGGATTTTTGCGTATCAAGCATGTTTGACTACCATAAGGAGAAACCTTCCCCATGTGTGCAATTGCATTGAGTGTATGCCGGAAGACCTTATGGTAATTCATTTTCCAAAAGCATGAACGGATTTCTTTCTGTACAAATAACTGTTTTAAGATCTCACACCAGTCCCATGACTGACTCGGAGTTTATTGTACCCTTTTCTAAACTCTGGGTGCTCCTTATTTTCCACACGGGCAGCTTACAGTCAGGTTATCGTTGTTTCTAGATCTAAGTCAGGAAAGTATGCTGTGGAGATCAAGAGACAAGCTGGATGGCGAGACGTATCAAAAATATGATGTAGTATCCGCTATGTATGGTTTGCTGTGAACTCAGTTTCCATATGGACAAGTTATCATAACTGCCCAGTGTTGTTTTTTGTTGATGTTGTTCTCTGATGATGTAATGTATAAAACTGATATAGTTCTTTTGTTTTAAAGATTAGTCATTTATCTATTATATATTATTCCACTGCGATTGTGAGATTCTGATATTGTTTCTGTTTCTTCTTATATTTCTTCTTCTTTAACCCTAACGGTTCGGTTTTCCGGCATTCGATTGTTCGACATTTGATACAGTGGACGTATTGATGTCGATTTTCGGATGCCGAAAAATCACGTCGTTACATTCTCCATACACAGGGCCAAGCCAGACGCTAAGGAGGGAGGAATAATTTTTATCCAACTCCATGCCTAGACACTACTGTTCTAAACACCCGTTATATAGAAGAGTTTATTAGTTAGCCCTAAATGTTGACTAATTGGATTTCATAGGCTTTGTGGGCTCTGATACCATTGTTGGATTGGGTGAAACGAGTAAATTTTAAAAATGTTCACTAGTTGGATCTTAATGACTATATGCAATCTATTGACTATCATTAGATCCAATCTATTTGTTTAAATAAAATCATACTTTGTTTTGACGTACTTTATATTTATTTAATTAATCATATTAATTAAATTTATTTAATATTTATCTTGAATATATCTAATATATTCATACACTAACATGACAACATAATTATAAATGAGCATGTGTATAACTACACATACACGGAGATATTGGGATTAATATCTATCGTATATATATACACACATTATACTTGCATATGCATATTAAAAATTCATATGCATATTGTGATGACCTGCAAATCCACATGATTCAGACTGGCAATAAACCACACATGTCCAATCCAAATTGAACGGAAAGACGGATAGTCATGAGAAAGAGAAAAAGAAGGAAAAAGAGAAGAGAAGAAGAAAAAGAAACTAAAACAATCACAGAATCTCAACGGAACAAGATATAATATAATATCAGTGAACTCTACTAAAGAGAAATGTAATATACATACATTCATCAGAGTACAACAATCAAATCACAATCATCAAACTGGACAGTTATAATAACCTATCCTTACAAATGCTGATACTTCAAACAACTATTGAATGGAAAAATAAACATATACGAGAATACGACCCGAAGATCTCCAGCTCGTCGTCTGAAGCACCAAAGCATCCAAATCTAAATCCGTAAATATGCTTGGTCTGACCCGAGCATTGAAAGGGAAGAATGCCCGGATAAGTCTGGTAAACCAGCGTGAGAAAACACATCTCAACTGAATTTAAAGCCAAAAAAACCTTTCAAATCAAAGGTATCTCGTAAGACTGCGTCGCACATAAATACAGACGGGTTTTATCTTACAATAGCCAAAGCATTTCATATCAAATTCTGTTATATTACACTAATGTCAAGAATACAAATAATATTAATCATTTCCGTTGATTAAATTCTAGCATACTAACCACAAAGTGGGTTCTACTAACAAAATGGTAGGCACGTGGTGGAGAATGGATTTTCATACAAATGACCAGGTGAAAGGACTATCTTTCGGCAGTACATCCCCAAAGGAATGTACCGAGGCCCAACTGATGGTCCTCTACCGATACAAGACCAGCCTACCTCTAACACGATAGTACCGAATATGTCGTCACCTCGATTGTTACCGACATATCCGAGGACCCACTTGCATACACCATAATAATTTAAAACCTGAATATCATAGCATGAATAAATATATCTAGATAGGGATGATCATATACTAATGGTTGCGAATCATATAACCTTGCTGCATCCACCATATTTCGGTCATTTCCGGGTGTGAGGCCTAAGGTAACGATTACCTTTCACATAGCACATTATCTTTCCTCTTTGAATGCCACATTGTCATTCCATAATCACACAACTGATATAACATCCCGCCTTATCGCACGCTTTAAATCGACACACGTGCTAATTCAAACAATATGGAAGGGCGGATTGTTATGGGGACAAAAAAGAAAAACGAGAAAGAAATAAAACAAAACAGAATCTCACAGCGGAATGATAAAACATAATAATCAAATATACAGTTCTTGAAGCTATTTACAAAATATTTAATTGTACTTATACAATATATATCAGAGTTATACATACCATAGAATATCAATAGTGTAGCGGAATACAATAGTGTAATGGAATAATATAGTAGATAATAGTATTAGTACTACTAATCATAGTCTTCTTCCTCCAGAGCTAAAATCTTCAAATCCTGAAACGCTCGGACTGACCCGAGCAAATAGAAAATACAAAACACTCGAGTCAGAACTAAAAGTTCTTATGTAAGTTAAATCAAAAGAAGTAAATATGAGTGCAGTAACTCAAGAGATGCTCGAGATTTACATCTCCTAAGGATCCGTTAAACTATTTACTATGTAGTAATATTTCGCTATTATAATAGTGTCTAATTGTAAAATAAACTTACTTTTAAATAGCCTTAAGGAGTGACCCAATATTCCCCTTAACACAGTAATAGTCCCAGTAGTCCATCCAGTATCAGCGCATCTCCAGATCGGGAGACTACCCTAAATACCCCACGGGCTACGGGAGAAAGCCAAACTCGTACAAGGCGCGCTATGGTAGGTGACACGGCACAACTAGGCAATACCAGGTTAGATATACCAATTACGCTTCCGGGTCGGTGGTAACGCGTAGTTGTTATTACCGCCCACCTCGAACAACACCCCCAAATCAAAGAAATCAAAAGTGGCCGCCAAATCAATCTAAAGGTCAAAGTATAATATCAAAGGGATGCGTCCGATCAAAGGTGTTACCTCAATTAACCCGTCAACTGTTCCAATTTTAGCCACCTTATGCCAACTCACGGGAGTTGGGTCCATGTATTTACCTCAAAGGAAACGCCGCAACCATCCTACTTCATTCTGGAATCTCCACCGCGTACACGGTTGTTAAAGTGGTTTTCGGAGTTGGCAGAGAGTATGACAACTTCCGATCCCGGTCTCTTCAACAACCAATCGTTATTATAACACCGCGGTCCTTTCAAAATAGTTTATACTTTAAAACCAGAATATAATATCTATTTCAAAACTATATAAATATGATATCATTTTCGTTTAAAACCCAAATCAAATTCGATATCATTTAGACCCAAATCAATATAATATCATTTTAATTTCAAATATACCCTTCCAAAAATCATAGTGCTTTCAAAGTATAACGTTTAGAAATCAAAACTCTTGAATATAATACTTCCAAATTATAATACCTTGAAAATCATAATTTTGAAACAAACTTCCACCTCTTAAATGGTTAAATATTAAATTACCTTATAAAATAAAATAGCTTCTTTTAATTTCACAAATCAATTCCAAATACCGATTTAAACTTTCAAATAAACCATTTCAATTCTTATGTTTCAAAGCTTTAAATATTTCACCATTTCAAAACAAATTCTTTGATAATTCCATATATATTAAATTCAATTACTATTATTTAGATTTGAAATGTTTACTTAATGAATTCAATATAATTTAAGTAAAACCTTTAACTTCACATAACTTGATTATTCTTTCAATTTATTTAAATTGATATATTCGTTTAAATCAACCTGATATTCATTTAAATCACTAAACACAAAATCAAGTCATAAAAATCATATCCTTTAAAATTCTAATTTTTATTAGATTCCAAATTCATTTAATATCCATCTTCCAACCTTATTCTCATAATAAGTCATTTAAACTTTAGAAATTAAATTTAAATAAATGCTTGATCATATTTGATCTCAAAAAATTCAAACTTGATGATTAACCACTTTTATACTTCAAATTAATTTTATACATAGGTTAAAAACCAGAATTTAACTATATATAGAATAACCTTTACCAATAACCAAATCAATATCCCATAAACCATATATATATATATATATATATATATATATATATATATATATTTACAAAACCATAGAAATCACTTTAAAATATATATATATATATATACCACGGTGTCTGTATAAAATTTTCTATCCTATGGTCAAGTGATACGGATATTTATCATTTCAATCCGCAATTTAAAAATAAAATTTTACGGTTATATATCATTTCAAACTGCAATCCCAAATGCAATAAAATGCACAACAACTTGCAATTTATGATGATATAAATAAACATCCTTTCATCCATCATAAAATCATATATCCATTTATCACAATCATCATCAAATTCAAACAATAGCATCAATATAGAACGATAATAAACAACAGGTATTAAATAGCAGTTTATATTCAAAAATAAATTAAATAATTGTCTAACTGGCAGTTTATGCAAAAATAAATAAATACAATTTAACCGGCAGTTTATATGCAATGAATAATTAGATATAATTTAATTAAATAAATGCAATTTAACTGAGAGGATTCTTAAAACGTCAAACAATCATAGATAAATTTTAAATCACATCAAAAATTAATTTAACAAACATAGGAAATCTTAGAAGTTGTGAGTGGATTAAAACACTCACTTTTTGAATTTAAATTGAATTCAAATCCAATTTAAACCCAAAAATTTGACAGTCCCAGAATTCATCGAAACCAACGGCATCGAGTCCGGAATTCAGATACGTTCCTACCAAAAGAAACCGTGCACAAAACGGATATCGTATGCAAAAGTTATGACTATAAATACGATTGAAATCAATCATAAAAATTAAAACAAAGAAAACATACACCCTCAATAAATGCCACGTCACCATCTTCATAACTTTCCCCAGGTTATAGACCGAAACCATTAGCCCAGTATCACGCATGCAAATTCCCCCGCGCACGATCGTACACGCAACGAACCGCCGCACCACCTCCTGGAGGCCGCGCCTCCTCCATGCGCTCGTCCATACTTCACCTCCAATCGACGACATCGTCGAGCTCCAAAAAAACACAGCCGCCACCTCTTACATTGAAACCCTAGTCGAATTTTTTGCCGCAGATCTAGCCGTCAACTCCACGAACGAATGACACACATCAACTCCCCTCGGTCCCCTCTACAAAACCCAGAAATGGTACGTCGATCCGTCGATTTTGATTTCGACGTGATGAAAGGCTGAGACTTCTTCGATTTTTACCGGTCAACGACATTCCAAAACGAAAAACGAATTTCACCAGAAGATTACGCACTTCGAGAGCTTCAACATATATTTTTTCTGAATTTTTCTAAGGAGTTTGGATTTTGACTTTGATTTTTGAATTGAAAGGTGAATTGGATAAATTAGGGTTTGCAGCCATTGAGGAAAGGAGCTTTCTGCACCTACAAAATGAGAAATAGAGGTTTCTAGGGTAACAGCGTATTTATAAAGAAAGTTGAAAAAAGAATGGATCGGATCTATTAGATATACGCGCTAACGACAAAGTGGCCCAAAAAGCCCGTTTCGACTCCGGAATGAAATTGGGTCAACCCATATATCAAAATAGGTGTTTCAAAATATTTTAAATGCGATGGAAAAAGTTTCACGTCCAAATTCCATCGTATGGAGAAGTTATGACAAAATCAAACTATTTCAAATTGATTTCAATTTCATTAATTTCAAGGCGTTTTGAGTCCGTACGATCAAACGACAAGTCCGATCGCTATGAAACTTGAAACCCAACAATAATTCACCGTTACGGATCCGATGAAACTGATTTCGTCGAAATCCGAGTTAGTGGCCAAATTGGCTATTTTTACAGTTAATTAAATAAATTAAAAATTAATCAATTAAATCAACCTTCAATTTCAATCCTATAATTGACAATTCTTCTCATTAATATACATTAAAGTTCATTTAATTCCAACTGATTCACATTTTTATTAATAAACCAAATAAACGGGTAACTTATAACATGTGCTACCATGATTTTAATTACACCTATGAATTCCCTATTATCAAGCAAATGTTACAATTCTTAAATACTTCTGTTTTCATTTAATTACCCTTTACTATATTATTATTCCCTTAACAAATTTAGCAATTACATTCGTTTCTTACATTTCAAACTCATAACCAATTATAACAAATTTCAATAATTCCCCAGACCTTCCCTTTCCATTTATCCCTATAACTTTATTTCCTTCAACCCAATATTATAATCATTCATAGAGCATTGATTATATTCAATGACCATTTATTAAAATTTAAATTCATTGAATTAATTCAGTGCTTACATTTGTTTTCATCTATTCCGTTCGTAGCTAAGTATAAAATCTACATATTTTCCATTGATTTGCATTCCATTTGATTTATAAATAATTACCTTAGTTAACCTTAACGTAGTATTAGATTGAAATTTTCATTGGTTACATCCTATTGAACTAACATTCTCCGATTACCAAATAAATATACATTAAATTGCACTAAATAAGTAAATTAACGTCAATTGATTTCAAACTAAATTTTACGAACTAAATAAATAGGTAACTTATAACCATTGTTACCCTTAACTTTTGATTACATTTAAAAGTTCATTAATTACAACAAATGTTCCAATAGGCTATATATAATTCTAATTTCATCTTTTATTTGTGTTAACTATTTTATTTTCATTATGCTGAAATTAAGTCTCTTATACTCATTTAATATCTCAATTCATTTATTTATATTGGTTTCAATCCTTTATTAAATAAATTGCCATCTTATGCATATATTTAACATTTCCATTTATTTTACATTCAAAATTTTCAGTTATTATCTTAACTTACATAAGGCAATGTTTAATTACATTTAATTGCTATTGATTAAATACATTGGTAACGAGCAATAGTTGTCACCATTATACAATTTATAACACTGGTAAATTTATTCTTTATAAACAATTATTACAACAACTCTCATTAAAATACATTTATTCCATTTTCATCCATTACACATTAATTTATTACCTTTTACATCCCACTATAAATCAGTGCACCCATTAATACCACACATATTATAATTTCTTACACAATACCGATCTTATTTAATTACCATTAACTATCTATTTTGTACAATAATTAAATGTTTACATTTGTTACTTATATTTAATTTTATAACCAAGCATAGCATGTTTAAATACAATGAATTGGAGTTTCATTAAGATTGTTGACAATTACCTTGTATTAACATTGTTTCATTTTAATTTAGTTATTATTCTTTTTTTATTTTAAAAATTTCTATTTCTTCCAATATTAACTCATAAAATATTATTAAATTAACAAATTTTTTTAAACATCGAAAATTTATAGGTCGTTACACTCTCCCGCACTCAAAACTTTTCGTCCCCGAAAAGGGAAAAAGAAGGGAAAAGAAGAAATTGACTAGTCAATACATCTTATTCAAATTATTAATTTTACAACAAATAAATTTACCAAGTTTAATACTTTATATAAAATATATCTATTTATAGCTATTAAATCTTTTTATACTCACATTAATGAAGTTTGGAAAACATTTTTTTTTTCAAAAATTTTCTAAGTGCAAAAATTTCGGTAGAGTCTTATTTGTACGGAAAGACTTGGGAGAAATTATAATATCAAATATAACAATATACAACATATATTTACCAAAATAATATATATCCCAACTCGGGAAAACAATATAATAACGCTATAACCGTAATCCGAAAACGTACCTATTAGTCGGACAATTAACGCTTATTTTATGAATCCAAAAGCAGTAGCAATTGCTTCCATAACCTGTATTTCACTTATATAATTCAATAAAGTTGAAAATTATATAAAATGGAATATTTAAGGTTGTTTCAACCACAAGCAAACAAATCAATACAACAACAATCCATTGCAACAAACAGCATACACATCAAACAAATCAAACAACAATCAATCATTCATTCATATCAAACAAACAAATAGTTGTTTGGGTTCAACTTTAAATTGCACGGAATGGAAAATAAACTACTTAGTGCACCATTCACTCAACAGTCTTAGATGAAACTAAATAGATTATTCATACATCCAACAAATTTTAAAGTATCCTTACCCAAACAACCATACACCAAAACATACAACAACAATTTCAACAACAAATTTAGTTTATCCTTATTTATACCATTCATACATTTGTTGTTTGATTTCTTTCTTATTCATATAATGATTTCTTTTAATTCATATTTATTTCTTGCAAATTTCCCTTTTCATTTATTTATTTATTTGCATTACATTCATTCATTTCTCAATTTCATTTACTTAGCATTTCAATACATTAACTGTAGTCTACAATCATATATTTAATGCATTCATCTTCTCTACTTATTTATTACCTTCAAGTTTTACTTGTATAATATCAATTACAATTTCTTATTAACATTTCAACTTTTAGATCTTTGGTAAGTTATATATAAGTCTTTAAGAATGTAATTAAAATCATACAAATTTATCATATTTCTTTTAATTAATTAGTGTTCAGTAATTATATCTTTTATTTCATAGGTTACAATTTCAAATTTCATTTAATTTCATTCATAACCTATCATTAAATCTCTTATTTTAATTAAATTCTCCATTTATTAATTAGTTACATTCCATTTTCTACAATAATAGAAACTATTAATTAATGGAACTTAAGAACTAAATACCGGGTTAAATTTCAAAATCGTTTAAAATAATAGATAAATGTTTACAATACACTTTATATATCCAATTATATATAAACAATTTAAAATATATAATTGTTTATCAAAACAAATCTGCAGTAAACTACTACAGTGGCCTTCCCACTTTGAAACTCAAAAATGAATGTCGATGATGCGGCCGCCATCACCGAAATTATTTTTCAGCGACAGAGAGGGAAGTACAACACTTAATTTCTTTTCAAAAATTTCTTTAAAATAATTCTTTCAAAACATATGGAAATATTTATATCAGAAAATACTTCTACTAATATTATTATTATATCCCAAAAGTATCTGAAAGAAACTTTCAAAACACCGGAACTTAAGTTCTAAAATTTCCAATTTGATTTATTTTATTTTCAATCTTATTTCTACTATTATTTTTATATTTCATTACCTAACAACCAATATATTGCAACCAAATATATATATCATTTAAAAAAAATTATTTTATATTTGGCAAATATAATAGGCAAAATTATTTCATTCACCTATATTCAAAACAAATATTGTGTCGGTCTGTCCTATTAAGTGTTTAGAAATCCCTTTTTATGTCATAGCGTCCCATGCACCAACCAGGATTTATAAATACAAAATGGAACAAATTAACACAATATTAAAACCTTTTTATAATACTAACAAATACGCTCTCTCATATATACGCTCAACAACTCATCATAGGGTATTACTACCTTATTAATAAGAGCTAGACCCCCACAAAGCTAAGGTCGCTAAACCAAAGCTTTGATACCAGATGTAACATCCCGCCTTATCACACGCTTTAAATCGACACACGTGCCAATTCAAACCATACGGAAGGGTAGATTGTTATGGAAAAAAAAGAAAAACGAGAAAGAAATAAAACAAAACAGAATCTCACAACGGAAGGATAAAATATAATAATCAAATATACGGTTCTTGAAGCCGTTTACAAAATATTTTATTTTACTTATACAATATATATCAGAGTTATACATACAATAGAATATCAATAGTGCAGCCGAATACAATAGTGTAGTGGAATGATATAGTAGATAATAGTAATAGTACTACTAATCGTCGTCTTCTTCCTTCAGAGCTAAAATCTTCAAATCCTGAAATGCTGACTGACCCGAGCGAATTGAAAATACAAAACACTCGAGTCAGAACTAAAAGATATTATGTAAGTTAAATCAACAGAAGTAAATATGAGTGCAGTAACTCAAGAGATGCTCGGGATTTACATCTCCTAAGGATCCATTAAACTATTTACTATGTAGTAATATTTCGCTATTATAATAGTGTCTATTTGTAAAATAAACTTACTTTTAAATAGCGTTAAGGAGTGACCCAATATTCCCCTTAACACGGTAATAGTCCCAGTAGTTTATCCAGTAGCAGCGCATCTGCAGATCGGGAGACTACCCTAAATACTCCACGGGCTACAAGAGAAAAACAAACTCGTACAAGGCGCACTATGGTAGGTGACACGGCACAACTAGGCAATGCCAGGGTAGATATACTAATTAGGCTTCCGGGTCGGTGGTAACGCGTAGCTGCTACTACCGCCCACCTCGAACAACACCCCCAAATCAAAGAAATCAAAAGTGGCCACCGAATCAATCCAAAGGTCAAAGTATAATATCGAAGGGATGCGTCCGATCAAAGGTGCTACCTTAATTAACCCGTCACTCGCTCCTGTTTCAGCCACCTTATGCCAACTCACGGTAGTTGGGTGCACGTATTTACCTCAAAGGAAACATTGCCACCATCCTACTTCATTCTGGAATCTCCACCGCGTACACGGTTGTTAAAGTGGTTTTTGGAGTTGACAGAGAGTATGACAACTTCCGATCCTGGTCTCTTCAACAACCAATCGTTATTATAACACCACGGTCCTTTTAAAATAGTTTATACTTTAAAACTAGAATATAATATCCATTTCAAAACTATATAAATATGATATCATTTTCGTTTAAAACCCAAATCAAATTTGATATCATTTAGACCCAAATCAATATAATATCATTGTAATTTCAAATATACCCTTTCCAAAAATCATAGTGCTTTCAAAGTATAACATTTAGAAATCAAAACTCTTGAATATAATACTTCCAATTTATAATACCTTGAAAATCATAACTTTGAAACAAACTTCCACCTCTTAAACGGTTAAATATTAAATTACCTTATAAAATAAAATAGCTTCTTTTAATTTCATAAATCAATTCAAAATACCGATTAAACTTCCAAATAAACCATTTCAATTCTTATGTTTCAAAGCTTTAAATATTCCACCATTTCAAAACAAATTCTTTGATAATTCCATATATATCAAATTCAATTACTATTATTTAGATTTAAAATGTTTACTTAATGAATTCAATATAATTTAAGTAAAACCTTTAACTTCACATAACTAGATATTCTTTTAATTTATTTAACTTGATATATTCATTTAAATCAACCTGATATTCATTTAAATCACTCAACACAAAATCAAGTTATAAAATCATATCCTTTAAAATTCTAATTTTTATTAGATTCCAAATTCATTTAATATCCGTCTTCCAACCTTATTCTCATTTAAGTCATTTAACCTCCAAAATTAAATTTAAATAAATGCTTAATCATATTTGATCTCAAAAAAACCAAACTTGATTATTAACCTCTTTTATACTTCAAATTAATTTTATACATAGCTTAAAAACCAGAATTTAACTATATATAAAGTAACCTTTATCGATAACCAAATCAATATCCCATAAACCGTATATATATCTTTACAAACCATAGAAATCGGTTAAATATATATATATATATATATATATATATATATATACCGCGGTGTCTGTATAAAATTTTCTATCCTATGGTCAAGTGATATGCATTTTTATCATTTCAATCCGCAATTTAAAAATAAAATTTTACGCTTATATATCATTTCAAACCGCAATCCGAATGCAATAAAATGCATAACAACTTGCAATTTATGATGATATAAATAAACATCCATTCATCCGTCATAAAATCATACATCCATTTTTCACAATCATCATCAAATTCAAACAATAACATCAATATAGAACGGATAATAAACAACAGTTATTAATAGCAGTTTATATTCAAAAATAAATTAAATAACTGTTTAACTGGCAGTTTATATGCAAAAATAAATAAATACAATTTAACTGGCAGTTTATATGCAATGAATAATTAAATAACAATTTAATTAAATAAATGTAATTTAACTGAGAAGATGCTTAAAACGCCAAACAATCATAGATAAATTTTAAATTACATCAAAAATTAATTTAACAAACATAAGAAATCTTAGAAGTTGTGAGTGGGTTA
This sequence comes from Allium cepa, assembly GCA_030765085.1. Classification (NCBI taxonomy): domain Eukaryota; kingdom Viridiplantae; phylum Streptophyta; class Magnoliopsida; order Asparagales; family Amaryllidaceae; genus Allium; species Allium cepa. Next base: position 1,052,780,769 of record CM060929.1, on the reverse strand, counting down.
AAACACCCACCTTTTGAATTTAAATTGAAATCAAATCCAATTTAAACCCAAAATTTTGACAGTCTCAGAATTCATCCAAACTAGCGTCATCAAGTCCGGAATTCAGATACGATCCTAACAAAAGAAACCGCGTACAACAAATATCGTATGTAAAAGTTATGACTATAAATACGATTGAAATCAATTATAAAAATTAAAAAAAAAAACATACTCACCCTCAATAAACGCCATGTCACCATCTTCATCACTTTCCCCAGGTTACAGGCCGAAACCATTAGCCCAGTATCACACACGCAAATTCCCCCACGCATGATCGTACATGCAATGAACCGCCGCGACCACCTCCTAGAGGTCGCGCCTCCTCCATGCGCTCGTCCATACTTCACCCCTAAGTGACGACATCGCCGAGCTCCAAAAAAACGCAGCCGCCACCTCTAAAATTGAAACCCTAGTCGAATTTTTTGGCGCAGATCTAGCCGTCAACTCCACTAATGAACGACACAGATCAACTCCCCTCGGTCCCCTATACAAAACCCAGAAACGGTACGTCGATCCGTCGAGTTTGATTTCGACGTGATGAACGGTCGAGTTTTCTTCGATTTTTACTGGTCAAACGACAATCCAAAATGAAAAATGAATTTCACTAGAAGTTTACGCACATCGAGAGCTTCAACGTATATTTTTTCTGAATTTTTCTGAGGAGTTTGAATTTTTGACTTTGATTTTTGAATTGAAAGGTGAATTGGATAAACTAGGGTTTACAGCCATTGAGGAAGAGGAGCTTTCTGTACGTAAAAAATGAGGAATAGAGGCTGCTAGGGTTTATAACAGCGTATTTATAAAGAAAGTTGAAAAATGAATGGATCGGATCTATTAGATATACGCGCTAACGACAAAGTGGCCCAAAAAGCCCGTTTCGACTCCGGAATGAAATTGGGTCAACCCATATATCAAAATAGGCGTTTCAAAATATTTTATACGCGATGGAAAAAGTTTCACGTCCAAATTCTATCGTATGGAGAAGTTATGACAAAATCAAGTTATTTTAAATTGATTTCAATTTCATTAATTTCAAGGCGTTTCGAGTCCGTACGATCAAACGACAAGTCCGATCGCTACGAAACTTGAAACCCTACAGCAATTCGCCGTTGTGGATCTGATGAAACTGGTTTTGTTGAAATCCGAGTTAGTGGCCAAAATGGCTATTTTTACAGTTAATTAAATAAATTAAAAATTAATTAATTAAATCAACCTTCAATTTCAATCGTATAATTGACAATTCTTGTCATTTTTAATTTCTTAAACATTTACACTAATTTAACCTATTTTACTGTCAATTTAAAATTTATTAATTCCTCAGTTTCCTTAAATTCAACAATTATAAATTACATTTCCAAATAAATTAATAAATAAATTAATAGTAAGCTAATTAAATCAAATTTACAATTCAACTTTAATTATTGACAAATTTTGTCAGTTTGGATTACTTGGTAAATTTAGAATCCTTTAAACAACTTCCTACATCAATTTATCATTGAATAATTCACAATTTACAATATTAAATTACATTTTCAATTTATCCAGTAATTAAAACTTAAATTCCCAAGGAATTTATTTATTTTGTTTTTAAATCCTGTTGTTCATTAAATTTTCATCTCATAGTTACAATCAACATCGGTTTGTATTTATTACATTCACATCTTTAGTTATTATGTAAATTCTCATTAATATACATTAAGGTTCATTTAATTCCAATTGATTCACGTTTTAATTAATAAACCAAATAAACGGGTAACTTATAACATGTGTTACCATGATTTTAATTACACCTATGAATTCCCTATTATCAAGCAAATGTTTACAATTCTTAAATACTTCCGTTTTCATTTAATTACCCTTTACTATATTATTATTATTCCCTTAACAAATTTAGTAATTATATTCATTTCTTACATTACAAACTCATAACCAATTATAACAAATTTCAATAATTCCCCAGACCTTCCCTTTCCATTATCCCTGTAACTTTATTTCCATCAACCCAATATTATAATCATTCACAGAGCATTGATTATATTCAATGACCATTTATTAAAATTTAAATTCATTGAATTAATTCAGCGCTTACATTTGTTTTCATCTATTCCATTTGTAGCTAAGTATAAAATCTACATATTTTCCATTGATTTGCATACCATTTGATTTATAAATAATTACCTTAGTTAACCTTAACGTAGTATTAGATTAAAATTTTCATTGGTTACATCCTGTTGAACTAACATTCTCCGATTACCAAATAAATCTACATTAAATTGCACTAAATAAGTAAATTAACTTCAATTGATTTCAAACTAAATTTTATGAACTAAATAAATAGGTAACTTATAACCATTGTTACCCTTAACTTTTGATTACATTTAAAAGTTCATTAATTACAACAAATGTTCCAATAGGCTATATATAATTCTAATTTCATCTTTTATTTGTGTTAACTATTTTATTTTCAGTATGCTGAAATTAAGTCACTTATACTCATTTAATATCCCAATTCATTTATTTATCTTGGTTTCAATGCTTTATTAAATCAATTGCCACCTTATGCATATACTTAACATTTCTATTGATTTTACATTCAAAATTTTCAGTTATTATCTTAACTTACATAAGGCAATGTTTAATTACATTTAATTGCTATTGATTAAATACATTGGCAACGAGCAATAGTTGTCACCATTATACAATTTATAACATTTGCAAATTTATTTTTTACAAACAATTATTACAACAACTCTCATTAAAATACATATATTCCATTTTCATCCATTACACATTAGTTTATTACCTTTTAGATCACACTATAAATCAGTGCACCCATTAATACCACACATAATATAATTCCTTACACAATACTGATCTTATTTAATTACCATTAACTATCTATTTTGTACAATAATTAAATGTTTACATTTGTTACTTATATTTAATTTTATAACCAAGCATAGCATGTTTAAATACAGTGAATTGAAGTTTCATTAAGATTGTTGACAATTAACTTGTATTAACATTGTTTCATTTTAATTTAGTTATTATTCTTTTTTCATTTTTTTTATTTTACAAATTTCTATTTCTTTCAATATTAACTCATAAAATATTATTAAATTAACAAATTTTTTCAAATATCGAAAATTTATGGGTTGTTACAACTGATTTATACAAATGTATATCTCTTGAGCTTGTATGTCTCAAGAAAGGGTGTTAAGATAAGAGAAGTTGAATTCTCCGCCACTAAGGAGATGACATGTTTATAAAATCAATCTATGTGATTTTAAAATGCAGTGTCTGACACTCGTCCAAACAAGTTGTCCAGCAGCAGGACAATCTGGAGGCGCTTCTCCTACGAGTTTCTGCTTTAGGAATCAACCCTAGGATCAGTAGTGATTAGTCCTTGCATTGGATATTTAATAACGAAGAGAACCACTACTACTATATGCATATTGGGAGTATATCCTTAAATGATCAACAAGCAGTTCTTCATCATGAAAATCCCAAATATCAATGTCTTCCAACACTTGTACATTCGAATGCATAGATGTTAGTTCGAAATAGTTTTCTGATATATTTGATCCCGGTCTCTTCAGATCAATAATGATAAACAAGCTACATTTGATAATGGTTATTTAACTATCAAAGCAATAATAAGGTCTAGCACGTAAGCAATCACTAGGCCCATTTAATTAATCTTTTATTAATTAAATCAATTTTCAAATATTTACTTCATATTATCTTTTAAAAAAGATATATTCACAAAACCCTTCAAATTATCCGAAAATCGAAAACATTTCCATATACTTAAAAGGGAAACGAGTATATATACAAATCTAAAGGAAAGTATTCTACAAAACGCACTTTATTTGGGTTAAAACGAATGTTGCGTAAAACATCGTTACAACAACCCAAAACACTAGTATAAGGATTCGATTAATCATATATGTAAATATATGTATGTGTATATATGTATATATATAAAACATTCTGTTTTGGAAATCATTTATTATAACAACAGTGTCATAATCTATGCCTTCCTTACTTTCCTGAAAACGTCTATTACAACAGTAAATGTTGAAATCTATGTTTTCGATACTTACCACATTATCATTTTCAAACAATTTAATTCTATTTGGAATTATTTTTGCAAAACATTACTTTTAGAACCATTAACTCCATTAAAATATTACTTTCAAACATTCCTTTTAAAAAATAAACTACTTTTAAAATGTTTAACTCCATATCTAAATTTCAATATAAATCATTTCTATATTTATAAACTACATTTTATAAATTTCACTTCTATTTTATAAAACTTCTATTTTTATAACTTCTTTTTATTTATAAAATTTTATTTATAAATTCATTCTTTTCTAAATCTCATTTATTTATAGAATCCTTTTATAAATCCCTTTTCTTTGATAATCTGGTTTATTTAGAAAATCCATTTACAAAATGTTGATTCCAAATCCATTTAATATTTCATAAAACACCATTTAAAATCCATGATTTATTTATAAATTATACTTTTATAAGTCCTTTATATAAAATTTTCAAGAATCTCTATTTAAAACACTTTACAAAATAGTAAATTGAAAAATACCAAAAAAAATCATACTTTTATTTATTTAAAATAAATCCCTTTCTTTTAATAATTAAAAAATTATTAAAACTTATTTGTACTTTCAAAATTACTTCAAATCCTTTTTAAATCAAAATCATCATTTTAGTATTTCAAAATACCAAAAATAAGGCCCAGTGCTACTAAAGCACTAATAAGTCAAATCATATCACAAACAATAATATAGCATCCAATATATCATATATCAGCATATATATGAAAAGTAAATCAACAGTGGCGAGGAATCCTTTTAGATCCCTCCAACCTATCCCTTTGCATCACTTATAGAATATAATCATAAAATATAAATTAGTCGCTTCGAGGGGGATCGTATACAAAGGGTTATCTGCTCTTACACGGGAACGTAATAGGGTCTTATGTGCTCCAATAGGCAGGAATATATCCAAACCAACTAATAAATATAGTAATCGTCCAAACGAGCAAAAAACAACATAAATAAAATTATTCTCATTTATATAAAAATATAATCAAGCCAGAGAGGTGGATTTACTCATAGAAATTCTAGAAATCGCCAAAGCGCTCCAGTTTGAATTAAAATTAAACGGTCGTTAAATTTAACCCAAAATTCCTACTTGCTCCGGATCCATCCAATCCAACTCCATAACGTATTACTCACGATACAATTGTAACGTAACTTGTCGCGCTCAAAATCGACCTCGTATGAACAAGTTATGAATTAATTAACATTTGAAATAATTAAATTAAAAATTAACTTTCATTAACTAAAATTTTAAATCTAAATTCACCTTCTCCCTCACTCCTCACATTCTCGATCACCAGGCATCGCTTTTTATTTATTTCACACGATAATCGCGAACTAACACTCGCTGCTGCCACCTGCGCTATCGCCATGTGTCGCCGCTACCTGCCGCTGCTCCTCCGCCTCGCCATGCACCGCCGTTGCATGCGTAAACCCAAAAAAACCGAACGCGGCCCACTAGCTACTTCCATCATTGACAATTCGACGATCAGTTGGTATGGAATAACTCATGGAGTCGAGCTCTCCAACTTTCATGTTAAAAATTTCGACTAATTTCGCTCGTAGCTCACCGTACAATGATGGTCGTTGATTTGGTTTAATGGCTGCTGAAGCTTTTAGTGTTAGGAATTCAGCAAATAAAGGAAGTTGATTGCCTTACATAGAAAATTTTCATGGCACTATTAACGTTTTAAAACTTTGAACTTCAAACGAAGCGTGTCGCCTAGCGTTCTTTATGTTATACCCTCATTCTAAACACAATAGAATATATATCAGAAGCCAATTTCATCATATACAGAAGTTAACTTTTTAAACTCAAATTATATTAATTTAAATTCCTTTAATTATTTTCTACGCATTTCGAGTTTGCATGCCCAAACGATACGTCCAATCGCCATGAAATTTGATAGCATACCATAATTCACTATTAAGGATCCTAAGAAACTGGTTTCTTAGAAATCCCAGACAGTGCTCCAGATGGCTATTTTTACATGTTAGCTAAAACAAGTTATTTCTAAAATCAGTTTAATCATTTTTAATTCAAATTTTGAAAATTTTACTATCTTCCTTCTTATTCAAATAGAATTTAAATCAACTTCGAAATCATTTTCATTCATATTAAATTCAAGATTTAATTATTTAAATAATTTCAAATATTAAATTTAACAATTTAATTATCAAATAAATCGTTATATTTGAAATATAAGTTATTTAACTTACAAAATTAACTTCTCAATATTTAAAATCAATTAAATATTCTAAATTTAAATGATTGAAATTCTAGGTCATTACATTCTTCCCCTTAAAAGAATTTCGTTCCTAAATTTCTAAGGCAAGGAAAATATCACAAAGCCATTAGCTTTTCAAAACCAATTAGTTGAAATGGATTACCAAATTCTTTTAAATGTTTTAATTTTTCGAAATCAATTAATGGAAATTTTGTTATCACATTTTCTCAATCTTAAAATTCATAAATAAATTTCCAAAGCCAACCAACACCATTCCAGATTATAAAACCAAATACAGTTTTTTTTAGTTATAAAAAATATTCCCAAAGTTCTCAAAAGTTTTCTAACACCTTAAATTTACAGAAAATTTTGCCAGCGTCTCCTTTGTGGGGCTCGATCGAAAAAATATACAATATATATAATCACAAATATACATCTCATCTTCGAGGATGAGGCATCTCGTAGAGAAAAGTATAAAATAACGATATGTATTCTAAGATGTGTACCTTTTATTATATTAGCAAACGTATACAACCAATATAATGCGAAAGCGAGCTCCAAATGCGAAGCATAAGCCATCCGCACCTACTAAACACTCAACAACAAATGAAAACAAGCAAATGAAAAGTAATATCAATACATAACATAGATTATACAATAACTATATGAAAATGTCGCAAATGTGACAAGAGAAACCCTCAAACAATGAATATTCATCCAATTAATTCATAACAACATTAGTTTGCATCTTTCAATGTCAACATTTAATTTATTAAATCCCGTACGATGTATATATATCATCCGTACGAAAAACCATACCTAATCTCTCGCTTGATCACACAATTTCACTTCTGAACTAGCATCGTTCACATGACACCCTAATGCGGACTAAGATTCGGTTCCTTGATTAGAAACCATCATTCTCTTTGCATAATCATATACTATGATAGAGAATATCAGATTCAATCAAAAATCCAAATCCAATGTTAGCCTTCAAGAATCGAGCGAAAAATCCTAACCCAGATCGGTGTAAATCACCTCAAAATCATATATTTGAATCTGAATCAAACAGTTATGCGAATAAATTTACATATTTATTTTAATTGATTTCTTATTATATCCCATTTCTTTTCCTGATTCTTTTATTTACATTTGTTTATCCATAATCATTATTCATATTGCTTTATTAACATTCATTCATATACTTTCATTTTTCATATTAACTTCACTTACGTTCAATTCATTAACATTCACTTATTAATACTCACTTTAAGTTCAATTTATGTTTAACAAAATTTCATTCCATATTCAATATACTTGGTGTTTATTTTTATAATAACAACAATTAAGAACCATTCCATAAAATTACTTACTTAAGTTTATTTCAAACTTTATTTTAGAACATTTCTTATGTTTATTTTCACTTCAAAACTTAAGTTTATATTCAATTCAATCGAACAACATTCTAAACCATATTCAATTCATTTTACCACTTAAGTTGAATTTCATTTTATAACTTAAGTTCATTTTCATTACAAATCAAATTCTATTTCATTTAACTGATTTCATCCCACTTTACTTGAGTTAAATTTCATTTCAAAATTTAAATTTAGATTTTCATTTCTTAACATTCACATTCAACAATTTTTTTTTGTTTTAGCTTAATATTCCTCAAATCTATAAGTTATACAAACTTATTTACTTAAAATTTCATGAACTTTTTATTATTTAAGTTTTATTCACATACTATATTTACAATTCAAGGTTATATAATCACTTTACGACTTAAGTGTATATTCATTTCAAATCCAATTAAATTTCATTTAACCTTTCTTAAGTTAAACTTCATTTCAATAACTCAATATATTTAACTTTACTTAAGTTAAATTTTAATTTCATATCTCAATTTCAAATTTTCTCTTCTTATCTATACCCTTTTCAAATTATAAGTTCAAAACATCTTTTCGTACATTTATCAAATCATGGAATTTTACAATCAAAACTTGTTTTATCAAAAAAAAATTCAATAGTAAATTAATAAGGCAGCAATTCATCACCTTGAAACTCAAAAATAAATATTGATGATGCTGCTGTCATCTCTAGGATTATTTCCCAGCGACTAAAGTGAGTTTAGTGCTTTTTATTTCTTTTAAATTACATTTTTTATTTATAAATCACATTTATAAATATATAATTATATATAATTCACTTTGGTTGTATAAAACCATTTTTTGTTGTTAATCTTTTTTTTCCATTTATAAGAATAACATCTTTTATTAAAACACAAACAACAGATGATAATAATCAAATATTATAATTTACTGACAACCAAACACACCATATATAACTATAATAATTTCTAAAAAATAATTCCTTTATATATATAAAACATAATTTAGGTAAAATTAATTCATTTACCCACTTTTAAAGCAATGTCGTGTTAGTTTGCCTTGTCTAAGTGTTTAGAAATCCCTATCGGTAACATGCTCGGATACCACCGATAACGACCCGGATTTTTGGACCAGTCAAAATTGCCGATAAATCCAGCCATTCTAAAACTTCAAATTGTTAATACCCTAGGTATTGATTTTGATGACAACAATCATATAAATATTACTACTAACGTACCTTCAAGTTATGCAATCATATCAGATATATTATGGAGATATTTACAGAGATAAACAGGATTACAGTGGAAGCGAATGAATTATAGAAGAAGGTTGATTAGAGCAATTGAAAAAAAACCAATTAGAGAAGAATGCTGAAGCATAAAGGTATTTGAAGTGATGAGGAGTTGGTTGAACCTTAAAATATCTTGTTAAAGATCTCATGGCAATTATACTTGAAGATCATCAACCATTGACCTCAACCGAATCACAAAAATCCATAAATATAAGGTAATTTGAAATGCTGAAAATTTGCAACGCTTATTAGTGTTGCTGTTCATTTTCCAACACACCCATGTCTACATGGGGTACTTGGGCATGTGGAAATACTATCAGTTTTTTAAAATTTCTAATTTTAAACGAAGAGACATTTCCCTCCACCTCTTCACCAAAAGACACGTCTCTTCAACCACTATATAAAGGCCTCTGAAAACGAATTTTAACATCAAGAATTCTCATTTTCTCTTACTCCTTCTTCTCCAAACATCTGCAATAGAAATCCAGTGCATACTCTTCAAATCTCCTTGCAAATCGATACTATTTCACTCCAATTCTTCACTGATTTGCAAGCCACACAATATCAGAGAGTTGTACTTTAATTCACATCACTCTCTCTCTGATTTCATCCTATTCCTTAAAGAATTCAAAGATATATTCCCATTAGAGGTCTATAGGATCATTGTACCGAATGTGCAAGAATCTGTATGAATATACGAGTACTTGCTATAGTTTGTTATTGCCGATAAGGAGAAGGTGTTCTTGTAGCCTGTATAATCAAGAGGGTGTGTCTTGTAGCCCGTGAAACCAAGATTGTAAAGGTGTTTTTACCACCCGTGGAAAGCAAGCGACTATGGTAGAATTCTGCACGATAGAGTGCAGGACTGGATGTATGATTGGTTAATCCGAACCTGTATAAAAATTCGGGTGTTACTTACATTACTGCATTTTACTTTATTACTTACTTATTCTCTGATTACTTCTTTCTGTTTGTAATTTGAGTAAATACAGTTTTATATTCAGAAGTAAGTTGTTAAAACACAATTCACCACTTCTAGTGTCTGAATAACCTTAAGATCTAATATTGTGTCATAGCCACCCCAGTTTTCTACACAAATAAAATCTACCATTTTAACACATAATATTTGATGAAAATTCAACACTATTTAATGTATAGGATACAATTTCAGCTATATAAGTTATTAGAGTAATCAATTTAATCTACTTGGTGTGCTTTAATACATACAAAATATAGATATAAATATCTAATGCTGCACAACTTTAATGAGAGAGACAACAACTGCCATTTCTACAAATTCAATAAACATGGCAAATGCAGAATAAAAAAGTAAATAGAAAAGAGATATCAACACACGATAAATAGTAAAAGTATATATTATTATTAGGGCTGCATCAATATCACTTGTGACTGCCTACATACCCATATCTATCTAGGTACCCAATTTGATATAGGATCAAACCAACGTAGTTCTCCTATAGCAAATAGGACTCATAGAGTCTACGATGCAAGGAATAATATGCAATTCCCAAAATTATCTACTTAGGCTTAATCTTCAAATTTAGATTTTCAAAATCTAATTAACTTTATTATTTTCAAAATATTATTCCTTTCGAAAATAATCTCTTCGGACCAAACTCCCAGTTTTAATTTCAAAATATTTAAATAATAATATATATTTTTTGTATCAAACTATACTTTACTTAGGATCTTAAAAAAAATCAGTTTGAAATATTTATTTAGAACGCTAAAATACTATTATAAAAGCATATCAAAATATATGCAACCAGATCAGGAGGTTTCTCCCAATAACAAGGCAACTAGGTCTCGGCCTTCATACAGTCGATAAATAAGTACATCCCTCTATTCTAAGAATGGGCTGCATCAAAAATATATGCCTACTTTTTTGTTATGGGTTATCCGAATCATCGGTAATATAACAAATCATTTTATATCCCGAAGTAATAAATCATTTTCACTAATATTCACAGTGTTAGCACCAAAATTGGTCACTAACACCCAAGAATAGATTTGTGTAGAGAGATTAATAGAGATAGTAAGCTAAAACAGAGGAATATATGCAAAACTAACAATGGAAACAAGAACAACAGAATTAAAGTGTTTCTGCATAACTGCCTACGTCCACTATTAATGTAATCTTTATTTCCTTTCACAAATACTTAAATAAAGGTACAATCTGTAATCTAATAACTTGAATACAAGTTTCAGACAAAAGGAAGCTAGTGTAGAAAATGGAAGAGTCTCTCTAGAGTTCTTGGAAAAAGATCTCTTCAACTGTACCCCTGCCTCTCTACTTATAGACGAAGATAGGCTAGATGCCCTGTGCAGGCCTAAGACCAAGGTGTCTCGGCCCATGTATGGAAATCTCGAGTTAGCCGGACCAATTATACCGAATGACTTTCGGCCAATCGATGAATGACGAACCGGTATGGCTAAACAGTGGTTATTTAGCAAACGAATCGAAACAAACTCTCAAGGAACTCGGAGCAATGAAGGGAGTGACTCGAAGTTAGAAAGTATCATTCGTACCATCCTGTTGCAAACTTTCTAATTCTCCTCCTGCCTTGCCGAACAACTGCGACCGACCCGTAGGCGAAAAACTACCAAGACCGACCCACAATGGCGGGACCACTCCTACCCTTCTTCCTTGGCCGAGCCGGCCATGCCGAATCATACACGCCGATCCGTCCTAGCCGATCCACACATGAATGTCGAACCATATACATCAGTCCTTCTAAGGCCGACCCAGTCCACACCGAACCATCAACCATGAACCTACCCAGGCTGAACCATCAAGGCCGAACGTAATGACCAATCTAGTCATACCGAGCCACGTATGCTGGTTATTTTGAATCCGAGCTCATCCTTGCCGATCCCACAAGGCCGATCCATCAAACCATATAAGTAGGTCGAACTACACCCAGCAAGCCATACTTACCGGACCATACCTACCGAGCCACACATACATACCGAACCACGCATACATGCTCAACTGCCAAGATTGGATCAATTCCTTATATCTCCAATCTATCCCTGGCTCGGGTGTTGCCTAGATTCAATCAAATCCCCCGCAACTTCCATCTTGTAGTCGGGCCATGCAACCTGGTAACATTTGCCCCCTAAAGTGTATTGTCTGAATCAACATGACATGCTTTGAATTAGTGGTTAGTCCTTGTTTTCAGGAGCTATTTCATTCAGAATGATAACCAGCAGTCGTCTAAATCATGTTCTTAACTTTTCACAAGTCGAATGCATACAATTTCTTGAAGGCTGAATTACGTTGGGTTTTCCAAACCCACTCTCCACTATCTATCAGGTGGAAACCGTTTCTCCATTGCCTTATCATCTTCGACAATCATTACACGCACACATACATATACACATTTTATTTTTAACAACATTTTCATTTATTTATTATATATATATAATCAAGAGTCGGTTGATGTACGAACACCGAACCACTCGTTCGGTATACTCATTATCGCTCGGTATGCTTGCTCACCGACCCATCGAGGTACTCTGACCGGATCTACTAGTTAAGGCTCGTTCGCGTCCCCCTTTCCATATATAAATTCCCACACTACTTTTCTTTCTTTCCACTTTTCGCCTCATATCTCATTTCCATAGCATTGTCCCAAACTTTATCTCCCTCACTTCACCGAACTACCTCGTCCCTTCGCCTTAACATTCTCCAAGCACGATTTCACCACTCCTCGTGATTTCAAACTCCGAGAATCAATTGCCCCCACTCCTGATTAACACACTATAGGTGAGTTTCTTCATATCATCATGAACCTCTAGGTCACCCGTTTTTTAACGCGAACTAGGTTTGAACCTTAGGCGTATACATTCATGCACAATATAAAAGGGAAGAGGAGAAAAACATGGCGAGGCATATGTGATAGGAGCAGACAACAAAGTGTTTCCTTAGTGAGTTTACATTAGATTGAGAGGAATTAGCATAGGCGTCGATAGAAATTAATTCGGTGGCATATAGGAGAAATGAGTCGTGTTTCGTGAGAGAGGCGAGTTCTGTACTTTGAATGGGAGTGGTTCGATGGGTCGTCCAACGAGACCTGGGCCAGTAGGATTTTATCAGCTAAACGGTTTGGTAAGGGTTTAGGAAAAAAAGTGGGTCGACATATTTTGAGTGAGGCCGGTTTTGTGTAACTTAAGTGAGCGAGTGGCTCGGTATTTCACATTTGAGTGGATCGGTTGCATTTGGTCTACGTAGGCATTCGGTGTCTGAAGGAGAGTGGGTCGGTGAGTAGAGAGAGGAAAAGAGAGAGTGAAGTGGGGTAGTTTTAAAGGTTGGCACCGAGCGAGGCATTATGGTTTGGCATGCATGCATTTGAATGGACGAACGGTCCTAGGTTCAGGGATTGGCATTGACAAACGCACTTACCTCACCTCGACTCAGAGAACATAATGTCACTGCTTATTTCCATACTTAATCATACACCAATAAATCCATGATACGAACCTAAGTCCAAAGGCACGTGGAACTAATCAAGACTAATAACTTCACGATTTGAATCATTGTAAACGTGAATTTAAAGCTTGTTAAAGATGACAACCTAAAGCTCGTCGTACCACACTTTACTTGAACAATCACACTAGCTCACACACCACGCCGGAGGAATTTTTTGTTTTTATATATGATACCAATCGTCTTTCAAGTATAGTTTAAACAGGTATCTACCCATGTTAAACACTCGTCGAAGATGTCCAAAAGATCCAGCTCTGCTATAGTTTATGATAAGCCTGAGCCAAGTTCTCGGCAGGATGTAGTAGAAACTTCAAATCCACTGACAACTTCTACACAGGGCATTTCGGATCCATCCGTTGTTGTTATAGGCCCGGCTGCTGATGTTATAGATGGAGCAGTTATCCTGGATAATCCCATTGATTCACAAGCTTCAAATATTAACGAAGCCTCTCTTCGTCGGTTGTGTACAATTCATGGAATCCCTTTCAATGACATTTTAGTTCCATCAGGGCAAGATCGGCCTCACCTGCCTCCAGCCGGATATACAGTGTGCAATAAATTCATGTGCTAGGTCGGTAGCATGCCACCTTTCAACTCTTTTCTCCGTGAAGTGTTAAGGTACATCGAGATTGCTCCGGCACAGCTACATCCCAATAGTCACGCGTTTATCTATGGCACTTGTATTCTCCTCATGAGCACCTTATTCAGACTCCCCAGTTCCAAGGGTATCCGCTATATCTACAACTTCAAAAGATGGTCTGATAGTCCATCCTTCATATTTCTTGAACCACATTCCAAATGTCAAATCTTGACGGGGGCGTGGAGTAAATTCTCCCGGTACAAGCAAGAGTGGTTCTACGTACGTTGCCCCCTTGGTTTTGCGAGGAGATGGCTGGAAGGGAGTAAGTTTTATTCCTTGACTAATATTTGTTTGAGTCTCGATACGTATTCTTCTAAACTTCCTTCGACTTTTATAGGTATCCTCCCATGACCGGAAGGCATTGGATATTTCGAGGTCGTTGAGGTCATTCGAGCTATTCCCGCGAGAGACCGGGAGATCAAATCCATTATTTCCAATGAGTTCCTTTCGAAGTTTGGATTGTTGGCGGAGAGTCGTCGAACTAGCCTCCCCACTGGCGCCCCTACAATCGGATCTGCTTCGAAAAATGGCAAAGGGCAGGCCGGGCCTTCGATGCTCCCTACGGGAGGAGTCCTCGATATATTTGAGGAAGGTGAAATAAAAGAGGCTGAGGTGCCATAAGCGATCGATGAGAACTTAGATTCCGATATTGCACCAATAACTGACGCACCTGGCATTGACAAATCACTTCCCCTACGAAGAGGCAAAAGAGCCTAGCCATAAATTGAAAAAGAAAATAGTAGGCGAAACTTCTAAAGTTACAATCACTCCGACTGAGAAACAGTCGTCTCCGATTTTACTCCGAGTTCTCTGGTAAGTTTTAAGCCAGAAATCAATGCTTAATACTCGGCTTCGTTGTTTGTAGCTGGGAAATCAAGCTTCAAAGCATAACAAATTGATCGATTTTTGGGAGTTACAAGAATAGCACCAGTTCCAGAACAACGGTCATTGGATACCCCATCGGTGTATAGTTTCCATCGAATGAAGGGAATGACATCACCAATACTTGGCTCGTCTGATATGGTAAATTTTGCAATGAAGTCTGCTAGCGCTTTCCCTTGGATAGCTCTCCATGGCAAGTAAGTGATATCAAATTGACTCAACTAAATGTTCCATTTAATCAACTGTCCTGAGGTTTCTGGTCGTTGGAGCACCTATCGTAGACGTTGATCGGTATAAACACTGATCGAATGTGCCTGAAGTATGGACAGTGCTTACGTGATTCAATCACCAAGCAGTAGGCTAGCTTTTCAATCTTGGGATAATTTCTTTCTGCCCCCATTAAATGTTTACTGACATAGTACACTGGCTTTTGAATTCGATTCTCTTTACGAACTAAGACTGTGCTGATGGCATGCTGGGACATGGCCAAGTAAACATATAACTTTTATGGTCTATAGGCTTTGACAGAACTGGCGGACTCTCCAAGTGTCTCACCAGAGCTCGGAATGCATCTTTACAGTTCGACGTCCATTCAAAATTTCTCTTCACTTTCCTTATCACATCGAAGAAAGGAATGCACTTGTCGATTGCTCTGGATATGAATCGACTCAACGCGGCAAATTTTCCATCCAGGCTTTGTACTTGCTTTATAGTTCTGGGCACTTGTATGTCTCGGATAACTTGTTTCTTTTCTGGGTTAGCTTCGATTCCTCGTGCGTTGACAATAAAAACCAAAAACTTTCCCGACGCAACACTAAAGGAACACTTCAGTGGATTAATTTTCATTCCATAGTATTTGAGTATATCTAACAAACTCCGCTAAGTCTTGAACGTGGTCGTTTGACTACCGTGACTTCACAAGCATGTCATCCATATAGACTTTCATTGTTCTACCAATTTGGTCTTTAAACATCTGATTTACCAAACGTTGATACATCGCTCCTACATTCTTCAACCCCGAAGGCATCACTACATAATAGTACTGCCCAACGTCCGTGACAAAACTAGTGTGTTCCTGATTTGGAATGTGCATTGGGATTTGATTGTATCCTGAATACGCATCCATGAGTGACAATAACTTATGTCCTGCTGTTGAGTCGACCAGTTGGTCAATTCTGGGTAAAGGAAAACTATCCTTAGGGCATTCCTTGTTCAGGTCTGAGTAATCAACATAGGTCCTCCATTTCCATTCTCTTTTCTAACTAATACGGGGTTAGATACCCATTTAGGGTAGAGGGCGTCATGGACGAACCCAATAGCTTTGAGTTTGTCCACCTCCTCTTTGAGAGCAACAAACCTCTCCGGATCCATACCTCTCCTTTTTTGTTTCACTGGCACTTACTTTGGGTCAATGTTTAACATATGACTTGCGATGGCAGGAGAAATCCCGCACAGATCAGAGTGGGTCCAAGTGAAAACATCTAGGTTCGCTTAGAAGAAATCAGTAAGATCCTTAGTCATCGAGGGGGTGAGTTGTGATCCAATCTTAAATACCCTGATGGGCCACATGGTTGACTGGAATTTCAATCGTCGGTTTAGCCGGGTACCACTTTAGACTCCTTAGGTTCTTCATCATCATCTCTCGGATCTATATCTTTGTAGATCTAACCCAGCTGCCTGAGCCAAGGCTCGGGCATTACTTGTCAATTTTTAGCAACATGGATACGGACAGAGTTGTCCACAACCTTCCCCTTCTCTCTTCGCTGGGCCTCTCTCAGCTCATCCACATAACATGCACGACCAGTCGCTTGATCGCCATGCACAACACCAACTCATCTATCCGTCGAAAATTTCAAGGTTAAACACTATGGTGTCAAAGCTGCCCTAAACTCTGCCAAGGCCGGTCGGCCCGTAAACACATGATACGGGGAATCAACATCCAAAACAATGAACGATAGGATCCGTACCCTCCTACGTTCACCTTCTCCTAACTCAAATGGTAATTCTACCAAACCTATCGGCAGTGGCTGCATCATTAAAACTGCGAATACGTGCTTTAGATGGTTTTAGATCTTTCGCCTCCGTCTTCATTTGGTCATACGCCTTTTTGAAAATAATATTCATAGAACTCCCACAATCAATCGGTATCCTTCTCACAAACGCTGGCACAATCGTGGCTGAAATGACCATCGGGTCGATAGTTGGGTCCTCCACCCGGTCGACATCTCTGCTCTTAAATACTATATCCTCTGTCATCATTAGCTGCTATTTCACTGGAGTTCCGCCTTTCGAGTTCGAGCAGCATTCAAAATCCGCATGTTTTAAGGAATTAGCATAGCGTTCCATTTCCTGCCAACTCTTGTCTGTTGGATGAGGCCCACCGACTATCATGTTTATGATCAGTCTACCTACGGTTCGAGCAGGTTCCTTAGGGTGACGAGGAGCCTGCCCGTGACCGGGGTCAGACGTTCCCTGTCCGCCTTCCTGTGGATTCTTAACAAATTGCTGTAATTTATTTTGCCGAATCATTTTTTCTAAGCATCATGGAAGTTTCCTACATTCCTCAGTGTTGTGCCCGTAGTTCTCGTGAAATGGTAGTATTTCACAGTCTGTTTTTGTTCCTTTGTGGATTCCTTTGGGCGCGGCTTCCTGTATTGGAATGCATTACAAGTTGATAAATAAATATTTTTCAGAGGCGTGTTCAGAGGAGTGTATTCGTTATAAATTGGGATCCACGGTTTCCATTTTCTTGCTTCCCTCTTCCTTTCAGAATTTCCTCCTCCAGATCCTTTAGACTACTCGGGCTTGTTTTGAACATTGACTTGGACATTTCCAGATTTGCCGCCAGCCTGTTTCACTGCAATATTGCTTTGCACCTTCTTCTTGCTAGGTCCTGGCGCATTACCTCGCCTCATCTACCTGGCTTCCTCCCTTCTCATGAATTGGTGCGCATTTGAATAAAAGCGTTCCAGGGTTGCCGGAGGTTTTCCTGCCAGCCAATCACCAAATTCTGAATTCGGATCTACTCCTCGCATCACGACCATAAGAATAACGTGGTCATCTGGGTTGCTAACTTCGGTTGCAGCAACGTGAAACCTTTGCAAGTATTCCTTTAATGACTCCCAGGGAGCCTGGATTACACTGGATAAAGGCATCACGTCCTTTGGGCGAGTAGTATGGATCCTAAATTGTTCCACAAATTTCGTTGCTAACTCATCAAACCTGGAGATCAATCATGGAGGAAGTCTGGTAAACCACATGGTGGCGATTTCGGACAAGGTTATTGGGAAACATCTACATTTGGTTGCATCATTTTCCCTGGCTGAGTCCAACATCCATTCGTATCTTATTACATGTTGTCGGGGATCAGTCTTCCCTTCATAGGATGGAATAGTCGGCATGCTGAATTTCCGGGGTTACTCAGCTTGCAGGATAGCATTTGTGAACGGAGTATAACTCCTAGCTGTGCCCCAATCATCGTTGGATAAACCTTGATTTTCCCTCATCAACTGTCTGACAAATTCAGGGTCTAGATGGGATGTGGAAAGTTGGATTCCGCCCTGCATGACCATCCCGATTGGTGCCTTCTTGATTGGTGGTCCCCCAAACGAGTGTTTTGGGGACCTGCTTCATTGCGTCCCTAGTTATCCGGTCGGTCAGCTTCCACTCGTGCTCCAGATCCTAAGTTTCTCGTTCCAACTTGAGTGCGATTTCCCAGGTGCAAGTGAGGGGCCATGGCTCTAAGTAGGAAACCAGGACCAGTCCTGTTAGATTGATCTGTTGCATCTATTTTTGTTGTTTCAATTCTACGACGTCTACGCCTGGGATGTTCATCAGACGAAACGGAGCTGTCGGATGACGAGTAGTAAGACGGGCTTCCTCCAGCACTCTGATGCTGTTGTTGAGTAAGCTGAGTCATGAGATTGGCGTTAGCTTGAATTTACTCGTTAAGCTATCTCCTGCTTTCCATGAGTTCTCTCATCATCTCATTGATTTCTGCCCTGGTGACAACTTCTGTTTGGTTTAGGACGGTGGTGGGTTTTGCACCTACATCAGCTTGCTGATTGCTTGGTCCTACTTGTTGGACACTTAGGGCCTCATTAGCATCGGCATTGTGGGAGGCAGATTTGGTGCTTGGCCTTGACATCTTAGAGTTATCTGTAGGAACTCTGAGTAGGATTTGTGAACTTTAGAGAATAAACCTGGATCTCCTTTGGGGGACTTCTTCAATCCAATAGCGACAAAGTAGATCCTAACAGGCTGAGAATGTTATTCTCTGTGAAAGCACCAAAATGTTAGCACCAAAATTGGTAACTAACACCCAAGAATAGATTTGTGTAGAAAGATTGATAAAGATAGTAAATTAAAACAGAGGAATATATGCAAAACTAACAACGGAAACAAGAACACCAGAATTATAGTGGTTCGGCGTAACTGCCTACGTCCAATGTTAATGTAATCTTTATTGCCTTTCACAAATACTTGAATACAAGTACAATCCATAATCAAACAACTTGAACACAAGTTTTAGACAAAAGAAAGCTAGTGCAGAAAATGGCAGAGTCTCTCTGGAGTTCTCGAAAAAAGATCCCTTCAACTGTACCCATGCCTCTCTATTTATAGACGAAGATAGGCTAGATGCCCTATGTAGGCCTAAGACCAAGGTGTCTCAGCCCATGTATGGCAAACTCGAGTTGGCCGGACCAGGCATACCGATCGACCGATCGACGAGTGTCGAACCAGTATGGATGAATGGTTGTCATTTAGCAAACGACTCGAAGCAAACTCTCAAGGAACTCGGAGCAATGATGGGAGTGACTCGAAGTCAGAAAGTATCGTTCGTACTATCCTATTGCAAACTTGCTAATTCTCCTCCTGCCTTGCCGAACCACTGCGACCGACCCGTAGGCGATAAACTACCAAGAACGACCCACAATGGCCGAACCACTCCTACCCTTCTTCCTTGGACGAGCCGGCCATGCCAAATCATACGTTCTAACCCGTCCTTGCCGATCCACACGTGAAGCCGAACCACATGCACCAGACCTTCTGAGGCCTACCTAGTCCACACCGAACCATCAACACTGAACCTACCCATGCTGAACCATCAAGGCCGAACCTAATGACCAACCCAGTCATGCCGAGCCACCCACGCTAGTTGTTTTGAATCCAAGATCATCCTTGCCGATCCCACATGGCCGATCCATCAAACATTATAAGTAGGCCAAACCACATCCCACGAGCCATACTTACCGGACCATACCTACCGAGCCACACATACATATCGAACCATGCAAACATGCTCAACTGCCTAAATTGTATCAATTCCTTATATCTCCAATCTATCCCTGGCTCAGGTCTTGCCTAGATTCAATCAAACCCACAGCAACTATCACCTTGTAGCCGGGCTATGCAACCGGGTAACACACAGATACTTCCAAATCATTATGTTTCTCTTTCCCAAAACCTTTCGAAATCATTTCCAAACACTGGGTTTTTAGTCCTCGAAATTCTCTTCGTTTATAAAACATTTTTATAAACCATTTTATAACCTCTTCAATAATATTTATTCTTAAAATACTTATATTTCTTTTCAAAAGAAATCATTTCAATTCAAAAGATAAAATATCTTTTATTTCCAAAATCAAAATAAACATCTTTTACTATAATTCCTGCTTATGCAATATTTTTATCGAACACCTTATAGTCAAACTGTGAAATTTTAATCATAAGGTGTTCGTATTCAATCATTCTCAATTTATTATATACCCAGCCCATGCATATAAAAAGGTAAAGTGCTTATAAACTGATCGAGCCTAATTCAAGCAATCAATCAATGAAATAAACACAATAAACGATAATCAACGCTTCATTCTATCAAATTTTTATAACAATTTTTATTTTGTCTTTGGTTAAAAGGTTTGATATTCATTTTGGAGCATCTGGGCTTTCCCATCAACATGTTCTGTCTCTCGTCCATTTCTCCTTGGATCTCACAGACGAAACACGTGTAGTCATTTCCTCATACCCCATTAAGTGTTTAACTTCTAAACTTTAAAATACTTAATTAACTATCCATACATATTATTAAGCACATAACAATTACAAAAGCTTGTCATAACATCAGAGAAACTAAAAATAGAGAGGAGGTAGAGTTTTCTCATAAATATTTGCTTTTCGATCTAACTTTATTACAACATATTTGACTATAGCTTCGCTACTACTTTCTAAAACTTCTTGAAATCCGCTATAGCTCGACTATCTTGATTTTGAATTTAAGTGTCTATTAACTTTCGATTTTCCAACAGAACTTCGTTATTACTTTAAATTATTTTAAGCTAGCATCAAAGCCATTAAAGCTCTAAGGAAGAACAGGGAGAAAGCTTAAGAAGAAGAAGCAGAATGGAAATTGTGTATAAAAATGAAGACGAAAATAGGCAGTTATAGAAAAAGTTTGGTAAAAAGTATTATTGTGTGAAATGACAAAATACCCTTACTTCAACTTAAATAAACTTCATTTAAAACTTAACATTATCTTTTACTTCACAATTTTATGTCTTAATCATTTAAGCATTAAGAAAAATAAAGTAAGATTTTGTTACATTTGACTTGATATGTTTTGTCCTTTTGTGCTTACTTTTTGTTAATGAATTTCTAGAATTTTCTAATCTTGTTTTGGAAAAATAATATTGTTTAGTAAATTTATTAATACTTTCCATATTTAAAAATGTGTACATGTATATGTAAATAATGGTGCAATAACGTTGCAATAATTTTGTTGAACAAAACATTGATTTTCGACAAAATGTTTTACGGTCACAATTTGACTTTTTTTAAAACTATATATGTATGTAAAAAAACTTAAAAATAAGTTTCTTATCATCTTTAGATAATTAAAGTAAGTTAATTTGAGTTATAAAACCATATTTAACAATATTAAAATCCAATTATTAAAATACGATGTCGATCTGTCAAAATGCGACAAAAAATTTCAATCATTATAAATCAAGTATATATGTTTATAAAATCATTATAAATCAATTACTATTATTATTATATCATTATATAACTATTAAAAGGAGTTATTTACCTTTTGCAATGATTATTCGAATGTATATTAAATTTTATCGACAACCGATTTTTGTTAATTTTACGACGAAAATCCAAAATCTTTATTTTTTGTAAACCAATTCTAAAAATAAGTTTACTATTCTTATTTATCACATAAAAGATTTTTTTTGAAATAAACCTATATTTGAATATTTTTAAAATTAAACATTCCTATTTTCCAATTGAAAATTACGGGTCGTCCCTCTTAAAAGAATTTCATCCCTGAAATTTGAAGACGAAAAAATATAACGAAACCAAACAGTAAGTACACCTAAAACCAAACATCACCCATAGCCCCGATCGAAGGTACGGTGCCTTATCCTATCC
This sequence comes from Allium cepa, assembly GCA_030765085.1. Lineage (NCBI taxonomy): Eukaryota > Viridiplantae > Streptophyta > Magnoliopsida > Asparagales > Amaryllidaceae > Allium > Allium cepa. The sequence goes on along the minus strand of CM060929.1, from coordinate 1,052,758,224 downwards.
ATACTTTTTTACCAAATTAAGGTAGTTTCATTTTAAAATTCGTAGGTTAATTTACTAACCTTGGCCAATTTTACTTAGGCACCTAACATAAGCTCTGATACCATTTGTGACGACCCACAAATCCGCACGATTTAGGCTGACAATAAACCATACATGTCCAACCCAAATTGAATGGAAATATGGATAGTCTTGAGAAAGAAAAAGAGAAAGAAGAAAGGAAAAAGAAGAAGAAAATGAAACTAAAACAATAAAAGAATCTCACAAACACAGCGGAACAACATATAATAACATCGGTCTTGACAGTTATAACAACCTGTCCTTACAGATGCAGATATTTTAAACAACTGTGCAGTAGAAAAATAAACATATACGAGAATACGACCAAAAGACCTCCAGCTCATCTGCTAAAGCTCCAAAACATCCAAATCTAAATACGTAAATATGCTTGGTCTGACCCGAGCATTGAAAGGGAAGAACGCCCGGGTCAATCTGGTAAACCAACGTGAGAAAACACATCTCAACTGAATTTTAAAATTATAAAAACCTTTCAAATCAAAAGTATCTCGTAAGACTAAGCCGCACATAAACACGGATTGGTTTTTACCTCACGATAATCAAAACATTTCATATCAGATTCTGTTATATTATACTAGTATCTAGCATACGAATAATAGTAATCATAGTCGAAATTGTTACATTGGTTAGATTCCAATATATTAGCCATAATGAAGGTTCTACAAACAAAATAGTGGGCATGTAGTGGAGAATGTATTTCCATACAAATGACCAGGTGAAAGGACTACCTTTCGGCAGTACATCTTTAGAGGAATGTATCGAGGCTCAACTGATGGTCTTCTACCAATACAAGACCGTCCTACCTCTAACTAGATAGTACTGAATATGTCATCATCCCATTTGTTACCGACCTATCTGAGGGCCCTCTTCACATACACCATAATAATTTAAAACCCGAATGTCGTAGCGGGAATAAATATATCTAGAAGGGGATGATCTTATCCTAATGGTTGCGAATCACATAGCCTTGCTGCATCTAGCGTATTTCGGTCATTTTCAGGTGTGAGGCATGAAGTAACGATTACCTTTCACATAGCACATCATCTTTCCTCTTCAAATGCCACATTGCCATTCCATAATCACACAACTAATTTCTACAAACGTATAACTCCTGAGCTCATGCATCTCAGGAAATGGTGTTAGACTAAGAGAAGTTGCCTACTCCGCGATCAAGCAGACGAGACATTTATAAAGATCAATCAATGTGATTTTAAAATGGAATGTCACACATTCGTCGATACAAGTTTTCCACGAACAGGACAATCCGAAGGCACTTTTCCTACGATATCCAGTTTTTAAAATCACCCATAGGATTAGTAGTGATTAGTACTTGCATTAGATATTTCTTAACGAGGAGAACCACTGATACTGTATGCATATTGAGAGTTTATCCCTAAATGATCAACAAGTAGTCCTTCATTACAAAAATCTCAAATATCAATGTCTTCCAACACCTGTATATTCGAATGCATATACGTTGGTCGAAAGTGGTTTTCGGATAAATCTGATCCCGATCTCTCCGGGTCAAAAACGATAAAAGGCCAAACTTGATAGTCGGTTATTTAACTATCAAAGCAAGAAAAAACCTAGCACATGAGCAATCACTAACTAAATAAATTTTCAAATTTTTAATTCAAACTATCTTTTAAGAAAGATATATTCACTAATTCATTTCAAATTGTTCGAAAATGGAAAACATTCCTGTATACTTAAAACGGAAACAAGGATATATATAAATCTTAAGGAAAGTATTCTTCAAAACGCACTTTATTTGGGTCAAAACGAATGTTGTGTTAAACATCGTTACGACAACCCAAAACACTAGTTTAAGGATTCGATTATATATATATATATATATATATATATATATATCGTATACTATATAAAATATTTCCTTTCGGAAATCATTTACTATAACAATAGTGTTATAGTCCATGCCTTCATTACTTCCCCGAAAACGTCATTACAACAATAAATGTTCTAAATTATTGATACTTTCCACATTATAGATCAGTTTCAAAAAATTTAAATTCCATTTGGAATATTTTTTTTCTAAAACATTACTTTCAAAAGATAAATTACGTTTAAAACCATTAACTCCATCAAAATATTACTTTCGAACATTCCTTTTAAAAGATAAACAACTTTTAAAATGATCAACTCCACACCTAAATTTCAATATAAATCATTTCTATATTTATAAACTACATTTTATAAATTCCACTTCTATTTTATAAAAATTCTATTTTTATAACTTCGCTTTATTTATAAACTTCTACTTATAAATCCATTCTTTTTGAAATCTCATTTATTTATAAAACCATTTGTGAATCCCTTTTCTCTGATAATCTAATTTATTTAGAAATCCATTTACAAAATATTGATTTCAAATCTATTTAATATTTCTTAAAACAACATTTAAAATCCATTCTTTATTTGTAAAATATACTTATATAAATCCTCTATGTAAATTTTTTTAGAATCTCTATTTAACACACTTTCTAAAATAGTAAGTTGAACATACCAAAATAAGGCCAAATTCCTTTCTTTTAATAATCCAAAATTATTAAAACATGGTTATACTTTCAAAATTACTTTGAAATACTTTTTAAATCAAAATCATCATTTTAGTATTTCAAAATACTAAAAATAAGGCCTAGTGCTACTAAAACACTAAATAAGTCAAATTATATCATAAACAATAATATGGCATCCAACACAACATATATCATCATATGTATAAAAAGTAAATTAACAGTGGTGAAGAATCCTATTGAATCCCTCCAACCTGTCCCCTACATCACATACAAAATTTAATCATGAAATATAAATCAACCACTTCGAGGCAGGATCGTATATGAAGGGTCATCCACTCTTAAACGGGAACATAATAAGATATCATCTACTCCAATAAGAGGGAATATATCGAAACAAGCAACAAACAACATAAATAAAATTATTCCCACTTATATAAAAATATATGCAGGCCAGAGAAGTGAGTTTACTTACCGAAATTCCAGAAATCGCCAAAGCACTCCAGTTTGAATTAAAATTGTACGGCCGTTCAATTTAACCCAAAACTCCTACTAGCTCTAAATCCATCCAATCCAACTTCATAGCATATACTCGCTGATATGATCGCAACGTAACTTGTCACGCTCAAAATTGACCATGTCTGAACAAGTTATGAATTAATTAACAATTGAAATAATAAAATTAAAATTAACTTTCATTAACAAAAATTTTAAATCTAAATTCACCTTCTCCCTCCTTCCTCATGCTCTCGATCATCAAACATCGCTTTTCTTTTTTATTTTATTTCATACGATGATCACGAACCAAGGCTCGCCACTGCCGCCAGTGCTTGCGCTACGTGCTGCCGCTCCTTCGCCTCACCATGCGATGTCGTTGCCTGTGCATACCAAAAAAAATTGAACGCGACCTCCCAGCCGCTGCCATCATCGACGATTCGACGATCGGTTGGTATGAATGAACTCTTGGAGTCGAGCTCTCCAATTTTCATGTTGAACGTTTCAACTAATTTCGCTCCTATCTCGTCGTGCAATGATTGCCGTTATTTTGGTTTAAAGGCAGTTAAAGCTTTTTTGGTTAGGATTTTAGCAAATGATGGAAGTTGATGGCCTTATATAGAAAATTTTTACGGTACTATTCGCGCTTTAAAATTTCAAATTCTAAACGAAGTGTGCCGCCTAGCATTCTATATGTTATGCATCTATTCCGAACACATTGAAATATATATAGAAGTCAATTCCATCACATCCAGAAGTTAACTTTTAAAAATCAAATTATGTTAATTTAAATTCCTTTAATTAATTTCTACGCGTTTCGAGTTGCAACCAAACGATACATCCAATCGCTACGAAATCGACAGCATACTATAGTTCACTGTTATAGAACCCATAAAACCGGTTTCATCGAAACCCGAGACAGTGCTTCAAAGGGCTATTTTTACATGTTAATTAAAATGAGTTATTTTCAAAATCAGTTTAATCACTTTTAATTAAAAATTAAATTTTTTACAATCTTCCTTCTTATTCAAATAGAATTTAAGTCAACTTCGAAATTGTTTTCTTTCATATTAAATTCAAGATTCAATTATTTAAACAATTTCGAATATTAAATTTAACAATTTATTTATCAAATGAATTGCTAGATATAAATTATTTAACTTATAAAATTTACTTTTCAATATTTAAAATCAATTAAATATTCAAAATTTAAAACTGAAATTCTGGGTCTTTACATATATCATGAATATAGATGCCTATATATATATGTTTGAATATACTATAATATATGTAAATGGTTTGTATACACATAATAATAGAACTATGTATATATAATTTAGACACACACCCCCAGATACAGTGATATATATATATATATATATATATATATATATATATATATATGAATGTATGTATGCATGAAACTTGTATATATGCGTTGCCAATTATCATAAAATTAACTTTACGTAAATTATATAAATGGGTTGTTAAAAGAAATAATTCTCATTAGTTTACTTTTAATGCTAAATCAAATAAGCTTAAATCCCATTTAAGTGTGTAATAGATCTTATTTTTATATATTCCATATGTGTATGTATATCAAATCATCGATAAATATATAATTTACATATTTAAATCATAGCCAAAATAAAGGATTGTTTATAAATATATGTATATCAAATCATCGATAAATATATAATTTACATATTTAAATCATAGCCAAAATAAAGGATTGTTTATAAATATATGTATATCAAATCATCGATAAATATATAATTTACATATTTAAATCATAGCCAAAATAAAGGATCGGTTATAAATATATAAGGTAACTAAAATTTAGTAAACTATATATATATATATATATGTCACTGCAAGAAATGTTATTTTTTTATAGCGCAAATACATAACGCACTATTCCGTAGTGTTATTGTTGATTTTAATATGTTTTACTGATAACGGTAATTGGCTATGTAACACTTTGAAGTAGCGCCTCCCCAATTATTTTCGTTTCTGCCTCTTTCTCCAATTATTTCCCTCTTCGTTTTCATTCATTTTTCCTTCACTCCTCAAACCAGAAGATGCCTTAATTCTCTATCCCTCTCTTACAAATCTCCATGACATCCATATCTTCCCTCGTTAACCCCAACCAAAACCTAACTAAACATAACCCCAAAATCCCTAACCCTATTCCATTCACACGACAAAGAAAATATGTAAACACGTTCATAGAATCAGAGGGATGTTGACGCGATTGATTTGAATAGAAGGAGCGAGGGACGCTGATGTTGGGTTGTGGACCACGACACGGTATGAAGTAGTGGGGGTCAGTTCTAGATGAGCAAGGCAAGGACGGAGAGGTAAAGGTCGAAACTGAGGGGAAGGAGTTTTGCTTACTTAGTGAGATGCATGGGAAGGTCAATTTAGGCAGTGGGAAAAGCTGGTTATGTCGGGTCTAGGAAGCTTGACTTGCAGAGGAAGATGGAGCTTAGTATGGCGATCTCAAGGAGAATGAAGACAGAGCTATTATATATTTTCAACTTTAGTTGCTACCGTGGGTAGCGTGGGTGAGCGGAGACAGCAATCTACAGTAAGTAACATATGCAAACAAAAATTATGAGCAAATAAGAATTCAACATGGATTCTTTCTTCTTCAGGTAGTTATTGAAAACAAGTGGCTAGAATCGGTAGCCTGATATGTGGTGAGCAAGGGGATTTGCTGATGTTTAAATTTTTTTATTGTCTTACAAATCAGATTACGGTCAAAAAATTATTCCGACCATTCCTAAGTTGATTAGTACTTAGGATTAATTAAAATTTAGCATGACAAAATGTTAAATTTGAGGTAAATTTTTTTTCTAGGAAACAAATTGTGACGGGTTCAATTTATGATAAACTATATATTGGCTTTTGATAAGTAAATATATATGATAAAGTTTTTTTTGAACATGTATAGATGATAAAATTTGCTAATATGTTTTTCATGATATCATCCAACTGTGCAAATGAGGAAATGATTGTTTAAGTGGTTAAATAATATATTTTGTAGTCTACAAGATTAGTTATTATTATGAAAAAGATATTAGCTATGTGTATAATTTTTTTTTGAATATATTCTAGGAGAACTCGACGGACCGGTAAACTCCTTAGGGGAATTAAGTTGTGCCTATCCGCACCATGTATATAAAATAAATGAGAAGCAAGTAGATGATAACAACCAAATTGATAGAAAAAAAATGCAAAAAACAAAATTGAAAAGTTGATAAATACCTAGGTTGACCGTTTTGTGAATTGCTTGCAAAACTTTGTTGTTGAACTAAATGTACGATGTTTGATATGTTAGATGATATTACTATCTTTTACTTATATGCACTTATAGCGATATGGAGTGGCTTATATTCAATTTTACATGTATTTCCTTGTACAAGTGCAATTTAGAATCAAATGAATCTTATATTACTTCCAATGCTTTAAAATAACGAATTTTTTTAGTTATGCTATCGTACAGAAAACAACATATTAGAAACATAGAAGCAACTACAGTAAAAATAAAAATGTATAAATATAATAATCTTTCACTTGTGTAGTGATAATAACATGACGTAATGCATGTTGAATTTCACTTTGAGCGTCTGATATGTTTGATATGAATTAAAGATTAGTCAAGAAAATAAGAATGAAGTGTTCATATATGCAACATTTTATAAATCTATGTTATATGGAGCGAATGCTTTTTTTACAGTTATTTTTGTTGATTATATAGTGGATTTTGTTTGTTTTTCTAGGAACTTTTGATTATGAAAAGGGTATGGATTTGTTTAACAATTACATCCAAGCCGTTGGAGATACAGGAATTTCATTCCAACACAAATCCAGGTATTCATCTTCTTTTAGTAGGTTTTCCATGCTAATTGTAAAAATGGCTATTAGCAACCAAAATAATTATTCTCAACATCAGAATAGTTGAAGCATTCAACTTTTAAGAAATTAGAATGGAACTATTATGGAACAGGTATCTCACATTTCCTCCCCACTAGCTATAATGCTAACAGAATTTGGTATGCTTAAACCAAAATAGGTGTTATTTTTTTTATTAATACTGTTAGCAAAACCAATTATTTTTATTTTTTCTTTTAGTCTAAACATTAGCTTAAACTAACCTCTTCATTGGTTTTTGTGAAGAAGGTGCTTATATGACAGGCCAATGCACATCTTGCAAGTTCATAAAGCTCTTTTTCATTCAGTTGTTGATGTATTTTCGAAGCATTCACTTTGAAAAAGAAACACATTTAATCCCTTTTTTTATTTTCATGCATTTTTTTATCAAACTTTAAACAAAGCAATTTATATATTTCCAACTAAAAATAATAGTTTATTTTGCAAATTTCGATGCCCGGTTGACTCTTATGTGCAATATATTTTTACAGCTAACTTCTAACATGATGTAGTCATGCATATTCGATACCAGAGACATGATATAATATGAAGACAATAGCGGAAATAAGACCACTTACACTTTAATGACACTACTGGCAGTTTTGTTCTTCCGTCTTAACCATATTGTGCAATTAGCCGAGTTTAACATGCATTAGAAAGGTCAAAGAAGTAATGGGAATTTCGATTCTTGTGTACATGTCAAAAAACAATATGGCATTGCCTAATCTGATTACTGTAATTTACTATTACTGTTTTGTTTCTATTGGATTAAGTAGTGAAGCAATGCTCTCTATTGAAAAAGCCATGGAACCTTTGTTCAAATAAAATATATTATAGCTTAGAACACTTCTAACTCTTACATTAATTCCATTGCACAAATTATAGAATTTGTATTGACAGGCTGAAGAAAAATTAGGTTATCTTTTAGAGTGTTCGGATAAGGGTGCTCCTCCATAAAGGCAAACAACACTGCTTGTCGATCTGTCTCAAATACAGTCATTAAGCATTGTCGTGATCAGATCTTGAGGTTTATCTTCTTCTTTGAAAAATTAACCATTTCTTGGTTGTTTTGTGATTCATCATTAATCCTTCGCCATTTTTTTGGTTTCCCACTTTTGTACACCAACTATAAATAATGCATTGAATCCAATTCCTTGATTGCTCATGTCGAATGGCTAAGTCAATCTTGTATATGCAAAAATAATGGCAGCTCTAAGATTTTGTTTTCGACAAATCTACAGTATCATGCGTTGATGAGGTTAAGAACGATTGTAGTTTAGAACACTAGCTTTGATTAAAACACAAAACATGTTTGCAGTTAAGAACGTTTGTAGATAACATACAAGTTCAGCTAAATAAACTTGGTTACAGAAAAAGAAATAAGATTAAGCTAAATAACTATAAAAGTCGACCATTGCTAAAGGTGTGGCTATATAAACACGAAATAAAAGATTAATTTAAGCATAATATACGTTGACCATTGGATCTTGCAATGTTTATGGATGAAGTTGAAATTGAGTGAAGACCTAAATGTTTCTATTTACTGTATCAATACAAACATACTTTTCCGTTATTAAAACTATAAGGGTTGATATTCAACAAAAATCTCATGTAGAGGTCATATTACATGTATCATATTATAGTGACAATTATCAGGTTTCATGATGACTTGCTGATAGATTTTTCTTTTTTGTGGATAGAGGCTTGTAAAGAGCAAAAGACATTTGTCCTGAGATTGACTATATACATAGAGAACCTATCAACATATTTTTCTTTCTTTTCCTTTTCTTTCAATATAAATTTCATTATCAAGTTCAACTTTCACAAAGTAATTTTTATTTTAGTCCTAACTGCTTTTAAAAGAAATGTTCGTTGGTAGATGAATTTAAAAATCAAATCATGGCAGTATATTTAGTACCTCACGTTTACATGCTTTTGTTTGGACGACCATTATATGTATTATCTACTTAACAAGTATTTTTATTTCTTAAGAATGAATAGTTATATAGAAGGAGAAAAATGATTAAAGATTGTATTAAACTAAAACAAGCTGCAAGAGACACAAGATCAGGAGACACAATATCAGTACCTACCTATGCAAAATCAACCAAGTTTCACGGAATCTCCCAACAGATATAACTATACATGGCTTAATCACTCTTGTCTCTTCACTCAAACTTGCTGAGTTATCATCTTACAGTTGTAAATATAATAACATGTTGGATGTTGTTGGTCGTATGGGAACCAAAGGGTTGGCTATTACCGTTGTTGCTTCTTCCTCTGATTCACATGTTCTTAACTCAATAAATTTTTATTTAAAGTTCATTTGCAATTTGTTTTAACCCTGTTCCTAGCCGTTTCTGCTTAAAATACTACATGTAAGTCAAGAGTGGTTGAGGTTAATATCAAGGAGTTACCCAAACATATTGATGCTTCAATATACACTAAGTTGTTTTGCTACCATGCTTGAGCTATCGAATTACTTTTATACAGCTACATTAGTAGAATTCATAAAGTCTGAGGTTGTCGCTGCTATTCTAGGAACATTCTTCTATATTTGGTATGCACCACATAAGGATTGGCTAGCAAAAAACATCTTGGGACTATCATTTTGCATTACGGTTTAATCCTTTTTTACCAGATGGTTTTAACACTAATTAGTTGTAAGAAATAACAAGCATGTATTAAATTTAGTTCACAAACTCTAATAGTGATATAACATGTTTGTTTTGTTGAAATTTAATTATATACCACAACATGCAAAAATTTGGATTTTGGATTGTTTTATGATTAAATATGTTGAAGATCTCTTTCATTGATTTTTGGATATCATGAATCTTAGTTGTTTACTTTATAAAATTGCTAAACATTCACAGTTTCGACGTATTCTTTGTTTTCTATGATATATAAACAAAAACCCTACATATTTCTTAGTACTTTGTAGCTGAAACTAAAGAATCGGCTAGATTCTATTTATTGTTTAATGGTCTTTACCAATATATGCTTTGGCAATCACACAACTTATTTTTCATTATCACTAATATCAATTTTGGCCCTTTATACGGAATCAATGTTGTTTGCATGAAAAATAGGCAAACACTCAAATTGTTATTGTAGAACTGTAAATATTGTTTGTAGTATATAACTAATGTTTGACGAAAATTAGTTGCGGATGTTTAAGGTATAAAATCAGTAATTTGCAATAAAGAATATGTAAAGAACTTAAATGTAAACAGACATATAATTTATAGTGGTTCGGTCTGAATGTGCCTACGTCCACTAGTTAATAAATTACTAATATTACCATAAAAACATTAGGCAATTTCATATACATATGTATGTATGTCTCTGTGTCTGTGTGTATAACCACTAACTTTTTTTTATAGATTTAATATATCTTAACTATTTTTTATAATTTTTTAATAAATAGTTATATACATGTATGTATGTATGTATTCATATGATAAATAACTTAAGGTATCTCTATGTGTTTGTGTGTATACACAACTTTTTGTGCAGGTAGCAAGGCTAGTTGGGCACATCAGTTCACCGATCTAGTTCAAGCAATAGAACCACCAGTGTCTCAATGCATCATTCGATTCAGCTTGGCGCACCACTAGTGTCTCACTACATTCATTTCAGTTCAACTATGGACCGTTGAGGCCCAAATTCAATCACCCTATGCAACTGCCTAGATATTTACACTTCAACTTAGACTTTTACACTTCAACATTTATAGCTCATGTGCTACTACCTAGATTTAATCACCAATTCACATGCCGTGACAGCCTAAATGCGCACATCATCTCCACTGCACTTCAACCGCTACCGGATTCTCATGCCTATTCTGTCTTAGATCCTATACTGAGCTTGGTCAGTCTTGCAAGTGTTTTGCATTTTTTATTTGCACATTTATCTTATGTTCAATATTTACACAAGGAATTCTTGTTCATGCGCCCAGTGTTTACATCGGCTGAAGAAAAACTTCACATCCTTGCTTGGTCGCTCTTGCTTTAATACCTAATGCCTTTCATCTGCACAAGACCATTTATCATCAGTCTTCCATTTTAGTTGAAGCACAGCTCGAAGCAATTTTCACTTGCTATCATGTTCCAAGCAATCCACTCCATGTACACATCAGTAAGCCCTACTTTGAAGCATCCCACAATCTGACGCATTCTCCGGTTTTCATCAACACAACCAGACACACTATCTTGGTTACATATTTATGGCTTTCGCATCAATTCGTTTAGCAATTCACTGCAGCTCTTCCACTTATTAACGTTACTGAATGATAATAGTTTAATTGTATTAAATTATGCTTGTACAAAACGTTATATGATCATCTATGTGATGATCTAATTTATGTATATGTTTTTATGTATCTTTGTAAAATACTTGAGAATAATTTTTGATTATGTATTATAAAGCTAAAAAAATTTAGCGGCATATATGAGCTGTAAAAGAATTTATCAATACTATAACATGTTGATTTAATAGCGTGAAATGACCGCTATTGAATAAATATTTTATAGTGGCAAAACGGTGTTATAAAGATTTCCAATTCCGTTGAGATTTAGCTGTATTATAGCGGCTAAATGAGCTATTGAATAAATATTTTATAACAGCAAAATGGTGTTATAAAGATTTCCAGTTCCGTTGAGATTTAGCTGTATTATAGCGGTTATAATGAGCTATTGAATTAACGTACCATAGCGGCGAACTTGCGTTATAAAACTAAGCTCAGCCATAGCGGCATATTTTGTGTTATAAATATTCAACAGTTTTTTATAACATGTCGATATACAGCGCTTATCAAACCGCTATGGTTGTGATTAATAGCGGCTATATGCCGCTATAAAAGACACTTTTTGTTGTAGTGTGTACAATTTTTTATGTGCGAAATTTGCACTTTTAAATCATTGGGTGAATGAATAATTAATTATATATAAATATATACCTACAGTAAATATTCGACATTAACTAAAATATAATTTTTATAACATTAGTACATGATTAACATAAAAAAAATAAAAAAATCAATGACATCAACAATAATTTCATTTTGAATTTCATTTATAAAACAACAGTAACAATAATTTTAAATTAGATCAACGGTAATAAAATATATTACATACATCAACATGGGTCATGTATGAGCATATATAAACATGTAATATAAAATAAGAATTATATCTACTAAGGCCTAGCCCTTCAAGACACCTTGATTTGAGAATTGACTGCTAGATTGCTTGAATCACAACTTGATATTGCAACGATCAAATGAACCACCTTGATTTTATTTTCATTTTTTTTTATTGTTTTGGGTGAATTTTTTCCTATGTGAGAAAATGAGACGAAGATGGCGACCATGAATGGAGAAAGAATAAGGAGGGTATCCAAAATGAATCAATGAGGAAGATTTGTTTTTATGGAGAGAATGAAAACCTTTCCCATTCTCTCCATAAAACATTCCCATTTAATTCTCAATTTAAACCTATATCAAATATTTAGACAATTCCTTGCCATTTATAAGGCCTGCCATGCTTATGTCCTTTGTGGACTAAAAAATCTTAATTCCTATTTATGTAATTAAATATATTTAAAGCGTATTTAAATATATGTCGAGATCGTATATAAAATATATGCATAATAGCTTCTATATACACATCCAAATAATTTATAATAGCATCCGAAACTTTTGTAGTAGCAATCCCTCTTACTAATAATAGACCAGACAACAAATACATCAATAACTAATATTTCTTATGTACTAATTAATTTAATTAAGTCATAACACTTTATAAACTAATTAATCGCTGTGTTTTTTCAAAGAATTAACAAATATAGTTGTAAGACTTAGAGGTGTGAATCCGGTCAACAATTAATATTAAACAATTCGTATTTTAACTTTCACATGTCGCCTTTGCTAATGGTGTGACAGTTTGATTAAATTCATCACTTACAAATATTTTGGGTAAAATCATATTTTACATCACCTTAAGTAGTACCAATACTGATAATAATTGACACATGTTCTCTTCCCCAACGCTATATCACTTTAGGACATGTGGAGTCTGGTATTGGTAAAGACTCTATTATTATCCGCATTCATTTTGATTGGTCCACAAACAAAGCCTTGGTTTAATTACAACATTCAATATCAACTGTTTTACTCTGGCTAGTTACTTTGACTTTGAGTTGACTAAAGTTGACTATGGTACTAATCTCATACAACTGAAGAGATGAATTCTTTATTTAATGGTGCTTCACTTTCAATGCTTCGACATAAAGTAACTACAGTCATTCGATGGATTCCATGCCAAGGTTCAACTATAATCAAAGTGGAGTATCCATATTGAAGTTCCATGGTATTCTCAAGTCGATGGAACTGTGTAATATAGTCATATTGGGATTTCATGTTTGACCTAGTTGTTATCAACCAACAGAAAACTCTTAGATATGTCATTCTATTGTCATCTAATAACTATAAGTATGTAACACATTGGCACATCCAACAGCTATGAGTAATAAACTGCACAACATTTGGAGTGCATTACATATTAAAGTCTCGATACATTTATCGATAACCTTACTTCTAACATCTTGACTAGGAATATTTAAAATAGAATGCTATTTTATATTCTTATTAATTATTCATGATTCCAACTGCTTTAAATAACAATCACATAAAATTCTATTTAACGACTTTCTTAATTTTATACTTTACATTATTTAATTAATTGTATCACAATATAACAAAGTATATTTAAGAAAATAATTACCTTTATTACAAACAAGATTGATTACAAAGTTAAATGTGTGTAACAAATTACATTATTGCTCCAAGAGCATACCACTAACTCTCTCAATATAAAGATATTATAGGTGTGACGACTGATTTACACAACCGACATTTAATATAACTAAATAATGCGTTGTTGTAATGCCCAATCAATGTAGGACGATTGTTAAGGGTTGAAAAGAATTTAAATAATCATAGAACATGTTTTATATCTCACAACGCATCAAGTAAAATATAACTTCATAAATATAAATCATGGGAGAGAGTAATAATTGAACCACGTATCAGAGCATAGATCCATAGAGTTATGTAGTATATGAATATAGTTCATACAAAACAGAAATAAAATCAAATAAACTATCTCACAACAGTAAAGAAAACATTGTCTAGGCTTCATGGTATTGCATAGAGTAATAAACATAATTATCAGTATATAATGCAAGAAAGCTCCATCCAGCTCGTCCTCTGCACATTTACTGTAACGACCTAGGGTTTTGGGCACTTAAACTAGGCAACTTTATATTTTATATAGTCAATAAATGAATTTGTATAGATAAATAAACTTGTTTAATCGATTAATAATAATGTTAAAGTCATTTTCAAATTTTGTTTTCCAAATTAAATAGTTCGTAGAAAAATAGAAAATGTGACCGAAGAACGTTTTCTGGAATTTCGACTTTTACACATCGGAAAGTTGTCGGAAACGTTGTTCGTTTTTGTGCACTATATATATGCATATATACAAGAGTTAATTAACTAGATAATAATATACTTAAGATATTATCTTATAATTAATTTTAATTTAACAAGCGATGTGACAATACATAATAATTATATATGTATATATATTTATAAAGAGATTGATGTGACTAGAAATAATAACTATAATCATATATATATATATATATATATATATATATTTACAAAGAGATTGTTGTCACTAGACATAATAATTATATATATTTATTTATAAATAGATTGATGTGACTAGATATAATAACTATGTATGTATGTATATATATATTTATAAAGAGACTAATGTGACAACACATGATAATTATATAAATATATATATTTATAAATAGAGTGATGTGATAACACATAATAATTTTATAAATATATATTTATAAAGAGACTGACATGACAACACATAATAATTATATATATATATATATATATATTTATAAAGAGACTGATGTGACAATAAATAATAATTATATATATATATATATATATATTTATAAATGGAGTGATGTGACTGGATAAGATTATTATAAATTATTGTGTATATATAAAAGCGTTTATCTTATTTCTTTCTTCCATATTCATTTCATTTCCCTTTTTTTCCTAAGTCTCTTCTTCTCTAAAGCTTTTAACAAACTCTAATAACTACCGAAATGACTTTGCATGTTTTAAGATTTTGAAAGTTAACTTTAAAATGTTTTAAAAACTTTTTTATAGGTTCTTTCTTTTCCGTTTAAATTCCTCCATTTTACCCAGTTACATTCGGTCATAACAACCTCCATACTTCACTAAATTAATATTTTCTTTTTTTCAAAGCATGTATATTTCTATTGGCAATAACTTTGTAATTTAGCACTTTTTCTGATTTCGAGCATAGATGCTCCAAAAATTCAATTTTGTAAGAGTGTTTTTGAACCTAGATATTGACGTCCGAAAATACCCCTCACTATTTAGACCATAAATTCCTCAAAATTTAACCTTTCTAAGTAATAGGAAAGAATATTCTAAAACTTTTCTTTTGATTACTTTCTAAAAATCTGATAGTAAGGGGACCAAAATCCATGGGAAAGTAACATTTTCTAGCTCAGTTTCTAGGGCTTGAGTGGAATTTTATCGAACTTTAAGGTGAGTAAATTTCTAATTTACGTGGAAAGGACTTTATCTTACATGTTATGTTGATTTTAAAGCTATATGTATGTCACATATGATTGGGTCTTGGAATGTTTGAAATATGTTGATTAGTGCAAATGTATGAGTTAGCATTAGCAGTCAAATGAATATGTTTAAATGATGATCGTATAGGTTGGGATTTGATTATGTTATTGAATCGGGTCATTGTGTATATGACTTTGGATATGTGATTGTGTGAATGTAGAAGGTAATATCTTGAAAGTGAAGTGGACTTGAGATCTGATTACAAATCAAATCATTTACTTGTTGTTTTAGTAAAGATTTGATTTTTTTCCTTAAATTTGTTTTCAAACATTACTAAAGTTTTAAAATTTCTTCCTTTAGTAAATAAGAGTGAAAAGTTTGAGTTTTGGGATAATAACTTAGAAATGAATCCTAGGTCATTGCATCTACAGCGATAGTCGCTATGGATGTAGTTTGGATTTTTCAAATTTTCAAGTTCTAAGTTTTCTTTTAAAAATGTTTTGGAAATCCTTTTCAAAATAAGTTAGCAATACTTAAGTTATTTAACTTAATTAAGAAGGATTATTAATTAAAATTAATTGGTTAATTAAGAATAATTATTTACTTATTTATTTATTAATTAATTAGGATAAATAATTAGTATTAATTAATATTAATTAAGTTAATCATTTACTAATTAAGAAGTTTAATTAATGACTTATTTCGATTAAAAGGTAAGTAATTTTATTTAATCAATTTTAATTACCTTAATTATTACTTAATTATAGTTTAAATATTTAATTAATTATTACTTAATTAAAGGTTAATTATTTACTAAAATTATTAGTTAATTAAGAATTAATTTTAAGTAAATGTTTATTTGGTTAAAGTTTAATTATTAATTAATTAAGGTTTAATTTATTGTTAAAGTTTTAATCAAATATTATTTTACTATTGTTATTTTATTAAATAATTAAGAATAATTAATATTTAATTATTAATGAAGGTTAGTTAATTATTAAATAGTTAGTAAATTATTAATTTGGGTTTAATTAATAGTTATTTAGGGGTTAATTAATTATTTAACGGTTTAATTATTTCCTAAATATTAATTATGTAAAATTAAGATTTGATTAATTTTAATATTATTTAATAAAGTGTTCAACTTGAATTTAATTATTTTAAAAGGGAGTTTTATGTTTTAAATCCTGGTTTTATAAGAATCAAGTCGTTTAAAGGGAACTTCTGTTCCATGGATAGTTTTGTATACAAGAATTAAAGTGCTGATACCATTAAGTAGAAAATAATTATGAATGATTTATTGTGTTT
This sequence comes from Allium cepa, assembly GCA_030765085.1. Taxonomy (NCBI): domain Eukaryota; kingdom Viridiplantae; phylum Streptophyta; class Magnoliopsida; order Asparagales; family Amaryllidaceae; genus Allium; species Allium cepa. The sequence goes on along the minus strand of CM060929.1, from coordinate 1,052,741,172 downwards.
ATTGATTGTATTGTTTGGACATCTAATGGTAGAATAAATCACCGTTCTGCTATAGGGTAAGTGTTTGATTATTGTGGATATAGAGTCATAGAATAAATTCCCATTCTGTTATAAGTTGATTATTGATTGTGTGGACATATGTTAGTAGAATAAATCACCATTCTACTATATGTAATGATTTTTTTGGGCATCTGTTAGCAGGACAAATCACCCTCCTGCTATTATGTTATTTGGACATGTATATGATAATTACTTCATATTGATATGTTATTCCCTGATTTAGATATGAGTTGTATTTACATACTTGTTGGTTATATTAATAACTGTTAAGTTAATTAGGATTGGAAGTGAATGGTTACTTAAATTAGTAACATTGGAATTGCTAAGCCTCTTTTTGAATTTATAAAGTATGCTTTTGAATATATAAAGTACCTTTTTGAATTAACTTCAATTCGTAAATAAATTTTAGAGTTTAAAGTTTATAAATGATTTCCAAGTTGCGGTATTTGTTGAGACTTGGTTTTGATTCATGACACTAAGCTATCACTACGACATACAGATTTGACGACTGCTATGACAAAAAGATAATATATACTGCAAGAAGACAAGACATGAAAATCGTTGCATCAATTATATTATTCTTATTTTCTTGAGTCTTTGGTCAATTTTGTTAAAATCTCTCCTCGTTTACGTATATATTAGCTTATATATTTAACCATCTTATTTCCAAATAATTTATACATATATAAGTATATAAAATATATATATTATAAAAGTTTTTAAAAGTTAGAATCATTATATAATATATATATATATATTATACCTGTGTAAGCTATGCAAATTGCACAAATATTACCAGGTCAGTCGATTGACCCAGAGGCTCAGTCGAATGACCTAGAAATTTCTGTGCAACATGCACAGGTGCAAAAATATACAAATATATATATTTAAAAAAATTCGTTTGAATATTCAGTCGACTGACCCAGAGGTTCAGTTGACTAAATTTCTACAACAGCTACTTTTTGAAATGACAAGACTATTTGTGAAGAGTTACGAACCTCTATGAAAAGATTTGGACGCAACACTTCAATCGAAAGTCTTCATCAACAGTCGCTGCTTTCTAACCTCTATAAATACATATTCCAACTTGATTCCAAATTACCGAATTTTCTTATCTTTCTAATCTAAGTCTCTTGAATCTACTTGCAACTATACTTTCAAATATTCTGCATTAAAGCAATATTATATCTTTCTATTCTTCATAAACTTCAAAAAAAAATATTTGTACTCGAGGAGAAGATTATAGGAAGGGTGTACTGGAAGTGACAAATCCGTGTTATTAGAACACACAAAGTCAAAACAATCTTTTGTATTTGTTGAAGTCCTATTCTGCTGCTCAAGCGTGTGAAGTCCTCTTTAGTTGCTGAGGCGAAATCCTATTCTGCTGCTCAGGTCCCTGTTTGACTGTTCAAGGGTTGTATAGATATGTTCCTTCGGGTTAAGTAAGGGTTGTTATTTTAGTGAAATTCCAGAAGGAGTCTGGGACGGGACGTTGGACGGTGCTCTGAACCAGTATAAAAATTCCTGGTGTCATTTTACTTTACTGCTTTTATATGCCGCACTATTTACCGTATAACTATCATCACTATACTCTGTATTATCTTATATACATATTACACGATCATCACACTTTCAATTGGTATCAGAGCAAGGTCATCATATAACCGTAACACAGTTATTTGATAATCTAATAATATGGAAACTAACACTAGCTTCATTGAAGGACAATCCACTGCACGTCCATCACTATTTAATGGCATGAATTAAAACTATTGGACCACACGAATGAGAATATAGATGCAAGCAAATGGTTTTGACACATGGAATATAACTCAGACAGAATATATTATTCCTACTGAATAGTATTCTACTTGGTCAAATACACAGAAACTAGATGCTACAACTAATGCAAAAGCCGTGAATATGTTATGTTGTGCCTTAGATAAAAATGAGTTTAACTGTGTTAGCATGTGCCATACTGCATATGAAATATGGCGTACACTCAAATTTATAAATGAAGGAACTAACAAGGTCAAACAAAGCAAAATATCCATGCTCAAAAGTCAGTTTTAAAACTTTAGGATGAAAGAAAATGAATCTATAACTGATATGTATTCAAGATTTCATTCATTAGTAGTACTAGGAGACAAATATTCAGACTTTGATATTGTATCCAAAATCCTTAACTCTTTAACGGAAGAATGGGAAAGAAAAGTTCTCGCTATTGAAGAAGCGAACAATATTTCCAAAATAACTCCGGAAGAGTTAATAGGAAATCTAATGTCCTATGAAGTGAATTTGCAGGCTAAACGAGTACAAGCTCAACATAAAAAGAATATAGCATTCCATGTAGAACAAGAAAAATCAGATTCATACAAAGACGACCTAGCCTTTATTGCCAAAAACTTCAAGAAATTCTTGAAGTATAGAAAAGGAAACAGAAATAATGGCAAGAGAAGCTCAAACAGTAATAAACCACTGCCTTCATCAGTTATGGAGTGCTTTAACTGTCACAAAAAGGGCTGACAGAAGGACTGTCCAGATCAAAAGAAAGAATATCGAAATAAAAGGAAGGAAAAATTCATAAGAAAAGCCTTTTTACTTATATGGGATGATTCAGATTCCTCTTCTTCTGAAAGTGAGAGTGACAACGATAATGAACAAGCCAACGTATGCTTTATGACCAAAGATAATGAGGTTAGTGATTTAACTTTTGATGATATGATAGAGATAAATTCTGAATTATTAGATACTTTAAAAAGTCTCAAAAGAAAATATAAAGAGGCTGTAGAAAATTAGAACAAGGTAGAACTCGAAAGAGATATGCTTAAAGATGATAAGAAAATATTGGAAGAATAACTTGAGAAAACTTAAGAAAAATGTTAATTCTCAATTTATATTATTGAGTCAAGAAATTGAAATTTAAAAAGAAAAGAATGATGTTCTTGTTTCTGAAAATCATGTTTTAAAAACTAATATTAAAATGGTAGAACTAGAAAATTCAAGTCTAAAGACCAAACTAGAAGGAATCACTAAAAATGTTTCAATTTTTAATAAAGGAAGAGAAAATTTATCTAAAATTATTGAGAATTCACAACCTGTTAACAATAAAAAATGGTTTAGGTTATAAGAAGAAATTCAAGAATTTACAATCTAGTAATTTAATAATTTTAAGTCTAAACAATCACATCTTCAAAAAGACTAGTTTCTAAAACTATAAGTATATGGTTACCTAAAACTAATAACAAGTTAATAAGGAAAAAGTATATTAATTCGTTCATAGAAAATGTTCATAATAATAAAAATTATATTTATAAAAGAGATACTAAACCCACTTGGGTTTGGTTTCCTAAGACCTAACTCTTAGGACCCTATTAAAAAGGTGGGTACCAACGTTATCTCATATTTTTTGCAAGTCCCACTCAAGAAAAGAGGGAAATGGATATTCGATAGTGGTTGCTCAAAACACATGACATGAGACAAAGATATGCTGATAAATATTACAACTCAGATGGAGGTTCTGCCACTTTTGGAGATAATTTCAAGGGCTATATCATCGGCAAAGGCGATGTGAGCAATTACGGTACATCTAATTTACCTCTTATTACAAACGTTTTATTAGTTAAGAATCTAAAACATAATCTATTAAGTATAAGTCAATTATGCGATAAAGGTTTTAGAATATCCTTCTCTGAAAATAAATGTAGTATCTATGATCAAAATCAAAATCTTATTTTCGAAGGAAATAGAGATAAAAACATCTACGTTTTAAATATGAAAGTTAATCATAACTCAGATATGTGTTTAATAGCCAAAGAAAATGATCCCTGAATATGGTACAAACGATTCTGTCATATCAATTTAATATAAATAAAATTTCTAAAAATAATCTTGTAAAAGGATTATCAAAAATGAGTTTTAAAGTTAATAATATATGTGACTCTTGTCAATTAGAAAAATTAACTAAATCCTCGTTTAAATCTAAGAAAGTCATTTCGACATTACAACCGGTTGAATTACTACATATGGATTTATTTGGACCTACCCAAATTCAATCCATAAATCACAATAAATACGTATTTGTAATAGTTGATGATTTTTCTAGATATACATGGACTATCTTTATGAAAAATAAAAGTGATACTTTTGAAAATTCAAAACATTTGTTAAATGAATTCAAAATTTAAAAGGTATTAAAATTAAAAATATTAGAAGTGATCATGGAGGTGAATTTGAAAACGAACAGTTTGATAACTATTGTAAAGAGAAAGGAATATTTCATAACTTTTAGTTTCCCAGAACTCCACAACAAAATGGAGCTGTAGAACAAAAAAATCAAACTCTACAAGAATGTGCGAGTACCTTATTAAACGAAAGCACGTTACCAAAATATGTTTAGGCAGAAGCTGTTGCAATTGCCTGTTATGTTTTAAATCGTGTTTCTATTAAACCCCTCACTAAAAATAAACCTTACGAACTTTTTAATGGTAGAAAACCAAACATATATTATTTTAAAATATTTGGATCAAAATGTTTTGTATTAAATACCAAAGATCAGCTTGGAAAATTCGATTCAAAATGTGATGAAGGTATATTTCTTGGATATTCGAATCGAAGCAAAGCTTATCGAATTTTCAATAAACGAACTAATACTATTGAAGAAACACTTCATATATCTTTTGATGAGAACTCTAAACTTATTTCAAAAACAAATACTGACAATAATTTACTTAATAATAAAACGAACATAATAATAAACAATTCAAGAGAAGATGAAGATATTTTTTATAATTCTAGAGAAGATGAAAACATTGTTAATAATTTAGAAAATAGAAATATTACTAATACAATAAGATCACCTTTTTAGAATCTTACGAAATCATCCTACAGAAAATATAATTGAAAAAATAAATTCAAATGTTCGAACTAGAAATCAGCTAAATTTAATGGGTAATGTAGTCTTTCTCTCTACCATAGAACCTAAAAATACTAAGAAGCATCATCCAATGAAAATTGGATTATTGCTATGCAAGAAGAACTAAATCAGTTTGAACGAAATGAAGTTTGGGAACTAGTACCCAGACCGACCGATTAGACTGTTATAGGAACTAAATAGGTTTATAAAAATAAAGCAAATGAATTAGAAAATATAACTAGAAACAAAGCGCGACTAGTAGCACAAGAGTATAACCAAGAAGAAGTAATAGACTACGAAGAAACATTTGCTCCAGTCGCTAGACTAGAAGCAATACGAATCTTATTAGCATACGCATGTTTTAATAACTTTAAACCCTATCAAATGGATGTTTAAAGTGCATTTTTAAATGGTTATATTAAAGAAAATGTTTTTGTTGAACAACCTCCTTTAGTTATTCATGAAAAATACCCAGATCATGTTTATAAACTTAAGAAAGCTTTATATGGTTTAAAACAAGCACCTCGTGCTTGGTATGAACGACTTAAAGGTTATTTAATTGAATCAGGATTCGAAATAGGAAAAGTAGATCAAACTTTATTTATAAAACATTCTAAAAATTATATTTTGATAGTTCAAATATATGTAAATGACATTATATTCGGTTCATCTAATAATAAATTATGTAAAGAATTTTTTGAAATAATGACTATAGAATTTGAAATGTCCCATATGGGAGAATTATCATATTTCTAGGACTTCAAATAAAACAGGTTTCAAATGGAATATTTATAAATCAAGAAAAATACTGTAATAATCTTATCAAGCATTTCAGAATGGAAAACACTTTTGCCAAACCGACACCTATGAGCACAACAACACATCTGATAAAGATAAAAATGGCAAGAGTGTAGACCAAAAACTACATCGTAGTATGATAGGATCATTACTTTATCTAACAGCAAGTAGACCAGATATAATGAAAGGTGTATGTCTATTTGCACGATTTCAACCTGACCCAAAAGAATCACATTTGCGAGCCGTAAAATGAATATTACGTTATCTTAGTAATACTACAGATTTCAGACTTTTCTATCCAAAAGAGTGCTCGTTCGAGTTAGTATCATACATCGATGTAGATTTCGGAGGATCATGAACAGATAGAAAAAGTACAAGCGGTACGTGTCATTTCATTCATAAATCATTAATATCATGGTTTAGTAAGAAGCAAAACTGTGTCTCACTACCAACTTGTGAAGCAGAATATATTTCTACAGCACTAGCTTGCACACAAGTAATTTATATGCAATAGACACTTAGAGATTTCGGGGTCAATTTATCAAAATCAACAATTTACTGCAATATTTCATGTGTAATAAACCTATCCAAAAATCCAGTAAACCACTCTAGAACCAAACATATAGATATGATACATCACTTTCTATGCGACAATATAGAAAAGGAAGTGATAAATTTAGACTATGTTCCATCTGAAAATCAATTAGCTGATATTTTTACTAAACCATTATTAGAAAAAAAATTTATAAAATAACATCGAAACTTGGTATAATGTCAATCAAAGATATATAAATGATAAAATATGAAATTTTGACCAAAAAAACTGAAAAATAATTTTTTTTACAAAAATTTATTTTTCTGACCATGCTGAGACTCAAACCTATGACCTGTTGTGAATAGCCCAGATGTCTTAACCACCCGAGTTATTGATTAATTTCATTACAGTCTAGGTCGAGGACTCTATTATATGGTGACAACTATAGACTAAATTATGTATAACACTTACCTTTATAAATATACTTTATGCATATTACATTTCCTAGATTAAACACAAAAACAGAAAACCAACGGAATAGCTACTAACTTTCCGAACTAACAACCATTTTATAGCTAAATTCAAGACAAGCCATTCACTTCATCCTTCTTTTGCCCAACATTAGGCTATAAATAGGTATGTCTATTCTATGTTATTCATATATTCGAACAGAAATACAAACTAACACTCAATATGCCAACTTCTTCATCAACCGACTCCATTGAAATTATAGCCTCTACCGATTCACCTAAAACTCTCATTCATCATACTACACCATCTTCTGCCCATCATGATCATACCGGATATACTCCAGAGAAAAAGAAAGGGAAGAAGATGATGATTGACATCTCTCCAAACACTAAACAAAAAATAGATGATTTGCATCACCATCAACAGAATCGCTGTTGCTTCAACGTGAAATATATTACGATCAAAAAATCAACTCGAGACGTCTAGGAATTATCGAACACATTTCTATGAAATTTTGCGGTGCTTCATTACATCCAATAGACGAACACACGGTTTCGCCCATTCGATGACCTTCTACTTCATCCCCGCCACGACCACTGGTCTCACCAAATTCATGAAATGAAGCATCAAATGTTCGTCGCAAACAACTACAGGGCTACAAAACTCCTAGCCTTTCAAAATAAAAGTAGTTGTTATTATTTTTTATTTTTCCAAATAATTTAACTAAAGTATGTACAATTTGTGTTTGGAACAATTCATTCCTTCTCTCTCTCGTATTATCAACACTTATAACAAGTTCTAATATTCAGAAATTTACAACGTTCCTAAGTATGAAAATATATAAAAATTTACTCAACAAAAATTGATTGGGAAAATTTGCCCAGGTCAGTCGACTGAACCAGGGTACCAGTCGCTGACACTGAAGTAATATTTTTTTAAATCAGGGACAGCCGACTGTCTCAGAGGCTCAGTTAACTAGACCAGAAGACGAAATATATATAACCCAGATTCAGTCAACTGAATCAGGCATTCAGTTGACTGAACCAGAAGTTCGAAAATTTTGAATTTCAGGTTCAATCGACTGAACCATTGATTCAGTCGAATGATTCATGAATCTGAGCAACATTACTGCTCCTACCCACTCATTTCTCACCTTTTAACCTTCACTTTCCCCTTCTCCCACCACGCTCATTTCAAATTTTCAAATTTTCCAAAGCCCTAGCTCTACAAAAATTCAATTTTTATACCTCCAAACAATCAAATTAATGGCTTCAAAGAGAAAAGGACAAGCATCTTCTTCCTCCCAACCTCCTTCCAATAAGCAAATCCAACAATGGCTATTCGATGATACCACAATTAAAAGATGGAGGAGAATGCAAGATTCTCGCATCTTTGAAGGTTCGATTGTAAAGTATGCCGATTTTTCTCCATACCATATACAAGAATTAGCTCGTAGGAGCAATTTGGAATCTCTATTCAATATTGACGACAATAAGCATAAAATTAATCAAATTATGGTCAAACTATTCTATGCTAATCTTAACTTAGGTCACCGAAACGTTCAAAAATAAGAAGATTGTGTATGGAGTCTAGTTTGTGGAAAGCCCGTTTTTTCTCCTTAGATCTAATGGCTCACATTTTAAGATCTGAAAATGATGGTATAGAATTGAGCAATGTTGATTGTGATATGGTCGTTCATGACCATATAAGTCATTTATTTTTGGAAGACGATATGCACCAACTCAAGTCCTTATCCTTAAGACCAAAAGCAAGAATTATACACCATGCGTTAATGAAAACCGTAGTTCCACGAACCGGTAGTTAGGAACTTATTTATGAACATAAATTTAAAGCTTTGTACGCTATCTTCGGAAATATTAAAGTCAATTGGCTACGATTAATTCTTGATGAATTCTTAAGCTTCAACAATGGTCGAATGAATGTCATCTACTATAGTGAATATATTATGCGATTGCTAAAAGCATGTGAGATTCCAGAACCTGACTCACCTGTTTCTACCATTAGGTACTTAAACTCTCATACTTTAGCATTAATGAAGCTACAGTTGCTCGACCTCCTCCTATCATTATGTTTGAAGAATGGACTCAACGACAATTATCTCAAGATCAACCACAACAACAACAAGGCGAAGGATCTCACCGTCCAAGTCGCCAATGATCAACTAGTCGTCAACAAAATGAAATTTTGATTCCTAATCCGTGCCTTCCTCCACATGAGTCTATTTCAATAATATGCTGTAACCAAAAAATTATTCAATCTGTAACGACCCGAAATTTCCGAACCCGAAAATTTCAGATAGTTATGAAAAAGAAGAAAGAGATAGAAGAAGAAGAACAGAAACACCAAACATCTCACATTCGCAGCGGATAAAATATAATAATAAATAATAATAGTTTACAAAAGAATACTATATCAGTCGATTACATTTAATATACATCAGAGTTTTCACATTATATACAGTCACTGGATATTACAATCATCATGTCTCAGAAATACAACGGCTATACTCTATACGCTATCGCCATCCAGCTCGCCTCCTAAGCTCCAGCACGTACCTACCTGAAAATTTGTAATACTCGGTCTGACCCGAGCATTACACCAAAGTAACACCCGGGTCAGGCTGGAAACCAGCGTGAGTAAACTCATCTAACAAGGAATACAAAAGTATACATCTCATATAAAACCGGGTAACATATATCAATTCACACGGCCACGTTCTATTACAAACAACACTTATTCCACATATAAGTTTCTCAATACCAAAGGTTTAGAATTTAAAATAGTCCAATTCCTCAGATTCACTTACTCCAGCATATAGATTTCACATATCAATCTATAAACATTCGAAGTGGTTTCGGGTATTTACCCAATACCCGACCCGGTCTCTTCGTATCTCATATCATCCTATCCCAAGTTATCCAAATGAAAATACACAACATTTCATATCAGAGAAATCAACTCATCCAAAGCATCCAATATCATTCAGTCGTCCATAAGCAATTTCTTAATCACATACAGATTAATTCAATTGATTCTAATTGAATTTCTAACCACATTCACTTGATTCCTTTCCTTCAATATTAATTACTTCCAAATCAATTAGTTAATCAACCATTCACTATTCATCTTAATTAATCACCCTGGATTAATTATTTTCCCATTTCCTTCAAGTAATTCTCTTAAATTAACTTCACAATATTCATTAGTCTCCACCGAGATTATTAAGAAACCTTAATTTCTTCATGAATTAATTATTTATTTAATTACATTAATCCTTAATTGCTTAAACTAATTAACTTCCCATAAGTCGCTTATTACTGGTTAATTCATTTTAATTAATCAATCTTCAATTACATCGCTAATTATATTAATTGATTATTTCAAATTTATTTTAATTTGATCCAGTCTAAATGGATTATTTTGATTCGACCTCAATATTAATCACTTTCGATTATTCACAATCTGTAATTAATTATCCATTTCTTTACTTTATTAATTAAATCAAATTTCTCCTATTTAATAACCATAATTAATCTCTTGCTTTATTTCACAAATAATTATATTTTATTAATTCATTAAGTAATTATTTACCCAACCAACCAATGATTATTCTGAATTACTTACACTTAATTTATTACCTTAAACTTAATTAATTACTTCAAAACCCTTCACCACTAAATTAATTAAGCAAGCATTAATTAATTGAATTAATCAATTATTCATTTCAGTTATCCTATTAGTTTAATGAATCACAAAACATCAAGCCCTTATTCAATTTAAAATGAAGACATTTCCTCATTTATGATTTAAGCTTAATACAACTTAGATCCCAATATACTTCGAGTCAAACCACAATCAACTCAAGAACCAAACAAAACCAAAGTCATATCATCATCAATATTCGTCCAATCAATAAAATCATTCAACCAAACCATTCAAATCTAAATAAAAATCCGACTGAGTGAGATTTACTCACCTTTGATTTGTTTTTCGCAATCCATTCCCATATTGCCTTGGTTTCCTCAATGTGTTGACCTTGTATAAACATTTTATAATCTATTAACAACTTGATCTAATTTGACAATTTATTTCTAATATTAAACAAATTTTAATTAACTAGTTTTTTAATAATGGTCCTCATTTTTGAAATGAAATCTACTAGGGCAATAACATTCTAAATTTAACTTTATTATTAGATTTTGGTAAATAATTAAATTTACAAGTTTATACCTATTAAAGAATCCACTAATCTTCTTCAAACTCTACCAGCATTCTAAAGTTTTCCTATTTTTTTAGAAATCTTACATCTATTATATTCTTACTGCTTAAATAAAATATGTGAGTTAATAAACATATATGTTAAATTAAAATTTGAAAAAAAGAGAAATGAAATGACCTACGGTAAGCTTAATACCTTACTGCGAACAATGAACATGCTCTGAAAATGCCACGAATTCCACCATTGTTCTCGTGCTCGAGCTTGATTCCACGACACCGTGTCAACATCGAGCCACGACCCTACTGCAAAGTCGACATCTCACGCTACTTCATCGACCGTTGACATCGCGACTCCAACTCGCGACTCTCCCTATTGCTCGGCGCTATACTTCGACAGCGACGCCCCCATTCTCGAGCTCGAATGCCCTCAAGCCCAGATGCAACCCTCCCTATCGCCCTAGGTCACGACGACTTTGGGTGCGAGCTCATGAACCAACTTGCTATCGCCACTAATAATCGAACCATGGGAAGAAGCGGCTGATGATGAACTCGAGAAAACTCAGATCGAATTGAATGGCGTTCGATAATTTGAGGAGATGGAACACGCACGACTTTTTTTTTTATTTAGATCTCCACTAAATTGAGGTACGAAGGAGAAAAAGGGAAAGAGGTATGCGACCTAACTGGAACAAGATCTTGGGTTTTAACGCTCGGCCATTAATTTTAATTATTTTTCGTTTGTTTCGAAATTGAATTCCTGGAGAAGATAAGGGAAGAGTGGAGAATACTGGAAATATAACGAAGGGAGATGGCTTCCTGGGCACGCTGTTTATAAAATAATTTAATATTGAAAATATCTCGTTGTATTATCGGTTTTAATTGCGACGCGTTTCTCCCTCGTATGAGCCTACGGTAAATCCAAACGCTATGAGATTTGACATCCGAAAATAACTAAATATTACGGATCCAATGGAACTGGTTTCGTCAAATTCCGAGACTGTGCCTCGGAAGGCTATTTTTAAATTTAATTTAAACGATATATTATTAAACTTGTACAAATTACCTTTAAATAAAATTTTAATCATTCAATTATCTTCAGTATCATCATTGTAAATTTTATAAGCCTTCAAATTATTTTTAATAGGCTTAAAATCTCAAATTCAACAATTTACCCAATTTCTATTATATCATTCAATACATTAATTATCTAATAAATATTTATATTTTGGAATTCAAGCTGAAATTAACCTTTCAAATGGTAAAAATCAATTTATTATTCCATTTTAAATTGTTAAAAATTCCGGGTCGTCACACAATCCCATGTCACTAAAGTTGACAAAAAGCTCGATAAGTTAAAGGATTTTTTTTACAAAGTTATGGCAAGCTATCTCATATTCATCCGACACTTCCACAGCTACACTAGGCGATCCGGTTAAGCAACCCGTCTTCACTTGGTCTTCCTCTTCCGATGATCAAGTAAATAGTAGTGGTGGTCAAACATCACATGGAGATAGGGGTAAAAATATAATGGAGTAAGGTGTTATTTTTTCTTATGAAAACATTAGTCTTTATTTCACAACATTATTGCTTATATTAAATAGTCACTCTTTTCGGATTATTCCTAGTGTTTATGGTATTTTAATGTATGAATGATCGTTTCCTTCATAATATCTATGACATTATGGCTTAATACTTTTATATTCCTTATTCCTTTTTGTCGATGACAAAGGGGGAGAAATATTATTACTAACGTTAAGAATACAGGATATAGAGTGTCAAAGATTCAGTGGGAGTAAGTATTTATATTATATATACAATCAAAATCAATATCTATTTATAGGTTATCATCAATCAAAAAGGAGGAGAATGTTGAGACTTAGTTTTGATTCATGACACAAAGCTATAACTAAGACATACAGATTTGATGACTTCTATGACAAAAAGAGAATATATACTACAAGGAGACATCAAAATCGGTGCATCGATTATATTATTCTTATTTTTTTGAGTATTAGGTCAATTTTTTAAAAATCTCTCCTAGTTTACGTATATATTAGCCTATATATTTAATCATCTTATTTCCAAATAATTTATACATATATAAGTATATAAAATATATATATTATAAAAGTTTTTAAAAGTTAAAATCATTATATAATATACATACATACATACATACATACATACATATATATATATATATATTATACCTATATAAATTGTGCAAATTGCACAGATATTTCCAGGTCAGTCGACTGACCCAGAGGCTCAGTCAACTGACCCAGAAATTTTTGTACAACATGCATGGTGCACAAATGTACAAATATATATTTAAAAAAATTCATTTAAATATTCAGTCGACTGACCTAAAGGTTCGGTTGAATGAATTTCTACAACAGCTACTTTTTGAAAAGACACGACTATTTGTGAAGAGTTACGAACCTCTACGAAAAGATTTGGACGCAACACTTCAATCGAAACTCTTCATTAACCATCACAGCTTTCTAACCTCTATAAATACATACTCCCCAAATCACCAAATTTTCTTATCTTCCTAATCTAACTCTCTTGAATCTACTTGCGACTATACTTTCAATTATTCTGCATTAAAGCAATATTATACCTTTATATTCTTTGTAAACTTCAAATATACATATTTTATACTCGAGGAGAAGATTACTACAAGTGACAAATCCTTGTTATTAGAACACACAAAGTTAAAATAATCTTTTGTATTTGTTGAAGTCCTATTCTATTGCTCAGGCTTATGAAGTCCTCGTCGATTGCTGAGGCGAAATCCTATTCTACTGCTCAGGTCCCTGTTCGGCTGCTCAGGGTTTGTATAGAACTGTTTCTCTAGATTAAGTGAGGGTTGTTGTTTTAGTGAAATTCCAAAAGGAGTCTAGGACTAGACGTAGGACGGTGCTCCGAACCAGTATAAAAATTCCTAGTATCATTTTACTTTACTGCTTTTATATTCCTAACTATTTACCGTATAACTATCATCACTATACTCTTTATTATCCTACATCCATATTGCACAATCCATAGCACACTTTCACTATTATGCTGTAAAGTCATTTATAAGTAATAACTTGTTTATATAGGGATTTTACTGAAGGTTTGCTTAAAGTGTTTTACAAATGATAATTTGTAAATGATATTTTATAAAGGAAATTTTATAAAGGTTTTATAAAGAATGATTTATAAAGAGTTTTAAATTAGAAAGAGATTTATAAATCATTTTATAGATTTCAAAGGAAGTTTAAATCTAGTTTGAAAATTTATAAAGAGGTTTTGAATGTAAGTAAATGGGTTTAATTCTTCTAATGTTTTTAAAAGGGAATTGTTGGCCATTTAATATCGAATTTTGAAGAGGGAATTTCCAAAAAAAAATGGTATATAATGTGAATTATTTCCAAGTTTAAAGGGAACGTTAAGGGTTTAGAAATAGTGTTTGAAAAGATCTTTTGATTAAGTTTTATAAAGTATCTTTTTAATTAAAGAGAATTAATAAAGGCTTAGTGGATCCCATATAGAAATTTAAGCCATGATTGGATGTTTGTTTATGATAGTTAAATAACCGACTATCAAGTTTGATCAAATTTGACATAGGATGTATGAACATGAATTCGAGTTCCCCGATAAGGTCTCGAATACTTATTCCAAAGGAAGCGGGAATGAGTCAACCAGAAATTATCCGTTGTTGGTACGGAGGGACTGGGATCGGATTTATATATTCGAAAACTACTCCAAACCAACATGTATGTTCGAGTAGAAGACATCTTGATGATGATTGAAGATGGTTCTCTTTGAAGTGAAAGGGCTACTGCTACTAATCGTGGGGGTGATTCCAAAATGGATGTAGTAGAGTTAGTGCCTTCGGTTTTTCTCAAACCCATAACGAACTTGTATGGATACATGCTGGCATTGCATTGACGTCTGGAGGGCAGTGTTAGCATTCCAAGATGGATTGCTATTCAGAAAGGTAATCATAACTTCAGTTCTCATCAACTTGGAAATGACAAAAATCGAGCATGCAGCAGGGCCTAATGGGTATCTCCCAATTAGGGTATGGTCATTCCAAATCTAGATCGGTTATTATCTATTCTTGTATGCTTCGAGACCTTAGCGGGGTGACCATATTTGGTACTACTAGTCAAGTGGTAGGCCATTCCTATGTGGCATGGGTGCAAGATGTTCTTGTCAGATCCCGGTGCATTTATCTAGAGATGTACCTTCGCAAGGTAGTCCTTTACCTTGTCATAGTATGAGATCCAATCTCCAATATGTGCCTTACGTTTTTGATTGTATAACCAGTATGTTAGAATGTGAGATGCAAGCATTTCAGCTGTTTTATCTATTTACTTTAAACCTAGACACTATGATAATATCACTGGATTTTGATGTAAAATGTTTTGGTTATCGTAAGGTAAAAACCATTCAGTTTTTATATGCGGTGTGGTCTTACGAGATACCCTTTGTTTGAAAGGTTTTCAAATATTGAGAATCAGTTTAGTTATTATTTGTTATTGAGTGATACTCACGCTGGTTTACCAGACTGACCTGGGCATTATTTTATCTAATGCTCAGGTCAGACCGAGCATGTTTTCCCAAGTTTATTTAGATACTTTGGAGTTGGAGAGGAGTTGGATGGTCAAGACCTACCGACGTATATTTTTCTTCCATTGTATTATAGAGTTTGTATGTTTATCAATATAAGGATAGGTGTTATAACTGTCCAAATTTAGGATAAGTCTAGTGTACTCTGATGTTGTATATATGAATAAAGATGTTTCCTTTTTTGTAAAGATCATTGTTGTATTATATGTTATTTGTTGCGTTGTGAGATTCTGTGTTGTTTAGTTTTCTTCTATCTTCTACCTTCTTCTTTCACCCTAACAAATCAATATTTTCGAAAATTGAATGTTCGACATGTGATATAGTGGAGTATTGGTGTCGATTTTCGAGGGTCAAAAATCTAGTTCGTTACATTTAGTATCAGAGCTCAAGGGTAAGCGAGAACCTTGGCTTTGGTGGGATTAACTCATTAGAGATAGGGTAAGTGACACCCTAGAATGAGTTTGAGTGTATATATACGAGAGTTCTTATTTGTTAGTGATATAAAAATGTCTTATATTGTATTATTTGATTTGTTGAGTGGCTTAAGAATTCTAGTCGATGCGTTTAGCCAACATTGTCGATAGAGATTTCTTAAACACTGAAACAAGTTTAACCGATATGGTATTATTTTGAAATTGGGTAAATGAATTAAATTTATCAAGACTGTATTTTATATATAAAAGGGAATGATTTTCACAAATAGTGTAGTATAGTTGGTTGGGTGTTAGGAGATAATAATATGTTATTATTATCATTTAGGATTTGTTTAGTAATGCTCATTTAGTGCCGCATTGACAATTGTTAGTATAGTTGGAAGGAATTTAGGTTGAAAACTTAAGAACCTAAATCTCGATGCTGTTGAAAAATAATTTTCAAGATTTTGGAATAATAATAATAATAATATTTTAAACCAAGTTGGTTTAAGTATAAATTTTTAGGAATAAAATTGCAAGTAAGAATTGTTATCTTTGGTTTGGATAGGGTGAATGGGTCCTCTTTGTTTTATAATAATCAGAATAATCTTCTAAGTGACGTTGGGATGTTTGCCTAGGCGAACATTGTGAGATACTTAGTAAATTATCCTCTTTATCATTGTACAATCAAAACAAGTTCCCCTGAACAAACCCAAAGCAAGTTGGTGATAAATGTTTTGTTGAAAAATGTGAAGTATTATTTCAAAAATGGGATTTTGGAATAAATATAATATTTTAAAGTTAACTAGTTCGAATGGCTCTAAAATAACTTAAAATTGGGGAAGAGATGTGTTAGGATGGTAAACATTTCTCTTGAGTATTACCCTTCTTGGTAAGGGAAAGTATGATACTATTTGGTAATACCCAATTCCTTAGTAGCATTATGGAGTTACTCGGGCTATATGTATGTCATGTTATATGATTAAAATATAGAGTTTCATTTCAAAAAGCTTTTGAAATAAAAGCCAGGTATTTGGATCTTGAGTTTACTTAGGGAGATAAATTCAAAATGGAATAGTGGAATCAGAAGAGCGTATATACTCTTAGGTTGTAATGGGGTATTATCCAAGTTGAAACAAAGAGTTGTTTATGAATTGTTTTAATAAATGATTTAGTGGACATTGAATTGGTATTAGAGAGAACTAAGTAGTAAGTGTATAGGGTGGATGTAGATCATTTCTCCTTTTCATATAGTTTTAATCCAAAATTCGAATACATGACTTTGAGGTGTTTGCACCGTTCCGAATAAGGATCTATTACTCGACTTTTGACGGCGAGTACCTGATGAGGGTTCATGGTGTGGCACCAAAATTTTCTATTATAGTATCTGACAATACATGGAGAACAGAGGTTCCAAATCAAGGACCCGATCAGGGTCCACACTAGAGAATCGGGTAAGCAATGCTAGTTTGGAGGTGAAGTTATGTATTTGAGTGGTGATCGAATCAGATTTGTTATAAATGATCTATGAACACCACGCCGACTTATGGATAGTACTAGGATGTTCTTGAGGTATAATTTCGAGGACGAAATTCTTTTAAATGGAGTAGAATGTAACGACCCAGGGTTTTGGTCACTTACCGAGGCAATTTTATATTTTAAATAGTCAATAAATGAATTTTTATAAATAAATAAACTCATTTTAATTAATTAATAATAATGGTAAAGTTGTTTTCAAATTTTTTTTAACAAATTAAATAGTTAGTAGAAAAATAAAAAATGTAATCAAAGAAAGTTTTCTGAAATTTCGACTTTTCGATATTGGAAGGTTGTCAGAAACGCTGTTCGTCTTTGTGCACTATATATGTACACAAATATATAAGAGTTAATTAACTAGATAATAATATTTGATTAATTTTAACTTAACAAGTGATGTGATAACACATAATAATTATATATATATATATATATAAAGAGATTGATGTGAGTAGACATAATTATAAATATATATATATATATATTTATAAAGAGATTGATGTGGTTAGACATAATAAATATATATGTGTATATATATCTATCAATAAAGAGACTGTTGTGACAATAGATAATAATTATATATATATATATGTATATATATATATTTATAAAGAGATTGATGTGACAACACATAATAATTTTATAAGTATATATTTATAAAGAGACTAATGTTGTAATGATACAGGCATTTTGGTTATTTGAAATTGGGGTATATAAATGATTTTAAATATTTGGAAGTTAATTTTATAGATTTAATTAATTGAATTTTCAAATATAATGATTTAGTGGATAATTTAATTGCTGAATTAAATAATTGGAATTTGCTTAAATAATTGAATCTTGGGTTTCAAGCATGATAAAAATAATTTCAAGGCTTATTAAATTCCTATTATTTGGAATGAAGATAATAAAAACTTTTAAATTTTATTTAAAAGTGATTTAACTAATTTTTTAAATATCTCATTTTAATTAACGAGTAAAAATAGCCTTCTGGGGCACAGTCTCGGATTTCGATGAAACCAGTTCCATTGGATCCGTAATAGTGTATTATTATTGGATTTAAAATTTCATGGCGGTTGGATTTATCATTTGGTCGTATGCGAAAGAAACGCGTTGAAATTGATATCCAAAATTTAATATTATAATTGGGTTCAAAATGCTATCTTCTGCATACGATCGAATTGGACCTTGAATCTTATTCCATTTTGTTCAAAATAGAGGTATAACATTAGGAAAACCTCGCGGCATGCCTCAATCAAGGTTCGTGTTTAAATATATGGATATTTTGAATTTTAATAAAATATATTTCCATTAAATTAAACTATACACTGAAGCCTTTCTTTTCAGCCGCACCTATATCCATTTCAGCCACCCTATAATCATGTCTACTCTTCCTTCTTTTAAATGCCTCTCTTCTCTTCATTTTTAAAACACCGCAGGAGAAAGAAAAATGGCAACTTCAAAATTTTATTCCTCGATTCCTACTCAATAAAAAAAATGAAACCACTTCTAAAAATATTGTTTTTGCGTGGGCTTCAAGGTGATATATTATTTGTTGGGTGTGATCGAGATTGGGTTTGCTTGACAGTAAAATTTGAATAGGCAGAGAGACTATGGTTCGAGTTTATGAAGTATGGAGCCATCGATTCGAGTTTTGGGTATTGTTTTTGGACTCGTAGGAGCAAATGGCATCTCGGCCCATAATAATGGTGAGGTTCAGTTGTCTTTGGCGATTTACATGCGAGCACTATCACTGGACGAAGTCGAGCAGATCGCATTTTGTTTAGGTGAGCCGTGAGTTGATTTTTGGTGCTTGGCGAGTCGAGGGAAAATGGATGGCGAAGTCGGAATTCGATTTCAACGAGTAAATCTTGGTATCATCGTTTGCGTGCACATTATGGGTGGGTTTATGTCGTGCATAGGTTATTTGGGGAAGAAGCAGCTAGTTGGGCCGGGTCGCGTGATAGGGTGGGTGAGTTAATGGTTAGTGTATTAAAATGAAATAAAAAGAATATAAATTGTTTAAATAAATTCGAAAGTTTATAACATTCATATCTCATTCGTTTTAGGTCCAAATCCAATGTGGTCAGTTGCGTTGTGTTCATATTAACAAGATCTTTACTTTGGAATCAAATTAGGTAAATTTAGAGCTTGTAGAATTTTCATTTAAATTCGAACGCTGTTCGAATTTAATCGGAACCAGAACGCGAAAGTGATAACTGGAATCAAAGTGAGTAAATCTTACTCATTTGGATAACTAGTTTTATTTTGAAGTGTTATAAATTATTTATTGGCTGATTGGATGAATTGATAAATTATTATTATTATCAGTTGGATGTTAAATTATATATATTAGTATATCTACAGGTAAATGGATTGATTATTCCCTCCTATTGGAGCGGATGAGATACTATGCGCCCGGCAAAATAGCAGATGACCTTATATTACCACGATATCCCGCCTCGAAGCGGGATTGGTATTTTGTGATTATATAACATTTGTGGTTGCAGGGAAACAGGTTGGAGGGATCCAACTGGATTACTCATAAGTGTTGATTTTAATTTCATATATAGTGATATATAATGTTTGAATAATCAGTGGTAGATTATGATATGATTTGATCTATTGGATGCTATAGTAGCACTGGCCTAGATTTTGTTATTTTAAAATACCATAGATATTATTTTTGAATTTGAAAAGAAATTAAAAGGGTATTTTTGGAAGTGAAATATTTATATTGGGGTTTGGGATGATTTAAAGAGATATTGTTTTGGATTAAATAAGTGATTTGATTTTGAATTTGTGCATAACTATTTAGTGAAATGATTTAAATAGAGATTTTGAAATAATGCATATAAAAGATTTTTAAACAATAAATTTAGATGGTATTTGTTTAAATGTAAAAGGATTTTAAAATTGATATTTAAATAGATGTGGAGAATAAAGGGAATTTGGAAATAAGTATAAAACTGGTTATATTGGATTTTAAATACGATTTTTAAATTACGAAATGGAAGTAGAAATCGAGATTAGATTTGTTTTGATAATATATTTTGGATTATTTAAGAAATAGATTTATAAATGGAATTTTAATTAGAAATAGATTTGTAAATGGGATTAATTAGAAATCAATTTATAAATAGATTTTTGTAATATAAACCTGTATAAAATGGGAATGAGTTTAGGAAATTTATAAACGATGTTTATAAATAAGTGGAATGATTATCATTGGATAAGTTGAAAATATAAATGCATGGTGGGAATTTAAAATGAGGTATGGAAATCGGGTTCGGAAGTAATGGTAAATTCACTTTTGAAATATGGGAAAATAGTTATGGAATTGGAATGTGAATCGAATTGTGATAAATCGAGAGAGGTTTATAAATATAAATTAGTTATATTGGAATATAAAAGTATATTAGAATCAAGAAGTGAAGTTTGTGTTTAAAAAAGGATTTCTATTTAATAAACTATATAGTTTCAAAAACTATTAATTGGATTAAGATATTTCAGAAGGTTAGTTACCTGAATATTTAAATTTGTTGAAATAAATTCTAAGTTTTGTAAACAAGTTTGTAAATAGATTAGAAATTTTATAAATAAATCGGAATTAGTTATTAACATTTTTTAAGTGCTTTGATATTTTAAATAATTATTTAACCACATCTTTAAAATTTATTATTAATATAGTTTAAAAGTAAGTAATTGGAATTTATTTATAAATACTTTCGAGATTGTAATCCACATTTGTTAAATGAATGTGATTGTAGAGGTGAAGTGTTGTAATGGGCTTTTTGGAAATTTAGGGAATTTCCAAAATAGTTAGACTCGAAAACTTCGAGAATGAATTTGAATTGATTAAAAGGAATTGTAAATGGTTAATTAGATTATAAACAAATATAATCGATAATTTTTGGAAAATTGTAAAGAGAAATTAGAAATTTATTCTAGAATTTCTTTTAAATGAGCTATAATGGGTTGTGAATTTGCAAATAAATGTGTAAATGTTATATTTAGTGAGAAAAACGGAAAATCCTTTTTGTTTTACAATTGTACTCATACAATCGATATGAGCTATGAAGATTTCCTAAGCGTGGATATCAAATGGGTTTTGGGAAAATATACTTCTAAATATTCTCCTAACTTATTGAAAAGTGGGTTTTGTAAATATTATAAGGGTGAAACGATGGATATAGAAATGTTTTTCTAAGTGTTTTTAATTGAATCTGGAAATATTGCTTAGTGTTGAAATGGTTTAAAAATATCCTGTTATGGATTTAAGTATTTGAAATCGTTTTAGATATTGAAATATTAGAAGAGATTGAATATATATCTTTGTAAAGATATTTTGAAATAAATGTTTTGAAATATTTATAATATGGCCGAGTAACTGCTTATGTGTGTAATTTGATGGTTAAATAACCGACTATCAAATCTGGCCAAATTCGTTGATCGTTTTGAAGAGACCGAGATTAGATTCAATTATCTGAAAACCACTTCGATCTGATTTGAGCGTTGCAAATTGTGATATCGTGAGCTAATGGAGGCGGTGATTTTTGAAGAGATTGGTTTGTCTAGACCCAAGACAACTTGTATGGGTGAATGCTATCATTGCATTGTTTCTTGGGAGGCAGTAATAGCATTCCAAGAGGAATTGCTATTCAAAAAGGTAAAAGAAGCCTCAAGCCTCATCAATTGGGAAATGACTAAAACAGGGCATGCACCAGGGCTAAGTGGGTCGCTCCTATTAGGTTATGCCATCATCTTTCTAGGTACCCTATATCTACATATTTATGGATTAGTTATGCACTAGAACTCAAAAATGGTCGGATGACTGGGTTGATGACGTATTCGGTACTAGTAGCCAAGTGCTAGGCTGGTTATGTGTGGCATGGTACAAGATATTCTTGTCAGACCTGGGTACATTGATCTAGAGAAGTACTCATCAGAGGTAATTCCTTACCTAGTCATAATATGGAATCCATTATCCAATATGTGCCTTTGCCGTTTTGATTGTAGAGCCTAGTGTGCTGGAATTTAATTAATGCAATAATTTCGGCTATTTTAATAAGTATTTATACTTAGACACTATTATAATATCATTGGATTTTCTATAAAAATGTTTTGGTTATTGTAAGGTAAAAACCTGCCCTGTTTATGTGTGGCGTGGTCTTACGAGATACCTTTGTTTCCAAAAGGATTTTTGAAAATAATTAAATTCAAATTGAATGTGTTTTCTCACGCTTGTTTTCCAGACTGACTCGGGTGTTATTTTATTATAATGCTTGGGTCAGATCGAGTATTATAGATTCAAATTAAGATGCTATGAAGCTCAGGAGACGAGTTGGAGGATCTCAGGCGAATTATACGTACATGGTTATTTTCGCTGTGTGAGTCATACTGTATATTCAATATTTGTGAGCACAAATTATTATAACTGTCTAGATTGATTGTTAATTATTGTACTCTGAAAATTATGTGTATATTAACAGCTACATATTTTTTGTATGAATATCTACTATTGTATATTATATAATGTTCTGTTGTGATTTGTGAGATTCTATGTGTTGTTTAGTTTTTTCTTATCTTCCTTCTTTATTTTTTCCCTAACAATCTGATTTTTCGACATTCGATTGCTCGGCATATGATACAGTGGACATAACAGTGTCGATTTTTCAAGGGTCGAAAATCCCAGTTGTTACATTTGGTATCAGAGCTAAAGGTTAAGCGAGAACCTTGGCTTTAGTGGGGATTACTCATTAGAAATAGGGTCAGTAGCACCATAGAATGAGTTTGAGTGTGTATGTGTGTGTGTATGAGCATGTATTTGTTTGTGATATAAAAATGTTTTATATTGTGTTAGTTGGTCTATTGAGTAGCTTATGGATTCTGGTCAATACGAGTAATTAACTTTATTGATAGGGATCTCCAAACACTTGAACATGGCAATACGACATGGTATTGTTTAAAATTGGATAAATGAAATAATTTTACTCTGATTATATTTTTATATATAAAGGAATATTTTTCAGAGAATTATTATGGTATATATGGACTGCTTGAATGTTAGAGATTGATAATATTGATTGTCATTTGTTGTTAAGATCTAATTAAGTGGTTAATATCCTAATGTAAACAAGGTAAGCAATAAAGAAATGATTTTATACAACAAGTGAGATTATGCAAATACATGATTTGTAAGTGTGGTTTCTAAACTGAAAGCTAATGAAATTTCACAAGTATATTATAAATATGGTTTATAAAAGTAGTTTATAAATTAAAAGGGTTTAAAGGTTGGAAAATTGGAAATTTAAATCCTATTGGTTTTGAAATTTGTTTCAAAAAGGTTTTGGAGAAATAATAGAAATATTAACTGGAAAATATTTTTGAAATATTTTTAGAAGAATTTCAAAGGAATAAGAAGCATTAAACTCATTTCGGTCGCTCAAAAATAATTTCGGTGATGACTGTAGCATCATCGACGTTCATTTTCGAGTTTCCAAGAGAGGAATTGCTACCAATAGAATTTTTCTTTTGTAATACTTATTTTGATTTTGGGAATTCAAATGAATAAATTGATATACCAAGGGATTGTGTGTGCGTATGTAATTTCAAAAGTGGTTTGAAATACTTTAGAATGAAGTGTTTAAACTATGGAATTTTCATTAAAATGTTTTATTGAAAATATGAGGAAATGAGCTTAGAAAATTTGAAAATCAGTAATTTAAAGCAATGTTTTAAATATAAATGAAAAGCAATGTTGAAATGTATCTTACCTTAAGGTATGCTAAATAAAGTGGATTATGGAAAGAAAATTTAGTTGGGTAGGGCTAAGTGAAATGAGTTTTTGAAAATAAAATTGATTGAGGTTTGGAATGAGCAAACTATTTAAATTATTAGTGAATTGAGTATGATTTGGAATATGGTTGAAATATTGAAATTTAACAATGGAATTAAGTCAAATGGAATTGAAATTGAATTTGAGTAAATAGTTATAAACTTAAGTTATGAAATAGAAATAAACATAAGAAGTTTGTATAAAATGTTTATATACTTAAGTAAGGTTTGTGAAATGATCCACTAATGAATTAATATGGAGTGAAATGAGTTAAACATATAATTTGATGGAATAAATTCTTAAGTGAGATTAGTATGGAAAGGAGTATACTAAGTAAATATTTGAATGCAGATAAAATAAATGTGAATAACTGAAAGTGAAAAATTTGAAAGTGAAGAGAATAAATGTGAATAAAAGGAAGTTGATGTGGATAAAAAACAATTGGAAATAAATATGTAATTTGTACGTATATTATTTTATTCGCAAACAATTTGATCTAGATTCGAGCATAGAGTTTCGAGATAATTTATATTAATCCAAGTTAGGATTTTTCACTCAATTCTCGACGGCGAACATTGGATATGGTTTTTTTATTCTGGAATTGTCTATTATAGTATATGGCTATGCAAGAAAAATGATGGTTTATAATCAAGAAACTAGATCTAAGTCCACACTAGAGTGGTCGTGTGAACGATACTAGTTCGGAAGTGAAATTGTGTGATCGAGCGAACGATCAGATTTGATATTGCATACATAGGATATATGTAGAACGTATGGTTTTAGTAAAGCAAATGCTGGAAATTTAAAATGCAGAATAATATGGTTATGAACTATATGATTGGATTTCATGGTTAAACAAGATGCTGGTTTATAAAAGCAAGAGTAAATTAGATGCCTTGATTCATAAGAAAATTGGATTGCCCGATAAAAAGGTACATGTTTATATTGATGATTGATTTGATGATTTGATGATTGAGCCACTTGGCTTTTGTTTTATTTTGTTAGTTTGGGCCCGTAGTGGCGAACTTTATTTGTTCCGATCTAGTTGAGCAAAGGAGACGCTAGCGAAATTTAAGGAGTTGGAAGAAATTTTTTAATAACTAAAATTTGATTTTGGATTATAACTTGAAATGATTGAGTGAATAATATTATTTGGAATCTATGGATGAATTTGAAAATTATTAAAAGTGATAATGTGGTTTCAAAAAATTAATTTTGGGAAGTTGTTTCAATTGATTGGTGTGTGAAAGTTAATGGGTTTGGGCCATTCTTCTTACCTTGGCAATTTCAGGGACGAAATTCTTTTAAAGGGGGGAAGAATGTAACGATCCAGGAGTTTGGTTAATTGAATTTGGAATATTTAATTGATTTTGAATATTTAGAAGTTAATTTTATAGATTTAATAACTTGAATTTTCAAATATAATGATTTAGTGGATAATTTAACTACTGAATTAAATAATTGGAATTTGCTTAAATAATTGAATCTTGGGTTTTAAGCCTGATAAAAATAATTTCAAGGCTTATTAAATTCCTAATATTGGGTATGAAAATAAAAAAAACTTTTAAGTTTGATTTAAAAGTGACTTGACTGATTTTTCAAATATCTCGTTTTAATTAACGAGTAAATAGCATTCCGGAGCACATTTTCGGATTTCGATGAAATTAGTTCTGTAGGATCCATAATAGTATATTATTATCGAATTTCAAATTTTGCGGCGATTGGATTTACCATTTGGTCATATGGGGAAGAAACGTATTGAAATTAATATCGGTAATTTAATATTATAATTGGGTTCAAAAAGCTATCTTCTGCATACGATCGAATTGGATCTCGAATTAATATCGGTAATTTAATATTGTAATTGGGTTCAAAAAATTATTTTCTACATACGATCGAATTGGATCTCGAAACGTGTTCCATTTCGTTTGAATAGGGGTATAATATTAGGAACCCCTCGCAGCATGCCTCAATCAGAGTTCGGGATTAAATATCTAGATATTTTAAACTTTAATATAATATATTTCCATCTATTTAAACTATATACCGAACCCTTACTTTCAGCCGCACCTATATCCACTTCAGCCACCCTATAATCATGTCTATTCTTTCTTCTTTTAAATGCTTCTCTTCTCTTCATTTTTAAAATACCGTAGGAGAAAGAAAAATGGCAACTTCAAAATTTTATTTCTCGATTCCTACTCAATAAAAAAATATGAAACCAGTTCTTAAATTCTTGTTTTGCATGGGCTTCGAGCTGATATATTGTTTGTGGAGCGCAATCGAGATTCGATTTGCTAGATAGTAAAAGACGAATAGGCAGAGATACAGGGGTTCGAGTTTATGAAGTATGTAGCCACCGATTCGAGCTTTGGGTTTTGTTTTTAGATGCACAGCAGCAAATAGCACTCGGCGCAAAAAAATAGTGAGGTCCGGTCGTCTCTGATGATTTTCATGTAAGCACCATAGCTGGACGAAGTCAAGCAGGTCGCATTTTGTTTAGGTTAACCGTGAGTTGATTTTTTGTGCTTGGCAAGTCAAGTTCGTCGAGGGAAGATGGATGGCGAAGTTAGAATTCGATTTCAGCGAGTAATTCTTGGTATCATCGTTTACGTTCATGTTGTGGGTGGGTTTATGTCGTGCACAGGTGATTTAGGGAAGAAGTAGCTAGTTGGGTCGGGTCGCATGATGGGCTAGGTTCGCATGATGGGCTAGGTGAATGAATAGTTAGTGTATTTAAATGAAATAAAAAGAATATAAATTGTATAAATGAATTCAAAAGCTTATAACATTCATATCTCATTCATTTTTGGTCCAAATCCAACACGGTTGATCGCATTGGGTTCGTTTTAGCGAGATCATTACTATGGAAAAAAATTGGGTAAATATAGAGCTTGCAGAATTTTTAGTTAAATTCGAATGCCGTTCAAATTTAATCAGAACTAGAGCGCGAAAGCTACAAATGTAATCAAAGTGACTAAATCTCATTCATTTGGATAACAAGTTTTATTTTGAAGTGTTATAAATTATTCATTGGCTAATTGGATGAATTGATAAATTATTATTATTATCATTTGGATGTTATATTTTATATGCTAGTATATCTATTAGTAGTTGGATTGATTATTCCTACCTATTGGAGTGGATGAGACACTATTCGCCTACATAATAGCAGTAACGACCCGTAAATTTTAGTGGTTTATTTATTTAATTAATTGAATTTTTATGAAATGTTAAATAATTTAATTTTGAAATAAAAATTTGATATTTGGAATACGTCTAATTGAACATAGCAAACTGTAAATTTTCATCTGAAAATATGAAAGTTTATTTTATTGTGTAATTCTATTTCAATTTATATCAGTTAATATTTGATGATAATAAAATGTTTTTCAAATCTGAATATTTTTAAATAGAAAAATTGTAAATCATCTTCTGAGCAAGACATTATTTTTCGTTTTCCAAATTCGGACTTCTTTAGCTTCGTCGATCTTGTTTTTTACGTTTTTGCTGCATTTTCCGCTAGCGAAAATTCGATTTTTTATAATTCAATCATACCACTGATATCTATATACCGTTTTGACCGTCTCGTCGTGCTAATCTCTGCGGTATATTTATTTCTGTATTCTGAGGTCCGGTACGCGACGGATATAATAAACTGTTCGTCGTATCGGTACCATAAATTTCAACCGTGACTTCCCGTGCCTTTTCAAATTTGAAACGTGTTGTCCAATCAATCAAATACTAATTGCTTTAATAACTGTTGCTGATTCAATGGCCAGCTGTTATTTTTTCCCTCACTTCAAATTTATTATTTGTTCGTTCTATCCCAAAATATATGCAACGTACATAATGCATTTATATTGACAGCTCATTTTTTTTCTTTTGAATCCAACTTTAGCTGTGGGACATGTAGCCTTCCCACTACTTCATTATGTTAGTACGTTCATACGTTTCTTTTTCTATTATAAAAGAAATGCTTGCAGCCTTTCATTTATTTTCAATTGCACTTCCAAAACTCCTTCTTCCCTGCTCTCTTCCTCCCAAAATCCATCTTCTAAAATAATACTATATTTTCTACCCTCTTTTTTACAAATGGTTCGACCGCCTCCTCCTTCCTCCTCGCGGCGCGCACAGGCAACCGCCCAGACCGACGTGCCGACTACCGTGTTCCGCCTTCATCACAGCAATCGTTCCTACCTGTCACCATTCTCCGTGCTCGGAGCTTCATCCTCCTCACGTCACGTAACAGCAGCTCACCCTCGGCCTGCAACGCCGAGCCCAGTTGCTCCGCCACTAGCCGCCTTCACCCCAAACCCATGCGCAGGCCTCCTCTCCACAGCCTGGCCATGCACCGCAACCACCAAGAGCCGCTGCCGAACCCACTCTCCCCTGCTCCTCTCGCCACAGCCGCGGCTACATCAATCCATTTTCCTCCGCCTTCATCCTCTAAAGGCGACCGCCCTCTTCTTGCTTCGCCCGACCAAACCCTTAGCTCGTCTTCCCTCTCCTGTCACGCGCAACCGCAGTCGGCACACCTGCTCCACTTCAACCTCCACAAACCTCCACGTCAATGCCGCGTCCAATTCCTTCGGTGCATGATGCCACCACCACCTCATTCCATCAACTCGGTTGCCTAGCCGAGCTCGGCAAACAAAAAAACACAGCCTATATAGTAAGTATTTATATATTTATAAACTTATATTTTATGTGTATTCATCCACTTGCTGCTGCCTCATTTATTTATTTTTTAATTTGTAAACAAAGGTATATATATTTATAATATAATCTATAAAATATATACGTTTTCTGTTAGCACGTGTATTATATTTTAAAGTATATTTGTACTTGTTTAAATAGCTTTACAACAATATAAATATAGGTTCTGTTTGTTTAAAATTAGGTCTATATATATTAGTTTATATGTCACAGTTTTGTTGTTATAGTTTTAAATTTTACAAAGTTTGTTTATATATGTATATAGTGTTATAATAAATATTATAATAAAGCAAGTTATTTGTATTAGTTTTATTGTTCTGTTAGACATAAAAGTTATATATGTTGTTTTGAAATACTTGTATTATATCCAAATATGGGTAGCTTATTATTATATGGTGATACTTAATACCTAACTTTGAATAAAGGATATATTAAATCTATGATTTTAGTGTAATGTGTTTTAAAAGGCTATATGCATACAAGGTGATGTTAAGATCTGCACACAAGTTATATGGATATGTTTATAAATTTAAAATTGTATATACATTAGTATATATATGTATAAGTCATGTTACTATTTTAATGTACATATATGATATGTTATGGCATTTTTAAAGTAATAAACTATAACATATATAAGAATTTTGTATTTTAAAATTAAGTATATACATAAGTATTTATTTATTTCAAAATATATTTTATGTATATATGTTTGATTTTAATATATGTGTTTTATTTTAAAACATTGATTTTTTTACTATACATATACATATACA
This sequence comes from Allium cepa, assembly GCA_030765085.1. NCBI lineage: Eukaryota > Viridiplantae > Streptophyta > Magnoliopsida > Asparagales > Amaryllidaceae > Allium > Allium cepa. Next base: position 1,052,711,249 of record CM060929.1, on the reverse strand, counting down.
TATACATACATACATATATATATATATATAATTTTAATATTTTTGTTTAAATTAAATATTTATTTCATGGAATTGACAATTATAAAATATTTTTTTCTGTACAAATATCTAGTTGATTATGACTCATTTCGTCAATACCTTATTATCAGCTTTGATTGTCAAATTCGTGCTCATCTCACCTTGCGTTGGATTTGTAACTCATCGTATTTTGTTTATCTCTAGCCTTGAAAGGTGAGCAATCACTCACGATTAATGTTCTTTTATTTATTAAATTTGATTTCAATTGAAACGACAATTGAAATATGCTGCTGTTAATTATTTACACTGTTATATATATGCTATTACCTGTATCAGTTCACCTGTGACATCTGACACCATTATCTGTTATGTATACTGATGATATATGCTTGTTATATTATTATCATATATGTTATCACTCTGCAAGTTCCCTGTTATTATAGAATTCACTATGGGATGAAATGATACAAACCCGAACGGACTTTAGAATAGGAGAAAATCGTTATGGGTTGAAATGATAAATCCAAGCGATTTTCATCGACATTGAATTTGGGATTACAGGTTGAAATGATATATATATACCCGTATATATTTAAATTGCAGATTGAAATGATAAATACCTGTATCACTTGGCCATAGGATAGAAAATTATATACAGACACCGTTGGTCCATATATAAATAATTTGAAACGATTACTATGGTTTTAGAAGGAAATATATGGTTTTAATATAAATAAGCTTAATAATCAAGTTTGATTTTATTAAATATAATATGGTTATGTGTTTGTTTAAATTATATTTTAATATGGAGTTTATAATGATTTAAGAAATTAAGGTTGAGAAGATAGATTTGAAATTGATTTAAAATTGAATTTAATTGAAAAATATAGTTAATTAGCAATCGTTTTGGAACTATCGAATTTGAGATTTGATTAAATTTAAATTTTGGAATTTGAATTGCTTTGAATTGATTTGTGAAATTTGAGGAAGCTATTTTATTATATAAAGTATTTTTAAAATTATATTATAAACCATTTTATTATATATACTATTATTTATATTTAAACACTTAAGTGGGAAGTGTTATGATTCCAAGCATTATGATTTCTAAATTTTGATTTCCAAAGTATTATGATTAACAAAGTGTTTGATGAAATAATGTTGTTTAAAATAAGTAAATTCTTAAATTAGTTTTGAAATTATTTAATAATTAAATAAAATTGAATTCTGCAATAAGTGAAATTGAATTCTTTAATAATTAAGTTTCGAAATTTGTTTAAATTAAATAAGTAAATAAGTGAAATTGAATTTCTTTAATAAGAAATAAAATGCGATTGATGGAAATTATTATGAGACTTGTAATTTAAAGAATTTAATTTGACGAATTTAATTTAATTCAATTCATAAGTCGTGGTGTAATGTAGGTAAACTTAAGTGATTGATTTAATGAATTGAAATTCAATTGAAATTATTTTGAAATGATAAATTTACTTAATTTAAATGATTATTGAATGAATCAATCAATGAATTTAAATTGCTTTGAATGTTAAATTAACTTAATTTAAATGTTTATGGAATGAAACCTATATATGAATTTAAATCAATATTTGAATTGCTTTAAATAAAAATTAAAGTTGAATTATAGAGTTTTGAAATGGTAAATTTGGAAGTTTTGAGACGTAAATTATAGAAATTGATATAGAGAGACGAATGAAATATTGGCTTTCATATTCTAAGCAAGATTGAAATTGATTAGTTTTTTTTGAAATTTATTAAATGACCAATCGGTCTAATAATTATGAAAGTTATTAAAGAAACCGGAATCGGTTAGGGACATACTCACTATCTAAACCGAATACCACTTTAATAGCTATACGCAGAGTGTGATCCAGAATGAAGTGGTTGGAATGATGTACGTTGATGATTGAAGAAAGAGAACGATAATGGATAGCCTTGACACTTGTGTCAAATTTGAAATAACTAAAACAGGAGCCGTGCCGGGCCAATGAGGTTAGCCACCTCTAAACGAATACACTTCTTCGTATACTACTCATTACTTGTTTTTGATTGGTGCGCACCCTTGAATTGAGAGTGTTGTTTCGCGGTGTTGCGATCGTTGCGGCGATGCGTTCTCACCAGTCCGGATCAGGCAAACTGTAGTTTCGCTACCTTGGGTATTGCCTCATGTGCCTTGTCATACTTGTATCCCTATGCGCGACCATTTTGATTTGTTTTGTGTTATACCTATGGAGTACTCCCTGATATCTCACTAGTTTACTGTGGAGTTTACATTGCCGTATATACTACGACGCTTATATAAAATGTGTTAAGGGGGATAATGGTAACGCCTTAACGCTATTTTAATACTTTATATTACTGATAGACATTATCTACTTAGCGTACACTACTACATAGTAGATAGTTTAATGGATCCTTAGAGGATGGTTATCCCAAACATCCTTTGGGTTACTTGTATTTCAGTTGTTATTTCACTTGAGTTGGTTTATTGATATAAGAATGTTAATCCTGACTCGAGTGTTTTGTGTTTTGCTTTACGCTCGGGTCAGACTGAGTGTACAAGTATTCGAGACTTACCTTTGGAGTTGAAGCTTCGTTTGGAGATCCGGCTGTCTATCTAGCTTTTAGATATTCAGTTGATTGTAGTGATATATTCTGATTCTTGTATTTGACTATTGCATTCGAGACTTCTGTTGTAACTTATTTAACTCTGTTATAAATATATTAGCTTCATGAAATACTATCATTTTGTTTTCGCTGCATATTGTATATTACTGTGTATGTGATTCTTTGATTATTTATTTACTGTATATGTTGAGTTTTGCCTAATATAAACATACAATCTGGTATTTTGAGCAATTCAATTTCAGCATATTCAGATGCGAATGGTTGAAAATATCAGGTCGTTACATTTGGTATTAGAGCTTTGGCTCTAGGCAAAACTTAGCATATATATTAAATTTAGTTATGGAATCACTTTCGTTCGAGTGTGAATCTCTTCCTTTTTGACTCGATTCCTTTGAATTTTGGAACGTTCCCCGCGGTTCCAAAATCCATTCATGTCCTTCACTATTCATCTTCTTTTGATTCTGGAGTATCCCATAACTCCACTTCGAAAGATCTTTATAATGAGTCGGCGGTCTCGACAATCTCAAATTTGATATTTAAAGGGGTGAAACTCCTTAACAATAGCATCGATTCACCAGAGATTTTATATCCTCGGTTTAAATGCTAGTATCACTTATTCTCTCAAATTTTATCTCTTGAGATTGAATGTAGATTTACCCTAGAAATCCACATCGACATTATTATTGCAGTCACGGTCGACCTGGTTAAGGTTGCCCGTGATTTAATAAGTCTATCCATCCTCCTATCTTGTGGTTGATTATCTTATCTCCCTTTTGAGCCAATCTCTCCTGGTTGAAAATTCTATCTGATTAGGGTCTTCCTAAACTTGAATCTCTATCCTTGTTTGGAATTTATTTGTATTATCGAGTGAGGGAGTGTATTTGTAACTAATATAAAATGTTTTATATGTTGTGTTGTTTGAGTTGTTGACATTGATTTGGGTTTTCATTCAATTCGTCTGATCAACGCTATCGAAAGGATTTCCAAAACACTTGAGCAGAGTAAACTGACACAATATTATTTTCAAATTTGGTAAATAAAATAAATTTTGTGTGATTATATTATATATGAGTAAATTTTCTAAATTGTTAAACGAATGGGTCAAAAATGGTAATATTTGATTTTTATTTATTGTTTTGTAAACCATTGACTATTGCAATATAAATAAATGAATTTATAAAACTTGGGTATAATTTGATTGAAATTTGAAGTGAATTTAAATTAGAATTTGAGAATTTAATTTTCGGTGATTTCAACTCTGATTTGAAAGTTTTAAAGTGTATGGTATTTAAAATATTTTCAAATAGAAATCATTTCAAAGAATTTAAACGTTTAAAATCAGTGCTCTCCTATTTTGTCGCTGGAAAATAATTTCGGTGATGGTGGCCGCGTTATCGACATTCATTTTCTAGTTTCAAAGTGGAGAGACCATTCGGTAGCTTTGCTACTCTTCTGTTTGGAAAATGAATTTGATTTGAACTTCTTAAGAATGACTTGATTTATAAAATATATATAAGTATATGATTATATAATTGATTTGATATATATAGTAGATGTATATTTATCTATAAAATGGTTTGAAGTTAATCGGAAATTTAATCCTAGAAATTATGTTAAAGGATGATTTAAAAAAATTATAAAGCCAAAATTTTGAATAAATATTTAAACTTGAAACAACTGAATAAGGAAATTTTACTTGTATAATAATCAATTACATTCCAATATAACTTACCTAAATCATTTAGAAGTTGAATATATAATTGAATAATTTACAATGTAAAATGGTAATGAATGATTTCATAAATAAAATTTGAGTGATTATGATAAATGTTATATACTTAAATTTTAATTATAAAAATATTAATAGAGATAAATAGAATAATAAGTTAATTGAACAATAAATGAGATAGAGAAAATAAATTCTGTTTTGAGGAATTGATAAATTGAAATTAGATCAACTTATTGAAAAACCTTGAGTTTAAAATCAATTGTTGAATATTAATTAATTTAAATTGAAATTTATATGGTTTAAATTAATTGTTTATTTTGTTTTTCAAATATATTTTCTTTCTAGTTGTTTCTATTCTCCTACCTCCTTCCTTTTCGAGGACGAAAGTTTTGAGTGGGGGAGAGTGTAACGAGCCGTAAATTTTTATGGTTTATTTATTTAATTAATTGAATTTTTGTGAAATCTTAAATAACTGAATTTTGAAATAAAAGTTTAATATTTGGAATACGTCTAATTAAACATAGCAAACTGTAAATTTTCATCTGAAAATATGAAAGTTTATTTTATTGTGTAATTCTATTTCAATTTATATTAGTTAATATTTGATGATAATAAAATGTTTTTCAAACATGAATATTTTTCAATAGAAAAATTGTAAATCATCTTCTGAGCAAGACGTCATTTTTTGTTTTCCAAATTCGGATTTCTTTAGCTTCGTCGATCTTATTTTCTGTGTTTTTGCTGCAATTTCCGCTAGCGAAAATTCGAATTTTTATAATTCAATCATATCACTGATATCTGTATACCATATTGACCGTCTCGTCATGCTGATCTCTACGGTATATTTATTTCGGTATTTTGAGGTCCGTTACGCGACGGATATAATAAATTGTTCGTCTTATCGGTACCACAAATTTCAACCGTGACTCTCCGTGCCTTTTCAAATTTGAAAAGTGCTATCCAATTAATCAAATACTAATTGCTTTAATAACCGTTGCTGAGTCAATGGCCAGCTCTAATTTTTTCCCCACTTTAAATGTATTATTTGTTCGTTCTGTCCCAAAATATATGCAATGTACATAATGCATTTATATTGACAGCTCATTTTTACTTTTAAATCCAACTTTAGCTGTGGGACCTGTAGCCTTCCCACTACTTCATTATTTTAGTACGTTCATACGTTTCTTTTCCTATTATAAAAAAATACTTGCAGCCTTTCATTTATTTCCAATTGCACTTCCAAAACTCCTTCTTCCCTGCTCTCTTCCTCCCAAAATCCATCTACTAAAATAACAGTATATTTTCTACCCTCTTTTTTTCAAATGGTTCGACCACCTCCTCCTTCCTCCTCGCGGCGTGCACAGGCAACCGCCCAGACCGACGTGCCGACTACCATGTTCCGCCTTCATCACAGCAGTCGTTCCAACCCGCCACCACTCTCCGTGCTCGGAGCTTCATCCTCCTCACGCCACGTAACAGCAGCTCACCCTCGGCCTGCAATGCCGAGCCCAGTTTCTCCGCCACTAGCCCTCTTCACCCCAAACCCGTGCGCAGGCCTCCTCTCCACAACCTGGTCGTGCACCGCAACCACCAAGAGCCGCTGCCGAACCCACACTCCCCTGCTCCTCTCGCCACAGCCACTGCCACATCAATCATTTTCCTCCGCCTTCATCCCCTAAAGGCGACCGCCCTCTTCTTGCTCCGCCCGACCAAACCCCTAGCCCGTCTTCCCTCTCCTATCATGCGCAACCGCGGTCGACACACCTGCTCCACTTCAACCTCCACAAGCCTCCACATCAGCGCTGCGTCCAATTCCTCCCGCACGTGATGCCACCACCACCTCATCCCATCAACTCGGTTGCCCGGTCGAGCTCGCCAAAAAAAAAAACGCTGCCTATATAGTAAGTATTTGTATATTTATAACTTATATTTTATGTGTATTCATCCACTTGCTGCTGCCTCATTTTTTTAATTTGTAAACAAAGGTATATATATTTATAATATAATCTATATAATATATACGTTTTCTGTTAGCATGTGTATTATATTTTAAAGTATATGTGTACTTGTTTAAATAGCTTTACAGCAATATAAATATAGGTTCTGTTTGTTTAAAAATAGGTCCATATATATATATATTAGTTTATATGTCACAGTTTGTTGTTATAGTTTTAAATTTTACAAAGTTTGTTTGTATATGTATATAGTCTTATAATAAATATTATAATAAAGCAAGTTATTTGTATTAGTTTTATTGTTCTGTTAGACATAAACGTTATATATGTTGTTTTGAAATACTTGTATTATATCCAAATATGGGTAGCTTATTATTATTATACGGTGATATTTAATACCTGACTTTGAATAAATGATATATTAAATCTATGATTTTAGTGTAATGTGTTTTAAAAGGCTGTATGCATACAAGGTGCTGTTAAGATCTATATACAAGTTATATGGATATGTTTATAAGTTTAAAATTGTATATACATTAGTATATATATGTATAAGTCATGTTACTATTTTAATGTACATATATGATATGTTATGGAATTTTGAAAGTAATAAACTATAATATATATAAGCATTTTGTATTTTAAAATTAAGTATATACATAAGTATTTATTTATTTCAAAATATATTTTATGTATACATGTTTGATTTTAATATATGTGTTTTATCCTAAAACATTGATTTTTTTTACTATACATACATACATACATACATATATATATATATATTATTTTAATATATTTGTTTAAATTAAATATTGATTTCATGGAAATGATAATAATAAAATATTTTTTCTGTTCAAATATCTAGTCGATTCTGACTCATTTCGTCAATACCTTATTATCAGCTTTGATCGTCAAATTCGTGCCCATCTAACCTTGCTTTGGATTTGTAACTCATCGTATTTTGTTCATCTATAGCCTCGAAAGGTGAGCAATCACTCACGATTAATGTTCTTTTATTTATTAAATTTGATTTCAATTGAAACGACAATTGAAATATGCTATTGTTAGTTATTTACACTCTTATATATATGTTATTACCTGTATCGGTTCACCTGTGACATCTGACACCATTTTCTGTTATGTATATTAATGATATATGCATGTTATATTATTATCATATCTGTTATCACTCTGCAAGTTCCCTGTTAGTATACAATTCACTATAGGTTAAAATGATACATACCCGAACGGACTTTGGAATAGGAGAAAATCATTATGGGTTGAAATGATAAACCCAAGCGATTTGCATCGACATTGAATTTGGGATTACAGGTTGAAATGATATATATATACCCGTATATATTTAAATTGCAGATTGAAATGATAAATATCTGTATCACTTGGCCATAGGATAGAAAATTATATACAGACACCGTTGGTCCATATATAAATAATTTGAAACGATTACTATGGTTTTGGAAGGAAATATATGGTTTTAATATAAATAAGCTTAATAATAAAGTTTAATTTTATTAAAATATAATATGGTTAAGTATTTATTTAAATTATATTTTAAAATGGAGTTTATAATGATTTAAGAAATTATGATTGAGAAGATAGATTTGAAATTGATTTAAAATTGAATTTAATTGAAAAATATATTTAATTAGCAATCGATTTGGAACTTATCGAATTTGAGATTTGATTAAATTTAAATTTTGGAATTTGAATTTGCTTTGAATCGATTTTTGAAACTTGAGGAAGCTATTTTATTATATAAAGTATTTTTAAAATTATACTATACACTGTTTTATTATATATACTATTATTTATATTTAAACAGTTAAGTGGGAAGTGTTATGATTCAAAGCATTATGATTTCTAAATTTTGATTTCCAAAGTATTATGATTAACAGAGTGTTTGATGAAAGAATGTTATTTAAATTTAAGTAAATTCTTCAATTAAGTTTTGAAATTATTTAATAATTAAATAAAATTGAATTCTTTAATAAGTGAAATTGAATTCTTTAATAATTAAGTTTTGAAATTTGTTTAAATTAAATAAGTAAATAAGTGAAATTGAATTCTTTAATAATTAAGTTTTGAAATTTGTTTAAATTAAATAAGTAAATAAGTGAAATTGAATTTCTTTAATAAGAAATAAAATACGATTGATGGAAATTATTATGAGACTTGTAATTTAAAGAATTTAATTTGAGGAATTTAATTTAATTCAATTCATAAGTTGTGATATAATGTAGGTAAACTTAAGTGATTGATTTAATGAATTGGAAATTCAATTGAAATTATTTTGAAATGATAAATTTACTTAATTTAAATGATTACGGAATGAATCCATCAATGAATTTAAATTGCTTTGAATGTTAAATTAACTTAATTTAAATGGTTATAGAATGAAACCCATATATGAATTTAAATCAATATTTGAATTGTTTTAAATAAAAATTGAAGTTGAATTATAGAGTTTTGAAATGGTAAATTTGAAAGTTTTGAAACGTAAATTATAGAAATTGATATAGAAAGATGAATGAAATGTTGGCTTTCAAATTCTAAGTGAGATTGAATTTTTTTTTTGGAAATTTATTAAACGACCAATCGGTGTAATAATTACGAAAGTTATTAAAGAAACCGGAATCGGTTAGGGACATATTCACTGTCTAAACCGAATACCACTTTAATAGCTATACGCGGAGTGTGATCCAGAATGAAGTGGTTGGAATGATGTATGTTGATGATTGAAGAAAGAGAACGATAATGGATAGCCTCGATACTTGTGTCAAATTTGAAATGACTAAAACAGGAGCCGTGCCGGGCCAATGAGGTTAGCCACCTCTAAGCGAACACACTTCTTCATATACTACTCATTACTTGTTTTTGATTGGTGCGCACCCTTGAATTGAGAGTGTTGTTTCGCGGTGTTGCGATCATTGCAGCGATGCGTTCTCACCAGTTCGGATTAGGCAAACGGTAGTTTCACTACCTTGGGTATTGCCTCATGTGCCTTGTCGTACTTGTATCCCTACGCGCGACCACTATGATTTTTTTTTGTTATACCTATGGAGTACTCCCTGATATCCCACTAGTTTACGGTGGAGTTTACAGTGCTGTATAGACTATGACGCTTATATAAAATGTGTCACAGGGGATAATGGTAACGCCTTAACGCTGTTTTGATACTTTATATTACTGATGGACATTATCTATTTAGCGTACACTACAACATGGTAGATAGTTTAACGGATCCTTAGAGGATGGTTATCCCAAACATCCTTTGTGTTACTTGTATTTCAGTTGTTATTTCACTTGAGTTGGGTTTATTGATATAAGAATGTTAATCCTGACTCGAGTGTTTTGTGTTTTGCTTTACCCTCGGGTCAGACTGAGTGTACCGGTATTCGAGACTCACCTTTGAAGTTGGAGCTTCGCTTGGAGATCCGGTTATCTATCCAGCTTCCAGATATTCAGTTGATTCTAGTGATGTATTCTGATTCTTGTATTTGACTATTGTATTCGAGGCTTCTGTTGTAACTTATTTCACTCTGTTATATATATAGTAGCTTCATGAACTACTACTCATTTTGTTTCCGCTGCATATTGTATATTACTCTATGTATGTGATTCTGTGATTATTTATTTACTATATATGCTGAGTTTTGCCAAATATAAAGTTACAATATGGTATTTTGAGCAATTCAATTCCGGCATATTCGGATGCGAATGGTTGAAAATATCAGGTCGTTACAATACCGCGATATCCCGCCTCGAAGTGGGATTGGTATTTTGTGATTGTGTAACATATGTGGTTGCAGGGAAACAGGTTGGACAAATCCAATTGGATTCCTCAATAATGTTGATTTTAATTTCATATATAGTGATATATAATGTGTTTGAATAATCTGTTATAGATTATGATATGATTTGATTTATCAGATGCTATAGTAGCACTGGCCTGGATTTTGGTTTTTTAAAATACCATATTTTTTTTGAATTTGATAAGAAATTAAAAGAGGCTTTTTAGAAGTGAAATATTTATATTGAGTTTTGGGATGATTTAAAGAGATATTGTTTTGGATTAAATAAGTGATTTGATTTTAAATTTATATTTAACTATTTCGTGAAATGATTTTGTAACGACCCATAAATTTTTGATGTTTAAATTTTGTTAATTTAATAATATTTTATGAGTTAAAATTGGAAGAATTAAAAATTTGCAATTTAATAATGAAATAATAACTAAATTAAAATGAAACAATGTTAATACAAGTTAATTGTCAATAATTTTAATGAAACTCCAATCCATTGTATTAAACCTGCCATGCTTGGTTATTGTGAGCACTGATTATAGTGGGATGTAAAATGTAATAAAGTAATGTGTAATGGATGGAAATGGAATAATGTATTTTAATGAGAGTTGTTGTAATAATTGGTTGTAAAGAATAAACTTACAAATGTATAAAATGTATAATGGTGACAACTATTGTTCGTTACCAATGTATTTAATCAATAGCAATTAAATGTAACTAAACATAAGCTTATGTAAGTTAAGATAATAACTGAAAATTTTGAATGTAAAATCAATAGAAATGTTAATTATATGCATAAGATGGCAATTGATTTAATAAAAATTTGAAACCAAGATAAATAAATGAACTGGGATATTAAATGTGTTTAAGTGACTAAATTTCAGCATAATGGAAATAAAATAGTTAACACAAATAAAAGATGAAATTAGAATTATATAGCAGATTGGAACATTTGTTGTAATTAATGAACTTTTAAATGTAATTAAAAGTTAAGCGTAGCAATGGTTATAAGTTAATTATTTATTTGGTTCATAAAATTTAGTTTGAAATCAGTTGCAGTTAATTTACTTAATTAGTGCAGTTTGATGTAGATTATTTTAGTAATCGGAGAATGTTAATTCAATAGGATGTAACCAATGAAAATTTTAATCAAAACTACGTTAAGTTTAACTAAGGTAATTATTAATAAATCGAATGAAATGCAAATCAATGGAAATAATGTAGATTTTATACTTGGCTACAAATTGAATATGTCAAAGCAAATGTAAGCATTTAATTAATTCAATGAATTTAAATTATAACAAATGGTCACTGAGTATAATCAATGTTCTGCAAGTAATTATAATATTGGTTTGAAGGAAATAAATTTAAAGTAATGAATGGGAAAAAACAAGGTAACTAAGTTTATCGTGTGATAACCTGGATTTTCGAGCATCTGGTAATGGGTAATTAATAGGATTAGAATTATTAAAATATTAATTTGTATTATTAAACAGATAAAATTCTATTAATAAAAGATATCGAGATGTGTAAATGGATTTGAAAATATAATAAAAGATATCCGTGATATCATAGAGATTTCGAACAAATTCAACTATAATAATCTCCTTTATAAATAATTTAAAATTGACAAAATTGTTATTTTCAAACAATAGTAATAATGTATTGTTTTTTAAATATAAATAGATTTAAAATAAAATTTATTATTTACAAATTTAATTTGTATTGATTAAATATACATATATTTGAGTTGATTTCAAATTGAATTTTGAATTGAATTTGAATTTGAACGTGGATTAGAATTTGAGATTTAAAAGATAGATATTTTAAAACATTTTGGATTTAAAAATATATTATATATGATTTTATTTAGAATAGTATGTTTTATATTTTTTTTCTTTTAAAGGATTTTATTTTATAACTTAAGATATGTAATTATTCATTAATTTTTTTTTACGTAGATAAACATTTAAGCTTTGATATGAATATATCTTTTGAAATCTAAGTATAAGAATTAAAGTGCACGTTAGATAATTTAATTCACAAACTAATAAAGGATTTAAAATAAAATCTATAAATTTAATAAGATAAAGGGCTATACTTAAATTTATAAATAAAATTAGTCAAGGGTTTAAAACATAAAATACTTTATCTTGACATTTGTAAGCAATTAAAATAAAGGGAAAAACAAATGTAAGATTTTAATTATATGTAGTTAACAAGTGGCAAGATATGTTCCTCTTTCAAAAATTTTAATGTAAAATTCAAATCAGGCTTCACTTTTCTTTTGAAAAAAAAATTGCCTTATACAATTTCAAAACTGGAAAACTTAAATACTCACCAAAGAAGCAATGGCAAACTCAGATCAAAAGCAAAACAAATAAAAATCAAATTCAAGTGCAAATTTCAGTTTTTGCAAACCTGAAGCTTAAACAAGAATCAGAGAAAACTGGTTTTCAAGTGCGAATCTGGAAGAAGATCAAAAATCAAAAAAATTTGTTTCAAAATTCAGACCAAAGAAGTACCTGTAGCTTTGTTCTCTGTTTCCAGAAATCAGGTGAGTGAAACTGCAACTAGTATTAAATGCTTAAACCTATTAACAATGATGCTTGAGAATTATCATTGAAATAACTTGTGGAAACCTGTTTGCATGTTGTAGATATGTCTATATATAGTTAGATATACACTTATTGATCAAGTATGACTGAACATTTGTTTACTAGCATCTGTTCCTTGATACAGGGATATAATTTAGTTTTTAAACTTTATACAGACAATAATAAACAAGAATTTTAAAAGGGAAATTGATCTTGGCAATATAATTTCGTTTTTAAAAAGTATATCAGGAGGTAATATTAAGTAAAAGATGTGAAAAATAAGAAATAACAGTTAAATTTAGTTTAGACAAAAAAAATCAAATATTGAAATTTAAAGTTTTGGATTCATAAACAAATTCGAGCATCAAGGTCATGATTTTTGGAATAAATTTCATGATTTTTAGAGATGGGGGTGTTGGGAATTTTCTAGTTGACCGAAGATTGGGTTTTTGGCTTTTGCCGGTGATCAAGGGGGATTTGGGTGTCGTGGTCGGGGCTGGAGGAGGTTTGCGAAGTGGGGATCATCGGAAAATTGGTCTGGTGTTTTTTTTATCACCGTAGTGTTCTGATGAAGGTAAATTAGGGCATGGAGGCCGAGATTGGTAGTCGGGCTTTCTGGTAACCGTATGTCATCAGTAGCTCTTAGGAGTTGATCGGTGTAGGTGGGATGGGCGCGTGAGCCTTTGACGTAGATTAGCTTGGAGTATTGTAACCTCCGACGACCAGAGACATTGGCATAGAGGGATGGTTGATGATCTGGTTTTGGGTTTAGCTGCGGTGACATGCTCGATTTCGTGTTTGGGGTAGCTTCTTACATCTGGGTGGATGGGAGCGACGGTGAGATCATCGCCGACTTGCCTGAGGTCGTAGTGCCTACCGGAGCAGCGGCGACGCCTTGTGTACGTGCACGCATTTAAAATTGTTTCTGATGTTACTTTGAGATGATGCTTGGGAAAGAGATAGTTTTGCTTCGAGGTTGACTCGAGGTTGCACACGAGGAGTCACGAGGATGAGAGGGAAGAGAAATATGGGTTTGTTCCGGTATATTTGATTTGGGGTTTGGGTTGTAACCAAAGTTAATATCATGTTTTAAAACCTTAGATTTATACAAGTTCTAATTACTTCTTAAACAGACATTCAAGAGCAAAGTATGAATAGGATTTCAAAACAAAATAAGTTAAGTGATTTTAGAAATTTTATTGTTGATTTGGGAAATCCAATATCGAGTTAAATCATCAAAATAGAACCTAAGTATTTCCAATAATTAAATTATGTGAGTACTTATTGGTGTCATAATCTTTAAAACAATTAATCATTTAGGATAGTAATTACTTAATTAATTAGAATGTCAATTAATCTAAGTAATTAATGGTCAATTGATTTAAGATTAATTAATTAATTAATAGGATGTAATTAGAGGTTAATTACTTAAAAGAATTAATTCAAAAGCATTTTTTTTCAAAGGAAAATTTCTTAAAGGAATTAATTAAGGATTAATTACTAAATGTAATTAATTAAAGGATAGATTAATTAAGGAATCAACTTAGGTAAGTTAATTTATGAGTGCGATTAATTTAAGAATAATTAATTAATATAGGTGATTTTAGAATAATTAATTCGTATAATTAATTTTGAATCAATGTGATTAATGTGGTGGGTGAAGTCAAGAGTGATTAATTAAGATGAATCATTAAGGGATGATTAATTTATGATTTTAATTAATTATGTTAAGTATGTGGGACAAAAAGTGATTAAAGGAATTAATTTAATTTATTTAAATTAATTGAAATGGTGTGATTAACTAATCTTGCTTATGAAAAATTGAATAATATTGTATGCCTTGGTTTACTGATATCCTTGATAAGTGATGCTTTGTGACATGATATGAATTGGACTGAACTAAGATGATAGGGTTTATCTATCCGTGATAAATGGCTATGTAAATATGAAATTCTAGATATATATATGGAATTGTTTAATAATTTGAACTGCTTTGTTTTAAGATGACATTGAATTCGAAAAGGGCGGAGACGGGTATTAATAAATACCCGAAACCACTTCGATTCTTCATAGATTTGATATGTGAAATCAATATGCTGGAATGGAATGTTTTAAGTGGATTGGACCATTTAATCTAAGATTTTGGTATTTAGAAATTGATGTGTGTAATTAGTGTTGTTTATACTAAATTTGTGAATTTGTAACTGATGCGAGTTACCCCGAGTTTTATGTAAGTTTTATGCTATTGCATTCCATGTTAGATTGGTTTACTCATGCTGGTTTCCAGCCTGACCCGGGTGTTACTTTGATGTAATGCTCGGTCAGACCGAGTATTACAGATTTTCAGGTAAGGACGTTCTAAAGATCAGGGGGCGAGATGAAGGGCAGGAACGTATGGAGTGTTTCCCGCTGTGATATGTTATTGTATAATTAGGACATTTTGTTTTAATCTGTCCAGTAATTGGTAATGGTTGTAACTCTGATGTATAAAATATAAGTGTACTGATACAGTTCTTCTTTGTAAAATTGTTATTTATGTGATATTATATTTTGGTCCGCTGCGAATGTGAGGTTTCTGTGTCTTGGTGTTTATGTTCTTCTTCTTCTATTTCATTCTTCTTTTCATAACTAACTGGAATTTTCAGGATCGTAACTTCCGGGTCGTTACATTTGGTATCAGAGCAGAAGGTTAAGCGAGAACCTTGGCTCTGGTAGGATTACTCATTAAGGTTAGGGTCAATGGAATCCTAGAATGAGTTGAGTGTGTGTGTGTGTATGTGTGTGTGTGTGTATATATATATATATATTTGAGAGCGTACTTGTTATTTTCTTATATAAAGATTTTAAATGATTTTATATAAAAATATATTTTGATATATATAAAGCAATATTTCTTTCTAATAAATATTAAGGTAATTGGTTGTTAAATTATTGGAATTAAACTAAGAAGTAATAGAAATACAACCAAACTGAAATTGAAATTGAATAAAGATAAGTTTGAAATGAATTCAAACTGAAATTAAAATCTTGAATTTGGGAAGAGTTTCAGAATAAGGTAATAACAAATTGGTTTTCAGATATGATAATCTGGGTTATTATCATAAATAATTGTTGTGTTTAATAATAAAATGTGTTAATGAGTAAGCAAAAATGAAATGTTTTAAGGGGGTAACCTTTAAATAAGTACGACATGTAAATTGAAGTGTGTTTCAAACTTGAAGTTCTGAATTCTAAATTTAAGCATTTGAAAATTGTTATCAAAATGTTAAAGGAAATAATATTATTCAAACTTTTTTGAATGTAATCTTATTTTAGGATAAGAAGTTGTTTGTAAACTTTAAAAGAATTTGTTTGGAATTAAAAACAAGGGTGGTTTAAATTTTAAAATTTGGCCTGGTGGGCCAAGAAGTAAATATGTATATATGTGTGGATATACATAATATCAAAGATGATTTGAGATAAACTCTAAATGTTGAGTTTTAAATTTGGAATGAGATATGATACCCAAAGTGATAAGTTTTGAACTTAATAAGTGGATAGATTATTAATGTTAAGTTTAAAATTTGAGATGGGAATTCAAAGTTGAGTAGGGTTAACGGGATTTAAATTGAGTTTAACTTAAAGGATGTTAAATAAGTTTGAATAAATAACCTGAATTGAAAATTTCAAGATGAAATTGGGATTTAACTTGGGAAGTTAAAATGGTTAATTTGAATTGGGAGTTTGTGTGATCTCAAAATGGGTTTGAGATTTAGAAATTGGAAATGGATGGATGTTTTAAAATAATTTGAATGATACCATCCTGTTGTTATTAATAATCTTTAAGCTGAAATAGGAATTTTGTTTAAATGAATGAAGAAATAAAGTATGGTAATACATCCATTTTTGAGATGAATGGGTATAAGTTGAATTTTAAGATTAAAGTGAACTTGTGAAAGTAAAATCACTTTGAACTTAAGTTTTGGATGTTTAAAGGAACTTGGAAGTTCAAATTGTTAAGGATTGATTTCAAAATTTAAATTTGGGAATAAATTGAATTTCTAAGTATGAGTTGTTTAATAAGGGTTTGAACTATGATTTGAAATTAGAAATAAGTTTATGAAGAAGTAAAGGGTAATTTAATTAGAATATATGGAATTTGGACTCAGAATTAAATTATTTAAAAGCTTTAAATAAGGATAATTTGGTTTAAGAGGTTGAACCAACATTTAAAATTTAACTCGAATTTATAATTCGAGATGGTTTAAAGTTGATATTTAAATTAAATTAGTTCAAATTGGATTTGATTTGAATTAATTGGGATGGTGATTAAAGATGTATAAGTTTAAGAATTCAAATGGACAAATTTGAATTGGATTGTTTTGAAATGAAGTTCAAGATGAATAAGTTCAAATTCAAATGGGAATTAGGATTAATTCAAATTGGAATTGCTCCGAAATTGAAATGGATTCAATTTGAAATTAGTCCAAATTCATTTGAATAATTTGGAATTGTGATTAAAGTTGAATAGGTTTAAAATTCAACTGGAATTTGATTTGATATTGGGAGGAAACTGAGAATTAATTCAACTTGAATTGGATTAAATCAATTTCAATGGAAATTGAAGTTATTTAATTTGGAATTGAGTCAATTTAAATATAACTGGAAATTAAAATTGAATTGATGGGAATGGAGATTGGAAATTAAACAGTTTGGCCCTGGACTATTTTCAAATAAATTATTTTAATATAAACTATTTTAAATCTGTTTTCCTAACTATTTACTATACAACTTTTATTTTTAAAACCCAAGACTATTTTGTACTTATTTTACAATTATTTTTGAAGCTATTTAACTATTTTACAATGGTTTTATAAACTAATTACTATTTCTCAACTACTTTATAACTGATACTATTTTACAAAGTATTTTACTATTATTTAAAATTTCTATAATTATTTGACTATTTTTCAACTATTTTACAATTGCTTAACTATTTTATAATATTTTACAAACTAATAATCATTTTTTAACTACTTATCTAGTTTTAACCTTTCAAGCTATTTTCTAAAATTAAGCTGGACAGGGTTTAAACTGTTTATGATTGAATATCCATTTGAGATAAGAATTGAGGTGATAATCCAAATGAGGATTTAAGCAATTGCGGATAAGTGGATAGAAATTTAAGTGAATGTGAATGGAAAAGAGAATTTATTTGGTTAATAATCAATGAAGATAATACTAGGATGTACGTATATTATTCTATTCGCATATTGATTTGATCCAGATTCGAGCGTAGAATTTCGAGATAGTATATCGATCTGAGTTGGGATTTTTCACTCGATTTTCGACGGCGAACCTGGATATGGGTTGTTGATTGGTTCTAGATATTCTCTATCATATTTCTGGCTATACAAGGAGAATGACGGTTTCTGATCAAGGAACTAGATCTGTGTCCGCACTAGAAAGTCGGGTGGACGATACTAGTTTGGAAGGAAAATTGTGTGATCGAGTGAGCGATCTGATTGATATTGTGTACGAATGATATGTGTACATCGTACGGATTGGAAAGAAATTGATATTGAAAGTTTGTGGATAAGAACTGTATAAAAGTTTTTTTTTGTGGAAAGTATATTTAGTAAAATATATGATGAAATAAAATAGAAATTGGATATTTCTATGGTAGAAATTTACTTTATGGAAGTATGTAATATAGTTAATGACTTTATAGAGTAATCAAATTTGAATATTTGATTTGGAATAAACAAAGTTATATATCTTTGTTTTATGAGATAAATCTCCCTTTGTGAATATATAGCCAGAAGAAAGGGGTTTTTGAAAGTTTTTGAAATATAAAAGGGGTTTTATACAAGTTTGAAGAGATCCAAAATTTTAAGAAGCTTTATATCTATATATATACGTATAAATGATCTTATGAGAATGATTTTGAAAAAGGTTTTGGGAACCTATGAATTTGGAAAAGGCTTTTTGATTTTTGGGTAAAATCAATTTTGGAATTTGGAAAGCCTAGTTGTATTATCGATTTTGGGATAATCGATTTTGAGAAAGGAGATTTTATGAGATTCATACTTGGTGTATGATTTGGAAGATAATATATGTGTATAGTATAAAGTGTTTTGAAAATGGCTCTGAAGAAAAAGGCGCTCCCTTGGGATGAACTTCTCAGGAGTACCATAGGTTGGTACTGCCTTGATCCTCTAAGGGGGAGATTCTAAAGTTGATCCTGTGAGGAGTCCAGACAAACTAGTTCCTCAGGATTATTGGGTAGCGAAAGTCGAGGGCGCTGATGCCTACAGAGGCATTTGGGTTATGCTGTGACGACAGTGTAACTCGATGTCGCTACGATCTACTGTGTGGACCATAGTGGAAATCGTGTGGAGGTGAGTGTCAACAGTCTACGCTTGATTTAGCTGGAAAGGCAATGTAACATCGGTAGGCTGCGATTTATGCTCAAGTGGAGTGGAGAAGTTTCATTCTTTTAGCAGCGAAATTCGAGGGCGCTGAGGCCTACAGGCATATAGGTTTTTGCTGAGATAGCAACGTAACTCCAGTTGTAGCTGCGATCTGTAGCGGGTTCCATGGTGTAATCGAGGGGTGTGGAGGCCTACGGTTATCTATGGGTTTTGTTGGGATGACAACGTAACCACCAGGTTAACTGCGACCATGGATGAGGGTGAGGATTTCCAAAGCATTCTCACTAAAGATTATCCTCTATTTTTAAAAACATTTTCTATATTTTCAGTAAAACTATTTTCCAAATATTTTCACTGGGTATTAAAAACGGGTTTACCAAGTACTTGTAGATTTTCAGTCCTACGCCTGATCAACGTATGACCGAATTTCTGTGAGAACAAGGATAGACTGGTTGAGACATCGAGTTATAAAAAGTATTTTTATAAGCTATTTTGGCAACATTATATAGATTTTAAAAGTGTTTTAAAATGATCAAGAACGAATTATTTGATTTTAAGTTATTAAATGAATTCTGGCTTCGTTCCTTTTCGAGGACGAAAAGATTCAAAGGGGGGGGGAATGTGATAACCTGGATTTTCGAGCATCTGGTAATTGGTAATTAATAGGATTAGAATTATTAAAATATTAATTTGTATTATTAAATAGATAAAATTCTGTTAATAAAAGATATCGGGATGTGTAAATGGATTTGAAAATATAATAAAAGATATCCGTGATATCCTAGAGATTTCGAACAAATTCAACTATAATAATCTCTTTTATAAATAATTTAAAATTGAAAAAATTGTTATTTTCAAACAATAGTAATAATGTATTGTTTTTTAAATATAAATAGATTTAAAATAAAATTTATTATTTACAAATTTAATTTGTATTGATTAAATATACATATATTTGAGTTGATTTCAAATTGAATTTTGAATTGAATTTGAATTTGAACGTGGATTAGAATTTGAGATTTAAAAGATAGATATTTTAAAAAAATTTGGATTTAAAAATATATTATATATGATTTTATTTAGAATAGTATGTTTTATATTTTTTTCTTTTAAAGGATTTTATTTTATAACTTAAGATATGTAATTATTCATTAAATTTTTTTTACGTAGATAAACATTTAAGCTTTGATATGAATATATCTTTTGAAATCTAAGTATAAGAATTAAAGTGCACATTAGATAATTTAATTCACAAACTAATAAAGGATTTAAAATAAAATCTATAAATTTAATAAGATAAAGGGCTATACTTAAATTTATAAATAAGGGTTTAAAACATAAAATACTTTATCTTGACATTTGTAAGCAATTAAAATAAAGGGATAAACAAATGTAAGATTTTAATTATATGTAGTTAACAAGTGGCAAGATATGTTCCTCTTTCAAAAATTTTAATGTAAAATTCAAATCAGGCTTCACTTTTCTTTTGAAAAAAAATTTACCCTATACATTTTCAAAACTGGAAAACTTAAATACTCACCAAAGAAGCAATGGCAAACTCAGATCAAAAGCAAAACAAATAAAAATCAAATTCAAGTGCAAATTTCAGTTTTTGCAAACCTGAAGCTTAAACAAAAATAAGAGAAAACTGGTTTTCAAGTGCAAATCTGGAAGCAGACCAGAAATTAAAAAAATTTGTTTCAAAATTCAAATCAAAGAAGTACCTGTAGCTTTGTTCTCTGTTTCCAGAAATCAGGTGAGTGAAACTGCAACTAGTATTAAATGTTTAAACCTGTTAACAATGATGCTTGAGATTTATCATTGAAATAACTTGTGGAAACCTGTTTGCATGTTGTAGATATGTCTGTATATAGTTAGATATACAGTTATTGATCAAGTATGACTGAACATTTGTTTACTAGCATCTGTTCCTTGATACATGTATATAATTTAGTTTTTAAACTTTTATACAGACAATAATAAACAAGAATTTTAAAAGGGAAATTGATCTTGGCAATATAATTTCATTTTCAAAAAGTATTTCAAGAGGTAATATTAAGTAAAAGATGTGAAAAATAAGAAATAACAGTTAAATTTAGTTTAGACAAAAAAAATCAAATATTGAAATTTAAATTTTTGGATTCATAAACGAATTCGAGCATCAAGATCATGATTTTTGGAATGAATTTCATGATTTTTAGAGATTGGGGTGTTGGGAATTTTCAAGTTGACTGAAGATTGGGATTTTGGCTTTTGCCGGTGATCAAGGGGGAGTTGGGTGTCGTGGTCGTGGCTGGAGGAGGTTTGCGAAGTGGGGATCATCAGAAAAATGGTCTGGTATTTTTTTATCACCGTAGTGTTCTGGTGAAGGTAAATTAGGGCATGGAGGCCGAGATTGGTAGTCGGGATTTCTGGTGACCGTATGTCTTCAGTAGCTCTAGGGAGTTGATCGGTGTGGGTGGGATGGGTGTGTGAGCCTTTGACGTAGATTAGCTTGGAGTATTGTAACCTCCGACGACCGGAGACATTGGCATAGAGGGATGGTTAATGATCTGGTTTTGGGTTTAGCTGCGGTGACATGCTCGATTTCGTCTTTGGGGTAGCTTCTTACATCTGGGTGGATGGGGGCGACGGTGAGATCATGCCAACTTGCCTGAGGTTGTAGTGCCTACCAGAGCAGCGCGACGCCTTGTGCATGTGCACACATTTAAAGTTGTATCTGATGTTATTTTGAGATGATGCTTGGGAAAGAGATAGTTTTGCTTCGAGGTTAACTCGAGGTTGCACACGGGGGGTCACAAGGATGAGAGGGAAGAGAAATACGGGTTTGTTCGGGTATATTTGGTTTGGGGTTTGGGTTGTAACCAAAGTTAATATCATGTTTTAAAACCTTAGATTTATACAAGTTCTAATTAATTGTTAAACAGACATTCAAGAGCAAATTAACACTTACAGATTTATGCGTTGTAACCGAGTATTACAGATTTTCAAGTAAGGACGTTCTGAAGATCAGGGGGCGAGCTGGAGGGCAGGAATGTATGGAGTGTTTCCCGCTGTGATATGTTATTGTATAACTAGGACATGTTATTTTAAACTGTCCAGTGATTGGTAATGGTTGTAACTCCGATGTATAAAATATAAGTGTACTGATACAGTTCTTCTTTGTAAAATTGTTATTTATGTGATATTATATTTTGGTCCGCTGCGAATGTGAGGTTTCTCTGTCTTGGTGTTTCTGTTCTTCTTCTTCTATTTCTTTCTTCTTTTCATAACTATCTGGAATTTTCGGGATCGTAATTTCCGGGTCGTTACATATCGAGTAGTATTGAACTTATTAAAAGGATTTGAATTAAAACGAATCAATCCATTGAAATCTAATTTATAAAAAGTGTAAATGTTGTAGCAATTGGAATTAAATGTTATGCAATTTGAAATTAAGATAGATTGGGAAAAATGTTGATTTATCAGGATATATATACCAATGTAAATGGTACCTAAGATGAAAATATGATAATTAATTGAATTAAAAGAATGGGAGTCAGGATTTATTTATTTGATTACAGTTAAACAATTGGATTTATTGAAAATAAGTAGAATTAAAAATTTAATTTTACGATTATTTGAAATGAAGATGGTGTACGAGAAAATTTAGGTTATAGTTTTGAATCCAATGTTTAATCCATCTATTTGGCAATAATGAATGAAATAATAATTAATTTATTTAATTAAATGGAATTTTTGGGAATTTAATTTATAATTTAGAATATAATGAAATTAAGGTTAACATTGCAATTGAGGAAGTTATCAACTCTAAATTGACATTAAATTTGGGTAAATGATTTTGAAATTTAAAAAGGGTAAAATTTGGTAATTATAGAGTTGAAATTGGAGATTTGAATTTATTTGTTAATTAATTTATTTATTTAATTAATATAAAAATAGCCATTTTGGCCACTGGCTCGGATTTCGACGAAACCAGTTTCATCGGATCCGTAACGGTGAGTTATTGTTGGATTTCAAGTTTCATAGCGATCGGGCTTGTCGTTCGATCGTACGGACTCGAAACGCCTTGAAATCAATGAAATTGAAATCAATTTGAAAATATTGATTTTAGCATAACTTCTTCATACGATGGAATTTGGACTTGAAACTTTTTCCATCGCATTTAAAATATTTTAAAATATCTATTTTGATATATGGGTTGACCCAATTTCGTTCCGTAGTCAGAACGGGCTTTTTGGACCACTTTGTCGTTAGCGCGTATATTCAACCCGATCCATACATTCAAGTGTCAACCCTGCCTATATATATCCTTCTGTAAACCCTAGCCTCCCTAATTCTCATTTGTTTGTACGCAATTCAGCTATTCTCTCCTCCTCAATGGCAGACAAACAAATTCCCAGTTTAGATCCAATTATAATTCAGATCCAAAGCCAAAATTTCAATCTTCTCAAATCATAGCAAATTATATATGGATTTGAAGCTCTCGAGGAGCGCAAGTCAAATCCGTAATTCGTTTTCCAATTCAAATCATCGGTTGTTCAGAAATTGATGGTTTCTTCTCGGCCGTTCGTTGACCGTCGATCAACTTTGCCTGATCGACAAATCGAAGTTGCTGGGTTGTGGAGATTCGCTAGAGGAGTTCATCGATGCAATTTATTGGGTGATTCAACGGTCGGATCTATGCAAAAAAATTCGGTTAGTTTTCGAATTGTCGGTGGCGGCTGGGGGTTTGAGTGCATTCGAGACCGAGGCGACGTGAGGTAGATCATGGGGCTTCGGAGGTGATGGGGGTCGTGCTCCGGCCGGCGGCGTCGAGCGCGCGTTCCATATGGCAAGGCGGCGGCTTAGATTGGAGGGAGCGTTCGGTTAGGGCCTACTGGGAAGAAGGGTTTCAGTGCTGTGCGCATGCGTCTTGGTATGCTGACGTGGGTAGTAAATTTGTTTATTTTATATAAATTTATTTTAATATAATTTCAACACGTTCTAATTATCATAACTCTCACATACATGATCCGATTCACGCACGGATTTTTTTGTTTGGATCGTATTTAAATTCCTAATGTTTTGGCGCTGGTTTGGACGGATTTGAAGACTGTTCAAATTTTGTATTTAAATTGGATTTAAATTCAATTTAAATCAAAAGGTGAGTGTCTTAACCCACTCACAATTTCTAAAATTTCTTATGTTGGTTAAATTGATATATGATGTGATTTAAAAATTTATTTATGCTTGTTTGGCATATTTTTAATCATCATCTCAGTTAATTTCATTTATTCAAATTAAATTGCTATTTAATTTATTCATTGCATATTAACTGCCACTTAAATTGTTATTTATTTCTTGCATATTAACTGCCAGTTAAATTGTTATTTATTTTATTGATATAAACTGCCAGTTAAACAGTATAATTTATTTTTGAATATAAACCGATAGTTGATACCTGTTATTATCACCTGTTATATATTGATGTATTGTTTGGATTGGATGGTGTTTGGGATGATAAGTGTTTGATGATTGATATCGGATGAATGGATGTTTATCTATATTGTTATAAACTGCAAGTTATTATTCATGCTTATTTCTTTCGAGATTGCGGTTTGAAATGATATATAACCGTAATTTTTATTTTTAAATTGCGGATTGAAATGATAAATATCCATATCACTTGACCATAAGATAGAAAATTATATACAGACACCGCGGTCTATGTATAAAATTATTTCTTTTGAAATGATTTCTGTGGTTTTGTAAAGAAATATATAGGTATATAGATATTGATTTTAGATATTATATAAATGCTATTTTATTATTGAATTTAGCTATGTATAAAAAAAATTTGAATTATAAAATAAGCTAATGAAGTTTGATTTCTTTTATATAATATGGTTAAGTATCTATTTAAAATTCTATTATATATAGAGTTTATAATGACTTAAATAATATTAAGGTTGAAGATAAATGTGAATATGATTTGAATTAAAGTATTTAAGAATTATCCTCGAAAAATTTGGTTTGAAATGTAAATAAATTGAGATTTTAAAAGTATGATTTATAACTTGATTTTGATTAGAGGATTTAAATTAATATCAAATTGATTTGAAAGAATATTATCAAGTTAATTTAATTGAAAGAATATCCTGTTATTGAAGTTCAAGGGTTTTACTTAAATAATATTTGTTTTATTAAGTAAACATCTCAAATTTAATAATAGGAATTGGATTTGATATATATGAAATTATCAAAGAATCTGTGTTGAAATAGTGGAATATTTAAAGATTGAAATATATGAGTTATAAAAATTTAAGTTTTGAAATACAGAATATTTAAGCTTTGAAATATAATTGAATTTGAAGTGGTTTATTTGGGGATTCAAATTGGTATTGGAATTTAATTGGGAGAATTTAGAAGCTATTTTATTATAGAAAGAAATTTAATATTTAAACCATTTAAGTATTATAAGTCATGTTTTCAAAGCTACGGGTTTCAAGGTATATAGATTGGAAAGTGTTATTATTTTTGGAAAAATATATATTTTGAAATAAAAGGATATCATATAGATTTGGTTTTGAAAGAAATGATATCGTATCTATATATTTTTGAAATGGATATTATATTCTGGTTTTAAAGTATAAACTATTTCGAAAGGACCGCGGTGTTATAATAACGTTTGGTTGTTGAAGAGACCGGGATCGAAAGTTGCCAAACTCTCTGCCAACTCTGAAACCACTTTAATAACCGTGTACGCGGCGGAGATTCCAGAATGAAGTAGGATGGCGGCGGCGTTTTCTTCAAGGTAAATACGTGGACCAAACTCCCGTGAGTTGACATAAGGTGGCTAAAACAGAGCGATCGACGGGTTAAGAAGGTAGCCCCTTTTATCGGACACATCCCTTCGATATTCTACTCTGACTTTGGATTTATTCGGTGGCCACTTTTGATTTTTTCGATTTAGGGGTGTGGCTCGAGGTGGGCGGTAGTAGCTGCTACGCGTTACCACCGACCCGGAAGCTTAATTGGTATATCTACCCTGGCATTGCCTAGTTGTGCCATGTCACCTACCCTAGCGCGCCTTATACGATTTTGGCTTTGTACCATACCTATGAAGTGCCCTCTGACGACGCCCAGTACGGGGGAGATTACGGTACTGTATAGACTATGGGAATATATAAATGTGTTAAGATGGAAAATGTAAAGCCTTAACGCTATTTAAAAGTAAGTTTATTTTACAATTAGACACTATTATAATAGCGAAATATACTACATAGTAAATAGTTTAACGGATCCTTAAGAGATGTGAATCCCGAGCATCTCTTGAGTTACTGCACTCATAATTATTTCTATTGATTTAACTTACATAAGATCTTTTAGTTCTGACTCGAGTGTTTTGTTTTTTCAATTCGCTTGGGTCAGTCCGGGCATTTTAGGATCGAAGACTTTATTTCTGGAGGACGAAGACGAAGATTTCATTATTATTATTATTATTATTATTATTATTATATTCCACTACACTGTATTCCGCTGCATCAATTTTATTCGTTGGTATGTGCAACTCTGATATATATTGTATAAGAAAAATTAAATATTTTGTAAACAGCTTCATGAACTGTATATTTGATTATTATATTTTATCCTTCCGCTGTGAGATTCTGTTTTGTTTTATTTCTTTCTCGTTTTTCTTATTTACCCCATAACAATCTGTCCTTCGGTATGGTTTGAATTGGCACGTGTGTCGATTTAAAGCGTGCGAAAGGGCGGGACGTTACATCTGGTATCAGAGCTTTGGTTTAGCGATAACCTTAGCTTCGTGGGGTCTGACTCTTTATTAATAGGGTAATAATACCCTATGAGAGTCGCTGAGCGTATATATGAGATAACATACTTGTTAGTGTTATAAAAAGGTTTTATATTGTGTTAATTTGTTCCGTTTTGTATTTATAAATTCTGGTTGATACATGGGACGCTATGACATCAATCGGGATTTCTAAACACTTAATAGGACAGACCGACATAATATTTGGTTTTAATATAGGTGAATGAAATAATTTTGCCTATTATATTTTCTATATATAAAATAAATTTTATAAATGATATATATTTGGTTGCAATATATTTGTTGTTAGGAAATGAAATTTATAAATAATAGTTGAAATAAGATTGAAAATGAAATAAATGAAATTGGAAATTTAGAACTTTAGTCCCGAGGTTTTGAGAATTTCTTTCAAATGATTTGGAATATAATAATAATAATATTAGAAGTGTTTTCTGATATAAATATTTCCATATGTTTGAAAGAATTGTTTTAAAGAAATTTTTTAAAAGAAATTGAGTACTGTACTCCCTTCTCTGTCACTGGAAAATAATTTCGGTGATGAGTGCACGTATCATCGACATTCATTTTCGAGTTTCAGATTGGAAAGGCCACTGTAATAGTTTTACTATAGATTTATTGTGATAAACAAAATTGAATCTTTAATTTGTTTTAAATCTACTTGGATATATAAATTGTAAGTTTATATTTATCTATTATTTTAAAATGAATTGAAATTTAACCCGGTATTTAGTTCTTGAGTTTCCGATTTATTAATAGTTTCCGTTATTGTAGTGAAATGGAATGTAACCGATTATAAATTGGAGTTTTTAATTAAAATAAAGAATTTAATGCTAGGTTACGGATGAAATTAAAGGTAATGTGAAACTGTAACCTATGAGACGAAGAATAATATTATTGAACATTAAATTAAATTAAAAGAAATGAGGTAAAACTTGTATAAGTTCATTTGCATTCTTTAAACATATATACAACTTATCAAAGGATGTAAAAAGTTGAAATGTTAATAAGAAGATGTAATAGATATTATACAAGTAATTAATTTGAGGTAATGAAAGTAATTGATGAAATTCTTTAATGAATAAGAATTTATTGTTCTAGTGGTATAAACTTAGGTATAATTGAAATTGCTTCTAATAAATTATAATATAAAGATAAGGAATATAAATAAAAGATTATAAACTTAAGAACATGAAATTAAGTAGTGAATAAATGAATGTAATATAATAAAAGAAAATTTCATGCTATGAATAAGTGAAATTGAGACTTTGTTAGAAATGAATAATAGTAAGTGAAACTGTGAAAAAAAGGGGGAAAATTAAAAAGATAAATTATTATATGAATGAAATTAATAAACTTGGTCTATTATTTGAAATTGTTGCTTGCTTAGTTTATGGTTGTTTGGACAAGGATACTTCAAAATTATTTGGATGAATGAATAATCTATTTAATTTCATCGAAGACCGTTGAGTAAATGGTGCACTTAGTAGTTTATTTTTCATTCTGTACAATTTGAAGTTTTGAACCAAAACAACTGTTTGTTTTGTTTTAATGAATGTTTGAATTGTGTTGATTCTGTATGAAGGTTGTATGTTGTTTGTTGCAATTGGTTGTTGAATTGATTGTTTGTTTGTGGTTGAACAACTTAAATATTTCATTCTATATAATTGCTAACTCTTATCAGATTTTATAAGTGGAATATAGGTTATGGAAGCAATTGCTACTGCTTTTGGTTTCATAATTTAAGCGTTATTGTCTGACAAATAGGTACGTTTTCGGATTACGTTTTATAGCGCTATTATATTGTTTTTCCCGTGTTGGGATATATGTTATTTTGAAAAATATATGTTATATATTGTTATTTTCGATATTATATTTTCTCCCGAGCCTCTCCATACAAAGGAATCTCTGCCAAAATTTTCCGTAAATTTTGGAATTAGAAAATATTTTGAAAATATTTTCCAAACTTTATTAATTTAAGTATAAAAAGATCTATTGGTTATAAATTGGTATATTTTATTTAAATTAATTAATTTTTTAAATTTATTTGTTTATAAATTTAATATTTAAATAAGATATATTGATTTCTTAATTCTTCCTTTCCCTTCTTTTCCTTTTCGGGGACGAAAAGTTTTGAGTGGGGGAGAGTGTAACGACCCATAAATTTTCGATGTTTAAATTTTGTTAATTTAATAATATTTTATGAGTTAAAATTGAAAGAAATAAAAATTTGCTATTTAATAATGGAATAATAAATAAATTAAAATGAAACAATGTTAATACAAGTTAATTGTCAATAATTTTAATGAAACTCCAATCCATTATATTTAAACCTGCTATGCTTGGTTATTATGTGCACTGATTATAGTGGGATGTAAAAGGTAATAAAGTAATGTGTAATGGATGGAAATGGAATAAATGTATTTTAACGAGAGTTGTTGTAATAATTGGTTGTAAAGAATAAATGTGACGACCCAAACTCGATGTCCGATAAACGACACCAAATTCGTATCGCCGGAGCTTATAATAACAATTAGATGAATATAAAACAGCGGAACAAAATCAATATCATAAATATCATCACAGTTACAACATCAACATAATATCCATACTACAACAGGGTATATAATACATACATACACCACAACTCCAAATACAACATCATGATAATACAACAGTAATCATAAATCCAAAATTTCGCAAATGGAAGAGATGATAACGAACTCCCAAAAGCTAACACCTGAAATCTCCAAAAGCTCCTAAGATATATCCCAGATAAAAAGCTCCAAAATACTACTACTCCAAAATACAGAAACCTGCTACTAGGCTGCCCGTGTGGAAATAATGGGCACCCAGAGTTTAGGAAAGAAAATAATAAACTCCGGATCAGTCATGGGACTGGTATGAGTAAACAAAAACAGTTGTATTTAAATAAAACAAGATTTATAAAAGAATTTTCGGTATGCTTTTAATAATGGAACTACCATAAGACCTCCCGCCACACACACAATGTAAACGCAGAATTGGAGGAGATTTCTTCTTATGATAGTTAAATATGCTTGGTACGAGAAAAGAATTCTTTGATATTATACTAGTGCATGGTGAAGTAAATCATTTCGAAAATAGAATATTAATCTTAGCCAGCATAGACATTCCGAACTATGCCTACTATAGCTACCATGTTTTGTGGCAGGTTACCGCCACGCTGCATGACAGGTTCTACAACTAAAACCGTACAGGGTTTCGTATTGTTTCTTTGGATTTCCAACAAATGGTCAGGCCAAGGAACTTCCCATTGCCACATGAGAACGCCTCTGGAAGGATGTTCCCGAGAACCAAACCGGATCTCTGCCAACACAAGGCCGGGTTACCCCTAACTGGGTAACTACTGACACGAGTATGCCATCTTCCGGTTGTAACCAACCTTTAACCGGGGCCCCAGCAACAAATCACAAAGTAATATAAATATATCTGCGATATCAACATAAGTTAAGTATCTGGGCTCCATACCATGATACCACTTCTATCCAGAAGGAAATGCACATACCCTAAGGGGTGCTACCCCCAATAACCTTGCTGCATCTTTCCTGTTTTGACCATTTCGGGGTGTGAGGTCCGACGAAGTCTCGTCCACAAAAACACGCTTTATACAAAAGCTGTGCTTTGGGTCAACAAATGATCACAAAGATAAACGATCAAACAAATGATCTTATCACAAATGATCAACACAATGATCATTTCACAGCAACACTCAGCATGTCACATTACCAAATTGGGAATATATCGCTGATAACCTTCAACTACATAACCTCTGAGCTCGTACGTCTCATAGAAGGGTGTTAATCTAAGAGAATAAATTCTCCGCCACCAACAGAAATATATTTGAAAAAAATCGGCTTTATATCTCAATTTGTAATGTCAGACATACTATCCATACAAGTCTGTTCCGGGCTCGAACAGAACCGAAGGCACTTCCAAAGAAGTCCTTGCAATCCGGATATCCACAATCCTGATCGGATTCCCCATCACATATGGAGAACTCTATACCGGAGCAACTCGGTGCAGAGTCAATCGACAGGTCATCCTATCGCTCTCGCAAATACCCGGTCTTCAACACCGGTCTTCAATTGCTTTCCATAACGTCGAATCACATATTCGAAATAGGTTATATGACACAAAGGTCCTTTCCCGGCTAATTCGAATAGTGAGTATCAAATTTTAAAACATGTGGATGTCATTCACAAATATTCACAGGTTCGATGTGGGTTTCGGATAACCAACCGAAATCCGACTCCCTGTCGCATCGAAATTCAAATGTCGTTTTACGGACAACAGGGTTTTCACAAATCACACAGCAGTAATACCAATATCACAGCTCAGCTCAAAGCATTCAATATTACATAGCATCACGTCACATAACAGGAATATCAATCCAACACAAAATATTGGGGAACAATCAAAGCATCTTCAATTTAGATAAATAATCATATGGTTTAGATTTATTTATTACATAGTTACTTTCTTTAGAAATCTTAAATCAATGATTACTTACCATTAATTACAGTTGATTAGATCTTAATCATTTTCATAAATTAATCACTTCTCAATTAATTATCTTAATTAATTTCAAATTTATTTATCTTAATTATAAATCAATCTAAATCTTAATTATTAATTTATTTAAAACTTTAATATTAATAAATTAACTAAGGTTATTTCTTATGAAGTTATATTAACAAATCATTAATCTTTTAAGTAAAAAAAAATCGAACTGCTTTGATTATCTTTTTTTTTTAAACGTGTTCAATACATTGCTTTTATCACATTTTTAAAGATTAAGATTTAGTTTAAACTACATTTTACTTTAATTTTCCTTTGAATTACATTATTTATTTAATATAGATAATCTTATAAAAATATTATATTAAAACTATATAAACTAAAGTTAATTTCTTCAAAACATCCCACTTTAGTCTTACATTTGTTTAAAATCCCAAATCAATTCCTTGTTTGAACTTATTTTAAAAGTGTCATTAAAATTTGAAAGATATAAAGTAAAAAAAACTGTTTATAAACTTGTCTCGAGACCTACTCCTGGTCACGCACGAGAAAATTCGTGTTTGCTTTGGGATTTTCAGGAATTCAACCCGTGCTATGTTTTTTTTCCTAAGTACTAGAACCTGATGCAACTCAAGTGGATACTCTTCTTCCCCAAAATAATTACTGATACACTGCTTTGAACCGTGCACATGCACAGTCCAATTCGCCACCTCCGGTTGAACTGCTGATCGTCAGCACATCCACGGTGATGCTCTCGAACCCCACGATCACTCAAAAACTCGAACAAATCACCAATTCGAAATCTCGTCTTCAAACCAAAAACTGGAACGAACAACCGCCTCAGCCAAGTGCCTCGCTTCCCCTCTTCAGGTCATCTGAGTTCGCGACACCCCGCCCAAAGCTCCCCTAGCATCCCACACTCCTGATGGTCCGGTCCGATGATCTCCGGTGGCCTAACGGCGGCGCGGCAATCTCGTTTCTGCCCTCGACCAAATTTTGACTTTAAACCCTAAAATCACTTCGATACAACATCACACTCTATAGAAAAATAGTTCAACATTTTCCTGTTATGATGGATTACTCGGCTTGCTTTATGCAAAAATCCAACATCAAAAATTGTTCGATCGCTGGAAATTTAAAGAAAGAGCATTTTCTGGTTCACTAGGAACTACTCTCAACATAGTAAATGAAAAATCAAAATTTTTGTTTTAAAAATCTTATTATTATTTTTTACTGGTAATTCCACTTATATAGTTGATTCAACAATCTATCATATTTGATTTTATCATGTTCACATGTGTTTATCTGTTCTATGAAGTATCAGGCTCCCTTTACATCTATTTTGCTGGAAATAAGTTTTAACTTTTATTTAAAATCAAATAACATGTTGTACTTAGATCTTTCATCCTAACAGAGATCAAAGCTTTGTGTTCAGGAAGAAAAAAATGGAGGAGATATCAAGTGTAACTAAACAAACACCCTAAATATAACACAGAGTAATTCATATGTGTATATATATATATATATATATATATATATATATATATATATATGCATAACAAAGTAACTTCAATCTCAGGCTTCACAAGCAACTGATATATATACATACATATATACTTAACTTAAGTTTAAATTTTTTTACTCACCTGGACAATACTTAAAAACAGAGAACACTTTTGTTTTTGTTTTGAAACCTGCAGTTGAAACTTCCTTCAGTAAATTTGCCTTTCAAGCTTGAATAAAAATGATGTTTGCTTCCCTTTTTATTTTCTGATCTTAGTTAATATTTGTTTCTCTGATTTACAAAGTTATGTTCGAATAAACTGAAATGAGAAAGTAGATTGATGTATATATAACAGGTTGTGTGTATACTGAGGCTTACTAAAGCAAGTACAGGATGAATAAACCCATGCTGGAAGTAACAGCATTTAATGAAAGTATGTTTTGCAGTTGATATCTTGCTTGAGGTTACTAGAGTAAAAGGGCATTAAATGATAGAATTTATTGGAAGCATGTAGTGTAATGTTTATGCCCCCTTTTCATGTTGCAGCCTTCTTATTTTATAGTTGTGAAAGTACTTCTTTATATTGTTCATAGATTTTTTCTTAGTCTTGAATACTTACAGCCTTGTGCTGTTCGATTTTCTTATTTTTATTAGCTAATGTTTTGTTTTTATTTTATATGTATGTGTTCTTTTGTTTAAATTTTTTTCTTCTTATGTCTACTTATTTGTTTACATAGATAATTGAAAGTGTTTTGCTTTCTTGTGTCTTCATATTGGTTTATGAAAGTGTGTGTTTTCTTTTACAGTTTTATATTTCTTCATAAAAATTTGTTATCTTAGTTTATTTGTTGAAATGTTAGATTATAATTATGTGATTTAAATTTTTATAATTTTATCATTACTTACTTTAACAATTTTTATTTCTATTAACATTAAATAACTATGTAATTTTATTTTAACATTTTATTTCTTTTGAATTTCTCGAATTTACATTTAAAAGTTCCAATAAATTACCAAATTTTAAAATTCAAAATTTCCGGGATGTTACAATATCCCCTCCTTAAGAAAATTTCGTCCTCGAAATTGAAAGAGAGAGAAACGTAAACAAAGAATAGACGAATTTATAAATAAGGAAATGACTTACAGTTTTAAGTCGAGATGTCAATTCTGCAGTTGGGATATGATTTCTTCATATTATCTTCAGTCTCCCAAGTACAATCCTTAGGATCGCCACTCCATTGAACTTTGACCAGCTTCACAATCTTGTTTCTTAATCGCTTCTCATCACGATCAACAATTTTTATCGGTTCCCTTCTAACTGCCAAGTTGGGAGTGATTTCAAGATCCTGCTGAGCAGCTTCTTCAATAATATCATCTGGATCGTGCACATATTTTCGAAGATTAGAAATATGGAACACATCATGTACGCCAGACAACCAGTTGGGTAACTTTACTCTATATGCCAGAGAACCAATCCTTTCTAGAATAGGAAAAGGACCAATATAACGCGGTGCTAGCTTTCCAGTTTTTCCTAATCTCAATACACCCCGCATTGGAGATACTTTAAGAAATACAGAATCTCCAACTTGAAATTCCAAATTTCTTCTTCGTCGGTCATAATAACTCTTCTGACGGCTTTAGGCAATTAATAACTTCTTTCGAATAAAGTCTACCTTCTCAGTGGCTTCTTTTATCATATCTGGTCCAAGAATAAGTCTATCACCTGATTCGATCCAACATGTAGGTGATCGACACGGACGACCATATAAAGCTTCGAAAGGAGCCATTTCTACACTGGCCTGATAACTGTTATTATATGAGAATTCAACCAGATGCAAATGGTCCTCCCAAGAACCACCAAAATCATGCACACAAGCACGCAGTAGGTCTTCTAAAATTCGGTTAACCCTCTCAGTCTGCCCATCAGATTGTGGGTGATAAGCAGTTCTAAAATTTAATTTCGTTCCCAATGCGTCTTGGAATGCTTCCCAAAATCTACTAGTGAAGATCGGATCACGATCACTCACTATACTGCTGGGAATACCATGGAGACGAACAATTTCCTTTATATAAATACCTGCCAAGCTTGCTGCAGTCCGAGTAGATTTAACTGGAATGAAATGAGCATTTTTGGTTAGACGATCCACAATAACCCAAATCGCTTCATTGCCTTTCTTGGTTCGTGGCAATCCGTCGATGAAATCCATCGATACCTGATCCCACTTCCATTTCGGTACTTCCAAAAGTTGAAGTAAACTGGCTACTTTCATTTGATCGCTCTTGATTTGCTGACAAGTAGCACAACGACTAACATAAATAGATATGTCTCTCTTCATCGTTTTCCACCAGAATGTTCTTTTAACATCTCGATACATTTTGTTGACTCCTGGATGGATGTTGAATTTGGACTTATGGCATTCGTCCAATACTTCACGTTTCAGATCAAGGAAGTCTGGAACACAAATCCTGCCTTTTAATCTTATTACTCCTCTATTATCCATCTCAAAACTAGTATCTTCTCCTTGGCAAATTCTTTTATAAATTCCCCGAAGAAACTCATCTTCATATTGCTGTCTTGCGATCTTCTCAAAGAGAGTAGGAGTGATAACAATATATGCAAGAACAGCATGTCTCCTACTTAAAGCATCAGCAACCACATTGGCTTTTCCCGGCGTATATTGGATATCTAGGTCATATGATGCTAGAAATTCCAACCAACGTTGTTGTCGCAAATTCAAATCCTTCTGGGTGAAAAGATATTTCAAGGATTTCTGATCGGTGAATAATTCGAATTTTTCACCTAAAACAAAGAGAGTTTATTAGGTATATTTCTTTAGTCAAGTTAGTTTCATAAATTGTTAAGAAAGCTGAAAAGATTCTTACCCAGAAGATAGTGTCGCCATATTTTCAAAGCGAAAACAACAGCCAAAAGTTCCAAATCGTGCGTTGGGTAGTTCTTCTCGTGTGGACGTAATTGTCTACTCGCGTAGGCAACCACCTTTTCATTTTGCATTAATACTGCACCTACCCCTACACCACATGCATCAGTATAGACAGATAAGCCTTGGTTCCCGTTAACAATAGTGAGAACAGGAGCAGTGGTCAATCTCTTTTTCAACTCTTGAAAAACTTCTTTACATTCTGGAGCCCAAATGAACTTTGCATTTTTCATTGTTAACTTAGTCAGCGGACTAGCCAACTTAGAAAAATCTTGAACGAATTTCCGGTAATAGCCTGCTAAACCCAAAAAGCTTCGAACTTCTCTTGGAGTAGTGGGTTGTTTCCAATCAAGAATAGCGGAAATTTTGCTAGGATCTGCTGAAATTCCTTCTTCATTAACAATATGGCCAAGGAATTTGACTTCATTGACCCAGAAGTGGCATTTGGAAAATTTTGCATATAGAACATTTCTCCTCAATATTTCCAATACGATTCTAAGATGTTCGGCATGCTCTTCTTTAGTCTTAGAATAGATCAAAATATCATCAATGAATACAAGCACAAATTTATTCAGAACTTCCCGAAACACACGAGTCATAAGATCTATGAAGTATGCTGGAGCATTGGTTTGCCCGAAAGGCATAACTAACCATTCATAGAACATATCAGGACCTCTGAAAGCGGTCAGATGCACACAATCTTCGGCGATTCGTAATTGATGGAATTCGTGGGCTAGATCCATCTTTGAAAAGAAACGAGCGCCGTGCAACTGATCAAATAAATCATCAATCCTGGGCAGTGGAAATTTATTTTTGAGAGTTTGTTTATTTAGATCGCGGTAATCTACACACAATCTCAAAGATCCGTCCGATTTAGCAACAAATACGACGGCTGAGCCCCATTCAGAAACACTGGGTCGAATTAATCTTTTGCTCGTAGCTCATCGGTTTGATGAACCAATTCAATCTTTTCCCTGGGTGCCATCCTGCGACTTGCGTGAACAACAGGACGAGTATTAGGTACAAGATCGATTCGGAATTCTATTTCTCGGTGAGGAGGTAAAGATTTCACTTCTTCAAATACGTCGGAAAAATCCCGAACAACAGGTATAGACTGCAAAGTGGGTTCAAGATTTCCCAAAGTATACATCAACCTATCTCTCCTTGGACTTGGATCCTCACAAGAGATTTCAATAAAATTTCCAAGGCTTGTTTTGATTAAAACTGTCCGATTACTACACTCCAATATTGCTTCGTATTTCGATAACCAGTTCATACCGAGTAAGATTTCAAATTCATTAAATTCGAGGACAAAAAGGTTGATAGGAAATTATAGATAGCATATGAAATAGGAACTCTCTTACAATATGAACAAAGATTTGCGGGAGCTCCAACCGGATTTTTCACGCAAATAAGATCGTTAGCAAATTTAGTTTCAAGTCCTAATTCATTTACGGTTTGTTGGGAGATAAAGCTATGTGAAGCTCCTGTATCAAATAAAACTCTAACAGTTCTATTATTAATAGTAAGATTACCTTCCAAAACACTTTTCCCTTTATCAGCTTTTGAAGATGAGGGGTCCTTCTTTATCATGTAAACTTTTGCCACCTGCGCTGGCTTTATCACTGGGCAATCTTTAACTAAATGTCTCGGTTTGTGACAATTGTAACATTCTTTAGCTGGCTTCTTCGGTTTTGGGCAGTCATTTGAATAGTGGCCTTTCTCTTTGCAGTTGTAACAAGTGACATTTCCTGCTGCGCTTCCCTGAATGCTCCTCTTCTTCTCATTGCCTTGCCAAGGTTTCTTGCCTCCGAATTTCCGCTTTTTATAATTCTGACTACTTGAATTACCTTTCTCCACAGTTGCTTCTTGTATGTCAAGAGTAGCGTATCTGTACCCCATATCTACTAAATCTGAAAAAGAGTCTTTAACGTGGCCCGTCATTCTTCCATGATATTTCTGGTTCATACCACGGATAAACCTTTCGTTTTTCTTAAGAGGTGTATTTAGCAATTCCGGGCCAAACCGAGATAGTTCGCTGAATTTATTCAAGTATTCTTCAAACGATAAACTTCCTTGTTTCAAATCCAGAAATTCCTGATACATTCTGGAAACTCCCGCCGATGGCATGTAACGTTTCTCAAACACTTCCTTAAAACGATCCCAAGTAAATTC
The DNA here is from genome assembly GCA_030765085.1 of Allium cepa. Taxonomy (NCBI): domain Eukaryota; kingdom Viridiplantae; phylum Streptophyta; class Magnoliopsida; order Asparagales; family Amaryllidaceae; genus Allium; species Allium cepa. The sequence goes on along the minus strand of CM060929.1, from coordinate 1,052,673,055 downwards.
TTCCTTGGGTTCATCTACAATGATGGTTTCCCACCAAGCTGAAGCTTCTCCTTGGAGTTGCCAAGAAGCTATAAGTCTTTTCTGCTCATCCTGCAGTTTTAGCCCTTTAAAAATCTTTTCACACGATCTTACCCAGGCTTGAGCGTCAATAATTGACTCCTTGCCAATGAACGGTTTGCCACCAAGCTTTTCGAACTTCTTATATAAATCAGCCAAGTCCGGCTGCTGCTGAATTTCTATTACTGCTTCTGCGGCTGGGGGAATTTGATTAGGTGCTGCAGCATTGCCTTGACCCCTAGCTCTTCCTCTGCGTCCACTCATTTTCACTATCTGAGATTAGTAAGAAAATTGATTTAGATATACAGACGAGATATCTTAAGGAATATCAGCAGTAAAAAGAAATAGACTAAGAAAATTTAATGTTTCAGTCTTGGTTATACTCATTCTAGGGTATACTTCACCCTATCTCTAATGAGCCATCTAATGTGTTATACTCCGTAGCTAAAGTTCTTACTCAACCAACAGCTCTGATACCACTTGTGACGACCCAAACTCGATGTCCGATAAACGACACCAAATTCGTATCGCCGGAGCTTATAACAACAATTAGATGAATATAAAACAGCGGAACAGAATCAATATCATAAATATCATCACAGTTACAACATCAACATAATATCCATACTACAACAGGGTATATAATACATACATACACCACAACTCCAAATACAACATCATGGTAATACAACAGTAATCATAAATCCAAAAGTCCGCAAATGGAAGAGATGATAACGAACTCCCAAAAGCTAACACCTGAAATCTCCAAAAGCTCCTAAGATATCTCCCAGATAAAAAGCTCCAAAATACTGCTACTCCAAAATACAGAAACCTGCTACTAGGCTGCCCGTGTGGAAATAATGGGCACCCAGAGTTTAGGAAAGAAAATAATAAACTCCGGATCAGTCATGGGACTGGTATGAGTAAACAAAAACAGTTGTATTTAAATAAAACAAGATTTATAAAAGAATTTTCGGTATGCTTTTAATAATGGAACTACCATAAGACCTCCCGCCACACACACAATGTAAACGCAGAATTGGAGGAGATTTCTTCTTATGATAGTTAAATATGCTTGGTACGAGAAAAGAATTATTTGATATTATACTAGTGCATGGTGAAGTAAATCATTTCGAAAATAGAATATTAATCTTAGCCAGCATAGACATTCCGAACTATGCCTACTATAGCTACCATGTTTTGTGGCAGGTTACCGCCACGCTGCATGACAGGTTCTACAACTAAAACCGTACAGGGTTTCGTATTGTTTCTTTGGATTTCCAACAAATGGTCAGGCCAAGGAACTTCCCATTGCCACATGAGAACGCCTCTGGAAGGACGTTCCCGAGAACCAAACCGGATCTCTGCCAACACAAGGCCGGATTACCCCTAACTGGGTAACTACTGACACGAGTATGCCATCTCCTGGTTGTAACCAACCTTTAACCGGGGCCCCAACAAAAAATCACAAAGTAATATATATATCTGCGATATCAACATAAGTTAAGTATCTGGGCTCCATACCATGATACCACTTCTATCCAGAAGGAAATGCACATACCCTAAGGGGTGCTACCCCCAATAACCTTGCTGCATCTTTCCTATTTTGACCATTTCGGGGTGTGAGGTCCGACGAAGTCTCGTCCACAAAAACACGCTTTATACAAAAGCTGTGCTTTGGGTCAACAAATGATCATAGAAATGATCATAAAGATAAACGATCAAACAAATGATCTTATCACAAATGATCAACACAATGATCATTTCACAGCAACACTCAGCATGCCACATTACCAAATTGGGAATATATCGCTGACAACCTTCAACTACATAACCTCTGAGCTCGTACGTCTCAGAGAAGGGTGTTAAGCTAAGAGAATAAATTCTCCGCCACCAACAGAAATATATTTGAAAGAAATCGGCTTTATATCTCAATTTGTAATGTCAGACATACTATCCATACAAGTCTGTTCCGGGCTCGAACAGAACCGAAGGCACTTCCAAAGAAGTCCTTGCAATCCGGATATCTACAATCCTGATCGGATTCCCCATCACATATGGAGAACTCTATACCGGAGCAATTCGGTGCAGAGTCAATCGACAGGTCATCCTATCGCTCTCACAAATACCCGGTCTTCAACACCGGTCTTCAATTGCTTTCCATAACGTCGAATCACATATTCGAAATGGGTTATATGACACAAAGGACCTTTCCCGGCTAATTCGAATAGTGAGTGTCAAATTTTAAAACATGTAGATGTCATTCACAAATATTCACAGGTTTGATGTGGGTTTCGGATAATCAACCGAAATCCGACTCCCTGTCGCATCGAAATTCAAATGTCGTTTTACGGGCTACAGGGTTTTCACAAATCACACAGCAGTAATACCAATATCACAGCTCAGCTCAAAGCATTCAATATTACATAGCATCACGTCACATAACAGGAATATCAATCCAACACAAAATATTGGGGAACAATCAAAGCATCTTCAATTTAGATAAATAATCATATGGTTTAGATTTATTTATTACATAGTTACTTTCTTTAGAAATCTTAAATCAATGATTACTTACCATTAATTACAGTTGATTAGATCTTAATCATTTTCATAAATTAATCACTTCTCAATTAATTATCTTAATTAATTTCAAATTTATTTATCTTAATTACAAATCAATCTAAATCTTAATTATTAATTTATTTAAAACTTTAATATTAATAAATTAACTAAGGTTATTTCTTATGAAGTTATATTAACAAATCATTAATCTTTTAAGTAAAAAAAAAATCGAACTGCTTTGATTTTTTTTTTTTAAACGTGTTCAATACATTGCTTTTATCACATTTTTAAAGATTAAGATTTAGTTTAAACTACATTTTACTTTAATTTTCCTTTGAATTACATTATTTATTTAATATAGATAATCTTATAAAAATATTATATTAAAACTAAATAAACTAAAGTTAATTTCTTCAAAACATCCCACTTTAGTCTTACATTTGTTTAAAATCCCAAATCAATTCCTTGTTTGAACTTATTTTAAAAGTGTCATTAAAATTTGAAAGATATAAAGTAAAAAAAACTGTTTATAAACTTGTCTCGAGACCTACTCCTGGTCACGCACGAGAAAATTCGTGTTTGCTTTGGGATTTTCAGGAATTCAACCCGTGCTATGTTTTTTTTTCCCTAAGTACTAGAACTTGATGCAACTCAAGTGGATACTCTTCTTCCCCAAAATAATTACTGATACACTGCTTTGAACCGTGCACATGCACAGTCCAATTCGCCACCTCAGGTTGAACTGCTGATCGTCAGCACATCCACGGTGATGCTCTCGAACCCCTCGATCACTCAAAAACTCGAACAAATCACCAATTCGAAATCTCGTCTTCAAACCCAAAAACTGGAACGAACAACCGCCTCAGCCAAGTGCCTCTCTTCCCCTCTTCAGGTCATCTGAGTTCGCGACACCCCGCCCAAAGCTCCCCTAGCATCCCACACTCCTGATGGTCCGGTCCGATGATCTCCGGTGGCCTAACGGCGGCGCGACGATCTCGTTTCTGCCCTCGACCAAATTTTGACTTTAAACCCTAAAATCACTTCGATACAACATCACACTCTACAGAAAAATAGTTCAACATTTTTCCTGTTATGATGGATTACTCGGCTTGCTTTATGCAAAAATCCAACATCAAATATTGTTCGATCGCTGGAAATTTGAAGAAAGAGCATTTTCTGGTTCACTAGGAACTACTCTCAACATAGTAAATGAAAAATCAAAATTTTTGTTTTAAAAATCATATTTTTTTTACTGATAATTCAACTTATATAGTTGATTCAACAATCTATCATATTTGATTTTATCATGTTCACATGTGTTTATCTGTTCTATGAAGTATCAGGCTCCCTTTACATCTATTTTGCTGGAAATAAGTTTTAACTTTTATTTAAAATCAAATAACATGTTGTACTTAGATCTTTCATCCTAACAGAGATCAAAGCTTTGTGTTCAGGAAGAAAAAAACAGAGGAGATATCAAGTGTAACTAGACAAACACCCTAACTATAACACAGAGTAATTCATATGTATATATATGCATAACAAAGTAACTTCAATCTCAGGCTTCACAAGCAACTGATATACATACATACATACATATATACTTAACTTAAGTTTAAATTTTTTTACTCACCTGGACAATACTTAAAAACAGAGAACACTTTTGTTTTTGTTTTGAAACCTGCAGTTGAAACTTCCTTCAGTAAATTTGCCTTTCAAGCTTGAATAAAAATGATGTTTGCTTCCCTTTTTATTTTCTGATCTTAGTTAATATTTGTTTCTCTGATTTACAAAGTTATGTTCGAATGAACTGAAATGAGAAAGTAGACTGATGTATATATAACAGGTTGTGTGTATACTGAGGCTTACTAAAGCATGTACAGGATGAATAAACCCATGCTGGAAGTAACAGCATTTAATGAAAGTATGTTTTGCAGTTGATATCTTGCTTGAGGTTACTAGAGTAAAAGGGCATTAAATGAGAGCATTTATTGGAAGCATGTAGTGTAATGTTCATGCCCCCTTTTCATGTTGCAGCCTTCTTATTTTATAGTTGTGAAAGTACTTCTTTATATTGTTCATAGATTTTTTCTTAGTCTTGAATACTTACAGCCTTGTGCTGTTCGATTTTCTTATTTTTATTAGCTAATGTTTTGTTTTTATTTTATATGTATGTGTTCTTTTGTTTAAAAATTTTGTTTTTCTTATGTCTACTTATTTGTTTACATAGCTAATTGAAAGTGTTTTGCTTTCTTGTGTCTTCATATTGGTTTACGAAAGTGTGTGTTTTCTTTTACAGTTTTATATTTCTTCATAAAAATTTGTTATCTTAGTTTATTTGTTGAAATGTTAGATTATAATTATGTGATTTAAATTTTTATAATTTTATCATAACTTACTTTAACAATTTTTATTTCTATTAACATTAAATAACTATGTAATTTTATTTCAATATTTTATTTCTTTTGAATTTCTCGAATTTACTTTTAAAAGTTCCAATAAATTACCAAATTTTTAAATTCAAAATTTCCGGGATGTTACAATAAACTTACAAATGTATAAAATGTATAATGGTGAAACTATTGTTCGTTACCAATGTATTTAATCAATAGCAATTAAATGTAATGTTTAATTACCTTATGTAAGTTAAGATAATAACTGAAAATTTTGAATGTAAAATCAATAGAAATGTTAATTATATGTATAAGATGGCAATTGATTTAATAAAAATTTGAAACCAAGATAAATAAATGAACTGGGATATTAAATGTGTATAAGTGACTAAATTTCACCATAATGGAAATAAAATAGTTAACACAAATAAAAGATGAAACTAGAATTATATAGCTGATTGGAACATTTGATGTAAGAAATGAACTTTTAAATGTAATTAAAAATTAAGGGTAACAATGGTTATAAGTTACCTATTTATTTAGTTCATAAAATTTAGATTGAAATCAATTGCAGTTAATTTGCTTAATTAGTGCAATTTGATGTAGATTATTTTGGTAATAGGAGAATGTTAATTCAATAGGATGTAACCAATGAAAATTTTAATCTAATACTACGTTAAGGTTAACTAAGGTAATTATTAATAAATCGAATGAAATGCAAATCAATGGAAATAATGTAGATTTTATACTTAGCTACAAATTGAATATATCAAAACAAATGTAAGCATTTAATTAATTCGATGAATTTAAGATATAATAAATGGTCACTGAATATAATCAATGTTCTGCAAGTAATTATAATATTGGTTTGAAGGAAATAAATTTAAAGTAATGAATGGGAAAAACAAGGTAACTAAGTTTATCGAGTAGTATTGAACTTAATAAAAGGATTTGAATTAAAACGAATCAATCCATTGAAATCCAATTTATAAAAAGTGTAAATTTTGTAGCAATTGGAATTAAATATTATGTAATTTGAAATTAAGATAGATTGGGAAAAATGTTGATTTATCAGGATATATATACCAATGTAAATGGTACCTAAGATGAAAATATTATAATTAATTGAATTAAAAGAATGGGAGTCGGGATTTATTTATTTGAATTTACAGTTAAATAATTGGATTTATTGCAAATAAGTAGAATTAAAAATTTAATTTTAGGATTATTTGAAATGAAGATGGTACATGAGAAAACTTAGATTGTAGTTTTGAATCCAATGTTTAATCCATCTATTATGCAATAATGAATGAAATAATAATTAATTTAATTAATTAATTAAATGGAATATTTGGAAATTTAATCTATAATTTTGAATATAATGAAATTAAGGTTAACATTGCAATTGAGGAATTTATCAACTCTAAATTGACATTAAATTTGGGTAAATGATTTCGAAATTTAAAAATGGTAAAATTTGGTAATTATAGAGTTGAAATTGGAGATTTGAATTTATTTGTTAATTAATTTATTTATTTAATTAATATAAAAATAGCCATTTTGGCCACTGACTCAGATTTCGACGAAACCAGTTTCATCGGATCCGTAACGGTAATTATTGCAGGATTTCAAGTTTCATAGCGATCGGGTTTGTCGTTGATCGTACGGACTCAAAACGCCTTGAAATCAATGAAATTGGAATCAATTGAAATCAATTTGAAAATATTGGTTTTTGCATAACTTCTTCATACGATGGAATTTGGACTTGAAACTTTTTTCATCGCGTTTAAAATATTTTAAAATATCTATTTTGATATATGCATTGACCTAGTTTCGTTTCGGAGTCAGAACGGGCTTTTTTGGCCACTTTGTCGTTAGCACGTATATTCAACCCGATCATACATTCAAGTGTCAATCATGCCTATATATATCCTGATATAAACCCTAGCTCCCTAATTCTCATTTGTCTGTATGCAATTCAGCTATTCTCTCCTCCTCAATGACAAACAAACAAATTCCTAGTCTAGATCCAGTTACAATTCAGATCCAAAGCCAAAATTTCTGTCTTCTCAAATCATAGCAAATTATATATGGATTTGAAGCTCTCGATGAGCGCAAGTCAAATCCGTAATTCGTTTTTCAATTCGAATCACCGGTTGTTCAGAAATTGATGGTTTCTTCTCGGCCATTCGTTGACCAACGATCAACTTTGCCTGATCGACAAATCGAATTTGCTGGGTTGTGGAGATTCATGAGAGGATTTCATCGATGCAATTTATTGGGTGATTCAACGGTAGGATCTATGCAAAAAAATTCGATTAGGTTTCGAATTGCCGGTGGCGGCTGGGGGTTTGAGTGCATACGAGACCGAGGCGACGTGAGATAGATCGTGGGGCGTCGGAGGTGATGGGGGTCGTGCTTCGGCCGGCGGCGTCGAGCACGCATTCGATACGGCGAGGCGGCGGCTTAGATTGGAGGGAGCGTTCGATTAGGGCCTTCTAGGAAGAAGGGTTTCAGTGCTGTGCGCGTGCGTCTTGGTATGCTGACATGGGTAGTAAATTTGTTTATTTTATATAAATTTATTTTAATTTAATTTCAACATGTTCTAATTATCATAACTCTCACATACATGATCCGATTCACGCGTGGTTTTTTTTTGTTAGGATCATATTTAGATTTCTGAGGTTTTGGCGCAGGTTTGGACGGATTTGAAGACTGTGCAAATTTTGGATTTAAATTGGATTTAAATTAAATTTAAATTCAAAAGGTGAGTGTTTGAACCCACTCACAATTTCTAAAAATTTTTATGTTGGTTAAATTGATATATGATGTGATTTAAAAATTTATTTATTGTTGTTTGGCATATTTTTAATCATCATCTCAGTTAATTTCATTTATTTAAATTAAATTGCTATTTAATTTATTCATTGCATATTAACTGCCAGTTAAATTGTTATTTACTTCTTGCATATTAACTGCCAGTTAAATTGTTATTTATTTTATTGCATATAAACTGCCAGTTAAACAGTATAATTTATTTTTGAATATAAACTGATAGTTGATACCTGTTATTATCACCTGTTATATATTGATGTATTGTTTGGATTGGATGGTGTTTGGGATGATAAGTGTTTGATGATTGATATTGGATGAATGGATGTTTATCTATATTGTTATAAACTGCAAGTTATTATGTTTGCTTATTTCATTCGAGATTGCGGTTTGAAATGATATATAACCGTAATTTTTATTTTTAAATTGCGGATTGAAATGATAAATATCCATATCACTTGACCATAGGATAGAAAATTATATACAGACACCGCGGTCTATATATAAAATTATTTCTTTTGAAATGATTTCTGTGATTTTGTAAAGAAATATATAGGTATATATATTGATTTTAGATATTATATAAATGCTATTTTATTATTGAATTTAGCTATGTATAAATTTGTTTTGAATTATAAAATAAGCTAAATAATGAAGTTTGATTTCTTTTATATAATATGGCTAAGTGTCTACTTAAAATTCTATTGTATATAGAGTTTATAATGACTTAAATAATATTAAGATTGAAGATAAATGTGAATATGATTTGAATTAAAGTATTTAAGAATTATCCTTGAAAAATTTGATTTGAAATGTAAATAAATTGAGATTTTAAAAGTATGATTTATAACTTGATTTTGATTAGAGGATTTAAATGAATATCAAATTGATTTGAAACAATATTATCAAGTTTATTTAATTGAAAAAATATCATGTTATTGAAGTTTAAGGGTTTTACTTAAATAATATTTGTTTTATTAAGTAAACATTTCAAATTTAATAATAGGAATTGGATTTGGTATATATGAAATTATCAAAGAATCCATTTTGAAATAGTGGAATATTTAAAGATTGAAATATATGAGTTATAAAAATTTAAGTTTTGAAATACAGAATATTTAAGCTTTGAAATATAATTGAATTTGAAGTGGTTTATTAGGGGATTCAAATTGGTATTGGAATATAATTGGGAGAATTTAGAAGCTATTTTATTATAGAAAGAAATTTAATATTTAAACCATTTAAGTATTATAAGTTATGTTTTCAAAGCTACGGGTTTCAAGGTATATAGATTGGAAAGTGTTATGATTTTTGGAAAAAGATATATTTTGAAATAAAAGGATATCATATAGATTTGGTTTTGAAATAGGAATGATATCGTATCTATATAGTTTTGAAATGGACATTATATTCTGGTTTTAAAGTATAAACTATTTTGAAAGGACCGCGGTGTTATAATAACGTTTGGTTGTTGAAGAGACCGGGATCAGAAGTTGTCAAACTCTCTGCCAACTTCGAAAACCACTTTAATAACCGTGTACGCGGCGGAGATTCCAGAATGAAGTAGGATTGTGGCGGCGTTTTCTTCGAGGTAAATACGTGGACCCAACTCCCATGAGTTGGCATAAGGTGGCTAAAACAGGAGTGATCGATGGGTCAAGAAGGTAGCCCCTTTTATCGGACACATCCCTTCGATATTCTACTCTGACTTTGGATTTATTAGGTGGCCACTTTTGATTTTTTTCGATTTAGAGGTTTGGCTCGAGGTGGGCGGTAGTAGCTGCTACTCGTTACCACCGACCCGGAAGCGTAATTGGTATATCTACCCTGGCATTGCCTAGTTGTGCTGTGTCACCTACCCTAGTGCGCCTTATACGATTTTGGCTTTGTACCATACCTATGGAGTGCCCTCTGACGACGCCCAGTACGGCGGAGATTACGGTACTGTATAGACTATGAGAATATTTAAATGTGTTAAGATGGAAAATGTAAAGCCTTAACGCTATTTAAAAGTAAGTTTATTTTACAATTAGACACTATTATAATAGCGAAATATAGTAAATAGTTTAACGGATCCTTAAGAGATGTAAAACCCGAGCATCTCTTGAGTTACTGCACTCATAATTATTTCTGTTGATTTAACTTACATAAGATCTTTTAGTTCTGACTCGAGTGTTTTGTTTTTTTCAATTCGCTCGGGTCAGTCCGAGCATTTCAGGATCGAAGACTTTATTCTGGAGGATGAAGTCGAAGATTTCATTATTATTATTGTATTATATTCCACTATGCTGTATTCCGCTGCATCGATTTTATTCGTTGGTATGTACAACTCTGATATATATTGTATAAGAAAAATTAAATATTTTGTAAACAGCTTAATGAACTGTATATTTGATTATTATATTTTATCCTTCCGCTATGAGATTCTGTTTTGTTTTATTTCTTTCTCGTTTTTCTTATTTACCCCGCAACAATCCGCCCTTCAATATGGTTTGAATTGGCACGTGTGTTGATTTAAAGCGTGCGAAAGGGCAGGACGTTACAGATTTAAATAGAGATTTTGAAATAATGCATATAAAAGATTTTTAAACAACAAATTTAAGTGATATTTGTTTAAATGTAAATGTATTTTAAAATTGGGATTTAAATAGATTTGGAGAATAAAGGGAATTTGGAAATAAATATAAAATTGGTTATACTAGATTTAAATAAGATTTTTAAATTATGAAATGGAAGTGGAATCGAGATTTGATTGGTTTTGGGAATATAGTTTGGATTATTTAAGAAATAGATTTATAAATGGAATTTTAATTAGAAATATATTTGTAAATGGGATTAATCAGAAATTGATTTATAAATAGAATTTTGTAATATAAACCTATATAAACTGGGAATGGGTTTAGGAAATTTGTAAACGTTGCTTATAATTAAATAAGTGGAATGATCATCATTGGATAAGTTGGAAATATAAATACATAATGGGAATTTAAAATGAGGTATGGAAATCGGCTTTGGAAGTAATGGTAAATCTATTTTGAAATTTGGGAAAATAGTTATGGAATTGGAAATGTGAATCAATTTGTGATAAATCGAGAAAGGTTTATAAATATAAATTGGTTATATTGGAATATAAAGGTGTATTAGAATTAAGAGTGAAGTTTGTTTCTAAAAAAGGATTTTTATTTAATAAACTATATAGTTTTAAAAACTGTTAATTGGATTAAGATATTTCAAAAGGTTAGTTATTTGAATATTTAAATTTGTTGAAATAAATTCTAAGTTTTATAAATAAGTTTTGTAAATAGATTAGAAATTTTGTAAATAAAATTGAATTTGCTATTAAATGTTTTTTAAGTGCTTTGATATTTTAAATAATTATTTAACTATATCTTTGAAATTTATTATTATTATAGTTTAAAAGTAAGTAATTGGAATATATTTATATATACTCTCAAAATTGTAATCCAGAATTGTTAAGTGGTTGTGATTGTATAAGTGAATTGTTATAATGGGATTTTTCAAAATTTAGGGAATTCCAAAAATAGTTAGACTTAGAAACTTCAAGAATGAATCTGAATTCATTAAAAGGAATTATACATGCTTAATTGGATTATAAACAAGTATAATCGATAATTTTTAGAAAATTGTATAGAGAAATTAGAAATTTATTATAGAATTTTTTAAAAATGAGCTATAAGGGGTTGAGAATTTGCGAACAAATTTGTAAATGTTATATTAAGTGAGAAAAAGGGGAAATCCTTTTGTTTTCTAATTGTACTTATAGAATCGATATGAGCTATGAAGATTTCCTAAGCTTTGATATCAAATGGTTTTGGGAAAATATACTTATGAATATTCTCCTAAGTATTGAAAAGTGGGTTTTGAAAATATTTTAAGGGTGAAACGATTGATATAGAAATGTTTTTCTAAGTGTTTTTAATTGAATCTGAAAATATTGCTATGCGTTTAAATGGTTTAAAAATATCCTGTTATGGATTTAAGTATTTGAAATCATTTCAGATATTAAAATATTAGAAGAGATTGAAAATATATCTTTGTAAAGATATTCTGAAATAAATGTTTTGGAAGATTTATAATATGGCCCAGTGACTGTTTATGTGTGTAATTTGATAGTTAAACAACTAACAATCAAATCTGGTCAAATTTATTGATCGTTTCAAAGAGACCGGGATTGGATTTAATTATCCAAAAACCACTTCGATCCGATTTGAGCGTTGCGAATTGTGATATACTGATGCTAATGGAGTTGATGATTTTTGAAGAGATTGGTTTGCCCAGACCCAAGACAACTTGTATGGATGAATGCTATCACTGCATTGTTTCCTAGAAGGCAATGTTAGCATTCTAAGTGGAAATGCTATTTAAAAAGGTATAGCCTCAACCCACATCAACCGGGAAATGACTAAACCAATGCATGCAACATGGTTAAGTGGGTCTCTCCCATTAGGTTATGTCATCATCATTCTAGATACCGTATATCTACATATTTATGGATTTGTTGTGCATGAGAACTCAAAAAGGTCGGAAGACCAGGATGATGATGTATTCAGTACTAGTAGTCAAGTGTTAGCCCGGTTTTGTGTGGCAGGGTACAAGATGTTCTTGTCAGACCCGGGTACATTGATCTAGAGGTGTACTCATCGGAGGTAGTTCATTACCTTGTCATATTATGGAATCCATTCTCCAATACGTGCCATTGCGATTGATTGTAGAGCCTAGCTGTGTAGTTAATGCCCCGCTATAACCCGGCTATATCTCGTAGCGGATTTCTACCGCTAGGATTTTTCCATATAGCCCCAAAATGTAGCCTTTCCGCTTTAATCCCTGCTATTTCTGCTATATCACGTTATTCCCGCTATATTTTGCTATTTCCGCTATATCTTCATTAATAAAATGAATTAAAAAATTGCATTTATACATTATAAAAATTATGAAACTAACTTGTTTATTTTAATTTTTAATATATTTTCAGAAATGAAAATACTCTAATATTCTACTAAATTCATGTATGTTATATAACAGTTTTACGTTTATTTAAAGTATATTTGCCCATATTTTTTGTTGAAAATTATTTATGTATTAATTATAATTCAATTGAATGATAATTTTTCATTTAATTACCATTTATATATTTGTAAAAACATTAAGTACGAGTTTTATATGCTATTTTAGAGCCATCCGCTATATCCCGCTATATCCTCGCTGTATCCCCGCTATGACTTTTTGCACCTCAACCGCTTTGAATCTGCCGAGCGCTTTAACTGCACAGGAGCATAATGTGCTGGAATTTAATTAATGTAACAATTTCAACTATTTTAATAAGTATCTGTACTTAGACACTATTATAATATCACTGGATTTTCTATAAAATTGTTTTGGTTATCGTAAGGTACAAACCATCATGTTTATGTGTGGCTTGGTCTTACGAGATACCTTTGTTTCCAAAAGGATTTTCGAAAATAATTAGATTCAAATTAAGTGTGTTTTCTCACACTGGTTTTCCAGACTGACTCGGGTATTACTTTATGATAATGCTCGGGTCGGACTGAGATTACAGATTCAGGTTAGGATGCTATAAAGCTCAGGTGATGAGCTGGAGGATCCCAGGCGTATTATACATACTTGGTTATTTTCACGGCGTGAGTCATACCGTATATTCAGTATTTGTGACGACAGATTATTATAACTGTCCAGATTGATTATTGATTGTTGTACTCTGAAAATTGTATGTATATTAACAGCTACATATTCTTTTATATAAAAATATGCTATTATCTATTATATATTGTTCTGCTACGGTTTGTGAGATTCTACGTGATGTTTAGTTTCTTCTTATCTTCCTTCTTTCTCTTTTCCCTAATAATCAAGTTTTTCGGCATTCGATTGCTCAACATGTAATACAGTGGATATAACAGTGTCGATTTTTCAAGGATCGAAAATCCCGGTCATTACAGATGTGACAACACATAATATATATATGTATGTATGTATGTATATGCATATGCATATGCATATGCATATGCATATGCATATGCATATGCATATGTATATGTATATATATGTATATAATGAGAATGATGTGACAACACATAACAATTATATATATATATATATTTATAATAGGAGTGATGTGACTACACAAGATTATTATACATTATTATGTATACATATAAAAGCATTTTCCTTATTTCTTTCTTCCATTTTCATTTCATTTCCCATTTTTTTCCTTAATCTATTCTTCTCTAAAGCTTTTAACATACTTTTATAGCTTGCAAAATAACTTTTAATGTTTTATGATTTCAAAAATTAACTTTTAAATGTTTTAAAAATTTGTTTAAAGGTTCCTTCTTTTCTATTTAAGTTCGTCCATTTTACCCCAATTACATTCGACCATAACTACGTATATTCACAAAATTGAGATTTTATTTTTTCGAACCATGTATATTTCTAAAAATTTGTAGTTTACCACCTTTTCTGATTTCAAGGTTAGATGCTCCAAAAATTCATTTTTGCAAGAGACCTTTTGAACTTGGATTTTGATGTTCGAAAATATCTCTTACTGGTTTGGCCATAATTTTCTCCATATTTAACCCTTTTGAGTAATTATTTTCTTTAAATGATAGTGGAAAGAATAATCCAAAACTTTCCTTTTGATCACGTTTTAAAAATCCAAGATTAATGGGTCCATAAATCCGTAGGAATGTGACATATTTTCAAGCTTAGTTTCTAGGGTTCGAGTGGAATATTGTTTAGCTTCAAGGTGAATAAATTCCTAATTTACGTGGAAAGGATTTTATCTTATATGTTATGTTGATTTTAAAGCTATATTTATGTCATATATGATTAGATCTTGATATGTTTGAAATATGTTGATTAGTGCTAATGTATAGGTTAGCATTAGCATTCAAATGGATATGTTTAAATGATGATCGGTATATGCTGGGATTTGGTTATATTATTGAATCGGGTTGTTGTGTACGTGAATTTGTATATGTTATTGTGTGAATATAGAAGATAATATCTTGAAAGTGAAGTGGACTTGAGATCCGATTGCAAATCAAATCATTTACTTGTTGTTTTAGTAAAGATTTGATTTGTTTTTCTTAAATTTGTTTTCAAAATTTACTAAAGTTTTAAAAGTTATTCCTTTAGTAAATAAATGTATAAAAATTGAGTTTTGGGATAATAACTTAGAAATGAGTCCTAGGTTACTGTACCCACAGCGATAGTTGCTATGGATGCAATTCAGATTATTCAAATTTTCAGGTTCTAAGTTTTCTTTTAAAAATGTTTTGGAAATACTTTTCAAAATAAGTTAGCGATACTTAAGTTATCTATAACTTAATTAAGATGGTTTACTAATTAAAATTAATTGGTTAATTAAGAACAATTATTTATTAATTAAGTAATCAGGTTAAATAATTAGTATTAATTAAGTTAATCATTTGTTAATTAAAAAGTTTAATCAATACTTACTTAGGTTAAAAAGGGTAAATAAATTTATTTAATCAATTTTAATTACTTTAATTATTATTTAATTATAGTTCAAATTATTTAATTAATTATAATTTAATTAAAGGTTAATTATTTACTAAATTATTACTTAATTCAGGATTAATTTTAAGTAAACATTTATTTGGTTAAAGTTAAATTATTAATTTGCTTTTAACTTAATTAAGGTCAAATTTATTATTAAAGTTTTGATTAAAAATTATTTTACTATTATTTCTTTATTAAATAATTAAGAATAATTAATATTTAATTATTAATGAAGGTTAGTTAATTATTTAATAGTTAGTAAATTATTAATTTGGGTTTAATTAATAGTTAATTAGGGGTTAATTAATTATTTAAAGGTTTAGTTATTTCCTAATTATTAATTAAGTAAAATTAAGATTTAATTAAGTTTAAATATTATTTAATAAAGAGTTCAACTTGAATTTAATTATTCTAAAAGGGAGTTTTAAGTTTTAAATCCTGGTTTTCTAAGAATCAAATCGTTTAAAGGGAACTTCTGTTCCAAGGATAGTTTTGTATGCAAGAATTAAAGTGCTGATACTATGAAGTAGAAAAATAATTATCAATGATTGTAGTTTTTATTGATTGTATTGTGTGGACATCTAATAGTAGAATAAATCACCGTTCTGCTATATGGTAAGTGTTTGATTGTTGTGGATATAAAATCATAGAATAAATTCACATTCTGTTATAAATTGATTGTTGATTGTGTGGACATATGTTAGTAGAATATATCACTATTCTACTACATGTAATGATTTTTTTTGGACATCTGTTGGACAAATCACCCTCCTGCTATTATGTTATTTGGGCATGTATATGATAGTTAATTCATATTGGCATGTTATTCCTTGATTTGGATATGATTTTTATTTACATACTTGTTGCTTATGTTAATAACTGTTAAGTGAATTAGAATTGAAAGTGAATGGTAACTTAAAGTAGTACCATTAGAATTGCTAAGCCTCCTTTTGAATTTATAAAGTATGTTTTGAATTTATAAAGCATGTTTTTGAATTAATTTCAATGCTTAAATAAATTTTAGAGTTTAAAGTTTATGAATGATTTCCAAGTTGTGCTATTATGTTGTAGTCATTTATAAGTAATAACTTGTTTATAAAGGGATTTTACTAAAGTTTGCTTAAAGTGTTTTACAAAAGATAATTTGTACATGATATTTTATAAAGGAAATTTTATGAAGGTTTATAAAGAATGATTTATAAGGAGTTTTAAATTAGAAAGATATTTATAAATCATTTTGGAGATTTCAAAGGAAGTTTTGATCTAGTTTGGAAATTTATAAAGAGGTTTGGAATGTGAAGTATATGGATTCAATTGTAGGTAATGTTTTTAAAAGGGAATTATTTGCCATTATGGAATTTGAAGAGGGAATTTCCAAAAAGTTTTTATGTATAATGTGAATTATTTCCAATGTTAAAGGGAACGTTAGGGGTTTAGAAATAGTGTTTAAAAAGATCTTTTGATCAAGTTTTATAAAGTACCTTTTTAATTAAAGAGAATTAATAAAGGCTTAGTGGATCATATATGGAAATTTAAACCATGAATGGATGTTTGTTTATGATAGTTAAATAACCGACTATCTAGTTTGACCCAATTTGACTTAGGAAGTATGAATATAAATTCGAGTTCCCCGATAAGGTCTCAAATACTTACTTCCAAAGGAACTGGGAATGAGTCAACCGAAAATTATTTGTTATTGGTACAGGGAGATCAGGATCATATTTATATATTCGAAAACTACTCCAAACCAACATGTACATTCGAGTGTAAGACATCTTAATGTTGATTGAAGGTGGTGCTCTTTGAAGTGCAAGGGCTACTACTACTAATCCTGAGGGTGATTCCAAAATGGATGTGGTAGAGTTAGTGCCTTTGGTTTCATTCAGACCCAAAACGAACTTGTTTGGATGAATGTTGGCATTGCATTGTTGCCTGGAGGGCAGTGTTAGCACTCCAAGATGGATTGCTATTCAGAAAGGTAATCGTAACTTCATGCCTCATCAACTGGGAAATGACCAAAATCGGACATGCAGCAGGGCCAAGTAGGTTGCTCCCAAGTAGGGTATGGTTATTCCAAATCTAGATCGGTTATTATCTATTCTTATATGCTTCAGGTCCTAAGCAGGGTGACCATATTCGGTACTACTAGTCAAGTAGTGGGCCAGTCCTGCATGGAAAGGGTACAAGATGTTCTTGTTAGACCCTGGTGCATTTATCTAGAGATGTACCTTCGAAAGGTAGTCCCGTACCTTGTCATGGTGGAATCCAACCTCAATACATGCCTTAAATTTTTGATTGTAGAACCTAGTATTTTGGAATGTGAGATGCAAACATTTCAGCTATTTTATCTATTTAATTTAAGATTGGACACTGATAATATCACAAGATTTTGATATAAAATGTTTTGGTTATTGTATGGTAAAAACTCGTCCGTTTTTATGTGCGATGTGATCTTACGAGATACCCTTTGTTGAAAGGTTTTCAAATATAGAGAATCGGTTTAGTTGTTATTTGTTATCGAATTTTGCTCATGCTGGTTTACCAGATTGACCCAGGCATTATTTTATGCAATGCTCGGGTCAGACCGAGCTTGTTTTTCCAGGTTTGGCTGGATACTTTGGAGTTAGAGAGGAGCTAGATGGTTAAGATGTATTCATGTATATTTTTCTTCCGCTATATTATAGAGTCTGTATGTTTATCAATATAAGGATATGTGTCATAACTATCCAAATTAAGGTTAAGTTTAGTATATTCTGATGTTGTATATATAAATAAAGATGTTTCCTTTTTGTAAAGATCGTTGTTGTATTATATATTATTTGCTGCATTGTTTAGTTTTCTTCTATCTTCTACCTTCTTGTTTCATCCTAAAAAATGGGTATTTCTGGCACTTGAATGTTTGGCATGTGATACAGTGGACGTACTAGTGTAGATTTTCGAGGGTCGAAAATCTGATTCGCTACCGCCACTGTCTCCTAGACCTGCTATATATTTTACTCATTTAAGACTACCTAAGATAATAAGAGGCGAAACATAATAACTCGAGTCAGACAATAGTCTAGTGTGAACGATAAATTAATTTCAAAATATTATACAAGTCAATATAGTAAGGAACAATGCACAAGAATCATACCTGACATGTCCTTACCTTAAAAGAAATAGCACATAACATCATAATATGCTACTCTTTAGTCATCATAATGGTGTACTGCATCCCAAATACAATAGTGGGTGTCCAGGTATCCCTATCCACTATACTTACCTCATGTGACTATCTAGAGAGACAAATTGTAGGGGAATCAACTAAACAAGCATATCATCCATCAAACAATCCTCGGTGTCACTCAATATGTTTGTATATAAGATAACTCGTATGGCATGATTATAAGCTGGAGATCCAATAAAATTTCAGTTCCATGGTGCTCAATCCATGCCACTTCGTAAGGCTAGAAAATAGAGCCATAGTCATAAGGTCTACCGTAATCCATAATCATAAGATCTGGACAAGTTATAATCTTGGTGGGCGTCCCCACATACCCCTCTACATGAGCACACATGAAAACTTCAAGTGTCTATGATCCCTTTGTACACACCTTCATAATGGAACACAGTCATAATCCAAGTATACTCATATCCATAGCGGAACACAGTCAAAATTCCACCCATGAGCTATCCTCATTGTACCCGCCTTTTGGATTATCACTTTGGCTCCAGTCATTGAGCTACTATAATCGAAAAACATCTAGATACCCACATCAATTATTGAGTTAATGCCCCAAAGTTTCGAAGTTAACACGTTGAAGCACCTAACCTTGCTTCCTTCTTTATCGCGTCGCCACACCACAACCGAACGTCAAACGAATGAACAATCACCATTAGTGCAATCCTTCAATATTTCCCAAAAGTTTGGCTTTCATTAGACAAAGGAACTAAGGCTGGTAGCCATAGAGGGTGGTCACCACTGCCTCAAAAAGAGATCGGCGCTGACCAAAAAAGGCCAGTTCTTTTATATTTAGCCATATTTCAATTTTTGGCTCATAGAACTCTTTCCTTGCTCCAACCTAGAGCTTTCCCCGAAGTCTTATAGCCTAAGTCCCAAAGCATATCCTTCTACCAATCAAAACTACAAGTCCCTAACTCTCCGACTTTCTTCTCAGTACCAAAATGTAGTTCTAACAAAAACTCAACTCCGAAGAATATGCGACCAGAATCCTAGGCTCCTCTCCTCCTTCAGAGCTCTTTCTCCAAGTTTCATCCAATTCCGATCACTCTTGCCTTCATTTTGCCGAAATCGACTACCTCTTTCCTAACTTCATTAAAACACTAGCAAACCATATCAAAAGAATTAATCCAAACATACGTATCATTCGTAAGAATTCAACAAACATATATAATCCATTTAAACAAGATTAACATACATGATTTGACCTAAACTAAGTTTTGTACCAAAATGACAGTTTGATCCAAAAGAGGTTGTAAAACCATTTAAAATCAAATCCAATCCTTTTAATTTCAAACATAAACATTTTAAAGGTTTAATTGAGGTATAAAACTGTTTGAACATGAAAATCATGTCAAAAACGTTATTTTTCACTATATGGACAAGCATAGAATAGCGAGAGATCAAGAATAACTCACCAAATACCAAAAATACCAATCTAATCTCTAGATCTGAAATGAACAGCAGAGAATCATGAATCTCCAAACACCAAAATGATGTATTTATGTTCCCCTTTGCTAATTACCTTTCTGACGATGTATTTAGCTAAGATTCACATGGAAAAAGATAAGTTTTTGATGAAATTAGGGCTAATGGAGGTGAGAAATTATTTTTGAAAAGTGGGAAAATTATTTGGTTCTATCCCATTTCCCCCAATTAGGCACAATTTCTGAAGTTACTTAGTGGGCCTAAATATAGGCTTAGTTTAATTGCCTACTAATTAGTTCAGCACTAAAAAGAACCTAAAATGACCATATCTCCTAAATAGTAGGTCTTTTTTTCCTATTATAACCACTCTACTAAAAGAGAAACTACAAGGCCAGTTTAATGGAAGTGGATTTAGACCCTGATTTATTTTCTGTCAAAAGTTATAGGTCTTACAAGAATGTCTAGGTCTGAAATGTCTGATAAAATTTCTAAGGGTGGAAAATGTTAGTCATTTTCTATAGTTTTAGAGTCGTAGGACCTCATATGAATTAAATAATAAATTTTATGATCGTCCAATACGTAAAATATGGATCATTACACTCCCCTTCATCCCTTTAGAAATTTTGCCATCGAAATCTCCTAAAAAAGTCTAAGAATAATCAACCAATGTTACCCCGCATGCCTCACAATCATATACAACCATCAAACATATCAAACAAGTATCTATGCAATTAATGATATAAGTAAACCTATACTTGCATGGGAAATACTAAACTATCCTATATCATATCAAGTTTAGAAGTATATGATAAACAGTATACCTTACTATGCAAAGAGTTCCAGGTGTAACGCTCTCATGTTCTCCTTGATTTCCCACGTACAATCGCCTTCGATTTCTCCTTATCAAACCTTTACTAACTCTATCGTCTTCTTCCTAAGCTGTTTCATATCAAGTTCGACAATACAAACCGACCTACGAGATCTCGAAGCCTCTTGTTCAATCTTAATATCATTAAGTCAATCTGGTGTAATTGTAATGCTTGAGTCGTGCATAAACTTCTACAAATGAGAGATGTGGAATACAATATGCATGCCTACTATCTTTTGGGGTAAATCAACCTTGTATGTTGGGTTCTCAATCCGCTCAACTATCGGAAAAGGACCTACAAATCTCAGCTCTAACTTTCCCTTACTACTGAATTGAATAACATTATTTATTTAAGAAATCTTCACAACACTATATCACTGACGTAGAACTCCAAATCTCTACATCTCCTATCAATGTAGTCTTATTCTTGTCCTAAGAAGCTTTCATTCATTACCGGATGATTTAATTTTCTTCGAGGTCTCTCTGATCATACTTGGCCCATGTTTCAATTTCTTGCCTGCTTCCCACTAATATGAAAGAGTGTTACATGGTCGGCCATACAATGCTCCGTATGGTGCCATGCTGATAATAGACTAATATCAATTGTTGTATGCAAACTCCACCAAAAGCACGTGATTTCTCACAAGCCTCCAAAATCGAGAATGCAAGCTTTATAAGAGATCCTCCATTATACGATTCAGTCTCTCGATTTGTCCATCGGTCTATGGGTGGTAGGCTGTACGAAGATGCAGCTCCACCTCAATGCCTCTTGAAAGCTCTTCCAAATTCCACTAGTAAATAAAGGGTCTCAATCACTCACAACACTCTTCGGCACAACATGGAATCACTCCACCTATTTCACATATAACTAGACCAATTTGGATGTCATTCTACTGGATTTAATGAGTGTGGAATAGGCATTCCTCGTCAATCTATCTATTATCACCCAAATGCAATCACAACCCCCTCCGTCGGCAATCCATTAACGAAATCCATTGAAAATTTCTTACATTTCCACTCGGGAGCTTTAATTGGATGCATCAATCCACTTGGCTTCTTATGCTCTGCCTTCACCAACTGGCAATTCCTACACTTCGAGATGTATATCTCAACATCCTTTTTCATCCCCTCTCAATAATATATCTACTTCATTTCACGGTACATCTTATTACTACCAGGATGTATACAACCTAGAGTGATGGCACTCCCATAGCACATCATCTCATAGTCCATCTACATTAGTAACAAACAACCTTCCATCCTTACGATATCAACCATCTCGGTCGAGTCCGAGTTGTTCCTTCTTCTATTTTCAGTACGATCTTCGCTAGTCTAGCATCTTGCCTCTGTCTAATACTGGTTTGCTCAACTAAAATAGGTCTGGTGGTTAAACTAGCCAGAATTTCTGGCTCTAACTCACAATGAGGTTTCAAATCATAACCACCGATATACTCCAGCTACTTCCACTCTAGGAACATCATTCCTAAGCTGGCATGTCTTTTTCTCAATGCATTATTAATTGCATTTCCCTTACCAGGCATATAGAAAATGCAAAAGTCATAAAATGCCAAGAATTCTAACCATCACTACTAGCTACGGTTGAGATCCTTCTATAAGAAAATGTATTTTATGGATTTATGGTCCATGAACAGCTAAAACGTCTATAATATCCCACCAATCCTAGGAAACTCCTCATATCGGTAACATTCTTGGGCTGGTTCCAACCCCAAACCATTGCTACCTTTGTAGAAACTACTGTGATAACCTACTCAGAGATGATATGACCCAACAGTCTCACTTCACTCCTCCAGAAGTGACACTTTGAAAACTTCGCTCTCAATCAGTGCTTCCTCAACACTTCAAGCAATATCCTTAAGTGTGTCTTATGTTCCTCCTCTATCCTAGAATAGACTAGAATATCATCCACAAACACAAGTATGAACTTGTTTAGCTGATCCCTCAAGACCCGGTTCATGAGATCAAAAAAGTATGCCAGAGCATTGGTTAGCATGAACAGCATAACCAACAACTTATATAAGCTAAATGATGTACGAAATGCAGTGATCTACACACACTTCTTCGCTACTCTCAAATGGTGAAAACCCATCGCAAAATCCAACTGAGAGAACATCTTGTCACCATGGAGCTGATCGAACAAGTCATCTATGTATGAGAGTGGATACTTGTACTTTCTCGTTACCTTATTCGGCTTATAGTAATCTACACACAGTTTTATAGAGCCATCCTCCTTGATGGCGAATACTACAAGTGGCTCCACTTAGATATACTCCTATGAATGAACCCCCACTTCAATAGGTCATTCGCTTACACCTCCAACTCCTTCTGCTCTTTGGGTGCCATACACCTCAAACAAATAACTATCGGGCTTGCATCGTTCACCAAATCTATACAAAATTCGATCTCTCCGGGTAGTGGTAATCTGATCACCTCCTCAAATATATCTATACACTCCTTCATTATAAGCATAGATGACAACTCATCATATGGGATTTTGAGCGAGTATAGAAAGCTAATCATCACCTCATCATCAGGTAAGGAGCCTATCTCTAACCTGCGCCCATCATCTATCCCTATCATCACCAACGACCTCTCACAATCCACCACTACTCCATATTTCTACAGCCAGTCCATCCCTCATATGATCCTGAACCTGAAGAGATTCAAAAACAAAGCAATCACAAATAAAATAGCATCCATGACTCGATAAGACCAAACTGCAACAAACCATAACAAGACTACTTAGGTCTCCAATAGTGTTCGTCACAATCAAAGGTCGGTTAACAACTTCGGGTTCAACCGCAACGTATCTATCAAGTCATTAGATACAATGGGATGTAAAACCCCATCATTGAACAAAACAAATATGTAAACATCATAAATGGAAAAATATCCTGAATAATGAAGTTTTTTCCCCTCCTCCTTTACCGAGGGAAGACCTCGAGATAACATCCATAGCGTATGCCTTCACCACCTGTTTCTACTTCATTGGTTTAGGACAACTCTTTTAAATATGCCCCATCTTATTACAGTTGTAGCAATTCCTTCCTTCAACCTTAGGGTCTTTGATGTTGTGCCCTTCCCTCCAATTTGTAGCAAGTATGCTTCCACTTGCTGTAACGTTGCGAATTTTCGACGCTCGAAAACCGACATCAATACGTACACTGTATCAACTGCCGAGCAATCGAATGCCGGAAAATCGAATTGTTGGGTTAAAGAAGAAGAGATAGAAGAAAAGGATAGAAGAAATAAGGAAACAGAACAAAAACAATATCAGAATCTCACAGTCGCAGCGGAACAACATATAATAGATAAATGAATAATCTTTAAAACAAAGAACTATCTCAGTTAATACATTTCATTACATCAGAGTATACAACAACAATATACAACACAACTAGGCAATGGATAATTATACAACATGTCCTTACAAGTGAATTTACAACGGAAAGATAATATCATATACAAGTAATACGTCTCGCCATCCAGCTCGCCACTTGGGCTCCAAAGCACTTCTGAATCCAAAATAACCTGATAACCTGACTCTTGACTGCCCTTGAGGAAAATTATGGGCATCCAGAGTTTAGGAAGAGAACAATAAACTCCAGGTCAGTCATAGGACTGGTGTGAGAACTTAAAATAGTTATTATCTTTTAAAACAACAACAACAAGGATAATTTTAAAGTCAATTCTCAATGCTTTTGGAAAATGAGACTACCATAAGACCTCCCGCCACACACAATGCAAACGCAGAATTGGAGGAGATTTCTTCTTATGATAGTCAAAGATGCTTGATACACATTAAAAAGAAACATTTGGTATTATTACTAGTGCATAGTGTAGGAAAAATCATTTCGAAAGTAAAGATATAAATCTTAGACAACATACGACCATTATTGTATGCCTACTATAGCTACCATCCAAACAGTGGGGCGCCACCATAAGTGAATGACAGGTTCTACAACTAAAACCGTACAAGGTGCGTATTGTTTTGTTTGGATTTCCAACAAATGGTCCGGCTAAGGAACTTCCTACTGCCACATGGGATCGCCTCTGGCGGGACGTCCCGAGAACTTAACCAGCTCTCTGCCAACACAAGGCCGGGTTACCTGTGTCACTAGGTAACTACTACACGAATATGCCATCCCCCGGTCCCTTTGGACCTTTATCCGAGCGCTCGATAACCAACATCACACAGTAATAAATATAGTGTGTCAACATGAGTAAGTATCTGGGCTCCATACCATGATACCACCCTTTCCAGAAGGAAATGACATACCCTAAAGGGCACGACCCTCATAACCTTGCCGCATATTCCTGTTTTGACCATTTCCGGGGAGTGAGGTCTGACGAAGTCTCGTTCGCAAAGCTAGGCACAAAGCCATGCTTTGATCAACAAATGATCAATAAATAATCATCACACAGCAACATTCAGCATGCCACATTACCAAATTGGGAATATATCGCCGATAACCTACAACTACACAACCTCTGAGCGCGTACGTCTCAGAGAAGGGTGTTAAGCTAAGAGAATAAATTCTCCCCCACCAACAGAAATGTATTTGAAAGAAATCTTCTTTATATCTCAAAATGTAATGTCAGACACGTAACCATACAAGTCTGTTCCGGGTTCGAACAGAACCGAAGGCACTTCAAAAGAAGCCCTTGCAATCCGGGTATTCACAATCCCGATAAAACTTCCCATCACAAAGGAAATCTCCATACCGTAGCTAACGGTGCAGAGACAATCGATAGGTCATCCTATCGTTTTCACAAATACCTGGTCTTCAACATCGGTCTTCAAATGCTATCCATTACGACGTATCATTATTCAGAATGGGTTATACGACTCCAAAGTCCTTTTCCGGCTAACCCGAATAATGAGCGCTTATTTTAAAATAAGTGTGGCATTCAAATTCAAGCAAATCACCACAAATACCTATTTAAAGGTAAATATTGATAGTCGGTTATTTAACTATCAATAGGTATGCACAACATCACCCGATTTCAAATAATTTCCCAAAATTATTTATTTTCAAAAATATCTTTATAAGATATATATCCCACACTTCAACTATTTGAAAACCAATTTCAAATAAATTTACACCCTTACATCTTTCATTTCAAAATGGTTCATTTAAACCAATTAAATAAATCCTTACCGATTCATTAAATTTACGTTCCAAATCCGTAAATTAATTTCCACACTTCAAAATAAATCAACGTTTATTTTTAACTAATTTCCCTTTCTTTTATAAATTCCATAGTGAAATTAAAATTCCAAAATATCTATGAATTTATGATTTTTAAATCGATTTCTAATATTAATTTTCAATTTATCTTTAAAAGATAAAATCTCAAACATTCACTTCATATTGGAAAAATATTTCCACACTTATTTAATAATAAGTAATTCACCAATCTATTTATTTTCAACATTTTGAAAATATTTAATATACTTAAATCTAAATTAAGTATATATTTTATTTTATAAGGAAAACATTCTCTTAAACACATTTATTTGGGTCAAAACGAATGTTACGTAAAACATCGTTACGACAACCCAAAATCACTAGTATAGGGATTCGAACTTAAAATAGATATATAACTCCCAATACAATATAAAACATTTCCTTTCGGAAATCATTTACTATAACAACAGTGTTATAGTCCAACATTTCCTTCTATTTCTCGAAACATCTATTTCAACAATAAATGTTGAAATCTATGGTTTCGATACTTAATACATTTTAAAACAACTTTAAATCGTTTTAATTCTATTTAAAACATCACTTTTCCAAAATATTTCTTTAATATATTATTCACTGTCCAAAATCGTGAATATATTTCCTTATCCAAATTCAACATTTCTACATATTTTATTTAAACGATTATCCACTGTCCAAAATCGTGTGTATATTTCCTTTAATAAGCTATAATAATTAACTTATCAAAATAAGTCACTTTCGGATTTATAAAACAACGTTTATAAATTCCATTTATATTCTATGGCCACTTCAACTTATAAAATCACTTTATTAACAAATTCTATCTATATTCCATTTACACACAAAAATCCAATTTATAAGTCAATTACTTATAAATCTTTTATTTTATAAAATCTATTCATTTTATAATTCCACAACTTATAAATATATAGATTTCATTCACTTATAAAATCCATTAATATTCCATTTTAACACTTATAAAAACTTGTTTTACAATTCCAATATTTTTAATTTATAAATATCAATTTTATAAATATTTTATATAAATCATTTATAATAATTCAAAAATCCCAAATTAAATAAACCAATCCTTTTAATAATTTACAAATCGTTATTAAAGCTTATATAACTCCAAAATCATACTTAAGTATTATTTTCCAAAAATATCATTTTTATAATAATAAAAATTATAACGTTTATTTATTTAAAATGAATAAATTCCAAAATTAAATTATATTCTGAATTCTCAACTTAAGTTTTCAAAAATCCAATTTTATTTAATTTCGGCATCTAACGATACCAAAATATATTCGGCTAAAATTTAGCCTTTAACAATCTCAATCACAAAGATAATCACGCAGATTATAAATAGATCAACAAATAGATCAACACACAACATTGAAACCAATTCAAATGTTTGAGGAATCCAGTTAGATCCCTCCAACCTGTTTCCCTGCATCCAAAGATGTTAGCACAATACCAATTTCGCTTCAAGACGAAATATCGCGGCATATGGGATTTATAAAATACTATCTGCTATTATGCGGCGCAATAGGGTCTCACCCGCTATATAATGCGGGAAAATCAACTCCAGATACATAAATAATACCAATTTCACTTTGCAGTGAAATGTTCGCAGTATATGTTTTTAATAAACAACCTCCGCTTACTAATAGCGTATAATGTCTATTTAACACAATAGATAACAAATTATCATCCAATCAAATAATCAACAATTTTAAATCTAACTATTTAAAATTTAAATCAAAACAATTCGATTGAGTGAGAAGTTCTCGCCTTGATTTCAATTTACAGTGTTTTATTTCGAATAAAATTAAACAAGCGTTTAATTTTACCCGAAATTTAAACTAGCTCCAAACGAATCCAATCCAGCTCCATTGCGTAGTGCTCGTCCATACGGTTCCAACGCAACTGGTTTTGTCCAAAACGGACCTCGTATGACAAAGATATGCATTTTTAAAGTTTGTACAATTATAATATAATTAATTTACAATTTATATTTCATTTTTCAAACCCACATTTCATCACTGCTGCACGTTCTGCTTGATGGAGATCTGGCCGCTTGTTTTCTTTCTTCCTCTCCAGGCAAAAGTCGCGTGCAATATACCCATAGCCGACCTTAAAACCCTAATGAACGAGGCCAATCCAAGCATCTTCACAATGATCGAAGGCCATGGTTTCGAAGTCCATCGGCAACTCCACCCATGGTCAAGTCGCGGCCAAGCTCGGCCATCTCCAGGCAGTGAAAAACGTGAGAAAACATGTAACTTTGAAGAATAATTGCCGTTGATTCGTGCATCGAAACCCGATCATAACCGTTCATATCGAAGCTCTCATCGAGCTCTACATCTTTGCAGTTGACAACTTTCACTAAATATTTGTGGATTGATCAAGAATTGAAGAAGAAGATAGCACGTTTTCGGCCGTGCATTTCTAAGGTGGCGGCTAGGGTTTAGATGTTAGGGTTTCTGAAATTATGAAGATGATGGGTCCTTTTATAGAAATTCTACCAAAAACACTATTCATTTCTAATTTTTCGAACTCCGAATCTCGCGCGGTGACCAGCGTTTCTAGGGTTTAACCCGTGTTCCGGACACAATGGAATAGGTTTGGGAGCCAATTCGATCATCTGTGCGAGATATGGCCATAAACGATCGATTTAAAATTAAATCGGTTAATCAATTTTCTGTGCGTTTTGGCTTGCCCCGGACAAACGGTAAATCCGATTGACACGAAATTTGAAACCATACAATAATTTTACATTACGGATCCGATGAAACTAGTTCCGTCGAAATCCGAGGCTGTTTGAAAAATGGCTATTTTAACTCGTCAATTAAATATTAAAATATTCAATTTTCACAAATTAACTTTAAATTAAATTTTAAAAGTTCACAAACATCATTATAACTTCAATATGATGTAATAACATTTTACAAATCATTTTTAATCATATTAAACTCGATTTCCAATTATTTCTGTAATTTCAACTATTAAATTATCGATTTAATTATCCAATTAAATCCAATTGTTCGAAATAAAATTTATTCGACTTACAAATTTCACTTACTAATATTTAAAATCAATTAAATATTCAATTTTTTATTAACAAAAATTCTGGGTCGTTACAAACTTCCCCCCTTAAAAGAATTTCGTCCTCGAAATTACCAAGTAAGAAAAAGTTACAGAATCCATTAACTTTCCAAAACAATTCGTTCGAATTGAATTTTTCAAATCTCTTAAGTGTTTAACTTTCTTAAAATTCATAGTTAAACTTCTTACAAAATCTTTACTAAGTTTCCAAATCCAAACTTAGTTTTCAAAAAATTTCAGTTTTCTCATTTTCGGAAAAATTCGCCAGAGTCTCCTTTGCGCGGCTCGATCCGGAAAAAAATGATAGTATATATATCACAAATATACATCTCATCAAGTGATGAGGCATCCCGCAGGGAAAAAAGTGTAAAAGTACGGTATGTAATCTGAGATATGTACCTTATTTATGATTAGCGAGCATATACGGCTAATATAGCGCGAAAGCGAGCTCCAAAGGCGAAGCAACGCCATCCGCACCTACTAAACACTCAACAAACAACACAAGAATCATGTATATATGAAAATAGTATCAATATACATCATATAGCAAATGCAATCAAAACAACAATCAAACTGTCATCCAACTAACCAAATAAATATTCATTCATATTCTCACTAATATTCAATGAATTGGTTTTCCAATTTAAATCACATTTGATTCATTTACATTGGATTTAATTAACATTCATTCATTCGTTTCCAATTAGTTTACATTCACTAATTAAATTCACATTAGTTTACTTCCAAATTGAATCAAATTCAGTTCATATTCATTTACTTCCAATTTGGATTCAATTACTTTAGCTTTCAATTTGTCAATTCAATTTCATTAACACTTAATGAATTATATACAATCAACTAACATCCATATAACAACCAATGTATATTCAACATAACCAATTTTTTTTTTAATTTACATTCTATTTGGTTTAACATTTTTTTAACTCCAATTGGTTGATATTAAATTGACTTTCATTCAATTATTCAACTTCCGATAACATTAACTTTTTAATGAATTTACACTTACATTCATTATTCCATATCAATTATTTACATTCTATTGATTAACATTCAATCCTATTATTAATTTAGTTGCCAATTCCTTTAACAATATAATGTTGAATTCCAGTTATATAACTCAAGCTCAAAATCATCACTTCTCTTGATTAATTTCTTCGATACCAAAATCAACTTCATTCAATTTTTAGTTAAGTTATATTCCATTTAAACATAATTTGTTTAATCTTACTTAAATTTCCAAATCCAATTCAGATTTCAATTCTAAAGTAAATTCTATTTAACTTTTACCAAAGTCAAATTTATTTTAACTTTACCAAGATAAAGTCTTTATTATTTCATATTATAAGTTCAAAACCCAATTCACTTATGTTCATCAATTACAACTTGAATTTTAATTTCAAATTTGTTTATCACAACAAAACTCCAATTTTCAATTTACTATGGTAGCAAATCCATCACACAGAAACTCGAAAATGATACTGATGATGCTGCAGTCATCACTCTTATTATTTCCCAGTGACAATAGTGAATTCAGTGCTTAATGTTCTTTCAAAAATTTTCCTTTTATTTATAAATCGCACTTATAAATATATTCATATAGTTTCACTTTTATATACAAGTTTATTTCACAATTGTAATCATATTAATTATAGTTCCATACTTATAATTCATTCGCTTATACAATTATTCTTTTACAATAAGTTTTATTTAACTTATTCAAACAACTTTTATTAACTTGCATATATCTTACATTTTCAACAACCAACAATCAATTTTATATACACTTTAATAATTCTGAAAAATTATTCCTTTATATATAAAACATAATCAAGGTAAAATTATTTCATTTACCCAATTTAAAATGATACTATGTCAACTTGCCTCGTTTAAGTGTTTAGAAATCCTAATCGATAATATGGCGTCCCACACACCGACCAGAATTCACAAACAGCTCAACGGATAAGCAAACACAATATAAATTTTTTTTTTCCACCAACAAATACGCGCTCATACGTATTATTACACTCACACTCATTCTAGAGTATTACTAACTCTATCTCTAATGAGTAACACCCAACAGAGCCAAGGTTGTCACTTAACCATGTGCTCTGATACCAAATGTAACGTTGCGATTTTTCGACGCTCGAAAACCGACATCAATACGTCCACTGTATCAACGCTAAGCAATCGAATGCCAGAAAACCAAATTGTTAGGGTTAAAGAAGAAGAGGTAGAAGAAAAGGATAGAAGAAATAAGGAAACAGAACAGAAACAATATCAGATTCTCACAGTCGCAGCGGAACAACATATAATAGATAAATGAATAATCTTTAAAACAAAGAACTATCTCAGTTAATACATTTCATTACATCAGAGTATATAACAACAATATACAACACAACTGGGCAATGGACAATTATACAACACGTCCTTGTTGAGTCACAAGTTCTATGAAGGTTTTGATTTCTGACAAAGAAATAAAGGCGATCTACCAAACAAGGTCATTATGGCTATAAAGAGCTACATATGGTACTCTAGATTATAGGTTGATTATTTGATATTGTAATAGTGATAAACATGTTAAAATCTATCCTCAAATAATCATGCATTTCAAGGAAATCAATATATATACGACTAAATTGCAGTTGCACATTTAGTGTGCAACATTACAGGGATCGGTCGACCGGTCATAAAATAGGTGGTCGACCGTTCCTGTAATTTGCGCACTGAACGTGCACACATGCACATAACGACTATATATTTGAATTCCTGTCTACTGGTCATTTTTTGACCTGTCGACCGTTTTTAAACAGAAAGCAACTTTTCCAAAAACACTTCTTTCTCCAAAAGGTTGCATCTCTTACCTTTCATCAAAGATCATATCTTTTAATGGCAACTGATCACAAAGAGTTACAACCATTCTTCTCTATATAAACTCATCTAAATCATTGATTAAAAAAACATGATTGTATATGCTTTTTACTCTAATCTCTGATCTTACTTTCTACATATTTCTGCATTCTAAAAACCTCCCAATTATTTTCAATTGCTTATTGAATCATTGAAATTATTTCATATCTTTTGATTCAATAAGTAATATACTTTCCTTAATCTTCACAAAACATCATTCACATACTTTGAGGATAAGATTATAGGAAGGGTGTACTACTAGTGACAAATCCGTGTTTTCAAGAGCACAAGTTGTCAACAACAATTGTATTTGTTCTTTTGTTGAAGTCCTCTGTGTTGTAAGAGGCAAGTGTTGAAGTCCTCAGTGTATTAGAGGCGTGAAATCCCGTTCGTCTGCTCGGGTATTGTAAACCTGTTCCTCCGGGTGAAGCGAGGTAGTTAATAGTGAAAATCTAGATAGAAGTTTGGGACTGGACGTAGGACGGTGCTCCGAACCAGTATAAAAATCTCTGGTGTGATTTTTCTATTTTTATTTACTTTGCTACTATCATCTATTTTCCGCATTTATATTATAGTCCATATTACACGATCCGTGTGTACTATACTAGCACGTGCACTATCACACACTTTTCATTTGGTATCGGAGCAAGGTTATCACATAACCGTTACACAGTTATTTGATATATTCTTGTAATATGGCAAATAACGCAAGTACTAGCACTCAGAACACCATGTACATGGAAGGTCAATCGACACAAAGACCTCCATTTTTCAATGGTCTTAACTATAGTTATTGGGCAACACGTATGTCATTCTTTATGCAATCAAATAGCTATGATGCTTGGAATGCCACTCAAAGAGAAATAGTGAATCCAACAACTGATTATTCAGAATGGACTGCGGCTGAGAAAACGGCAGCAGCCGTAAATGCAAGAGCAATAAATATGTTGTTCTGTGCATTAGACCAAAATGAATATAACCGTGTTAGTATCTGCACTACTGCATATCAAATTTGGCAAACGCTAAAAACCACTCATGAAGGTACTAACAAGGTTAAACAAGCCAAAATAGCCATGCTGAAAAGTCAATTTCAAAATTTCAAAATGAAACCAAATGAGACAATCAATGATATGTATTCACGATTTCAAACTATCCACCATGCACTTATTGGCTTAGGACAAAAATATTCTGATTTTGATGTTGTTCCAACAGTCCTACATTCTCTGACTAGTGAATGGGAAGGAAAAGTATTAGCAATTGAAGAAGCTAATGACCTTTCCGTCATGAAGCCAGATGAATTGATAGGAAATTTATTGTCCTATGAAGCAAATTTGCAGGCCAGAAAAGAAAAATGTAGCATTTCATGTTGAGAAAGATGAAAATGAATCAGATTCTGAAGACGAAGATTTGGCATTTATTGCGAAAGGATTCAAAAAATTCCTAAAATATCGAAAAGCCAGTCGTTACAATAAAAGGAAACCTGGATCAAATAAACCATCTTCATCTGCTATAGAATGTTTTAACTGCCACAAAAAGGGACACATGCAGAAGGATTGTCCAGAACAAAAGAAGAAGTCAGAAAATGACAAATTCAAATATAAGAAGGACAAATCAAAGAAACGAGCCTTCTTAGTAACATGGGATGATTCAGAGTCATCTTCATTAGAAAGTGAAAGTGATTCGGAGAATGAACACGCTAATGTTTGTTTTATGGCAACAGAAGATGAGGTCCCACTTAAGAAAAGAGGAAAGTGGATATTGGACAGTGGTTGCTCGAAGCACATGACGGGAGACATGAGCTTATTAACAAATATTACATACTCAGATGGTGGCTCCATCACTTTTGGAGACAATTCAAAAGGCTATATCATCGGCAAAGGCGATGTGAGCAATTGCGGTACATCTAACTTACCTCTTATTACAAATGTCATGCTAGTTAAAAATTTAAAACACAATTTACTTAGTATTAGTCAGCTATGTGACAAAGGTTTTATAATCTCTTTTTCGAATAATAAATGTAGTATCTTAGACAGAGACCACAATTTAGTTTTCGAAGGTTATAGAGACAGAAATATATATATATTCTGAATATGAATATTAATCATAATTCAGATATGTGTCTTGTGGCTAATGATAATGATCCATGGCTATGGCACAAACGCTTCTGTCATATAAACTTCAGAACTATTGACAAGCTGGCCAAAAAAATCTAGTTAGAGGTCTACCCAAAATTAGTTATAAAAACGATAGTTTTTGTGATGCCTGTCAGTTAGGAAAATTGACAAAATCGTCATTCAAGTCAAAAAGGGTCATATCAACATTACAGCCACTTGAACTACTACATATGGATTTATTCGGACCAACACAAGTTCAGTCAATAAACCATAATCGATATGTATTTGTAATTGTTGATGACTATTCTCGTTATACATGGACTATTTTTCTGAAAAACAAGAGTGACACTTTTGACCATTTCAAATCTTTCGTCAAAAGAATTCAAAAATCAAAAGGGCTAAAAATTTAAAAACATAAGAAGTGATCATGGTGGTGAATTTGAAAATAACGAATTTGAACATTTTTGTACAAAAAAAGGTATTAACCATAATTTTTCGTTTCCTAGAACTCCACAACAAAACGGAGTTGTAGAACGGAAAAATCGAACATTACAAGAATGTGCAAGAACGTTATTAAATGGATCCACTTTACCAAAACATTTCTAGGCAGAAGCCGTCGCTACTGCGTGTTATGTTTTAAATCGTGTGTCTATTCGACCACTTACCAAAAACACGTCTTATGAATTATTTAACGAAAGGAAGCCAAATATATCTTACTTCAAAGTATTTGGTTCAAAATGTTTTATTTTAAATACAAAAGACCATCTCGGAAAGTTCGATCCAAAAGCTGATGAAGGTATATTTGTCGGTTATTCGGAAAGAAGCAAAGCGTATCTTATTTTCAATAAACGAACCAAAACTATTGAAGAATCTCTTCATGTTTCTTTCGATGAATTCTTTAAACCTTCTCAGTCAAAACCAGATAATGTCGAAACTATATTTACTGACACTCCTCTCACCACAAATTATGACTCTGACTCTGAAAATCTTATTGACAATATTTCCCAACAACAACCAGTTTGTGAGATACGTTCCCCTCCAAGATTATTGAGACACCATCCAGTTCAAAATATAATTGGCGAGGTTAACTCACAAGCAAGAACTAGGAATCAATTACATCAAATGGGTCATGTTGCGTTTCTATCAAATATCGAACCTAAGAATCCAAAAGAAGCTGCTACAGACGATTACTGGATCATTGCCATACAGGAAAAACTAAATCAGTTCGAGCGCAATGACGTTTGGGAACTTGTTCCAAGGCCAACTGATCAGTCAGTTATTGGTACTAAATGGGTTTATAAAAATAAGGCCGACGAACAAGGAAATATCACCAAAAACAAAGCAAGATTAGTAGCACAAGGATATAATCAGGAAGAAGGTATCGATTATGAAGAAACTTTTGCACCAGTTGCTCGACTAGAAGCTATTAGAATTCTATTATCTTTTGCTTGTCACCATAATTTCAAACTTTATCAGATGGATGTCAAAAGTGCTTTTCTCAATGGATTTATCAAAGAGAATGTCTATGTCGAACAACCTCCTTTGTTCCTACATGAAAAATAACCTGACCATGTGTTCAAACTTAAGAAAGCTCTGTATGGTTTAAAACAGGCACCTCGTGCTTGGTATGAACGATTACGTAGCTATCTTATTAACTCAGGATTTCAAATAGGCAAAGTCGATCAAACTTTGTTTATTAAACATTCTCAAAAGGATATTCTAGTTATCTAGATATATGTAGACGACATCATCTTTGGTTCAACAAACGATAAACTCTGCAAAGAATTTGCAAGTATTATGACCAAAGAGTTCGAAATGTCTCATATGGGAGAACTATCATATTTTCTTGGACTTCAAATCAAGCAACTTCCGAATGGTATCTTTATCAATCAAGAAAAATATTGCAGAAATCTTATCAAACGCTTCGGATTAGAAAATACATCTGGTAAACCAACTCCTATAAGTACAACTACACATCTTGAAAAAGATGAAAATGGTAAGAGTATTGACCATAAATTATATCGAAGCATGATTGGTTCTCTTCTTTATCTTACAGCTAGTCGTCCAGATATAATGATGAGTGTTTGTCTATGTGCACGCTTTCAAGCAGATCCAAAAGAATCACATCTACGAGCAGTGAAACGTATAATTTGTTATCTTAATAATACCAAAGATTTCGGTCTTTTTTATCCAAAGGAATGTCCATTTGAATTAGTATCATATAGTGATGCTGATTTTGGTGGATCACGAACGGATAGAAAAAGTACAAGTGGTACGTGCCATTTTATTGGAAAATCACTTGTCTCTTGGTTTAGTAAGAAACAGAATTGTGTTTCACTATCAACATGTGAAGCCGAATATATATCAGCGGCTCTCGCTTGTACTCAAGTGCTATACATGCAACAAACTCTTCAAGATTTTGATATTCATTTATCAAATTCAATTATATACTGTGATAACACAAGTGCTATAAATCTCTCTAAGAATCCGGTGAATCATTCTAGAACCAAACACATTGATATCCGTCATCATTTCCTTCGAGATAATATTGATAAAGGAAATATATGTCTTGAATATGTCCAAACTGACAATCAATTAGCAGACATCTTTACTAAACCTCTGTTCGAATCTAATTTTATTAGATTACGAAGGGAGCTTGGTTTAATCTCAAGAAATGATCTCAACTAATAAATACTAACGATCATCCTTTCTTTCAATGATCGTCTTTTCCTTTCCTATTTTATAACTTCAGAGAGCTATTTTTAGAGTTAAAATAAGCCTCTGCTTGTTTTCATGGTCAAAATTTTCTGTTCACTCACATCCATAGGTTTATACATAAGAAACTTGTATATAAGCTTGTCCAAATTTCTTATTTTATTCTTATCCGACCATAAGATTCTATACAAAATTCTCTATGGCTCACATTTGTGATAAATGTGCTCAAGAATCACACATTTCCATTACGAGTTCTGAGTCGGAGGAATATTATTCTCCCAAAACACCAAAACAAAAACCAAGTTATCATCATCAATGCTCTTGTATTTCTGGTAATACACCAAACTCAAAACGAGTTAAAAAGACGCTGTTTTGTTCTCCTCGTACCAAAGCACAGATCGACGAGATTCATCACTATCAGAAACATCAGATAGATCTTCAGAGATAGCTCCATTATGGGCAAAGCCAACTTTATCACGAGCAACAACGGACATCGGCACGATTATCTGTTTTAGAAAAGGTGGCATCATTCTTCTGTAGTTCCAGCAAGCATGACGTGCATGAACCAATGCCGTCTAGGCCATCAACATCTAAAAGTCCTAACTCTCGGGATCGGAATTATGAGATGAATGAAGGTGCTCATAAAAACTGGAGTCCATGGGCAAAACATATTAAAGAAAACAAAGATAATTCTAGTGACGAACCTTCCACTTCTCATTAGATCTATATATACTCATTGTATTTTTTTTTCTTTCCATCACTCATGTAATAATACTTGTATTCTATAATAAGAGTGAAAATATAGCACGATATATTCAAAAATTTGCAAAAAAGGGTATTTTTTGGCATGCTGTCAAACCGGTCGACCCCCCATATTCAAACCGGTCGACCGTTTGCTCTCTGGTTGAAAATGGTCGACCGGCCATAATCTATAGGTCGACCGGTTGACGTATTTCCAGTTTTTTATATATCCTATGCGTCATTTTCTTACTATCCTTCTTCTCATTTTACTCAACCAGTTATTTTTCCCCAAACTCCAAAAACCCTAGTTTCTCAATTTCAATTTCCAAATTTCCAAATCTTCTAACAATGGCTCCTCCGCAAAAGAAACCCAAGAAAGCATCATCCTCCGGACCTTCATCTCTTAATTTCTCCGCTAAGAAATGGCTCGAAAGTCCGGTAGCCATAACAAGATGGAATCAAATGACTAACTACAAGTTTCATCCGGGCTCTTTCATCAAGTTTGATGATTTCACGTCTTATGGAATTCGTAGGTTAGCCAATAACTCCAACATTTCCCCATTGATAGATTTTTTCAGAAAACAATGTGGAAATAAATCATTTGATGATAAAATTGTTCTATGCCAACATGAACCTCGACGAATATCAACCTGATAATCCGAATGGAGTCATTTGGTCTGTCGTCTGTGGCAAACAAATTTTTATTACTCGTGATAGGATTGCCTCTATACTTGGTATAGCAAATCGAGGCGATGAGTCTTCATCTACTTTCTGTGAAGTCTTCACTCGCGATAACATCAGTCATCAGTGCATAGAGGACAATAGTGATGGCACAAAGTCTATTGGACTTCGACCCACCGCCAGACTACTTCATCGCGTCTTGATGCATGCTCTGTTTCCTAGACTTGGAAATTATGATGCTGTATATAAAGAAAACTTCAAGGCTCTCTATGCTATTTATGGGGAAATCCAAATCAATTGGGTTCATATGCTTTTTGACGAAATTCTCAAGGTAAATAACTCTACACGACCTCATTTCTTCTACAATGAATATATCATGCGTCTTTTGTTAGCTTGTGGGGTAAAGCCTCCTGACTCTGACACCTCGAAAC
Organism: Allium cepa; assembly: GCA_030765085.1. NCBI lineage: Eukaryota > Viridiplantae > Streptophyta > Magnoliopsida > Asparagales > Amaryllidaceae > Allium > Allium cepa. The sequence goes on along the minus strand of CM060929.1, from coordinate 1,052,634,162 downwards.
CAAAATGTATTGATTCCATAACCATCAAACGCATGAAGCTCCCTCCACCTTATCTTGAGATTATGCCTTTTGAAGAATGGCAACAAAGAGGTCCAAGAAAACAAAAAGCAACTTCCTCTCGACCTCGTTCCGATGAAGTGAAACTGTTAAAATCAAAATCATCCACAAAAGAATCACTTGAAACTATTGCGCGTAACCAATTTTTGCTTGAATCACGTCTCAAGCGCATGGACTCTAAAATTGATAAACGCTTCAATAAGGTCAAGTCATTGTTTGGTGTGCTATGGGATGCTATATCATGTACCACATCCACCTCTGTTCAAGCACAAGACCCAGGAAAATGTCCTGCTCCTCCTGTTTTCAACTGGACATCATCTGAGGAGTCTACTGGTATGAGTGGACATGGACATGGAGAATCATCTAGAGGGAACAATGACGAAGAAGAAGAAGATGACGACGACGACGATGATGATGATGATGAAGAGGAGATAGGATCTGCCTCGTCTTAGATTCTATTGTCTATTATGGTTAAGTACTTTAAAAACATCAATCGACACTTGTACTAAATAGTGTCGTTATTTTTATTTTTCATTTGACATTATGGTCTGTATTATACTCTGGTATGTTTTGGATGTGTTAAGTTTTATTTTGCTATGCACATTATGGTGATTACACTCCTATATTATTCCAGTATCTGTTACTCCTTTTTGTCGATGACAAAGGGGGAGAAAGGGCTAACAATTGATTGCAGGAACATACATATATATATATATAAATTCAAAGAGGGAGATCACATACTCAGGGGGAGATTCAGATTTTCAGATATATATTGTCATCAATCAAAAAGGGGGAGAATGTTGAGTCACAAGTTCTATGAAGGTTTTGATTTCTGACAAAGAAATAAAGGCGATCGACAAAACAAAGTCATTATGGCTATAAAGAGCTACATATGGTACTCTAGATTATAGGTTGATTATTTGATATTGTAATAGTGATAAACTTGTTAAAATCTATCCTCAAATAATCATGCATTTCAAGGAAATCAATATATATACAACTAAATTGCAGTTGCACATTTAGTGTGCAACTTTACAGGGACCGGTCGACCGGTCATAAAATAGGTGGTCGACCGTTCCTGTATAATTTGCACACTGAACGTGCACACATGCACATAACGACTATATATTTCAATTCCTGTCTACTGGTCATTTTTTGACCTGTCAACCATTTTTAAACAGAAAGCAACTTTTCCAAAAGACACTTCTTTCTCCAAAAGGTTGCATCTCTTACCTTTCATCAAAGATCATATCTTTTAATGGCAACTGATCACAAAGAGTTACAACCATTCTTCTCTATATAAACTCATCTAAATCATTGATTAAAAAAACATGATTGTATATGCTTTTTACTCTAATCTCTGATCTTACTTTCTACATATTTCTGCATTCTAAAAACCTCCCAATTATTTTCAATTTCTTATTGAATCATTGAAATTATTTCATATCTTTTGATTCAATAAGTAATATACTTTCCTTAATCTTCACAAAACATCATTCACATACTTTGAGGATAAGATTATAGGAAGGGTGTACTACTAGTGACAAATCCGTGTTTTCAAGAGCACAAGTTGTCAACAACAATTGTATTTGTTCTTTTGTTGAAGTCCTCTGTGTTGTAAGAGGCAAGTGTTGAAGTCCTCAGTGTATTAGAGGCATGAAATCCCGTTCGTCTGCTCGGGTATTGTAAACCTGTTCCTCCGGGTGAAGCGAGGTAGTTAATAGTGAAAATCCAGATAGAAGTCTGGGACTGGACGTAGGACGGTGCTCCGAACCAGTATAAAAATCTCTGGTGCGATTTTTCTATTTTTATTTACTTTGCTACTATCATCTATTTTCCGCATTTATATTATAGTCCATATTACACGATCCGTGTGTACTATACTAGCATGTGCTCTATCACACACTTTTCAGTCCTTACAAGTGAATTTACAGCGGAAAGATAATATCATATACAAGTAATACGTCTCGCCATCCAGCTCGCCACTTGGGCTCCAAAGAACTTCTGAATCCAGAATGACCTGATAACCTGACTCTAGACTGCCCGTGCGGAAAATTATGGGCACCCAGAGTTTAGGAAGAGAACAATATACTCCAGGTCAGTCATGGGACTGGTGTGAGAACTTAAAACAGTTATTATCTTTTAAAACAACAACAATAAGGATAATTTTAAAGTCAATTCGCAATGCTTTTGGAAAATGAGACTACCATAAGACCTCCCGCCACACACACAATGCAAACGCAGAATTGGAGAAGATTTCTTCTTATGATAGTCAAAGATGCTTGATACGCATTAAAAAGAAACATTTGGTATTATTACTAGTGCATAGTGTAGGAAAAATCATTTCGAAAGTAAAGATATAAATCTTAGCCAACATACGACCATTATCGTATGCCTACTATAGCTACCATCCAAACAGTGGGGCGCCACCATAAGTGAATGGCAAGTTCTACAACTAAAACCGTACAAGGTGCATATTGTTTTATTTGGATTTCCAACAAATGGTCAGGCTAAGGAACTTCCTACTGCCACATAGGATCGCCTTTGGCGGGACGTCCCGAGAACTTAACCAGCTCTCTGCCAACACAAGGCCGGGTTACCTTTGTCACTAGGTAACTACTACACGAATATGCCATCCCCCGCTCCCTTTGGACTTTTATCCGAGTGCTCGATAACCAACATCACACAGTAATAAATATAGTGTGTCAACATGAGTAAGTATCTGGGCTCCATACCATGATACCACCCTTTCTAGAAGGAAATGACATACCCTAAAGGGCGCGACCCTCATAACCTTGCCGCATATTCCTGTTTTGACCATTTCCGGGGAGTGAGGTCTGACGAAGTATCGTCCACAAAGCTAGGAACAAAGCCACGCTTTGATCAACAAATGATCAATAAATAATCATCACACAGCCACACTCAGCATGCCACATTACCAAATTGGGAATATATCGCTGAACCTTCAACTACATAACCTCTGAGCGCATACGTCTCAGAGAAGGGTGTTAAGCTAAGAGAATAAATTCTCCGCCACCAACAGAAATGTATTTGAAAGAAATCTGCTTTATATCTCAAAATGTAATGTCAGACACGTAACCATACAAGTCTGTTCCTGGTTCGAACAGAACCGAAGGCACTTCAAAAGAAGCCCTTGCAATCCGGATATTCACAATCCCGATAAAACTTCCCATCCCAAAGGAAATCTCCATACCGTAGCTAACGGTGCAGAGACAATTGACAGGTCATCCTATCGTTTTCACAAATACCCGGTCTTTGACGCCGGTCTTCAAATGCTATCCATTACGACGTATCATTATTCGGAATGGGTTATACGACTCCAAAGTCCTTTCCCGGCTAACCCGATTAATGAGCGCTTATTTTAAAATAAGCGTGGCATTCAAATTCAAGCAAATCACCACAAATACCTATTTAAAGGTAAATATTGATAGTCGGTTATTTAACTATCAATAGGTGTGCACAACATCACCCGATTTCAAATAATTTCCCAAAATTATTTATTTTCAAAAATATCTTTATAAGATATATATCCCACACTTCAACCATTTGAAAACCAATTTCAAATAAATTTACACCCTTACAACTTTCATTTCAAAATGGTTCATTTAAACCAATTAAATAAATCCTTACCGATTTATTAAAATCTGTAAATTAATTTCCACACTTCAAAATAAATCAACGTTTATTTTTAACTAATTTCCCTTTCTTTTATAAATTCCATAGTGAATTTACAATTCCAAAATATCTATGAATATACGATTTTTAAATCGATTTCTAATATGCATTTTCAATTTATCTTTAAAAGATAAAATCTCAAACATTCACTTCATATTGGAAAAATATTTCCATACTTATTTAATAATAAGTAATTCACCAATCTATTTATTTTCAACATTTTGAAAATATTCAATATACTTAAATCTAAATTAATTATATATTTTATTTTATAAGGAAAACATTCTCTTAAACACATTTATTTGGGTCAAAATGAATGTTACGTAAAACATCGTTACGAGAACCCAAAATCACTAGTATAGGGATTCGAACTTAAAATAGATATATAAATCCTAATACAATATAAAACAATTCCTTTCGGAAATCATTTTCTATAACAACAGTGTTATAGTCCAACATTTCCTTCTATTTCTCGAAACATCTATTTCAACAATAAATGTTGAAATCTATGGTTTCGATACTTAATACATTTTAAAACATCTTTAAATCGTTTTAGTTCTATTTAAAACATCACTTTTCCAAAATATTTCTTTAATATATTATTCACCGTCCAAAATCGTGAATATATTTCCTTATCCACATTCAACATTTTTACATATTTTATTTTAAGGATTATCCACTGTCCAAAATCGTGGATATATTTCCTTTAATAAGCTATAACAATTAACTTATCAAAATAAGTCGCTTTCGGATTTATAAAACAATGTTTATAAATTTCATTTATATTTTATGACCACTTCAACTTATAAAATCACTTTATTAACAAATTCTATCCATATTCCATTTACACGCAAAAATCCAATTTATAATTTAATTACTTATAAATCTATTATTTTATAAAATCTATTCATTTTATAATTCCACAATTTATAAATATATAGATTTCATTCACTTATAAAATCCATTTATATTCCATTTTAACACTTATAAAAACTTGTTTTATAATTCCAATATTTTTAATTTATAGATATCAATTTTATAAATATTTATATAAATCATTTATAATAATTCAAAAATCCCAAACTAAATAAACCAATCCTTTTAATAATTTACAAATCGTTATTAAAGCTTATATAACTCCAAAATCATACTTAAGTATTATTTTCAAAAAATATCATTTTTATAATAATAAAAATTATAACGTTTATTTATTTAAAATGAATAAATTCCAAAATTAAATTTTATTATGATTTCTCAACTTAAGTTTTCAAAAATCCAATTTTATTTAATTTCGGCATCTAACGATACCAAAATATATTCGGCTAAAATTTAGCCTTTAACAATCTCAATCACAAAGATAATCACGCAGATTATAAATAGATCAACAAATAGATCAACACACAACATTGAAACCAATTCAAATGTTTGAGGAATCCAGTTGGATCCCTCCAACCTGTTTCTCTGCATCCAAAGATGTTAGCACAATACCAATTTCGCTTCAAGAAGAAATATCGCGGTATATGGGATTTATAAAATACTATCCGCTATTATGCGGCGCAATAGGGTCTCATCCGCTATGTAATGCGGGAAAATCAACTCCAAGTACATAAATAATACCAATTTCACTTTGCAGTGAAATATTCGCGGTATATGTTTTTAATAAATAACCTCCGCTTACTAACGGCGTATAATGTCTATTTAACACAATAGATAACAAATTATCATCCAATCAAACAATCAACAATTTTAAATCTAACTATTTAAAATTTAAATCGAAGCAATTCAATTGAGTGAGAAGTTCTCACCTTGATTTCAATTTCCAGCGTTTTAGTTCGAATAAAATTAAACAAGCGTTTAATTTTACCCAAAATTTAAACTAGCTCCAAATGACTCCAATCCAGCTCCATTGCGTCGTGCTCGTCCATACGGTTCCAATGCAATTGGTTTTGTCCAAAACGGACCTCGTATGACAAAGATATGCATTTTTAAAGTTTGTACAATTATAATATAATTAATTTTCAATTTATATTTCATTTTTCAAACCCACATTGCATCACAGCCGCACGTTCTGCTTGATGGAGATCTGGTCGCTTGTTTTCTTTCTTCCTCTCCAGGCAAAAGTCGCGTGCAATATACCCATAGCCGACCTTAAAACCCTAATGAACGAGGCCAATCCAAGCATCTTCACAGCGATCGAAGGCCATGGTTTCGAAGTCCATCAGCAACTCCACCCACGGTCAAGTCACGGCCAAGCTTGGCCATCTCCAGGCAGTGAAAAACGTGAGCAAACGTGTAACTTTGAAGAACAATTGCCGTTGATTCGTGCATCGAAACACGATCATAACCGTTCATATCGAAGCTCTCATCGAGCTCTACATCTTTGCAGTTGACAATTTTCACTAATTGTTTGTGGATTGATCAAGAATTGAAGAAGAAGATAGCACATTTTCGGCCGTGCATTTCTATGGTGGCGGCTAGGGTTTAGATGTTAGGGTTTCTGAAATTATGAAGATGATGGGTCCTTTTATAGAAATTCTACCAAAAACACTATTCATTTCTAATTTTTCAAACTCCGAATCTCGCGCGGTGACCGGCGTTTCTAGGGTTTAACCCGCGTTCCGGACACAATGTAATAGGTTTCGGGAGCCAATTCGATCATTTGTGCGAGATACGACCATAAACGATCGATTTAAAATTAAATTGGTTAATCAATTTTCTGTGTGTTTTAGCTTGCCCCAGACAAACGGTAAATCTGATTGACACGAAATTTGAAACCATACAATAATTTGACATTACGGATCCGATGAAACTGGTTTTGTCAAAATCCGAGACTGTATGAAAAATGGCTAGTTTAACTCGTCAATTAAATATTAAAATATTCAATTTTCACAAATTAATTTTAAATTAATTTAAAAGTTCACAAACATCGTTATAACTTCAATATGATATAATAAAATTTTACAAATCATTTTTAATCATATTAAACTCGATTTTCAATTATTTCTGTAATTTCAACTATTAAATTATCGTTTTAATTATCCAATTATTCGAAATAAAATTTATTCAACTTACAAATTTCACTTACTAATATTTAAAATCAATTAAATATTCAATTTTTTATTAACAAAATTTTTGTGTCGTTACACTTTCCCTTCTTTTGGCCACCCTTTCCATACAGATGCTTCCACTTTCCATCCCCCTTCTTCTTGCCTCCACCGCCTTGCTGCAACTTTGGCTCTTCCTTAGTGACTATGGTAGTAGACTTTAGATTTAGGGTAAGAATTCTCAAGTCAAAGGGCTTTCTCCTATAATGGCTCGTCAATATGCCTTATACCGACCTTGAAATTCGAACCCTTCATCTTCGAATATCGAAAAGTTTTGAAACATAATTAAGCGTTATAAATATGTTTATATAACCTTGGTAAACATCACTTAATTAATGAATAATGATAAGAATTTTTTAGAATTTTTTACAAAAATATATTCTTTGAAGAAAAATCTATAATGTGACCAAAAATCATTTTATTGGTAAACAGCTTTTCAATCGATATAAGTTGTTCGAACTCTTGTACACTCGTCTAATGATCATATGAACACATTACAACTAATTAACACACATTCCTCTTCATAAACCATTGAACATTCTAGAAATCTTTTAATGTAAAGAGATATTTGGTAAAGTAAGGGTATAAAGGTATTTGGTTAAGAAAGTGAGATAAAGGAGAACTGATGGGAGATAAGGCTTGTATGGCATGATTTGGAGGGAAGGGTGAGAGCACACTTAAAGAGAACCGTTTTGATCCTATAAAAAGAGGGGCACACCTTAGGAATAAATCACAAATCCACAAAGAAAAACCAAGCTTCTTTACTGGCTCCTTCTTCTTTTTCTCTTATGTTCTAAAGTAAATTATTGCAAATCAAATCAACTCAAACTTGAAGTGAAGCCTTTGAAAATATTATAAAACCATCCAAAATGTCAAAACTTGAAGAAACAAAACCATGCTCTTCCCCTTTAGTGGCCGCGAGCAACGTGTAAGGAGAGGAGGGCAAAAGAAAGTGGAAAGCAAGGAGAAGGAGGAAGGAAAGGCAGTTGCAAGGTTGAGTTTGGACCTGAGTTGTTGGATTTTGGTCCTTGTGGGGTTAAAGGTAAGATAACTCACCTCTTTGATTGAAAATATAACCCATGTTTGTTGGGGTTTGATTGTGTTTAAGCTAGTTGAATTGTTATTGACATATGTTAAAACATTGGTTTGAATTCTTTCTTTAAAAGTAAGTGACACATATGATCCATATCTATGGACTTAGAATGGACTTGTATGGCTTATGACAAGACCTTGTAACAAAGAACATAAGATATTGATGGACTTTGATTTAGATCAGACCCAGATTTGAAAATGCACTCGTAGCATTAGTCGTTAGTCGTTATGGATGCACTTATGAATTGCTTTATTTTTGAAGATTTCTATGGAACTTCATAGAGAGATCCTTAGAGGTTTCTTGCCACGTCTATAATGATATATTTGTGCATATCTACCTTTTTTCGAAAAGAAGAAGTTCTTTATTTATGACGTATAAGAACTAATAAATAGCAAGATTTGCCTCCTTAAAAAACCTTACCATTGTGGTAAGGAAAAAGAGCATGACATCCTCTATATAATAGACTCCAATACAGGTAAATAAACATCTTTTAACATCAGCCCAAAAGCAATGCGTTACGGCGCACCTCCACGCGCATAAAGAATACCTAATCCAGCCAGTACAAATAGCAAGACAAAATCCTCATATCTCTTACTTCTCCAACGCATCGCCATTATCCAGTATCCCCCAAATCAATCCCCCATCTATGAAATATCTCCCTCTTTGTTAAGGTTGTTCGGCGTTGATGGACTCATCGAATAAGCTGTAGTCAAATGTCTATCGATCAATTTCAACCTATGCTCCATTGGAAAAGCCTTACTTTCAAAACGTCTTCATACTCTTTCTAACCAAATATGGTGTGTTAGAGTAGCCACCAAGTGTAGCCACTAACACATAGGCCTAATCTCAAGATGTTGATGACGCGAGGAAGTTAAGCCTTGGGTTGGAAAGTGGTTGTCACAACAAGATGGCATTAACGGGTTATATTTCAAGTTTGAGCACTAATGCATCCCAAAGATAAGTACTATATTCATATCTTGAAAATAAATGTTGATGCTTTTCATTATGTACATTACGAGCACGCACTTTAAATCAGTAGCTATACCCCAATTTAATAATCTGTTTGTTGTTGGTAAATGCTGTAGATAAGCCATGTACATCGTGAAAGAATTTAGCAGCTCTATTATGCTATATCAATTTGTAATTATCACAGAGTCAGTATGTAGTCAAATTTCATTCCAAACCGTGGAAAACAAAAATTTTCCTTTATTACCTATTTTAAATTAGTCATTAGGATTGTCAGAGAATACTTTCATCTGCCTAATTTGGATTGCAACTTCCCTGGTTTCTAATAATAATCGAGGCTGAAATTGTTGACCTCTTATTATATGACTCGATTTACTAATGGCTATGTTACTAAGGTGAAGTATGTTCTAGCCAATTAATTTGACAAGGGATTTATAGTTTATCCAAAGGTAAAACCATAAGTCCTTGTGTTCCCCATTGATAATAGCTCGAGTCATGGTTGTTGCAGCTATGTCCTGTTGCCTAAGAATCGATTTCATTATGCCGGAATAGTTGTTATCCATGGGCAGAACCCAGAAATTTTCCCTTGATTAATACTTAGTCCTCATCCATTTGGACCATAAATAATCGGTTGTTAATAAATTCCAAAGGAGTTTAATCCTGCAGTTTTATTAAGATTAATAATTTTCTGTAGTCCAACCCCTCCTTCAATTTTTGGCTTACATAAGTTATCCCAGGATAGCTTATGAAACTTGCCCTTCAAGAAAAAACGTGCACATAGTTTGTCAATTTCCTTCAAAACTGATTGTGGCAGATGATAGATTAGTAGCCAGTACATAACCATGGGGGTTATTGTACTTGGAATCAATTCTGCTCTTCCTGTTGTTGTTAATAAGTTGATGTCCCATCCTTTTAATTTGCTGTTGATATTATTTAGCTGGGGTAAATAGTGGGTTTCATGGATAAAATCCAATGTCAAAGGAATGCCAAGATACTTTAAGGTAAGTCTTTTTGCGATATGAAGGATGCTTGAGATTTTTGACTTGTAAACAGCCCCAGTACTAAAAAATATTTGAGATTTAGTTTGATTTATCTTTAGGCCAATAGTCTCCTTCATTGTAGAAAAAACTATAGTTCATATAAGTGGCATTTTCTTTAGTAGCAAATACGAAAATCATGACGTCATCGTCATGTAGGAGATGGTTTATTACAGGTTGAACGGTAGATATAGACTATATGTGTCCATCAACTCCTCCTCCTCCATTAGTAAAGAAATAAACTTCATAGCTATGTAAAATAAATATGGGAAAATGGGTCTCCTTGCCTGAGCCCTCTGTTTGAATAAATAAATGCTTATGGTCTCCCATCGATCATAATGGAAAACGTAGGTGTAGAAATACATTCATAGATTAGCTCAATTATATGTGTGGTGAAGCCTATAGATGAGAGCATATGGATTACAAACTCATGATTAACCATGTCATATGCTTATTGAAGATCAATTTTGATGCACATTCTTTGTTTACCTCGTTTAGAAAAGTCCCGAACTAGTTCACGAGCTAGCAAGACGTTTTCACCAATGTTTCTCCCCGGTATGAAAGATGATTGATTTTCTACAATTAAAAGAGGTAGAAACCATTTAATTCTATTACAAAGGATCTTTGATATTATTTTGTATAGAACATTAGCACATGTAATAGGTCAATAATCTGAACTCATTTAAGGCTTATCTTTCATGGGAATTAAAGTAATAAAATTATGGTTTACTCGGTTTAGCAATTTCCTTGTATGAAATATCTCTGACACAGCGTTAAAATATTTTCTTGTAGGTCCGTCCAGTGCGCTTTGTAAAATTTAGATGAGAAATCATTGGGCCCCGGGCTTTTGGCATCATCTATCGAGAATAAAGCCTTTTTGATTTCATCCAACGTGACTGGCAAAGTTAAGTATTCTCTCCCTACAGTATTAATTTGCATTCTGGTGCTAATGAGTAGGAAAAAAATCATTAAATCCCCATTGGATAGTGTCTGATAGTATCGTATAACTTCATTCTCAATTTTGTTGCAGTCATATATATACTATCCTTGAGCATCCCTTAAAGCCTAAATCTTATTTCTATGTCTTCGCATTGACATTTTGGCATAAAAGTATTTACAATTACTATCCCCATTTTGTAGCCACGGCACATTACATTATTGCCGTAAAAATTCATGTTGCCTATCATTTAGTTTATAGCTATGCAGTTAAAGCGCTCGGCGAATTCAATGCGGCGGAGGTGCAAAAAGTCAAAGCGAGGATATAGCGGGATATAGCGATGACTCTAAAATAGCATATAAAACTCGTACTTAATGTTTTCGCACATATAGTGGTAATTAAATGAAAAATCAACATTCAATCAAATTATAATTAATACATAAATAACTTTAAATAAAAAACATGTGCGAATATACTATAAATAAACGTAAAACTGTTATATAGTATAATTAAATTTGATAGAATATTAGAATATTTTTATTTCTGAAAATATATTAATTTTTTTATTAAATATATTAATTTCATAACTTTTATAATCAATAAATGTCATTTCTCAATTCATTCTTTTAAAGAAGATATAACAGAAATAACAGAATATAGCGAGAATAATGGGATATAGCGGAAATAGTGGGGATTAAAGCGGAGAGGCTATATTTGAGGCTATATGGAAAATTCGTAGCGGTAGAAATCTGCTATGAGATATAGCGGGGTAATAGCGGGGCATTAATTGCATAGGTTTATGGCCAATATGATACGTATTATCATATAGAATGTAATTTTCTGGGTCTTGATCCGCAAGGTGAAACATTATGTCAAAGTCAGTCTTTAGCTTGACTATAATGTTATCCTTTGCACTTAACTTATGTCATGCTTTTAGTTCATTTTTAACTACCTTCAGTTTGAAAATTAATCTATAACTGGGAGCACCCCATGTGTCAGCTGAAAGTCTTTTTGCAATGCACTAACCATACCCTTGCATATAACACCGGTTGTTAATATATCAGAATGGAGCTCATTTTTGTGTCGATGGTGGGAATTGAAAAATATTAAAATAGGGGTGTGGTCACTAATAGATAAAGGTAAGGAAATAATGCTAAATTGTGGGAACATAGACATAAATTCGCATGACGAGGACTTTATCTATGTTTGTTGCAATTCCTCTACGCCGCCATGTGAATTTACATCCCTATAAAGTAGACTCAACCAAACCACGGTTAAATAAACAGTTTTTAAATGTATTCAAATAGAAAAAAGGGATTGGCAATCCTCCTTTCATTTCCTTCAGGTAAAGAGCATTATTAAAATCCCCCATTACTAGCCCTGAAGATCCTATATTGGAAGCATCGAGTCGAAGTAAATACCATTTCCAATGTTCTGAAAAAGAGTTACTGGCGTATAAACATGTGCAATAGCATTGCAAACCTCCTTTATTTGACAATAGTAGTGTAACATGTTACTGTGATTTACTAAATACATCATATTCCCAGACAGATTTATCCAGTAGAATCACAATATGACCTTTGCTAGCTTCATCTTTATTATATACTATGCTCTATGTGGGTAGTTTCAACTGCAGTTATCTATGTTAGTGGTCGTTCATTTAGTCTTAACCAAGCTTAACAAGGTAAGCTTGTGAGATGTTAGAAGTGTGAATACCTGACTGACTTTATCATTGGTATTCATACCTCTAATATTCCATGTCATAATGTTCATTTACCCATCACAGTGCTATCTGTAGTTCTTTCTGGACGAGCTTTGGTAGTTTTTTTGGGATTTGCAAGTGCCTCTTTCATTCTTCACGGCAATAACACATGGACTAGATCAGTGGCAGCAACTGCAAAAGAATGTTCGGCAGAAAGAGAGATAGATTGTACCGACTTAACTTATTATGCTCCTATTCATGGTGGGGAGACAATATAAGGTACAATTCCTAAAACCATTTTCACTCCCGCAGAAGAGAAATGGAAAAACACTTTGGTTGTTTACATTTTGAGATGGAGACCTATTTAAATAATTTCAAAAGTTTTGTTGGTAAGATCTGGAAACCTAATGGAACATATGATTTGTTCTACAAGAAGAATGGTTTTATTTTTATTAAATTCTATAATGTAGATGATTGTAGTAAAATCATACGTTCAGGTCCTCATACCATTGGGTCCAGAATTTTGATTATTAAAAAATGGAAACCTAGTATTGCAATTAACAAAGATTCCTTTTCCACTATACCAATATGGACACGGTTCATAGATCTGAAACTTCAATGTTGGAATAATGAGGGTATATGAAGAATTGCCAGTGTTCTTAGATGGCCAATTCGAATGGACCCCACAATGGCAATGGAAAATACCCACAATGGCAATGGAAAATAGACTTAACTACATGCGTGTTCTAATTGAAGTCAACATACGTTTTTCCTACTCATAGACAATGCAAATAGAGTTATTAAATGGAAATTATGTCATGTTTTTGGCCACACAGATTCAAATTGCAACAAATCAACTACAAAAGAATGGCGACCGAAACATAATACAACAGAAGCAAATAATACAACAAGTACCAGTATGACAGCTCAACCAGAGGCAATTTCAGTCTAATACAATAACAAGTTTACGCCATGATGACTATTTTACTACAAACTCTAAACAACAATTGCCAATCTCTAATATTCCTCCCCATAATGCTTTTTCAACACTTTTGGATATCCCGAAACAGCTACTGACATGCCAACGGGCATCACTGCTAACTAATTTAAAACTTTATACATATACACACACACAAATATATATATATATGTATATGTATATGTTTATTGCTATTAAATGTTTGGATAATAAAAAGTTAAATAACATCTCGAAAAGTGGCCAAAACTTCACTTGTGCAAAACTGCCCCGTTTTCCTTGATTTTTGGACTTTAAAATTTTGAGAAGATATTTAAATTACAGTATTTTGTTTCATTCTTTTTCCAAGTTTTTACTAACTCATATTGGATTATTTCAAAAGTAATTTGAGATATTAATGAATTTTTAAGAATTAGTTGTAAATTTTTTAAGAAGAATTTTTTATAATAAAAACTTGTTTTTCCAAGTTTCTAAGAAAAATGTAAAATTGTTATTTTCAAGCAATATGTGAGAAAATATTTTAAAACCTATTATAAGCATTATAAATCATTTTAAGAGCATTATAAATATTTATAGTTTTAGAAAATATGTTGATTATTTTATATCTTATGGAATAAAATATCTTTGACTTGTTTTTTAAATATCAAGTTTTGGTAAATAAATTACCATACTTATATATCATTTTAAAAGGCGTTTTATAAGTATGAACAAAAGGTTTAGAAAGAGGTTTGAATTGCTAAATGGCCAAATAAGTATTGTTTAATTAATTGTTTGAAAAGTAATTAACTATGCTTAACACTAAAAACCGATGAAGTAAGGCTTATCTATTTGTAAGAGTTAAGATTGATGTTTAAGTAGGAATGGAGCAATATAGTTAACCTACTGGCTTCCCTCTTGATCAAGAAATAGTAAGTCAAAAAATGTTGAAAACTTGTTTATTGTATTGGTTTCTTACTTGTTTATTGAAATCATTAATACTACACCTAACACTAAAAGCTGACGAGTTAGACTTATCTATTTGTGAGATTCAAGAAAGAAGTGTCTTAGAAAAGTTTTGATGCAACTAGTGCTCTAACTTACCTGACTTCAGACTTGGATGTGGAATAATTAAGTTGGAATGTCGAAAATGATTTAAGCATGCAAATATTGATTTGTATAAGTTATTATTTTGATTAGATAATCGATTAATCGATTATCGAACTTGACCTAATATGACTTAAGGAGTTATCGAAAGACTTCGCAGTTTCATATCAATAAGAACCTTAGGGTGGAGCATTGATGAGAAATGTCTATAGCTTTTGCTTACTTCTAAATGAACTAGAATTGAGTTAATCGAAAAATCACTGAATTAAGAGACTGAGATCGGTAAGTGTTTTATTTATCGAATACTACTTCAAAATTAGTATACAAATTCTATGTTTTGAAAGTGGTTGTGAAGTGAAATGTTATAGAGTTGAACTATCAATCATAAGGATAAGTCCATGGGAGAGGTCAATGTCAATATTCTAAACGATGTTGTCATGTGGGATGGTCTATCTTGAGGAGAATTCTAAGAGAGATGATAGTGTTTGCATTCATCGAAAGATTTATGTGAGAATTTATATGGAGAAGCGAGATCTGCTCAAGATGCTCGAATCCATGTAGCAATTCATGATCTATTTGAGATGATCGAATCCATTTGGGGATTTTTATTCTGTTCGAGTGAGAGATGCTGAACGTAGCCTCGACATCGAAAATGACTAAAACCAAAGATAGCATGCATAGCCAAAGGGAATGTATCATTTTAGCAATCCCAAGGGTGTAGGCGACTCCTTCTAGTATTACTTACGGACATGCATGTAGGAGCGATGCATTTAGAACCATAGGTGTTTTTGGCATGGTCCAGTTATGTGTTTCCCATAGTACATTCCCTAGGGATGTACGTTGCTTGAAAATATATCTCTAATCCTTGTGCGGGAGTTCGAATTTAGCTTGATCTGAGGAAATCTCCATGGGAAATGCGAATGCGCTTTAGCGGTATTGATTGTATATCTATTATTGTTGTGGCGTTCGTACAACAGTTATTTGATATGATTTATGTGCTATACACTAGATCTTATTTATCATATCATTATATGCTAAACTTAATGAATGGTTGCTTTTATTTGAGGGAAAACCATTATGGTAATCCATACGGTCTCAAAAAGGTGCTATTTTATGTCACTCTTATTTCTTGGGTTTCTCATGCTGGTTTACAAGACTTATCCATATGTTATTTGTTAGTACCTTAGGTAATGGTTTTGATGACAACAATCATATGCCATTATATTAAAAATATAAATACTAATGTTTTTATCAAGTTATATATAGTATATAATGCACGATATTAGTAGGTGTTGATTAAGAAGGTTGTACAGTATCAAGAGCAGATTCGAAAGGCTAATATAGAGATTCAAGAGCTGAAGATTGAAGACTCATGAGTTTTGAAGATTCAAGATATCAAGATAAGTTAGAGCCATATATTATATTGTTAAAACCACAGTAGCACATCTTTGATCTCTCTTCATTTTCCAATAAGTTTTTTTAACATCTATTCTTTGATTTTAAATGATTGTCGAATATCTTAATTTTCAAAAATGATTTTTCAAACAACTTTTTAAAATTATTTTAAAATTATTTTTAAACTTTGTTTTTATCAATAAGTCAATTGTATTTCAGGAAATTAAGTTTTTAAACATTTTATATTTTAATATACTTTTGATTTATAGTATTTAGATATAGTTTTTGTTTTATATTTTCTAAATGATATGGTATTTAAAAATATATTTTTAAAATTTCATTAATACTTTGATTTTAATGTATATTCACTTATACTTTATGTATATAATTTTTTTACATATTATTTATATTTAAATCCTTTATATTAAAATATTTCAAAATAATTTATAAAAGTTTTGTTATGATTAAAACATGTATAAACTATGCTTAAATGAATTTACAAAGCATTAAAATATTTAACAAAGCTTAATATTTTCAAAATAATTCTTATAAAACGTTTTTCAAATTTACAAAGTATACGTCAACATATAGTCCGAGAATTTCAAAATTCAAATTTTGAACGGAAGCAACTTTTTGTTGTATCTCTTCGCGAATTTACATAACTGTTATTTCTCCATTAATATGGGTTCTCACGACGGATTTTGGTTAATTACTTTCTCATATTTTCTCTCCTCTTTCACTCTCGTGATTTCAAAATAAATTCTACTCAATATCTTCTTAAATTCAATCGAATCAAATTCACACTCTATTGATTTGATTCTCTATTGTATACTCTCTGATCTCTCTCATCTCTCTCCCTTAAATCAAGATCAAAGTGTAACTCAAGAGTTTATAGGACTATTTGTACTCAAGATAAAGAAATTGATTTTGTAAACTCTTTCAGATCATATTCAAATACTCTTGCGTATACTTAGTGTCCCCAAAATCCAAGTGGGTTTTCTTATCTCTCGTCTGAATCAAGTGGGTGTGCTTGGTGTCCTGTTTGAATCTAAGTAGATGTGCTGGTGTCCCATTCGAAACCACTAAGTGTACCTAGAGCTTGGAAAATCTGAAGAGTGTGTCTTGTAGCCTTGAAATCGAGATTGTATAAACTTTGATATTTGAAAAGAAAGAAGTACAAGAAATTGCATGGACTGGATGTAGGGTAATTTCGAAGCTGTATAAAAAGCCTGGTGTGATCTTTCCAACTTTTTACTTTTTGCTTTTATTGCATTTATATATGTCTATGTTTGCATATGTGATTGTCAATTTGCACTGTTTAAATTATAATCGTAAAAGAATTCAAAAAGATACATAAAAGTTATTAAACACTAGTCACCCCCTTCTAGTGTTAAATTATCCCTATGACCCTTAACTCCGCAAACTAACATTTGGTATCAGAGCATTGGTTTTCAAAGTATTTATAATTTTGATTTTTGAAAAGTTAAAATGGTTAACAACACCGTTAGTGTAACAACCCGGAGTTTTATAACAATTAATTTTCGTCAAATGACGATTTAATTAGTTGTTAATTGCTATTGAGAGTTTCGAATGCAGTTTAAATTCTTTTGGAAATTTGTTAAGTGTTGTTTGGATTTTAAATATTAATCGCGGCACACATTTTCATATTTTTGTTTGAAGCCGAGATTGTATTCAAGACCCGTGCCCCCTCCATTTCCCTCATTCGAAACCCTAAGCCCAAAAAAATAAATAAAAATAAAACGAAAATGGCGGCTCGATTTCGAACTTCTCGTTTGTTCCTCTTCCCAAATTAGGGCTCGTGAAAACTGAAGCCGCCATCTTCTGTAGCTCGGTCGAGGCCTTGCTAGGGGCAATCGATGCTTTCTATCTCTGATTCGACTGCTTTGAATTTTGGTCGAGCTCGAGAGAACTTCGGCTGCGAAATGGGGTGGATTCGTGCTCTTTATAAGAGGTGAGTAAATTTATTTACTCACATCTAGTTCAATACAGTAGCTTCGGCAGTTTGATTTTGTTTTCGATGATTGATGATTTTTCTGGCTTTGACTTGAATTACTTGGCTTACTAGACTGTGATATTGATCTTGCCCGGATTGAATTATTCGACTTTGTTTATGCGATTATATAGATTGATAGTGTTTTCGTCCTTTTGATTTCGTTGAACTGTGTTGACGATTTCTGACTATGTTATCTGATTTCATAAAATTGAAACTTCCTGTTGTTTTGTTGGTCGACCCTTGTATTCACTTGCTTATGCTGGTTCATATATTCCATGTGCACTCTGTTTCATTTTTTCCTTGGTAATTACTGACCACCTGGTGCTTGTAGTATCTTGAGCTTGAACGTATGTAATACAGTTGGCATTTTTGAATGTTACCATATTGCACTATAATCTGTTTTGATCTGTAGTTTGCACACTGCTTCCATCCTGTTGCTTTCACTTGCATCTACATTTTTACTAGTTTGCAGTCTCACTTCCATACTGCTATGTTGTGTTTGCATTTACTTGCATTCACTCCAGATGTTGTTGACTTCCCTTGAGCATATTGATACATATTAATAATGTTGCATCATTGAGTTGTAGCTTGATAAGCATGTCTGCACTCTCTGACTTTTGTGGTCATGTTGTGTACTTATTTTGTAGCTTTCATGCAGTTATGTTGATGCTGCATATAAGTCTTGGTGTACATCATATAGGCACTGTGTATTAGTTGCATCCATGTGGTTACTTTGAGCATGTTACCTTTGTGCTCGAGTTGCTGGCATCTGTATATTTTTGGTCGAGACTGGTCATTCATTTGTATCACTGGTAGCTGCATGTTAAACTGTAGTCGAGTTGTATCCATTTGTTTACTATGAGCAAGTTGCAGTGTTCATTTGTGTTATATTTGCTTGTTCGGTCTTGCATCTTGATTCATGTATATTGTCACTGAATTCATTGTGTCTGGATTTGTGTTCTTTGTTGCCTTCATGCGCTGTTGACATGTGCATTCGCCTTTGTGGTCTGCACTTGCACTGTCTCTGACCTTTTGGCACTTATGTTGCATTTCATTCTGTTGTTGGTTGATCAACGTTTATTGTTGTTGTCACTGCACAGTGCACTTAGTCTCCTTTATGTTGCATAGCTTGTTCTTTGGTGTTGAGCATTTGCGTCTGCAGTTTTCACTGAAACCTTTGTCTGCATATCGCGTTGTTTCACTGATGCATTCATTTGCACATCACTTGGTTGCCTCTTTTATTGCCCTGTTGTTTTGTGTTGCATTGATGCAAATGGATTGTTTTTCTGACTACACTTGAGTTGAACCCAGCTTAAACGCTTGGGTTTGACCTTGTGTTCGTTTGTGAATTTTCATTGTGTACATCATCACTGTAGTGGCAAGGCAGTGCACGCAAGCGTGAACTGCAACCACACGGTATTGTTTTTATTGATATTCTAATTGCTTTTGATTATGGATCTTTTGCGTATTTCCATATGCCATAGAGGCGAGGCATTACACGTGTGCGTGTACTACAGCCCTACCCGTGTTGACGTTTTAATTGATGTTTCAATTGTTTGAATTGTTTCGTGTGTCTAATTCAATAATTTGAATTTATTGATTTTTTGTTTAACACCGTTATGTGCTATATTTACCGTTATCCGATTTCTTTATTTAAGAATCGGATAGGTAAATTTATTGTGAATGTCGTCTATTTGATTATTTAACTATTATTGCTTCTGCGCATTAATAACCGAGTTTGAGTTAGACTGACCCGTGTATTATTTTCTTTTGAATGTAATACTCGGGTCAGACTGAGTATTTACAGGTTGTTGATATCTTACTTTGGATTGCTGCTAGAGCTATGAAGTCTTTTCTTTCTTTTTGGAGTAGTCGTTGTCTTAGTATTGGATGTTGTATATTCATGTATATTATTTACGATAATGTACTTGTATATGTAACTTCCAGAGTCCACAGTTGTAGTTGTATCACATGTATTGTATCACATGTATTGTAACTGACATCAGTTATTATATATATGAGACTTTCTGTTTAATCTGTGTTCTGCATTTATATTATCTGTGTTATATTATATTTATTGTCCTAAACTATTATGAACCATCGTAGTTCGTTTTATATTGGAATTGGGTATGTCGATGGGAGTAAATAAATAAATGATGAAAAAAAATTAAAATATATACCACTCCTATCGCGATAACCAATGCTAGTGTAAGGTCTAACTACGGATGGCCGCTCCTATCCAGCCTTATTCTTCGTAATAACGGACAATATTTGTTTTAATACTCTTTGTTATTATGAGCATAGAGGTGGGGCGTTACAGTTGGTATCAGAGCTTGGGGTTTATGGACATAATATAAAACATAACTTAGATGGGACATGTGTTACAACTATCAGTCGATATTTTATTGTGCTTTGAGTCAAAACTAAATTTTTGAAATTTTGTTGAAATTTTTAAATATCTGTATTTAAAAATAAAAAGTGAAACTATGTTTTAATGATTGGTTGATTCGTGTTTTGTTTATCAGAGTGCGCAGCGAAAACAGTGAGACTGTCTTCGCTAAACACAACCGATAATCCCTTTGATTTAAAAATCAAAATATGAAATTGAAGTATATTTCAATTGTTGTTTACATAGCTGTGTTTAATTTGTTTTCTTTGAAAATTTCGAATCCGATTTGAGGATTCGAAGCGATTGCAGTTATGTGAATTTAATGAGATTTCTGCTGTTTTGAATTATCTTCATTGAAGATATATTTGAATGATTTCTTTGTTCATTTTGCGGTATACGTGCAAATTTATGTTGCACGTTACTGCATTAATTTTACGTTGAACCGATGCTTGGTTATGAAACGTATTTTGTTGCCGTTATTTTTATAACGGGATTTTCACACCAATGCAAAAGTTTTTGAAGCATGGTGTTTTGTTGACAATTTAATGAATAGAGATTCACTGATATTATATTCTGATGCAAATTATTTTGATGAGATTTTGACGTTTAAAAATTACTGTCGCTTTAACTTCAGTATCCGTCTTATTTTAAAGTGGATTTTCAAGCGGTTGTCCCGCAATACTGATTTTGAGATCCGTTTCTACGGTGTTTTGAGAAGAGCAATTTCCTTGTCGAAATTATCACTAATGTTGCTGTTTTTATCACGGATTTGCAAATCGTTTTAAAAATAAAAATTGTTTTCAAAATATTTCAGTTTACGTTTTCAAAAGAATGAGGAAGCGATTTAAACGATTCAGCAAAATCGAGGACTATGAAACCTTTCTTTTACTGATTCGCTTAATTCCGGATTTATTCGTTTGAGAATGTAAATTATTACTTTCATAAAATAAATGAAATTGTTTTCAGAATTTTTACAGTTTGCGCTTTCATAAGAATGAGAAAGTGACTTAAACGTTTCAGCAAAATCGAGGATTATGCCCCTTTCTTTTACTGATTCGCTTAATTCCGGACTTGTCCGTTTGAGAATGTGAAATGTTATTTTTGGAATACACAATTTTGCACTTTCAAGGAAATGATGAAGAGATTTAAACGATTTAGTAAAACACGTGGTATGGGACATGTGCGTTTGCTATTTTGGTTAATTCCGGACTTGTTAATTGAAATATTTGATGATTTTCGTGTGCTTTCGAGCCACTATGTTGGACCTCCGGGTCATTTGTTGGACCTTCGGGTCAATACCAGTACCAGACCTTCGGGTCATTTGTTGGACGCCAAAATTATGTTGGGTACTTGGTAGGCTTCGGCCATTTGTTGATGCACGTGCGGCGTAGCTAAAACTCGCAATTTGTTGGGATCGATCCACCTTTTATGTTGATTTTCTATATTAGCTTAATTGATTTCTAGATATTTGTTGTTTCCAATTATCTGCAGGTAATTGGATATTTGTTGATATGAGTTCTAATTATCGTTTTTGATAATTAGATAATTGTTGATTTGATTATCGTTTTTGATAATCGAATATTTGTTGATTTGATTATCGTTTTTGATAATCGAATATTTGTTGATTTGAATATCGTTTTTGATAATCGAATATTTGTTGATCTGATTATCGTTTTTTATAATCGAATATTTGTTGATTTGAGATTTGATTATCGTTTTTGATAATCGAATATTTGTTGATTTGATTATCGTTTTTGATAATCGAATATTTGTTGATTTGATTATCGTTTTTGATAATTGAATATTTGTTGATTTGAGATTTGATTATCGTTTTTGATAATCGAATATTTGTTGATTTGATTATCGTTTTTGATAATCGAATATTTGTTGATTTGATTATCGTTTTTGATAATTGAATATTTGTTGATTTGAGATTTGATTATCGTTTTTGATAATCGAATATTTGTTGATTTGAGATTTGATTATCGTTTTTGATAATCGGATAATTATAATTTGAGATTTCTGATTATCGCTTTTGATAATTAGATAATTGCTAATTTTGCTGATTATAAGATTTTCTAGTTTTTAATTGATTCTAGATTATGTGGGTTATATTGAATTGTTGTTCTCTATCTATCTCTGTTGATAGTTAGAGTTTGCTAATTATGAAGTTCGTGTTTTCTGTTTATCTGTTGGATAACTAGATATTTGCAGTTTTGTGATTTGCGATTTTTTTTTTCTAATTATCATTGCCGATAATTAGATTTTTGTTGTTTTCTAATTATCGTATTGATAATTAGATATTGCTGTTTTGTGAATTCTGAAATTCTAATTATCTAAGTTGATAAATGAATATTGCTGATGATTACATTTATTCAGTTTTGTTGTTTTCTGATTATCTATTTGATAATTAGATTTTGTAGAAATATTTGTGAATTTCTTTTATGAAATTAAAAGATTTTTTTGACGTTTGAATTCTCTACCTTTATTTTCTAGCTTAACCAGTTTATGTTAGAAAATTTATTGTTAGTGACGACCTTAATTATGAAAATTGCGGGGACGCAATTTTTATAAGGAGGGGAGTCTGTAACAACCCGGAGTTTTATAACAATTAATTTTCATCAAATGACGATTTAATTAGTTGTTAATTGCTATTGAGAGTTTCGAATGCAGTTTAAATTCTTTTGGAAATTTGTTAAGTGTTGTTTGGATTTTAAATATTAATCGCGGCACACGTTTTCATATTTTTGTTTGAAGCTGAGATTGTATTCAAGACCCGTTCCCCCTCCATTTCCCTCATTCGAAACCCTAAGCCCAAAAAAAATAAAAAAATAAAATAAAACGTAAATGGCGGCTCAATTTCGAACTTCTCGTTCGTTCCTCTTCCCAAATTAGGGCTCGTGAAAACTGAAGCCGCCATCTACTGTAGCTTGGTCGAGGCCTTGCTGGGGGCGAACGGTGCTTTCTATCTTTGATTCGACTGCTTTAAATTTTGGTCGAGCTCGAGAGAACTTCGGCTGTGAAATGGGGTGGATTCGTGCTATTCATAAGAGGTGAGTAAATTTATTTACTCACATCTAGTTCAACACAATAGCTTCGGCAGTTTGATTTTGTTTTCGATGATTGATGATTTTTCTGGCTTTGACTTGAATTACTTGGCTTACTAGATTGTGATATTGATCTTGCCCCGGATTGAATTATTCGACTTTGTTTATGCGATTATATAGCTTGATAGTGTTTTCGGCCTTTTGATTTCGTTGAACTGTGTTGACGATTTCTACCTATGTTCTCTGATTTCATGAAATTGAGACTTCCTGTTGTTTTGTTGGTCGACCCTTGTATTCACTTGCTTATGCTGGTTCATATATTCCATGTGCACTCTGTTTCATTTTGTCCTTGGTAATTACTGACCACCTGGTGCTTGTAGTATCTTGAGCTTGAACATATGTAATACAGTTGGCATTTTTGAATGTTACCATGTTGCACTATAATCTGTTTTGATCTGTAGTTTGCACACTGCTTCCATCCTGTTGCTTTCACTTGCATCTACATTTTTACTAGTTTGCAGTCTCACTTCCATACTGCTATGTTGTGTTTGCATTTACCTGCATTCACTCCAGATGTTGTTGACTTCCCTTGAGCATATTGATACATATTAATAATGTTGCATCATTGAGTTGTAGCTTGATAAGCATGTCTGCACTCTCTGACTTTTATGGTCATGTTGTGTACTTATTTCGTAGCTTTCATGCAGTTATGTTGATGCTGCATATAAGTCTTGGTGTACATCATATAGGCACTGTGTATTAGTTGCATTCATGTGGTTACTTTGGGCATGTTACCTTTGTGACTCGAGTTGCTGGCATCTGTATATTTTTGGTCGAGACTGGTCATTCATTTGTATCACTGGTAGCTGCATGTTAAACTGTAGTCGAGTTGTATCCATGTGTTTACTATGAGCAAGTTGCAATGTTCATTTGTGTTATATTTGCTTGTTCGGTCTTGCATCTTGATTCATGTATATTGTCACTGAATTCATTGTGTCTGGATTTGTGTTCTTTGTTGCCTTCATGTGCTGTTGACATGTGCATTCGCCTTTGTGGTCTGCACTTGCACTGTCTTTGACCTTTTGGCACTTATGTTGCATTTCATTTGGGAACGAGGATTTAATTAACCTATCTTATTGATAAATGCAAAAGTGAATATTATTTTTGAAAGTGAATATGATTTTGGAAGTGAATGTGATTTTGAAAGTGAATATGATTCGAAAGTGATATGGTTTTGAGAATATGATATTTTGATATCAATTATGATGAGTTTGAAAATATAAAAGAACCATATGGTGTGTAATAAGCATTTGGTTGTTAAAGAGATCGGGATCGGATATTGTCATACTCTCTGCCAATATCGAAAACCACTTTAACAACTGTGTACGTGGTGGAGATTCCAGAAATGAAGTAGGATAGTTTGGCAAACAATTCTGTATGAGGTATTTATGTGACCCTGACTTCCATGAGTAAGCTTAGATGTGACTAAAACATGAGCCATATTGGGCCAAGTAAGGTCATTCCTCTTATCGAGCATATTTCTTCGATACTATACTTTGACTTTGTGATTAATTTGGTGGCCACCCCTCGATTTCGATTATGGGAGTGTGTTCGAGGTGGACGGTAGTAGCTGCTATGCATTACCACCAGTCCGGGAGTGCAATTGGTATATCTACCGTGGCATTGCCTCGAGTGTCGTGTTCACATGCCCTATCGCGCCTTCTATGAGTTTGTTTTGTACCATACTTATGGAGTGCCCTCTGATAGCCTCCAGTTTACGGAGGAATTACGGTATTGTATAGACTATGGGAATATATAAAATGTGTTAAAGGGGACATGGATAACGCTTTAACGCTATTTCAATACTTTTCTTTACTGTAGACATTGTTATAATAGCGTATTGTACTACATAGTAGATAGTTTAATGGATCCTTAGGAGATGGTAATCCCGAACATCTCTTAAGTTATTGCAGTCACATTGACACTGGATAGGAGATGTCGAACCCCGTAAACATCTCTGACGCCATTACACTCGTATTTATTTACAATCGATTTAACTTATATAAGATATTTTAGTTCTGACTCGAATGTTTTGTCTTTTCAACTCCTTCGGGTTAGTCTGAGCTTTCAGTTTATCGAAGACTGCTTTCTGGAGGATGAAGACGAAGATTTTGTAATACTATTATCTATTATATATTTCGACTGCATTATGTTGTTCTGCTGCATTTATTTATTATTTATTCTTGTTGTATGCAACTCTAATCTGTATTATAAAAGTATCATCAATGTTATTTGTAAACAGCTTCATGAACCGTTTATCTGATATTATATTTTGTCATTCTGCTATAAGATTCTTTATTTATTTTCTTTCTCTGCCTTTTCTTATTTACCCAATAATAATCTGCCCTTTTGAATGGTTTGAGTCTAATGTGTGTGGTTTATCGTAAATTTAAATCGTCCAAAAAGGTTGGTCGTTACAGTTCACTTGTTTGTAACACTCTTATCGAAGGATAATCTACTACCAGACCATCATTTTTAATGGTAGTAATTACACATATTGGTTATGTAGAATGAAAATTAATTTATAGTCAACTGGTCTAGATATTTGGAATGTCACACAAAATGAGTACACTAAGCCCCAGATAAACTTTTCACAATGGATTACTGACCAAAAGGCACTTGCACAAAGTAACTCTAAAGCCATGAATATTTTGTTTTGTTCACTAGATAAGAATGAATTCAATATAGTGTCTATTTGTAAGTCTACTTTTGAAATATGGAGAACACTGCAAATTACACATGAGGACACCAGTAAAGTCAATCATTCCAAAATCTCTATGTTAACTAATCAGTTTCAATTATTTAGAATGAGTCTAAATGAGTCCATTTCTGATATGTATAGTAGATTTCAAGATATAGTACATTCATTAGTCGCATTGGGTAAAAGTTTTTCTAAAGTGGATCAAGTTAGAAAAATCCTTAATTCACTTACTCTTCAACGAGACCAAAAGATTCTTGCAATTGAAGAGGCTAATGATATTAACACTTTGAAAATTGAAGAGTTAATTGGAAATTTAATGTCAATTGAAGTACAAAAGCAGGATAGGAGAGAAAGCAAGGCAATAGTGAAGAATTCCATCGCTTTTAATGCCACAACAGATGTTCTGGATTTAGACAACGACGACGATTAAGAAATTGCCTTCTTGACCACAAATCGCAGGAAAATTTTAAAATACAGCAAAACAAATACTTTCAGAAGGAATGATAACAAAAATCCAAGAGATGGTAATACTGTTAAATGTTCTAAAAACTATGAATTTGGCCATACGTAGAGAGACTGTCTGCAATTGGAGAAACCAAAATTCTCACCAAATACTGAATCATCTAGAAAACAAAGAAGGGATTATACTGCAACATTAAACGATTCAGATACTTCCTCAAGTGATACTGAAGCAAACAAGGAAGATGACAATATGTGCTTCACAATAATATTCATTTAAATTTAGAAAAGTTCGAAGAAAAATAGGTATGCATTTAAAATTTAAATTTTTGATTAGATATTGGGTTGACTTTGATTATTAGGAAAAATCTTTAGATTAATAATATTTAATGAATATAACATATGTATTATAAAGAAAATTTTATAAAAATTATTTTAATAAAAATATAATATTGAATAAAAATTAATTTAAAATAATTTTTCAATCATTCACTAAGTATATAGATTAGTAATAATTATAGGATAATTATATATATATATATATATAAGTAAATAGGGATAATTTGTTCAATTCCTCCTTTTGTAATTCATGGGCTATAGGTCAACATACCCACTATGCATATACCGACATATGCGCATGAATTCAGAATTTAAATTTTCATTTCAAATTCAAAATTTGAAATCCCCTCCACCTTTTCACCAACTCCAATGTCCTGAAAATGTGTCTCTTGACTAGAGAACATGTCTATTGGTTCTCTATTTAATCATTCTATCTCCATCCATTCATTTCACTCTCATTTTCAAAATTCAAAAACCCATTCTCTTTTATCTCTTCAAATAATTCATTAGTGGCATCCTCAAGAAACACTCCAAAAACCGTAAGGCTTTCAAAGAAAACCAAAGGCTATCTCTTTCATGATGAAGAGGCTATTGAAGCCTATATAAAATATGTTTGTCTTGGAAAAGTCTCTTTAGGAAGATTCACCAAATTTGACGATTTTCCCTTTTATGAGCTAGACGATCTTTGTAATCAAAATGGAATTCTTGTTTCTATTGATTCTTTCCAAAATGAGTTTTTGTATTTTCCAAATTTATTCAAAATGTTATGTGAATTTGAAAGAAAAGTTTTATGAAATGAAGGTGAAGTTTGAAGTAGTGTCAAAGGCATTCAACTTGTTTAAATTGTGAAATTTTATGTAACATTCTCGAATGCAAATCATGAAGTTATTCACAATATTTTTGAAAGTGATGATGATTTTGAGTTTAAAAACAAGAATTTGCATCATAAAACAAGAATGTTAAGTCTCATTTTACAACAAAATATAAATCGAAGAATGGGAAATCATAACAATCTTACTCAAAAGGTTTTCAAAGCACTTTTTTCAATTTATGGTCATTATGACATAAATTGGACACAAATTATTTTAGATGAATTCTTTCCCAAGAATACCTCTAGGCATGAGAACACACTCTTACATAGTATGTATCTCATTAGAATATTCATATATTTTGGTGTTGGTCTAATAGGAGAAGAAACCATTCCTCAAAAACTCTTCGATAAGGCCAACATCTCTCTCATGCACATTTCTCCCATCTTTGAACCTTATGAAACTCTTTTAGAGAAGGAAGCAAGATTGGCTTCGGAAGAGGAGCATGAAATTAGAGAAGAGGATGAAGAGGAAGAAGGAATGGAAGTGAAAGAGGAGGAAGAACAAAAAGAGGAGGAAGAATAAAACGAGGAGAAAGAATAAAAGGAGGAGGAAGACTCTTCTTTGGAGAGTTTCGAAAAGCCATCTCATCCATCCACTAAGGAAATTCTCAAGAATTAAGAGAAGCTTCTTAATAACTAAAGAAACCTAAGAGATCATTCTCTGCTCTTTCCAACAAAGTTGATAAGTACTTTGGAAATATCCATCACAATCTTGGTGGAAGGTCCTCATTGTCATCCACTTTTTCGTAGTTGTATTTCCTTTGATTTTCTAGTTTTCATTTTGGATTATTATAGTTTTAATCCAAGTGTCTTTTATGTTTATCTTTAAAATTTCATGTACACATTGACGATTGTCAATAAAATCATGTTCCTTGCTGTTATACATTGTTATTAGTCTACGAAAAGTTATAAAAGTGCAAAAGTTTAGGCTAATTACAAATATATAGCAAATAAATTGATTTTACAAAAATTGGTATTTATATGTTGACATGTGTACACCCTATATGTCGACAAATAACCGGCTATTTGCAAAAAAATTAAAATTCAAAATAAAATAAATACCATCTATTCAACTTATCCAAATGACTTTTCACCCCTAAATAAACCTAATTACTCCAGAAAAACACCATTTTCTCACTCCCTTTCTTCTCCTTTTTCAATTATAAACTTAACATTTCAAAAATAGCTTCTCCATACCAAAAACATTGTGAAAATCTTGAACAATCCCGTCAATCATTCAAGAAATTCTTACTTTTATTCTTAGAAATCAAAGACACTTAGAATTGACTAGATGAAAAAGACAAAAGAACAAGAAAAGCATTTTAATGTTGTTCGATGGATGATTTCTTCCCTTATTAAATAGGAACCAACCAACAATCTGGATTGTGCCATCAATAGAGATAATGAAACTTGGGATGCAATCAAAGCAGATCCAATTTTCGGTTCCAATGGTTGGGTAGAAGTTCCTAGGGAAGTTTAAGTTAATTGGTTATATATATATATATATGATTTAATTTAAATTTGCATATTAATTGATTACACTAGAATAAGTAGTATGGATTGGTGTGTATGAACTTATTAATTTGGATTGATTTACTTACTGTATGATTTGATTGAATTGTATCGAGTTTGGTTTGGATTGACAATATATATGCATTGGATTGGGGTGATTAATAAAATTAATTTGTGCCATCACTTATTATTCTTGTAGATCACTTGTAAATATAATGCAGTATTTTGATTAGAGGTGGCTATATTTTTATTAATGATGAAGCGGGAGAAATATATAAAATATCGAGGCATAGATTAAGAGGGGAGGTTTTGTAAGTCAAGGAAAATTATATCATATTTTATATAAATGGTCGTCATCAATAAAAATGAGGAGATTGTTAGTACCTTAGGATTGGTTTTGATGACAACAACCATATAACATTTAATAAACTATAGATACTTATGTTTTTACCAAATTATATGTAGTGCGGAATATTAGACAGGTGTTGATTAAGAAATCTGTAAAGTATAAAGAGCAGATTTAAAAGGTTAATATTAAGATTTATGAGTTAGAGATTGAAGACTCGTGAGTTTTGAAGATTCAAGATATCAAGATAAGTTATGGAGTCATAGATTATTTTGTTAAAACCCTAGTAGCACTTCTTTGATCTCTCTTCATGTTCCAAAAAGGTTTTTAAAATCTTTTCTCTAATTTTAAATAATTTTCAAATATCCTGGTTTTCAAAAATGGTTTTTGAAGAATTGATGTTTTCAAAATGATTTTTCAAACATCTGTTCAAAATTGTTTTCAAATGGTTTTTAAACTTATTTTTATCAACATGTTCATTATATTTTGAGTAATTAAGTTTTTAAGCATTTTATATTTTAATATACTTTTAATTTATTGTATTTAGATATAGTTTTTGGTTTTATATTTTCTAAATGATATGGTATCCAAAAGTATATTTTTGACATTGATTAATACTTTGATTTTAATGTATATTTACTTATACTATATATATTATTTTTGTGTATATTATTTATATTTAATTTCTTTAAATTAAAATATTTCAAAATAATTTCATAAAGTTTTCTTAAAGTTTTATTATGATAAAAATATGTATAAACTATGCTTAAATGATTTTACAAAGTATAAAACATTTTACAAAGCTTGATATATTCAAATTAATTTTCATAATTTTTTTTTCAAATTTACAAAGGATATGTCGACATACATAGAAGCTATATGTCGACATATAGTCCAAGAATTTCAAAATTCAAATTATGAATAAAAATATATTTACATCATATCTCTTCGTAAATGGATATGACTGTTATTTCTGTATAAATATGGGTTTTCTCAACAAATTTTGGTTGAGTACTTTCTCCTATTTTCTCTCCTCTTTTTACGCTCTTGATTTCGAAGAGAAATTATACTCAAAATCTTCTCAAATTCAATTCAAACTCTATTGATTTAGTTCTCTATTGTATACTCTCTGATCTCTCTCATCTTTCTCACTCAAATCAAGATCAAAGTGTTATTCAAGTGGTTATAGGATTATTTGTACTTAAGATCAAGAAATTGATTTTATAAACTCTATCAAATCATATTCAAATACTCTTGGGTATGCTTGGTGTCCCTGAAATCCATGTGGGTGTGCTTGTGTCCCGTCTGATCAAGCGGGAGTGCTTGCTGTCCTGTTTGAATCCAAATGGTTGTGTTGGTGTCCCGTCCAAATCCAATAAGTGTACCCAAAACTTAGAAAATCTGGAAGGTGTGTCTTCTAGCCATAAAATTGAGATTGTATAAACTTTGATATTTGAAAAGAAATCTGTACAAGAAATTGTATGAATTTTTTTTGTAGGTTAACTCCGAACCAGTATAAAAATCATGATGTTATATCTCCAATTCTTTTCTCTTTACTCTTACTGCATTTATATTTGTCTATGCTTGCATCTGTGATTGTCAATTTGCACTGTTTAAACTATAATCTTAAAAAAATTCAAAAAAATTCATAAAAGTTATTAAACACTATTCACCTCCCTCTGGTGCTAAATTAGCCTTAAGATCCTTACTTCTGCAAACTAACATTATTTTCTTAAATGCTCGAGTCTGCCTTGTGTATGTTTTCAGATTTAGCTTTAGACCATTAGAGGTTATGAAGAAGAGCTGCATGATTATCTTCCATAGTTTTCTTATTTCCACTACCTTAATATTTGTTGTATCAACATATGTGAGGCCATGTTGTTATAACTGTCCAGGATGATGGTAGTACGTAGGCTTTAGTAACTCTAATATTTCTGTATTCATAATAACCCTTTGTACCGTTCCTTTGATATTATATATTACCGTTTCATTGTGAGATTTCGATATTGTATTCCTCTTTTCTTGTTATATTCTTTTTATTATTTTATCCTAACTTTCTATCTTTATGGCACTTGGGTGCTTGACACATGAATACCATGGATGTATTTAGTGTCGACATTTGAGTGTCGAAAAGTCAGGTCATTACATTAGGTATCAGAGCTCAAGGTTAAGCGAACAACTTAAATTTAGTTTGGTATGCCTCATCATAGATAGGGTAAGTGACACGCTAGAATGAGTCGAGTGTATTGTACATATGAGAGCATATTTGTATTTTGAAAACTAGACTTTTAAATTATTCGTTAAGAATATCTCTTCATTAGTAACTCTCTCTTTGAAATAACTTTATCCTTTCTTGTCCTAAAGAATTTTTGTGTTGATTAGGTAGTAAGAACTATGAGTACTAGAGCTGCCAATGCTAGATGTGGTCGGACTAGAACTGCCATGGATGGCGAGAATCAAGTTCCGAAGAATGTTGCTCCAATTGAGGAACCAAGGGTGAATGTTGTAAAGGAGGTCGTGCAGGTTAGGCCTCAGATGAGTTTTCCTTAACTCTGTTGCGATTATGAGTGGATAGAAGGTAAGAGATTCAGTGGCACAGAGACTATTATAGAAGTCCACCTTGGCTCAGATAATGCGATCAGATATTTGGAGATATGGAGATGGAGGACGCAACGAAGTGTAGATTAGTATTGCGACAATTGACAGATGCAGTCATGGATTGGTGGAGCTATATTATAGTTGATTACCAAGAGGACGACACCTTTTAGGCCCAATTCAAAGATGAGTTTGAGATGAAGTTTGTTTTGGAAGACGAAAAGACTTTTTATTTTGGAGCTTCTTGGATCTGAAGTAGGGGGCCATGACCGTGGCGAAGTATGAGAATTGGTTCATTGCATTGGCTTGGTTTGAATTAAGCCTAATAGACATGCCACTGAAGAAGAACGAGATGTTCATTTCAGCCATGTGTTCTGAGTTCCAATGAGATATGGCTAATCATGTCATGGGGTCTTTTGTTGGTTTGGTGAACATGGCTTTAAGGTTTGAGAGCTTAGCGTCGGAGTTGTCTATTTCTACACCAATTAGGGACAACAAGAGGAAATTTCAGCCTCCAAGAGTTATTTCTAATGTAGTTTGTCATAAGAGTAGGCAGAAGGGACACTTTGCTTGGAATTGCAAGTCGGGGAAAGAAGGGCAGGTGACTAGAGCGTAGATAGTGAAAGCACCAATTGAAATTTTTTTGAAGTTTGAGGCACAATTTTCACCTAAAGGTTGCTGGAACTGGACTAGCCCGCAGTGGAAATTACGGGTGAATTTCAAAAAATTTACCCTATTGGATCTTTTATTGGGTCTATGAAGTCTAACTGAATTAGAACATTTCTAAATTTCATTTAGATAAAATAATTTATTTTATTTAAATTCAAATATATGAAGATAAGAAATTAATTTTATTTGATTTAGTTTATACATAAATGCATCATATACATATATGTATGAGTGCATGTGTAACATAATAATCTGTGAAAGGTATAATATGCCCATATGTAGATGTTGGGATTTACATCGCAACAGACATATTAGCTCATTTTTTATGTCATGTATGTTGTCCAAATATGTGCATGTATACGTGTTACAAAATACACACACATGTATGTATAAGTATATTATATATAACATATAAACACAAAATTTATATATAGATAAATATATATATATATATAAAGGGAGTGAACAATTGTTAATTACAATTCAAAATTAACTTAGTTTTGCAAACACAATAATTTTAGTATTTTAGTTTGTATATATTATGAATAAAATAATGTTTTCATCCATAAATAATTAGCATAAAATAATCTATTGATGAAAATTCAAATTTTACAATTTTCAAAAATCTGGATCATGAAATAGAGCTTAGGAAAAACTAGAGATTTTTCAAAGTTGAAATATTATTTTCAAAAACAAATACATTGATTTCGACAATATTATTTAATATAAAATAATAAATTATTAAAATTTCAAATTTTAAAATTTTAGAAATTCTAGAATCATGAATGAAATGTTATGAAATTTTTTGAATAATTTTCAATTAAATTATTATTTTTAATAAATCATAAACATTTTTCCGAAATAATATTAATTATTAAAGATAATAAAATTAATTGAAAAATTCCTAAATTTTTTCTACATGTTTTTGAAATGATAAAATAGTTTTTAAATATAAAATTTAATTTTTAACATAATAATTATTTTGTATATAATGAACAATTTAAAAATTCAATAAGTGTTAATTTAAAAATATGAATATATGTATGATAATTAATTTTCGAATTTGTAAATTCATATCATATATAAATAAGTGTACTAATTTTTTTAAATCATGTATATATCTTATATATGCATATATGCTATATGAGAGAGAAATATACGCTAATATATATGTGTGTGTGTGTGTGTATATATATGAATTTATTAATAAATGTATATAAAAAAATTATTAATGACAAAATTTGACTTTTCATAGTAAAAAACATTTTTCTATATATAAATCAAATAGTATAATAAAGAAATTATGCACATAACCAAACTGATTTGTGACAACCACATCTATTTACAAAAATCTCACCTAACTAAACATATAGTAGCAATATATTCAAACAGATATGAAATTGCTCATTATATGTAATGATCCGCCTTTTTGGACAGTTTCAATCGACGATAAAGCACACATGTCAGACTCAAACCATTCAAAATGGTAGATTATTATGGGATAAATAAGGAAAAGCAGAGAAGGAAAAAAACAAAGAATCTCGCAGCGGAGAGACAAAATATAATAATCAAATAACAATTCATGAAGCTGCTTTATAAATACTTTTTATTATTCTTTTTCAACACAAAATCAGAGTTGCATATATCAGGGATAAATAAATAAATACAGTGGAACAACATGATGTAGTGGAATAAATAATAATAAATAATATATATAATCTTCATCTTCATCCTTCAGAAAGCAATCTTCGATAAACTTAAAAGCTCAGACTGACCCGACAAAACACTCGAGTCAAAATTAAAAGATTTTATGTAAGTTAAATCGACAATAAATAAATACGAGTGTAATGGCGTCGTAGAAGTTTACAGGGTTTGACATCTCCTATCCAGTGTCTAACGTGATTGCAATAACTTAAGAGATGTTCGGGATTTTCATCTCCTAAGGATCTGATAAACTATCTACTATATAGTACAATACGCTATTATAATATATCTACAGTAAAGTAAAGTATTAAAATAGCGTTAAGGCGTTACCCATATCCCCATTAACACATATTATATAATGTTGTAGTCTATACAGATACTGTAAACTCCACCCGCGGGTGGGCTATCAGGGAGCACTTCATAGGTACGACACAAAACAAACTCGTAGATGGCACAATAAGGCATCCGACAAGGCACTCGAGGCAATGCCCAGGGTAGATATACCAATTGCGGATCCGGACTGGTGGTAACACACAGCAGCTACTACCGCCCACCTCGGAACACACTTCCAAATCAAAATCAAGGGGTGGCCACCAAATCAATCACAAAGTAATAGAACGGTATCGAAGAAATATGTCTGATAGGAGTAATGACCTCACTTGGCCTGGCACAGCTTTTCTTTTAGCCACATCAAGCTGGCTCATGGGAGTAGGGGTCACGTAAATACCACATACAGATCGTTCGCCAAACCATACTACTTCATTTCTAGAATATCCACCACATGCACAGTTGTTAAACTGGTTTTCGGTATTGACAGAGAGTATGACAATATCTGATCCCGGTCTCTTTAACAACCAAACGTTTATTACACACCGGATGGTTCTTTTACATTTCAAAAGTCAATTCATACTTAATATCAAAATATCATATTCAATTTCAAACCATATCACTTTCGAAATCATATTCACTTTCAAACACTTTCAAAATCATCTTCACTTTCAAAATCATATTTATTCAAATATGTCATTTCACAAAAAAGGCATCAATTCCAAATTCCAACTTAAGTTGTATCAACATCAAAGATTTAAATATAAATGCTTCAACTTTATACAGTTTTCAATTTTAGAAAATAGATTATATAGTCATAAATAGTTTAATATTTTAAAAATAGTTTAAATAATAAAATAATTTAAATAGTAAAATAGTTTAAATAGATTTAAATTCGATTTAACTAGATTTAAATAGATTAAATAGATTTAATTTGGTTTAAAATGTTTTAAATAGATTAATTTTACCCTAAATAGATTAAAATTATATTAAGTATATTTTTAAATATATTAAATAAATTTAGAATAGATTAAATAGATTTAAATTGTATAAAATAGATTTATAATATATTAAATAAATTTAATTAGTTTAAAATAGGTAAAAATAGATTAAATTGGATTAATAGGTAATAATAGATTAAATAAATTAAAATAGTTTAAATTGATTGAAATAGTTTAAATTAATTTAAAATAGATTTCAAAGTTATATCCAAACATTTCTAGTAACTCAATTTCTGATAAATCCATTTATATTTGACACTTCAACTTTGAAATTCCAATTTAAATTCTTTGAACAATTCATTGAATCAATTCCAATTTCAGCATTAACACTTGGATATTCTAAAATAATTCAGTTTATATAAATCAATTTCTACTTCAAAGTGCCAGTTAACTGGATTCAAAATTTAAAGATATAAAAATCATTTAATTTAACCATTCCGATGTCCGTATATAAATTTCTGCCCTATGTCCAGTGATGCGGATATTTATCACTTTAATCCACAATCTAAAATTTTACGCTATATATCATTTCAAACCGCAATCGCGAATTAAATAAAAATCCATAAAATCGATTGAGTCTATCATTACAACCCATAACGATTTTTCCCTAATGTATAGATCGTTCGGGTATATATCATTTAAACCCATAGGGAACTTGCAGTGTTATAAATAAAATACAACATCTAATCATCCAATATCAACAATCAAACATCCATCAGAATCATCATCCAAATCAATCGATAAACATAAATACATAACTGATAATCAATGACAGGTATTAATATTAAATTAAACGATGATTAAATGCAATAAAAGTCAAATTTAACTAGAATGGAAATTTAAACATACCAAACATCGATCAATTAATTTCAATTCACATCATAAATTTAATTTAACTAACATAAGATAGTTTAGTAATTGTGAGTGGGTTAAAACACTCATGTTCGATTTTAAATCGATTTAAAATCAATTAAAGGCCCAAAATTCAACAGTCTCGGAATTCAACCAAACAAGTTCCATTATGTCTGAAATTTTGATATGATCCCAGCAGAAGAAACCGCGTCCAAATCCAAGCTCGTATGCAAAAGTTATTAACGTTAGACGGCATGAAATCAAAAATAGAATAAAGTAAAAATAAAAAGGGATTACCCAGTTGCAAGCAGCCACGTCATACCTTATCAACATGAAACCCTTGCATCCAACACTAATGCGAACGAACCCTACTGCACCATCGTGCACCGTCGCATACTGCTGCACGCACATGCCATCACCATGATCAGAGACCATGCCGACACTCCCCATCACATGCCAACCATCCAGGCCAAGCCCGTCGCTATCAAACCACCTCCGCCGCCGTGACCTTTGCACCCATTTCTCGATGAACTCGAAGGCCATCTTGAAAAAATAACACCTGATCTGAGACCTGCACCTCACCTCCTTCCCAACGACGCCTCCTAATCGTCGATCGGACGACGATCCACCGTTGGATCGTCAAAACCCTAAAACGAACGGCTGGGGTTCATCCTCAATTTCTAGACAAACGTTGATTCGATGACTAAAAATGAATTGCACCAGTGGATTACGATCGCCTAGAGCTTCGAAACGGTATATAATTTGATAGGACTTGGAGGAGTTTGAATTTTCGATTTGATTTTGGTTTACAATTGAATTGGGAATTGGGAGTTGGTTTTGGTTTGTCTGCCATTGGAAAGAGAGAAGCAGTTAGCATTGTACATACAGAATAATGAAAATAAGAAACAACTATGGTTTATAACTGGCTATATATAGGCAGATCAGAAATAGAAATGAATGGACTAGATTTGATTTGGACTAAACGATAACAAAGACCCAAAAGCCCGTTCTGTCTACTAAACGAAAGTGGGTCATTCCATATATCAAAATAGATGTTTTTAATAATTTGAAACTCAATGGAACAGGTTTCATGTCCTAGTTCCATCATATGAAGAAGTTAGATTAAAATTAGCATATTCCAAATTGATTTCAATTGAATTTAATTAAATTGATTTCTACGCGTTTAAGGTATGCACGATTAAACGATAAGTCCGATCACTACGAAACTTGAAGCCTTACAATAATTCACCGTCACAGGTCCAATGAGACTTGTTTCGTCGAAATCCGAGACAGTGGCCAAAATGGCTATTTTCATTCCAGTTAAATAAATTAATACTAAATTAGTTAATCACTTTTTAATTCAATATTTATAAACTAACAAATTCCACATTTTTGATTACTTGGGCATTTATAATATCTTAAATCAAATTTACATATCAAATTCAATGTTTAATATTTCACTAATTTCAGTGTTCAATTTCAATTGTAATTAAATCTAATTAATTAAAATTAAATTCCAATAAATTATTTTAATTTGATTTCATACTTTATTCTAACAATTATTATTCTATAGACGTAGTTATCATTGTTTATATCTTGTTACACTAACCTTCTACACTTATCATCTTAGTTTTCATTAATGTAGTATTTAATTACATTTTAATTGCAATAAATCCATTTACTATAGCTTAAATTCCAATAAATTGATCAAACTTGATTTCAATTCTTTTTATTCATTCAATTATCATAATATGAATAAAATTTACGTTGCTTACATCTTATTGAATTAATACTCCACAATTATCAATTTAATCTACATTAACTGCACTAATTAAGTGAACTAATTCAATTGATATTAAATATAATTTAACATGCTAAATAAATAGGTAACGTATAATAATTGTCACCGTTAACTTTTAGTGACATCTTATAAGTTTATTATCCACAACAAGTGTTATAATTGCTACCACAACACTAAATTTATTCAGTTTACAATTTAATTATTACATACTATTTAATTAATACGACATTTAAATTATAAAATTACTCTTTCACCCCAATTATCAATTAATACATAATATTACAATTAATATACAAATCCATAATCAGTTATAACTTTTTAATCATTTCAGTTAATTGGAATTTCATTTTTAAGCAGTTATCAATTACCTTAAATTAATACTGTTATATTTCATTCCAGTTATATCCTTATTATCAAATCACAAATTTTTATTTCTTCCAACATTATGTCATAAAACTTTATTAAATTAACAATTTTAATTATTGAAAATTATGGATCGTTACACTCTCCCCCACTCAAAACTTTTCGTCCTTGAAAAGGAAAAAGAAGGGAAAAGAAGGAATTAAGTAATCAATATATCATATTCAAAATATTAAATAATTTAAATAAAATATATCAATTTATAACAATTAAATCCTTTATATTCAAGTTAACAAAAGTTCGAGAATCATTTCACAAAATTTTCTAAGTCCGAAATTGAAGGAAAATTTTGAAAGAGTCTCCTTTGTACGGAGAGGTCTGAGAGATATAATAATATCAACTATAATAATATATATCATATTTTTCAAAATAAAATATTCCAAACCACGGGATAAACAATATAATATCGCTTGAAAACCGTAATCTGAAAACGTACCTATTTGTCGGGCAAATAACGCTTATTTTATGAAACCAAAAGTAGTAGCAATTGCTTTCATAAACCTGTATTTCACTTATATAATCCAAAAGGAGTTAATAATTAAGTAAAAGAGAAATATTTATATTGTCTCAACTTATAACAAACAAACCAATCCAACATAACAAAATTCACTTGCAAACAAGCATATAATCATCACATGCAATCATAGTAATCAACCATCCATTCATAGCAAGCAAAACAAATGGTTTGTTCTGGTTTAGACACTTTTAATCGTATAGAATGACAAACAAACTACTAAGTACACAATACACTTCAGTCTTAGACAAAATTCAATAGATTATTCATACACCTGAAACAATTTAATGTATCACCGCTCAAACATCCATAAGCCAAACAGCCAAGAACTCCAAATATTATTTAAGTTTATTCTTATTAGTTTCTTTTCACAACATTTGTTGTTCATTTTTTTTTCTTTTTCATTCATTCAATGATTACTTCATTTAATTTACATTTATTTCTTACAAAATTTTATTTCCACTCATTCATTCAGTACTTAATTTCATTTATTTCCATTTATTACTTAACAAAATTCATTTTCATTTATTCATATAATGCAATTTCTTTCATACTTTACATTCATTTCTTACAAAAGTTATTTCCATTCGGTTGTTTATAATAATCAATGATTTCATTATTTAAGTATTACATACATTTTGTTGCAGTTTAGTTCACATTTATTATATTAGATACCTGATTTCTAATATATAAATTTCATTCGTACATAAATTCATACTTACGTTTCTTACTTTCTTAATTTACAATCATCCTTCCTTATATAATTTCATTGAATATTAGATCTATTTTCTAAATCATTTCAACTTTTCTAAAATTATAATCATTTGATTTAAATAGAGTATTCATTTCTTATTTTTACTTTTAATTATAAATGGCTTCAATATTATATTAAATTTATGATTAATTTACTTACAGTATTCACCTATTACTATTCGATTGGACCACAAATAGCTTAGAAAATGTTAACCTAAATTTTTAATCATTTTTATTACATTATTCACTTTTATTACATTTTATTAGTAACATTTCAAACTTATTAACTTCAATTTATAACAATTTATAACATTAGAATTCTCATTTATAGAAGCAAATCCATTGAACACTTCCATTTTTTTCCAAGTTTTGGTTGTACAATATTCTATTAAATATCCTATTTAACATTACAACTTTTACTTTTTGGAAAGTTATATATATATATATATCTTTTTAGAATGCATGGAAAGTCACACAAGTTTTCATATTTATTTTGATTAATAAAATGTTCAATAGTTACATTTTCTTATTTCCATTTCTTAATTTTTAAATGGCAACCTTCAATTCTTTGTATTTCATTAATCTCTTAACATCTAATTTCTTATTTCATATCTAAGCAGCTTCCATACATTAAATAGTTAATATTTCATTTTATTTCATTCACCGAAACTACAAATTATCAAAAGGTTTAAGAACTACTTTCGGGTTATATTTCCAATTCTTTTTAATATATATATATATATATTCATTATTTCTGGATCAAATCATGTTTAGGAATTAAAAATTAAGATTCGTTTATCAAAACAAGGTGTAGTAAAACTAATACAACCGTCTACCCACTTTGAAACTTGAAAATGAACGTTGATGATGCGTGCACTCATCACCGAAATTATTTTCCAACGACAGAGAGGAGAGTACAAAACTTATTTCCTTTAAAAATTCCTTAAATATTTCTTTCAAATCATGTTGAAATATTTATACCAAAAACAAATATTTTATTCCAAAATAATGCTAAGATTATATTCCAAAATCCTTTGAAGAAATTTCCAAAATCCTGATATTTAAGTCCTCAAATTTTAATTTATGTTCATTTTATTTTTAAATCTTATTTTTCAACCAATATTTATAAAATTTCTCTACCTAACAAACAACATATTCCATCCAACTATATCATTTATAAATTTTATTATTTTATATACAAAAATATACAATAGGCAAAATTATTTCATTTACCTATATTTCATAATAATATTGTGTCGGTCTATCCTATTAAGTGTTTAGAAATTTCTATCGATGTCATAGTGTCCTATGCACCGACCCGAATTTATAAATACAAAACAGAACAAATTAACAAAATAAAAAACCTTTTATAACACTAAAAGATATGCTATCTCATATATATACACTCAGCGACTCATTATAGGGTATTACTACCCTATTTCTAAAGAGTCAGACCCCACAAAGCTCTGATACCACCTGTAACAGCCTAAATTTTTGGACAGTTTAAATCGACGATAAAACACGCACGTTAAACTCAAAC
The DNA here is from genome assembly GCA_030765085.1 of Allium cepa. Lineage (NCBI taxonomy): Eukaryota > Viridiplantae > Streptophyta > Magnoliopsida > Asparagales > Amaryllidaceae > Allium > Allium cepa. The sequence continues at coordinate 1,052,592,202 of CM060929.1, read as the reverse complement.
CATTCAAAAGGGTAGATTATTATGGGCTAAATAAGATAAGGTAGAGAAGGAAAAAACAAATATAGAATCTTGCAGCGGAATGATAAAATATAATAATCAAATAACAGTTCATGAAGCTGTTTTAGAAATACGTTTGATTGTTCTTTTACAACACAAAATCAGAGTTACATGTATCAGGGATAAATAAATAAATGCAGCGGAATAACATGATGTAGTGGAATAAATAATAACAAATAATATGTAAAATCTTTTTCTTCATCCTCCAGAAAGCAATCTTCGATAAACTGAAAAGCTCAGTCTGACCCTAGAGAAGCGAAAAGACAAAACACTCGAGTCGGAACTAAAAGATCTTATGTAAGTTAAATCGACAGTAAATAAATAGAGTGTAACGGCGTCAGAGATGTTTACGGGGTTTGATATCTCCTACCCAGTGTCTAACGTGGTTGCAATAACTTAAGAGATGTTCGGGATTCCCATCTCCTAAGGATCCGATAAACTATCTACTATGTAGTCAATACACTATTATAATATGTCTACAGTGAAGTAAATATTAAATTAGCGTTAAGGCGTTACCCATAAACCCCTTAACAAATTTTATATAATGACGTAGTCTATACAGATACTGTAAACTCCACCCGTAGGTGGGCTATCAGAGAGCACTCCATAGGACGACACAAAACAAACTCGTAGAAGGTGCAATAAGGCACGCGACAAGGCATTCGAGACAATGCCTAGGGTAGATATACCAATTATGAATCCAGACTTGTGGTAACGCATAGCAGCTAGTATCGCCCACCTTGGAACACACTCCCAAATCAAAATCAAGGGGTGGCCACCAAATCAATCACAAAGTAATAGAATGTTATCAAAGAAATGTGTCTGATAGGAGGAATGACCTTACTTGGCCCGGCATAGCTCTTTTTTTGCAACATCAAGTTGGCTCACGGGAGTCGGGCTCACGTAAATACCTCATACAGAATCGTTCGCCAAACCATCCTACTTTATTTCTAGAATCTCCACCATGTGCATAGTTGTTAAAGTAGTTTTCGGTATTGGCAGAGAGTATGACAATATTCTATCCCGGTCTCTTTAACAACCAAACAGTTGTTACACACCAGATGGTTCTTTTACATTTCAGAAGTCATTCATACTTAATATCAAAATATCATATTCAATTTCAAACCATATCACTTTCAAAATCATATTCACTTTCAAAACCATATTCATTTTCAAAATCATCTTCACTTTCAAAATCAAATTTACTCAAATATGTCATTTCACAAAAAAGGCATCAATTCCAAATTCCAACTTAAGTTGTATCATCATCAAGGATTTAAATATAAATGCTTCAACTTCACACAGTTTGCAATTTCAGAAAATAATTTAGATCATCATAAATAGTTTAATACTTTAAAAATAGTTTAAATAAATTAAAATGGTTTAAAAAGTAAAATAGTTTAAATAGATTTAAATTTGATTTAACTAGATTTAAATTGATTTAAATATATTAAATATAGATTAAATAGATTTAACTAGGTTTAAAATGTTTTAAATAGATTAATTTTAGACTAAATAGATTTAAGTTATATTAAGTAGATTTTTAAATAGGTTAAATAAATTTAAAAATAGATTCAGTAGATTTAAATTATATTAAATACATTTAAAATAGATGAAATAAATTTTGTTAGTTTAAAATAGGTAAAAAATAGATTAAATTGGATTAATTAGGTTATAATAGATTAAATAAATTAAAATAGTTTAAATTGATTAAAATAATTTAAACTAATTTGAGATAGGTTTCAAATTTATATCCAAACATTTCCAATAACTCAATTTTCGATAAATTCATTTATATTTGACACTTTAACTTTGAAATTCCAATTTAAATCCTTTGAACAATTCATTAAATCAATTCCAATTTCAGCATTAACGCTTGGATTATTGAAATTAATTCAGTTATATAAATCAATTTCTACTTCAAAATGCCAGTTAGCTGGATTGAAAATCTAACGATAAAAAAATCATTTAATTTAACCAATTCGGTGTCCGTATATAATTTTCTACCCTATGGTCAAGTGATACGAACATTTATCATTTCAACCCACAATTTAAATTTTACGGTTATATATTATTTCAAACTGCACTCTCGAATTAAATAAAAATCTATAAAATCGCTCGAGTCTATCATTTCAACCCATAAATATTTTTCCCTAATCTATAATCGTTCGGATATATCATTTCAACCCATAGGAAAATTTCCATGTTATAAAAATATAAAATACAACATCTAGTCATCCAATACCAATAATCAAACATCTATCAGAAGCATCATCCAAATCAATCAATAAATATCAATACATAACCGATAATCAATAACAGGTACTAAATTGACAATTTAATTTTAATATTAAACTAAACGATGATTAAATGCAATAAAAGTCAAATTTAACTAGAACGACAATTTAAACATACCAATCATCGATCAATTAATTTCAGTTCACATCATAAATTTAATTTTACTGACATAGGATAGTTTAGTAATTGTGAGTGGGTTAAAACACTCACATTCTATTTTTAAATCAATTTAAAATCCAATTAAAGGCCCAAAATTTAATAGTCTCAGAATTCAACCATGCTAGTTCCATGATGTCTAAAATTTTGATACGATCCCAACGAAAGAAACACGTGTCCAAATCCGAGCTCGTAGGCAGAAGTTATTAACGTTAGACTGTATGGAATTAAAAATAGAATAAAGTAAAAATAAAAAGGGATTACCCAGTACCAATCTGCCATGTCATTCCCTATCAACGTGAAACCCTTACGCCCCAACACTAACGTGAATGAACCCTACTGCACCATCGTGCGCCGCCGCCTACTACCACATACACATGCCCCATCGCTGTGATCAAAGACCATGCCGACACACCCCATCACATGCCAATCACCCAACCACCACACGGCCACGCCCATCGCCGTCGAACCACCTCTGCCGCCGTGACCTTTGCACCCATTTCTTGACGAACTCAAAGGCCATCACGAAAAACTAACACCCGATCTAAGACCTGCCCGGCACCCCTTCCCACGCCGCCTCCCGATCGTCGATCGGACGACGATCCGCCGTTGGATCGTCAAAACCCTAAAACGAACTGCCGAGGTTCATCCTCAATTTCTGGAAAAATGGTGATTTGATAACAAAACGAATTGCACCATTGGAATACGCCCATCGAGAGCTTCAAAATGGTATATAATTTAATAGGGATTGGAAGAGTTTAAATTTCGATTTGATTTTGGTTTTAATTGAATTTGGAATTGAAAGTTGGTTTTGGTTTGTCTGCCATTGGAAAGAGAGTAGCAGATAGCGTTTTATGCACAGATTAACAGAAATAAGAAATAGCTAGGGTATATAACTGGCTATTTATAGGCAGATCAGAAATATCGGAAATAGAAATGAATAGACTAGATTTGATTTGGATTGAAATGATTACTACGACCCAAAAGCCCATTCTGTCTCTGGAACGACAGTGGGTCATCTCATATATCAAAATAGATGTTTTTGATAATTTTAAACTCAATGGAACAGGTTTTAAGTCCTAATTCCATCATATGAAGAAGTTTTCTTAAAATTAGTTTATTTCATTTCAATTGAATTTAATTAAATTGATTTCTATGCATTTCGGGTCCGTACGATCAAACGACAAGTCCGATCGCTACGAAACTTGAAACCTTACAAAATTTCACCGTTACAGATTCAATGAGACTGATTTCGTCGAAATCCAAGACAGTGGCCACAATGGCTATTTTCACGTCAATTAAATAGATTAATATTAAATTAACTACTCGCTTTTTAATTCAATATTTATAAACTAACAAATTCGATTATTTTTATTACTTTGACATTTATAATAACTTAAAGCAAATTTATATATCAAATTCAGTGTTTAATATTTCACTAATTACAGTGTTCAATTTCAACTGTAATTAAATCCAATTAATTAAAACTAAATTCCAATAAATTGTTTTAATTTGACATCAAACTCTTATTCTAACAATTTTTACTCTACAGACATAGTTATCATTGTTTATATCTTGTTACACTAACCTTCTACAGTTATCATCTTAGTTTTCATTAACGTAGTTTTTAATTATATTTTAATTGCAATAAATGCATTTACTATAGCTTAAATTCCAATAAATTGATCAAACTTGATTTTAATTCTTTTTATTCTATCAATTATCATAATATGAATAAAATTAACATTGGTTACATCTTATTAAATTAATACACTACAATTATCAATTTAATCTACAAGAACTGCACTAATTAAGTGAACTAATTGCAATTGATTTCAAATTTAATTTAACATGCTAAATTAATAGGTAACGTATAATAATTGTCACCGTTAACTTTTAATCACTTCTTATAAGTTTATTATCCACAACTAGTGCTATAATAACTACCACAACACTAAATTTATTCAGTTTACAATTTATTACACACTATTTAATTAATACAACACTTAAATTATCAAATTACTCTTTCACTCCAATTATCAATTAATACATATTATTACAATTTATTTATAAATCCATAATTGGTTATAAATTTTTAATCATTTCAGTTAATTGGAATTTCATTTTTAAGCAGTTATCAATTACCTTAAATTAATACTATTATATTTCATTTTTGCTATATCCTTATTATAAAATCATAAATTTTTATTTCTTCCAACATTAAATCATAAAATTGAATTAAATTAACAATTTTTAATTACCGAAAATTATGGGTCGTTACATTATAGGATCATAGAATATAATTTAATTACGGTAATATGAATTAAAATTATCAATTTAATGATGCCTTTGAATCCAGTTAAAGCAATGACTTCCCTTCCTTTTACTGTTCTTGATTCATCAGATTGCAAGTCCGAAATTAATAACCTCTAACCATCGAACCGTGACGACCCGAAATTTTCGAGCATTTAAAATCGGGATATTTGATTGATTTTAAGTATTCAATAGAGTAATTTTAACTTGAATTACGAATATCACTAATTATTGATAATTAAATTTATTGAATTAAATAATTTGAAATTGAGTAAAATATTGAATCTGGAGTTTTAAGCTTGTTGAAAATAAATTGAAGGCTTATAAAAATTTATATTGATAATACAGAGGATAATAGAAGTTGTAAAATTGAAATTAGCAGTGGTTTGTTCAGTTTTAAAATTTTATATCGTTTAATTTGAATTTAAAAAAGCCTTTCGAGGCACAGCCTCAGAATTCGACGAAACCAGTTCCATTGGATCCGTAATGTTTTATTATTATCGGATTTCAATTTTCGCATTGTTTGGAGTTACCATTGGGTCGTACGATTGATAAATGCCTAGAATAATTTAATTGAATTTAAATTAATAATCAAATCTTCTCTTATACGCCACTTTCCTCAATCTAAATTCGTCCTGCCCTTATCTTACTTTAGACGACAAAAATTATATATATAAAAAAGAGGGAGGAGGAAATCAATGGCCGAACTCAGGAGGATATTTTATAATGAATCAAACTCGACTCCTTCTCCTCATCCTTTTTTTCTATTCATAAGCGGTCGATTCGAAAAAACAAAATATGTGTGTGTCGCGTAGGCCGCCCTCCCCTTAAAATCGAAATCTGATTTCCCCTCACCCAAATTGTTTTCCTTGCTCTATGTCGAATTCGAATCAGTGAGGAAGGGGAAGGCATTCGCGTGCGTAGAGGCTTGTGTTAGAAGGCAGTCTGTTGTGGCAGTGTACTCGAGCAGGAGGAAAGAGAGGCGTTCGTTCGACGGCGACGAGCTCGTAGGGTTTTATGGCACGCGATGCTGGGCAAAAGGGTTGAGGCGGTGATTGGCATGGTCACGACTCCTCACGCGCGCGTGTGGCTTCGTTCTATGGCAGAGGGTTCACGAACATCTCGGCCAGATTTCTTGGTAAGGCTAATAATTTAATTTCTGTATTTTAGTTTTGATTAAAAAAAGTTAAATACTGAAGTCTTTGTTAATCAGAGGTGATTATTTTCGCATAAGATTTAAGAGAAATAGGAATTGTAAATATTTAAAGTTTATATAGGATTTCAAAACAAAATTTTAAATTTCATGCTGTTTCAAAATTTTTGGAGTTGATGAATAAGTGGAAAATTAAATAATTTGGTTATTTTAATTACTAAGGTAATTTATTAATGGAATTTAGTTAAATCAATTTATTGGTTTAAAACCAAATGTTTAGTTTAAATTAAATTGTTGGTCAATTAAATTATTAAATATTAAGTCATTGGTTAATTAAATTTATAAATTGAAAGAAATGGTTCAAATTATTTCAAAGTGTTAATAAATCGTATGATTGTTATTCAAGGTCAAAATCTGATAGAAGCAAGCCGGGTTAGATCGAATTGCAAAACAAAATCCAAGGTGAGTTAATCTCACTCAGTTTAAATTTAAATTTAAATGATTAAATTTAAATAATTGTTTGAATGGATTAAATTGATTGATGTGCTATAGCATGGTATATTCTTGAATTGGCATATTATTATGCTAACATCTGTGGATGCAGGGAAAACAGGTTGGAGGGATCCAACGGACCCCTCAACATTTATTATTTAATATATTTTGTTGTGATTACTTGATATTCTATAATGAATATATTGGAATATTGAATATTATGATTTGATTGGATATATTTGGATATAATGAATTACCGAAAATATATAAATTTGGTTTTGGGAAGAAAATAAAAGGGGTAAAGTTGTAAACGAAGTAATCTCAGAAAATTTAATAAATTAAGAATGAATTGGAAAAGAAATGTAAGTATGTTAAATACTAATAAATAACTTCGAGTATGAAAAGAATAAGGGTTTGAATAAATAGTAATTAATGAATTGTAATATTATCTGATATTAATTTAAATGAATAAAGAATTATTTTAAAACTTAAAGTTTTAAATTTATTTAAAGGAATAAGAAGTAAATTGAGAAATCTAAATTGGTATTTAAATTAAAAGTATTTTAAATCATAGTTAAGGAACAAAATCCGAAATTAAAAGATTTTGGAATAATTGAGGTAAATTGAAAATCAATTTGGAAATTGATTTAAGTGTTTGAAATTGGATATTTGGAAGAATAAATTCAAGGTGGGAATTTATTAAAGGAATGAGGAAAATTGTTTAAAAGTAAACAGTGATTTATTTTTAAAGGTTGTGAAGAGAAGTATATTTCTCTGGATAGCCAAGTACGCTTTCAAAATAAGCTTTTAAATAAAATAAAGGTTTAATGTTGTTTTTCAAAGTATGTTCTTGGAAATTTATTATTTCTAAATGTTTAAATTCTAAAGTAAATATTTATTCAAACCTATTACCGTAGTAATAATTTATAAAGAGGGACTTAGTAATTCTGTCTTAAAGGTGAAAACCTAGTTTATATTTATAAAGTAACCTTATTTTCAAATATTCATATAGTATATATTTTTAATAAATTATTGAAGTAGTTTTAATTTAATTATTTTAAAGTAAATTCTAAAGTAAGTAATTTGTTAATCTATTATCGTAATAATTATTTTAAGAATGATTTAGTATTTTGTTTAAAGAAGAAAATCTAGTTATATTTATAAAGTAAACTTATTTTAATTTATGCTAAAGTAAAATTTTCTAAATTAAATATTAAATATACTTTACAATTAAAGTGTTTTGAAATTATTTTAAAAAACTAAAATCTTGTGCTTGGTGATTCCAGTGGAAATAGAAATATTTGGAATTTATTCTGAGAAAGGAAGATAGTTTGAAAACTGTTTTCAAAGGGGTTTGAAAGTGAAAATATATCTTGTAAAGATAGTTTGAGATAAATAAATAATTTGGAAAATTATTTATTAGTTGATGGTTGTTTGTGAATATCAATTGATAGTTAAATAACCGACTATCAATATTGGCCAAATACGTTGATCGTTTCGAAGAGACCGGAATCGAGATTTATTTCTCGAAAACCACTTCGATCCGGTTTGAACGTTTCGTGGAAACGAGTTTGGATTCGAAGATGGAGCAGTGAAGTTGAAGGGCTAGTCGCTACTAATCCTGAGGATATTTCCAAATGGATGTAGTAGGAATAGTGCCTTCGATTCCGTTCGAACCCGGGACGGACTTGTATGGATGAATGCTTGCGAAACATCGTCAGGTGGACGATGGGCATTCTAAGGGATATGTTCTATAAAAGGTAACGCTTAGCCTCAAGCCTCTTCAAATGGGAATGGCTGAAAATCAGGGGTTATGCAGCAAGGCTTCGTGGGTAGCTCCCACTGGGGGGTGAGGTCATCCCTGTCTAGATGTCCCTTTTATTTCGGCTTAGTGGGCGGTTGCCGATCCCAACCGCAGGGTGATCTTGCTCGGGACTGTCCAGTAAGGGATGGTTTCGGTCTTGTGTTGCAGGGGAGTTAGGGTGGCTCCTCGGTACGCTGATCTAGACCAGGTACTGTGACAGGTGGTACCCCAGTGCCTAACCATTAGTTGGAATCCATTTTCCCTACGCGCCTGTACGGTTTTGATTGTGCCCAACTATTGCTGAAACGTGAGATGCAAGCATTTTAGCTAGATTCTATTTTACTTTCTATAGACACTATTATAATATCAGAGGACTTTAATAAAAATGTTTTAGTAATCGTAAGGTAAAAACCCGACATGTTTATTTGTGGCGTGGTCTCACGAGATGCTTTTGTTTTTCAAAGGATTTTTAAAACTTTAATAATCAATTGAGTGTGATTTTCTCACGCTGGTATTCCAGACTGACTCGGATGTTATTTAACTGTAATGCTCGGGTTAGACCGAGTATTATAGAATACAGGATATGATGCGGTGGAGCTCAGGAGACGAGCAAGATGACGATACGTACACTCGTACTTGTTTATATATATATTCCGCTGTGTTGAGTTGTTGTGTATCCGGTTGTATGTTATTGATGTTGAACTGCGATTGATGTACTCTGATGATGTAATATATGTAAATAGATATATTTGATTCTTGAGTAAAGATTATTCATTTATCTATTATATTTTATTCCGCTGCGATGGTTAGAATCTGTTGTTGTTTTCTATTTTCTTCTTCTACCTCGTCTTCTTTAACCCAAACGGTTCGTATTTCTGTACAACTTGAGTTGATTGTTGTAGAATAGTGTTGACTCAAGGGGTATGGATTTGCGGGTCATTTCACTTGGTATCAGAGCATAGGTTGGTGATAACCTTGGCTCTGGTGGGAATTACTCATTTAAGTTAAAGTCCGTAGTACTCTAGAATGAGTTTAAGCGTATTAATAGAAATTAGAGCGTATTTTTAGCGAATATAAATTATTTTAATATTGTTTTGATTGGTTTATTGAGTGGCATATGAACCTTCGTCGGCACAGTCTGGACAACTGTATCGAAGTGGTTTCTAAACACTTGAATAGAAAAATCGACACGGTATTGTTTTAAATAAGGGTGAATGAAATAATTTTACCCAAAAATATATTTTGGTATAAAGAATAGTTTTTGAAAACTATTTAGCTAATACATAGTTGCTTGGATGTTAAAAATGATAATATTAAAGTATTATCATTGTTAAGTAAAAATTTAACTAGAAATTGAAATATAACTGGAAAAAATTAAGGGAATAAATTCATTATAAAATGAAATTTATAAATATGAATTATAAATATAATTTATGAATTGAAATACAATCAAATGAGAAATTGTATAAGCATAAAGTGTACAAATGAATTATAGTTAAAATTTATTTAAGCAGGATTTGGAAATTCAAAATTTCAGAGATTTTGGGAATGTTTATCGAAGTGTTTTGAAGATAAATGATAACATTATTGTTTTTGGGTATTTCTGGAAGGAAATTGTGTCAAATAAATTTTGGGAAGAGATATAGCATTGAATTCACTTCAGTAGCTGGAAAATAACTTCGGTGATGACTGCAGCATCATCGATGTTCATTTTCGAGTTTCTAAGTGACAGATTGTGCCAAATTGATTTGTTTAGGTAAACCTTTTGATTTTGAAATTTCAAAAGAAATTTGTTGGGGATAAAACCAGGATTGGTTTAAAATTTTGAGAAGTGTGATTTTGAGATGTTGGAGATTTCAAAATAATTTGAAACCAAGCAGGGTGTCTAAAAATCCTGAAGGGATAGGTGGTAAGCTTATAAATTGAGATGATTTTTAAATCAGGGAAATATAAGCTTTGGGATGTTGGGAATTTTTAGGTGAAAAGTTAAAAATGAAATTTATTTGGATTGGAAAAAAATAAAAAAATAAAAAAATAAAAAATAAAATAAAAAAATAAAAAAATAAAAAAATAAATAATAATAATAATAATATAAATTTAACTGGATTGAAATTGATGGAATAGGTTGAAGATAGTATCCAGTTGTATTCGAATTAAGTTGAAATTGAATTGAGTTAAATAAAACCGAGTTAAAATACAATTGAACTGGAATAAAGATTCAATTGAGTTATTGAATGGAATTAGATTCTTACCTGAACAAATGGAAAATGAGATGGATAAGGATTGAATTGGAATAAATAAATTAGAATAAACTTGTAAAAGAATTAAAATGAATGGAATAAAGTATGCTTGGATATAAATAAGCATAAGGCTTGAATTAAAAATAAAAGAGGAATATATTTAAGCCTAGAATGAATGTGATTGTATAAAATAATAAGCCGTGACTTATAAAATTGAAAATGTAATACAAAACCCAAAATTAATATTTTGATGAATTGGAAAATGGAAAGAAAATCCAAAATTAAATTATTAAATAAATTGAACTAAGAAAATTAAATGAAGTGATATTTAGAATTAAAAATCAAGTGTTGAATTTTAACCAGGGGAAGAACTAATTACATAATAAATTAGTTAATGAAACTGAATTGTGAGTTAATAAAATTGGATGGTAAATTGAAAATGGATAATGGAATCAAAACTTGAGTTATAAATCAAAATTTAACTTGAAGTGTTAATAGATTAAATATAGTTGGGAATGTGTCGAATAAATAAAAATGTAAATGGATTAAAATAATAATGGTATGAATCGCAAATAAAATCCAAATAAGTGAAGATAATTTGGAAAATAGTGTGAAGCCCCACCTCTATACCCACGCTAGCCAAGAACACTACGGAGTAATGCTGTCAACTAGCACGGAGAATAATGCTGTTGAGGAGCGACCATCTGTGTAATATCTTTGTGCGAGTACTGATATGTCAGATAAAATATAACTTGCATGCCTTTCAAGAGGAAATCCGACATACCGGCACAAACTCAAAGTTACTACACAGTGGCTATAGTGTCTTCGAAAACAAAAATAGAAATAAACATAACACAAATCAGTCACAGATAATTCATATCACAAAGGCGAAAAAAGATATGAATATATAACTAACACATGAAAGTGTACATCCGAGTAGTGGTCAAAAAGATCCACAATAATACAGAAGAATACAACTATGAGTCTATATCTCAAGTGTATACAACAAAAACTGCTAATCTAATTAGTTAGGCAAAAGTCAGAGTAATGAATCCCTGGGGAGAAGTCAACCAGAAACACCTGTAACATCTCGGTCTGACCCGAGTATTATTTATAAGAAACTAATAAACGGATTAGTCTAGCTATAAATATCAGATGACATGATATAGAATAAGAGATATGGCATAAACATATGATAACCATACGGGCATACTACAATAAGTATGTAATTGAAACTCTACATGAGATTAATCAATATCACATAAATCATCACAAAGATCCAAAAAGGGTATCATACCCAAAACTTGTATTCACAACAGGTCAATGACATACGAATTCACCAATGCACGAAAAAGGGTATCATACCCAAAACTTGTATTCACAACAGGTCAATGACACACGAATTCACCAATGCACGAAAAAGGGTTTCATACCCAAAACTTGTATTCACAACAAGTCAATGACACACGAATTCACCAATGCACAAAAATTGATAAATCATATCAATGAAAATCACTAAAATTGGTGAAGCATAAATTCCAGAATTCAACACACGAAATCCAGAAATCATAAAAAGGGGGAGGCCTATCACACGAACAGGAGCATGAAAACTCACCTACATATGTATCACATGAACGAGACGCTATCTCATGGTAGCTAGCCATTAATTTTTGACACACGAATGGCCCGAAGACCATGTGGCGCTACCCCACATGTGTGAGTCGAAGTCACACAGAAACGGGGTCTAGTCTAAATCGCAGACAAAGAGACATCGCACAATTGCTAGTCTAAATCTCAAAAATGATCGTCATGATCATCAAGAAGTGTCAATTACAGTAAGCTAGTAAATATATGAGCTTAGCTTCGTGTCCCATAACCACTAGCTTAACTTAAATATTTACGAACAAATTGTAGATTTCTACTAGAAAATTGTCACAAGAGATTCAATCAAACAATTCCAAGAATTAACCGACGAAGTAAACGCAAGCGTTTCATACCACTTGTTTTACTAAGTCATTTAATTAGATTTCTCATACGAGTGAGGAAAAGGTTTGTATATACTAATAGATTGGAAAACGGTTTAAGAGAACGAGTTTTGTAATAAAATAGTGTTGAAATCATTTGATGGAAGAGTTTTGATATTTACTACTAGTATTGGAACCTTTATTAAAGTGACAAATCATCGAAATGATTGTAGAAACAATCAATCACTAAAATTCACGTTCGAAGTCGTGAATAAAATCCAAAGAAATCGATACCGAATCCACCAAAATGGATATTCCAAAAATTCCTGAAGAAAAGAAGTCATCAAAGTCAATAACAAGTGATAACAACAAATAGGGAAATTACACGAATCGATTAAATTTGGAAACCACGCAAAATAGGCGAAATAGGCAAAACAGCATCAGGTCGGTCGGCCGGCTATAGAGCTCGGTCGACCGGACCCTATTCTGAAAAAATTCTCGGGAAGCAGGTCGGTCGGCTGAGCCCTGTAGCCAGTCGACCGGACCAGAGACAGAAAGGTGCTTATGCACTTTAGTAGCAGGTCGGTCGACCGGCCCAGGGGTTCGGTCGGCTGAACTTGATGTTCTGCAAATTGAAACCTATTTCAAATGAGGTGCAAACTTCTTCAATTTGCAATCGGACAAGCACAGACACTAGGGGATTACGCCCATCGGCTACCCGGTCCTATTGGCTCCTCGATGCATCACCAAAAACATGTTCCAACATTAAAGTTATGATTTTTAAGGATTGGAACTCAAAACACTAAAAATTGGAATATTCACCAAATCAATCCAAACCAAAAGCAATTGCACAAGAATAAGTGTTAGGAATTCATACCTAACAATCGAAAATAATTATAAGCATAGATGTGAGATAAAAATCTCACCTTTGAACCCAAACAAATGAAGAAGAAGCTCGAAAGCAAAGGAGAATCAACCACTCTTCAAATCCAACTCAAGAAGCTTGATTCTAAGCTTTAAAAGAAGAACATTCCCAAAGATAGGTTTAGGAATTTCTGAAATTGATAAAAGAATGAGTTGGAGAAGAAGAAGAGAAGGCTTACCAATGGGTTCTCTTGAATTTGGAGCTAGAAGTTGGATTTGCTAATGAAGACTAAGGCTTGGAGTTTTAATTTCCTCTTCCACTCTCCATTGTTATAAAAGCTTGAATATTAGGAAATGAGGAATGAAGTAATGAAGATGAGAAAGGGTTGGGACTGAATACATAAGTGGGGTTAATGGGCTCAGCCCTAACCAAAGCCCTAAGTGAAAAAGTAGCAAAATTCCACTAACTCCAAACATATCAAAGTTTACACTTAAAAAAATCGCAAACGGCGTTTTGAACTCAATGGAAGTGGTCTCGAGTCCTAATTCGACTGTTTGCAAAAAGTGGCTTTTCGGACTAAATTCCGAGTATCGATAAAATATTTAAATAAAATATTTAAATATAAAATCGATAAATATGCGGGTTGTTATAGACTCCCCTCCTTAAAGAAATTGCATCCTCGCAATAATTAAGAAGAAGATATAGAGTAACAACCATAAAAGCATATTAACACAAAAGAATTTTGAAGTAAGAAGTTCACCTTAAAGAGCATGAGAAAGTAAGTCAGGATGCGTTCGCTCGATGAACTCTCTAGATTCCCAAGAACAATCCTTAGGATTTGAATACCATTGAACCTTCACAAGTAGGACATTTTTGTTTCGAAGGCGTTTGACCTCCGAAGCAATAATTCGAATAGGTTGCTACTCATAAGTTAAATTAGGCGAAACTTCAATCTCTTCCGAAACACCGGGCTCAAGAATAGAATCGGAATCTCGAAGGCACTTCCGTAATTGAGAAACATGAAACACGTCATGCATAGCAGAAAACTGAGCCGGTAACAAAAGGCGATAAGCCATGGAACCAATACGGTCAGTGATAGGAAACGGCCCAATATATCGAGGTGCTAACTTTCCCGACCAACTGAAACTTACAACACCTTTCATTGGTGAAACACGAAAAAAAACAAGATCTCCAACAGAAAATTCTAATCTCCTTCTTCGATTATCGGCATAGGATTTTTGTCTACTCTGGACTTCTTTCATCCTATGCCGAATAAGGTCAATCTTTTCTGTGGAATCCCGAATAAAGTCTGGACCTAAAACTAGCTTCTCACCGGCCTCAAGCCAACAAGAAGGAGATCAGCATGGCCTTCCATAGAGTGCCTCGAAAGGTGTCATACCAATACTAGATTGGAAGCTATTATTATAGGAAAATTCAACAAGAGGAATATGATCTTCACAACTTCCACCAAAATCGAGCACACAAGCACGAAGAAGATCTTCAAGAGTTTGATTCACACGCTCGGTTTGTCCATCGGACTGGGGGTGATAAGCGGTGCTAAAATTAAGCTTCGTTCCTAAAGCTTTTTGAAGACCCTTTCAAAATCCACTAGTAAACAATGGATCGCGATCACTAACAATGGAAGTAGGAACTCCATGTAATTTTACAATTTCTTTAACAAAGAGTTTGGCCAAAAGAGGAACGGTTCGGTTAGACCGAACGGGAATAAAATGGGCAGATTTAGTAAGTCTATCAACTGCAACCCATAAGCTATCATGACCTGAACGAGAACAGGGAAGGCCGTCAATAAAATCCATGGAAATTTGATCCCACTTCCAAATTGGAATTTCTAAAGGTTGCAATAACCCACCAGGCCTTTGATGTTCGGCCTTAATGAGTTGGCAAGTCATGCAACACTTAACAAAGTTAGCAATATCAGATTTCATCCCCTCCCAATAATAAAGTCGCTTCATATCCGCGTACATTTTACTACTACCGGGATGAATGGTAAATTTAGAACGATGTGAATCTTCTAAAATATCTTTACGAAGATCACAAATATTTAGCACGATAAGTCTACCAAATCTTCGAATGCCGCCACGAGAATCAATATCAAAGTCTTTCAAACCATCAATATCAATTTTATCCTTAATATTTTGGCCAAGAAGAGCCAATTCAGGATCTAGCCTTTGAGCTTCAAGAATGCGGTCTAAAAGAGAAGGATGAGCCTCAAGGCTACATAAAACAAGAGATGAACATAAATCAGATACGCGCTCTCGAATCTCACAAGTGGATAAAATCTCGAGATCGTTCCATTCAGATATCATCATGGAAACAACTGCTTGTTGTTTACGGCTAAGAGCATCGGCGACACGATTTCCCTTACCGGGAGTATAAAGGATATCAAGATCATAAGGTGCAAGGAACTCGAGTCAACGTTGTTGACGCAAATTAAGCTCCTTTTGAGAAAATAAATATTTTAAAGACTTATGATCCGTATAAAGAATAAATTTCTCTCCCAATAGATAATGATGCCAAATTCGAAGGGCGAAAACAATAGCCGCGAGTTCTAAATCATGTGTGGCATATCTAGTCTCGGCCGGCTTCAATTTCCTAGAAGCATAAGCAATAACACGTTCTTTTTGCATAAGAATGGCACCCAAACCAACGTGACTAGCATCGGTATAAACAATAAAATCTTGGTTTCCATCGGGAATTACAAGAATAGGAGCATCGGAAAGGAGTTCTTTCAATTTCTAAAAAGAAGTTTCACATTTGTCCGACCAACGTATTTTACTCCCTTCTTAGTCAAGCCAGTGAGAGGCACGACAATTTTAGAAAATTCTTTAATGAAACGACGGTAATAACCCGCCAATCCGAGAAAACTACGAATCTCTGTCACACTCTCCGGTCTCTTCCAATCTTGAATCGCTTTAATCTTTGAAGGATCCACAGAAATTCCTGATTCGGAAATAATATGACCGAGAAACTTCACACGAGATTGCCAAAAGTGGCATTTAGAAAACTTCGCCTTTAATTGATTACTCCTAGGAGTTTCCAATAAAATCCGAAGATGTTTCTCATGTTCCTCCTCGGTTTTTGAATACACAAGAATATCATCAATGAATACGAGTACAAACCGATCGAGGAAATCTTTGAAAACTCGATTCATAAGGTCAACGAAATAAGCCAGAGCATTCATTAAACCAAATGGCATAACAAGCCATTCATAAGATCCATAACGGGTACGGAACGATGTCAAAGGAATGCTATTCTCAGCAATACTAAGCTGATGAAAACCGGTAGCCAAGTCCAATTGTGAAAAGACTCTAGCACCACTAAGTTGATCGAACAGGTCATCAATCTGAGGTAAAGGATACTTATTTTTGATAGTAAGATCATTAAGCTTGCGGTAGTCAACGCAAAGTCTAAGAGTACTATCGGATTTCTTCACAAAAATTGCCGAAGCTCCCCAAGGCGAGGAACTAGAGCGAATAAATTGCTTCGTTTCCAAATCGGATAATTGTATGCGCATCTCCTCATTTTCCTTATTGGACATGCGATACGGAGGACGAATAATAGGTTGAACTCCAGGGGTAAGATTAATTCTGAACTCGATCGCTCGCTTAGGTGGCAATCCTAAAACGGGCTCAAATATGTCGGAAAATTCACGAACAACGTGAATAAGAGCAATAACATCTTCCTCGTCATCATTATCGTCATCACGAGGATTTAAAGAATATAAAGATGCAGATAAAGTGGAATCCGAATCTTTAAGAATAATAGAAATTTGCTTTACAAATTGCGGGTGTCAGAGATAAATAGTCCGCTCGGGACATAGGATATGAGCTTCATAACGGTTAAGCCAATCCATACCCAAAATCATTCCAAAGCCTAAATAACGCATGACATGCAAATCGGCTAGGAAGGGAAAATCACACAAAATAATCTCCACATCTTTACAAAGCAAACTAAGCGTTGCGGATCCACCAACCGGATTGGCAATTCTCAAAGAAGTCATTAAAGCAACAACACTTAAAGAAAAGGTGTCGACAAGTCCCTTTGATATAAAAGAGTGGGATGCACCCGTATCAAATAGAACTCAAATAGGTTGATCACGAAATATAATAATACCATCAAGGATAGAATGAGATATACCTTGACCGCGAGATGTGTTGCCAGGGGCTTGAGCAACATTTAACTTTCCCTCCTTCCTATTTTGAAGTTACCTGCATAAAATGGTCCGGGCTTTTGCAATAGCGACAAGTACGAGGCTTTGAACAGTTGTTCGCAAAATGGTCTCTGGAACCACAGTTAAAGCATTTCCCTTCAGTAGAGAAAAAAGTCTTCGCAGTAGGAATTGCCTGTTTACCCTTTTTACTGGGATAAGGACCTTTGAATTTGTTTAGCCTCCTCTTGTTGTTGAAGTTTTGTTTGGAACCCACCACTTCAACATCACTTTCCCTATCCGCCTCTTCGAGACGAAGAGCGATATCAATGAGTTGGTCGAAGGGAACCTCTAATTTTAGAAGTAATGGCTTCTTGAGATTTTTGTCTAAGCCATAAACAAATCTTTGGTTCTTTTTCAATGGGGTGCTGATGTATTCAACCCCATATTTGGAAAGAGACTCGAAGGATGCAACATAATCAGTCGCGGAGGCTTCACCCTGAACAAGGTCTATGAAACGCCGAGCCAATGTCACTTTCTCTGCTTCTGGTACGAATTTTAATTCGAAGTGTTCCCGGAATTGCTCCCAGGTGAGATCCGCTTCATTAATCTCAGAAATAAGAAGTTTGTACCAGCCAAATGCTCTCTCTTGGAGCATACTGGAAGCCACCTGAACACGGTGAAGATCGACGAGATTCATGCGAATGAAGATTCAATCACAGGTCCTCAACCATGCTTGGACCTCGATGACAGTTTCAAAACCTTTAAATGGCTTCCCACCCAGGTTGGTGTAATCGTTGCACAAACGTGCAAAACCAGATTTAGGGTGAGTAGGTTTCGGATTAGAACCAGCTGCTTGAGCATTCGTGACAAGGTCAAGAAGTTGCTGGGTAGTCATAAAAACTCCATCTTAGGGTGGAGCACTAGATGGTCCAGCTCTGGGACGACCAGGTCTAACCATTTCTCTTCCTTAAGAAAGAAAGAAGGAAGAAGAAGAAGGTTGCTCACAAAATGAATATCAAGCAATCTTGATAGATAAAACAAGGAATCATAAAGAAAATAGGATGAATCGGTACGAAGACTCGAATTAAATTCTAAAGCACGACTCCTAAGATAGACTTAGGACGATGATCCTTGCTAAGTTATTCTACATTGTTTCGAAGTTTGGCTCTGATACCATGCTGTGACGCCCCACCTCTATACCCACGCTAGCCAAGAACACTACGGAGTAATGCTGTCAACTAGCACGGAGAATAAGGCTGTTGAGGAGCGACCACCTGTGTAATATCTTTGTGCGAGTACTGATATGTCAGATAAAATATAACTTGCATGCCTTTCAAGAGGAAATCCGACATACCGACACAAACTCAAAGTTACTACACAGTGGCTATAGTGTCTTCGGAAACAAATATAGAAATAAACATAACACAAATCAGTCACAGATAATTCATATCACAAAGGCGGAAGAAGATATGAATATATAACTAACACATGAAAGTGTACATCCGAGTAGTGGTCAAAAAGATCCACAATAGTACAGAAGAATAGCAACACGTGCTATGCAAAAGAATACAACTATGAGTCTATATCTCAAGTGTATACAACAAAAACTGCTAATCTAAATAGTTAGGCAAAAGTCAGAGTAATGAATCCCTGGGGAGAAGTCAAGCAGAAGCACCTGTAACATCTCGATCTGGCCCGAGTATTATTTATAAGAAAATAACAAACAGATCAGTCTAGCTATAAATATCAGATGACATGATATAGAATAAGATATATGGCATAAACATATGATAACCATACGGGCATACTACAATAAGTATGTAATTGAAACTCTACATGAGTTAATCAATATCACAAAAATCTTCACAAAGATCCAAAAAGGGTATCATACCCAAAACTTGTATTCACAACAGGTCAATGACACACGAATTCACCAATGCACGAAAAAGGGTTTCATACCCAAAACTTGTATTCACAACAAGTCAATGACACACGAATTCACCAATGCACGAAAAAGGGTTTCATACCCAAAACTTATATTCACAACAAGTCAATGACACACGAATTTACCAATGCACAAAAATTGATAAATCAGATCAATGAAAATCACTAAAATTGGTGAAGCATAAATTCCAGAATTCAACACACGAAATCCAGAAATCATAAAAAGGGGGAGGCCTATCACACGAACAGGAGCATGAAAACTCACCTACATATGTATGACACGAACGAGACGCTATCTCATGGTAGCTAGCCATTAATTTTTGACACACGAATGGCTCGAAGACCATGGGACGCTACCCCACATGTGTGAGTCGAAATCACACAGAAACGGGGTCTGGTCTAAATCGCAGACAAAGAGACATCGCACAATTGCTAGTATAAATCTCAAAAATGATCGTCATGATCATCAAGAAGTGTCAATTACAGTAAGCTAGTAAATATATGAGCTTAGCTTCATGTCCCATAACCACTAGCTTAACTTAAATATTTACGAACAAATTGTAGATTTCCACTAGAAAATTGCCACAAGAGATTCAATCGAACAAGTCCAAGAATTAACCGACGAAGTAAACGCAAGCATTTCATACCACTTATTTTACTAAGTCGTTTAATTAGATTTCTCATACGAGTGAGGAAAAGGTTTGTATATACTAATAGATTGGAAAACGGTTTAAGAGAACGAGTTTTGTAATAAAATAGTGTTGAAATCATTTGATGGAAGAGTTTTGATATTTACTACTAGTATTGGAACCTTTATATTTTTAAAGTGACAAATCATCGAAATGATTGTAGAAACAATCAATCACTAAAATTCACGTTCGAAGTCGTGAATAAAATCCAAAGAAATCGATACTGAATCCACCAAAATGGATATTCCAAAAATTCCCGAAGAAAAGAAGTGATCAAAGTCAATAACAAATGGTAACAACAAATAGGGAAATAACACGAATCGATTAAATTTGGAAACCACGCAAAATAGGCGAAATATGCAAAACAGCATCAGGTCGGTCGGCCGGCTACAAAGCTCGGTCGATCGGACCCTGTTCTGAAAAAATTCTCGGGAAGCAGGTCGGTCGGCTGAGCCCTGTAGCCAGTCGACCGGACCAGAGACAGAAAGGTGCTTATGCACTTTAGTAGCAGGTCGGTCGACCGACCCAGGGGTTCGGTCGGCCGAACCTAATGTTCTGCAAATTGAAACCTATTTCAAATGAGGTGCAAACTTCTTCAATTTGCAATCGGACAAGCACAAACGCTAGGGGATTACGCCCATCGGCTACCCGGTCCTATTGGCTCCTCGATGCATCACCAAAAACATGTTCCAACATTAAAGTTATGATTTTTAAGGATTGGAACTCAAAACACTAAAAATTGGAATATTCACCAAATCAATCCAAACCAAAAGCAATTGCACAAGAATAAGTGTTAGGACTTCATACCTAACAATCGAAGATAATTATAAGCATAGATGTGAGATAAAAATCTCACCTTTGAACCCAAACAAATGAAGAAGAAGATCGAAAGCAAAGGAGAATCAACCACTCTTCAAATCCAATTCAAGAAGCTTGATTCTAAGCTTTAAAAGAAGAACATTCCCAAAGTTAGGTTTAGGAATTTCTGAAATTGATAAAAGAATGAGTTGAAGAAGAAGAAGAGAAGGCTTACCAATGGGTTCTCTTGAATTTGGAGCTAGAAGTTGGATTTGCTAATGAAGACTGGGGCTTGGAGTTTTAATTTCCTCTTCCACTCTCCATTGTTATAAAAGATTGAATATTAGGAAATGAGGAATGAAGTAATGAAGAGGAGAACATATCAAAGTTTACACTTAAAAAGATCGCTAACGGCGTTTTGAACTCAACAGAAGTGGTCTCGAGTCCTAATTCGACTGTTTGCAAAAAGTGGCTTTTCGGACTAAATTCCGAGTATCGATAAGATATTTAAATAAAATATTTAAATATGAAACCGATTAATATGCGGGTTGTTACAAATAGCCAGGTAATAAATTGAATGAGTTGAATCTGGGAAGTTAAATTTTATAATAACTAATTGAAGGAAATTGTAGATTCAAAATGAAATTTAATTGAAATAGAATTAAGTCGAATAGAAGGGAAAATTTTACTTGTAAAATGAAAATGGGCTCAAGTATACAATTTGAATAAATTGTAGTAAATTGATTTAAGCTGAATAGATGGAGGAGAGTTGAATTTAATTCAACCTAACCTAAGTTTATTGATATTGGGTTGGGTTTAAATCAAGTGGAAATAAATTTAAATCGAAATAGAATTCGGTGAGTTATATATAATATTTAAGAAAATGAAAATTCATAATGGATTGACTGGATAAACTAATTATATTAAATAAATAAATGAAAGGGAATTCTTAATTAAATAATTGTAAATCATTTAAATTGTTAAGGAATTGAAGTAACTTGAAACAATAAGAAAAACAGAATGTTTCAAGTTTAATAGAATGGTTTTAAATGAATGCGGGTAAGAAATGAATCGTAAATAAGTAGATCATGAATAAAATTGAAATGGTCATTGAATAAAATAGCCTGGATTATCTTCGAGCTAAATAAAATAGTTTGGAATAAACAAATATGGAATGAAATGTAAATGAATGGACCGTGGATAAATTGGAATGTGATAGAATTTAATAGAATGTGTCGAGTTTAATAAATGGTTGTGAATGAATTAAAATAAAAAAGGAAATTTAATTGGAAATGAAGATGAACCTAAATTGTTAATGGTTTTGAATGAAACTAGTTTGGTTGGTAAAATGAGATGCAAGTGAATGGATTCAAATTTAAAATACAATGAAAATGAGAATATATGGATTGTGAATAAATTTAAAAATGGAATAGAATTAAATATAAATTGAGTTGAAATCCATTTCAATTGGTTATAAACATAAGTACTTATTTATTCACATAGATCTTGTCAAATTGCATAGAATAAATTGTCATTGGATGTAAATGGAAATAATTAAAATTCTATGAATTGATAGGAGTAAAATAAATTGGTTTTAAAACAATTGAATTAAATATGAGTTCGTTTTGCTTAAAAATAAATTAATGTAAGCTTGTGAGTTGTTAACCATTCAGATTAAGTGAAACGATATATGATTGGTTATAAGCAAATAAAAATTAATGTTGGATATTTAAATTGCTTATAAAAAGTGTTTAATGTGCATTTCTTTTAGAATTCATGTGTTTAACTATTGCAAGTAAGTGAAATGTTGTTAAACTTCATATATTTGGCACTTACATGTTTAATTTGAGTAAGTACAGGTACCTGGAAGCCGTGTGGCTGGGTTTGGTTGTGCTATTTGCTAAAAATAATAAGCCACTTGCTTAAAATGCTAAATAAGGTACGCCTACGCAATAAAAATAGGAAATATGAACTGTTTTTGGTTTTTTCGACGGGGTGGGTCGATGTATATATATTTATCTCTTTTGTCAAAGTGCAAAAGCTCCTCCGTACAAAGGAGACTCTGCCAAAAAATTTCAGAAATTTTGGAAGTTAGAAATTTTTTGAAAATTTTGGAAACTTTTGTTAACGACAAAACGGTTTCAAATTGGAAGTTGTAATAACTTAGTAAATGAAGCTAATTGAAATGACATAAATTAGTTATAAATGAAAAATAAAATTAAACGTCCAAAGTTGAAAATAAATAAAATTCATATGGAAATGAAAGAATCAATTTGAATAGAAATAAATATAAACTAAAGTGGTAAGGTGAAAATAAACGAAGAAGCATATAAAATGCTTATACTAACTTAAGAAACGAATAGTGAATCCTTAAATGAAAGATTGATACTACAAATATAATCTAAGATAATATTGGAATGAATAGATATTGACATTGTACGAAGGTCGATAAAATGTTTTTGGAATACTGTGATTGGATATTAGTGCTAAGCAGGCTATGCAGGTAATATAAAGGGAAAAGAGAATTGATTTTAATTTCAGAAGATAAATTTGAAATGCTCGACAAAAAGGTATGTATTTAAATTTGGTGTGAAATTTGATTGGGGGTTTGGATTGAGCCACTTGGCCTTTTGTTTTCTTTTTGGATTTGGGAGGCCGTAGAGCCATTTTGTAGTTGTACCGAGCTAGCCGCGCAAAGGAGACGCTGGTAAAAATTTTCGGGAATTTAGGGAGTTAGAAAATTTTTAAGAAAAATTTGATAATTCAAAATTTGGTTAAAATTGAAATTTGAATGATTGAGCAAGTAATAATAGTTGAAAATTTTGGGAGGGTTTGGAAAGTTAATAAGAATAATAATGGGTCTTCTATAAGAAGATAGTTGGTGAGATGTAGAATTGTTAAAAACTGTTTGATTTTAGGGAAATAATAAACGGGTATTGGACCATTCTTCCTAACTAGTAATTTCGGGGACGAAATTCTTTTAAGGAGGAAGGAATGTGACGACCCGAAATTTTCGAGCATTTAAAATCGGGATATTTGATTGATTTTAAGTATTCAATAGAGTAATTTTAACTTGAATTACGAATATCACTAATTATTGATAATTAAATTTATTGAATTAAATAATTTGAAGTTGAGTAAAATATTGAATCTGGAGTTTTAAGCTTGTTGAAAATAAATTGAAGGCTTATAAAAATTTATATTGATAATACAGAAGATAATAGAAGTTGTAAAATTGAAATTAGCAGTGGTTTGTTCAGTTTTGAAATTTTATATCGTTTAATTTGAATTTAAAATAGCCTTTCGAGGCACAGCCTCGGAATTCGACGAAACCAGTTCCATTGGATTCGTAATGTTTTATTATTATCGGATTTCAATTTTCGCATTGTTTGGAGTTTCCATTGGGTCGTACGATTGATAAATGCCTAAAATAATTTAATTGAATTTAAATTAATAATCAAATCTTCTCTTATACGCCACTTTCCTCAATCTAAATTCGTCCTTCCCTTATCTTACTTTAGACGACAAAAATTATATATATAAAAAAGAGGGAGGAGGAAATCAATGGCCGAACTCAGGAGGATATTTTATAATGAATCAAACTCGACTCCTTCTCCTCATCCTCTTTTTCTATTCATAAACGGTCGATTCAAAAAGAAAAATATGTGTGTGTTGCGTAGGCTGCCCTCCCCTTAAAATCGAAATCCGATTTCCCCTCACCCAAATCGTTTGCCTTGCTCTATGTCGAATTCGAATCAGTGAGGAAGGGGAAGGCATTCGCGTGCGTAGCGGCTTGTGTTAGAAGGCGGTCTGCTGTGGCAGTGTAGTCGAGCAGGAGGAAAGAGAGGCGTTCGTTCGACGGCGACGAGCTCGTAGGGTTTTAGGGCACGCGATGCTGGGCAAAAGGGTCCAGGCAGCGATTGGCATGGTCGCGACTCCTCACGTGCGCGAGTGGCTTCGTTCTATGGCAGAGGGTTCACGAACATCTCGGCCAGATTTCTTGGTAAGGCTAATAATTTGATTTATGTATTTTAGTTTTGATTAAAAAAAAGTTAAATACTGAAGTCTTTGTTAGTCAGAGGTGATTATTTTCGCATAAGATTTAAGAGAAATAGGAATTGTAAATTTTTAAAGTTTATACAGGATTTCAAAACAAAATTTTAAATTGCATGTTGTTTCAAATTTTTTGGAGTTGATGAATAAGTGGTAAATTAAATAATTTGGTTATTTTAATTACTAAGGTAATTTATTAATGGAATTTAGTTAAATCAATTTATTGGTTTAAAACCAAATGT
Source organism: Allium cepa (assembly GCA_030765085.1). Taxonomy (NCBI): domain Eukaryota; kingdom Viridiplantae; phylum Streptophyta; class Magnoliopsida; order Asparagales; family Amaryllidaceae; genus Allium; species Allium cepa. Next base: position 1,052,566,963 of record CM060929.1, on the reverse strand, counting down.
TTAGTTTAAATTAAATTGTTGGTCAATTAAATTATTAAATAGTAAGTCATTGGTTAATTAAATTTATAAAGGGAAGAAATGGTTCAAGTTATTTCAAAGTGTTAATAAATCGTATGGTTGTTATTCAAGGTCAAAATCTGATAGAAGCAAGCCGGGTTAGATCGAATTGCAAAACAAAATCCAAGGTGAGTTAATCTCACTCGGTTTAAATTTAAATTTAAATAATTGTTTGAATGGATAATTGATTGATGTGCTATAGCATGGTATATTCTGGAATTGGCATATTATTGTGCTAACATCTGTGGATGCAGGGAAAACAGGTTGGAAGGATCCAACTGGACCCCTCAACATTTATTATTTAATATTCTTTGTTGTGATTACTTGATATTCTATAATGAATATATTGGAATATTGAATATTATGATTTGATTGGATATATTTGGATATAATGAATTACCGAAAATATATAAATTTGATTTTGGGAAGAAAATAAAAGGAATTAAAGTTGTAAACGAAGTAATCTCAGAAAATTTAATAAATTAAGAATGAATTGGAAAAGAAATGTAAGTATGTTAAATACTAATAAATAACTTCGAGTATGAAAAGAAAAAGGGTTTGAATAAACAATAATTAATGAATTGTAATATTATGTGATATTAATTTAAATGAATAAAGAATTATTTTAAAACTTAAAGTTTTAAATTTATTTAAAGGAGTAAGAAGTAAATTGAGAAATCTAAATTGGTATTTCAATTAAAAGTATTTTAAATCATAGTTAAGGAATAAAATCCGAAATTAAAAGATTTTGGAATAAATGAGGTAAATTGAAAATCAATTTGGAAATTGATTTAAGTGTTTGAAATTGGATATTTGGAAGAATAAATTCAAAGTGAGAATTTATTAAAGGAATGAGGAAAATTGTTTAAAAGTAAATAGTGATTTATTTTTAAAGGTTGTGAAGAGAAGTATATTTCTCTGGATAGCCAAGTACGCTTTCAAAATAAGATTTTAAATAAAATAAAGGTTTAATGTTGTTTTACAAAGTATGTTCTTGGAAATTTATTATTTCTAAATGTTTAAATTCTAAAGTAAATATTTATTCGAACCTATTACCGTAGTAATAATTTATAAAGAGGGACTTAGTAATTCTGTCTTAAAGGTGAAAACCTAGTTTATATTTATAAAGTAACCTTATTTTCAAATATTCATATAGTATATATTTTTAATCAATTATTGAAGTAGTTTTAATTTAATTATTTTAAAGTAAATTCTAAAGTAAGTAATTTGTTAATCTGTTATCGTAACAATTATTTTAAGAATGATTTAGTATTTTGTTTAAAGAAGAAAATCTAGTTATATATATAAAGTAAACTTATTTTAATTTGTACTAAAGTAAAATTTTCTAAATTAAATATTAAATATACTTTACAATTAAAGTCTTTTGAAATTACTTTAAAAATCTAAAATCTTGTGCTTGGTGATTCCAGTGGAAATAGAAATATTTGGAATTTATTCTGAGAAAGGAAGATAGTTTGAAAACTGTTTTCGAAGGGGTTTGAAAGTGAAAATATATCTTGTAAAGATATTTTGAGATAAATAAATAATTTGGAAAATTATTTATTAGTTGATGGTTGTTTGTGAATATCAATTGATAGTTAAATAACCGACTATCAATATTGGCCAAATACGTTGATCGTTTCGAAGAGACCGGGATCGAGATTTATTTTTCGAAAACCACTTCGATCCGGTTTGAACGTTTCGTGGAAACGATTTTGGATTCGAAGATGGAGCAGTGAAGTGCAAGAGCTAGTCGCTACTAATCCTGAGGATATTTCCAAATGGATGTAGTAGGAATAGTGCCTTCGATTCCGTTCGAACCCGGGACGGACTTGTATGGATGAATGCTTGCGAAACATCGTCAGGTGGACGATGGTCATTCTAAGGGATATGTTCTATAAAAGGTAACGCTTAGCCTCAAGCCTCTTCAAATGGGAATGGCTGAAAATCAGGGGTTATGCAGCAAGGCTTAGTGGGTAGCCCCCACTGGAGGGTGAGGTCATCCCTGTCTAGATGTCCCTTTTATTTCGGCTTAGTGGACGGTTGCTGATCCCAACCGCGGGGTGATCTTGCTTGGGACTGTCCAGTAAGGGATGGTTCCGGTCTTGTGTTGCAGGGGAGTTAGGGTGGCTCCTCGGTACGCTGATCTAGACTAGGTACTGTGACAGGTGGTACCTCAGTGCCTAACCATTAGTTGGAATCCATTTTCCCTACGCGCCGGTACGGTTTTGATTGTGCCCAACTATTGCTAAAACGTGAGATGCAAGCATTTCAGCTAGATTCTATTTTACTTTCTATAGACACTATTATAATATCAGAGGACATTAATAAAAATGTTTTAGCAATCGTAAGGTAAAAACCCGACATATTTATTTGTGGCGTGGTCTTACGAGATGCTTTTGTTTTTCAAAGGATTTTTAAAACTTTAATAATCAATTGAGTGTGATTTTCTCACGCTGGTATTCCAGACTAACTCGGGTGTTATTTAACTATAATGCTCGGGTCAGACCGAGTATTATAGAATACAGGATATGATGCGGTGGAGCTCAGGAGACGAGCAAGATGACGATACGTACAATCGTACTTGTTTATATATATATATATATATATATATATATATATATATTCCGCTGTGTTGAGTTGTTGTGTATCCGGTTGTATGTTATTGATGTTGAACTGTGATTGATGTACTCTGATGATGTAATATATGTAAACAGATTTAAATGATTCTTGAGTAAAGATTATTTATTTATCTATTATATTTTATTCCGCTGCGATGGTTAGAATCTGTTGTTGTTTTCTATTTTCTTCTTCTACCTCATCTTCTTTAACCCAAACGGTTCGTATTTCTGTACAACTTGAGTTGATTGTTGTAGAATAGTGTTGACTCAAGGGGTACGGATTTGCGGGTCATTTCACGAACAATATTATTTTAATTTGAAATATATTTGAGAATTTTGTAGTGTATTGAGGGCTATGTTTTAACCAGCAGCGTAGAAGGTAATGTCGGCTAAAAAGGTTAGTAATTGTTTTTAGAGATACATACATATATACATACATACGTACATACATCCATACATACATACATATATATAGGATTGTATTAGAGAAAAACGAGGAAAACCTTTTTAACCACTCTCACTTTATCTCAACCCATTATCCCCAAGCCAGTTACCTATGTTTTAGCCACCCCTAGACCTTACCAAAACAAAAATTTTGTAGCCTTAATATGTGCCTTAAACCAGTCTAAGCCCAAGCCAAAATACTATGCAATTAGATCTAATTTAATCACTTGTCGATATTGTATATCGATCGATATATTTAAAACTCTTATAAATATATATAACATTATTTATTTCTCAAATCATATTCAAATTTATAATTAATGTTTCATAATATTAATTAATTAAATTAAGTATAACAATTATAAACTAATTAAATCGTTCGATCTTAAGGGAATTCGTCATTTCGGCTGTGTAACTCTTGGGTGTAAATTTGGTTAGCGATTAACATCGAACTATTCTAATGTTAACATTCACACATCACTTAGCAGGTGGTGTGACATTATGGCCAAATTTACCACTTACTTATTTTCAGTAAAATCCAATTTTAGTTTAATAAGCATTACCCGTTTGTGACATTTGTTCACACCAGTTCTTTTCATCAAAACTATATCACTTTAGACTTATGGAATTCGGTAATGGTCAAAAACCTTATCTACATTCAACTTTATAGTCTAAATACAAAGTCCTTGGTTCAATAATATCAATTATTATTAACCAAAATGCTATGGCCAGTGACTTTGACTTTGAGTTGACTTGAGTTGATTGTGATACAACTGCATATAACTGAGGAGACAAATCCTCTCTTGAATAGTGCTTCACTTCCAATACTTCTACTCGAGCCAACTATAGTCACTCAATGGATGTCATGCCATGATTTGGCTATAATCAAAGTGGAGCTTACATATTGAAGATCCACAGTATTCTCAATTCGAGAGAAATGTGTCAATCAGCCATATTAATATTTTCTATTTGTCCTTAGTTATACTAACCAACAAAAAACTATCGAGTAAGTCATTCCATGGTTATGTAATAAATATTAGTACGTAACCCTTAGGTTCCTTCAGTAGTCATAAGTAATACACTACCCAACATTTGGAGAGCGTTACAGACTCCAGTCTCAACGGATACATTGATATCCAATCTTGATGCATCTTAACTAGGAACATTAAAATGGTATATTTGTTTCGTTGCGATAAATTACTCACTGTTACAACACCTTGTAACTACTATCACAAAAAATACCATTTACGGATTTTTCTATTAAATATATTTTTAATTAAGTTAATTAATTAATATAATCACATGACATCAAGTATTAGGAAGAAAATACATTTTATTTTGAATAAGATTGGTCAACGAGTTAGATATATGTAACAAATTACATAATAGCCTCTAGGGCGTACCCCTAACTCTATCCATCTCCCACTTGCACTTGGAGTTAATTATGGAATCTAATTCCAACTTCTCTAATTAGTTTCCTCAAAACCAATTAGGTCGGTCCCTTAGTGAGTGAGTATGTTATTATGTTTTAATTATCTACTTTGCCGATTAACTCTCTCTCACACTCATAAACTGCCTTTATCATGTAGAACGATTCGAAGTTCGTCTTTCGACTTCTAGTGAGCTTTAAGCTCTATCATGACCAATTTCATGACATTGTTGTCTTATAACAATATTATGGGATTCTCAACATTTGAAATCATGTTTGGCTCAATTATAAATTTGTGCATTTATGTCTATATACATAGGTTTATTTTAGCACTATTCAAGTTAATGTTCTCAACATTTCGTTGAATAGAGCACAATCACTTTTATTTTGAAACATTTTCAAATTAAAGATTTTAACTTGAAATTTATCACTAAAATGTTATGCTCAATATCACTTATTAAAGTTTGTGTCCAAACATTCCATCATAACGAGTTCGTTGTTTCTATAAACAATTCTCTAGAATTTCATAAATACACAAGAATACCTCAAATAACCATTTAGTGATATCAATTTGGATTTTATATTTTCTCCATGTATCAATACATAAACAAAACACAATATCATACATGTAGGATCGATTTCACCCTAGAGGGGGGGTGAATAAGGTGATGGTATAAATTATAAAAATTAATTGCGGAAGCTTATAAATAATTTCAACACAGATCACAGAATAATAGCAGCACAGAAAAATAGCAGAATAATAAAATGCAGGAATAGAACGACACAGAATTTACCCAGCTTCGACAAAATCCTGCCTACATGCTGCCCCCAAGGTTTCTACTAGAAATTAGATAGTCATACGCTTACACACGTAAACTCGCGACACCCGCTATCGACTAAACCTAACTCTATGCTCAAAACCCTGCCACAACTCAGCCACTGAGTTGCGAATTCTCAAATTACGCCATGTAGTTTGTCCCCTAGTCACACGACTAGAAATTTAAAATGGTTTAAAAAGAAAATACAAATTAAAAACAATTTAAAAACAAACAACCCTAATTTTAAAACAAAGCCTTATAATTTATAAACTTTTAAAAACATAAGAAAGGGCCGGTCCCTTATTCCTCTTTTATATTATTGCGGCCCGTTCCATTGTAATTGATAACGGCGGCTTGCGTTTCTTGTTCGTTCCTATTCCTTCAATAAATTAGGGCTTTTAAAGAATCGAAGATGCCGACTTTATATTGATCGATCGAATTTGTGATTTTCGTCCTTTGGCCTGTCGATCGACTGTCTCCTTGTACCTTGCTTCGGCTACTTCGATTGGTGGAGTTCGATTACAATTTCGGTAAGTACTTTATTCCTTTTTCTTTCTAATTGAATGCTTGAACTCAATGGATGAGATTGCCGATGATGATTGTTTAAATAGGGTTTGTAACCCTAGATTTGCGTTCGTACGAATATATTTGAATTTGTCAATTATCTTTGATCGGCCGTTCGATTTCACTTTGATGCTGTTGATTTCTCTGACTAAATCAAATGCGTATAATTTCGTATGCTTGCTTCCCCTGGCTTTGAATGTTTAACTTAGTCAAATCCTTGATTACCCGTGACTTTCTCTTTGACTTTGGTATGTTCGAACTGTTGCATTTGGTATTGCTTCGACCAATGTCCTGCATTCACTCCAAATATTGTTGATACTGGGTTGCTTATTTTTTCGACCTCTGTTTGATCGTTGAAGTGTCTGACCATGTTGTACAATGTTCGATCTGGAAATATTTTGCTTCATGTGTTTGATTTGCTACTGAGTTCATTTGCATATTGATCACCATCTTTGTGTATTGATGGTCTGAGTCTTGTTCATCCAATTCATTGATCCAAATTACTTTTGCTCTTTGGTCTTCACTGTAGTTTTGTTGTTGGTTCACCACTGAGCCTCGGCTTGCTTTTGTTGCATTTTGTTGCGGCCTGACCTGTGCATGATGCATATTGCCTAACCATTGTTGCAGTTTGGCTTTGTCTCCATGTATTTCATGTAGTATAGGTTCTCTGCTGACTTGTAGTGTTCATGTTTGATCACTGGGCTTTGCATTGTGTAGTTAATGTTGTACACTGTCTTGTGTTCATTGGTGCATTGTTGCTGTAGCTTTTGGAGCTCGAGTTTATTAGCTCTGTTCACTTTGAGTTGTTTGAAGTTTGTTCATTTGGTTTTGTGTATGCACTACATGTGTGCAGTTTTACTACTTTGGTTTCATGTTGGCTTGGGTCTGGGTTTGCATTTTACTTGAGTCTGACTTGGAGTTTCAGACTTGTAGCCTTTGCCTGTATTCATAAGCATTGATCATCTTCTTTGTTGTGGCCTGGTCGATAATTATGGTATTTGCAATGCATCACTGGTCTTTGCATTTTCCAGTTTCATCACTGTTTCACTTCCACACTTTTGCACTTTTTAAATTCATATGCACACTGTTGAGTTTTACTTTCAAGTCATGTTGATTTTATAGCTGGACTATGCACTACACTTGAGTTGAATCCAGCTTGTCGCTCAGATTTGACCTTGTGCTGAAGTCGATATTTTATTTATGTTGCACCTGAGTTGAACCCGTCTTTTTATTTAGGTTTGACCTTGTGCTCACCTGTCCCTGTAGCATTATCAAGTGTATATCGGTGTGCACGGCCTTGTGGCATGTACAGTGATACACTGTGCATGTCACATTATTCGTGTGTGATGAATTAAAATATAAATGACAACGAACAACCCAAATAACTGAGGCAAATAATATTTTTAAAATTCACATTTTATTTTATATTGCAAAAATATTTCTTTTTCAATTTTACCGCGTTAGTGAATATTTTTGCAGATTGCTCAGATGCTGGATTCTAACTGGAATGAAGTTGAAGATAAATACGAGTGTGAGTTATATGTAGTGAGGTCAACTGTAAATGTAAAATAGTGATGTAACTGAATTTGTATCAAAGTTGTATAGTGAATAGTGAGAGCTTGAATTTGTACTATTCAAAATTGTAATAAATATTTGTTTGAATAAAATTTCCGTTTGAATTCAAATTCTTTGTCATTTAATTTTATTTAGCAAATATTTATTTAATCTATGAAAAATAAAATAGTACATTAACAAATACATTTAAATGAATATATATATGTTTATTATCATCAAACAAAAATCATATAATCGCATATTCAACAATACACAACATAACATGTATGATAATTCCTACTGCTAATGCATAAGGAATCCAACTTACATGTTCCTCTTTTAATAGGGTGCTCTTGTATATCGTTTTGGGACGATCCCTATATCTTTTATACTCACCATAAAAGATATCATTTACAATCCAAAACTGAGTATTAAAATAACTAAAGTTGATTTTAATACAAGCATTGTTTGTTCCAAAATTGGTCACAAACCCTAAAAGCCGTGAAAGCACCAGTGTTTACACACAGATCCACAATATTCAAACATAGATCTCAGATCAAGATAAAGTAGAGAATAAAAATGAAGAAATAACGAAATTAAAATGAGTAAGAAAGCAAAGAACATAAGGTTTACAGTGGTTCAGCTATCTCCGGCCTAAATCCACTTTGAATCCATCCTTTTATTCCTTTTATTCCTTTTATATTGAGATTATAGTATAAGCCTTTGAAATCAGTAAACAAAATGGCAGAGCTTTTCCTAGGAAAGTAGAAGAAGATCCCTCTTTGGTTGCCATAGATCTGCTATTGGTGTAGATCTGAAAATATACACCCCAAAACCTAGAGTACCCCTTCTCGTGCACAGGTGGGCCCACCAGATTGATCCAGGTCATATAGGATCGATCCCAATCGATCCGCATACAATTTGTATTGATCCAACAATGGTCCAATCAAGCTGAGATCGATCATGGACGTCCTTGAGTGAATAAGCAAGATTTTATGAAAATTTCTCAACATTTGGACTTGTATAATGCGAGTTATAATCGATCCGAGTTTGTATTTGTGAGTAAGCTGAAGGCTTCGTATCCATGAATGTCGTATCCATCAATTTGCCTCCATCACTTCGTATCCATCAGTCCCTATGTCCATAGCCATAGCCTTCATATGCATTCGAGCTTCACGCAGTGATCCACGTTGATCGCTTCTTCCCTTGACTAGTTCGTACCAATCGATACGAAATGTGCCTCGGATCCATCCAATGCAGCCACCCATCGCATTCATCGGTGTATTCTATTCATATCCATCCACCAACCCTTCTTCGTATCGATCCACACATGCCTTCTGCCTTTCGTATCCATGTTGTTCATATCGATCCAAGCTTTGCATGACCACTTCGTATCGATCGATACGAACAAGACTAATATCCAACGTTGCTGGGCTTTATGTGTGTCCATTGTATCGATCATAATCAGATCGACACGAGATGCTCATCCGAACCTTCTATGACCACTGCTTCATTCTTCGCATCAATCCTAGCCTTGATCGATACGAAGTATGTCATCATATTTTTGCCACGTACAACCAAATCGATGCGCATTACATCGATATGAAACCTACTGATCCGAAGTCCACGTCCATTTTGATTGATACGAAACTATCTATATGAACTAGTTTTCCATGAACCTTGATCCATCCATAACTAGAGCATATGAATTCTGTTTGATCTGAAAATTGAAACGTACATTCTCCAAAATCAATCTAACTTTAATTGGAGCTTGGTCTAATTTTTTGATGGTATCGATCATAGCCTTGTTTCCAATCGATCTTCGATCCTGATATCCATCCTTTTTAGCCAACTTATTGATATCGGTACTTGACCGAAAGGCGAGGTAACATTTGCCCCCTAAAACAAGCCTTGGGATAGGAAGGCGTGTTTTGAATAGCATTAAATCCGTCATCCGAAATCCATATTCCATCCACAACCATACCATACAATCTATAATCCAATCTATTACCAAGCCATTCTATCTAAGTGCCATTGCCATATCCTTGTCCAAATCCGTGACTGCTCCGAGTCGATATCCGATTCTGAATCCAGTAGCCGTATACTTAGCTAATTCCATATCCATCTAAATCCATCAACTTAGTTTTAATCCATCCATACCCAGTAGCCAATAACCAAATTCATGACCTCTATAGATCGATATCCAAATCTGAGGCCGCTCCGGGCCTATAACCAAATCCTTAGCCGTTCGAAGCCGAAATCCGAACCCATGACCTCTTCGGGTCTAAATTTAAATCCATAGACCTCGCTGGGTTGTTTTATCCTGCTTCGGCCCCGACTTTCCTGTTAGGGGTTTTTATATTCTCCGGCCTCGACTCTCCAGTCGAGGACTTTATATTCTCCGACCTCGACTTTTTGGTCGAGGGCTTTTATATTCTCCGGCCTCGACTCTCCGGTCAAGGACTTTTATATTCTTCGACATCGACTCTCCGATCGAGGACTTTTATATTGCGTTCGTGTCCATTTCATTGCTCTTCGACGAAGGGACTCGTAACTTGCGATTACTGCCCCGTCTCTCCGGTCAGGACCATAATCGTGTGACCTGTATTAGTTATTACATTTATTCAAATGCAATCAATACAAAGTCTATTTAACAAAATGAAAGTCGGTACAACCAAAAAATCAAATGTCCATAGTACCAAAAAAGAAACTAGAGTCCACAAAAAATAGAAAGAAAACAAGATTTCAAAGACCCGAGCATCACGGTTTATCATCATCTCAGAGCACGCCTAGGGACCATGCTCGATTCCATACATGTGTAAGTGACTTAGCCACATCAATTCAGGGTTTATTACTCATTGAAAGACATAAATCCAACCAGCTGATAACAAGTTGATGACGTTGCTTAGATACAGTGCCAGCTTCGTTTGAGGTGGACGGTGGCCGCTCCTGTTCTACTACCACAACTCGATTCCTTCTGTATTGTTGCAAATGACCATTCCTCACATGTTCATCAATAATATCTTTCAGATACCTGCAGTCATTCCTGATGTTCCCATCCAGCTCATGGAATAGGCAATGCTTTCTCGATGCTCGCTCATATTCAGAGGGTTCCCTTTTTTCCAGCCTATGATACTGGAGGCACCCTCGAGTATCCAAGTAAATCCTTTCCAGAGTTTCAATTAAGTCCGTGTAAGAAAAAAAATTTGATTCCCTCTATTGCCTTTTCGAAGTGTTGCCAATATCATTCATTTTCCTTTTGCCTCTATCGCCCTTGTTTGAATCCTTCCTGGGTGGATCTCCACCTTTTACTGCATAAGCTTCAGCCTCTCTCCCCTCTCTTTTAGCCTTCACATCTTCCTGTCTTAGAAACCTCTCCTCTTCATGGTAAAACTCATCGAGATCCATCGGTGGACCCCACTCAAATGATATCTTAAAATCTGAATCATCCGTAGTTCTTGGGACCGCTGCCATCAAAACCTTCAATGGATCGGATCGATCGACCGAAACCACTGCCGCATTGAATCTGGTTAAAAAAAACCCTAAGTGGTCTCCCTTCCACTGTTTCATCTACGTCAAAGTCATCACATTCTTGGGACTGACTATGTGGACTCGAAATTGCCTTATAAATCTCTCAGTCAACTCCGTCCAAGCGCCAATTGAGTCGCTCTTCAGTTGTCTGAACCATAATGTTGTTATATCCGTCAAATACAAATGGAAGAACCGCGCCATGACTTCCTCAGATGCCCCTAGTACTTCCATATATCTCATGTACCTTATCAAATGAACAATGAAATCCATTCTCCCATCATACATCTACAGCGTTAGTAGTTTGAAATCTGGTGGATTCCTAGCCTGCCTGATCATAGAAGCAAAAGGGCTCCTGTTCACATCCTCTAAATCTCTATTCACCAATCCTCCTCTCATAGCCCGTCTGATCATGTCTGCTAACTTGTCGTTGTCATCAAGTGGTAGCCTCTGTCTGAGATCTCCTACCTGTCCCTCGAGTCTACGAGGGAATCCGGGAATTTGGTCCACTAGACGAGCATCCATTCCTCTATCAATGCCAAATTGCATGGTACTGCCTGGTATCTTGCCTAGAATTCAGTCAACATGATCCGAGGGTGTGCCCCTTGGCTCAGGGGCTGCTCCTAATGGTCTTGCCCTATCTTGCATCATGTTTGCTGCATTTTCTTGGTCCTGATTCTGAATTTCCTCTACTTCTGCTGCTCCAGCTTTACGATCCCTATTTCTAGCATTTCCTATAGTTGCGTCCTCTTGATTATGCACTCCAGCTTATCCAACTTGTCGGAGTAGGCTCTGCATCATCTCCTCCTACCTTTTCAGCATCCCTTCCTACATAACATCCATCATCATCTCCATCTCATCTTTGGTGATGAAAACCGAGGTCTGATTAGCTCTAAAGTGGCTTCATGACTTCCTTCGTGCTGACTCCTTTCCGTTCTCTGTCCCTTTTTTGATTACTTGGCCATGGTTCCTTCTAAATCTGATTCTTTAGCTTTCCAAATTTGAACTCCAAGTCTGATGTAGTGGATGCTAGTACTTCTCTGTGAGCACCAAAGTGTTTGCATCAAAATTAGTCGCAAACCTCGAAAGCCATGAAAGCACCAATGTTTACACACAGATCCACAATATTCAAACATAGATCTCAGAACTAGACAAAGTAGAGAATAAAAAAGAAGAAATAGCAAAATTAAAATGAGTAAGAAAGCAAAGAACACAAGGTTTATAGTGGTTCGGCTATCTCCAGCCAACGTCCACTTTGAATCAATCCTTTTATTCCTTTTACATTAATATGATAGTTGCAAGCCTATGAAATCAGTAAACAAAATGTTAGAGCTTTGCCTAGGAAAGTAGAAGAAGATCCCTCTTTGGTTGCCATGGATCTACTATTTATAGGTGTAGATCTCAAAATATCCACCCTAAAACCTGGAATACCTCTTCTCGTGCACAGGTGTGCCCACCAGATCGATCCGGGGTCATTTGGGATCGATCTCGATCAATCCAAATATAATTTGCATTGATACAAAAATGGTCCAATCAAGCTGAGATCGATCATGGACATCCTTGAGTGAATAAGTAAGCTCTGTGAATATTTCATAGCATTTGAACTTGTAAAATCAGAGTTATGATCGATCCAAGTTCGTATTTGTCAGTAGGATGAAGGCTTCGTATCCATGAACTTCGTATCCATCAATTTTCCTCCATCACTTGTGTCCATCAGTCCCCATGTCCATAGACATAGCCTTCGTAACCATCCGAGCTTCACGCAATGGTCCATGTTGAGCGCTTCTTCCCTTGACCCGTTCATATCAATCGATATGAAGTGTGCCTTCGGATCCATCCAATATAACCACCATTCATATCCATCGGTATATTCTGTTCATATCCATCCACCAACTGTTCTTCGTATCGATCCACACACGCCTTCTGCCTTTCCTATCCATGTCGTTCGTATCGATCCAAGCTTTGCATGACCACTTCGTATCGATCTATACGAACAAGACTGATATCCAATATCGCCGCCTTTTATGTGCGTTCTTCAAATCAATCATAATCAGATCGTTATGAGATGTTCATCCAAACCTTCTGTGACTACTACTTCATTCTTCGTATCGATCCCAACCTTGATCGATACGAAGTACGGCGCCGTACTTTTGCTGTGTACAACCAAATCGATGCGCATTTTATCGATATGAAACCTATCGATCTGAAGTCCACATCCATCTTGATCGATATGAATAAGTTTTTCATGAACCTTGGTCCACCTGTAACTTAAGCATATGAACTCTGTTTGACCTGAAATTTGAAACGTACCTTTCCAACCCTTGTTCATCATTTCCAATCAATCGCACCTTAATTGGACCTTGGTCCAATTTTGATGGTATGGATCATAGCCTTGTTTCCAATCAATCTCCGATCCAGATATCCATTCTTTTTTGCCAACTTATTGATATCCCATCCCTGACCAAAAAGCGGGTAACAAGCATATTGTTAAATCAACAACGTGTTGTTTACTTATAGTTTAGAAATATCAATGTACCTTTTAAAGTTCTTTCTTATGAATACATGCTTCCTCTACAATTTGATTGAAAATCAAACTATTTGATATTCCTATCAAAATACTTATTCAATCTTGATGCTTATAAAATGATACATTCGTAACATTTCTTAGATCATATCCAAAGATTCACAAATTCAATATCGCTTCCAGTGACTTCGAGGCATTTTTGGTTCGTATGTGTAAACAATTTACTCTAAATCATTATTTAGAATTTTTTGTTTCAATACATAAGTACCAAACACTAAGTCTTTTTGAACGATAATTTTGTGAATAAATCTGATTTAACTTGAGCATGTTGAATGCTAAATCTGTTTTGCTAATTTCAACAATTGAAATTTGTGATATTATTCTTATCAATATTGCTTATTTAATTCCAACCACATTAGTCTTTCCAATAAAGACACAATATCGACCAATGGATCCAACTCTTTGGTTACGACCACCAAAATCATATTTTGATAGCGTACTTGGAATTCTTTCAGATCTGTGCATCATACCATAATGAGTCAACAATCTTAATGGTTTAATTGAACAACCGTGGGTAATGTATATTTTTGACATTAATAAGAAACTCATAGTTTCTCTTCGATGTACAAGAATACTTATTAGACATTCTAATGCTATATGTTCATTTAGGTTAGTTAATTTCACTTCATCCCATATAATCAGTTCTATTTATGGATCAGATCCAATTCCATTTAGCTACCAAAAATTTCTCAAAGAAATTCCTTCACAATGAAGTTGATATATCTTGAAACAACAATTGTTTCTTAGTGCAAATAGAATAGGGATTCATACAAGATCCCTCATGAATAATTATTACGTGCAATCTTTCGACTTGCACAACCTTCCAACTCCTTGGCCTAGGATATTTTAGGATTTCTTACAGACCCTTATATTGTATGATTTTGTAAACTTTTGTTTTGCTGAAATAATATCAACCATGTGTACTAATCTTAAGTACATTACCTTATAAAAAGAAACTAACTCAACTTCACTCACAATTAATCATAAATTGTCCAAAAATGTCTGATTACTCCTTATCGATGCATCATTATGTATCATATGGAGGAGTGATTTTGAGATTGAATCTATATTCACTTTTAGGTACATTTGGAACTATTTCTAATATAATCACTTATTCGATCAAATCAAATCATTTTATTCTATTACATTTTATTTTATTACTTTTCTTTTATATTCTATGATTTTATCATAAACTTACTACAAGTTTATGTAATACACATGTTAATGTTGGTAATAAATCATCGATGAATATAACAAAGTATGTGGAACCCTTTTGCTATTAATAGACTTGTGATTGCATACATCAATATGTATTAATTCAAAGAGTTCATTAAATCTTATGATGCTCCCACTGAATGGGTGCATAGCCATTAATTGTTTGAGAATGATTAACTTGTATCATATGATTCATAATCATATAGTAAAATTATTTCTCAAAACTATGGTTTGGTCTATAATTCCAAAACAACTGTAAATAATATTAGGTACATATGTATTTTTGTTGCATCACTTTTACTATGAAAACAAATTCCATAATATAGTTCTATTTCATAATGAATATTCATAATACTCATATTGAAATATAGTTATATCTATTTTTTAGTCAATACCAAAAATAAATATTATTTCAAAAATAATGTTCGGTACATTTTACGAAAATAGTTTCCATAATTTGATGTAATCATTAGGGCTATATGGCATGCTCCCACTATTTCCGCCATTACTATAATAGTGTACTAAATTTAGAGGTCCACCGTTCACTTAATATTGTTAATATTGTTTACTTATCTCATATGCTGCAACTAGTTTACAAAGGAGAGTTCTTTGATCAAATATCTTGAACTCAAAGAAATAAATGTTATGGAAAAAAAATTTCTATATGAAAATACATTTCGGAATAAAAATCATATTTCACATTCCTATATTAAGTATCAATTATTATTACAATTCTTGTTTCCAATGTTACTCTGTGAAGCAGAAGTGACTATTCATTCTCTTCATTCCAACTTTACTTTAAATTACATATATTCTTATACATTTGTTTTTCTTTCAAATGGTCAAACTATTCAAAAGATAACCTTATTACAATATCATAACAAACCTTTTACAAAAGCGCATTTGATTATTCTTAACATTTAAGACGTCAAATATGTTACACTTATATAAACCGATCAAGATGACATTTCAACGATCGAGTTCTTAGATGTATCTTGTAGTTTATGGTCTTGTGTTACATTAACACAATATGAACCTTTTGAAATCATTCAAGTTGAATACATGATCTTAAAATACTGTTTATTGGCTTACTTCGAATGAACTAACTTCATCGAAATATTATACCCCACAAACTATGATTGTTTACCATATATATCTATAGTCTTGAATTGCATGTAGAGTACAAAAACTCATAAAATGCAGTATACGGTCTAAACCAAATAAACATATAAGTGACTATCTTATGAATGTATTAAGTAGTTGAAATTAGGTACTTGCATGGGTATGGAAACATTATATAACATGCAACTAGAATTATTAGTAAGTATATATTATATTTCTATTTGTCAACTTTTTATTCAATTTTTATATATATGTTAATTAATTTTTTTTTTATCAATCATGTTAAATGCACAAATTTATCATTGTAGATAATTATAACAAGCATGTGCTTTTACAATATGAGAAAGGTTAAATGTTACAATTTCATTTTTCTAATAAGGCTCCCACTAGTCTTTTATATTTTTCCAACCCTAAGATGAAACATAGAAATCTTACAACTTCACTAGTGGGTGTTAGGACTCGTTTGTTTTGGTATTCTGACCTTGAGCTTTCTCAACAAATCATAACTCCACAAACGATGGATGATTCCTTATCGGTTGTATCATATACAACTCCTAACCCGTTTTTCCTTGTTCTAATCTCATTTCGACCTTGAGTTTGCTCAATAAATCGAAAGAGATTATTCACTCATAGCTATCGTGATGGCCTAAGTATAGTATGTGTACCTTGATTTTTCTCAACAAATACATACAGTTATCTTACCTTATCTCTTCAATATATTAATAATACTAACATAACATCTCTAGCTTGAGTTTGTTCAACAACTAAGGAGTATGTAAGTAATTTATTAATATATATATGGGGTAGAGGACAACATTATATTAAAGATTCATATTCTTCAATATATATATTGAGTGATATCGATTTGTAGAATAATATATTTCTTATGAAATGCCTCGGTGGTTCAAGTGTCAAACACATCAAAAATCATGGCATATGTACATTTACATATGTATTTATTTCTCAAGTCTATTTGGGTTTCTTTAATGCTCCATATTTAGTTTATACACATATCATATAAATTTTATTGTTATATAACTTTTATATTTCATGTTACTTATACGATAGTACTATGTATAATATATCATTAATTAAATCTTATCTAATTAATTTTAATCAGTTAACTCTTTAATTAATTTTAAATTAGTTTTTTAATATAACTTTTATATTTGACATATCTACTATAACATTTGTAGTGTATACTATAACCTTTCTAGTGTAACACACATATATCATATATATGTGTATTTTATTTAATTAATTTTCCTTTAATTAATTTCTTTTATTAAATAATTATTATTAAAAATTATTAATTTCAAAATTTATCTTGTATACATACACCTATTCTTATGTTATCTTAAATATTTTAAAATAACATAACATATATCAACATACGTAATACATGCATATATGCATTAGTTAATTAACATATTTAATTTATTTATTTTATTAATCTTATTAATAAATTTGAAATTTGAAATAATTATATAAATATTTTCAAACATTTTGAAAATATCGTTGTCCTTTCAAACATTTGAAGACTTATGTATTATTATATTTTTTTATAATAAACATGGTTTATTTTAAATTTAACTATTAAATTTAAAATCTTTAACATTATTTTTCAAAAGATTTTGAAAATTAGCCCATGGCCCAAATTAAGTTGGGCATTTTCTATTAGGAGCAACCTTTGGGCTCACTTCACCTTTCTAGCCAGGCTAATAACTAGATAAGACAAGGTACTTGATTGCCCAATTCCAATCCTAGACATTACCTTTCTAGACTTCGTACTAAGTGGGCAAGCTTAATTAGTTAGCTCTAATATGACTGATTTAGACCGCATAGGCTATTGGGCTTTGATACCATTGTTGGAATTGGACTAGCCCACAGTGGAAGTTATGGGTGAATTTCAAAAAAATTCCCTATTGGATCTTTTATTGGGTCTATGA
Source organism: Allium cepa (assembly GCA_030765085.1). Lineage (NCBI taxonomy): Eukaryota > Viridiplantae > Streptophyta > Magnoliopsida > Asparagales > Amaryllidaceae > Allium > Allium cepa. Next base: position 1,052,549,078 of record CM060929.1, on the reverse strand, counting down.
TGACTAACTGAATTAGAAGATTTCTAAATTTCATTAAAATAAAATCATTTATTTTATTTAAATTCAAATATATTAAGATATGAATTTTTTTTTGATTTAGTTTATACATAAATGTATAATATACATATATATATATATGAGTGCACGTCTAACATAATAATACATGAAAGGTATAATATGCCCATATGTAGATGTTGGGATTTACATCACAATAGACATATTAGCTCATTTTGTATGTCATGTATGTTGTTCAAATATGTGCACGTATATGTGTTACAACACACACACACGTGTATGTATAAATATATTATATATAATATATGTACACAAAATATTTATATATAGATAAATATATATATGTATATATATAAAGAGAGATAAAAGTTATTAAAAATTATTTATAATTCAAAATTAACTTATTTTTGCAAACATAACAATTTTACTATTTTCATTTGTATATATTATGAATGAAATAATGTTTTCATCAATAAATAATTAAGATAAAATAATCTATTGATGAATATTAAAATGTTACAATTTTTGAAAATCTAAGATCATAAAATAGAGCTTAGGAAGAATTTAGAGATTTTTCAAAAGTTGAATACTATTTTTAAAAGCAAATACATTGATTTCGGCAATAATTATTTAATATAAAATAATATATTATCAAAAATTCAAATTTTAGAAATTCTAAGATCATGAATAAAAGGTTACAAAATTTTTTTGTAGAATTTTTAAGTTAAATTAATATTTTTAATAAGTTATAAACAGTTTTTTCAAAATAATATTAATTATTAAAAATAATAAAATTTACTGAAAAATTCCTAAATTTTTTCTACATGTTTCTGAAATGATATAATATTTTTCAAAAATATAAAACTAAATTTTTATATAATAATTATTTTATAAATAAGAGACAATTCAAAAATTCAATAAGTGTTAATTCAAAAATATGAATATATGTATAATAATTACTTTTCGAATTTGTAAATTCTTATTATATATAAATAAGTTTACTAAAAAATTTAAATCATATATATGCATGTATGCTATTATGAAAGAGAAATATACACTAATATGTGTGTGTGTGTGTATATATATATTAATAAATACATATAAAACAATTATTAATGAAAAAATTGATTTTTACCGTAAACAACGTTTGTCTATACACAAATCAAATAGTATAATGAACAAATTATGCACATAACTAAACTGATTTTTGACAAGCACATCTACTTACAAAAATCTTACATAACTAAACATATAGTAGCAATATATTTAAATAGATAAGAAATCGCTCATTATAGGATCATAGAATATAATTTAATTAGTATAATATGAATTAAAATTACCAATTTAATGATGCCTTTGAATCCATGTAGAAGCAATGACTTCCCTTCCTTTACTGTTCTTGATTCGTCAGATTGCAAGTCCAGAATCACCAACCTCTAACGATCGAATAGTATTGTTTTGATTTGAAATATATTTGGGAATTTTGGAATGTATAGAGAACTATGTTTTAACCAGCAATGTAGAAGGTAATGACAAACAAAAAGGTTAGTAATTGTTTTTAGACACACACACACACACACACACACACACACACACACACACACACATATATATAGGGTTGTATTAGAGAGAAATAAGGAAAACCATTTTACTCATTCTTACTTTATCTCAACCCATTATCTCCAAGCCAATTCCATATGTTTTAGCCACCCCTAGACCTTCTCAAAATCGAAATTTTGTAGCCCTAATGATGGGCCTTAAACCCATCTAACCCCAAGCCAAAATACTATGCAATTAAATCTAATTTAATTGCTTGTCGATATTGTATATTGATCGATATATTTATAACTGTCATAAATATATATAACATTATTTATTTCTCAAATCAAATTCAAATTTTATAACTAATATTTCGTAAATATTAATTAATTTAATTAATTTATAGTGATTATAAACTAATTAAATCGTTCGGTCTTAAGGGAATTCATCATTTCGACTGTGTAACTCTTGGGTGTAAATTTGGTCAGCGATTAACATCTAACTATTCTAATGTTAAAGTTCACTTGTCACTTAGTAAGTGGTGTGACATTATGGCCAAATTTATCGCTTACTCATTCTCAGTAAAATCCACTTTTAGTTTAATAAGCGTTACCCGGTTGTGACATTTGTTTACACCAATTCTCTTCGTCAAAATTATATCACTTTGGACTTATGGAATTTGGTAATGGTCAAAATTCCAACCTCATCCACATTCAAATTTATAATTTAAATACAAAGTCCTTGGTTCAATAATGACAATTATTATTAACCAAAATGCTCTACTAGAGACTTTGACTTTAAGTTGACTTGAGTTGACTGCGATACGAACCACATATAATCGAGGAGACGAATCATCTCTTGAATAGTGCTTCACTACCAATACTTCCACTCAACCCAACTATACTTATTCGAATGACGCCATGCCATGATTTGGCTATAATTAAAGCGGAGCTGTCATATTGACGATCCACAGTATTCTCAAGTCGAGAGAACTGTGTAAATAAGTTACATCTATTTGACCTTAGTCATATTAACTAATAGAAAACCATCGAGTGAGTCGTTTCATATTTATCCCATAACTATTAGTGCATAACCCCTAGGTGCCTCCATCATTCACGAGTAATACACTACCCAACATTTGGAGAGCGTTACGTACTCCAGTGTCAATGAAAACATCGATATCCGGTCTCGATGCATATTGACTAGGAACATTTAAAGTGGTATATTTATTTCGTTGTGATAAATTACTCACGATTACAACACTTTGTAACCACTATCACAAAATATACCGTTTATGGATTTTCTATTAAATATACTTTTAATTAAGTTAATTAACATAATCATATTATTCAAGTATATAATAGGAAGAAAATGCCTTTTATTTCGAACAAGATTGGTCAACGAGTTAAATATATGTAACAAATTACATAATTGCCCCTAGGGCATAACCCTAGCTCTATCAAAGGTTGTTATGGTTGTCATCAGCCTTGCTATTTTATTAGAGATTTTCCTATGCTCAAGAAAGGGGAGCAACCTAGGTTTTTGATATTTTTGTAGCTGGGCAGAAAAAGCTGATTCTTGAGGGTATACTATTTGTTTATGGTTTTCCTATTCACATTTGTTTGGATCTACTACTTCTCATAGTTTAATATCCCATAACCGTAGTTATGTTCGACATGTTAGGAACAATGAGTATTATTTATTATTGATTTATGCTCAACTAGTTTATGAGCAATTTTACCTTTCTACATCATGGGGTCAGTAGACAGTAATAGTAGGTATATTGAAACGAACACTTTGTGAATTTAGTTTCACGGCTTGACTATAAGGCATTCGGTGATGGTATTGGGTTAAAATTTGAAATTTAGTAGAAGATATTTACTATAATAAAAAGGAAAGATAGAATAATTTGGAAATAAATATTTGTGAAAAGATTTATTTAAGAAAGTAATTTAATATAAGTATGGTTTATAAAACATGGCTTATAAACAAAAGGATTTAAACAAAGAATTTGAGACCTTAAACCCTAGTGTCATTGAAAATGTTTTTCCAGATTTTGGTGAAAATAATAATAGTATTATTCGAAAGCAAATACATAGGAAATCAGTTTGGGGAATTGAGATTGTGATGCTTAGTGTTATTATATGAAGTACTTGATACCACTTTAAAATAATTTTGGTAAATACCAAAAGTTTGGTTTGGATGCATTGAACTTATGTCGCTCAAAAATAATTTCATGATGACTACAACATCATCGACGTTCATTTCTAGTTTCTAAGTCGGGGATGCTATAAAGTTTTTTTAGTAAATGGATTTTGATTTAATCCCAAAGTAAGATTTGACATACAAAAGTTATATGTATATATTATTTCAAAATGATTTGAAATGAAAATCGATGTTTAGTTCTAAATAAATATGATTAAAAAGGAATTGGTATAGTTAAGAAACCAATAGGATAAATACGTAAGTTGTACGCAGATCGTTTTATTCACATGACTGTTCTTAATTCGGTATTCTAGTACATGTTTCCAAGGTGGTTTACACTAGTCCGAACAAGGATTTTTCACTTGATTTTTGATGGCAAACACTTGATACGGATTCATGATACGATCCCGATATTTTCTATCATAGCATATGGCATGCAAGGAGAATGGAGGTTAATCAAGGAACCAAATCAGAGTCCGAACTAGAGAGGTCAAGTGATCTATACTAGTTTGAATGTGAAATTTATGTGATTGAACAAGTGATTAGATCGAATATTGCATACTGATGGTTTATGTCCATTTACGGGCTTTAGTACATTTGTATACTATGTTTATTGTCTTATGAAGAGTTTGGGTAATGACTCTTCAATTTTTCATGAGGTAGCATGAATAATCATTTAGGTAATCACCTAGGGCTATTGAGCGTAAGATATGCTTAGTGGATTGTTTATCATCCTTGGGCGATAGGAGAGTTTTGAACCTAAGAAAACCATAATCACTGGTTGCTAGTAATTGTGAATACTATTTGAGTATTTATGTGCTTGTTCCTTTGTGAAGGTTAGAAGTGTAATGGGACGAGGATTCTTTGGATGGTTCAAAGAAGACGGAGGATGGTTTGAAGGAGATCCATACAGGGTTGTTTATAGACTAGGGTATCCTTCTTATCTTAGTATCATACATCTTTTTTAATGTAAACTCACAGCTTCAGGAAAAATAACTTAGTATGCATTCAATTTGCAATTTAGTTTATCTATAGTTTTAACAGAACTCTATATATGTATCTTGTTTCTTCTATCTCCTTTGCTTGTCGTTCTTATTTGAATTTTGTGGGCGAAATGTTCTAAGTGGGGGAGAATGTAGCGACCCTAAATTCGAACACTTCATCTTTGAATATCAATTTTTTTTAAATATAATTAAGTGTTTTAAATATGATTTTGTAATCTTATTAGACATCATTTAATTAATGAATAACGATAAGAAATCTGGTTTTGAAATTTTTTTACAAAAATATATTCTTCGAGACCGAAAATCGGTTTATCGATAAACAGCCTTTCGATCGATATAAGTTTTTCGAACTCTTATGCATTTGTCTAATGATCATATGAACACATTAACAACTAATTAACACACACTTCTCTTCATAAAGAATGGAACGTTTTGGAAGCTTCCTTTAGGATAAGAGATATTTGGTAAAGTAAGGGTATAAAGGTATTTGCTTAAGGACGTGAGATAAAGAAGAAGTGATGTAAATGAGAAGTGATGGGAGGTAAGGCTTCCATGGCACGGTGTGGGGTGAGAGCAAGCTTAAAGCGCACCATGTTGATCCTACAAAGTAAGGGCACAGCCTTAGGAATAAATAACACATTCATAAACCAAAACCAAGCTTCTTTAATGGCTCCTCCTTCTTCTTCTTCTTCTTCTTCTCTGTTATGTTCTAAAGGAAATTATTGCAAATCAAACCGAAATCAACTCAAACATGAAGTGAAGCCTTGGGGAAATATTATACCACCTTCCACTATGTCAAAACTTATAGAAACGAGGCCAGAATCTTCCCACCCTCAATGGCTATGAGCAATATGTAAGGAGAGGAGGGCAAAAGCAAGTGGAAAGCAAGGAGAAGGAGGAGGGAAAGGTGGTTGCAAGGTTGGGTTTGGACTGGACTGCTTGGAGCTTGGTTGGTGTGGGGTTAAAGGTAAAATAAATCATCTCTTTTACTGAAAATTAACCCATATTTGTTAGGGTTTAATTGTGTTTAAGTGGGTTGAATTGTTGTTAACATATGTTAAAACATTGGTTTGAATTCTTGCTTTGAAAGTAAGTGACACGTATGATCCATATCTACGTATTTGGACTGAACTTAATGAACTTGTATGACTTGCGATAAGACCTTAGACCAAAGCATATAGGTTATATTGGTTTAGATCAGACTCGGGTTTGAAAGTGCACTTGTAACGATAGTCGCTATAGCTACACTTAGGAATTGCCTTATTTTCGACGATTTCTATGGAATCTTGTAGAGAGATCCTTAGAGGTTTCTCTCTATATTTATAATGCATTATATATATGTCTATTTCTATTTAAAGTTTGGATAATAAAAAGTTAAGTGACATCTCGAAAAGTGGCCAAAACTACACTTTTGCAAAACTGCCCTGTTTAGCCTTGACTTTTAGACTTTAAAGATTTGAAACGATATTTAAATTTAAGCATTTTGTATCATTCATTTTACATGGTTTACTAACTCGTATTAGAGTATTTCAAAAGTGGATGAGATATTTATGAACTTTTAAGAATTAGTTGTGAATTTTTAAAGAAGATGATTTTATAATAAAAACTTGTTTTTCCAAGTTTTTAAGAAAATAAAGTTGTTGTTTTGAAGTAATATTTAGAGAAAATGTATAAAAGCCTATCTATTTATAAGAGTTAAGGGTGATGTTAGAGTAGGGATAGAGCAATAGAGCTCGAACCTACCAGCTTCTCTATTGATCGAGGAATAGTAAGTCAGAAAATGTCGAAAAGTGTTGATGGTGTTGATTTCTTACTTGTTTATGGAAATCATTAATACTTATTTAACAGTAAAAGTCGACAAGGTAGACTTATCTATGTGACGGACTGGATTTTCAAATGCTTGAGAATTGACATCAATATGTTCACTGTACAGCATGCCGAACAATCAAATGCCGAAAATACCAGATCGTTAGAGGAAATAAGAAAGAGGTAGAAGAAGAAAATAGAAATAACAACATAGAATCTCATAATTGTAGCGGAACAATATATAATAGATATCACATGTCTCTATACAAAAAGACCTATAAAACATTTCTTATACATTACATCATCAAAGTACAATAAATCAATGACTCAATATAGGACAGCTATAATAACTTGTCCTCACAAGTGTTTAATATACAACATACAATACACAACGGAATATAATTAGGTACGTGTAATACGTCTTCGTCATCCAGCTCATCTCTTGAGCTCCATCGCATTCTATCTTGTATCTGTAATAGTCACCCGAACATTATAATAAAATAACACACGAGTCGGTCTGGAAAACAAACGTGATAAAACACGCTCAATTTGAATTATTAAAGTTATCAAAATCCTTTGAAAATCAAATGTATCTCGTAAGACCACGCCACACATAAACACGACGGTTTTTTACCTTATGATAAGCAAAACATTTAGTATCAAATCCTCTGATATTATAATAGTGTCTAAGTACAAATAGTTAAAATTGTTACATTAATTAAATTCCAGCATACTAGGCTCTACAATCAAAACTGTAAAGGCACGTATTGAAGAATGGGTTACATACGAATGCCTAGGCACTAGGGTATCACCTGTCACAGTACATGTCTAGAAAAATGTACCGAGGACCATGCCGGGATCCCCTACAACACAAGACCGGATAACCCTTAACCTAGATAGATCGAATATGCTATCACCCTGGGTGTTGCCACTCTTTCTGGCTCCTTCCATGTATCGTAGTAATAATATCCGAGTGTATCAAGAAAGGTGATAAACATACCCTAATTGGGTGCGACCCACTTAGCCTTGCTGCATCTTTCCCGATTTACAGTCGTTCCCGATTGATAAGGCTAAAGGCTACGGTTACCTTTTTAAGAAATTTTCACTTAGAATTCTCATTGTCATCCAATGACAATGTACTGATAGCATTAATCCATACAAGTCTATTCTGGGTTCAAACGGAACCGAAGGCACTATTCCTACTACATCCATTTTGGAATCACTCTCAGGATTAGTACCGATTAGCCCTTGCACTTCACTGCTCCATCTTCGACTCGGTTCTCTTGTTTTCACTTCAAAAACATACTCGTTAGATCGAAGTGGTTTTCGAATACCTATCCGATCCCAGTCTCTTCGAAACAACGTTCGATATTTCTGGTAAACTCAACCCGGGTTCTACAGGAAATAAACAGACAAAAACATGATCGGAGGTAACCTCCTAACTATTATTAGACGGGTTTCCTTATCATCATCCTAGAAGAACGAAACGAGTTTATATGTACAATATTGCACCTTCCAATGATAACTGTACCATATAATTCTCGTGTTTCTTCTAGATATTCCCAAAGTTATATTTTGGGTTCATATTTGATAGTCGGTTATTTAACCATCGAATAAAACAATCATTTAACCAAACATTTCATTTTCCATTGAAAACACTAAATCTCTTTTTAATTTTAATTTTAGTAAATTAATTCTCTTTATTAAAAGTTATATTTACCTTATCGGAGTAAGTACGTTCATTGACCATTCTTTCAAAAATATTTAAAACTTTTTAAAATAAATATGGAAAGCACCACTGCGGTATCAACCATGGATTCACAACTCAATGGTTACGTCTTTATCCTAGAGAAATTCAAATTTAACTGCAAGCAATCTCTGCCTCCGATTTCGCCATGAAAGTATACCATTACTTTTCGAAAACTTTATTTTATAATTTTTCTCAAATAATGCTCTTGAAATTTCTATAGAAATTCCCAAATTTAATTTAGGAAAATACTCCTTAAATAAAATTTATTATATAAAATAATATTAATATTGAATAATTTGTCCTTCAAAATAATACTATTGATTAATTCTTAAATAATAATTAACTTAATATCAACTCATTATAACTTAATTAATAAATAAATATACTTTAAACAATTTAAAACAGCTAAATAATTAATTTTCTGAAATATTCTTAAACACTTTTTAAATTATCTAGTTAATACTTAAAAATCCTCTTTTTTAAAACAAACTCAACTTACCAATAAAATATACTTTCCAATTCCAATATGCCAGCCTAAAATTTATAAATCCCTCTTGATTTATTCCCAATTTCGTAAATCCCCTTTTCCACATTTTCAAAAGAAAAATCTATCTTTTCTTTTTAAACCAAATTACCCATCTCGTTATAAACTCACACCGTGAATTTATATCTTAATTTTATCCACTGATAATCATTTCACTAATTTATAAACCTTGTTTATAAATTCCATAGTCCCATTTTCCATTTATAATGGTTTCACGATACTTCATCGATTACAAATCGAATTCTAAATTGAATTCCATTTTAAAATCAATTTCTAAAATAACCCAACTATATTCCAAAACCCTACTAAATTCCGATTCCACTTCCATTTCATAATTTGAATTCTTGCTTAATAATCTAGTATAACAATTTCATATTTTATTTTCAAATTTTCCTTTCATTTTTCCCAAACAATTTTAAATCATGATTTTAAAATCTTTTTACACTTAAACAAGTACTGCTTAAGTTTTATTATTTAATTTTTTTATTTACCTTATACCAAAAATCTCTATTTTCCATATTTCAAAATTATTAAGTATAAATTTTAAAATAAACTCTTTATTTTTCCAAAATTCATTTCCTTTAATTAATCCAAATTTCACTATAAATATTTTTATTTCCAATTTCCCTTTAATTTTTTTTATCTTTCTATATTCAATATACGTATTTATGGTATTTTAAAATGCCAAATCTAAACCAGTAATAACATAGCATTTAAAAATTCAAATTCCACTATAATATATCACAAGTTATTCAAACGAATTATATATCACTATATAGGAAAATTGAATCCAACATTTTTGAGGAATCCAGTTAGATCCCTGCAACCTGTTTCTCTGCATCCACAGATGTCAATACAACATAAAAATACCAATACTAATTCGAGGGGGATATCGCAGTATATAGGGTCATGCGCTATTACACGGAGCGCATAGGGCCTTATCCGCTAAAATATGCAGGAATAATCACTCCAACTACTGATATGTATACTACACTATATATAACATCACATTCAACTGATAATAATTTATCAATTCTATCATCAATCAGTAATTAATTTTAACTATTTAAAAATTAGTTACGGTAATTCCAAAATTGAGTGAGATTGACTCACCTTGATTTCTATTTGCCAACTATCCAGATATTTAAACTAAATCGAACATAGTTCGAGTTAATTTAAAGTTCCAGCAGACTTCAAAAAATTCCAAACCACTTCCAGAAAATGTGAATTTTTGCAGCTACGAATTTATCATGATCGACTTTGTTATTTTTGGAGCTCGTATAAACAAACCATGGATTTATAAACATTTGGATGATAAATTAATTCAGTCGACAGATTTTTAAATGTTAATTACCTCGGCTAACTTAACTGCTCTAAAGATCTACCACTGTCGAACTTCCCCATCTCTGATCCACTTCGCAAAACTGTCACTAACACCGATGCTGCCTTCGACCACGACAACCAGCAACCTTCACCATCATCGAATGATCTCAAACCATTATCGCTCCCATGTCCACGCTTCACTTTGACTACATGTGAACGCGTCTATTGCGCCTCTTCCCTTCTCCTCCACCACCTTGCTGCCATAGTGAACGCCTCTGCAAGTGAGTCAGACCCCACCTCCTTCCCCAGAAAACACCACGAACCCATCACAGGCAAAATGCGCCTCCACCCAGACTTCGCGGACCCTAGAGCCGAGCCTCTCTCAGGAAAACTACATGACCCCATGACCGCCACCAGTTGCATAACACGGCCTCCCAAACAGCCAAGCTTCGCCTACCCTATCGCCTGCGATCGCACGCACCTACTTGTCACAACTTCCTCATCAGATCACGGCTTCGACAACGCACCACATCAGGTTGAGATCATCAAGGTGTGCCCCTCTACACATCATTACCAACCCTGGACCCGACACCTAAGACTAGTCGCCCTCCTTCTTTGATGTCGACGAAGTCGTGCATCATTCCTTTTTTTCGATGAAGATTTCGTTCGAATCCGTGGAAGGGGAATAGTTTTTCATGATTTTTTTCTTCAACTGATGTGGATTTCGAATTGACTATTGAAGAACAGAAGGGAGAAATTCGATTTTTAAATGAACGAGAGGAGATGGGGAAAAATTCGGATTTCCTTTTTTCTTTCATTCTAAGGATTTTAAAAATTGATGGAGGGAGGAGACGTTAACATGTTGAAGGGGGAAAGATGGTACAGTGATTTTGAAAGGAAGAAAAAGCTGATAGAAAAAACTTTGACAAGTCAACATATAAATATATTATTTAAATCTTCAAATTGTTTCGATTTACATAACTAAAAATCTCGAACCTCCATCGAGGCGTGCCGCTAGGCATTTATAATGTTATACCCTTATTCTGAACACAATAGAAAAGGTTTTGAGTCCTAATTCGATCATATGGAGAAGATAGCTTTTTGGATCCAATTATTATATTGAATTTTCAATATTAATTTCAGCGTGTTTAAATCCCGTATGGCCAAACGATAACTCTAAAAGCTACAAAATTTGAAATCCGATAATAATACACTATTACGGATCCAATGGAACTAGTTTTGTTGAATTCTGAGACTGTGCCCTGGAAGGCTATTTATATACGTTAATTCAAATGGTATATTTTTAAAACAGAACAAATCACTTTCAAATTCAATTTAAAAAGTTATATTATCTTTATTTTTATTAATATAAAATTTATAAGCCTTTAAACTATTTTTATCAAGCTTAGAACTCAAGATTCAAAAATTTAACTAATTTTCAATTATTAAATTCGATATTTTAATTATCCGATAAATAGTTATATTTGAAATTCAAGTTAAGAATTAACTTGTAAATATTTAAAGTCAATTAAATATTCCAATTTCAAATAATCAAAATTCTGGGTCATTGCATTCTTCCCCCTTTAGAAGAATTTCATCCCCGAAATTGCCAAGTAAGAAGAATGGTCCAAAACCCGATTAACTATTTTCCAAACCATACAGTTTTAGACAACTTCCAGAAAACAATTTTATTGAAACCACAACATCACTTTTACTAATTTCCAAATTCATCCATAGGTTTCAAGTAATATCTTTTACTTAACCATTTCAAACTATTATTACAAATCAAATTTCAATTATCAAAAATTTCTTCAAATTTTTCTAACTCCTTAAATTTTCGAAAATTTTCGCCAGCGTCTCCTTTGCGTGGCTAGATCTGAATAACTATAATTTTCCTCTATGGGTCCAAATTATCAAGAAAAACAAAAGCTAAGTGGCTTGATAATAAAATCATCAATTTCAAACACAATTTAAACATGTACCTTTTGTTGGGCAATCGATTTTTACTTCTAAAATCGAAGACATCAATTAGCTTTTGATTTCAATTACCTGCACCTTACTTACCAATAATATCCAATCATACAATTCAAAATCATTTTATTCAGCATTTTTCAAACTTCCCACCTTTATTTCACCAAAACCCGTACGACGTACATATATCATACGTACGTAATATCAACTCTGATTTTTCACTTGATCACATAACCGAACTAGTATCGTTCACACGACTCTCTAATGTGGACTCGGATCTGGTTTCTTGATTAAAAACTGTCATTTTTCTTGCATAGCCGTAACTATGATAAAGAATTCCAACATCAATCAAAAATCCATATCCAGGGTTCACTGTCGATAATCGAGTGAAAAATCCTATCTCGGTTTGATATAAATTATCTTGAAATTTTACGCTCAAATCTGTACTAAATCATTATGCGAATAAAATAATGTACGTACAACCTACATATCTATTCAATGGATTATTAGCTATATCACATTTTTTATTCACACTCACTTTCATTTATATCGATTATTCACAAATATCATTCCTATTCAATTATTCTCAAAACATTATTCACATTCCTTATTCAATTTGTATTCAAATGTTTACTTAGCATATTCCTTCCCATACAGATCGTTTCTTAAGAATGATTCCATTAAATTTTTCTTAAGTCTTATTCAAACATTTTATACAATGTTCTTATATTAATTAACACGTCACACTTCAGTCTATACCCGCTTTAACCTAATCAATTCTATTTTCCAAAATTTAGTTTGTTTAGTCCAACTCAAACTAATTTTTCAATTTCACTTTATTTAGCATAATTCAAGTTAAATATCATTCCAATATTCAATTTTAATTTCATTTACTTACTAATTAAATTAATTAGTTCATCCATTAATTTATTTCCAACTTAATAAATTCTATTTCAATAACCATTCCATTTGGCCTACTTAGGCTTAAATCCCTCAAAATTCACTCTTATTTAACTTAATTGAAGTTAAATTCCATTCCAGAATCAAATTTCAAATTTTTATAAGTCACCAAACCTACTATATCCCATAAAACATTTTAAATCAAAACTCCAGAGTTTAAACAATTTTGTTCTGAGTATTTCAAATCATTTTTGAAATCATATGTGCCCAAAATCCCTTGGTATGTCAAATTATTCATCAGAATTTCAAAACCAAAACCAGTTTTGCAAACAAAATCCAATTCAAATCATTGTGGTAGCAATTCCTCCCGTGGAAACTCGAAAATGAACACCGATGATGTCACGATCATCATCGGAATTATTTTCCAACGACCGAAGTGAGTCTAGTGCTTTTATTCCTTTAAAATTCCATTTTAAATGTTTCCAATTCAAAAATATTCTCCAAATAATATCACTATTATTTTCCCAGACTTCGGAAATCATTTTCGAATCCAACGGAATTTAAATTCCCAAATTTTCGACTTTTAAATCCTTTATATAAATCATATTTAAATATACTCTAGAATTTCATTTCATTTCAAATTATAAACCACAATTACAAAATCATATTTACAAAATTCTATTTTGTTATATGAAACTATTCCTTAACTTTGATTAAAATATCCAATTTTATTCAATCACCACAACAATAATTGATAATAGTAAATATTACCATTTCCTAACAACCAAGCACACCATATATAATTATAATAATTTTCTAAAAAATTATTTCTTTATATATAAAAATAATCTGGGTAAAATTACTTCATTTACCCCATCTCAAAACAATACCTTGTCGAATTGCTCTGCTCAAATGTTTAGATATCCCTATCAATAACATTAATTACTCGTATTGACCAGAATCCATAAGTCACTCAATAGATCAATCAACACAATATAAAACAATATTATATTCACTAACAAATATGCCATCATATCTATTAATACACTCGAACTCACTCTAGGGTACTACTGACCCTATTTCTAAAGAGTAACCCATACCAGAGCCAAGGTTCTTGATTAACCTTCAGCTCTGGTACCTAGTGCGATGGCCAATATTTTTTGACGCTCGAAAATCGGCATCAATACATTCACTGTATAGCATGTCGAACAATCGAATGCTGTGAATACCAGATCGTTAGAGGAAAGAAGAAAGAGGTAGAAGAATAAAATAGAAATAACAACACACAATTTCACAATCGCAGCGGAATAATATATAATACATATCACATGTCTCTATACAAATAGAACTATAAAATATTTCTTATACATTTCATCATCAGAGTACAATAAATCAATGACTCAGTACTGGACAGTTATAATAACTTTGTTAGTTCTTGAGATGATGGTTTTGATGACAACAACCTTAGAATAAGGTTATAAAATATAAATACTAACATTATCGTTTAGATATATATGTATATGCAGGATTTAACCATGTAGGTACCAAGAATGAAGACTGCACGGTATAGAGATACAAGATATCAAGATTGAAGACTCATGAGTATCAAGATTATCAAGAGCTCAAGATTTCAATAATAAGTAATCTAATTATGTAACGACCCGATATTTTCAACCATTCGCATCCATTATAAGTGTATAGGTAGACACTCATGCCGGAATTGAATTGCTCAAAATACCACGTTGTAAATAAAAATTTGGCAAATCTCAGAATCTACAGTAAATAAAAATCACAGATCACAGACACAGAGTATATAAAAATGCAGCGGAAGAAAAAGAGATAGTAGTTCATGAAGCTACTATATAAAATATAAGATACATCAGTTAAATAAGATACAACAGAAGAGTAACAGGATACATCAGGTACAAATCAGATACATCACTGAACCACTGGATACTCAAACAAAATAGATGGCTGGATCTTCAAGGAAAGCTCCAACGCCGAAGGTGAATCTTGAATGCTAACTCAATCAATCTGACTCGAGTGTAAAGCAAAACACAAAACACTCGAGTCAGGACATAAATACTTATAAACTGTAAATCAAATCAAGTGAACAGTAACAAAATGCATCAGTAACTTAAAGGATGCTTGGGACAGCCCATCCTCCAAGGATCCGTTAAACTATTTACTATGTAGTAATATACGCTATATACGGTAGTGTCTAATCAGTAAAGTATAATAATATAGAAAATAGCGTTAAGGGGATGGTGAATCTTAACGCAGTCGGATCTTTAAAACCAAAATCGTAGTGGGCTCGATATAAGGATATGACACGGCACGCAAGGCAATGCCAGGGTGGATACACCGTTTGCACTCCCGGACTGGTGGTGACGGCAAGCCAGCAGCTTCCGCCCACCTCGAACAATACCCCCGAATCAAAGTGGCGCCACCGAATCGAATCACAACAGTAATAGAATAGTTTTCGATGGAGCATGCTCGATGAAAGGGTGTGACCCTTTGTGTAGCCCGGTGTAGCTCCTGTTTAAGTCATATATGCCAACTCATGGGAGTTGGGTCCACGTAATATACCTCGAGAACGTCGTCACCATCCTACTTCATTCTGGAATCTCCACCGCGTACACAGTTGTTAAAGTGGTTGTCGGTATTGGCCGGCTATAAGACAATATCCGATCCCGGTCTCTTTAACAACCAATCGTTATTATAACCCGTAGTTATAACTTTAAAACAATATTTTATACTTCAAAATAAAATATCCTTTTCAATCCAAATCTTTATCAAAATAAAGATTAAATCATTTCCAAAACCATTTCAATATATCATCGTAAAATATCTTTCAATTCAAATATTTATCAAAATAAATATCAAGTCATTTCTAACCATTTCAATATATTAAATTTTCATACCCTTTCAACACTACCTTTCAAATCATTTTAATATATCTAAATATCATAACCTTTCAAAGCTTCAGTTCCAAAATATCATATCTTTCAGAACTTCTTTTTAAATCATGTTAATATCAAAATGTCCTATCTTTCAAACTCCGTTTTTCAAATCATTTAATATCAAAAATATCATATCTTCCAAAACTTCATTTCAAATCATTTTAATATATCAAAATATCATATCCTTTCAAAACATCGTTTCAATCATTTTAATATATCAAAATATCGTATCTTTTCAAACTTCTTTCATTTCAAATCATTATTCATTTTATTCAATCTAAAATACCATTTCAATTCATATTTCAAAACATTTTATATTCCAAAAATTCTTTTTTATCATTTCAATGAAGTTATTATGTTTAATAATTAAATTATTAAATTTCCAAAAATTTCAACTTCCAAAGTTTATTTATTCACTTAAGTTTATCAAAACTGTGAAAATTCACTTTTCGTATTATTTAGAAAACTTATATGGAAAGTTACATTCAAAACAGTTCAATTTAACAAAAGACAGCATTTTAAAATGTTATACTAGGTTTACTTAAATTTCGAATAACTTAGTTAAATTCAAAAATTATAGCACTTACAAAGTTTGTTATAATAGCTTTTAATTCCATTTAGCTTTTTAGTTCATTATCATCAACTACAGTGTTTACAAATGCTGTAATATCATTTACATTGTAATTAATAGCATTTCAAAAATGCATTCAATTAACTTCAAATATTCAATAAAATTTCTCAACCAATTATATTTTTATTAAAAACATTTTTAACTTATAAAATCATACATTTTCACATTTATAAACATCATTTAATTTTCCTCAAGTTCATGATTTTATAAAGTTAAATTTCCATTCAAAAATCAAGATTTAATAATAATTCACTTATTAAAATGCAATGTTGAATTTTTAAAATCCATTACATTAAATTTCAACTTAACACTTAAGTTCAAATTCTTAAATATAACTTTGTTTTATTTTTATTTACCTAACTAAAAGTTCACTTTTACGTCAATTTCATAAATTTCCAGTTTTAGTTATATTTCAAAATTTCAACTTACAATATTCATTCATTTCACATTTCAACTTTATTAAAATCCTTAATATGATATAAAAATCACTTTAAATTTATTTAAATTCAAATTATCATAAATTTATCATAATTTCATATTCACTTAAATTTTCAATTATAATTAAATCAAAATTTCCAAAATAACTTACGTTCAAAATTTCTAACTTTTTCATTAATTCATTTCACTTACAATTGTTCAGAAAATCAATAATATTTTACAAAAATCATTTTTTATTAAATCTCAAATCAAAATATTATATTAATTAAATTTCTAAAAATATTTTAAAAATTTTAGAAAAACATATTTTAACTACGGGCCTGTATAAAATTTTCTATGCTAGGTAAAGTGATACGGGTAATATATCATTTCAACCCGTAATTTACAAAGAAAAATCCGGGTTTTATCATTTCGAACCCGCAATCCCAAGTCAAAATGAAAAATTTAAAACCATTCAGGCCCATCATTTCAGCCCATAACATTCTTTTCTAACAGGGAACTTGCAGTGTGATCATATGCAGAAATAATATAAACAAGGTCAATATCACAATATACAGTCATATATCAGATGTCAGGTGAAAATTAACAGTTTTAACATGGTAATAATATGGTTATAATATGGCATAGCATATCATATGATAATCATTAACTTGCATAAACATTTTTTATTACTAAACACTTGTCATCAATTCACTTTTCATAAGTATAAATGTCAGAGTGAGAAAGACTCACTTTTTCAAGCTGAAGACCAAAACAACAAACACAAGTGCGATTCCAAAAGCACGACAAGCACGATATATGTAACATCCCGCCTTTTCGCACGATTTAAACCGACACACGTGCCAATTCAAACCATACGGAAGGGCGGATTGTTATGGGGTAAATAAGAAAAACACAGAGAAAAAAAAACTAAACAGAATCTCACAGCGGAAGGATAAAATATAATAATAAAATATACAGTTTATAAATCTGTTTACAAAACCATTTATATAATACATATCAGAGTTACACATACCAATAACAATGCAGCGGAACAGTGTGTAGTGCACTAGTATAAATAATAATATTATAAATCTTCTTCTTCGTCCTCCAGAGCTAAATCTTGCAATCCTGAAACGCTCGGACTGACCCGAGCGAATTTGAAAAGACAAAAACACTCGAGTCAGACTAAAAGATCTTATGTGAGTTAAATTAACAGAAATAAATATGAGTACAGTAACTCAAGAGATGTTCGGGATTTTCATCTCCTAAGGATCCGTTAAACTATTTACTATGTAGTATATTGCGCTATTATAATAGTGTCTATTTATAAAATAAACTTACTTTTAAATAGCGTTAAGGCTTTACATTTTCCACCTTAACACGTAAAATGCCAATAGTCTATACAGTACCGTAATACCTCCTGATCGGGAGGCTACCAGAGGATACTCCATAGGTACGACACAAATAGAAACTCGTAGTAAAGGCTCGGTATGGTAGGTGACACGGCACAACTAGGAAATGCCAGGGTAGATATACCAATTGCTATCCAGGCTGGTGGAAACGCGTAGCCGCAGTTACCGCCCACCTCGGACTAACTCCCCAAAATCAAAATATAGAAGTGGCCACCGAATCAATCCAAAATCAAAATATAATATCGAAGAGGAGGGTCCGATCAGAGGAATGACCTCATTGGCCTGAGAATCGCTCCTGTTTTAGCCACCTTATGCCAACTCACGGGAGTCGGGTCCACGTATTTACCTTACAGGAAACGTCGCCACCACCTACTTCATTCTGGAATCTCCACCGCGTACACGGTTAGTCAAAGTGGTTTTCGGTATCGACAGAGAGTATGTCCATATCTGATCCCGGTCTCTTTGCCAACCCATCGTTATTATAACACCGCGGTCATTTAAAAATAGCTTATACTTTAAAAATCAGAATAAACATTCCATTTCATAACCATGAATACGATATCATTTCAAACCCAAAGCCATATTTTATCACTTATCCCAAATATAATTCTTTTCCAAAATCATAATGCTTTAACTTCATAACGTCTGAAAATCAAATATTTCAAAGCATAATATTTTGAAAATCATAATTTAAAACCATAACTTCTAAAACTTGAATGGTTTGGATATTCAACGGTATATGAATTATAAAGTTTAACTTAGATGTTATTTTGTAAAGAAAATAGTTCTCATGGCTTTACAAATACATTTCTTTATTAAAGTCTAAACCAAAATTTGTATTATCTCTCTCAAGTTCCAAAACCACTTCAATTTATATATATATATATACGTATATCCATTTGGAGTATTAATATTTCAACTAAAGTTGGATTTTATTCTTTCAACAAATCGAATGTTCTATTAATTAGTCTTGAATATTCACATAAAATCCATAAATAAATAAAAACTCCAATTTTTAGTAATAAAATATATATATTTTTTCAATTCAAATTATACTAGAATATTCATTTCAATTTATCTTGGGAAAAATCCAATTATAAATATCATATCTTAAAATTTCCAAACTTAACATTTAAACATATGATATAAATTATCAAACTCCATTTTCTTAAATTTTTTCCATTTTTAATAAAGAGATTTATACACCTTTTAATTTCAAAATTTTCAACTTCATATGTATATATATGGAAGAATAATATTTATACAATATAAAATTTAAGATTATTATAAACCGTATTCCATCCAAACCATAGAAATCATATTAAAATAGTTATATATAGACCGCGGTGCCTGTATATAATTTTCTATCCTATGGTCAAGTGATACGGATATTTATCATTTCAATCCGCAATTTAAAAGATATAAAATTTTGCGGTTGTATATCATTTCAAACCACAATCCCGAATGAAAGGAAATATGCATGATAATTTGCAATTTAATGATATACAATAAAACATCCATCAACAACACCCATCATCCAATCAAAATCATCAAGCAATATCAATCAATAACAATTTATATTTGATAATATATAACAGGTAATAACTGGCAATTTTATTCAGATTAAATTTAACAACTATTAATCTAACAGTTTATATTCAGTAATAATCTATATAACTGTTAACTAGCAGTTTATAGGCAAACACAAATTCTAACTGTCAATAAATAAATGAAATTAACAGTTAAATTCAATAAATGCAATTCAACAAATATGAGTGAAATAAACATGCCAAATACTCATAAATAAATTTCTATTCATTTCTAAAATTAATTTAACAAACATAAAAGCTTTTAGAAGTTGTGAGTGGGTTAAAACACTCACCTTTTTGAATTTAAATTGAATTCAAATCAAATTTAAACCCAAAATTTGGACAGTCTCCAAATTCATCCAAACTAGTGCCAAAACGTCAGAAATTCCGATACGATCCCATCAAAACAAACCGCGCGCGAATCCGAGCTCGTATGCAAAAGTTATGAAAATTTGAAAAATGGAAAATTCTGGTCCTGGGTCGACTTCGGATTCGACTTCGGTGCGCCGCCTCAATTCCCCGGTGCTTACTTGGAGTTTTCGCCAAAACGACCCGGAGCGACCCGAGTCATTTTCTTCCTGACCCGAAGTTGCTCTAGGGTTTTCTCCCCTGAAACCCGAAGCGCGACCAGAAGCTGCTGCAGATCCAAATTTTTTTTTTTTTTTTTGAAATTGAATTTTTTTTTTTGGAATTTGAGAATTAGGTTTTTTTTTCTGCCATTAGAATGGGGAGTTGAGAAGGAGATCTACGTATAGAAAAATGAAAATAAGGAGTGGCTAGGGTTTATAACAGGTTATTTATAGACAAGGCTGAAAAATAATAGATGGATCGGATTGAATCTAAATATAAGTTTAAATTTAGGCATAAACATATATGTAATAAACTAGCATTAAATTTTGAAACGTGAATTGATTTAATTAGAAATAAATTACCCAAATGTTCTTATTCCATCAAATTTTATTTACTGAAGGTTGCACTTAATCTAATTTATACATCTTGCCCCTTTTGTCTTTAAATCAATAAATCTTATATAGTATATAGATTTATCATTAATTTTATCTATTCTTCATTTTTAGGCAATGTTCTATATATTAGATTTCATTTAAATGCAATAAATCATACTATCGTAGTTATATCCAATTAAATAAATAAATGTTGATTCCTACTCTTTTTATCCAACAATTGTTTACGTTTTATTCCATAAATACTTCTACACACATCCTGGATTTTGTATAAATGGTTGTAACGTTAAATCTTGTCTACTTCCCATTTTATATTTAAGGTTTCTAAAACCGATTAATATTATTCCCTAGTCCAAACACCCTTTTGCCCAATTTATATTAACATATCCTTAAATTAGATTAATTCCTATTGGTGTAATAGCTAAACATAAATTTCACTTATTTGAAATAAATCCACAATTTAATTTCAAATAAATCAATAAATTTTGGTTTATCACTTCTTAAATACCCAATCATCATAATTTAATTAAAACTACATTTATCACATTTTATAGAATTTACCATCTTAAGTGACAAATCAAAACTACCCTAACTGCACAAATTTAGGGTAATCAATTTCAATTGCTTTCCCATTAAACTACATAAATTATCCAAATGAAACCTAAGTGAAACGTTTATTTATTTAAAAATCTTACTGTTTAAATGAATTCATCCTTTACGATATAATTTACATTTGACTTGATTTCTCATTTATTTTGCAAAACGGTAAATTCCAATTGCTACCAACATTATATTTAATATAAATTTGAATCCAAATAATTGGTATTGCACAACCTTATTGCGTACATTTACATATAGTTACAACTAAGTCAATACACTGATTTCATGAATTCATAAATTAATCCACAAATTTCCATTGACTCTTTATATTCAAAATCAATTGCAAAGGTTTAAAAGTTGCTAAATTTCGATTTCAGTAATTCCTTTAATTCCATTCAAAATCAGCAATTATCTATTAAATGTCCCAAAATTTCTATTAAATTAATCTAACGAATCTTTAATATAAATTAGATGAATTAAATATTGCATTCAAACTATTGCGTTAATATCTTCCGTTTCACTTTAAAGTAACTAAATTTGCCGATTATAATACTTATTTCAATTTCTTAAAATAACCCTTTATTTACATTGAACCCAATTTAATTAAGTTTCCAATTGATTAGATTCAATTTCAACATTTAACTACCCTTAAGTTTTAGGTTATAAACAATTTATATGTATTCTTTCTTAATTATTACTTTGCAACTTCTCGTATAAATTTCACAATCAAACATAAATTTTAAAGTAACGCTTAATAAATATGCTCCTATAATTTCTCAACTTTTAAACGAACGTTACTCCACTTTCAATTAGTGTAACATTCATTTAATTATTACCACCTATTACCGATCCTAATCCCATTAACAAATAAGCAGATAGATTTTTAACCTTTATATTCTAAACTTTTACCTAAAATAAAGATGCTACTAACATTAGTTCAAAATTTCACTATAATGTTTACAAATTCCATTTTAATTAATATTTTACGTTTAATTCCATTTTATTTGTAATAATAAATACCATTTGTTGAATTTAATACTCAAATTAAAAATTATAAATCTCGCTTTCTAAAGTCTATATCAACCAATGGTCCAATTAAAATAAAATTAGTATAGACCTCACCTTATAGAACTAACTACTGCAATTACAAATTAAAACTACGCAACTGCAAAAATTTAGTGAATACATTTGGGATTTGATTTCGAAATAAACTTAACAACAAATAAGATAGGTAACGAACAATAATTATTGTTGTCAAATCTATTTCAAAAGTCTACACTCAAATATTACCTTAAAGTAAGTCTTACGTTTCTATAAATTTATTCATACTTCCGTTACTATATTTATACTTAATAAAGTAACGTTCATTCTTAATAACAACATTATAACTATTCAACATATAAAAGAACTCTATTCCCAAATACATTCATTGACAAATAAGTTAGGAAATTTATAATGGTTGTTATTCTTTCTTAAATTTACCTCCAAATTAACGTACTATCAATTTCATTCACTTATGTTCTATCCAACATTCCTTTATATTTTATTTCCATAAATTTGTTAATATTTACATTCATTTATTAACAATTTACTTCCATTATACAATTCCAATCTATTAAAGTTTTTATTACATTAATACTATTTCAACTTTATTCTTTTAGTATTAATTAAACAATCGTATTAAATTAAGAGATTATAATGATTTTCACTGTTTATATATACTCCATTAAACCCAACAGTCGTTCCAATCACCTTTGTATTGCATTGAATTGGTTATCCCTCACTGCCATTTATTTTACTTCCTAAATTCCCATATAGTTACAATTTTACCAATATATATAAACACATAGGAAATTTAAATTCTTGTCATAAATTCTTAAATTTATTTTTATTCAAGTGCAACAATTACGCTATTTCCCTATTTATATTTCACCTAATTTTTCAACAATTAGTTTAAATAACCGTTTCTACAATTCATAATTAACTATACATTTAAATCTCCTATACATATACAACTACACAAAGATATACATCTTACACTATCTCAGTTAGGTTTTCATTCAATTTAACAATAATTAAGCTTTAATTGCCGTTGCTAAAGTTTTCATTTAGCGTTCCTCTAGTATTAATTTCACAACCAATTAAATCTTATAACCACAACTCAAATTTTCGTTATTCTATCTATTTCCATATAAACATTTCAATTGTTAACCTTTTAATTCCAGTTACTATCTAACTCCTACATTTATTCTACATTAGATTGGAAATTATATTAATTTAATTCATTTAATATTATCAAGTTTAACGGGTCGTTACAATCTCCCCCACTCAAAACTTTTCGTCCCCGAAACGGAAAAAGAAGGGAGAAGGAAGAATAAAACAGTAATCTTATTTTCAAATATTAACTTAAACAATAATTTACTAACTTTATTTTCTTAAATAAAATATACCTGTTTATAATCATTATATTCTTTTATACTTAAATTATTAAAGTTGGGAAAATATTTTCAACAAAATTCTAAGTCTAAAATTTACGGAAAATTTTGGCAGAGTCTCCTTTGTACGGAGAGACTCCGGAGAAAATATAATATCAAAATATACAAATTTATACATATATTATCAAAATATTATAGCCCAACACGGGCAGTTATATAAAATAACGCTATAAAACGTAATCCGGAAACGTACCTATTTGTCGGGCAATATACGCTTATTATTATGGAACCAAAAGTAGTAGCAGTTGCTTCCATCACCTGTATTTCACTTATATAATCTAAAAGGTTAACTATTTATACCAAAGTGAAATATTCAGGTAGATTCAATCATTCATATCCCATCACATGCAACAACCATAAATTTTAACAAACAGCACACACCACAAACAAACAATCATTCAATCAACCAAACAATTAGTTGTTCGGGTTCAAATTCTGAAATTGTACGAAATGAAAAATAACTATCAAGTGCATCCTTTACTCAACAGTCGTAGATGGAACAAAGATAGATTATTTATTCATCCAACAACTTCAAATTCCTTACCCAACGAACATACATCAAACAAAACAATTCAAACCAACACCAAATTAGCTTATTATACTTTTATTTCAGGCTTCAGTGGTTTGATTTTTTTTTTTTTTTGCCTAAGTTTATACCATTTAATTCTTATTTTTAATAGCAATTCATTGAATACTTCATTATTTTCAAAAATTCTACTAGTATAATATTCTATTCCAATCTCTTAATTAACATTTCAACCTTTCATATTGGTAAGTTATATATGTTATAGAAAATGCAAAAGAACTTATACAAGTTTTATCTCTTCTTTTAATTTAATTTAATGTTCAACAAATCTTTACTTCTTCTTATAAGTAAAATTTTTAACTTCCTCTATAACTTAGCATTTAAGACTCTTATTTTATTTAGGGTTTCAATTATTAATTAAATTCTGTTTCACTACTATAATTGAAACAATTAATTAATGGAAATTAAGAATTAAATACCGGGTCAAATTTCAAAATTATTTTAAAAATAATAGATAAATAATTTCTTACAACTTATATATCTCTAATTATATTTTAAAACAATTAAATTTTAGATGATTTCAGAATAAATCTGCAGTAGAATTTACTATAGTGGCCTTTCCCCTTCGAAATTCGAAAATGAAAGTCGATGATGCGGCCGCCATCACCGAAATTATTTTCCAGCGACAGAGAGGAAAGTACAAAATTTATTTTCTCCAAAATTTTCTTTAAAACAATTCTTCCAAATTATACTAAATATTTATATAAGAAAATACTTATAGACCAAATCATTATATTTCATAAATCCTTTGAAAGCAAATTTTCAAAAATCCCGGACTTAAGTTCTAAAATTTCCAAATTTCAATGATTTTAATTGCAATCTTATTTTGCCTATTATTTATAAATTTTATTCCTAACAACCAATCTATTGCAACCAAATATAGATATCATTTGAAATTTTTTATTTTATATATAGAAAATATAATAGGCAAAATTATTTCATTTACCTATATTAAAACAAATATTATGTCGGTCTGTCCTATTAAGTGTTTAGAAATCCCTATTGATCACATAGCGTCCCATGCATCAACCAGAATTTATAAATACAAAACGGAACAGATTAACACAATATTAAAATCTTTTTATAACACTAACAAATACGCTCTCTCATATATATACACTCAGCGACTCCCATAGGGTATTACTACCCTATTAACAAAGAGTCAAACCCCACAAAGCCAAGGTTTATCGCTAAACCAAAGCTCTGATACCAACTGTAACATCCCGCCTTTTCACACGATTTAAACCGACACACGTGCCAATTCAAACCATACGGAAGGGCGGATTGTTATGGGGTAAATAAGAAAAACACAGAGAAGAAAAAACTAAACAGAATCTCACAGCGGAAGGATAAAATATAATAATCAAATATACAGTTTATAAATCTGTTTACAAAACCATTTATATAATACATATCAGAGTTACACATACCAATAACAATGCAGCGGAACAGTGTGTAGTGCACTAGTATAAATAATAATATTATAAATCTTCGTCTTCGTCCTCCAGAGCTAAACCTTGCAATCCTGAAACGCTCGGACTGACCCGAGCGAATTTGAAAAGACAAAAACACTCGAGTCAGACTAAAAGATCTTATGTGAGTTAAATTAACAGAAATAAATATGAGTACAGTAACTCAAGAGATGTTCGGGATTTTCATCTCCTAAGGATCCGTTAAACTATTTACTATGCAGTATATTGCGCTATTATAATAGTGTCTATTTATAAAATAAACTTACTTTTAAATAGCGTTAAGGCTTTACATTTTCCACCTTAACACGTAAAATACCAATAGTCTATACAGTACCGTAATACCTCCTGATCGGGAGGCTACCAGAGGATACTCCATAGGTACGACACAAATAGAAACTCGTAGTAAAGGCTCGGTATGGTAGGTGACACGGCACAACTAGGCAATGCCAGGGTAGATATACCAATTGCTATCCAGGCTGGTGGAAACGCGTAGCCGCAGTTACCGCCCACCTCGGACTAACTCCCCAAAATCAAAATATAGAAGTGGCCACCGAATCAATCCAAAATCAAAGTATAATATCGAAGAGGAGGGTCCGATCAGAGGAATGACCTCATTGGCCTGAGAATCGCTCCTGTTTTAGCCACCTTATGCCAACTCACGGGAGTCGGGTCCACGTATTTACCTTACAGGAAACGTCGCCACCACCTACTTCATTCTGGAATCTCCACCGCGTACACGGTTAGTCAAAGTGGTTTTCGGTATCGACTGAGAGTATGTCCATATCTGATCCCGGTCTCTTTGCCAACCCATCGTTATTATAACACCGCGGTCATTTAAAAATAGCTTATACTTTAAAAATCAGAATAAACATTCCATTTCATAACCATGAATACGATATCATTTCAAACCCAAAGCCATATTTTATCACTTATCCCAAATATAATTCTTTTCCAAAATCATAATGCTTTAACTTCATAACGTCTGAAAATCAAATATTTCAAAGCATAATATTTTGAAAATCATAATTTAAAACCATAACTTCTAAAACTTGAATGGTTTGGATATTCAACGGTATATGAATTAAAAGGTTTAACTTAGATGTTACTTTGTAAAGAAAATAGTTCTCATGGCTTTACAAATACATTTCTTTATTAAAGTCTAAACCAAAATTTGTATTATCTCTCTCAAGTTCCAAAACCACTTCAATTTATATATATATATATATACATATATCCATTTGGAGTATTAATATTTCAACTAAAGTTGGATTTTATTCTTTCAACAAATCGAATGTTCTATTAATTAGTCTTGAATATTCACATAAAATCCATAAATAAATAAAACTCCAATTTTTAGTAACAAAATATATATATTTTTTCAATTCAAATTATACTAGAATATTCATTTCAATTTATCTTGGGAAAAATCCAATTATAAATATCATATCTTAAAATTTCCAAACTTAACATTTAAACATATGATATAAATTATCAAACTCCATTTTCTTAAATTTTTTCCATTTTTAATAAAGAGATTTATACACCTTTAAATTTCAAAATTTTCAACTTCATATGTATATATATGGAAGAATAATATTTATACAATATAAAATTTAAGATTATTATAAACCGTATTCCATCCAAACCATAGAAATCACATTAAAATAGTTATATATAGACCGCGGTGCCTGTATATAATTTTCTATCCTATGGTCAAGTGATACGGATATTTATCATTTCAATCCGCAATTTAAAAGATATAAAATTTTGCGGTTGTATATCATTTCAAACCACAATCTCGAATGAAAGGAAATATGCATGATAATTTGCAATTTAATGATATACAATAAAACATCCATCAACAACACCCATCATCCAATCAAAATCATCAAGCAATATCAATCAATAACAATTTATATTTGATAATATATAACAGGTAATAACTGGCAATTTTATTCAGATTAAATTTAACAACTATTAATCTAACAGTTTGTATTCAGTAATAATCTATATAACTGTTAACTAGCAGTTTATAGGCAAACACAAATTCTAACTGTCAATAAATAAATGAAATTAACAGTTAAATTCAATAAATGCAATTCAACAAATATGAGTGAAATAAACATGCCAAATACTCATAAATAAATTTCTATTCATTTCAAAAATTAATTTAACAAACATAAAAGCTTTTAGAAGTTGTGAGTGGGTTAAAACACTCACCTTTTTGAATTTAAATTGAATTCAAATCAAATTTAAACCCAAAATTTGGACAGTCTCCAAATTCATCTAAACTAGTGCCAAAACGTCAGAAATTTCGATACGATCCCATCAAAACAAACCGCGCGCGAATCCGAGCTCGTATGCATTATGAAAATTTGAAAAATGGAAAATTCTGGTCTTGGGTCGACTTCGGATTCGACTTCGGTGCGCCGCCTCAATTCCCCGGTGCTTGCTTAAAGTTTTCGCCAAAACGACCCGGAGCGACCCGAGTCATTTTCTTCCTGACCCGAAGTTGCTCTAGGGTTTTCTCCCCTGAAACCCGAAGCGCGACCAGAAGCTGCTGCAGATCCGAATTTTTTTTTTTTTTTTGAAATTGAATTTTTTTTTTTTTTGGAATTTGAGAATTAGGTTTTTTTTCTGCCATTAGAATGAGGAGTTGAGAAGGAGATCTACGTATAGAAAAATGAAAATAAGGAGTGGCTAGGGTTTATAACAGGTTATATATAGACAAGGCTGAAAAATAATAGATGGATCGGATTGAATCTAAACATAAGTTTAAATTTAGGCATAAACATATATGTAATAAACTAGCATTAAATTTTGAAACGTGAATTGATTTAATTGGAAATAAATTACCCAAATGTTCTTATTCCATCAAATTTTAATTACTGAAGGTTGCACTTAATCTAATTTATACATCTTGCCCCTTTTGTCTTTAAATCAATAAATCTTATATAGTATATAGATTTATCAGTAATTTTATCTATTCTTCCTTTTTAGGCAATGTTCTATATATTAGATTTCATTTAAATGCAATAAATCATACGATCGTAGTTATATCCAATTAAATAAATAAATGTTGATTCCTACTCTTTTTATCCAACAATTGTTTACGTTTTATTCCATAAATACTTCTACACACATCCTGGATTTTGTATAAATGGTTGTAACGTTAAATCTTGTCTACTTCCCATTTTATATTTAAGGTTTCTAAAACCGATTAATATTATTCCCTAGTCCAAACACCCTTTTGCCCAATTTATATTAACATATCCTTAAATTAGATTAATTCCTATTGATGTAATAGTTAAACATCAATTTCACTTATTTGAAATAAATTCACAATTTAATTTCAAATAAATCAATAAATTTTGGTTTATCACTTCTTAAATACCCAATCGTTATAATTTAATTAAAACTACATTTATCACATTTTATAGAATTTACCATCTTAAGTGACAAATCAAAACTACCCTAACTGCACAAATTTAGGGTAATCAATTTCAATTGCTTTCCCATTAAACTACATAAATTATCCAAATGAAACCTAAGTGAAACGTTTATTTATTTAAAAATATTACTGTTTAAATGAATTTTCATTTACGATATAATTTACATTTGACTTGATTTCTCATTTATTTTGCAAAATGGTAAATTCCAATTGCTACCAACATTATATTTAATATAAATTTGAATCCAAATAATTGGTATTGCACAACCTTATTGCGTACGTTTACATATAGTTACAACTAAGTCAATACACTGATTTCATGAATCATAAATTAATCCACAAATTTCCATTGACTCTTTATATTCAAAATCAATTGCAAAGGTTTAAAAGTTGCTAAATTTCGATTTCAGTAATTCCTTTAATTCCATTCAAAATCAGCAATTATCTATTAAATGTCCCAAAATTTCTATTAAATTAATCTAACGAATCTTTAATATAAATTAGATGAATTAAATATTGCATTCAAACTATTGCGTTAATATCTTTCGTTTCACCTTAAAGTAACTAAATTTTCCAATTATAATACTTATTTCAATTTCTTAAAATAACCCTTTATTTACATTGAACCCAATTTAATTAAGTTTCCAATTGATTAGATTCAATTTCAACATTTAACTACCCTTAAGTTTTAGGTTATAAACAATTTATATGTATTCTTTCTTAATTATTACTTTGCAACTTCTCGTATAAATTTCACAATCAAACATAAATTTTAAAGTAACGCTTAATAAATATGCTCCTATAATTTCTCAACTTTTAAACGAACGTTACTCCACTTTCAATTAATGTAACATTCATTTAATTATTACCACCTATTACCGATCCTAATCCCATTAACAAATAAGCAGATAGATTTTTAACCTTTATATTCTAAACCTTGACCTAAAATAAAGATGCTACTAACATTTGTTCAAAATTTCACTATAATGTTTACAAATTCCATTTTAATTAATATTTTACGTTTAATTCCATTTTATTTGTAATAATAAATACCATTTGTTGAATTTAATACTCAAATTAAAAATTATAAATCTCGCTTTCTAAAGTCTATATCAACCAATGGTCCAATTAAAATAAAATTAGTATAGACCTCACCTTAGAGAACTAACTACTGCAATTACAAATTAAAACTACGCAACTGCAAAAATTTAGTGAATACATTTGGGATTTGATTTCGAAATAAACTTAACAACAAATAAGATAGGTAACGAACAATAATTATTGTTGTCAAATCTATTTCAAAAGTCTACACT
This sequence comes from Allium cepa, assembly GCA_030765085.1. Classification (NCBI taxonomy): domain Eukaryota; kingdom Viridiplantae; phylum Streptophyta; class Magnoliopsida; order Asparagales; family Amaryllidaceae; genus Allium; species Allium cepa. The sequence continues at coordinate 1,052,518,127 of CM060929.1, read as the reverse complement.
CAAATATAACCTTAAAGTAAGTCTTACGTTTCTATAAATTTATTCATACTTCCGTTACTATATTTATACTTAATAAAGTAACGTTCATTCTTAATAACAACATTATAACTATTCAACATATAAAAGAACTCTATTCCCAAATACATTCATTGACAAATAAGTTAGGAAATTTATAATGGTTGTTATTCTTTCTTAAATTTACCTCCAAATTAACGTACTATCAATTTCATTCACTTATGTTCTATCCAACATTCCTTTATATTTTATTTCCATAAATTTGTTAATATTTACATTCATTTATTAACAATTTACTTCCATTATACAATTCCAATCTATTAAAGTTTTTATTACATTAATACTATTTCAACTTTATTCTTTTAGTATTAATTAAACAATCGTATTAAATTAAGAGATTATAATGATTTTCACTGTTTATATATACTCCATTAAACCCAACAGTCGTTCCAATCACCTTTGTATTGCATTGAATTGGTTATCCCTCACTGCCATTTATTTTACTTCCTAAATTCCCATATAGTTACAATTTTACCAATATATATAAACACATAGGAAATTTAAATTCTTGTCATAAATTCTTAAATTTATTTTTATTCAAGTGCAACAATTACGCTATTTCCCTATTTATATTTCACCTAATTTTTCAACAATTAGATTAAATAACCGTTTCTACAATTCATAATTAACTATACATTTAAATCTCCTATACATATACAACTACACAAAGATATACATCTTACACTATCTCAGTTAGGTTTTCATTCAATTTAACAATAATTAAGCTTTAATTGCCGTTGCTAAAGTTTTCATTTAGCGTTCCTCTAGTATTAATTTCACAACCAATTAAATCTTATAACCACAACTCAAATTTTCGTTATTCTATCTATTGCCATATAAACATTTCAATTGTTAACCTTTTAATTTCAGTTACTATCTAACTCCTACATTTATTCTACATTAGATTGGAAATTATATTAATTTAATTCATTTAATATTATCAAGTTTAACGGGTCGTTACAATATAGCATGACTTTTGATTTGAATGGAGAGCCTTGATATTTGTCTTGTAAACATATACCCAAAACAATACAATAATACATAAGTTTTCAATTCAAAAACGACTAAACTAGGCTATAAATAACTGCATAAATCAAGGCAGAGTTGCTATGCACTTGCTTCCAACACACTCTAGGTTCAGCCATAAGGTATACTACAGGTCTAAGGTAAGATTTGGATCAGGTTTTGGTTGGGTATGGTCAGCCTAACATAGGTTAACATGGTGCAAAAGTGTGGAGAAGGGAAAACAACACAAAAACAACATACACATGATTTTCAAGGCACTACAAGGCACGGTCAAGGCTAGTGTGGTCATGTCCTGTACTTTGGGGTCAAAGGGGATGGTGTGGCCGAGAGTACAGGTGGTGCTGGAGGTGGTGGAGGTGGTGTTAGTGGCGGCCATTGGTGGTGGAAGGTAGTGGATGCATAGATTTGCTCGGTTAGGTCATGTAGGTGAATTATATTGTATTTGGTGATAGATCTACCACCAAGGGTGGCTCGGCTTGGGATGGCCAGTGAGGAGGAGGTGGTGGTGATGGGTTCCAGTGGTGGTGGAGGCAGCAGGGGCTGGAGAGGAGGAAGGGCCGAACCTAGAAGAGGAAGAGACAAGTGCAAATCAATATAAAACAATGAAAAAGTGAAATAGAAAAGAAGATTTACCAAAGTTTTTGAACAAGGAGGCCATAATTTTTTTTTTAGGGTTGAGAAAGAGAAAAATTTCGTGACAAATGAGCAAGGGAAGTCGGCTGGAGATGGTATAGGGAAATGCCAAAAAAACAGATGTATTGATGACAAAAGAAACTGCAAAAGAAACAGTGAAACGTTTTTTACGTTTCTTAGCCTTTAACCCTTTCAAATTTCTCATATATATTTATATACATCTAAATAACTGAAAATAATTAAAATATCAGTTAAAATTCGAAAGTATAACAGATAAACAAAATATTAATAATTAAATATTAATTAGATATGATTAAAATAAGAAAAATAGCACAGAAAATGAAAACTTGACTTAAGAATTAGAAATAACTTCAATATACTTTGGAAAAATTTACTTTAATTTAAATACATGTAAAATGAATAAAATAAAGTAAAACACTGAAAATAAAAGTGGGTGCATAAAATAAATAAATAAATTTTAATTATATATAATTAAATTAAGAAAATGGCTTAAAATTGTAGACTAGTCTTTAAAATTAGAAATAAATTCAAATGAACTTTAGAAAAATTATATTATCATTTTAAAAATACTTAAAAGTCAGAATGTACATAATATAACATATTATCACATATTAAAGTAAAATATAACAAAGAAGAAGTAACTTATACAATTTAAAATAGTCATTGTTAAATAACCCTATATACGCACAATATTGTAAAGGGTATAACTTTCACAATTTACATCCAAATTCAACGAAACGAAAAGTGGTGTTCTTAGAATTTTATGTACTTTCATAATAAAAGAAAAAAACTAAAATTTTAAACTTTTAAAATTTTAACTTGAAAGTCACAGTTTGACTATTTTGACCAAAATCAGCATTTCAGGCAAACATTCAACTTAAACAAGTTTGGAATTATAACTCATATAAAAAATCAAGATTATATTTAAATAATAAATTTAATCATTTAAAATAAGTAAAATAAGTTTTTAAATCAAAATATTACATTAAAAATAATTAAAATATACAATAAAATAATTACAAAATACAGGGTTGTTACAAATTAGGAATTATGTTAAAACTCCTAGAAAAGCACCAGCATCTTAAAATCCAATTTATTCGTGGAATGGAATCCACTTCGAGCCCGTTAAAGGTATGGAATCCTAAGTAGGATGGAACCCATGAAAAACTAGTGGAACATTGTTTTGTATCCGCTAAACTTTTATTCAAAACGTTTTTACAAAATAATATATCTTGTTTTCAAAATGATTTCAAAACCTTCCTTTTAAAAGAATCAAAAACATCTATCCTGGTTTTAAATATTTTTAGCCTCAAAATAATCTTTATCTTCAAAATCAAATTATCCTTGGTTTTTAAACTATCTTTTAATGATAATAATATATTTAACTCTTAATATTTATACTTAGATTTAAATATAAAATTATAGTAAAATTATATATATCACAATATTATTCTCTATATTTATTTATCTATTTTAATTACAGTTAAGTATATTTATAAAGTTTAAAACAGTTTTAATATAAGATAGAAGTTATTTTCATAGAAAAGCAAATTACCAAAAATACCTTAGGCATATCGACATCCTCAAGTACCCCATGTCGACATGGTAGCAGTTTATTTCAAAATTTTGAATTTCAAAGGAAGTGTCTATTCGTCATATCCTTTCACGAATGGACATGGTTGTTGTTCTACTATAAATAAGGGTAGTTTTGAACGAATTTATATTCATATTTTCTGTGATTTCACTCTTCTTCTTCTTCCACATTTCTTTATACACATTTTTACCAGTACTCTGCCGAAATCAACATTGAATATAACTAGATCATCTCTGGTTTGATTCTCTATCACTATCTCAATAAGATCTCAGTGCTACTTAGACTTATAGGCTTCTTTGTAATAAACTAAGCGAGAAAAGTTGTGATTGTAGCCTTGGAAATCAATTGGGTGAACTTGTTACCCATGAAATCAAGTATCTTTTCCTAGAGGATTGTGAATCTAGAATGGTGTGCCTCATGGCCTTGAAATCGAGGGTGTAATTATACAATTGCTTTTGAAAGAAAATCTATACTTGTGTGCGGGACTGGATGTAGGGTAACTCCGAACTAGTATAAAATTCGGTGTGTTCTTTCCTTTATTGCTTTTACTTTATTTCTACATCTGTGTTTGTTCCTGTGATCATATCTATGTCTGAATATTGCATACCTTTGTGTTCAAATTAACAAAAACTCAAAAAGATTCAGCAATCCCTTTTAACACTATTCATCCCCCTCTAGTGTTAATCCTAGCCTTAAGATCCATATTCTGCATTTCTCACATTTGGTATCAGGCTTTCAAAGTTTCATAATATGATTTTTGAAAAAGTTTTTAAAATGGCTATACTTATAAAACTTGTTAATACTAGTTTAGAAATATTTAGATCATCATTGTCTCTTGAGTCTGCATATAATCAATATTCAAATTCAAGTTGTCTGCCAAAATTGTATGATGTGCAGGAAACATGCTTTATGGGTGTTGAGTAATCAATCCACAATAGACAAATTGTGTATATCAAAAAGAATAAATGGATACTCGATAGTGGATGCTCTAAACACATGACTGGAAATTCAGATATGCTGAATGATATAATATACAAAGATGGAGAACTGGTTAACTTTAGAGACAATTCAAAAGGATATGTGATTGGCATCGGAAAAGTCGGTAACTTCGAAACTCCTATTATTACTAATGTTTTGCTAGTTAAGAATCAGAAACATAATCCGCTAAGTATTAGTCAACTTTGCGATAAAGGATATAAAATTAAATTTGAAAAAGATAAGTGTCACATTGAAGATAATAATTCAACCATAATATTTGAGGGAATTAGGAAAAAGAATATTTATATTCTTAGTATGAAAGTCTCAAATGGTAACTTATATCTTTTGGAAAATACAAGTGACCCTTGGATTTGGCATAAGAGATTTGGACATTTGAATTTCAAACTCTTATCTAAACTGTCAAAACATGATCTAGTAAGAGGTCTCCCTAAAATGAATTTTAAAGTAGATAGTCTATGTGATGCATGTCAATTAGGAAAACTTAGAAAAAGTTCCTTTAAATTAAAAGATACGATTTCAACCTCAAAACCTCTTGAATTACTTCACTTGATTTATTTGGTCCATCTCAAATTCTATCGATAAATCATAGTAAATATGTTTTTGTAATTGTAGATGATTATTCTAGATTTACATGGACAATATTTTTGAAACATAAAAGTGATACTTTTGAATGTTTTAAGAACTTTACAAAAAAGATTAAAAATCAACTTTCTCTAAAAATTATAACCATTCGTAGTGATCACGGTGGTGAATTTGAAAATGAAAAGTTTGAGGAATTCTACAATAAAAAGAGAATAACTTACAATTTTTCATTTCCAAGAACTCCATAACAAAATGGGGTAGTAGAACGTAAAAATAGGACGATTCAAGAGTGTGCGAGAACTATGCTTTTAGATAGTAAATTACCAAAGTATTTTTGGATAGAAGCAGTTGCTACCGCCTGTTATATTTTAAATAGAATTTTAATTAGACCTTTAACTGATAAGACATCTTATGAACTTCTTCACAGAAAGAAACCTAAGGTATCTTATTTTAGAATTTTTGGAAGTAAATGTTTTATTTTAAATACAAAAGATAACTGAGATAAATTTGATCCTAAATCCGACAAAGGTATCTTTATCGGATATTCTGATAGAAGTAAAGAGTACAGAGTGTTTAATTTAAGAACTAACACCATCGAAGAAACAATGCATGTTTCATTCGATGAAAATCTCAAAAACTTTGATGATACAAACGATGAAGTGGATTTAATAACTCAAAATCAAGAGTCAACTGAAACTAATAATGAAATTAATCATCCTAATAAAAGGATTAAACTTTTAAAAGATCATCCTATAGGAAATATACTAGGAGATATGCAATCTGTTGTTACAACTAGAAATCAATTAAGTAAAATAAGCAATGTAGCCTTTATATCAACTATTGAACCAAAAAATCCAAAAGAAGCATCTACTGATGATTCATAGATTTTGGCTATGCAAGAAGAACTAAATCAATTAACTAGAAATGATGTTTGGGAACTTGTTCCTAGACCTGAAAATAAAACTATAATTGGAACAAAGTGGGTTTATAAAAATAAAATGAATGAACAAGGAGAGGTTGTTAGAAATAAAGCCCGGTTAGTCGCTCGAGGTTATTGTCAAGAAGAAGGAATAGATTTTGATGAAACCTTTGCTCCCCTAGCAAGATTAGAAGCCATTAGGATTCTACTTGCTTTCTCAAATCATAATAATTTCAAATTATATCAAATGGATGTTAAAAATGCCTTTTTAAATGGATTTGCAAAATAGGAAGTATATGTTGAACAACCACCACTTTTTGAAAATGAGAAATTATCAAATCATGTTTACAAACTTAAGAAAGCTCTATATGGTCTGAAACAAGCTCCTAGACCCTGGTATGATAGACTAAAATATTACTTATTACAATCAAACTTTGAAATTGGTAAAGTAGATAATACTCTTTTTATTAAAAGAAATAAAAATGACATTCAACTAGTACAAGTCTACGTAGATGATATCATTTTCGGATCAACTAATTTTGAAATGAATAAAGAATTTTCTGAAATAATGAGAAAAGAGTTTGAGATGAGTCATATGGGTGAATTAAACTCCTTTTTAGGATTAGAAATAAAACAATTAGATAATGGTATCCTTATTACTCAAGAAAAATATGTTAAAGACCTAGTTGGTAAGTTTGGTTTGACTATTACAAGTGAAAAATCCACTCCCATGGCAACCAATGAGTACCTAAGTAAAGAAGATCTCTCGAAAGATGTAAATCAAAAATTATATAGAGGAATGATTGGATCACTACTCTATATCACTGCTAGTAGACCTGATATCATGCATAGTGTTTGTCTCTATGCAAGATATCAATCCCAACCTAAAGAGACCCACTTAAAACTCGTAAAACGTATCATAAGATATGTTAAACACACCTTTGATTATGGCTTATTTTATCCTAAAAATGATTCTTTTGACTTAATATCTTACTGTGATGCTGATTATGCTGGTTGTAAATCAGACTGAAAAGTACAAATAGAACTTGTCACTTTTTGGGGCATTATCTGATTTCCTAGTTTAGTATAAAGCAAACCATAGTTTCTTTATCAACAACTAAAGCAGAGTATATTTCTGCTACTTTGGCTTGTTCTCAAGTAATATATATGCAACAAACTTTAAAAGATTTTGGTTTAAATATCTCAAAATCACCAATTTATTGTGACATACTAGTGCAATAAATTTATCCAAATATACTACTCATCATGCTTGAACTAAACATATTGATATCAGACATCATTTTCTCAGAGATAATATAAGTAAGGAAGTAATTACTTTCGCTTATATCAATTTTGAGAATCAAATTGTTGATATCTTAACAAAACCCTTAAATGAATCTATATTTACTAAATTAAGAAGAGAATTAGGTATTTTTTCAATAATTGAAATATAATATATAAATAACAAAGTATAATTAAAAATTAAATCAAAATAAATCAAATAGTAAAAATATCAAGCACCATGTCGACATCCCCCTCCTACCCATGTCGACATCCCCCTCCTACTCATGAGTATCAAGATTATCAAGAGCTCAAGATTTCAATAATAAGTAATCTAATTAGGAATTTTGTTAAAACTCCTAGAAAAGCACTGACATCTTAAAATCTAATTTATTCGTGGAATGGAATCCACTTCGAGCCTGTTAAAGGGATGGAACCCTAAGTAGGATGGAACCTATGAAAAAACTAGTGGAACATTGTTTTGTATCCGCTAAACTTTTATTCAAAATGTTTTTACAAAATTATATCTTGTTTTCAAAATGATTTCAAAACCTTCCATTTAAAAGAATAAAAAACCTCTATCCTGGTTTTAAATATTTTTAGCCTCAAAATAATCTTTATCTTCAAAATCAAATTATCCTTGGTTTTTAAACTATCTTTTAATAATAATAATATATTTAACGCTTAATATTTATACTTATATTTAAATATAAAATTATAGTAAAATTGTATATATCAAAATATTATTCTCTATATTTATTTATGTATTTTAACTATAGTTAAGTATATTTATAAAGTTTAAAATAGTTTTAATATAAGACAAAAGTTATTTTCAAAGAAAAGCAAATTACCAAAAATACCTTAGGCATGTCGACATCCTCAAGTACCTCATGTCGACATGGTAGCAGTTTATTTCAAAATTTTGAATTTCAAAGGAAGTGTCTACTCGTCATATCCTTTCACGAATGGACATGGCTGTTGTTCTACTATAAATAGGGGTAGTTTTGAATGAATTTATATTCATATTTTCTCTAATTTCACTCCTCTTCTTCTTCCACATTTCTTTATACACATTTTTACCATTACTCTGCCGAAATCAACATTGAATCTAACTAGATCATCTCTGATTTGATTCTCTAATCACTATCTCAACAACATCTCAATGCTATTCAGAGTTATAGGCTTCTTTGTAATAAATAAGCGAGAAAAGGTGTGATTGTAGCCTGCGAAATCAATCAAGTGATAAAAGGTGTGATTGTAGCCTTGGAAATCAATTGGTGAACTTGTTGCCCGTTAAATCAAGCATCTCTACCCAGAAGATTGTGAATCTGGAGTGGTGTACCTCGTGGCCTTGGAATCGAGGGTGTAATTATACAATTGCTTTTGAAAGGAAATCCGTACTTGTATGCGCGACTGGATGTAGGGTAACTCCGAGCCAGTATAAAATCTGGTGTGTTCTTTCCTTTATTGCTTTTACTTTATTTCTGCATCTTTGTTTGTTTCTATGATCATATCTGTGTCTGAATATTGCGTATATTTGTGTTCAAATTAACAAAAACTCAAATAGATTTAGCAATTCCTTTTAACACTATTCACCCTCACCCTCTAGTGTTAATCCTAGCCTTAAAATCCGTATTTCGCATTTCTCACAAACTTGTCCTCATAAGTGCTGAATATAGAGCATACAATACACAGCGTAATATAATCAGGTATGTGTAATACGTCTTTGTCATCTAGCTCGTCTCCTGAGCTTCATAACATCATATTATATATCTGTAATACTCGCTCTGGCCCAAGCATTATAATAAAATAACACCTGAGTCAGTCTGGAAAACCAGCGTGATAAAACACACTCAATTTGAATTATTAAAGTTATCAAAATCCTTTGAAAATCAAAGGTATCTCGTAAGACTCCGCCACAGATAAACATGACGAGTTTTTATCTTACGATAACCAAAACATTTCATATCAAATCCTCTGATATTATAATAGTTACTAATACAAATACTTCTTCAAATAGCTGAAATTGTTACATTAATTAAATACCATCATACTAGGCTCAACAACCAAAACCATAAAGGTATGAATTGGTGAATGGATTCCATACGAATGACTAGGCACTAGGGCACCACTTGTCATGGTTCACGTCCAGAAAAATGTACCGAGGACCATGCCGAGATCTCCTACAACACAAGACCAGACTACCCCTAACCTAGATAGACCGAATATGCTATCAACCCGGGTGTTCCCACCCTTTTCGAGCTCCTTCCAGGTATCGTAGTAATAATACCTGAGGGTATCTAGAAAGGTGATAAGCATACCCTAATTGGGTGCGACCTACTTAGCCTTGCTGCATCTTCCTTTATTTACAGTCAGTCCTGGTTGATGAGGATAAAGGCTCTAACTAACTTTTTAAGAAATTTTCACTTAGAATGCTCATTATCCTCTAATGAAAATTATCCTCTAATGACAATTTACTGATCACATTCATCCATACAAGTCCATTCTGGGTTCGAACCAAACCGAAGGCACTATTCCTACTACATCCATTTTGGAATCATCCTCAGAATTAGTAGCAATTAGCCCTTGCACTTCACTGCTCCGTCTTTGACTCCCGGCTCTTGTTTTCACTTTGAAAACATACACGTTGGATCAAAGTGGTTTTCGGATAAACTATCCGATCTTGGTCTCTTCGAAACAACGTTCGATATTTCCGATAAAATCAACCCCGGTTCTTTAGGAAATAAACAGACGAATATAAGATTGGAGATCACCTCCTAACTGTTAGTGGATGGATTTCTTTATCATCATCCTAGAAGAATGAAACGAGTTTATACGTACAGTATAGAACCTTTCGACGGTAAAGTACTATATAATTTCCATGTTTCTCCTAGATATTCCCAAAGTTATATTTTGGGTCCAGATTTGATAGTCAGTTATTTAACTATCAAATAAAACAATCATTCAACCAAACAATTCATTTTTCCACTGAAAATGCTAAATCTCTTTTTAATTTTAATAAATTAAATCTCTTTATAAAAAGGTATGTACTTCTCTTATTAGAGTAAGTATGTTCACTGACCATTCTTTCAAAAATATTTGAAACTTTTTAAAATAAATACGGAAAATACAACTGCTGTATGAACCATGGATTCATCCAAACTTAACTGCAGGCAATCTCTGCCTTCGATTTCACTACAAAAGTATACCATTACTTTCTGAAAACTTTATTTAACAATTTTTCTCAAAATAATGCTCTTAAAATTTCTATATAAATTCCCAATTTTAATTTAGGCAAATACTCTTTAAATAAAAGTTATACATATTATAATATCAATCTTTAATAATTTGTCTTTCAAAATAATAATATTGATTAATTCTTAAATAATAATTAAATTAATATCAACTCATTATAATTTATTAATAAATAAATATACTTTAAACAATTTAAAACAACTAAATAATTAATTTTCTGAAATATTCTTAAACACTTTTTAAATTATCTAGTTAATACTTAAAAATCCTCTTTTTTAAAATAAACTCAACTTATAAATAAAATATACTTTCCAATTCTAATATAACCAGTCAAAAATTTATAAATCCCTTTTGATTTATTACCAATTTGATTTACATCCCAATTTCATAAATCCCCCTTTTCACATTTTCAAAAGAAAAATCTATCATTTCTTTTTAAACTGAATTGCCTATCTCGTTATAAATTCTCATCGTGAATTTATATCTTAATTTTATCCACCGATAATCATTTCACTTATTTATAAGCCTTGCTTATAAATTCCATAGTGCCTTTCTCATTTATAACGGTTTCACAATAAATAATCGATTTCTAAATTAAATTCCATTTTTAAATCAATTTCTTAATTAACCCAACTATTCCAAAACTAAACTAAATTCCGATTCCACTTCCATTTCATAATTTAAATTCTTGTTTAATAATCTACAATAACAATTTCATATTGTATTTTCAAATTTCCCTTTTTATTTTTCTCAAACTATTTGAAATCTCAATTTTAAAATCTTTTTACACTTAAAAAAATATCACTTAGGTTTTATTATTTAAAATTGTTTTATTTACATTATTCCAAAATCTCTATTTTCCATATTTCGAATTTATTAAGTACAAATTTTAAAATCAAACTATTTCCCAAATTCATTTCTTTAAATTAATCCAAATTTCACAATAAACATTTTTACATCTAATTTCCCCTTTTTATTTTCTTTTTTTATTATTCAATATACATATTTATGGTATTTTAAAGCACCAAAATCTAAACCAGTAGTATCGTAGCATCTAGTAAATTCAAATTCCACTATAATCTATCACAGATTATTCAAACAAATCATATATCACCATGTATGAAAATTAACTCCAAATTTTTTAAGGAATCTAGTTGGATCCATTCAACATGTTTCCCTACATCCACAGTTGTCAATATAACATAAAAATATCAATCCCACTTCGAGGGGGATATCACGGTATATAGGCTCATCCACTATTATGCGGGGCACATAGCATCTCATCCGCTAAAATATGCGGGAATAATCACTCCAACTACTAATATGTATACTACTATATATATAATATCACATTCAACTGATAATAATTTACCAATTCTATCAATCAAACAATGATTAATTTTAACTATTTAAATTAATTACGGTAAATCCAAAATTGAGTGAGATTAACTCACCTTGATTTTTATTTGCCAAATATCCATATTTTTAAACTAAATCGAATACAACTTGATTTATTTTAAAATTCCAACAAACTTCGAAAAATTCCAAACCACTACCAAAAATGTGAATTTTTGCAGCTACGAATTTATCGTGATCGACTTCGTGATTTTTGGACCTCGTATAGGCATGCCATGGATTTATAGACATTTGGATAATAAATTAATTTAGTCGATAGGTTATTAAAATGTTAATTGCCTTAGCTTACTCAACTGCTCTAAAGATCCACCACTGCCGAACTTCCCCATCTCCGATCCACTTCCCAAAACTATTGCCATCGCCCGATGCTGCCTTCGACCACGACAGTCGGCAACCTTCAACATCGTCGAATGATCTCAAACTACAATCGCTCCCATGTCCATGCATCACTTTGACTGTAGGTGATTGCGTCTATTGCGCCTCTTCCCTTCTCCTCCACAACCTTGCAGACATAGTGAACGCCTCCGCAAGTGAGCCAGACCCCATCCCTTCCCCAGAAAAAATCACGAACCCATTACAAGAAAATTGCGCCTCCATCCAGACTTTGCGAACCCTAGAGCTGAGCCTCTCTCTGGCGAACTACATGACCTACGATCGCCACCAGTTGCATAACACGGCCTCCCAAACAGCCAATCTTTTCCTACCCTATAACCTGATCGCACGCACCTACTTGCCGCAGCTTCCTCATCGGGTCACGGCTTCCACAACGTACCACATCAGGTTGAGACCATGAAGGTGCGCCCCACTTCGCGTCATTTCCATCCCTAGACCCGATACCCTTTACCAGTCGCCCTCCACCTTTGACGTCGACGAAGTCGTGCATTCGTTCCTATTTTTTCGATGAAGATTTCGTCGAATCTAAGGAAGGGGAAAAGTATTTCACGATTTCTTTTCTTTGACTGATGTGGATTTCGAATTGAGGGTTGAAGAGCATAAGGGAGAAAACTTGGTCTTTAAATGAACGAGAGGAGATGGGGAAAAATTCGATTTCCTTTCTTCTTTCATTCTGAGGATTTTAAAAATTAATAGAGGGAGGAGACGTTAACGTGTTGAAGGAAAAAAGATGGTGTAGTGATTTTGAAAGGAAGAAAAAACTGATGTGAATAAACTTTGACTAGTCAACATATAAATATATTATTTAAAATTTCAAATAGTTTCGCTTTACATAACTAAAAATCTCGACCCCCTATTAAGGCATGCCACTAGGCGTTTATAATGTTATACTCCTATTTTGAACGCAATGGAAAAGGTTTCGAGTCCTAATTCGATTGTATGGAGAAGATAGCTTTTTGGACCCAATTATTATATAGAATTTTCAATATTAATTCAGTGCGTTTATATCCCTTACGGCCAAATGATAACTCCAAAAGCTACGAAATTTGAAATTCGATAATAATACACTATTACGGATCCAATGGAACTAGTTTCATCGAATTTTAAGACTATGCCCCAGAAGGCAATTTATATACGTTAATTCAAATGGTATATTTTTAAAATTGAAAAAAATCACTTTTAAATTCAACTTTAAAAAATTTATTGACTTTATTTTTATTAATACAAATTTATAAGCCTTTAAACTATTTATCAAGCTTAGAACTCAAGATTCAAAAATTAACTAGTTTTTAATTATTAAATTCAATAATTTGATTATCCAATAAATAGTTATATTTGAAATTCGAGTTAAAAATTAATTTTTAAATATTTACAATTAATTACATATTTCAATTTTAAATAAGAAAAATTCTAGTTTATTACAATCTATTTTTGAGAATCAAGAATGAATGTCTAGACAAGACTTTGATGCAACCAATGCTCTAACTTACCCGGCTTCACTCTTAGATGATGAATAGTTAAGTTCGAATGTCGGAAATGAGTTAAACGTATGAATATTAATTTGTATAAGCAATTGTTTTGACTAAATAATCGATCATTCGATTTTAACACTTAACCTTAATATGACTTAATGAGTTACCAAACGACTTCGCATTTTCATATCAATGAGAATCCCTGAGGAGGATCCCTGATATGAAACCTCTCTAGCTTTTTCTTACTTCTTGAAGAACCAAAATTGAGTTAACTGAAAATTCGTCGAAATAATTTTGAAGAGACCGAGATCGGTAGGTGTTTTACTTATTGAATATCACTTCAAAACTAGTATACGAGTTCTATGTTATGGAAGTGGCTAGAAGTCAAATTTTATAGAGTTGAATTGTAAATCCTAATGTTAAGTCCAAGGGAGAGGTCACCATAAACATTTCAAACGATGCTATCGTATAGGACTGTCTATCTTGAGGAGTTTTCCAAGGTAATGTATAGCAGTAGCATTCTTGGAAAACTTATACGGTAATCAATATGGATATTCAAGATCTATTCAAGATGCTCAAATCCATGCAATGATTCGTGATCTGTTCGAGATGATGGAATTCATCTGGGGATTCATGTCCCATTCGAGTGATGAAGTCTCCAGTAAGAGATGCTAAACGTAGCCTCGACATCGGAATGACTAAAACTAGAGGTAGGATGCATAGACAAATGGAACACAGCATATTAGCTATCCCAAGGGTGCAGGTGAATACATCTGTATTACTTTCGAACATGCATGCGAGAGCGATGCATTCGGAACCACGAATGTTTTAGGCATTGGGCCAATTATGTATTTACTATAGTACATTCCCTAGAGATGTACGTTGCTTAGAAGGATATCTCTGATCCTTGTACAGGAGTTCAGATTTGGCTTGATCCAAGGAGATCTCCATGGAAAATCCACTGTGCGAACGCGCCTTAGCGATATTGATTGTATACATATTATTGTTGTGGCGTTCACACAGTAGCTGTTTGATATTATATATGTTCTATTCATTGGACATTATTTATCATATCACTATATGTTAAACTTAATGAATGTTTGGTTTCATTTGAGGGGAAAGCTGTTAGGTAATCCATGCGGTCTCAAAAATGTACTACTTTATGTCACTCTTATTTTTTCAGTTTCTCACACTGTTTCACCAGATTGATTCGGGTGTTGTTTTCTTATAATTCTCAGGTCAGTCCCATGAATGTTTCTAGATTGAGCTTTGGACGCTTGGAGCTTATGGAGAAGAGCTGGATGATTATCTTTCATAGTATTCTTATTTCCACTGCCTTACTATTTGATGTATCAGCATATTTGAGGACATGTTATTATAACTATCTAGGCTGATAATAGTACTTTGGTTTTAGTAACCCTAATATTTCTATTTTCAGAATAACCCTTTGTATTGTTCCTTTGATATTATATATTACCGTTCCATTGTGACATTTTGGTATTGTGTTCTTCTTTTCTTATTCTATTCTTTTTTTATTTTATCCTAACTTTCTACCTTACCGACACTTGAGTGTTCGGCACATGAATACCATGGATAAATTTAGTGTCGACATTCGAGAGTCGAAAAGTCGGGTCATTACATGCCCAATAAGTTTTCCTCTAAATAATCATCCAACCCCATGATCAGCTTATCATTCTTCTTCAAGGTCTGGTACTTCGACAAAGCATCGAATTTAGCAACATGAGTACACCATGTCACCCTACTTCAAATCAGCAAACTTTCTATATATCACCGACTTCTGAGCAGCCAAGATAAACTTCACCTCAAATCGTGCCTTAAATTTATCCCAATTGAAGTGGCCCTTGGGAGTAGCAATCTTAGTAGCGTTCCACCAGCCCATAGCTCTCCCTTGAAGCATTCTAGAGGCCAGCTTCCTCTTCATGGTATTATCCATCTCCATATCTCTAAAGATACGTTAATAGGTTTCCAACCACTGAGCACCTACAACAACATTTGGAGCGGCTATTTAATTATTTTGTAGCATGTTCACGATCATCTTGTTGAACATCGCTTGCAAGTCAGTGTTAGTAGCCCCGAACCCGCTCCTTCTCGACTCCAAAGATGGAGTTCCTCATAGTGTTTCTTATATGTCAGCTCATTCTTGACTTGCAACAAGAATGTTAGGTCTCTCACAAAGAAAACTACATCTATGGTACTCATGTGTGCATGCCACTATATATACTATTATATAGTTTTGAAAACCAAAATATATAACAAGTACGCTCTCACTCTCATTTTACATATACTCTCGATCAAGTCTAGGGTGATAACTCTTTCCCTATCTCTAGTGGATCACATTATCACTTAAGTTAATCGTATAACCTAAGATCTAATACCAAATGTAACAGCCACCTTACAACACTAGCACCCAATATAACTGAATAGTATGTTGCTATGCTGCTTGATCGATGTAGGATGACTGTCAAGTGTTGAAAAGAATAGAAACAATCACGGAATCTATCGTAGTGCATCAAGTAAAGTATAATAATCATCGTAGATATAAAATAGAAGAGACGGTAATAACTAAGTGAACCACATATCAAAGCACAGATCCATAGAGTTATACAGTATATGAATAAATTTTATACAAACAGAAATAAACTCAAATAAACAGTGTCGCTCTTATAATAGTAAAGCAAATACCGTCTAAGCTCCATAGCCTTGCACAACGGAATAAGCATAAGCATCTATATATAATAAGAGATAGCTCCATCCATTTCATCCTCTATACAACCACCACATATCACCTAGACCTTCTATCTAGTCTACTCATTTAAGGGTACTTGAGAAAACTGCCTGGTGAGAGCGATAAATGAATCTCAAAATACTATACAAGTTAATATAGTAAGGAACATGGAACAAAAATCATATCTGACATGTCCCTACATCCAAAAAGTTAGCACATAACATTATAATATGCTACTGTATAATCATCAAATTTGTACTACATCCTAAGTACAATAGTGGGTGTCTAGGTATCCCTATCGACTACACCTACCTCATGTGACATCCAAGGGTGATAGACTATGAGGGAAACAACCAAAGCAAGCATAACATCTGTCAAACAATCCTCACCGTCACTAATGTGCTTTGTCTTAAGACACTCATATGGCATGATCATAAGCCAAAGACTCAATCAAATCTCGATTACATGGTGCTCAATCCATGCCACTTCATAAGGCCAGGAAATAGACCCACGGTAGTAAGTTCTAGAGTAATCCACAGTTATAAGATTAGGACACGGTCATAATCTAAGTGGGCATCCCCATGTTCCCTCTCTACATGAGCGCACCGGAAACCATCGAGTATCTACGATCCCTTTGCAAACACCTTCATAATGGAACATAGTCATAAACCCATTCTACCTGTATTCGTAATGGAACATAATCATAATTCCACTCACGATCTCTCCTCGTTGAACCTACCCTTTAGATCATCACTTTAGCTCCAATCATTGAGCTACTGTCATTGGAACACTCCTAGGAACCCTCATTATTTATAAAATTAATACCCAAAAGTTCCAAAGTCAATATGTCAAGGCACCCAATCTTGCTTGCTTCTTCATCGCTCTGCCATACCACAACCGGATGTCAAACGAACGAACAACATTAGCACGACCTATAGGGACTCTTCAACATTCCCTAGAAGTTGGGCCTTTATTGGCCAAAGGAATTCAGGTCGGTACTAATAGGAAATAGTTGGTACCAATCTGATTACTTAGCCAATTTTGGCTAAGTCTCTTAACCACGACCTCTGTCATCATGTTGCCTTCTTGAAGTCCCCCTATTCATCTTTCAAGCCCCCAAGTCCCCAGAGCTTCACCACTAATTGAAAAAGTGATTAATGCCGACCAAAAGAGGTCAGTGTTGACTTCCATACATAGCTAAATTTCAAACTTTAGCTCCTGGAACTCCTTTCTTGCTCCAACGAAGCTTGCCCTAAAATCCTCTAGCCTAAGTTCCCAAGCATACCCTCCTATCGATCAAAACTATAAGTCCCTAGCTCTCTAGCTTTCTTCTTGGTACTAAAAAGTGGTATACCACCAGCCCAAATCCAAAGAACATGTGACTAGAATCTTAGGCTCTTCTTCTCTAGAGCCACTCCTTTAATTTTCATCCAATTCTGATCAGATATGCCTTCATTTTAACCCAAATCGACGACCTTTTCCCTAACTTCACTAGAATGTAGGAAACCATATCAGAATAATTCATCCAAGCATACATATCATTCATAAGAATTCACTAAATATATAAATCCATCTAAATCGATTAACATACATGATTTGACCTAAATCTAGTTTTGAATCAAAATGACAATATGATCCAAAAGGAGTGGTAAAACCATTTCAAATCAAATTTCACTACATGGATAAGCATAAAATAGCGAGGGATCAAGAATCATTCACCAAATATCTAAAATACCAATCTAATCTGTAGATCTAAAATGAACAGCCAAGAATCATGAATCTTCACGCACCATAATGATGAGCATATGATCCCCTTTGCTAATTAACCCTCTAACGGTGGATTCAACTAAGATTAGTAAGGAAAAAAAATGAGATTTTTGACGAAATTATGCTCACGGAGTGATGAATTTTTTTCGAAAAGTAGGAAAATGATTTGGTTCTTTCCCATCTTCCCCAATTAGGTATAATTCTCGAAATTACTTAGCAGGCATAAGTATGGGCTTAGTTTAATTGCCCAATAATATGTCCAGCAATAAACAGAACTTATAATTGGTATATATCCTAAATGGTAAGTTTTTTTCTATTATAATCACTTTACCAAAAGAGAAACCTCAAGCTCGATCTAATGGAAGTAGTTTTAGATCCTGATTCAATCCCTATCAAAAATTATAGGCCTTCTAAGCATTTTTTGGCTTGAAATATTCGATGAAAATTTTAAAGGTGGAGAATGTCCTTAATAATCATTCTTCGAAGTTTAGAGTCATACAACCTCATATGTATTAAATAATAATATTTTACAATCCTCCTATATGAAAAATATGGGTCATTACATAGGTCCAGGTTTTCTTGCAATGCTTATGTCCTCAAGATTTTGGTTTATGGACTTATTCCGGTGATTTATTAGATAACAAGGCATAGGGTTCTCATTGATTGTGATGACTGCATAATTAGCATGATGGGTAGTAGTGTTTATAGGCTTTATGTTTTGTGAGTTTGAGAGCTCTATGATGCCAATTTATTTGTACTCCTTGGACCTCTCACATGATGTCTTGCAAATTCACATAGTGCGGAATTTCACAGATGTGTTTGAAGAGATTTCAGACTTATCACCTCATAAGGAGATTGAATTCTGATTTGGTGAAGAGACACATGCAAATTGGTTCATTTTTACCTATCAGGCACATGGCTCTAAGTGAAAGAAGGGCGCTATAAATGGAAATTTCTAAGCTTTCTAAGAAAGATATCTCTTGAAGAAGTGCATATAGATAGGAAGCACCCATCCTGATCCTCACTAAATTGTATGGATCCTTGCAATTCTGTTGACTATTTAGAAGTAAATATGTTGACGAGGAAGAACAAATATTATTACCTCGCACTAATGATTTATCTGACTAATTAGCATGAGCAAAGGTTTTCTCCTAACTTGATCTTGCTATAGGTTTTCATCAACTGAGGGTGGCTAAAGATAATATTCTAAAGAATACCTTTTTGAATTCTCAATGCATCTTATAAATGGTTCATGCCATTCAGGTTACAAATGCACATGCATATTTTATGGATCTGATGAGTATAGTCTATTGAGACTAACTCAATAAGATCACGGAAGTGAACATAGATGATATACTAATTTTTTAAAAGTGAAGAAGAACATAAAAGTCACTTTAAAGAAAGAAGTGTTGAAAGTTTCAAGGAAAAATTTCTTAAAAGTAAAGTTTTCTAATTATCACTTTTAGACAGAGAAGTGCACTTCTTAAGGCATGGTGTATTCGAGCGCACGATTTCCATCTATTTGAGTAAGATTGTCATGGTACAAGTTCAGAAGGTATCGTGTAATGTCACCGGTGGCCGTAGTTTTCATGGATTAATGGTGCATTATCAAAAGTGCATTAAGGACTTTGCAAAGGTTGCCACACCTTTAACATGGCTAACTAAGAAGAACCAAGTTTCCTTTATGGATGCACGTAATAAAGATGCTTTTGTTAAAATGAAGAAATTATTTACTGGTGCTTTGTTTCTTGTTATACCAGAAGAAGCCAAACCATTTATCGTATATATCAATGCTTGTAGTATGATACTCAGTGCGGTTCTTTTATGAGAAAGTAAAGTGGTTACGTATGTGAGTTGGCAACTCAAGGCCCATGAAATTTTTCCCAACTCATGATTTGTAGTTGGCAGCCATTATCTTTGCTTTGAAGAAATAGGGCACTATTTGTTGGGTGAGAGGTTTGAGTTATTTACAAAACACAAATTTTTGAAATAATTATTTTCCCAAAAAACCTTAGGCAACAACGGTTGATGGAATTCCTACTGTCATATGACCATGGTATTTTTTACACTCCTAGAAAGGGAAAAATTATAGTAGATGCATTAGGTAGGAGGAATGTAGTGTAGGGCTATATATTTGTTGAGTGGAAGGGTTGGGAATACACTGGATTTCGATTTGCGACCTACTGATGACATGTTTCTCGATTTATTCCAACATTGCAGATTTGGCGTGCACTTGTAAATCGGATTTGATCTTGTTAAAAGCTTGATGTAAAGTTATTAGAGATCATATGTTGGCTTGAAATAGGGGAAATTTCAAGTACATGTATCTATATTCTGTCGATGTGAATGGTTGGCTTCGTAGAGATGGGAAACTGTGTTTCTAAAACATATGATTTGTTTTAAGAGGTACTTTGAGAGTGTCATCATTCTAAGATGTACACATCCCCATGGAAATAATATTTATTATGATGTAAATGCACTTATTGTTGAAAGAAATGAAATGTCAAATTATTAAGTTCATATAGAAGTGCATGACTTAATAACAAGTCAAAGCAAAACAAAATAAATACGGTGTTTTATTATTGTCTTTGGGGCTTCCACAATGAAAGCTGGAGCATATATCCATTGATTTTATGGGTAATTTTCCTAGAGTTGAAGGGAAATGAGTGCATTTGGGCTATTGTAGACTACTTGAGAAAAAACGCTCATTTCATATATTTTTTGAGGTTGCACCATGTACCTACTAGTATAGTGAGTGATCATTACCCACTCTTCATGAGTGCATTTTAAAAGTGGTTGCAATATGCCTTAGGCGTAGAATTGCACTTAATAAGGCCATCATCCCTAAACAAATGGCCAAACCAGACAAGTGAACTAGTTGCTTAAGGATTTTTTAAGGTCTTATATACTTGATTTTAGAGGATCATGGGAAGATCATTTGTCTCTTATAGAATTGCATAAACAATATTTACAAAGCTAGTATAGTATGACATTATTTGAAGCATTATATAACCAATTTGAAAATTACGTGTTGGTAGGAAATAATGGATAAGGTAATCTTGGACCGGATACCATTCATGATACTTTAGAGACAATCGTGCTAATCTAGAAATGAATGAAGGCATCTCAAGATCGATAAAAGTCTTATGTTGATTAAAGATATATTGAGTAAGAGCTTGAAGTGGACGACATGGTATTTATAGAAACATCACCATGAAAGAGAGTTCTAGGATTTGGCAATATAACAAAACTTGCACCAAGATTCATTAGACCATTTTCTATTTTGGAATAAATAGTAAAGCTTGCATATAGAGTGGATCTCTCCAAAAAAGTGGCTAAAGTGCACAATATATTTCATGTTTCACACTTACATAAGTGTGTACAAGACTCAAGCTTAGTGGTGGAGCCAAGTCAACCAGAGGAGTTTGATGTCGAACCAAAAGATTCTATGACTAGCAAACCTATTCATATTGTTGAGAGTAGGGATAATAAACTTTAGAGAAGGTTATCCAACTTTTTTTGGTCTAATGGGGCATAGTTTAATAGTACGTTAAACCCTAAAGATAAGATGCACGATTCCTATAGGGAACTTTTTACCAGTATGATTTCATTTAATTTACATAAATTTTTGTTTCAATGTAGTTAATTTTAAGTTGCATTCTAGTATAGAAGTTTCTTTATATTGTAATGATTGATGTTAAGTGTTAGTGACATCGTGTATGTCAGGGTAGATGCGATATATTGTTTTGCTTCTTGATAATCTCGAGGAAATATCCTTTTAATGGGGGGAATGTAATAACCTATTTTTTTTAACTTTTTAACTAAATAGTAAATTTGTTTAGCTGAATTAAACAACTTAATAAAATGAATGATCTAAAAGTGGATTTTATATAGATAAATGAACATGACTTTATGCATTTTCCATTTTGTTCGAAAAGTCGATTACATATGACAAACATATAAAGTTTATTGAAATCAAATATTGGATAAAAGGAGATGAAAAGTGGAGCTAAGGAAAAATGGTAATAAATGTGAAAGTTGCGTTATAATTTCTAAAATGAACTCATCTTCCTTGCCCTCTTCATTCTTTCTTTCTCCTTTCAAAATGAAAACTAGGTTTTTCTAATTTTCAATCCACATAACTTCATTGACTCTCAACCCAAAATTTCAAATAAATACTCTAAGTTCAATTTAGAAGATTATTTATAAATCTTCATACTCAATTGGGCAACTTGGTGATGATTGAGTCAACATTTCCGAGTTGAAACTTTAAGAGTTGACTTGGAAACTAGAAGTTAGGATTTCTTTTGTAATTGGTGAGTAAGATATTCTCCGTACTCTATGATCGCTACTGATGCTATATTTCTTGTTTATTATCAAATGTTGGGTTATTTTTTGATGAATGAATTCAAGCTTAGATTTTAGAGATAAAAATCAGAATATAATGGACTACTATAAATTTTAACCATAAAATGAATGAATTTAAAACACCAACGAATGGATTAAATGTAGCATTTCGATTGTTGGATGGATTTATATTGAATCAATATTTGGTTTGAGTGATTGTATGAGCATATAATGGGTTAGGTCATTAGCAAATGACATCGTTGAATGTATGTAAGAGTGGGAATGGAAGATAAGTGATTGTACACATATGTAAGTTGGAAGGAAATCACAACCTCAAAGTTATTCATCGATTTTAAGCACTCATCCGAACAACGGCTAACGTATAACAAGGGTGTAAATCTAAACAGAGAGACATAAGTGCAAAGTTTCCTAGTGGCATGAGAAACACATTAGAAAGAAAAGAGAGAATGACAATAAGAGAATGGAAAGTAGGTGGAATGAATTTCCATTAAAGGAAATTATTCAATCAATGTTTGCGTTCAGCTCGAATCAGCTGCATTAATATCTAAAACCCCATTCAAACTTATGAATTTATAAAACCTGTTTTCCCACGATAATATAATGTACTTTCATTGTCGTTCAAACGTCTAGGTTCGTATATCAGACATCTAGATACAAATCTAGACGTCTGAACCCCTAGTTATGACATCTAATTGATTATTGATTTAAGGAATTAAGCCTAATGTTTAGATGTTGAGATTTTAGGAATTTGGGAATTTAGGTTCGTTTTGTTTAACCGGTTTTGGAACTAGGCCGGTCAGCAGCGGACGAAATGGGTAAATTTCAAAAAAAAATCCTACTTGGATCGTAATGGGTCTATGAAGTCTAATAGGTTGTATTAGATCCAATCTAGATTATTAAATGAAGTCAAATTTATTTAATTTTGTCAATTATTTAATTAATGAATTTAATTAATGAATTTAATTAATAAATATTTATATAGTTCATGAGTGTATCATTATATACTCGTGTAACGACCCGAAATTTTTTAACCCGAAAATTCCAGATAGTTATGAAAAAGAAGAAAGAGATAGGAGAAGAAGAAGAACAGAAACATCAACAACTCACATTCGCAGCGGATAAAATATAATAATAAAATAATAGCTTACAAAAGAATACTATATATATCGATTACATTTAATATACATCAGAGTTTCACATTATATACAGTCACTGAATAATTGAAATTATCAAGTCTCGCATACACAGCAACATAATACAGCGGAAGTATATAATACGCTATAGCCATCCATCTCGTCTCCTGAGCTCCAGAACGTACCTACCTGAAAATCTATAATACTCGGTCTGACCCGAGCATTACATCAAAGTAGCACCCGGGTCAGGCTGAAAACCAGCGTGAGTAAACCCAACTAACATGGAATACCAAGACAATCTACTAATATAAACCCGGGGTAACTTATATCAATTTAACAAATTCACAATTTGTTATAGACAACTCTTATTCCTCACATCAATTTCTAAGTACCAAACTTAGAGAAAATAATCCATTTCACTTAAATCATTTCATTCCAGTCTATTGATCCACACATCAGTTTATTTTTAAACCGAAGTGGTTTCGGGTATTTCCTAATACCCGATCCCGGTCTCTTCGAAACTCAAATTATCCTACCCATGTTATTCAAATGAAATACATCACATTTCATACCAGAGATTTCAACTCATTCAAATCATCCAATACCATTCCCTCATCCATAAACAAAACTTAACCGCATACAAATCAATTCAATTGATTCCAATTGAATTTCGAACCACATTCACTTAGATTCCTTCATATTATATTAATTAATTCCAAATCAAATAATTCAGTTATCCCTTCAACATTCATCAGCATTATTCAACCTGAATTAATTATTCTTCAATTACGTTCAAGTAATTACCTTTAATTCATTTCACAATATTAATTGTTCTTGACCCCAAATCATTCAGAAATCTTGATTGCCTCAGGAATTAATTAACTATTTTAATTACATTGGTCCATAAATATTTATATTAATTAACTGCTCACAAGTCACTTGTATTTATTTATTTTCTTAACTAATCAATCTCTATTTACATTATTGATTTCATAGATTAATGATTTCTCATTTACATTTTTAATCAAAATTAATGATATTAAATAATTAATCATTAATTAAAACACAAATATATATGTCATTCTTGATTTATCTCCACCGATGATTAGCTATCTTTTATTTACTTTATTAAATAAATTAATTATTCCTTAATTAATCATTTTAATTTATCTCGTGATTAATTTCACAAAGTAATTATATCTCATTAAATACATTAAGTAATTACCTACCAAACCATCCATTGATTATTTTAAATTAATTAAACTTCATTAATTAACTTAATCCTTAATTAATTAATTCAACCCTTAATTTATTACATTCCGCAGTTAGCCACCCTTTAATTACTTATATAAATTAATTAGCTCTAAACGGCTCGAATCCTTAATTTTAAACCAAGAGTTTGGAATTAATTATACAAATCACTTAGGGCTTAAAATTCAATATCCTTATCTTTACTTTCTATTTACATCATGTTCTCATATTTTTAAAATAGTTAGAGACATAATTTGTAGGACCCACATAAAAATATCCATTCAATACAATTGGATTCCGATCATTTAAAACTATATATTGAAAACTTGTTGATGTTAACCTAAGAAGCTTATTCACCCATTTACTTACTTTTACTCCCGACCAAACTCCCTTTCTAGTTTAAAAACCTGTACAATGGAAATTGGTTCAACTTGTACTTGTGTAAATTTTAACGTATCTTACCCATATATTTCGTTAAAAATCAACCTGTACAATAGTTATAAATAGAAACCCGTGAGTGTGTACAAGTTGATTATTTAGATTCTAGTTTGAATTTAAATTTTCCAAGTCGAATTCCTGACCATATATCTAATCGCAAGTACATTAGTTAAATTAACTCAATTTACAAAAGTACTTGTATACAACTCACAGGGAAAGAAAGTGAGCAGGAAATACTCACCTCGACACGAACCACTGCCCATCGTCTCTGCCCTAGCTTGAACCTCTCCAAGTCGCGACTGCCATCTCGCGTACAACTATCTCGAAACCCAAAGCTTCCAGACGCCACCGAGCCACCATCGTGAGCCAAGCCATCATCGCGAACCGAGCCAGGCTTCGCGAGTTTGCCCCAAACCGTATGCAACCCTATCTTCGATCGCGACTCCCCCTTTGCCCTTACAGCCTCGCGTGCCCTCCTTCAAGTGCAGGAGTAGATCAAACGATGGCGTGCGAAGATTGGTCGGCTACTCCCTTCAGGTTGTCGAATTGATTTGAAAAAAAAGTAGAGATTCGGCCTCGATTTGGATAGCGAGCAACCGTATATTTTTTTTATTTAACTCGATGTCGAGAAAAAGAAATTTGACAGGAAGAGAATGAATTTCAGATGGAGGAGATACGATCTAAAGAGGAAAAGGATGGCGTGTTGGGAAAGGAAGAGACGGCGTCTTGAGGAAGGTTGCTTATTATTAATTGTTTTTTTTAATATTCTTATATTTTACAAGCTGTTCGAACGGACTCCGAATCAAACAAGCTGCCAGGCATTTATAAGGTTTTACCCGCGTTCCGAACACAATGGAACATGTTTCAGAAGCTAATTCGATCGTATGTGCGAGTTACAAAAGAAAACGATCAATTTTAAATTAAATCGATTAAAGTAGTTCTACGCGTTTCGAGCTGCCAGAGTCAAACGACAACCCCGATTGCTACGAAAATTGAAATCCGATAATAAATAACTATTACGGATCCAATGGAACTGGTTTCGTCAAATTCCGAGACAGTGCCTCAGAAGGCTATTTTTAAATTCCAATTTAAACGATATGTTATTAAAATTGAACAAATTACCTTTAAATTTAAATTTCAACTATTCTATTATCCTCAGTATCATCATTATAGATTTTATAAGCCTTCAAATTATTTAAACAGGCTTAGAAATTTCAGATTCAACAATTTACCCAATTTTCAATTATATAATTCAATATTGAACTATAAAATTCAATGATTTAATTATCAATTAAATATTGATATCTCGAATTCAAGTCAACATCAACTTGTAAAAGTTTAAAAATCAATTTATTATTCCAATTTAAATTGTTAGAAATTCTGGGTCGTCACATTCCTCCCCCTTTAAAAGAATTTCGTTCCCGAAATTACTAGTTAGGAAGAATGGTCCAATACCTATTTACCTTTTTCCCCAAAATTCCCAATTCAACTTCCTACCAACAATATTTTATTAAAGACCCACTATTCTTAACCAACTTCCTAAAACCTTCTATAGATTCACACAACACCCCTTTGCTCAATCATCTAAATTTCTATTTAAAAGCAACTTTGGAAATATCAAAATTTTCTCAAAATTTTTCTAACTCCCTAAATTTCCGAAAATTTTTGTCAGCGTCTCCTTTGCGCGGCTAGCTCGGTACTGCTACAAAAGGCCTCTACGGGCTCCCAAATACCAAAAAGAAAACAAAAGCCAAGTGGCTACATCAAAAACCCAATCCAATTTCATACAGAATTTTAAATACGTATCTTTATGTCGGGCAATTCACATTTATCTTTTAGAATCAAATCCAATTTTCTTTTCCTCCTTTTAATACATGCATAACCTACTTAGCAATAATATCCCATCATACCCCTTTCAAATCTTTACATACTTTTCCTTATAGAAGTTTTCATATCCATCTTTATTCAAACTAGTTTTCTCCACTTCATATGTTTTCAATTTACTTTAAATTTTGAATAATGAATTTTTTATCTTTCATTTATAGCTGATTCATATTAGTCTCATTTACTAATTTACTTGGTTTCAAATTTGAAATTATTTTGTCGTTAACAAAATTTTTCCAAAAATTTCCAAAAATTTTCCAACTCCCAAAATTTTGGCAGAGTCTCCTTTGTACGGAGGAGCTTTTGCAATTTGACAAGAGATATAAATATATATACATCGACCCACCCGGTCGGAAAAAGCAAAAACAGTTCATATTTCCTATTTTTATTGCGTAGGCGTACCTTATTTAGCAATTTAAGCAAGTGGCTTATCAATTTTGGCAAATAGCACAATCCAACTCCAGCCAAACGGCTTCTCAGTACCTGTACTTACTCAATTTTGATATGTAAGCGCCATATAGAAAATTTATTAGCATTTCACTTACTTCAATAGCAAAATTCATATATTACATACACAACAAGTGCCAAACGCTTCCCATAAGCGATTCGTATGATTTTAAGGCTTATTCAATTTGTTTTCAACCAAATTATATGCCATTCCATTCAATTTTTATGGCTTACAACTCAATCGCTTACATCCAATTGATTTTAACCCAAACGAGCTCATATTCACTTCAATATATTCTAAAACCAATTTATTTAGCCTCTATCAATTCATAGAAATTTAATTACTTTAGTTTACGCCAAACAACAATCATTTTTACGCAAATTGGTGATATCCACTTGAATAGATAATTACGTAAATTTTATAACCATTTTAAATTAATTTCCGACTCAATTTGTTTAATTCAATTCCACTTTAATTTATTCACAACCATTTATCATTTAGCTCGACACATTCCATTCTTGGATACTTCTAACCATTCCCAAATTAATTCAATCCAAGTTTTTATTTAATGGGCTTTCACTCTTATTCAAAATCAAACTTCCATAAATTTTAAACTTAAGTGCATTTACTTTAGTTTATTCCAACATCAAACTTAAGTTTACTTCTATTTGATTCTCATTTAAGCAACTTCCATTAAATTCAGTTAGCCCGTTCATTTTAAATTTTAAAATTTTAAATTCACCATCTCAGTTCTCAAAATAATATCCAAGCACATATTCAACACATTTATATTTCAAATTAATGTGCCACCGATCTTAAGTTCAGTCTGATAATCCAATTCCAATCACAATTTTGATTTAGTTTTTATTCAATCAGACTTCATCCATTTATTATTCAACTCAATTAACTCGTCTTAAATTTTTAATTTACTTACTTAATTCGTTATCGAATTTATTTTATTAATACAAGGCTATTCTCAATTTATTTCTATTCACTTGGATTCTGTTTTGCAACTCAAACCATTTCTATTATAATCACTTCTCTTATATCCAATTTACTTGAAAATTTCATTAAATATTATTCAAATCACCTTTGAATTTTATTTGTAAGTCAACCATCACATTCTCAATCCAACTCTATTTTATTTCCATTTTATAGCATCTTCACTTATGCAATTCATTATCAAATCCAAGTTTAATTCTATTTACAATTCTAATTCACTTTTCAAACTCTATTATTAATTTACAATCCATTTGTTTAACCACGTTAAATTTTCTTAACATACTTTATCAAATAATTTATTTAGCTGATTTACTTACTTCCATTTTTAATTTAATAATCGATTTTTAATTTCAAAGAATCACTTCATTAAATTTTCCCTAGTTTCAATTTTATTTTATAATTTCAGTTTGGGTTTTCCCTTGATTTTCCAAAATTCCAACCTTTTACTTTAAAATCTTAGAAAAGCTTTTAATATCACATAATACTATTAAAATAGCTCTTTATAGAAATGCTTTTTATAACTCGATGTCTCAACCAGTCCATCCTTGTTCTCATAGAAATTCAGTCATACGTTGATCAGGCGTAGGACTGAAAATCTATAAGTACTTGATAAACCCGTTTCAACACCTAGTGAAAATACTTGGAAAATAATTTTATTGAAAATATAGAAAACAGTTTTGTTGAAAATAGAAGAAATATCTTTGGTGACAATGCTCTGAAAATCATCACCCCCATCCATGGTCACAGTTACATCCCAGGGTTACGTTGCCGTCGTAGCAAAAGTCCATGTAACTGCAGGCTCTCCGCGGCCTCTCAATTGCGCCATGGATCCCACACAACAGATCACAGTTACATCCATGGTTACTTTGCCGTCACAGCAAAAGTCCATGTAACTGCAGGCTTTACGCGGCCTCTGATTTTCGCTGTCAAAATGAAACCTCTCCACTCCTACATAGGTCGCAGTCTACGGATGTAAAATCAAACATAGACTGTTGGCTCTCAGCGGCTCACACGACTTCCATTATGGTACACTACTCATAATCCCCAGGAACTAGTTTTGTCCGGACTCCTCACAGGATCAACTTTAGAACCTCTCCTTTAGAGGCTCAAGGCAGTACCACCCAGTGGTACGCCTGAGAAGTTCATTTAAAGGGAGCGCCTTTTTCCCCAGAGCCATCATCAAAACATTTTATACTATACACATATAGTATCTTAAAATCATACACCTAGTATGATATCATACAAAGCTCCTTTACACAAAATCGATTATCCCAAAATCGATAATTCTCAAACTAGGCTTTCCAAATTCAATATTGATTTTACCCAAAATCAGAACCCTTTCCAAAAATCCAAAGGTTCCCAAAACCTTTTCCTAAATTCCTCATAAGATCCTTTATATATATACAGATATATAAAATTTAAAAAAAAAACTTTGGATCTTTTCAAACTTGTATAAACTCTTTTTATACTTCAAATACCTTCAAAAACCCTTTTCTTCCGGCTATAGATTTAACAAGGAAAGATTTATCTTATATAACAAAGATATACATAACTTTGTTTATTCCGAATCAAATATTCCAATTTGATTACTCTTTCCAATATCAATTTTATTCAAATCCGTACGATGTACACATATCATCCGTACGCTATACCCATCCGATCGCTTACTCGCTCACACAATTTCACTTCCGAACTAGTATCGTCCACCCGACTTCCTAGTGCGGACATAGATCTGGTTTCTTGATTAGAAACCGTCATTCTCCTTGCATAGTCACAACTATGATAGAGAATATCCAGAACCAATCAACAATCCATATCCAGGCTCGCCGTCGAAAATCAAGTGAAAAATCCCAACTCGGATCGATAACTATCTCGAAATTCTGTGCTCGAATCTGGATCAAATCACTATGCGAATAGAATAATATACGTACATCTTACGTATTTATATTTATTGTTTATTAACCAAATCAATTTCCTTTCCATGCACATTCACTTATTCACATTTACATCAATCCTCATTTGGATTATCACTTCGATTCTTATCTCAGTTGGGTATTTAAATCAAATATCAGTTTGAAATCCGACCAATTTATTTTTAGAAAAATAGCTTGAATTTTTTTTAAAATAGATAAGTCATTGAAAAATAATTATTAGTTTACAAAATAGCTATAGAATAGTTAACTAATTGTAAAATAGTTGAAAACAGTTAAATAGTTCCAAAAATTTAAGATAACTGCAAAATAGTAGTAAGATAATAATTAATTTGTAACATAGTTGAAAATTAGTAATAAATTTAGGAAACAGTTGAAAAATGGTTACACAGCTCCAAAAATAATGGTAAAACAAATATATAATAAGTTAGTTTTAAAAAGAAAGGTTGTATATATTTAATTGCTTAGAAAAATAAGTTTATAATTTATATTAAAACAGTCAAGAGCCAACTGTTCACTTTCCCAACAATCCAATTTAAATTTCCATTTAAATTGACCCAATTCCAACTCCAATAACTCCAAATTCCATTAGACTTGATTAATCCCCAATTCAAGTTGAATCAATCTTGATTCCTTCCCAAATTTAAATCAAATTCTGGTTGATTTTATCCTGTTCAATTTTAATTATAATTTTCTTATTATTCCAATCAATCTGAATTATTATCAATTTAATTTCAAAATCCAAATCACTTCAATTTAATCCAATCCGATTTCCCATTTAAGTTTTTTTAAACTTATACATCTTCAATCACCAATCCAATTATTTCAAACCAAATTCAATTTTGAACTAATTCAATTTCAATCTTGATATCAAATTATCTCGAATTATATAAATTCGAGTTAAATTTTCAAAGGTTGATTTACCTTTTAAAATCAATTTAACTTTTATCCAAATTTTTTAATTAATTTAATTTCTGAATCCAATTCTCAAAATTCCACTTTATATTATCTTCACTTATATATTTCAAGGTTCAAATAATAATTCAACACAATTTTATTTTAGAATTTTAATTTATTATTATTCAATTTTGTCTTCCAGTTTGAAGCCAGTTCTTAAACAAGTTTAATTTACAATTCAATTACTCAAATTTATTTTATTTATGCAATACCATTCTCAATTTACAGATTTTTATTAACAATAGAATGGTATCATCCAATTTATTTTTAAACGTCCATCCATTCCCAATTTTTAAATCTCAAACCCGTTTTGAGATTACACAAATTTCTAATTCAAATCACCATTTAACTTTCCAAGTTAAATTCCAATTTAAAATAATTTGATAACAATTTCTCTTCTAGAAACTCGAAAATGAACATCGATGATGCTACAGTCATCACGGACATTATTTTCTAGTGACCAAAAGAGTTCAATGCTTTTATCTCTCTAAAAACACTTCCAAATATTTCTGATTTCAAATCTCCCAGATTACAAATTCAACACAAAAATATTTTTGAAATAATGCTATTATTTTTCCAAAACCTTTGGAAACCACTTCTAAATCCAAAGGAATTTTAAATTTTCCCAAAAATTCCAAATTTCCCAATCCATCCAATCCATATTTAAACATTACTCTGGAATTTTCATCTTACTTTATTTTCACATATTCTCTGGAATTCTAATCCAACTTATAAATTACATTCACAATCTATATTTCAAATTCCATTTTGTTATATAAGTTTATTCCACAACTTTGGTTATAAATTTCAATTAGGTCGTATTTTATATTACTTCTTAACTTAATTCCAATAGTTCAAAAGGAAATGTTGCTATATGTATCAAAATATATTTTTATATAAATCATTAAAAATCTTTATAAACAAATAACAAGTACGCTCTCATATATTTATAATCAACTCTTTCTAGAGTACTACAGACTTTATTCAATGAGTAATCCCCACCAGAGCCAAGGTTCTCGCTTAACCTTCCGCTCTGATACCAAATGTAACGACCCGAAATTTTCTAACCCGAAAATTCCAGATAGTTATGAAAAAGAAGAAAGAGATAGGAGAAGAAGAAGAACAGAAACATCAACAACTCACATTCGCAGTGGATAAAAAATAATAATAAAATAATAGCTTACAAAAGAATACTATATATATCGATTACATCTAATATACATCAGAGTTTCACATTATATACAGTCACTGAATATTTAAAATTATCAAGTCTCACATACACAGCAACATAATACAGCGGAAGTATATAATACGCTATAGCCATCTATCTCGTCTCCTGAGCTCCAGAACGTACCTACCTGAAAATCTGTAATACTCGGTCTGACCCGAGCATTACATCAAAGTAAAACCCGGGTCAGGATGGAAACCAGCGTGAGTAAACCCAACTAACATGGAATACCAAGACAATCTACTAATATAAACCCGGGGTAACTTATATCAATTTAACAAATTCACAATTTGTTATAGACAACTCTTATTCCTCACATCAATTTCTAAGTACCAAACTTAGAGAAAATAATCCATTTCACTTAAATCATTTCATTCCAGTCTATTGATCCACACATCAGTTTATTTTTAAACCAAAGTGGTTTCGGGTATTTCCTAATACCCGATCCCGGTCTCTTCGAAACTCAAATTATCCTACCCAAGTTATTCAAATGAAATACATCACATTTCATACCAGAGATTTCAACTCATTCAAATCATCCAATACCATTCCCTCATCCATAAACAAAACTTAACCGCATACAAATCAATTCAATTGATTCCAATTGAATTTCGAACCACATTCACTTAGATTCCTTCATATTATATTAATTAATTCCAAATCAAATAATTCAGTTATCCCTTCAACATTCATCAGCATTATTCAACCTGAATTAATTATTCTTCAATTACGTTCAAGTAATTACCTTTAATTCATTTCATGATATTAATTGTTCTTGACCCCAAATCATTCAGAAATCTTGATTGCCTCAGGAATTAATTAACTATTTTAATTACATTGGTCTATAAATATTTATATTAATTAACTGCTCACAAGTCACTTGTATTTATTTATTTTCTTAACTAATCAATCTCTATTTACATTATTGATTTCATAGATTAATGATTTCTCATTTACATTTTTAATCAAAATTAATGATATTAAATAATTAACCATTAATTAAAACACAAATATATATGTCATTCTTGATTTATCTCCACCGATGATTAGCTATCTTTTATTCACTTTATTAAATAAATTAATTATTCCTTAATTAATCATTTTAATTTATCTCGTGATTAATTTCACAAAGTAATTATATCTTATTAAATACATTAAGTAATTACCTACCAAACCATCCATTGATTATTTTAAATTAATTAAACTTCATTAATTAACTTAATCCTTAATTAATTAATTCAACCCTTAATTTATTACATTCCGCGGTTAGCCACCCTTTAATTACTTATATAAATTAATTAACTCTAAACGGCTCGAATCCTTAATTTTAAACCAAGAGTTTGGAATTAATTATACAAATCACTTAGGGCTTAAAATTCAATATCCTTATCTTTACTTTCTATTTACATCACGTTCTCATATTTTTAAAATAGTTAGAGACATAATTTGTAGAACCCACATGAAAATATCCATTCAATACAATTGGATTCCGATCATTTAAAACTATATATTGAAAACTTGTTGATGTTAACCTAAGAAGCTTATTCACCCATTTACTTACTTTTACTCCCGACCAAACTCCCTTTCTAGTTTAAAAACCTGTACAATGGAAATTGGTTCAACTTGTACTTGTGTAAATTTTAACGTATCTTACCCATATGTTTCGTTAAAAATCAACCTGTACAATAGTTATAAATAGAAACCCGTAAGTGTGTACAAGTTGATTATTTAGATTCTAGTTTGAATTTAAATTTTCCAAGTCGAATTCCTGACCATATATCTAATCGCAAGTACATTTGTTAAATTAACTCAATTTACACAAGTACTTCTATACAACTCACAGGGAAAGAAAGTGAGCAGGAAATACTCACCTCGACACGAACCACTGCCCATCGTCTCTGCCCTAGCTTGAACCTCTCCAAGTCGCAACTGCCATCTCGCGTACAACTATCTCGAAACCCAAAGCTTCCAGACGCCACCGAGCCACCATCGTGAGCCAAGCCACATCGCGAACCAAGCCAGGCTTCGCGAGTTTCCCCCAAACCGTATGCAACCCTATCTTCGATCGCGACTCCCCCTTTGTCCTTACAGCCTCGCGTGCCCTCCTTCAAGCGCAGGAGCAGATCAAACGGTGGCGTGCGAAGATTGGTCGACTACTCCCTTCAGGTTGTCGAATTGATTTGAAAAAAAAGAAGAGATTCAGCCTCGATTTGGATAGCGAGCAACCGTATATTTTTTTTTATTTAACTCGATGTCGAGAAAAAGAAATTTGAAAGGAAGAGAATGAATTTCAGATGGAGGAGATACGATCTAAAGAGGAAAAGGATGGCGTGTTGGGAAAGGAAGAGACGGCGTCTTGAGGAAGGTTGCTTATTATTAATTGTTTTTTTTTAATATTCTTATATTTTACAAGCTGTTCGAACGGACTCCGAATCAAACAAGTTGCCAGGCATTTATAAGGTTTTACCCGCGTTCCGAACACAATGGAATGTGTTTCGGAAGCTAATTCGATCGTATGTGCGAGTTACAAAAGAAAACGATCAATTTTAAATTAAATCAATTAAAGTAGTTCTACGCATTTCGAGCTGCCAGAGTCAAACAACAACCCCGATTGCTACAAAAATTGAAATCCGATAATAACTAACTATTACGGATCCAATGGAACTAGTTTTGTCAAATTCCAAGACTGTGCCTCAGAAGGCTATTTTTAAATTCCAATTTAAACGATATATTATTAAAATTGAAAATTTACCTTTAAATTTAAATTTCAACTATTCTATTATCCTCAGTATCATCATTATAGATTTTATAAGCCTTCAACTTATTTAAACAGGCTTAGAAATTTCAGATTCAACAATTTACCCAATTTTCAATTATATAATTCAATATTGAACCATAAAATTCAATGATTTAATTATCAATTAAATATTGATATCTCGAATTCAAGTCAACATCAACTTGTAAATGTTTAAAAATCAATTTATTATTCCAATTTAAATTGTTAGAAATTCCGGGTCGTCACAACTCGTGTATGTATAAAGTGCATGTGAAGCATATCAAAAATGTACATGATTAAGTTTATACATAAATAGATATTAGGATATATATATATATATCTACTATATATTTACTTTACTCTAACATATATGTTCATTACATGTAAAAAATACTTATCAAATATATATATATATATACATGTTAAAAAATAATACTTATTAAACACATATACAATTTTATATTACACAAATATGACTAAGTTTCATTTTTCAAAATTAAAATTAAAAATATCTGTTTTGACTTAATAATTAAATTCAAACAGTAAGTAAGATGTAAATATAAATTTACAAAATACTATAGTTGACTTTCAGAATTATGTATATACAAGTTTATATGATATAATAAAAATTGTTATAGTTGAGAATAAATTATATATATATATATATATATATGGAAAATCTATTAGGACACAAAATATGGACACAATGGATCTCCACCATTGAATTGACCCTGATTTCCACCTCCCATACAAAGATAATAAGATCCAACGGTCCAGATCTTTTTTGTCACCAATTACATTTTATTTTTTTTCCAAATAGTCGGCCCTATAGATAAATACATACATATACATACATGTATACACACACACACACATATGCATGCACACACATGTATATTAAAAAGACTTATATATAAATTGATTTAAAATAATATATGTACATACATGAAATAATATATATATATATATATATATATATATATATATGTATATGTATATATGTATATATTTATTTCTTTTTTGGCTGGTAAAATATTAATTTTTTAATGCTGAGGGCAAAATTCCCTTTCTTAAACAATGTGTATAATTAGATAAATAAATAAATATGTATAAACATGTATTAATAATTTTTTTTTTATGTTATAGCCGAGAATAAAACTAAAATTGTTTAATAAATATATTTTATACCTAATAAAATACATATGATTATTTATAATAATTTAGTTTGCGTATAAATCATGTGTAAATGAATATTGTTTTATTTAAAACAAAGAAAATAACTATTTATTTTATTGCTGATATATAGGGGGGGTGTGTGTAAATTATAAATATTTTAATTATTGGATTTGCATAAAATTAAACAATAAAATATGATATAAATATAATAAGTGGGCATCAACTTATGTGAAAGGTGGTATTGTAAAAACGGCAACATATATGAAGGTGATCATGTAAGTATGACATATAATAATCATTAAGTAATATAAAATAAATTATACCTTAATTTAATGTCATGGAATCACACTTTGATGTTGTCTATCTCCTTGATCTTTAAGATCTACACCCATTGCTGTAAATAAATGGCATGTCAATACAGGATCTAAATTTATTTGATCAAATGGATATAAAAGGAGTTTGAAATGAAGGGGTTTTGGGTGATGGGATTTGCGACCAAGACTAAATAAGAGGAAAAAAATAAAATTTAAAAAGGTGGCTTCAGTTTGAATTTATAGTGATGGCTAGAGAAAATATCTGCATATTTTCCTCCTATAATTTCAAACTGTACGACGACCCGCCTTTCGTTCCACAGAAAGACGCATCATCAATAAGAAAGAAAGGGATAGAAAAGAGAAAAGATAGGAAAGAAAGAACAAAACAATATCAGAATCTCACAGCGGAACGAATAAAATGTTAGAAACTGGGGTGGCTACAACACAATGTTGGATCTTAAGGCTATTCAGACACTAGAAGTTGTGAAATGTGTGTTAACTACTTACTTATGAATATAAAATTGTATTTACTCAAATTGCAAATAGAAAGAAGTAATCAGAGAATAAGTAAGTAATAAAGTGAAATGCAGTAACGTAAATAACACCAGGATTTTTATACTGGTTCGGGTTAACCAATCCTACATTCAGTCCTGCACTCTATCGTGTAAAATTCCACTATAATCGCTTGCTTTTCACGGGTAGCAAGAACACCTTGACAATCTTGTTTTCATGGGCTACAAGACACACCCTCTTGATTTTACAGGCTACAAGAACACCTTTTCCTTATCAGCAACAACAAACTATGGCAAGCAGTAATATCTTCAATACAGATTCTTGCAGATTCGGTACAATAATCCTAAAGACCTCCAATGACAATATATCTTTGAATTCTTTGAGGAATATGATGAAATCAGAGAGAGAATGATGTGAATTAAAGTACAACTCTCTGATATTGTGTGGTTTGCAAATCAGTGAAGAATTGGAGTGAAACAGTAGCGATTTGCAAGAAGATTGAAGGAATATGCAATGGATTTCTTTTGCAAATGTTTGGAGAAGAAGGAGTCAGAGAAAATAAGAATTCTTGATGTTAAACTTTTTTCAGATGCCTTTGTACAGTGGTTGAAGAAACGTGTTTTTTGGTGAAGAGGTGGAGGGAAATGCCTCTTCATTTAAAATTTGAAATTCTTAAAAACGGCTAGCCTGTCGACATTCCCCCACCCCCCTTGTCGACAAGGGTGTGTTGCAAAATGAAAAGCAACACTAATAAGTGTTGCAAATTTTCAGCATTTCAAATTGCCATATATTTGTGGATTTTTGTGATTCGGTTGAGGTCAATGGTTGATGATCTTCAAGTATAGTTTCCATGATATCTTTAACAAGATATTCTAAGGTTCAACCAACTCCTCATCACTTCAAACACCTTCATCCTTTAGCATTCTTCTCAAATTGGGTTTTGTTCTTAAATTGCTCTGATTGACCTTCTTTTATAATTCATTTGCTTCCACTGTATTCTTGTTTATCTCTGTAAATGTGTCCATAATATATCTGATATGACTGCATAACTCGAAGATACGTTAGTAGTAAAATTTATGTGGTTGTTGTCATCAAAATGAATACCTAGGGTATTAACAATCTTCCCCTTTTGATGATGCAACCATATAAATATTTGAGAGATAAAATATAATGCTGTTAGCACCAAAATTGGCCGCTAACACCCTTAAGAAAGATTGTGTAGAGAGATTAGTGAAGATAGTAAATTAAAACAGAAGATAGTATGTAAATTTAAATTTAGAGAACAAGAACACCAAATTTATAGTGGTTCGGCGTTTGCCTACGTCCACTTTGAAGTTAATCTTTATTGCTTTACTTGATGATTGATTATAGATACAAACCGTTTCCAATCACTTGAATACAATTGCTAAGTAAAAGATTAAGTCTTTAAATGAAGGTTGAATGCAGCAGAGTCTCCCCAGTGTTCTCGAAATTCTCCCCCTTTTCACTGTGCCCCCGCCTCTCTATTTATAGACGAAGGTGGGTTGGACTCCACTGGTGGGCCTGGTAGCTGAATACTTCGGCCCAAATGGAGTAGGCTTTGTGTGCCGACCCTAATATGCCGAACGACCAAATGCCGAACCACCACCTTCATGCCGAACGAAGCGAGGTGCTGGATGGGGAGTGTATGTCGAGCAATGGTCGAAGTTGATTGAGGTTGAACGAATATCGAACACCTCTGGCTACCGAACGGTCTTTGGATGCCGAACAATCTTTGGATGTCGAGCGCTCCTGGATGCCGAGCGCTCCTGGATGTCGAGCTCTTTTGGATGCCGAGCGCTTCTGGATGCCGAGCACTCTTGGATGCTGAGCGAGACTCATGCCAAACAATCTTTGGATGCCGGACCAACTCGAATACCAAACAAACCATTTGCGCCGAACGACACTGGATGCCGAATGGTAGGAGAATGCCGAACGAGACTCATGCCGAACGATCTTTGGATGCCGGTCGAACTCGAATGCCGAACAAACCATTTGCGTCGAACGACACTGGATACCGAACGGTAGGCGAATGCCGATGAGACTTGGATGCCGAGCGCTACTGGATGCCGAGCATTTCCTATTGCCGAGTACTCTTTAATGCTATTCAAACATGAATTCTAGACGAACCATTTATACCGAGCGTTCAGAATGCCGAACGGTAAGTAAACGCCGAGCGCCTAGTTGCCTGGTCAAATCTCCACGAAACACTTGCCCCCCAAAGTGTATTGCATGACCAAACATGATATGCTTTGAATTACGTGCCCTTTGCGCTTCATTTTGATCCCTGATTTACTTTCTTTGGAGGTGTTTGTGAACGCCAGGTGAAGTGGTGTATGCCGAAGGTAATGCGAAGGCCGAATAGTACGGTTGAAGCCAAACGCTCCGTGTGTGCCGAATGACTTCGTTTTGACCGGTTCTAACGGTCATCGCCTCTTCGACTTCCTCTTCTTCCCTATAAAGCAGGACTTCTCCATCTTCTTCTCTTTTTCACTTTCACCTCTGCCACTTTATACTCGCGAACCATGCCTGTCAACAAACTGTAAAGAATTAACAATCCTTCCCAAGTCTCGGTCTACTAACTAGGTATCGATTCCTCTATCTAAATCCTTTCCCTGACTAAAAAGTTTCAATAAGAGACTTAAGCTCGTAAATTAGAACCGTAGCCGACAGGGGTTGCGTGGATGGAAGAATCGAACTTCGATTAGGATATTTTTAGGGCCAAATGACGTGGAGGAAAGGAGAGGTGGCCATAGATGAGCACATGAGGGAGTTGTTGGGAAATTTACTGTGGTTCGACATGGTTCTCTCGTGACGAACGAGATTGGAGGGAAAAACAATGGAGGAGCAGGAATTGGCTAGAATGCCGAACAGCATGGTTCGGCATGACTCGCCGAACGATCCAGCCTCGTTGTTTGGTATGGGTGGAGGAAGAAAAGAAAAACACAACCGTTGTTAAGGACAGAGTGCCGAGCGTTGGGGCTCGGCGTAACTT
The DNA here is from genome assembly GCA_030765085.1 of Allium cepa. NCBI lineage: Eukaryota > Viridiplantae > Streptophyta > Magnoliopsida > Asparagales > Amaryllidaceae > Allium > Allium cepa. The sequence continues at coordinate 1,052,477,516 of CM060929.1, read as the reverse complement.
TGGTTTGGCATGATTTGCCACATGCCAGGCAGTGGGATGGAAGGGTAGGAAGGTTGTGCAAATTAGATAGGATGCCGAACGTCATTTCAACCGAGCAGAACTTAGGCCGGACGATATTTTAACCAAACGACACCTAAGCCCAACAATGTCTTGGTCGAACGGTGCCTAGGCCGAACAATGTCTTGGCCAAACGGTGCCTAGGCCGAACAATTTCTTGGCCGAACGGTACCTAGGCCGAACAACTTTTTGACCGAACGGTACCTAGGCCGACCAACATTCTCACCTTGCCTAATTATAAGACAAAAACAAAGACATGGACCTAAGCAAACTGGCATATCGAACTGATCTGAACTGATAACTTCCTAGTTCCTATTATTCATAAGCCTGAACTGAAGTCAATAAAAATGGATAAAAGCTTTTGACATACAATGTCAATGTCCGAGTCCAAAATTGAAAACATTGCCAGGCTGGCTTTCAGAGATGGTCAGCGATGACGGTCTTCGAGAATGACAGTCCAAAGTTCAACTTTATACCATCAACTATGTGACCTATAATTTCTCAGCGTTTATATTTGAATGATTGCACTAGATCACACCGCACGGGAGAGGGGGAATTTATTTTGTTAAGTCTAATGCCGATTATTTTTCGAGTATAGTTCAAACAGGTGCTCTGCCAAACTCAATATTTATCGGAGATGTCTAAGAAGTCTAGCTCTGCCACGATCTCAAATAGACCTAGACCATCTTCAAAACAAGAAGTCGTGGATATTTCAAATCCGTCAACCTCCCCTGCCCATAACTTGGCTCCCGACGCTCTAGAGGCAGCAGTTTTCTTGGATAAACTTGTTGATTCTCAGGCTTCGAAGATCAATGAACTTGCGCTCCGGCGAATATACTCTACCCACAGAATCCCTTCCGATGACATGCTGGTTCCATCGGGGCACGATCGTCCACACTTGCCCCTAGTTGGATACACGGTGTGTAATAAATTCATGTGCTGGGTTGTTAGCATGCCATCGTTCAATTTATTTCTTGGGGGTGTGCTGCAATACATTGACATTGCCCCGTCGCAACTACACCCGAACAGCCACGCATTTATCTATGGTACCTACGTCCTCTTCATGACCGTCCTCTCTAGGACCCAACTCCGGGCGACATCAGATATATATACATACGATCAAGAAATGGAGGGATAGCCTTCTTTTGTGTTCCTCGAGCCGCACCACAAATGCCAGATTTTAACCGAGGCGTGAAGCAAATTTTCCCTGTACAAACAGGAATGGTTCTATGTACGTTGCCCTCCTGGTTTCGTGAGGAGATGGGTTGAAAGAAGTAAGTCTTTCCTCTGGATCGATGTTTGTGCTCGGTCGGGGCTATGCCTTTTCTAACCCTTGTTTCATCTTTTCAGGTATCAACCCGCGTCTTGATGGTCGTGGATACTCTGAGGCCATCGAGGCTATTCGAGCCCTTATTGCCAAAGAAAGAGACATCCGGACTCTCATTCCGAATGAGTCGCTTATAAGGTTTGGGCTGTTGGTAGTAGGCCATCAGATAAGCCTTCCTCAAGGCGTTACCGTACCCAGGCCTGGCTCTAGCAAAGGGAAAAAATTAGCTGAGTCATCACGTCACACCCCTGACACACCGGAAGAGGGGGAAATTAAAGAGAATGAAACACGCGAAGCACAGGGTGAGAATGTGGGTCCTTCTCATGATCCGATAGTCGAAGTGCATGACATCGAAATGTCATCTTCCCCTTCGAAGGGGAAGAGGAAATTGACGTACAAGATAAGGAAGGAGAGAGTTGGCGGAACTTCCAAAGTTACGCTCATTCCGACAGAGAAGGAGGCTTCTTCACAGCATGTAGAAAGTTCTTTAAAGGGCCTATCGAACCTCTCCATTCTCGATGATCTTCTCAATTATGACTTTGATGATCCGGAGGTATTTAAACTTCACTCGCCCATAAGAGGCGATGTGGGCGCTCTAGCCCAAAGTCAGGGAGAAAAAACTCCCATTAGTAAAGCAGCTGGTCCGTCGGGGGGAAACACTAGGACATGCACATGCACTTGCACTTCACTTTGCACTTAAATTCTCACTGTCACTCTTCTTATTTCTAACTCATCATTTCTCAAATTTCGTACAGGTGACATGGGACGTACACACGACATTGATCGCCTTTGCGGTTCGTCTGTCTTTTATCAACCTGGACGGGACTCGGGTTCAGGAAGACGTCGGGATAGAGATGGTGATGGCGATAGAGATCATCATTCCCGGGACCTGTCATCTCGAAAGAGAAATTACTACCAGCCAAAATACCACCAAGATACCTCTTCCCACCCGGAGCAAAGCAAAGATAAGCGCGGCCACAAAGGGTTGCAATCCCCTAGATCAACACTCCGACTCCTCTTCCACACGGCAATCTCGGGATCCTCACAGGAGAGTTGAACTTTCAAAGCCGTCTCCTCCCGTTCCCGCAACAGATCCAACAGTATCGGAGAGACTGGCCGAGCTTAAAGCTAAGTTTCCAAAGATCTGCTTTGATGGTCTGAAGTTTCTCTCGGTGATCCACCATATACCCGGAGATGTTAAACAGAGCGCCATCGCCTGCACCACGACATCTATGTTCAATATGACACATTTTTTCATTTGGCTGAAAAACTTTCAGAAGTCTCCATGGAGCACCAACACGAGGTCGATCGCCTGAAGCTTTAGGCTATCCACGACAAAGATATCATTAAAGCTCAGGACGAAGAGATTGCAACGTACAAGTCTGAACTTGAGGTCGCCCAGCAGAGCACCAAGGACACCGCCGAAGCCGTAACTCGTCTGGAAACGACTCACAAAAAATAACTCGACGAGGCGGTACAACGTTGTGGGGCCTTGGCCTTGGAAAAAGATTCGGTACAAAAAGAGAGGGATGCATTCTGTCTCCGGGTTAAAGAACTGGAGGAGCGCTCCGTAAAGAACAAGAGGAGAAGGTTGTTGCCTAAGAAGAGTCACGACGATATTGCGATGAGATTGTTACAGTGCGGCTCCTTAAGGCGAAACTTGAGGGCGAGCTTTCTAGAGTTGAGACGTCGAAGAATGAAGCCCGCGAAGAGGGCAAAAAGATAGCCTCTACAGAGATCGAATCTCGTCTTGAAGCGTCCAAGGAGGAGGCTAGAGAAGAAATCAAAACTATGTTCGACCCGCTTATTGCCGAATTCAATGCCCGCATTCTCATGCACCGGGACTTAACTTTTCTGGGTGAGGGCTATCTCGAATATTTGGCCGAGGCGTGGGAAACTTTAATGGAAATCAAAAAGGCCGAACACAGTATTGAGGAGGTTGACGAGGGGGCCTTGATAAAAGAATTCCTCAAGGGAAATGAGCCTTCAGACCTGTCAGAGGCTAAGCTATTTATTGCAAAGGCTCCCCTTCCACAAAAGGAAAAGAAGTCATCACCGGTCCATCCGGGATTGAGTCTCCGGCTCGTTTGCCTACCCAGCCGACCAGTCGGCTGATACTCGATCCTTTTAAACAACACATTGGCTATGACCCAGAGGACCCCGGCCTTGGTGTTCATGTTTTGTCCCCTATTCCGAAGGGTGAGACCCCCTTGATGGCTGAGAGCCAGCTAGAACCTGGTAGGCAGGTCGTTTTCTTTAACATTCCAAGAGCTTTCACATTCCACCAAAAGCTATCGTATTCTAATACTTGCTTTTCGTCATTTTGTGCAGGCCGTTCTGATCTTGAGCCTACTCCAAGAAAGGATGTCGCCAAGGAGGTGAGGGAAAAAATGGGTGAGACCACTCACGCAGGAGAGGCTCCTGGTCCAAATGCCTAAGTGATCGGTGCGCTTGATGAAGATAAATCTGAGACTTCCTCTCCCATTGACGGGAGTTATGAAGTTGAAGTTACAGGCGTCTCCGAGCACACATTCGAGCTGAGCATGTAGGAGCAGCTTGAGAAAGAGAAGGAGGAGACGATCAAGATCAAGGTCGAACCTCAAGCTATGGACCCAGACGATCGTTTGCACAAGCCATTGAAGGTCATTCTCCCTAGCAGGTCCAAACCCACAGATGTGCCTCATACTTCTTCTGCCGTCACTCCCCCATCAAAGAAAGCTATCACGGGTAAACGTACCGGGGAGGAGTCATCGGGTAAAAAGTCAAAGAAGTAGTTTTCGCTCTCGTTCAACAAAAGCTAGTTTAGATTATGCAATTATTTTTGTTTTCGTAGTATATGTAAATAAACTTTTGACTCCGATCTTCGGAGGAGTTGTAGTAGAAACTTATTCTTGGTGAATAAAACTCATTTTTTCTGTCTTTCAAAAGGCTCTTGTCGTTCAATTTTTGTGTGATTGTGATTTAAATCCAAGCTGTTGCGAATAACATGGATTTCGTGGTTCACCTTCATATGGCTCGGGGATTCTTTGAGAGTTGTTCATTTTTCCTTCCATTCTTCAAGCATTTAGAATATTTTTTAGTCCGCACATTGGGGACATAGAGTACTCCAGTCCGCGCTCTGAGGACTTGGAGATTTGAGTCGCCATACTCGAGTCCGCGCTTCGGGGACCTAGAGTACTCCAGTCTGCACTTTGGGTACTTGGAGTTTGAGTCATTTATACTCGATTCCGCACTCCGGGAACTTAGAGGACTCAATTCCGCACTCTGGGGACTTGGAGATTTGAATCGTTTATACTCGAGTCCATACTCTAGGGACTTAGAGCATTCAGTCCGCACTCTGGGGACTTGGAGTTTTGAATCGTTTATACTCGAGTGCGCACTCCGGGGACTTAGAGACTCGAGTCCGCACTCTGGGGACTTGGAGGTTTGAATCGTTTATACTCGAGTCCGCACTCCGGGGACTTAGATTACCCCAGTCCGCACTCTGGGACTTGGAGATTTGGATGTCTGCGTGCGTTCGTACGTTAGCCAGAATAATATAATTTTAATTTCCTACCACAGGACTATCATACACAGAAACATTAGTAATTCATGGTGAGGATGGCTTCAAGCCTTTATTAATGAAAGCAAGCTAAATTGTCTTATTACATGCCAAGAACTAGAAATAAAAGCGAACTGGAAATAAATGCAACTAATACATGAAAGAAATAGACTAAGTATAATAATGCCGCAAGTGCTCGCTATTCCATGCTCGGGGGAGTGTCGCACCATCGACAGTCGCTAACTCGAAAGTTCCTTCTCCAAGCTTCCGTTCGATGACGTATGGACCTTCCCATACGAGATTCATATGAGACAGGAGCAGAAAAACTCCTTTCAAAACGAGGTCTCCCACATCAAAAATTCTCGGTCGGACCTTTTCGTTATAATATTTAGCGACTCTATGTCTGCATGCAGCCGCTCTCAAATTGGCTTCTTCGTGTTTTTCGTCAATGAAGTCCAATGATTCCAATAAAAGATTCTGGTTTGACGTCGGGTCGTAATAAGTTACCCGATATGATGGAACTTCAAGTTCCATGGATATGACAGCTTCAGTGCCATATGCCAATACGAATGGAGTGTAGCCAGTCGCGATCTTGTGGGTGGTCCTATAGGCCCAAAGCGCCGTTGGAAGTTCATCCACCCACTTGCCTCTAGCCTCTTCCAGATGCTTTTTCAATATGGACTTGTTTATCTTGTTTACGGCTTCCACTTGTCCGTTGGCTTTCGGGTGAGCAACCGCTGCAAACTTCTTCTCAATGCCATATTTCTGACAAAATTTTTTAAACTCCTTGCTTTCGAATTGAGTCCTATTTTCTGTAATGATAGTCCGTGGAAGGCCATAACAGCATATGATATTTCGTACGACGAAATTAATAACCTTCTTGGTGGTTATTGTGGCCAGAGGCTCTACTTCGGCCCATTTGGTAAAGCAGCCGACCGCAACTATTGCATATTTCGCTCCACCTTTGGCTATAGGTAAAGAACCAACTAGATCGATCCCCCACATTGCAAATGGCCAGGGACTAACCATTTGCATGAGTTCCATCGATGGAGCTCTCGGGATTTTTGCGTATATCTGGCATTTGTCACATCTTCTCGCATAGTCTGCAGCATCCCAATTCACAGTTGGCCAGTAGTATCCATAACGGAGGACTTTCTTTGCTAATGTCTGCCCCCTGTATGGTCACCGCACTCTCCCTCATGGACTTCCTTTAATATTCGTTTTATCCCATCGTGGGCCACGCACCGGAGTAAGGGGGTCGAGAATCCCCTCTGATACATTACCCCATCTTGCATTATATATAGTGAAGCCTTACGAAGGACTTGTCGTCTTTCGCTCTTTTTTCCGGGTAAGATCTCGAATAGCAAGTACTGCCTGATTGGGGTCATCCACGATTCCTTCTCGATTTCGGTTTCGAACACGAAATCTATCTCCATCATATCTATACTCGGAGCATGGAGGGTTTCAACAGGAAATAATCCCATTTGTTGTGCATCTCCCGTGCTTGTGAATTTTGCCAATGAATCGGCTGCTCTGTTTTGCTCACACGAGACATGTGAAATATCATAATACTCGAGATTCGCTAGCAGCTCCTGAACTCGGCCAAATATGAGGCAAGTCTCTTCCCCTTGCTTGGTAGTCTCCTCGCACTTGGTACACCACCAGCTGCGAGTCGCTAAAGATTTCAACCGATTTTACTCCTAGTTCTTTGATAAGTCTTAAGCCAGCAATCAACGCTTCATATTCGGCTTCGTTATTCGTTCCTGTGAATTCGAGCTTCAAAGCATAGCAAAGTGATCGGTTCTCAGGAGTTACAAGAACTATGCCAACCCCCGAAAAACGGTCGTTAGATGCCCCATCGGTGTACATCTTCCATCAAACGGGAGGTATGACATTGTGGTCGTTTGATTCGTCTGACATAGCAAATTCAGCAATGAAATCAGCTAGTGCTTGTCCTTGTATGGCCCTTAGCGGCAGGTAGGTAATATCGAACTGACTTAACTCAATATTCCATTTTAACATCCTTCCGGAAGTTTTCGGTCGTTGGAGTACCTGTCGCAAGGGTTGGTCAGTGTAAACACTGATTGAGTGTGCCTGAAAATACAGACGATGCTTGCGTGATGCAATAACCAAGCAATAGGACAGCTTTTCAATCTTTGGATAACTTCTTTCCTCCCCCGTCAAGCGTTTACTAACATAGTAAACTGTCTTTTGTACCCGGTCTTCCTCACGAACCAAGGCTGTATTGATGGCGTGTTGGGATACGGCCAAGTACATGTACAACATTTCGTGGTCTATTGGTTACGACAATACCGGGGGACTTTCTAAGTGCCTTACTAGAGCTCGGAATGCTTCCTCACAGTCAGATGTCCATTCAAAATTTCTCTTTCCTTTCTTGATAACATCGAAGAAAGGAATACACTTGTCTGTAGCCCTGGATATGAATCGACTCAGTGCAGCCACCTTTCTATTCAAGCTTTGCACCTGCTTTATGGATCTGGGCACTTGTATATCTCGAATAGCTTGAATATTTTTCGGGTTAGCTTCAATTCCACGTGTATTCACAATAAAACCCAAGAACTTTCTCGACGCCACACCAAAAGAGCACTTCAAGGGGTTGATCTTCATACAATAATGTCTGAGTATATCAAACATTTCTGCCAAGTCTCGAATGTGGTCATTTGACTGCCGTAACTTCACGAGCATGTCATCCACATAGACTTTCATTGCCTTACCGATCTGGTCTTTAAACATTCGATTCACCATACGCTGATAAGTTGCTTCTGCGTTTTTCAATCCAAAGGGCATCACAACATAGCAATATAGCCCCATATTCGTGACAAAACTGGTGTGCTCTTGGTCTGGAATATGCATCGGGATCTGATTGTATCCTGAATACGCATCCATAAATGAAAATAATTCGTGTCCGGCGGTAGAGTCGACGAGCTGGTCAATTCTAGGTAAAGGGAAACTATCATTCGGGTATGCTTTATTCAGATCGGAGTAATCAACACAAATTCTCCACCTTCCATTTGCTTTCTTCACTAGCACTGGGTTAGATACCCATTTAGGATAGAGGGCGTCGCGGGCGAACCCATTGGCTTTGAGTTTGTCCACCTCCTCTTCGAGAGCCGCAGACCTCTCCGGGTCCATACCTCTCCTTTTCTGTTTTACAGGAACGTACTTTGGGTCTATGTTCAACATATGACTCGCAATTGTTGGATAAATCCCACACATATCAGAGTGTGTCCAAGCGAAAACATCAAGATTCGCTTGGAGGAAATCGGTGAGGTTCTCGGCCACCACGGGGTCGAATTGTGATCTAATTTTAAGAATTTGCGATGGGTCATCCCGGCTGACTGGGATGTCAATTGTTAGTTCAGTCGGTGTTGCATTTGTTTCCCTGGGTCCCCCATCATCATCTCTCGGATCTATGTCTCTATAGATCTGAGAATGTTGCCCGAGCCAGGGCTCGGGCGCTACTTGTCAATCATCAGAATTTTAGATGTGGACGGAGCTGTCTGCAGCCTTTCCTTTCTCTCTATGCCGAGCCTCTCTCAGCTCAGCCACATAGCATGCACGACCGGTCGCCTGATCGCCGTGTACTACTCCAACACCTCTGTCTGTTGGAAATTTTAACGTCAGACACCAAGGGGCCAATGCTGCCTAAATTCTGCCAGGGCTGGACGTCCTAGAAATACGTTGTATGGAGAGTCAACATCCAACACTATGAACGGTAGGATTCGCACCCTCCTACGCTCGCCTTACCCCAGTTCAACTGGTAACTCCACATATCCCACTGCATCCGTTGCTGCGCCATTAAAGCCATGGATTCTGGCTTTAGACGGTTTCATATCCTTGGTCTCCAGCTTCATTTGGTCGTATGCTTTCTTAAAGATGATGTTAACGAAAGTTCCGCAATCAATTAGAATTCTCTTCATGAACGCCGGCCCGATTGTCGCGGATATGACCATCGGGTCGATGGTAGGAGCCTCCACCTTATCTGCATCTCTGCTCTTGAATATAATATCATCATTCATCATGTGTTGCTGCTTTGCAGGGTCCCATCCTCCATATTCGAACAACACTCGTACTCCGCATGTCTTAAAGAGTTAGCATATCGCTCCATCTCTTGCCAATTCTTATCCGCAGGGTGAGGTCCGCCAGCAATCGTGTTAATAACCAATCTACCCACAGTTCGAGCAGGCTGTTCTGGTTGGTGTGGAGCTGGCCCGCGTCTAGGGTCCGATGTCTCTTGCCTTCAGTCTTGTGGTTCTTTGACAAACTCCTACAGCTTCTTCTGTCTAATCAACTTTTCAATGGCGTCATGAAGGTGTCTACACTCCTCTGTATTGTGCCCGTAAGACTCGTGAAAGTGGCAATACTTCCCAGTTCGCTTCTATTCCTCTGTTGATTCCTTTGTGTGTGGTTTTCTATATTGAAAAGTGTTGCAAGTTGACAAATAGATGTTCTCAAGAGATGCGTTCAGTAGGGTGTATTCATTGTAGGTCTGGATCCTTGACTTCCATTTCCCCGTCACTCTTTTCTTTTCGGGATTTCCACCTCCGGATTCTTTAGACTGCCCAGGCTTGTTTTGGACGTTGACTTGAGCTTTTCCCTAATTATCGTCAGTTTGCTTCATGGAGACGTTACTTTTCACAGTCTCCTGAGCAGGCCCTGGTGCCTTGTCTCGTCTTGTCCATCGGGCTTCTTCCCTTCTTATGAACTGATGAGCTTCCGAATAAAAATGCTCCAGCGTGGCTGGGGGCTTTCCCGCCAATCAATCTCCAAATTCAGAATCTGGATCCACTCCACGCATTACCGCCATCAAAATTGTGTGGTCGTTAGGATTGCTCACTTCTGTTGCAGCAACATGAAATCTCTGCAAGTAAGCTTTCAATGACTCTCATGGAGCTTGGATTACGGTCGATAAGGACATCACATCCGTTGGGCGAGTGGTGTGTATCCTGAATTGTTCTATGAATTTCATTACCCATTCGTCAAAGCTGGATATAGATCGTGGGGGAAGTCGGGTAAACCACATGGTGGCAATTCTGGACAGAGTGATTGGGAAGCACCTACACTTGGTCGCATCATTGGCTCTTGCGAAATCCATTATCCATCCGTACCTCATCACATGTTGCCTAGGATCGGTCTTCCCTTCGTAAGCTGGATAGTCGACATATTGAACTTCTTGGGATACTCAGGCTGTAGGATATCATCTGTAAAGGGAGTATGACTTCTGGACCCTCCCCAATCTTCATTGGTCAAGCCTTGGTTCTCTCTCATCAACTGCCTAACCATAGCTATTAAGTCCGGAGTTTGTATGGAGGATGGAAGGATGGGTTCCGTTCCACGGGACCGTACGGGTTGATGTCCCGCCTGATTTGGGTCTTGGAGATTCGGGCGTCCGGTCTCCTCACGGGCTTAATCCCTAGTCGATCGATCTGTGACACCTGCCTGTGCACCTTCATCCTTATGGCGCCTACGCCTAGGAGGTTCTCGGCTGAGGTTGAACTATCAGATTCAGAATAGGGGGCAGGGTTACCTCCAGCGTTCCGACACTGCTGCTGAGTGAGCTGAGTCATGAGGTTAGTGTTGGCTTGAATCAGCTCAGCAAGTTGCCTTCTACTTTCCTTGAGTTCTCTTATCAAGTCGTTGAACTCTGTTCGGGAAACAACTTCTGCTTGGTTTTGGGTGGAGGGCCCTGCACCTCAAGTTGCTTGCTGATTTCTAAGTCCAACTTGTTGCACGCTAGCAGTCTCGTGGACATCTGCGTTGTGAGAGGCCAATCTAGTTATTGGTCTCCCCATGGTAGAGTTGTTGGTTGTAACTTTGAATAGAATCAACAGTGTCCTTGTGAATGATCTTGGATCTCCTCTAGGGGATTTATGCAATCCAGTAGCTACAAAGCAGATCCTAACAGCCTGAAAATTCGATTCTCGGTGAAAGCACCAAAATGTTAGCACCAAATTTGGCCACTAACACCCTTAAGAAAGATTGTGTAGAGAGATTAATGAAGATAGTAAATTAAAACAGAAGACGGTATGTAAATTTAAATGCAGAGAACAAGAACACCAAATTTATAGTGGTTCGGCGTAATTGCCTACGTCCACTTTGAAGTTAATCTTTATTTCTTTACTTGATGATTGATTACAGATACAATCCGTTTCCAATCACTTGAATACAATTGCTAAGTAAAAGATTAAGTCTTTAAATGAAGGTTGAATGCAGCAGAGTCTCCCCAGTGTTCTCGAAATTCTCCCCCTTTTCACTGTGCCCCCGCATCTCTATTTATAGACGAAGGTGGGTTGGACTCCACTGGTGGGCCTGGTAGCTGAATACTTCGGCCCAAATGGAGTAGGCTCTGTGTATCGACCTTAATATGCCGAATGACCAAATGCCGAACCACCACCTTCATGCCGAACGAAGCGAGGTGCTGGATGGGGAGTGTATGTCGAGCAATGGTCGAAGTTGATTGAGGTTGAACGGATGCCGAACACCTCTGGCTGCCGAATGATCTCGGGATGCCGAACAATCTTTGGATGTCGAGCGCTCTTGGATGCCAAGCGCTTATGGATGCCGAGAGCTTCTAGATTCCGAGCGCTTCTGGATGCCGAGCGAGACCCATGCCGAACGATCTTTGGATGCCGGTCGAACTCGAATGCCGAACAAACCATTTTTGCCGAACGACACTGGATGCCGAACGGTAGGCGAATGCCGAACGGGACTCATGCCGAACGATCTTTGGATACCGGTCGAACTCGAATGCTGAACAAACCACTTGCGCCGAACGACACTAGATGCCAAACAATAGGCGAATGCTGAACGAGACTTGGATGCCGAGCGCTCCTGAATGCCGAGCGTTTCCTAATGCCGAGTACTCTCAAATGCTATTCGAACGTGAATTCCTGACGAACCATTTATGCCAAGCGTTTAGAATGCTGAACAGTAAGTAAACGCCGAGCGCCTAGTTGCTTGGTCAAATCTCTAGGAAACAAATACTTTTATATTTGACTCCCCCTAACTCTGTGCACTCACCCTATCATTTTGCCTAGTATATTTATACCTTTTATATCTCTCCCTTTTTGATGATGACAACCATATAAATATTTGAGAGATAAAATATAATACTTTTATATTTGACTCCCCCTAACTCTATGCATTCCCCCTATCATTTTGCCTAGTATATTTATACCTTTTCTCCCCCTTTGTCATCAACAAAAAGGGCAAAAAAGAGTCGCTTAAATCGCTGCTAGATAATATGTAGAGTTTGTATATAGAGATAAATGCTTATAAACAAAACACTTGAGGGGAAACCAAATCAATTCAAAACATGAAATAAACTTATCAAATAATAAGATGAGTTTTAGAGTTACCGACTTTGCCGATGCCAATAACAAATCCATTTCGTATTTATCCAATGTTCAATAGATTTCTTGTTATATGCGTTGAGCATCTGCTATCTGATATACATTGTTTGGTACCTGAAAAATTATAAAATATGCACACTGGTACCCTTTTTATTCTGGGGTCCATGGGGTTAAGTTTTGGGATGCCAAACCCATGAAGAGTTTGAATGTCCTTTCAAAATATATTCATTAAATGAATCAACCTTATTAATAAAATTATCAATATATATTTCTTTTTCAATATCATCCAACCTTTTTGGAACCCATAAATTAATGAATCTATTTGGAGATTTTAACTTTAATTTTATAGGTTTTGGTTTGAGCTTGGTAGCCTTAACAAACTTAGTACTTTGAGTACTATTTTTCTTTGATTTATCCTTAGGGGTGTATCCAAGTCCATGTTTATTCCTAGTGTGTTTAGATGCAGATAATAATTTTTCTAGATTATCCTTCCCTTTGTTAAATTTATCAACATCGGTTTTCATTTTGTCAAAATCCTTATTAGGTTAAGAATAACATTATCTAGAGATGTTATTTTATCATTCAGTTCAGTGATCTGTGACTTCATTGAAAGATTTTATGATTTTAAGGATTCATTTTCACTTTTTAGTTGTTCAAAATTTCCAAGTGTCCTTTTCATCACTAAACACATTAAGTCTTTAAATTTCATCTTTTAGACATTGTTTTTCTTCAGTTAACCTTTCATTAAATATTTTTAATCTATCAATCTCTGCCAAACTATTGTTGTACTCTTTCCTAAGTATTTTATATCCCTAATTCATATCATTCAGAACATTAGTGATTTCTTTATTAAAATTCCATACCTGGTCATTCTTTGCCATGAAGCACATGTTGGCATTTTCTGTTTTTGAATCACTATCACTTGCTGATGTATCTGAATTATCCCATTTTGCATTGAATGCCTGTTTCCTCTACTTATTGAAAGTGTTTGACTTTGATTTCTTCAGTTTGGGACAGTCTCTTTTCAAATGACTGGGTTTATCACATTCGAAACACTTAACAATATTTTCATTTCTAGAATTATTGTTTTTAGTTTTTCGAAGTTTGTTTGTTATCCAATACTTCTAGAATTCCTTGAACTTCTTGGTCATAAACTCAATATCATCATCAAAAGCATCATCATCTGGTTCATCTTTGTCAGTCATAGCATTAAGTGCTAGTGATTTCTGCTCATTTGCTTGATTCTCTTTTCTAGTCTACAACTTTACTTCATAGGACATTAGGTTACCAATTAAATCTTCTAATTTCATAATACTAATATCATTGTCTTCTTCAATTGCCAGAGTCTTTTGATCCCATTCACTAGGAAATGAATTCAAGATCTTTCTGACTTGGTCTTCTTCAGTAATTTTCTTTTCTAATGATAATAAGGCATGTACTATATCTTAAAATCTAGAATACATATCAGAAATAGACCCATTTGGTTTCATTTGAAAGAGTTGAAACTGGTTGGTTAGCATAGACATCTTTGTTTGTTTTACTTTATTGGTGCCTTCATATGTGACTTATAGAGTTCTCTAAATTTCATATGCAGAATTACAAATAAACACTCGATTAAATTCATTTATTTCTAAGGAGAAAAATAAAATGTTCATGGCCTTAAGGTTATTAGGTGCTTGTGTCTTTTGGTCTAGTGTCCATTTTGAATATTCAGTTTGAGAGTCTATGTATTCTATTTGGGTAATGTTCCAAATATCCAAAACATTAGACTGCAAATAACATTTCATCCTACAAGCCTAATATGCATAACTACTGCCATCAAATAGAGGGGGTTTAGTGGTGAATTGCCCTTCTACAAAAGTGTTAAAAAATGTGTTGCTAGTGTTATTAACCATTTATACTTTTCAAAAACCAAGTTACAAAGATTTGTGTGACGACCCAGGATTTTGGCAATATTATTTTAATAAGCACCTAATTTGATTAATTAAAATACAACTTATCATTTTAAAAACAAATAAGACTTTTGGGCCATTTACTATTTATTTATATATACATATGTGTATTTGTGAAGAAAACTATGATTTGAAAATTCAAAATAAAGTCTCTCAAAAATATTTAAAATAAAATACATCTTATCCACATTAAAAATAAGTATAAATATATATATATATATATATATACATACAAAAATATAGATTAAGTATTGATAACTTAAATTTAAAACATACATGTGTAAAAGAATAGAAATAAAGTATATAAGTGGTTATTTGTATGTGTGTGCAACATGAGATAAACCTTTACCAATATCTATAACAAATTTTTAGTAAGCACATAAGGCATAAAGCAAAACTAGAAAAAAAAGAATATATGTATATACATATCAATGGATATGCATGTAAACATGGAAGGAGACATGCATTAAATGCCTATGCCATCAAGCACATAAAACATCCCATCCCAACTTTAACAAATCATTTCATTTCTTCAAAAAAAATCTTATCTGGTCAAGAATAAAAACTGGACAAAAGAAATAGAAACAAAAGTCTCAGCCTGTAACTTACTAAATACACTTCCACTCCTTATAAATATATATATATCACTGCCTTTCTTCTTACATCATTTCATTCAAACCAAGTAAAAACAGAAATCATAAATCCTTTCTCAAACCTGGAAGCTGATCAAAAATTTAAAAAGAAAAACTTGTAACCCTATTCAAATTAAAACCTGGGATCTTTTCAAAAGCAAACTCAGGAAGAAGAAATCAAAGAAGATCCATCTTTGTTTCAAATGTTAGTCATCACTACAAGATCAGTAACAAGCATTTTTTCAGCAACTCTAGTTTTTAAAGTTCAGAAGCTATTTCAAAAAAAAATAAAGTGCTCTGTTCTTCATCCTGTTCAGGTGAGCAAAATTTTATTTGTAAAAATAATTTTACCTGGTCTTATGATTGTTAACAAAGTAAAATATAGCAGTAATTTAGTAAATGTTATATGAATATGGATGTATGCATATATTAAGATGGGTCTGTACGAATGTTTGTGCATGTTCATATGTTGATCTCTGTTTATAATAGGTGAGTAAACAACTAACCATTGTTTTAATTTGGGGTTTGTGATATATTTAATAAGTAGGTGATGTGAAAATTGTTTGCATATATGTAATTTTGGGTTGCATGCTATAAATTTGTAGCTGTATATGGGTGCACGTCTGAAACCTAAGTAAATCCCTGTATTTTTTTTACAGATAGGCCTAAATCTTGATCAAGGATTAAGTGCTCTTCAATCCTTCATCTATAGATTGTGACATTTGAAAAAAATGTGTTTATTTTTACCTAAGCTAAGCATTAAAAATATAATTAAGCATGATAAGAATAAAACTGTCTGTAAATATAGGAATACAGTAGAAATTTTTAAAAATATGTTAGAATCGAATGTTGTAAATTGCTGATTCAAGTACATAACCTTAATAGAAAATGTAAAATATGATTTTTAAGATGAAGATCAAAATTTTTAGATTTGTTTTTGGAGAGCATTTTGGAGTTGAACGGTTTTTAGTTTGTGGGCATTTTCTGTCGACTGGGGGTGGTGGGACCTCGTGGTTGCCGCTGGAGGTGGCCGAGAGGTCGACGAACACAGGAAAATTGGTGGAGTGATTTATCATCAACCATGTTGGTCAGACTTAGGCAAACTAGGGGTTAGAGTCCTGTTTTGGTTGACTTCGGTTTTGAGGGGAGTTTGATGTCGACGAAGCATCAAACTTCGTAGGGGTGGGTGGAATGGAAGCGTTAGACCACGACGAGGATCTAGTCAGGATGGCGAAGATTCTGGAGACCGGGGGTGGAGGTGCGAGGTTGTTTTTGAGTTTCCAATTTCGTCGTTGTGGCAACGATCATGTTCGATTTTGTCTCTATGATATTTTTGCCGATCTGGATGGTCGAAAGATTAGGCGAGCTCATGTTCGACTTGCCGAGGCTGGTTCTAATGATCGGAGCTACATTGTTGTTCTGTGCATATGCACACGTATCCTATGTGTCAGGTGCTTGGGGTTGGGTGTTTAATCTTTGAGTGCATTGGGGTTTTTCTTCGAGTCGATCTCGAATTTTATGAGGAAGCATGAATAGAAGTGACGTAGAGGAGGAAATCAATTTGTCTCGGGTTTCTTTGAGTTTGGTCCGGGCCTGTACCCGAAGTCTTTGTGCTAGGTTGTTTTAGTAGTAAATAAGGTTTAAAGTTTATCAAAGTAAATATGTTCCAAAAGGAAATATAAGTCAGGTCTGAATAAAGTATTAATGAGTTTAAACAAAAAAAAATTCAAAGTTTTAATTTGTTTTAAATTTTCTTGTTTAAAGATAATTGTATAATAAGTTAAATTCCTAAAGTTTTCAAGGTGAATTAAATGAGTATCTAGATAAAGGATTATTTATTTAATGTATTGAAAACGATCACTTTGAGTAATCAATTTAAAGGATTGACTTATTAGTGTGATAAATTAGTTAAGGTTTGGTAGTTAAGATTTATTATCTAATTGATTGATTTATTAATTAAGGAAAATAATTAATGGGTTAGTTAATTAATAAGTGTGATTAATTAATGAAAGTGATTATAGGATAATTAATTTGAGTAATTAATTAAGAATAATGAAATTAATATGAGTGATAGAAGCTTAATTAATTGATGTAATTAATCAAAGACTAATTACTTAGTGAAATTAAGTAATAATTAATTAGGGAGGATTAATTAAGATTAATTAATTAAAGAAGATTAATTAAGATGGATGGTTAAGGAATGAATAATTAATTGGATTGAAATTAATTAACGGTTAAGTGAGAAGGATGTGTAATAATGAAAGTAATTTAATTTATTTAAATTAATTAGGAACGGTATGACTAATATTGCTTATGCCTTGGGTTATTGATATCTCTGAAATGTGATTTATGATGCTATGTGAGATGATATGGCGGTTAAATTGTGATGACATGGGTTACGGTAACAGAATTGCTATGTAAATATGTTACTCTAATATGAATAAATTTGTTTCCACTTAAGTAACTTGAATTGTTTCGAAGAGAACGGGGTTGGATATTTGTAGGTATCCGAAAGCACTTTGAATTGTAAATCTTCTATAAATTCCTTATAGAGTCGATATGTGAAATAAATAGGCTGGAATGGAATAATTTAAGTAATTGGACCATTTTAACTATGTAGAGATACATAGATATTGATGTGTGAAATAAGTGTTGACTATAATAAGTTGAAAATTCGTAGTGAAATGCGAGTTACCCGAGCTTCCTTTATATTTGAACTTAGTATTTCAAATTATGTGGATTTACTCATGCTGGTTTCCAGCCTGACCCGGGTGTTACTTTGATGTAATGCTCGGGTCAGACCGAGTATTATAGATTTTTAGGTAAGGACGTTCTAGAGCTCAGGAGGCAAGCTGGATGGCAGGAAAGTATGGAGTGTACTCTTCTGAGAGATATTATTGTATGTTGAATTAACTGTCCAGTTTGTCAGTGTAACCTTGTAACTCTGATGTATAAAAATCTAAATATACTGAAACAGTTCTTCTTTGTAAAGCTGTTATTTTATTTGATATTATATTTTGATCCATTGCGAATGTGAGGATCTGTGTTGTGTTTCTGTTTCTTCTTCTTCTAACTATCTGGAATTTTCGGATCGAAATTTTTGGGTCGTTGCAATTGGTATCAGAGCGAAGGTTAAGCGAGAACCTTGGCTCTGGTGGGTGTCCTCATTGAGGATGGGGTCAATAGTACCTTAGAATGAGTTGAGTGTATGTATGTATGTATGTGTGTATATATATATATGAGAGCATACTTGTTAGTTTCTTATATAAAGATTTTAAATGATTTTATGTAAGAATATATTTTGATAAGTATAAGGCAATATTTATTACTAATAAATATTAAGGTAATTGGTTGTTAAATTATTGGAATTAAATTAAATGGTAATGATAATACAACCAAATTGAAAATTAAATAAAGGTAAGTTTGAAAAGCATTCAAACTGAAATTAAATCTTTTTGGGGAAAAGTTTTAGAATAAGATAATAATGAATTGGTTTCTAGATATGATAATCTTGGCTACTATCATAAGTAGTTATTGTGTTTAATAATGATATATTTGTTAGTAAGCAAGCCAAATGAAGTAAATTTTTTAGATGAGTATAACTTCTAAATAGAAGTGGGATTTAAATTGTGGAATTTTAAAACCTAAATCTAGAAACATTTGAATTGTTTCAAAATGTTAAGAGAAGTTTGTTTTGAATTAAAAACCAAAGGTGATTTAAAATTTAAGGATGACTTAGTGTGTAAAGGAAATAATATGTATATATGAGGAATATGCATAATATCAAAAATAGTTTGAATAAACTCTAAATGTTGAGTTTTAAATTTGGAATGAGATGTGATACCCAAGGTGATAAGTTTTGAACTTATAAGATTATTAACGTGAAGTTTAAATTTGAAATGGGAATTCAAATTGGGTAAGGTTGGTTGGATTAAGCAAATGGAATTTGACTTTGGGAAAGTTAAATAAGTTAACAAGCAATCTGAATTGGAAATTTTAAGATGAAATTGGGATTTAATTTGAAAAGTTAAATGGTTAATTTGAATTGGGAGTTTGTGTGATCTCCAAATGGGTTTGAGATCTGAAAATTGAAAATGGATGGATGTTTTAAAATAAATTGGATGATATCATCCTATTGTTATTAGAAAACTTTAAATTGTGGATCAGATTTGTTTAAATGAATGAGAAATGAAGTGTGGTAATATATCCATTATTGAGATAAAGGGGAAATTAAACTTTAATTTGAAATTAAGGATATGGAATTACTTTGAACTGAAAATTCGAATAATTGCATTTGTAAATTAAAATTATTTAAGAACTGGTTTCAAACTGGAAGATAAAATTGAGTAATAAATTAAAATTTTAAGATAAAATTGTTTTGAACTCTTATTTGAACTTTGAAAAAAGTTGAGTAAAGATAATTTAAAATGGAATTTTGAGAATTGGACTCAGAATTAAATTGTTTAAAGATTTGGATTATTGATTTAAAAATAAAGGTTAATTTGATTTAAAGGGTTGAATCAACATTTGGGAATTTAACTCGAATTTATATAATTCGAGATGGGTTAAAGTTGAGATTTAGATTTCATTAGATCAAATTGAATTTAGTTTGAATTAATTAGAATTGAAGATGGATAATTATAAAATCCAAATGGAAAATTTGAATTGGATTAATTTGAAATAAACATCGATGATTGAATGAGTTCAAATTCAAACGGGAATTGGGACTACTTCATAGAAATTGAAATGATTTGAAATTGAAGTGGATTCAATTTGAAATTAGTCTAAATTAATTAGAATAATTTGGAATTGTAGTTAAAGTGAATATGTTTAAAATCAAATGGAATTTGATTTGAAATTGGAAAGAAATTGAGGTTAATTCAACTTGAATTGGGGATAAATCAAGTTCAAGGGAAATTAAAATTATTCAAATTAGAATTGAGTCAATCTAAATGGAAGTGGAAATTTAAATTGAATTAATGGGGAATTGAACAGTTTGGCTCTAGACTATTTTCAAAATAAATTGTTTTAGTATAAATCTATTTTCCTAACTATTTACTATACAACTTTTCCTTTTAAATTCCAAAACTATCTTATATTTATTTAACAACTACTTTCGGAACTATTTTACTATTTTACAACTATTTTATAAACTAATTACTATTTTTCCAAGTACTTTATAACTAGTTACTATTTTACAACTATTTTTCAATTATTTTACTATTTTTCAATTATTTTACAATTACTTAACTATTTTCTATTTTATAGCTATTTTACAAACTACTAATTATTTTTCAACTAATTATCTATTTTTAAAATTTTCAAGCTATTTTATAAATATAAACCGGTCGGAGTTCAAACTGTTATTGATTAAATACCCAACTGAGATAAGAATTGAAGTGATAATCCAAATGGGGATTAAGGCAAATGTAAATAAGTTAATAAAATCAAAGTGAGGATGAATAGAAAGGAAATTGATTTGGCTAATAATCAATGAAGTTAAATACGTAGGATGTACATATATTCTTCTATTCGCATAGTGGTGATCCGGATTTGAGCATAGAATTTCGCGATAGTTTATTGATCCGAGTTGGGATTTTTCACTCGATTTTCGACGGCGAACCTGGATATGGATTTTTGATTGGTTCTGGATATTCTCTATCATAGTTATTGCTATGCAAGGAGAATGACGGTTTCTGATCAAGAAAACCAGATCTGAGTCCGCACTAGGAAGTCGGGTGGACGATACTAGTTCGGAAGTGAAATTGTGTGATCGAGTGAGCGATCAGATTAATATAGCATACTGATGATATGTGTACATCGTACGGGTTGAATGAAATTGATATTGGAAATTTCTACGATTAAAAGTGACTTTATAGAGTAATCAAATTTGAATATTTGATTTGGAATAAACAAAGTTATATATCTTGTTATATAAGATAAATCTCCCCTTGTTGAATCTTTTGCCGGAAGGAAGGGATTTTTTGAAATGTTTGAAGTATAAAAGGGATTTTATGCAAGTTTGAAATGATCCAAAGATTTTTTAAAGTTATATATATATATATATATATATATATATATATATATATTTAAAGGATCTTATAAGAATGATTTTGAGGAAAGGTTTTTGGAACCTATGGACTTTGGAAAGGCTTTTGATTTTCGGGTAAAATCAATATTGGATTTGAAAAGCCTAGTTTGAGAATTATCGATTTTGGGATAGTAGATTTTGAGAAAGGAGATTTATATGAGATTCATACTAGGTGTATGATTTGAAAGATACTATATGTGTATAGTATAAAGTGTTTTGAAAATGGCTCTGGACAAAAAGGCGCTCCCTTGAAATGAACTTCTCAGGAGTACCATAGGTTGGTACTGCCTTGAGCCTCAAAGGGGGAAGTTCTAAAGTTGATCCTGTGAGGAGTCCGGACAAAACTAGTTCCTGAGGATTATGTGTAGTGTGTAGCGAAAGTTAAGGGCGCTAATGCCCACAGAGGCATTTAGGTTATGCTGTGACGACAGTGTAACTCGATGTCACTGCGATCTACTGCAGTCCATAGCGAAGTCGTGTATGCCGCTGAGAGCCAACAGCCTACGTTTGATTTTATATTGATAGACTGCGACCTATGGTAACATAGAAAAAGTCGTGTGTGCTGCTAAGAGCCAATAGTCTGCGTTTGATTTTACATCGGTAGACTGTGACCTATGTGAGAGTGGAGAAGTTTCATTTTTGGCAGCGAAAATCGAGGGCGTTGATGCCTACATGTACATGGACTTTTGTTGAGATGGCAACGTAACCCTGGAATGTAACTGCGATATGTTGTGGGTTCCATGACGTAATCGAGGGACGCGGAGTGCATACAGTTACATGGACTTTTGTTGCGATGGCAACGTAACCCAGGATGTAACTGCGACCATGGATGGGGGTGATGATTTCCAGAGCATTCTCACCATAGATATTTTCTCTATTTTCAAAACTGTTTTCTATATTTTCAATAAAATTATTTTCCCAAGTATTTTCACTGGGTGTTGAAAACGGGTTTACTAAGTGCTTATAGATTTTCGGTCCTATACTTGATCAACGTAGGACCGAATTTCTGTGAGAACAAAGATTGACTTGTCGAAACATCAAGTTATAAAAGTACTTTTATAGAAAATATTTTAGTAATATTATATAGATTTTTAAAGTATTTTAAAATTGATCAAAGAAAATTTATCTGATTTTAAGCATTTTAATAATTCTGGCTTCGTTCCTTTTCGAGGACGAAAAGATTCAAAGGGGGAAGGAATGTGACGACCCAGGATTTTGCCAATATTATTTTAATAAGCACCTAATCTGATTAATTAAAATACAACTTATCATTTTAAAAACAAATAAGACTTTCGGGCCATTTACTATTTATTTATATATACATATCTATATTTGTGAAGAAAACTATGATTTGAAAATTCAAAATAAAGTCTCTCAAAAATATTTAAAATAAAATCCATATTATCCTCACTAAAAATAAGTATAAATATATATATACACAAAAATATATATTAAGTATTGATAACTCAAAATTTAAAACACACATGGGTAAAAAATAGAAATAAAGTATATAAGTGGTTATTTGTATGTGTGTGCAGCATGAGATAAACCTTTACCAATATCTATAACAAATTTTTAGTAAGCATGTAAAGCAAAAAGCAAAACCAGAAGCAAAAAAAGAATATATGTATATACATATCAATGGATATGCATGTAAACATGGAAGGAGACATGCCTTAAATGCCTATGCCATCAAGCAAATAAAACATCCCATCTCAACTTTAACAAATCATTTCATTTCTTCAAAAAAATCTTATCTGGTCAAGAATAAAGCTGGACAAAAGAAATAGAAACAAAAGTATCAGTCTGTAGCTTACTAAATACAC
The DNA here is from genome assembly GCA_030765085.1 of Allium cepa. Lineage (NCBI taxonomy): Eukaryota > Viridiplantae > Streptophyta > Magnoliopsida > Asparagales > Amaryllidaceae > Allium > Allium cepa. Next base: position 1,052,454,717 of record CM060929.1, on the reverse strand, counting down.
TTTCACTCCTTATAAATGTACCTATATCGCTGCCTTTCTTCTTACATCATTTCATTCGAACCAAGTAAAAACAGAAATCATAAATCCTTTCTCAAACCTGGAAGCTGATCAAAAATTTGAAAAGAAAAACTTGTAACCCTGTTCAAATTAAAACCTGGGATCTTTTCAAAAGCAAACTCAGGAAGAAGAAATCAAAGCAGATCCATCTTTGTTTCAAATGTTAGTCATCACTACAAGATCCCGTAACAAGCATTTTTTTAGCAACTCCAGTTTATAAAGTTCAGAAGCTATTTCAAAAAAAAATGCTCTGTTCTTCATCTTGTTCAGGGAGAAAAATTTTCTTTCTAAAAATAGTTTTACCGGATCTTATGATTGTTAACAGAGTAAAATATAGCAGTAATTTAGTAGATATTATATGAATGTGGATGTATGCATATATTAAGATGGGTCTGTAGGAATGTTTGTGCATGTTCATATGTTGATCTCTGTTTATAATAGGTGAGTAAACAACTAACCATTGTTTTAATTTATGGTTTGTGATATATTTAACAAGTAGGTGGTGTGAAAATTGTTTGCATATATGTAATTTTGGGTTGCATGCTATAAATTTGTAGCTGTATATGGGTGCATGTCTGAAACCTAAGTAAATCCCTGTATATTTTTTTTCAGACAGGCCTAAATGTTGATCAAGGATCAAGTGCTCTTCAATCATTCATCTATAGATTGTGACATTTGAACAAAATGTGTTTATTTTTACCTAAGATAAGTAAAATATAATTAAGCATGATAAGAATAAAACTGTCTGTAAATATAGGAATACAGTAGAAATTTTTAAAAATATGTTAGAATCAAATGTTGTAAACTGCTGATTCAAGTACATAACCTTAATCGAAATTGTAAAATATGATTTTTAAGGCGAAGATCAAAAACTTTAGATTTTTTTTTGAAGAGCATTTTGGAGTTGAACGGTTTTTAGTTTGTGGGCATTTTTTGTCGACTAGGGGTGGTGGGACCTCGTGGTTTCCACTGGAGGTGGCCGAGAGGTCGACGAACCCAGGAAAATTGGTGGAGTGATTTATCATCAACCATGGTGGTCAGACTTCGGCAAACTAGGGTTTAGAGTCCTGTTTTTGTTGACTTCGGATTTGAGGGGAGTTTGATGTCGACGAAGCATCAGACTTCGTAGGGTTGGGTGGAATGGAAGTGTTAGACCACGAGAGGATCTAGTCAGGATGGCGAAGATTCTAGCGACTGGGGGTAGAGGAGCGAGGTTATTTTTGAGTGTCCAATTTCGTCGCCGTGGCAACGATCATGTTCGATTTTGTCTCTACGATATTTTTGCCGATCTGGATGGTCAAAAGAGTAGGCGAGCTCATGTTCGACTTGCCGAGGCTGGTTCTGATGATCGTAGCTACGTCGATGGCCTGTGCATATGCACATGTATCCTATGTGTCAGGCGTTTGGGGTTAGGTGTTTAATCTTCGAGTGAATTGGGGTTTTTCTTCGAGTCTATCTCGAGTTTTATGAGGAAGGATGAATAGAAGTGACGTGGAAGGGGAAATTAGTTTGTCTCGGGTTTCTTTGAATTTGGTTTGGGCCTATACCGGAAGTCTTTCTGCTGGGTTGTTTTAGTAGTAAATAAGGTTTAAAGTTTATCAAATTAAATAAGTTCCAAAAGGAAATATAAGTCAGGTCTGAATAAAGTATTAACGAGTTTAAACGATTTTTTTTCAAAATTTTAATTTGTTTTAAATTTTCTTGTTTAAAGATAATTGTATAATAAGTTAAATTCCTAAAGTTTTCAAGGGTGAATTAAATGATGTAACTAAATAAAGGATTATTTATTTAATGTATTGAAAACGATCAATTTGAGTAATCAATTTAAGGGATTGACTTATTAATGTGATAAATTAGTTAAGGTTTGGTAATTAAAATTTATTGTCGAATTAATTGATTATTAACTAAAGATTTATTAATTAAGGAAATTAATTAATGGGTTAGTTAATTAATAAGTGTGATTAATTAATGAAAGTGATTATAGGATAATTAATTTGATTAATTAATTAAGAATAATGAAATTGATATGAGTGATAGAAGGTTAATTAATTGGTGTAATTAATCAAAGGCTAATTACTTAGTGAAATTAAGTAATAACTAATTAGGGAGGATTAATTAAGAATAATTAATTAAAGAAGATTAATTAAGATGGATAGTTAAGGAATGATTAATTAATTGGATTGAAATTAATTAATGGTTAAGTGAGAAGGATGTGTAATGATGAAAGTAATTTAATTTATTTAAATTAATTCGGAATGGTATGACTAATCTTGCTTATGCCTTGGGTTATTGATATCTCTGAAATGTGATTTGTGATGCTATGTGAGATGATATGGCGGTTAAGTTGTGATGATATGGATTACCTATCGGTAATAGAATTGCATGTAGTCGTATCTTCAATATAGATTCTTGCAGATTCGGTACAATAATCCTAAAGACCTCCAATGGCAATGTATCTTTGAATTCTTTGAGGAATAGGATGAAATCAGAGAGAGAATGATGCGAATTAAAGTACAACTCTCTGATATTGTGTGGTTTGCAAATCAGTGAAGAATTGGAGTGAAACAGTATTAATTTGCAAGAAGATTGAAAGAATATGCAATGGATTTCTTTTGCAAATGTTTGGAGAAGAAGGAGTAAGAGAAAATAAGAATTCTTGATGTTAAAATTCATTTTCAGATGCCTTTTTATAGTGGTTGAAGAGACGTGTCTTCTGGTGAAGAGGTGGAGGGAAATATCCCTTCATTTAAAATTTGAAATTCTAAAAAACGGCTAGCATGTCGACGAACCCTTACCCCCCTTATCGACAAGGGTGTGTTGCATAATGAACAACGACACTAATAAGTGTGGCAGATTTTCAGCATTTCAAATTATCTTATATTTGTGGATTTTTGTAATTCGGTTGAGGTCAATGGTTGATGATCTTCAAGTATAATTGCCATGATATCTTTAACAAGATATTCTAAGGTTCAACCAACTCCTCATCACTTCAAACACCTTTATCCTTCAGCATTCTTCTCTAATAGGGTTTTGCTCTTCAATTTCTCTGATTGACCTTCTTCTATAATTCATTTTCTTCCACTATATTCTTGTTTATCTCTGTAAATGTCTCCATAATATATCTGATATGACTGCATAACTCGAAGATACGTTAGTAGCAATATTTATGTGGTTGTTGTCATCAAAATCAATACCTAGGGTATTAACATAAAACAAATTATATCACATATGTATTTACATAATATACATCATCTATCAGAGTCGTACAACTTAATACATAACACATTAGATAGTCGTGAAGACTTGTATATCATTACAAGCTAAAATTCAACACAGAGCTACTAACACAGCGGAACCACAATATCTATATACGCTGAAGCCTTCTGCTCCAAGTCTCCTCCAGAATTCGTCAAAGCTAACCTGAATCCCTTGGCTACTCATAAAAATTTGAGTACCCAAGAGTTAAGAAAATAGAAGATAAACTCTGGGTCAGACATGGATCTGGTGTGAGTAAATGGGTTAAAATTGTTTAACTTTGAAAATCATTTGAAAATAAAGGTATCTCATAAGACCACGCCACAAATAAACATGTCGGGTTTTTAACCTACGATAACCAAAACATTTGATAGGAAATCCAGTGATATTATAATAATGTATAGGGTTTTCAAGTAAAATAGAAAATAGCTGGAATGCTTACATCTCACGTTCCAACATAGTTGGGCACAATCAAAACGTGCGACACTTATTGGAGATTGGATCCCATACAATGGCAAGGCTACTGGGGTACCATCCGTCACGGTACCTGTTCTAAATCAGAGTACCAAGGATCCACCCTGATCCCCTGCAACGCAAGACCGGAACCATCCCTTACTGGATAATTCCGAATAAGACAACCCCGCAGTTGGCGCGACCAACCGCCCCCACAGATGAATAACAGGGACCTCTAAACAGGGGAAATCTTATCCTACTTGGGTGCTACCCACTTAGCCTTGCTGCACCTCCCCTGTTTTAGCCATTCCCAGAGGCTTGAGGCTATGATTACCTTTTTAGAACACATATCTTGGAATGCTCACCATCCTCCAATGAGATGTTCTGAAAGCATTCAATCTATACAATTCTGTTACGGGTTCGAACGAAACTGAAGGCACTATCTCGCTACACTCATTTTGGAATCACCCTTAGAGTTAACGACAATATCCCTTGCACTCTGAATCTTCACTCGAAACTGTAAGCACGATCTCCATTACACTCGTTCTGTAATCACCCTCAGAGTTAACGGTAAATAGCCCTTGCACTTCGAGTCTTCATCTTCATCTTCACTTGAGATTTCACGACCTATTGTTTAATTTAGGTCGATGTGGTTTTCGGATGTCCAATTTGGAATCCGATCCCGATCTCACCGAAATCCAAAATGCCATTTTAAAGTCCAAGTTGTTTAAGTTAAAATCAATTTAATTTATATTTAGAGTAACATATGCACATAGATAGAATAATTCACATTGTCATAAATAGATAATCCACATTTCATAATTTGACCAAAACATCTCATATCATAAAGCAGCACATATCAGAGATATCAAATAATCCAAGGCATTCAATATCATTTAATCATCTATAAGCAAGATTGATTAGTCACACCATTTCTAATTAATTTACATAAATTAAAATTAATTACTTCAGTCACTTTTAAATCCTGCTTACTTAACATTAATTAATTACAAACAAATTAATTAATCATCCTTTTATTATTATCTTAATTAATCATCCTTAATTAATTATTCTTTAATTACACTAAGTAATTAACCTTTAATTAATTACATAAATTAATTACCCTTTAACCATTCACTTCAATTAACCTTTACTCTTATTAATTAATTATACTATAATAATTTACATTGATTAATGATCATAAATTAATAATATTTACTTAATCACATCCATTAATTAACCTTTAATTAATTATATTAAGTAATTAACCATTAATTAATTACATTCAGCAATTATCCATTAATTACTTACACTAAGTAATTATACTTACATTAATTAATTATACTTAATTAATTTCATAAGTGATTATCCTTAATTAATTGAACTAATTAATTATCTTAAATTAATTACATTAATTAATTAATTATTCTTCAATCACTAGTTAATGATCCTTACATTGACTATCCTTTAATTACCTTCATTAAGTAATTATAATTTAAGTAATTATATTCATTAATTTTTCTTAAATTAATCACATTAAGTAATTAACCATCCTATAATTACTTACATTAATTAACCTTTGATTACTTAACACCTTAATTTATATAAAGATAATCCATTTATCTTAATTAACTACTTAATTATATCATTAAATCTTATTTAAACTTAAATGCTTGAAATTAATTTGTTATTATCATACAAAACTATTTAAGATCATCTTTTCAATTAAAGTTCGATTCACTTGCCTGAATCACATCTCAATTCAAACATCATTACGTTTCATTTGAAACATTTTGGAATTAATTTAATAAATTAACCAAACATCATTATTACTTTAAAATAAAACAATTTTAAATATTTAATTTTAAAATTAAATCTTTGAAAAACTTGTTTAAAACATTTTGCATGGAAAACGTAATAAGTACTTTCCTTGGAAATCATGTTGAAAACTTTTCCTTTGAAAACTTAATTACTTTAATAACTTTAAAAACTTGTCTATATTTTTCTTATTTGAAAACTTTGGACTTGTACATTTATTTGTTTTCAAAAAATTTTAACAAAATTTCTTACTTTTAAAACCTAGTATGATTTCCTTTAGCTTTTATAAAACTTGTATATTTTCTATGTAAAAAAAATACAACATTCAAATGAAATAAATCCCAAGCTAGACTATCAAAAATCCCGAGCTTTCCTCGACTCACTCGCGAACCTCTCCTTCCCCGTGACAACACGCAAAACTACACGAGAACGACTCGAGAACACCCCTTCTTCCCAAAACAACAACAAATCACCAGACATAAGTACACACGCGTGCACGTGCACGGTCGGACGACGCTCCTCCGACCAACTTCCCGGTCCTCGATAAGTCGTCGACAACCCCGCCGTCCTCTCGACCTCCCAGATCAGCGAATTCAACAGCAAATCAAAATCGAACCAATCGATCAAAATATGGAACCTAACCTGATCAGAAAAACCACCATTCACCAACGATCCCGACCACAAGAAACCACGCCGACCACACTAGAGGTTCGTCACGAGCCCAAGCGTCGATTCCACCCGTCGCGATCGAATCCGATTCAACCTTGATGCCACAAGAACCTCGACAACCTCGTCGTCTCAATCAGGTCATCGAACCCTAGTTCAACGTTGCCCGACCTCCACGTCGATCTAAAAATTCCTTCACTATATTTCCTATGATCGTCAACCTTCAAGCTATCTTCGACCATGATCACGACGACAATCACTATGCCGATCGTCGGAATTCGACGATAAACCCAAATCCGATCAACTCAGAATTCCTCAACATTCACACACTTAAAATATCAAGATATGATTATCTAAATTCATAATTTTCAAACACGAATTTTCTTACATAATCAAAACATGATTTCCAGATAATAAATTTTGACTTGTTTCTGGTTTTCTCTATAATTTATTATTTTTGAAGTAATTACTTAACATAAATACTTGAGACCAATTTTAAAAATGATATTACATTATTACAGACATTATACTTTTAGAGATCAAAGCTTGAATCGATTTAGATAGAATGATATGAATTTATGTGTTGTTCTTGACATTGTGAAACAACAGAGGCTATATATATATAAATATGCACACAGACAACACAATATACAGAATAATTCAAACCATATTCAAATTGAAAACATCCATGCAAACCATATACACATCATCACAACACAGATCTATCACATGCATCAAGAAATAAAAGATTTTAGCTTTGAAAAGTTTTTTTTTACTCACCAATTTCAAAAACAGATACCAGCCTCAGGTTTTGATCTGGAAGTTTTGTTTGAAACAAGTCTGTAACTTGATGTTGATTGAATTTGAGTCTGAATTTGTGTTGAGTTGATCCTTACTGCTTGTTATGCTTTGCTCAGGTTGAAGATGAAATAGATGAAGTTGTTGCATTGCTGAACCTTTAATCTTTGTATTGCTTTGCTCAGGTTGAAACTTTGAAAACTGATATTGTTTGTTTTGATTTTCTTTTGAATTTGGTTTTCAGATTTTAGTTTAGAAGAAGAGAAGAAAGATTGAGAAAGAAAGATGTTTGAACTGAAATAATAATGGTCAAGTTTCATAAATTATTTTTGTTATATAATTAAATTTTAAAGAACAGTCTTGCACTTGTTAATTCAAATTAAACTAAGCTACACATGTAAGTTACATGTTATTATTGTTATACAAATGTTAAATGTATGTATTATTATCTTACAAGTGTTAAAGCCCCATTATTTAATTAATTGCTTATGTTTTATATTAATATGTTTATGTCTTCATTAATTTGTGTTTATTTATATATATTCAAATTACATTTATTCACGTTAAATTAAAAAAAAGAATATTAAAAATAAAAGAAATGAACCTTTAATTAAATCTTACTTTAATTTTAAACTTAAGTTATGATACTTTTAAATAAATGAATATTTATCTTAAGTGGTTTGGAAAAAAATTAAATAGCACTTGAAAAATTATTATATTGAATTTAAAACATAACTTCCAAATCACAATATATATACATATATATTATAATTTAAAAACATTTATTTTTATTGAATTCAAACCAAAGCTTTCTATCCACAATGTATATACATATATATATATACATTTTAATTAGGAAACATTTTTATTAGCTTTGAAAATGTTGAATTTTGCCAAATTAAAATAATTATAAAAGAAGATTATTAAGCCAATATTGCTAATTTAAATAATTATTTTAGGAGATTTTCAAATTGCTATTGCCTAAAATTTCGGTCATCACTTTCCTCCCCCCTTAAAAGAATTTCATCCCCGAAATTTAAAAGCACAGATAATTTAATAATCTAGCAAAGGTTTTTATTTCCAAACAACAAAGCATACATATCAACCATAAACTAACAACCAAAGGAACCAATTCATTTAAATAAATAAACCTAAATTACTATCCTGACACAATTTAGGATAGGACTTCCTAATACTATCTAGAGTTTCCCAGGTACAATCACTGGGATCCTTGCTCTACTGAACCATATTAGCTACACCACTTTGATCCTGAGCTCCTTCTCAATACGATCTATAATCTAAACAGGATGTCTAACCACAATCAAGTTCGGCTCAACACCCAAATCTTCACGAACTACTGGTTCCACAACCAGTGATGGATCATTCACAAACTTCCTCAGATAGAATACGAGAAATACCTTGTGAATCCCAGCCATCTAAACCATTAATTCAATCCTGTAGGCCAAAGTACCAATCCTTTCGAGAACACAAAAATGTCCAGTATACCTTGGTGCTAACTTCCCAGTCTTACCAAATCTTATTGCTCCTTTGATCGGAGAAAACCTTATCAAAATCCAAATCTCCAACTTCGAATTCCAAATTCCTATGCCTCTTATCCGCATAACTCTTATGACGATCCTGGGCTGCCTTTATCCTTCCTTGATCAACTCAACCTTCGTAGATGCCTCTCGAAACAAATCTAGACCAAGAATAAGATGATCTCTGGATTCTACTCAACAAGATGGTCCTCTCAAGATCTACCGAAAATCCAAAACACAAACTCTACTTCACAAGCATCAATAGACTTCGGACTTGTTTCTCTTATCTGGAATAGCCAGAATAGGTGCACTAGACAGCCTAGCCTTCAGATCCTGAATGAACTTCCTGTAGAAACCTTTAATCCAAAAAAATGTGAATTTCTATAGGAGTCTGCGGTTGCTTCCACTCTAAAACAGCTGCTACCTTGCTTCTGCCGTGCAACTCTGGTTTGGAGTAGATGAGAATGTCGACGATGCACATGAGCACAAACTTGATCAACACATTCCAGAAAACACGGTTCAATAGATCCACAAAATAAGCTAGAGCATTGGTTAACCCAAAAGACATAACCAACCACTCAAAGAAACAAATGAGTTCTCTGAATGCAGTCAAGGTTACTGTCTTCAGCTACCCTTAGCCAGTGAAAACCCGAAACTAGATCCAACAAAGAAAACACAAAAGCACCTTCAAGTTGCTCAAAAAGATCCTCACTATGAGGCAAGGGGTACTTATTCCAAATGACGACCTTATTCAACGCCCGATGTGGGCCAAACCTTTGACTTCAAAGACATCTAGAAAAATCTCTGACAACTTCGATAGCTCCTCCTCTTGAGATGCCTCGGTCCCATGATTACTCAAACTATCGCATGTCATTTTTGCGATCCTACCTAGTTCAATTCCCAAAAGATTCAGTTCTCTCTTCATAAATTAGAACAGTTTTATGCTTGTCTCTCCAATCCATTTCCAAAACAAGGTCAAATCCTTCAAGAATGACTTTGCTTATCAGAAGAAGCTGACGGTCTACCTTCAAAAACAAACACCTAGATCAGGTGAACTTTCAAAAGAGCAGGCAGCCTACACCATATGCCCGGGCTATTGGCAGTTGAACACAAAGACTTCTGAATCATCGAAGAAAAAGGTCCTCTCTGCTGCGTCTGAACTCCACCTCTAGGACACTTAGACCTCAAACCAATCACAACTCTTTCTTCTTAATGGGTGACAATAAGACCAGGTCCGTAGAGACGACTCATTGAACTCAATCTCATATTCTGATAACGGCAAATGCCCTTACTTGAGATTCAAAAAATTCCTATACAACCGAATCTTCCCTACGGTGGGTATAAACTGCTCCTCAAACACTTCCTAAACTTGCTCCAAGAGAAAACATCTTCGAGAAACATCCATAGTAATTTCGTCCCACCACGCAGCTGCTCCTTCCTGAAGTTGCCAAGATGCAATCACTCGCTTCTGCTCATCCAAAAGATCCATACTTTTGAAAAACCCGCTCACACAAGCGCAACCAAACTTGCACTTCAATGATGGACTCCGACCTTAAAAAAACTTCCCTTCGAGATTGGTGAAATCCTTGCACAAAGCTACAAAGCTTACTCGAGGCGGTATTGGGTCTACAGTCTTGGCAGATACTCTTCCAACCTCAACATTCGGAGCTCTTCCATTTGTGGTAGTCGTGCTACACACTCTCTTCCCCTACTACCTTTAGAACTCATGTTGGCAAACCCGAACAGGTAACCAACAAATTAGGTATATATATATATATTATATAATATATATATATATATATATACACACACAAGTACACTCACTCAAGATAGATATCACTGCTGACGCAGCGGATATTTCAAAACAAACTTTAATTGATGAAATATAGCAATCGGTGATTTGAAATTACTGCAATGCCCAAATTCGTTGATCCGAAGATACCGAATTTTAGCTATCTCTAGCTCGTTGATCCGAAGATTCCGTGAAAGAGATCTACGATTCTTCAACGTTGATCTTGCGCACAAGATTCCGTGAATCGGCTTCACAGACGAAGATTCGAGCGCACTCGAATGACGTAGGTGGAGATAGGAGATCACACTCGACTACCAATTAGAAGAAAGCACAAAGCAATCAAAAGGAAAATTTATTCAATGTTCAACAACCACATTACCATGACATTTCGTCCCTATTTATAGGGTTTATGACTCAACACAAAGACTCTAAAAAAAAATTACAACACAAAGGACTTAGAAAATTACAAACAGTGACTTAACGTAACTGGCTACGACTCATCAGCAGGTGTAGAGCAAATTTCGCGACATAAGGGTAGTTCGCGAGTTAAAATTAACTCGGTAACGACTCGATACCTTTGGCTACGACTCATAGCTTTACGACATAGGGAACTCGGCGACTCAAAGTTTTGAAGGTAGGCCATTCGCGACACACAAATTAGGTCGTTCGCGACTCAATTCCTGGAGGTGTCGCGACTTATAGGATTGAGGGGAGAGGTTTATCTCGTGTCTCGGTTATATGCTTGAGGGGGGGGAAAGGTGAGTCGTAGGCTGCAATTGGTAAGTCGTAGGTTGTAGTTGGAGATGAGTCGGTGGGAAAGTGATGGAGTTGTGAGTCGGCAGAAGGGATGGAGTTGTGAGTCGGTGGTTTGTGGTGATGTGTCGTTCGCGACTTAGGGTGGAGGTAATTGGGGATTGGGATGAGTCGTGGATTGGTGAGGAGGTTGAATCGTTTGGAATTGACTCGTGGGTCGTGGATGGAGGGAAACTCGTGAGTCGGTGGTGGGGATAAGTCGTGGGGAAGTGGGGGTTGAGTCGGCACGGTGATGAGTCGGCCGTGATTTTTTTTTGAGGTAAACGCTTCATCATCCTCCCCTTGTTGGAAAGAATTCGTCCTCGAATTCACATCTTCGCCTTCTTCATTAAGTACCTCCCTATAATACGGGACTAAGTGTTTGACATTGAAAACATCAGAAGTATGAACATTTTCCGGCAACTTTAACCGATACGCATTATCATTTATCTTCTTTAAGATTTCCACTGGACCGATCTTCCGAGCTTTCAACTTGTTATAAGTGCCAACCGGAAAACGATCTTTTGTTAACACTGCGTAGACAAAATCTCCTTCCTTGAAGACAACACTTCTTCGTTTCTTATCCGCCATTTGTTTATACCTCTCATTTGTCCTCTCTAATCGTTCCTGAACGATTCTATGGCATTCTGTCAACCCATCAACAAAATCAGCAGCCCGCTTAACTGTTCCTTTCTGTCGCGGCACTATTGTCAAATCCAGTGGTCCCTTTGGTAAGCTTGAATATACAATCTGAAATGGACTGAAGCCTGTACTCCGGTTATTTGCATGATTGTGAGCAAATTCAGCTTGACACAACTTCACATCCCAACTCTTCAAATTGTCTTTCACAAGACATCGTAACAAATTTCCCAACGATCTATTCACCACCTCTGTTTGCCCATCTGTTTGCGGATGATAAGCACTACTAAAATTCAGTTTCGTTCCGACCATCTTCCACAAACTCAACCAAAAATGGCTTAGAAATCTAGTATCCCGATCAGAAACAATAGATTCAGGTAAACCATGCAATCGATACACCTCTTTAAAGAATAATTGAGCTACTCGAACTGCATCTGCTATCTTCTTACAGGCTATAAAATGTGCCATCTTCGAAAACCTGTCCACTACAACAAATATAGAATCATTCCCCCTCTGAGTTCTAGGCAAACCCAAAACGAAATCCATACTGATATCAACTCATGGCTTAGACGGTACAGGTAGCGGCATATACAACCCTGCATTCGTTGCTGTTCCCTTCGAAACCTGGCAAATATGGCATCTCTCCACAAATCGTTCAACCTCTTTCCTCATCGACGGCCAGAAGTAAGATTGAGAAATCAACTGCAATGTACGATCTCTACCCACATGACCTTCTTCATGCAACTCCTTGATAATTTTCATTCTCAAACTGCCCTCTGGAATACATAACTGATTTCCTTCAAACAAGAATCCATCAACCAACATAAATTCGGTACTCCCTTCCTTGACTTTCTCAACATATTTCACAAAGTAAGGATCTTCTTCAATCATCTCTGGCAATAATTCAAATCCCGTCACTTCAACCTTCAATGTTGTTAACAAATGACTCCTCCTACTCAAAGCATCAGCTACCCGATTCGTCACCCTAGATTTGTGTTTAACAACAAAAGTAAATTGCTGCAAATAAGCATTCCATGATGCATGTCTCGCTGAAATTTTATCCTGCCCCTGTAAATGTTTCAAAGCTTCGTGATCAGTGTAAAGAACGAATTCCTTCTGAAATAGGTAGTGTCTCCAATGCTTAACAGCTTGCACAACAGCGTAAAATTCAACTTCATATGTACTGTATCTCATCTTTGCCCCTGATAACTTTTCACTGAAATATGCAATAGGTCTCCCCTGCTGACTCAACACTCCTCCAATCCCACCCTTTGATGCATCAGTGTGTAGCTCAAACAACAACTGAAAATTAGGTAAAACAAGAATTGGGGCTGTCGTCAACAGTTCTTTGATTCGTTCAAAAGCAATCCCGGCTTCTTCTGTCCATGAAAACTGTTTACCCTTCATGCAATCAGTAACTGGAGCCATTACGCTACTGAAGTGTGGAATGAATCTTCGGTAGAATGACGCTAGCCCATGAAAACTTCTCACTTCCGTAATTGTCTTTGGATGTGGCCAATTCCTGACTGCCTCAACTTTACTATGATCAACTTGAATACCTTCTCCTGAAACAACATAACCCAGAAATAAAACCCTGTGCGTCATAAACACACATTTCTTCGTAGCAGCATAAAATTGTTCCTCACGAAGAATATTCAATACTTCCCTCAAATGTTGAACATGCTCCTCCGTACTCCTGCTGTAAATCAGAATATCATCGAAATATACCACGACGAACTTCCCAATGAATGGTCTGAAGATTTGATTCATCACCCGCATGAATGTACTAGGTGCATTTGACAAACCAAATGGCATAACCAACCATTCGTATAACCCCTCTCTCGTTTTGAAGGCTGTCTTCCATTCGTCTCCAAGTCTAATCCGAATTTGATGATAACCACTTTTCAAATCAATCTTCGAAAAGATAGTTGCCCCACTCAACTGATCCAGCAAATCATCCAACCTTGGCATAGGAAATCTATATCTCACCGTAATCTTATTTAATGCTCTACTGTCAGTGCACATCCTCCACGTCCCATCCTTCTTCGGTACCAATAAAGCCGGCACAGAACATGGACTCAAACTTTCCTGCACACGTCCCTGCTCAAGTAACTCTTCCACCTGTCTTCTCAACTCTTCATGTTCCTTCGAACTCATTCGATAATGTGGTCTATGCGGTAATACTGCTCCCGGAACAAGATCGATTTGATGTTGAATATCTCTCAGTGGCGGCAACTCCTTAGGCAACTCCTCTGGGAACACATCCTCAAATTCTTTCAAAACTGGTTTTGCTTGTTCTGGAATTTCAACCTCTTCGTTACACTCTCGTCCAATCAACAAGTACACTTCAGGTTCTTCTTCAACTTCCTTGACAAACTCCTTCAAAGTTAACAGAGTTTTCAATTCTTCAATTTCCTCCAGCTTGCTTTCTTTCTGTTGCTGCTTCTTGGGAACTAAAGTAATTTTAGTGCCTTCAAACATGAAACTATAGCTATTAGCACGACCAACATGTTGAACTGCTCTATCAAACTGCCATGGTCTGCCCAACAATAGATGACATACGTCCATGTCTACAACATCGCACCAAATTTCATCCTTGTATTTCTTCCCAATTGAAAATTTAACACAAGCTCTCCTTCCAACTTTCACCTCACCTCCTTTCCTCAACCAAGCTAACTTGTACGGTTTAGGATGCTTCTCTGTTTTCAATTCCAACTTCTTTACTGCCTCTGTAGAGATAATGTTATCGCAACTCCCAGCATCAATAACGAATTTACAAACTCTTCCAAGAATAGTGCAAGTAGACTGAAATATGTTATTCCTCAACCAACTGTCTCCCTCCTCTTGCTTTGGTGTCAAACAACTCCTTCTCATCATCAGTGAATATCCTTCGTCTCCCGATAACAAGTCTTCCTCCTCAATCGGTAAGGAATTAGAACACTCAGCCTCTTCATCCTCATCCTCAGCTTCAACTATCATAGTTCTCTTCTTCGGCTTCGGACACTCATTGCTTTTATGACCCATTTCCTGGCAATTATAACATTTGAACCCACTATTAACCTTCGCCTTCTCACCCTCCTTCATAATTGGCTTACTGATAGGTTTAAGAATATTAGAACTTCCACTGGCCCCCTTCACTTGATTGTTAGAATTAGTAAACACACCACCTCCACGTCTTCCCTGCTTCTCCCAAGCTAACGCTTTCTGATGTGCCTCTGCTACAGATCTTGGATCAAACATGTTAACCATATCCTGGATCTGCATTCTCAATCCCCCAATGAATCTAGCAGTTAACTGTTCTTCAGTCTCCATAATATCGTTCCTGGCAATGAGTTGGTAAAATTCATCAGCATAATCACTAACAGACTTTGTCCCTTGCCTCAGATTCTGCAACCTCTGGTACATAAGTGATTGATAGTTGTAAGGTAAGAAAGTAGATCTCATCAACTTCTTCATCTTATCCCACTCAACAACCTTCGACTTCCCCATCCGTTCTCGTGTAAGTTTAGTTTGCTGCCACCATGCCAATGCTCTTCCCCTCAATCTCGTAGCAACCAACTTCACTCGACGATTCTCCGGCACTTCCTTGAAATCAAAGATTTCTTCAACATTAGACAACCAATCTAAAAATTCCTCAGCTACCATCCCACCTTTAAACTCCGGAATCTCCATCTTCATTCCCGATTCCCATCGACGATCATCATCTACATCTCGATACTGACGTCGTGTTTGTTCTCTATCTCGATGCATACTCCCTCTGTCACCAACAAATTCCTCATCAAAATCTGAAGTATATCGTTGTCATTCACGTCCTCCAACATCTCTACCACCACTCCTACTACCAACATCCCTTCGATCCCGATCATCAGCATTCCTTCTACTTCGATTATCAACACTTCTATGCTCTTGACTTTCTCTCCTCTCCCGTTCTGAATGTGATGAAACTCTACTACCCCCACGGTTTGATTCAGGTGAAATTCTTCTTCTACTTTGATTCATTTCAAGCATCATTCTCTCTAATCAACCAATTCCTTCGTTCAACTTTTCAGTAAAGCTCTCGTGGATTCGTTGCTCCATTTCATCGGCCTCTTCTCTTCCATACAAGGCATTAATATTGCGATGACATTGAGCTCGTCTCGGTGGCATGATTGAACTTCGCAAAATCTTTAAACAATAAACTTCAACAAATCAAAACTTCAACACAAAATCAAACAAGTCACGGTTCCTTAGTTTGGCTTCAAACTTCAAAACAACTTCACAAGGCTCGGCTACTTCTTAAGTATACACGGCCTTCCTTCAACAATAATAGCAAAGTGATGCTTCAACTCTTGGCTCAAACCCCTTTTCAACTTTGATCCGAAATGAAATGGATCGAAAGTTCTCCTCTTGTTGCAACTTCAATATGAACACGACGAACACAAATTTCAAACTCCAAACTTCTCGACAATTTGCAAATTCAATCTCTAAACTTAAACTTCTTGAAACCCAAATCTCCAAATGATGCAAACTCCTTGCAATCTAGCTCTGATACCAAACTGACGCAGCGGATATTTCAAAACAAACTTCAATTGATGAAATATAGCAATCGGTGATTTGAAATTACTGCAATGCCCAAATTCGTTGATCCGAAGATACCGAATTTTAGCTATCTCTAACTCGTTGATCCGAAGATTCCGTGAAAGAGATCTACGATTCTTCAACGTTGATCTTGCGCACAAGATTCCATGAATCGGCTTCACAAACGAAGATTCGAGCGCACTCGAATGACGTAGGCGGAGATAGGAGATCACACTCGACTATCAATTAGAAGAAAGCACAAAGCAATCAAAAGGAAATTTTATTCAATGTTCAACAACCACATTACCATGACATTTCGTCCCTATTTATAGGGTTTATGACTCAACACAAGGACTCTAAAAAAAAATTACAACACAAAGGACTTAGAAAATTACAAACAGTGACTTAACGTAACTGGCTGCGACTCATCAGCAGGTGTAGAGCAAATTTCACGACATAAGGGTAGTTCGCGAGTTAAAATTAACTCGGTAACGACTCAATACCTTCGGCTACGACTCATAGCTTTGCGACATAGGGAACTCGGCGACTCAAAGTTTTGAAGGTAGGCCATTCGCGACACACAAATTAGGTCGTTCGCGACTCAATTCCTGGAGGTGTCGCGACTTATAGGATTGAGGGGAGAGGTTTATCTCGTGTCTCGGTTATATGCTTGAGGAGGGGAAAAGGTGAGTCGTAGGCTGCAATTGGTAAGTCGTAGGTTGTAGTTGGAGATGAGTCGGTGGGAAAGTGATGGAGTTGTGAGTCGGCAGAAGGGATGGAGTTGTGAGTCGGTGGTTTGTGGTGATGTGTCGTTCGCGACTTAGGGTGGAGGTAATTGGGGATTGGGATGAGTCGTGGATTGGTGAGGAGGTTGAATCGTTTGGAATTGACTCGTGGGTCGTGGATGGAGGGAAACTCGTGAGTCGGTAGTGGGGATAAGTCGTGGGGAAGTGGGGGTTGAGTCGGCACGGTGATGAGTCGGCCGTGATTTTTTTTTGAGGTAAACGCTTCATCATCTGCAAAGCCTAGGTATTATCACAACCTAGAGCCCAGATAACATATGTGACGACCCGTCTTTCATTCCACCGAAAGACGCATCATCAATAAGAAAGAAAGGGATAT
This sequence comes from Allium cepa, assembly GCA_030765085.1. NCBI lineage: Eukaryota > Viridiplantae > Streptophyta > Magnoliopsida > Asparagales > Amaryllidaceae > Allium > Allium cepa. Next base: position 1,052,437,230 of record CM060929.1, on the reverse strand, counting down.
AAAAGAGAAAAGATAGGAAAGAAAGAACTAAACAATATCAGAATCTCATAGTGGAACAAATAAAATATATTATATCGCATAAGTATTTACATAATAGACATCATCTATCAGAGTTAAACAGCTTAATACATAACACATTAGACAGTCGTGAAGACTTGTCTATCGTTACAAGCCAAAATATAACACAGAGCTACTAACACAGCGGAACCACAATATCTATATATGCTGAAGCCTCCTGCTCCAAGTCTCCTCCAGAATTCGTTAAAGCTAGCCTGAATCACTTGGCTACTCGTAAAAATTTGAATACCCAAGAATTTAAGAAAATAGAAGATAAACTCTGGGTCAGACAACGGTCTGGTGTGAGTAAACGGATTAAAGTTGTTTAACTTTGAAAATCATTTGAAAATAAAGGTTTCTCGTGAGACCAGGCCACAAATAAACATGTCGGGTTTTTACCTTACGATAACCAAAACATTTGATATGAAATCTAGTGATATTATAATAGTGTCTAGGGTTTTCAAGTAAACTAGAAAATAGCTGGAATGCTTACATATCACGTTCCAACATAGTTGGGCACAATTAAAATGTACGGCATTTATTGGAGATTGGATTCCATACAATGGCAGTGCTAATGGGGTACCGCCCGTCTCCCGTACAACACAAGACCGGAACCATCCCTTACTAGATAATACTGAATAAGACAACCCCGCACTTGGCACGACCAACCACTCGCACAGCCAAATAAAAGAGACCTCTAGACATGGAAAATCTTATCCTACTTGTGTGCTATCCAATTAGCCTTGCTGTACCTTCCCTGTTTTAGCCATTCCCCGTTGATGAGGATTAAGGCTACGATTACCTTTTTAGAACACATATCTTGGAATGCTCACCGTTCTCTAATGACGATGTTTTGAAAGCATTCGATCCGTACAAGTCCATTTCGGATTCGAGCGAAATGAAAGGCACTATCTCGCGACACTCATTTTGGAATCACCCTCAGAGTTAATGACAATAGCCCTTGCACTCTGAATCTCGAAACTGAAAGCACTATCTCCTTTACACTCATTTTGGAATCACCCTCAGAGTTAACGGCAAATAACCCTTGCACTTCGGGTCTTCATCTTGATCTTCACTTGAGATTTCATGACGTATCATTTAATTTGGATCGATGTGGTTTTCGGATATCCAATTTGAAATCTGATCTCGTGCTCATCGAAATCCAAAATGCTGTTTTAAAGTCCAAGTTTTTTAAGTTAAAAACAATTTAATTTATATTTAGAGTAACATATACACATAGATAGAATAATTCCCGTTATCATAGATAGATAATCCACATTTCATAATTCAACCAAAACATCTCATATCACAGAGCAGCACATATCACATACCGGAGAATCAAATAATCCAAGGCATTTAATATCATTCAATCATCCATAAGCAAGATTAATTTGTCACACAATTTCTAATTAATTTAAATAAATTAAATTAATTACTTCAATCATTTTTAAATCCTGCTTACATAACATTAATGAATTACAAACCAATTAATTAATCATCCTTTAATTATCATCCTAATTAATCATCCTTAATTAATTATTCTTTAATTACATTAAGTAATTAGCCTTTAATTAATTACATAAATATTTTACCCTTTAACCATTCACTTTAATTAATCTTTAATTACTCTTATTAATTAATTATACTATAATTAATTACATTGATTAATGATCATAAATTAAATATTTACTTAATCACATCCTAAAATTAACCTTTAATTAATTATATTAAGTAATTAACCATTAATTCATTACATTCAGTAATTATCCATTGCTTACTTACACTAAGTAATTATACTTACATTAATTAATTATACTTAAATCAATTTCATAAGTGATTATCCTTAATTAATTAAACTAATTAATTATCTTAAATAAATTACATTAATTAATTAAAGAGAACTAGGTATAATTTCTTTATCAGAATTATAAAAATAAATTAATTTAAAATTAATAAATAAAAAAATTATATGTATATTTATTTTTGGTACTCGAACTCTGCACCTCGGGATTGATTAGTCTATGTCTTTACCACTTGGCTGTTCATTGCTTCACATCTACACCATATACATCTGTTTCTTTATATTTCTAAAAAAAATTAGAAAATTTCAGCCACAAATTTTATATAGTTCATTCCCTTCCTTTAATTATTCAAACTGCACGTTAAACCATCTCTTCTTAACTACCTTTTACTCCTATATACAGCTCTCTGTTCTCATATTCCCATGAAAAAGAAAAATTATTTAAAAAAAAAATTGTTTCTTTCTCTACATCATCTTCTAAATTCAAAATGTCGTCATCACATAACTCATCAGATGGATCATCCTACTCTTTTATCAACTTTGAGACTCCATCATCAGCTTCATCAAAGCTACCAACACCTACTCCCACCCATAAACCTGCAAGACCATCAACTTGTCAAACGGGTTATACACCTGAGAAAAAGAAAGCTAGACAATTCCTATTCTTTGGTTACCCTCAAACCAAGCAAAAAAATTGATGATCTTCATCATTACCAGAGGGAATCAATAACGCTTCAGCGAGAAATGTATTATGAACAGAAAATGGACTCTAGACGTCTGAGTTTTCTTGAGAAAATTGGATGGAAGTTCTGCGGTTCATCTTCCTCTTCGGCTCATCAACCTACACCATTGTCAATTCAAAATCCATGGGATAGGTCGCCACAAGCTCCACCTGTCTCTCCAAACTCTTAGGAGCATGGAAACCGTTGGTCACCTCTACGACTATATGTTGAGAAGACTAAAGACGAACCAACAAAATCCAACTCTCGATCAACCTCATCTTCAAAATAAATATGTTTTTATTTTCTATTTTTTAATTATTTTACTCCATATTTATTATGCATTGTATTAATATATAATAAAAATTATCTATTGGTGCTAAAAAATGACTGTATATGCTGAAAAACAAATTTAGTCAACTGGAAAAATTGAGTTAATCAACTGAATTTCATAGTAAAAACTCTCAGATTCATCTCAGTCAACTGGAAAAACTAGTTTAGTCAACTAAGTTCCATACAATAAGTTTCTGCTTCAGCTCAGTCGACTGAAATTACTGAGTCAGCCGGCTGCATTCATATAAAAAACTCTTGGGAACTACTTTCAGTCAACTGACTCAGTAATTTCAGTCGACTGAACGTGGGCCTTCTTTATTTTTACTGCCCTTACCTACTTTTTTAACCCCCCACTTTCACTTTTTTAACCTTTCTTCTTCTTTTCTCCAAACCTAATTTCGAATTTCACCTCTTCCCCATTGCCAAATTCAAATTTTTTTACCCATCTCTTTCAATTTAAATGACTCCGAGGTAAACAAAGCGTGTAAAAAAGGGTTCTTCTTCTTCCTCTACTCCAATAGATTCTTAGATTGCTACATGGTTAGTTCATGATAAATCAATTCAACGGTGGATCAATATGCAAGACTCGCGTATTTTTGAAGGTTTATTTGTTCATTATCCTGATTTTAACGCATATGGCATATGAGAGCTTTCAGAAAGAAGTAGGTTGGATACTTTTCTGGACTGCAAGAAGAACAACCTAAAAATCAACCATACAATGGTTAAACTCTTTTATGCAAACTTAAATCTTCAGGAGCCAGGACCTAGAAATAAAGAAAACTGCATTTGGACTTCGGTATGTCGAATCTCTATTTTTCTTTCTCTAGAACGAATGAACCATTTGCCTCAAACTAGAGTTGGGGGAATTAATGTTCGCGATGTAAGCTGTGATATGAAACTTCAGGACAATATAAGTCGCTTATTTCTCGAAGATAACGCTGTTGAAGTAAAATCTATGTCTCTTCGACCAAAAGCTAGATTAATGCATACGTTTCTTCTTAAAACCATAACCCCCCGAAAAGGATCATATGAATTAGTATATCCTGAAAATTTCCGTGCTTTACATGCTATATGGGGAAGTGTGCATGTTAATTGGACTCAGCTTCTTCTGGATGAATTTCTCAGTGTTAACCAAGGTAGAACTAATGTCATTTACTTTGGTTAATATATAATGCAACTATTAAATGATTTTGGTATAAGATCCCCGGAATCTGAATTCTCCAAAGTCGGATTATATAACATTCGTACCATAAGATTAATTAAACTCGCTGATTGACCGGAACCTTTTATCACCTTTCATGATTGGTAAGAAACCCAACAACAAAGACGACAATGTATTCACATTGCCGATCAATCCTCTTCTCAAACTCATCAATCCGAAGAAGAAGTTATCCGCCGTCCAACTATTGGCCAAACATCATGAGAGGCTATTGATTTTCTTGCACAAAATCAAGTTATTCTTGGCTCTCGTTTGAATAAGATAGATAAAAGCTTAACAAGGTCAAAGGTTTCTTCACAACATTATGGGAGGCTATTTCTTGTACATCTTCCACTACCGGTTCTTTTCATTTGGATCCTGGAAAAAGTCCAGCTCTACAATTCTCTTGGTCGACTTCCGAAGCCACAAGCTCTAGCACAAGTGCTCATGACATCGCTAAAGGAAAGAAACCAATTCAACCGGAGGAGCAAGAAAATTCTGATTCCGATGAAGAGTAAGTTGTCTTGTGACTTTTGTTTAGGTATTTTTAGTTAGGTATTTTGATGGTTGTTTTAATTCATATGGCTGTGAACATTTCTAAGAACTATTGTTGTGTAAAATATTTATGTGACTATGTGATCTACAGTAGAATGCTTATGTGACTATATGGCTATAAACTTATGTGATCTTCTATGAACTTTTGGCTCTTTCTAAGTATTTCTTTTTGTCGATGACAAAGGGGGAGAAATCATTGTGCTTTCTAGTAGTTTCTTGCAGAGCCATACATTCAGGGGGAGAAAATAAAGAAAACAAATTCTTTATAACTCATATTATATATCGTCAATTATATATATTGTCATCAATCAAAAAGGGGGAGAATGTTGAATCATGATTTTGATTCATGACGAAGAACATCAACAATCATTGACGATCATAGCGACAAAAAGAGAATAGAATTTCAAACAAAGACAAGACTTCAAAGTATGTATATTTATATTGTTCTTAAGTCTTAGTTTTGTTCAAATTCTGTTAAAATCATCCCTCAAGAAGTCACACTCACATACAAAAAGTTTTTCATCTTGAAATATAGAGTTTTAAAGCGATCTGTGCAACATAGCACAGGTCATTCGACTGACTCAGAATAGCCAGTCAACTAACCTGTGTTAGTGCACAACATATTGTTTTAAAATGCACGTTTGTGAATTTTAGTTGACTGGTACTTCTGAGTCAGTTGACTGAACGGCAAATAACGACTTTTTTTACTGAAAAGACACTTTCTTTCATGAAGGGGTTTCAATCCAATTCCAACAGGAATAGATGCAACTTTTGATTGAAATCTTTCACGAACAATTGCATCCCTATATACTCTACATAAACATGCTTTGATTCTTCTCATACTTCACCGAATTTTTACGTTGCTCTCTTATTCAATTCTTGCTCTATATTCAAAGCATTCACAAACTTTATTTCACTTGAATCTTTGAGTTAACTTGTAATCTTTGATTCTAAGTGATTTACTTCCTTTCAATCAATAAACACACACAAAATACTCTTGAGGATTTGATTATAGAAAGGGTGTACTATCAAGAGTCAAATTCGTGTTATTTAGAACATATTGTGTCAAATATACTTTTGTATAAGTTGAAGTCCTCTTCGGTTGTTGAGGCAAAATCCTGTTCTGCTGCTCAGGTCCCTTGTTTGGCTGTTCAAGGGTTGTATAGACCTGTTCATTCGGGTTAAGTGAGGATTGTTGTTAGTGAAATTCCAGAAAGGAGTCTGGGACTGAACGTAGAACGGGAAGTTCGAACCAGTATAAAAATTCCTGGTGTGCTTGTTTTTATTTTTACGTACTTTACATTGATATAGTTTATTTCCGCACTTGTTTAATATAATTCCATATTGCACGATCCTCACAGTAACTTTCAATGGCACGTTTCACCTCTAGGGACTAATGGCAAGTTTCACCTCCTGGGACTAATGGCAAGTAATCCTACATTATGAATATCTTTGTCTTTAACGATCATTGTCTTCAATATATTTTATTATGAAAATTAGTTTCTTTTCTTTTATCTTGGAAAAACTTAAAAATGATGTTTTTAGATCATTTGGGATTTCCTTTCGATCTATTCCACCCCTCTCCTAAAAAGAGAAAACATAGGCCAGGTAAGTTCAGGGCACTGGTTGCTCCATCCCTAAGCTTAGTTAAACACCTTGTTTTTTTTTGAAATGCAAGAGCATAAACTCATTTTATTGACTAATATACCATTACAATCAGTTAAACACCTTGTTTTATCTTTTCAGATCTCACAGGCGAGACAAATGTACTAGTCGTTTCCGCATACGCAGATTTTCAACTTTATTTTGGAATTGTTTATAAATATTCCAACTTATCTTTCAAAACGCTTAATTATCCTTTTTAAAACATTCACAATTGATTTTGGGAAACGTCGTTACATTTAAACTAGTATTCCAAAAGTTATAGAATTCGCTGCATAAAAGTGTTGTAGAAAATACTATATAAGCTTATTTGATTTAAACAACTTTTTAATATTTGAAAATTCATATTTTCTATTCCAAATCTATATTAAACCATTTTAATAGATTTATCAAATTTATTTCATATTTTTAATCATTTAAAAATATCAATTATAAAGAAATCCCGTTTTGGATTCCGAACTGCAAAACCGCGACGTTTTTAGAAAATTGTTTTGGACAAATTTCAAAATCTACTTGATGAAATCTTGATTTTCTTTCTTCATTGGAAAACTATTATCATTGCGGACCAAATAATTTTTATTTCGAAGAAATCCGACTTATAAATCATTCTCTATGTCAATTTGAAGTTACGATTGAAATTTATGAACTGCTGTTATGCGATGAGCTCGATTTTGAGCAATTTTGTGAATTGTTTGAGAACTTGTCCGAAACATCAAATTTATTTTTAAATCATATTTTTACTATTTTAGCTTATTTAAAATCATTAAGAGGCTAAATAATTTCCATTCACATATTTGTATGAATTTAATTCTCATTTAATTAACTATGATTAATTACTAATCATTTCTCTTATCATTTGTCAAACAAGTTATCGACAACATAATCAACCAATTTTGCAATCAAGTTATCAAATATTTAATCGTCCAACATATTTAAACTTTTAAATCGTTATCTTTGAAATAATTTATGAATTTATTAGTAAATAAGAGTACTTACCTTTAACTTAACCAACTCTTCCTACCAACATTCATTTGCAACAACACTTCACTTAAACTTCAACTAATCAACTTCTACTCCATTTCTTTTGCTTTATGCTATCGACCTCTTCTTTCAAACTTCCAAAAATCCGACAAAGCTTCCGCAATAGCTTGAATTTGCTCCTAGCTCCTTTGAATGAAATCGGCGGCACTTCCTTCTCTTTTTCTTGCTCCGAAACTTCACGACTTGCTCCTCTTTCCCCAAAGGTTCAGCCATCCCTATTATACTCCTTCCTCCATCGTTTCTTCACTTCTTAGATGCTAAACCATGTTTAAATGGTATTCTAAGGTCTTTGGCAAAGTTTGGTGGTGTTTGGAGTTGATTTGATATGGTTTTGAAAAAGTTAGTAAGCATTTGGAAGAGAAGAAAAAGCCATTAAAGCTCCAAAGAAGAAGAAGAGAGCTTAGAAAAGGAAGAAGAATGAAAAGTGTAAAAAAAATGAGAAAGCGTTTGGTATTTATAGAAAAAGAAATGAAGTGGTAAATTACCAAAATATCCCTTTACCAAATTACTAAAATAACCTTACTTAATTCTAAAGTAATATTATTTTTTTCAACACTTAACATGAAATTTCAAATCATTACTTTATGTCATTTTCACTTAGATATCAAGTAAAGTAAGTAATATTTATGTTTCTTTGATTTGATGTTTTACGTTTTGCTTTGAAATGAAATTTTTGTCTTTTTGTGCTTACTTTTTCTTAATTGTTTTCTAGAAGTTTCTAACCTTGTTTAGTAAAAGTAAACTTGATTAGTGAATTAATTAATACTTATACTATTCGAATATATGTTCCTATATAAGAAAATAAAGGTGCGACTACGTTGCGACAACTTTTAATCGACAAAACGTCGTTTTTCGACAAAATGTTTTATGGTTACATTTTGACGTTTTAGTTAACTATTTATTTATGTAAACCAAATTTAAAAATGAACTTTTTAATTCTTTAAATAAATTAAAACACGTCTCTTTATATTTTAAAATAATATATAAATAATGTCAAAATATCTAATTTTACGGTGTATGTAAAACTGGCAAAATGCGACAAAATTTGGTTATCTTTTTAAAACGATTATTAACATACTTATAAGTATTTTCATATCTTTATTAGACATTTTAAATTAGATTTATCTTTTTAAATAAATGTTTAAACCTATTTATTTAAGCATTTATTTATTTTTAACAAAACTTTACTTTTGTTGATTTGTTCTAAAATCCAAATTCATACTTTTTAAATTATCAACTATAAGAAATAATTCCTCTATTATTATCTATTATATTTAACTTATTTATTTAAGTTTTAAACCTTTTTAAATTTAAAACAAATAAAATCTCTCATTTTCGAAGTAACGAAATTACGGGTCATTACATATATACTGCCTCTATTGTTTCACAGTGTCAAGAACAACATACAAAATTCATATCATTCTATCTAAATCGATTCAAGCTTTGATCTCTAAAAGTAAAATGTTTGTAACAATGTAATATCATTTCTAAAATTGGTTTCAAGAATTTATATTAAGTAATTACTTCAAAAATAATAAATTATAGAGAAAACCAAAAACAAGTCCAAATTTGATTATCCGGAAATCATGTTTTGATTATGTAAGAAAATTCGTGTTTGAAAATTATGAATTTTGATAATCATATCATGATTTTTTAAGTGTGTGAATGTTGAGAATTTCTGAGTTGATCAGATTTGGGTTTATCGTCGAATTCTGACGATTGACATGGTGATTCTCATCGTGATCGTGGTCAAAGATAGCTTGAAGGTTGACGATCATAGGAAACATAGTGAAGGGATTTTTAGATCGATGTGGAGGTCAAGCGACGTCGAACTAGGGTTCGATGACCTGATTGGGATGACGAGGTTGTCGAGGTTCTTGTGGCATCGATGTTGAATCAGACTCGATCGCTAGGGGTGGAAACGATGCTTGGGTTCGAGATGAAGCTCGGGTGTGGTCGGCGTGGATTCTCGGGGTCAAGATCGTCGGTGAATGGTGGTTTTTACGATCAGGTTGGGTTCCAGATTTTGATCGATGTGTTCGATTATGATTTGCTGTTGAATTTGTTGATCTAGGAGGTCGAGGAGGACGGCGGGGTTATCGACGACTTGTCGGGGATCGGGAAATTGGTCGGAGGAGCATCGTTCGACCGTGCACGTGCGCGCGTGTGCACTTGTGTCTAGTGATGTGTTTTTTTTTGGGAAGAAAGGGTGTTCTCGAGTCGTTCTCGAGTATTTTTTCGTGTTTTCTCGAGGAAGGAGAGGTTCGCAAGTGACTGGAGGAATGCTCGGAGTTTTTGGTAGTTTGGCTCAGGATTTATTTCATTTGAATGTTGTATTGTTTTTTTTACATAGAAAATATACAAGTTTTATAAAAGCTAAAGGAAATCATATTAAGTTTTAAAAGTGAGAAATTTAGTCAACATGTTTTGAAAACAAATAAATGTACAAGGCCAAAGTTTTCAAACAAGAAAAATATAGGCAAGTTTTTAAAGTTATTAAAGTAATTAAGTTTTCAAAGGAAAAGTTTTCAACAAGTTTTCCAAGTAAAGTATTTATTAAATTTTCCAAGCAAAATGTTTTAAACAAGTTTTTCAAAGATCTAATTTTAAAATTAAATGTTTAAAATTGTTATATTTTAAAGTAATAATGATGTTAAGTTCATTTGTTAAATTAATTCCAAAATGTTTTTCAAATGAATCTAATAATGTTTGAATTGAGATATGATTGAGGCAAGTGAATCAAACATTAATTAAAAAAAAGATCTTAAATAGTTTTGTATGATAATAACAAATTAATTTCAAGCACTTAAGTTTAAATAAGATTTAATGATATAATTAAGAATTAAGATAAATGGATTGCCTTTAAATAAATTAAGGTCTTAAGTAATTAAAGGTTAATTAATGTAAGTAATTAAAGGATGGTTAATTACTTAATGTGATTAATTTAAGAAAAATTAATGAATATAATTACTTAAATTATAATTACTTAATGAAGGCAATTAAAGGATAGTTAATGTAAGGATCATTAACTAGTGATCAAAGAATAAATTTTATAAAACAATTTTCATTTAGAGGTTTAGTGAAGAAGTCAGCTAATTGATTTTGAGAATTTACAAATTCTAAATTTATTATATCCTTTTCAATATTATCACGAAGAAAATGATGATGAATGTCAATATGTTTAGTTCGTGAATGATTGACAAGATTTTTAGACAAGTTAATGGTACTAGAGTTATCACAGTATATCGTTGAATTTGATAAATTTATATTGAAATCCTTAAGTGTTTGTTGCATATAGATTACTTGAGTACAAGCCCAAGCAGCAGAAATATATTCTGCTTCACATGTAGAAAGAGAAACGCAATTTTGCTTTTTGCTAAACCAAGATACAAGTGATTTTCCAATAAAATGGCACGTACCACTTTACTTTTTTGATCTGTTCGAGAGCCACCGAAATCAGCATCACTATATGAAACTAATTCGAATGGAAATTCTTTAGGATAGAATAGACTGAAATCCTTGGTGTTAGTGAGATAACGTAATATACGTTTTACTGCTCATAAATGTGATTCCTTTGGATTGGTTTGGAATCTAGCACACAAACGTACACTCATCATTATGCCAGGACGACTTGCAGATAAATATAGTAATGATCCAATCATACTTCGGTATAGTTTTTGGTCAACACTTTTGCCATTGTCATCTTTTTCAAGATGTGTTATCGTACTCATTGGAGTTGGTTTGGCAAAAGTATTTGCCATTCTGAAACGTTTGATTAAATTATCACAATATTTTTCTTGATTAATAAAAATACCATTTTGAAGTTGTTTTATTTGTAGACGAAGAAAATATGTTAATTCTCCCATGTGAGACATTTCAAATTCCTTGGTCATTATTTTTGAGAAGTCCTGACACAACTTGTCAATAGTAGAACCAAAAATGATATCATCAACATAAATTTGAACTATTAAAATATCCCTTTTCGAATGTTTAATAAAAAATATTTGATCAACTTTCCCAATTTGAAAGACCGAAGAAATTAGATATGTCTTTAGCCGTTCATACCAAGCACGTGGTTCTTGTTTTAAACCGTAAAGAGCTTTCTTAAGTTTATAAACGTGATTAGGGAATTTCTCGTGAATAAATAAGGAAGGTTGTTCAACATACACTTTTTCTTTTATATAACCATTCAAAAAAGCACTTTTAACGTCCATTTGATAAAGTTTGAAATTGTGAAAACATGCATAGGCCGTTAGGATTCATATTGCTTCTAGTCTTGCAACCGGAGCAAACGTTTCTTCGTAGTCAATTCCTTCTTCTTGATTATATCCTTGTGCGACCGATCTTGCTTTATTTCTAGTGATGTTACCTTGATCATCTGCTTTGTTCTTGTAAACCCATTTTGTTCCAATAACAGTTTGATCACTTGGTCTTAAAACTAATTCCCAAACTTCACTGTGTTCAAACTGGTTTAGCTCTTCTTACATTGCAATTATCCAGTAGTCGTCTGTGGAAGCTTCTTTGGGATTATTTGGTTCGATATTGGAAAGGAATGCTACGGTGGCCCATTTGATTTAGTTGACTTCTAGTTCGTACATTTGAACTAATTTCTCCAATAATATTTTGAACAGGATGATTCCGTAATATTTTTGATGAAGATCATAATTCATCATTATTGTCAATAATGTTTTCATCATTTTCAAGATTTGTTGTTTCCGTATTTGTAATGTTATCCGGAAAATCTTCATCATCTTCTATACTTGGTTTTTGTAGAAAATTTTCATCAAAAGATACATGTAACGTTTCTTCATCAGTATTTGATCTTTTATTAAATACACGATAAGCTTTGCTACGATCTGAATATCGTAGAAAGATTCCTTCGTCGGATTTCGCATCGAATTTTCCAAGCTGATCTTTTGTATTTAATATAAAAAAAATTGAACCAAATACTTTAAAATAAGAAATCTTTGGTTTTCTTCCAGTAAAAAGTTCATAAGAAGTGTTTTTCGTTAGAGGTCGAATAGAAACACAATTCAAAACATAACAAGCAGTTACAACAGCTTCTGCCCAGAAATGTTTTGGAAGAATCCTTCCATTTAACAAAGTTCGTGCACATTCTTGTAGAGTTCTGTTTTTACGTTCTACAACCCCATTTTGTTGCGGAGTTCTAGGAAACGAAAAATTATGAAAAATTCCTTTCTTTTTACAAAAATGGTCAAAAACTTCGTTTTCAAATTCTCCTCCATGATCACTTCTTATATTCTTTATCTTCAAACCTTTTAAATTTTGAATCCGTTTGACAAAAATTTTAAAATGCTCAAACGTATCACTTTTGTTTTTCATAAAAATGGTCCAAGTATATCTAGAAAAATCATCTACTATTACAAACACATATCTATTGTGGTTTAAGGATTGAACTTGAGTTGGCCGAAATAAATCCTTGTGTAGTAGTTCAAGTGGTTGTAATGTAGAGATAACTTTATTAGATTTAAAAGATGATTTGGTCAATTTTCCTAATTGACATGCATCACAAATATGATTGACTTTGAAGTTCATTTTTGGTAATCCTCTGACTAAATAATTTTTAGAAAGTTTGTTTATAGTTTTGAAGTTGATATGACAGAATCTTTTGTGCCATAGCCAAGGATCATTTTCATTAGCTATTAAACACATATCTGAATTGTGATTAATTTTCATATTTAGAACATAGATATTTTTGTCTCTATTTCCTTCAAATATAAGATTTTGATTTTTATCAAAAATGCTACATTTATCGTCAGAAAAAGAGATTTTGAAACCTTTGTCACATAACTGGCTGATACTTAAAAGATTGTGTTTTAAATTTTTGACTAGTAAGACATTTGAAATAAGAGGTAAATTAGATGTACCGACATTGCTGACGTCGCCTTTTCCAATGATATATCCTTTGGAATTGTCTCCAAAAGTGACTCAACCTCCATCTGAATAAGTAATATTTGACAGCATATTTTTGTCTCCAGTCATATGTTTTGAGCAACCACTGTCGAGTATCCATTTTCCTCTCTTTTTAACTGGGTCCTGCAAAAAATAATAATAACATTGGTACCCATTTTGTGATAGGATCCTAAGAGTTAGGTCTTAGGAAACCAAACCCAAGTAGGTTTAGTATCTCCCTTAAAAATATAATCTTTATTTTTATGAACTGTTTCCAGAAATATATTTATATATTTATTCCTAATCAAACTATTGTTTGTTTTAGGAACTCATATTTTTATGGTTTTTGAAATATTATTTCTTTTTGGATAAGTATTAGCATTAGAAATATTTCTCCTAATTTCTTGTTTAGGTGGTGATTTTGATTTCTTAGTGTATCCTAGTCCCTTCTTGTTAGAAGTGGATTGAGAATTTTCAATAATATTGGATAGTTTTTATCTACCATTATTAAAGTTAGAAACATTTCTAGTAATATTATCTAACTTGATTTTGAGGCAAGTATTATCTAATTCTATCATTTTGATCTTAGTTTTTAGCTCATGATTTTCAGAGACAAGAGAATCATTCTTTTCTTTTTGAGTTTCTCTTTCTTAACTCAATAAAGTAAGTTGAGAGTTATCATTAGAGAAGATATCTTGAAGTTTTCCAAATTCTTCTTCTAATATTTTCTTTTCATCACTAAGCATATCTCTCTCGAATTCTGCTTTTATCTGATATTCTAGAGCTTTATATTTTCTTTTGATGCTTTTTAAGGCATCAAGAAGTTCTGAATTAATTTCAATCATATCATCAAAAGTAAGATCATTTACCTCATTCTCTGTAGCCATGAAACAAACATTAGCTTGTTCTTTCTCACTATCACTGCTGCTTTCTGAAGAAGAAGAATCTGAATCATCCTAAGTTACTGAAAATGCTTTTCTTTTAGTCTTGTCCTTTCGATTCTTATTGTGATATGTTTTCTTTTGTTCTGGACAGTCTTTTTGCATGTGCCCCTTCTTATGGCAGTTAAAGCATTCTAGTATAGATGAAGATGGCTTATTTGTATTTCTATTGAAGTTTCTTTTCTTGTTGTTCTGATTTCCTTTTCTGTACTTCAAAAACTTTTTAAAGTTTTTAGCAATAAATGCTAAGTCTTCTTCATCAGAGTCTGATTCTTCCTTTTCAGCATAGAATGCCATATTCTTTTTATCTTGTGCTTGTACTCTTTTAGCCTGCAAATTCACTTCATAGGACATTAGATTTTCTATTAACTCTTCTGGTTTCATGGTAGAAAGATCATTAGCTTCTTCAATAGCTAAGACTTTTCTTTCCCATTCATCCGTTAAAGAGTTAAGAATTTTTGAAACAATATCAAAATCAGAATACTTTTCTCCAAGTCCTAGTAATGAGTGATATATATCTTGAAATCTAGAATACATATCGTTTATAGATTCATCTTGCTTCATTCTAAAATTTTGAAATTGACTTTTGAGCATGGATATTTTGCTTTGTTTAACCTTGTTAGTCCCTTCGTGAGTAACTTTAAGTGTTCTCCATATTTCATAAGCAGTTGTGCACATGCTAACATGGTTAAACTCATTTCTATCTAAAGCACAAAATAACATATTCATAGCTTTGGCATTTGCAGTAGCATCTAGTTTTTGTATGTTTGACCATGTAGAGTATTCAGTCGTAGGAATGTTATACTCTGTTTGAGTGATATTCCATGAATCAAAACTACTTGCTTGCATATAAATACGCATTCGAGTTGCCCAATAATTATAATTCATACCATTGAATAGTGGAAGTCGTGCAATAGATTGACCTTCAATAAAACTAGTGTTAGTGACAGTGTTATTGTTGTTTTCCATATTAACAAGATATCAGATAACTATGTAACAGTTATAAGAAACCTTGCTCTGATACCAAATGAAAGTTACTGTGCGGATCATGCAATATGGAATTATATTAAACAAGTGCGGAAATAACTATATTAATGTAAAGTAAGTAAAAATAAAAACAAGCACACCAAGAATTTTTATACTGGTTTGAACTTCTCGTTCTACGTCCAGTCCCAGACTCCTTTCTGGAATTTCACTAACAACAATCCTCACTTAACCCGGAGGAACATGTCTATACAACCCTTGAACAGCCGAACAAGGGACCTAAGCAGCAGAACAGGATTTTGCCTCAACAGCCGAAGAGGAATTCAACTTATACAAAAGAATATTTGACACAGTGTGTTCTAAATAACACGAATTTGTCTCTTGATAGTACACCCTTCCTAAAATTGAATCCTCAAGAGTATTTTGTGTGTGTATTGATTGAAAGGAAGTAAATCATTTAGAATCAAAGATTATAAGTTAACTCAAAGATTCAAGTGAAATAAAGTTTGTGAATGCTTTGAATATAGAGCAAGAATTGAATAAGAGAGCAAAGTAAAAATTCGGTGAAGTATGAGAAGAATCAAAGCATGTTTATACAGAGTATATAGGGATGCAATTTTTCATGAAAGATTTCAATCAAAAGTTGCATCTATTCCTGTTGGAATTGGATTGAAACCCCTTTATGAAAGAAAGTGTCTTTTCAGTAAAAAAATCCGTTATTTGCCGTTCAGTCAACTGACTCAGAAGTGCCAGTCAACTGAAATTCACAAACGAACATTTCAAAACAATATGTTGTGCCCTAACACAGGTCAGTCGACTGGCTATTCTGAGTCAATCGACAGACCTGTGCTATGTTGCAAAGATCGCTTTAAAACTCTATATTTCAAGATGAAAAACTTTTTGTGTTTGAATGTGACTTCTTGAGGGGTGATTTTAACAGAATTTGAATAGAACTAAGACTTAAGAACAATATAAATATACATACTTTGAAGTCTTGTCTTTGTTTGAAGTTCTATTCTCTTTTTGTTGCTATGATCGTCAATGCTTGTTGATGTTCTTCGTCATGAATCAAAATCATGATTCAACAGCCATTAGTCCCTGGAGGTAAAATTTACCATTTCTAAGATGGCAGTACTGCTCTATTATAAAAATCTTCGATTTGCAATGATATGATTTGAAGTTAAGAAAGAAATCTTTGATTTAGATTTAATGAACGATTTGGGAATATTTTCACTAAGTTAAAAGTTATAACTTGAATATAAGAAATCTTTGATTAAGATTTAATGAATGATTTGGAAAGGTTTTCCTAAGTAAAAGAGAAAATGATTAGGATTTAAGAAGGGTCTAAATAAATAAAATGATTTGATAAATGAGGCTTAATGATTCCATATACTTTTGAAAAGAAAATGGAATAACTTGAAAAGATTTTATCTAAGAAAGATATTTGAGATAAAAGATGAAGTAATTGATCGATGATTGATATCCACATATGAAATTAACATCTTTTTTAGGCGATGATTGGTTTCGAAGGAACCACAGTTGGATTTGGATGATTCCTATCAGAAAACCACTTCGAACCAATGTATACGTTCAAAAGTGAAGACATGTTGAAGATGATGATTATTGAAGACCGTGGATCTTTATAGCGTGAAGACTGCTTGTTGAACATGCTCTGGTTGGCCCCCCATTATAGAGTTATTTATAGCAGTGGTCTCCTCATGATGGAGACTTTTTCGGATTGCAAGGGCTTCTCGCCTAGTAATGCCGAGGAAAGTGCCTTCGGTTTCGTTCAGTCTTAAAACGAACTTGTATGAATGTTTGTCTGACATTGTATTCTAAATCACATTTGAGTGGTTCCATAAACGTATATTAGTTGGTGGCGGAGAAGACAGCTTCTTTTAGCTTAACACCCTTTCCCAAGACATATGACCTCAGGAAGTTATACTTTTCTAGAAATCAGTCCTATGACGTGGAATGACAATGTGGCATTCAAAGTGGAACCTGTTATGATCAAAGCGTGGCTTTGTATGAAAAGCATGGCTTTGAAGAAATTGATCATAGCTTCGCGAGCCTCACATCCCAGTTATGATGGGATTCTATGTGGTCAGATGTATGCTCGCTTTCGGATAGCATTGATTTTGGTTATCGGATGTTCTAAGCCCTAGGTACCAGATACGTCTGGGCGTCCAGGCATTTATTGCCCCATGTGGATAAAGTGGTTAGCTTGAGAAAAGCAGGGAACTATCGGTTATCAGTTGTAGTGTAGCAAGTATAGTTCCAAGTGACTAGTTTGAGAAAAGCGATTAAGGCACCGTGGTTTTTTATGCGTGGATCGGAGAAAATGTCACTAGTTTCCTATCATGTTGGAAATCCAACCCCAATACGAGATTTACGATTTTGATTATATTCCCAAAATAGCCGTAATGACTTGCAAACATTTCAGCTACCCCTTTTTGGTATTATATATTCCGTTTGGTATATTTCGTTGACCCAATACGGATATATTCCATTAGGCTTAGTCCAGATACTGGTACCTTATTTGAATAAGTTTATTTGAAGCGTTTTAAAAATAATGTCATTAAAAATAATATCAAGTGTATTTTGGTATGAAGTGTTTTTGTTATCATAAGGTAAAAACCCGTCCGTGTTTATGTGTGGGCATGGTCTTATGAGATACCTTTCAAAGGTTTTGATAACATAGTCATTTTAAAGTTCGAGTATCTCACGCTGGTTTATCAAGCCTGATCTGGGTATTTTCAATACTTGGGTTAGATCTGAGTAGTTTCAGGTTGAGTTGAAGACGGTTGGAGTTTCCAAAGGAGAGTTGGAGATCTTCATCATCGTATGGACATATTCTATTATCCGCTATACTTAGTGTATTTTGTTTGACGTTTGTCAGCAATTGTAAGGACAGATATTTATAACTGTCCAAGCTGAATTTAGGTTAGACTCTAATATTGTATTTAAAATTTTCTGCAGTAAAGATTATTATTGAAATAACATATGTTACTCCATTCGTGTGAGATTCTATTCTATTTTTATTTTCTTTCTACCCTTAATGATCCGCTTATTCGTGCAATTTGAGTTGGACATGTGTGGTTTATTGTCGATTCAAATGGTACGGAAAAATGGGCCATTACAATATATATACATAGACAACACAATATACAAAATAATTCAAACCATATTCAAACTGAAACATCCATGCAAACCATAAATACATCATCACAATACAGATCTATCACATGCATCAAGAAATAAAAGATTTTAGCTTTGAAAAGTTTTTGTTTGCTCACCAATTTCAAAAACAGAGAACGGCCTCAGGTTTTGATTTGGAAGTTTTGTTTGAAACAAATATGTAACATGATGTTGATTGAATTTGATTCTGAATTTGTGTTGAGTTGGTCCTTATTGTTTGTTAGGCTTTGCTCAGGTTGAAGATGAAATAGATGAAGTTGTTGCATTGCTGAAGCTTTAATCTTTGTATTGCTTTGCTCAGGTTGAAACTTTGAAAATTGATGTTGTTTGTTTTGATTTTCATTTGAATTTGGTTTTCAGTTTTTAGTTTAGAAGAAGAGAAGAAAGATTGAGAAAGAAAGATGTTTGAACTGAAATTAAAATGGCCAAGTTTCACAAATTCTTTTTGTTATATGATTAAAATTTAAAGAACAATCTTGCCACTTGTTAATTCAAATTATACCAAGCAACATGTGAATTTGCATGTTATTATTATTATACAAATGTTAAATGTATGTATTATTATCTTACAAGTGTTAAAAATCCATTATTTAATTAATTACATATGTTTTATATTAATACGTTTATGTCTTTATTAATTTATGTTTATTTATATATATACAAATTACATTTATTCATGTTAAATTAAAAAAAGAAAGAATATTAAAAATAAAAGAAATGAACCTTTAATTAAATCTTACTTTAATTTTAAACTTAAGTTATTATACTTTTAAATAAATGAATATTTATCTTAAGTGTTTTAGAAAAAAATTAAATAGCTCTTGAAAAATTATTATATTGAATTTAAAACATAACTTCCAAATCACAATATATATCCATATATATTGTAATTTGAAAACATTTCTTTTTATTAAATTCAACCCAAAGCTTTCTATCCACAATGTATATACATATATATACATTTTAATTAGGAAACATTTTTATTAGCTTTGAAAATGATGAATTTTGCCAAATTAAAATAATTATGAAAGAAGATTATTAAGCCAATATTGCTAATTTAAATAATTATTTTAGGAGATTAACAAATTGCTATTGCCCAAAATTCCAGGTCATCACAAACTCCAAAACCCCCTTTTGACTCCCTCCATAGTTGGTCGTAAATATTAAATTTAAAGCAGATTTAGGTTCTTATTGATATCTTATATCGATATGCACATATATAACTTCACTCAATAAATTAACAACACATCAAACTATTCTAGAGGCAAATCTATTTTACTAAACGCATCCAATACAATAAATATGAAAATAATTAATATATTAAGAAATAATAATTAATTTATAACTATTATAAATCAGTTAAATTAAGCGGTGTTTCAGAGACCTCTTAGATTCGGTTTTGTGACGCACGGTTGTGAATTTAGACAAAAATAACATGTGAACACTTCAAATACTAATGTATGCATGTCACCTTAAACCAGTGAAGTGATAGTTTGACTTAGTTCATCACTTATAAATCTCATCGATAAAATCCAGTTTTATAAATTTAAGCGGTACCTTTAGAAATGATTATTTGAACCAATTATTTTCATCACTTCTATATCACACTAGGATTTATATAATTTGGTTTTGGTCAAAATCCTAATATCATACATATTCAACTCGAATAGTCCAGAGAACAAAGCCTTGGTCCAATAATAACATTTATTATTAACCGTACAACTTTGGTCAGAAATTTTGACTTTGAGTTGACTATAGTTGGTTGTGATACTAACCTCATACAATTGTGGAGATGAATTATTTATTAAATAGTGTTTCACTTCCAATTTTTGACTTAGATCCAACTTTAGTCCCTCAATGGTCATTGTGCCATGATTTAAATTTAATTAAACTAGAGTTATCACATTAAAGTTCAATAATATTCTCAGGTCAAAAGAACTATAGAATATCATCGCATTGGGATTTCTTGTTTAATCTAGTTGTTATTAAGCAATAAGAAAATTGTAACGACCCGCCTTTTGACCATCGATAGTTGACATAGAAGACTACCACTGTGTTCCAATGTCACCATCCAATCGACAAAAGAGCGGATTGTTAGGGTAATTAAAAGAAAAGAATAGAGAACAGAGGAAAAACATAATCACATAGGGGAATTAACAACATATATATAACAAGGACAATAGTAACTGTCACTCCAAAATACAGTATATTAGAGTTAAAAACAAACCTTAGCAGCTGGACAGTTATAAAATCACGGCCTTACAAGTGCTGACAGGTATACTATATAATACAGCGGAAAATAAAAAATTACGATAAGTAAATCTTCAACTCCCCTTCACAACCTCAATAACACCAAGGACAACTTGGGAAAATACTCGGTCTGACCTGAGTATTATAATAAAATAACACCTGGATCATTCTGACAATACCAGCGTGAGATAACTCAAATAATGGGGAACATATAAAAGTTTCGTGAGACCACGCCACTAACACGAAATGGGTTTTTACCACATAAGAGTAACATCGATACAGGCAAGAGCTGAGATAATCATTAGGAAACAAATACAAATATGAATGGGCATAATTAATATTAAAACCGGGCTTAATAGAATGGAAATAACTCGAGTAAAATCCAAACTATATAGAATGGAACAAGGAAACGGTCCAAATTTGATCGAATGGACAAAATAAGATGACGGTCCAAACTTCATAGAAAGGGCTAAATAAGGTAACAGTCTAGACTTGATAGAATGGACTAAATAAGGTAACAGTCCAGCTTTAATAGAATGGACTAAATCAATACTTAAACGCCGCGAAGAGTGGTTGAATCTTCTCATGGCAATTTAAAGATAAATAGATTCAAGGATTTGAATCAAATAAGGAAAGGAAATTTTCCAACAAATGACTAGGAAGATGCACCCCCATGAAGTATACCTCTAGTAATATACTTCTAAGAATCTCATATACTCCGTGACACTTCTCGAACAATACCAAGCCAGATCCTGCCAAACCTTACCAAGTATTCGAACATGCCCACATCTAAGTTCAAGACCGAATCCAAACTAGATGAGATGTGAAAATACCCTAATGGGAGCAACCCCATGGAGCTTGGCTTCCTCTCGCACTTTTGGTTTAGTCATTTCCAACAATGGACAACAATGCTCAAAAGAGTAGCGAATTTTTTTTAAAGTGACGATATACCGTGAAGAAAGCTGAATCCGATAATTAATAAATCAACTATTAGAGATAATTAAAATGATCGTATATGGAAATTAATGATTATATAATTACCAATACTCTTTGATTCCAAACAAATGCTATCTCTCGATTGATGATGAAGCCAGGCAATTAAGGTAATGTTACCTCTAAGCATCGCCTTAACGACATTTTTAACCTTAGAGATAGAAAAGAGTCCAAGGCTCAACGTTTAGTGTTAAAGGTATGACCAGATCCTTTCCATATAAGTGATATCAATTACAGAACTATTTTCCATATCCGAAATCAAACATTAACTTTTAAAACTGAACTTGTGCTTCATTTCCATGTTATAGTATTGGTAAAACATTTTTAGAAATACTCTTTCAAAACGTTCTTTTATAAGACAAAATTTATAATACTAAGTATATTAACACAAGGCTCAAAAACAAATGTCGTTAAAACTTTGTTTACTATAAACCCAAAAACAATTCACTCTTAGCTTTATTTATAAATAAACCCTTCTAAAGAATTTAAAACAATATTAAATTTATAATCCATTATTTATAAATTTAAAATAATATTTATTATCCCAAAGGATGATAAAGTAATTCAAATACCTTTATAAATTTAAAACCGTATTAATTATCATAAAGATAAATCACATTTAAAATCTATTTAAGTAAACAAATCCAATATATTTATTAAAATAGTTAATTATTTCCAAACACTTTTATATTATATAGTTAACTTTAAATCTTTATTAAATTAGTTTATTGACTCTAAAAACATTAAATCAGTTAATTAACTTAAAACACTTTTATTATATTAGTTAATTTACTTTAATCACTTTTATTAAATCAATTAATTAACTTTAAATATCAATAATTAAAGAGATTTATCAAATTAAATAGTCATTAAATAAATGAATAATTAATATCAAACATCATTAATTAAAATGATTCAATGATTTTAAATGCTATTAATTAAAAAATTAATAAGTTTAATAAATTATTTGGATTAAAAATTCAAACCTCATTAGTTAAAATGATTAATTAAAACATCATTTGTTAAAATGATTTATTTAACTATAAACCATCATTACTAAGAATGATTTAACTAAATTCCAAATATCATTAGTTAAACAAATAATTAAATTTAAAACAATCATTAATTAAATGATTAATTAAATTCAAGTATCACTATTTAAAACGATTTATTACTTTTAAATATCATTAATTAAAATGATTATTAAGTTCAATTATCATTACATAAATAAATAAATAAAACTCAAGTAATCATTAATTAAAATGATTAATTAAATCCTATCCCATTTAAATCAAAAATAAACCAATTTTAAACATCATTTATCAAATTGGTAAATTAATCTAAAATCATTAGTTAAAATGATTAACTATTTTAAATTATTATTAATCAAAATGATTAATAAATTTTAACATTCTGTTTAGCGGAAATTACAAGCTCAAGTTCAAAAACATGTGACAGGGTTCGGAGATGAAATTTAATAAATGACGATATTGCGAAATCGCTATAATAACACTTAACGAATAAAATGGAACTTCAGGATTTTATTTCAATTACTATCAATATAACAGCATAAGGATGTAAATAAATAATAATGCGTGAGAAACCCCTCGAGGTCTCTTTATAGATTTTCTCTACAAAACAATGGTTATGGATAATATATATGATCATATGGGTTCATAATGATCAAATTAATATGTCATCCATTTTCCAAACGAAAATTCAACCAAACAAGCAATCAATAATTTAACTAATATCAAAGGAATCAATAAACATTTTTAACATTATAGATATGATATAATAAAATTTAATGTGAGTTAAACTCACATTGATTTTTGCTTCCATCGAAATGTTTCGATTTGGACTAAAACCGAACAGCCATTCGATTTTATCCTAAATTCCAACAAGCTCATATCTTATTCAACCTAACACTATAGCGTAGCCTTAATCGATACGATCGCAACGCAACTCGTCGCGTTTGATTTGGACCTAGTATGAATTCGGTATGGATTAATGAACGTTTTAATGATTAAACTATTATTAACTTATAATTAATATTGTTAAACAGAATTACCCTCTATTATCCAGCCCTAATACCTTCTTCCCATCGCAAATCATCACCCATGTCACACAAAAAAATGATCGATCTCCACTCCGTTGTTGTGCCACCTCCGTAGCCAATCGTGCGCTGCGACCATGCCTAACCTCCAAGCGTGCTTGCTACCGCGCATGAACCCAAAAAATGACAGCAAACGCTGCCGCCTTCACGCACGAAATCCAATCACCAACAATGACCTCATGCCAATCCCACCATCCAAAATGTTCTACATGACATTGCTGACCTATCTTCAGTTAGGGTCAAAGGATGATATTGCCACGAGTTGCTCCAATTTATTTTGGCTGTTCGATGGGATTTTTAAAATTGGAGAAGGGTTTCTGATACACGATAACATAAATAAGGGGAAGGGTATGGCACAATGTGACGTAAGCATGGGCAAGCATGTGGCTAAATATTGTGTGTGTGTATTATTTTAATTTAAACTATTACTATAAAACGTCCTTCAATCTCGAACTCAGGAACGAGGCCTGCCGCCTAGCATTTTATACGTTATACCCATATCTCGAATGCAATGGAACTAGGCCCAGGGCCTAATTCGATCGTATGTGAAAGTGGCTTTTCAAACCCAATTATTATATTAAATTTACGAAATTAAATTCTATGTGTTTCAATCTCACACGACCAAACGACAGTCCGATTGCCATAAAATTCGACGGCATATTATGATTCACTATTATAGATCCAATGAAACTGGTTTCATCGAAATCCGAGACAGTGTCCCGGAATGACAATTTCACAGATTTAAATATCGCTTTATATTTAATTATCGATATTTATCTGATCTATTTATATTTGTAAATAAATTTACAAATTTAATCCACCAATATATTTATTAATTAAAATAAGCTTAATAGTATTACTAAATCCATTTAATTAACATTAAATTTCATAATTCAAATATTTAAACATTCCTTATATTTGAATTATAAGTTATTAAATTCTAAAATCCAATTATTTAAATATTTAAAATTAATTAAACATTTAAAATCAAATGACCAGAATCTTGGGTTGTTACGTTCTCCCCCTTTTAAATAAATTTCGTCCATAAAATTCCTAAGGAAGAAAAATGTTTCCATACCCTTAAGTCTAAAACTATTAATTAAAATGAGTAATTAAACTTATTAACTTTTCACAACCAATTAGCTTGAAATTTCCAAGTCTTTTAAATTCACTCATCTATACCAACTAATTCCCTTCTATTCATTCATTTCAAGATATAACTCGAAAGCCAAAATTTTAGTTGTCAAAAATTTTCCAAAATTCTTAAAAAATTTCTAACCCTTAGAGTTTCAGAAAATTTCGCCAGCATCTCCTTTGCACGGCTTGATTGGAACAACTACAAATAGCCTCTACAGGCTCCAAAACAATCAAAGAAAACTAAAGCCAAGTGGCATCTCATATGTAGGGCATAAAATCATCAACCAGTTTAAATTTTCTAAATTTATTACGAACCTTTTTGCGTTTGATTTATATTTTGGCAAATAATTTACGTCTCAATGCAAATGTAGGTATGCAAGGAGCCAAGTGGAAATCTCTTACTCGCTTGTGCTTATGAAATCTAAAAGAAAATCAGGCTGACAAAAGTAACATGATGTAATTTTAAAACTAGTTTGATATAAATCTACATGCAATTAACAACCATACCTCAATCACATGCGACAAAATATAGAGAATATTCTATAATAAATGTTGTGCATCCAAAACTTTCAAATGATAAATTTAGATCTAAATACCCGGGTTTTTCTATTCAAAAATTTATTTTCAAATTTCTCAAGCGAGAAAAATCAAAGATTAAAAATCAAAATGACAAAGAGGGAATTCCTCCTAATAAAGTATGGTCAAACTCTAGAATCATAACAACATGGAGCGTCCGATGGTATTCCGGTTCCTCCCAAAAACATCAACTAGAGTGAATGAATATCATTCCTTTCCCAAAATCTTCAAAAAAAAAATATTTTCCCAAAATCACCGAGATATAAGTTCTAATAACAATAATTTGAAACCTTGGTTTATAAATCTTAACATTATAAAATATGGTATATAAGATCACACAATCAGTTAATCAAATTCAATCAGATCAAATTCCATGAAGGAATAAACTAACATTAATAGTTAATCAAATTTCATAATGGAAAACTTATCACTTAACATTGTTTCAAAATGTCAAATGACTAACAAACAAATCTCAACTTAGGTTCAAAACTTTCTTGATTATCCAAAAATATTGATAATTATCTAAGTGTACCGTTTAGCTCATTAGCCTTTGATTATTGCTTAGAAGATTGTCCAAACTTACTCGGACAAAATTGAAAGTTATATTCTAAATTTATTGGTTTCTTAACTGCACTGATAATTATTTTTATCACTTATATTTTCACTTAGGATTTTATTCAATACAAAAATTATTGATGAATCATTTCATAAAATTTTCATCTAGGTTTAAAAATATTTTATAAAGTCATTACTTTATAAAGCATAAAATAATAACTTATTTCCATTTTACTTGCTTGTATAAAACTCTTCTGTAACCTACAAGTATATATTAATTTTATTTTACCCTTTCAAAGATCGTGAGGGGGATCAAACCAAATCATAGTTTCTTAAAACCAAGTCTCATTTTCATTTTTTAATAATTGGTCTAAGCACCCTGATTTCTTAAGTATTTTAAAGATAACTGGAAGTCTCATATGTTTGGCAACCCTATGTTTATTTTGCATGCTAGGCTCAAGCATCTGAAGATTATTTTAAAGAAGTGGGCTCAGCAAACTTTTGGCAATGGTAATAGTATGTCAGCTGCAATTCGTGAAAAATTATATCAAGTTCAAATTCATATCCAAAGATGTAATGATCAGCCACATCTGACTGCTCTTGAAACTTCTTTACTGAAGGATCTAACTAAAGCTCTCGTTGAAGAAAATATCATGGCAAAGCAAAAATCTAAACATGATTGGCTTTTGAATGGTGATAAAAATTCATCCACTTTCCACAAAACATTAAAAATTCAACAGTCTTCTGAAAATATATCTTCCATCCTTGATATGCATGGTTTGCCTTGTGATACTCATGAGTCTATTCAAGAAGCTTTTTTGGAATACTTTCAGTTTAATCTTGGTAATCCTTTAACTCCTTCCATTTCTCTGGATCAATTTTCTTCCCATTACTTTCCTTCCATTTCTGATGTCATGGGATCTGACTTAATCAAGGAGGTCACTGAGGATGAAATTAAGCAATCTATCTTTGGTATGAATTCTAACAGTTCACCGGGACCTGATGGTTTCAATGCTCATTTCTTCAAAGTTGCTTGGGATATTATTGGTAGTGATGTGTCTAAAGCAATAAAGAATTTTTTCAAGCATAGTAAATTAACCTCTGGCATTAATGCTACCAAGTTAGCTATGATTCCTAAAACTGTCCAACCTATGTCAGTAAACCAATTTAGACCTATTGCTTGTTGTAATGTGATCTACAAATGCATATCTCGTATATTGACTGCTAGAATGAAAATCACTATGGATGGTTTAGTCTCTGCTAATCAAAGTGCTTTTCTTCCTGGTCGTGACATCACTGACAATATCCTGCTTGCTTCTGAACTTCTGAGGGGCTACAGAAGGAATCTCATATCTCCTAGATGTGTTCTTAAATTAGACATTCAAAAGGCCTTCGATTCTGTTCAATGGAAATCTGTTATTTATATTCTTCATAAGATGAACTTCCCTGTCCCCTTCTTGTGTTGGATATATACCTGCATTTCTAAAGTTAACTACTCCCTTAGTATTAATGGCTTCACATTTGGCTACTTTGGAGCTACACAAGGAATTAGACAAGGTCGCCCTGTCTCTCCCTATCTCTTTATATGTGTCATGGAATTGCTCACCTCCCTATGTACTGCTGCTATGTGTAATAAGCTTTTTGATTATCATCCATTGTGCAAGAAGAATGGTATTTCCACTCTTCTTTTTGCTGATGACCTGCTCCTTTTCACCAAGCCTACTTATAACTCTATCAGTGGGGTATTAAATGTTCTAACTTCCTTCCAGGACTTGACTGGTCTTACCATTAACAGAAGTAAATCTAGATTGTTCATTGCTGGCCTGCCTGATGAAGATAAAGGAATATTGTATGCAATGACAGGCCTCTCCCCTTTCAGTGATAATGAATCATATCTTGGTATTCCCATGTGTACTTCTAGAATAAGAACTTATCAATGCTTACAACTGTTTGAAAAAATTGCAGCTAAGTTAACTAGTTGGAAGTGCTCTAAGTTCTCTATGGCAGGAAAGCTGGTTATTATTAAATCTATTGCTATATCCATGTGTGTTTATTATGCCAGAGTATTCATCCTTCCAGCCAAACTTATTAGCATGATTAACTCTGCCTTGAATCATTTTCTTTGGCATGCAAACCCCTTCTCCAAGAAAATGATTCTAATTTCTTGTCGTCATATATGTTGTTCTGTTGATAAAGGTGGTCTTGGAATTATAAATATTAAGAAATGGAACTTTGCTACCCTATCTTCTAGAATTGACAAAATTCTGAGGCTTGATAATAATTTGTGGGCTTCGTGGTGTAGAAACTTTCTCATCCGTGATAATAATTTCTGGATTATCCCTACTCCATCTGACTGCAGTTGGTCTTGGAGGAATATCTTGAGAAACAGGGTTAATTTCCATCCTATGGTCCAGAGGAGAATGAAAGACATTGCTAACATATCTTTTTGGTATGATCCATGGTCTGCTAATGGTGACATTCTGGCTAATGATATTGAGTATGAAACAAGACTAATCTCTGGCATTAATGGTAATGCCTCTGTTGAGAGATACTGGGCTGATGGTAATGTTTCTTTACCCTACTACAGTTCTTTTGTGATTAGAGCTGCTTGGAATGATATACAGAATCAGCTATATAATGTTAGCAATCATCATGTTACTTGGAATGACAAGGTCCACACTCTTCATACTGTGTATGCTGCTCTTCAATTCACTGATGAGTATCCTCCCTTTTTATGGTCTTCCAGAACTTGGGACTCTCATTCTATGCCAAAGGAAAACATTTTCATGTGGAAAGTTCTGAAGAATGGTATCCTTTCTTTACATAAACTTAAGTCCTATGGTATTATTCAAAGTGATATCTGCTTATTTTGTGGTACTGGAGTTGAGACCGTGTCACACTTGTTCTTTGAATGTGAGTTTTCTTTTCATATTTGGAACAAGCCGTTACTTCATTTTGGGTTTCAAAGACCAGTACGCATTTCCACCATGGAATGGTACAATATTTTCAAGGCTACAAGATGGAAGAATGAAAGAGGATGCTTGTTGCTAAGAATCTTTAAGAAGGCTATGTACTTCATTTGGATGGACAAGAACATTAGGGTGTTTAAAGGGCAATCTACCTCTAAACATGTAATCGTCCTCTCCATTATTAGATCTTTATAACTTATTCCTATCTTCTGTGTTGACTCCTTGATTTTGGAGTTTTCCTTGTTGTAATATCTGGAAATTCTCTTATCGTTATTAATAATTATGGTAGGGTTCCATTCAACCCCGCTGGCTTTGCCAAAAAAGTCAACTTATTAACCTCTTTAACTTAGAGTGTTAAAATGGAAGATAATTTTGGGCTAACCCAATCAACAAGTAGTTTGCACTACCTAGATGTTTTAAACAAAAGTTATCGTTTTAATAAAACAATGTTTATCAAAACCTTCTTATTTAATTTAACCCAATTTACCTGTGTTAAATTTCTCCCCTATCTTATTTAAGGGAAAAAAATCTCATTTATCAAAACAATCTCTTATTAGAAATACTTTTTGTTTTATGAAACAATTCCCCTTTAAGGGAACTTAGAAAAAATTTAGATACCCAGTTTTTAATTTCAAAAGCTTATTTTTGAAAGCATAGTACATATATTTTCATAAATAATAACTTTAAATGATTTATTTATTAGAACTTACTTTGCATTCATTTGGATTTGAACTCACTTCGATCACACAATGACAAAGAGAATAATTTACTAAGTACTCCACAACGTTCATTCGAGCAAACATCTGATCGTCACTCAGAAGATTATTCAGATTACCACAAAACTAATCAAAACAATTTCCTCCTAATTATCCTAAAGAAAATGCATCACATTTAAAATTTTGCTTCACAAAATATTTTTACCATTCAAATACCTCCAAAAGGACTACTATTTCGTTCTCATAAATTCCTTTGAAATTATTTTTAAAAATTTCGGGATATAGATTTATAAATCCTTTTTAAACACATTTTAAAAACTAAATTTATATAAAATTTTCTTTATATAAAAATAATTTCATATTATAATAAACCTTCTTTATTATAATAGAATTATCTTAAATATTTATTTTCTAAATATCTTATCCCACTACTTAGATTATATTAACGACTTTTTATTGAATTTCAATCCTTAACCCACCATTATTAAAAG
The DNA here is from genome assembly GCA_030765085.1 of Allium cepa. Lineage (NCBI taxonomy): Eukaryota > Viridiplantae > Streptophyta > Magnoliopsida > Asparagales > Amaryllidaceae > Allium > Allium cepa. The sequence continues at coordinate 1,052,407,025 of CM060929.1, read as the reverse complement.
GTGAATTTTTTAATTTAACATTTTCTCCGAACACCTTATAGTCAAATTGTGAAAATCAATTCACAAAAGGCTCATTATAAATTAAAGCGATGAATGCTCCTGTTGACACCAAAAATGGGCATCAACACCCGTAGAATCTTATGTATATAAGAAAATTAATGGAATCTAAAGAGCAAAGCATGAAAGTAAATAAACATGAGGATTTTATAGTGGTTCGACAATTTTGGCCTACATTCACTTCATATTTTATCAATATTTCACTCGGTTACAATTATATGAGCTGTTAGATTTTCTAAAATCCATTGATACAAGATTGTAAGAAAAATAGCCATGGTAGAGCTTCTAGAGTAGGAAGAAGGAGAAGATGAAGAAGTCCCTCCCCCCAAAAGAGAGATCCCAAAATTTTCCCCGACCATGTATTTATAGATGAAGGCAACCTTCAACCTGACCATTTGGGCCCACCATAAGAAAGGCTTGGCCCAACATACCATGTCAATCATACTGACCTGAGCCATAACACCATGCTATGCCGACCTCACTATAGTATGCCAACCGTTAACAATATGTCATCTCATCACATACATTGCTGAACCCTTCAAGTATGCCGACCCATCATGGAACGCCGACCCCAAATAACTCTACACACTATGTCGATCCGATGGATGCCACATACCATGCCAATCCAATGGTCTTTATACTCTATGCTGACGTAGCCACATTCCATTTGCTATGCCAACCCAAGCCATCATTATACCGACCCAGATGATTTTGTGAGTTCTGCCGACCCAAACACCACTAATACCATGCCGACCCGGTCCACCATAGATTCAATGCAGACCCGACCCACTCTACAAACTATGTCGACCCGGTGTACTCTACTTGCTATGCCGAGCCGTTGGAGGCCACACACTCTTTAACCTATCAATCATCAATTTCGACCCCTATCCCACCAAGCTAACCTTCATAATTCTGACATCTTGTATCATCTATCTATCATCCTTCGGATATCATAATCTGGTCATAATGATGTCATCTCGTGGCCATCTTTCCCATCAATAGTCAAGTCTAGTCCTCGTAATCACCTTTGTGCAGCCGGCCAAGGTATTGAGTAACATTTTCCCCCAAATTACGTTTTGCTATGTATATGACGTGCTTTGAGTTGAAGAAGTCGAAGTCGAAGTCTCGAGCAAGAAAGCCTTCCAGTTTCCTGAATAGTCGTTATCCTCCCATTTCATCCTCCCAAAGTGTTGTAGTTCTCTTTGATCATCATGATGCTTGGTTGATTCCCAATAGTATAATTCAGGATTGTATTCCATCAGCGGCTATCTGTGTCTGGTTCTACAGGACTAGTAAGCTTTGGCTATTCGATGCAGTCTTTTCTTTAATAACTCTAAGTGAAAATTCAATTTCTGTCGACTTCAAGAAGTTGAATTTTTTGAATATACACGTGCATGTGCAGGTACACGTTCTTTTCATTAGCTCCTACATGCATTTTATACACTCGCAAGTCATTGCCAATTCCTTCTAATTTTATTACAATTTGATTGTAATTCCTTTTATATATAATTTATAATGAAATAGGGGTTGTAAAAGGCCACTCGATGAGGGGGGACTTCAAGCTCTACCGGGCGATGGCCTCGAAGCCGTAGGCAAGGGTGAATGGAGTATAACCAGTCGTGGACTTATGGGTGGTTCTGTATGCCCATAATGCTAAAGAGAGTTTGTCGATCCACTTGCCTCTAGCCTTATCCAAATATTTCTTTAAAACAGACTTTATGATTTTGTTCACAGCTTCAACCCGTCCATTTGTTTGAGGGCGAGCAATTGCCGCAAATCTCTTTTCAATATGACACCGATGATAGAAATCTTTAAATTTAGCTTTGTCGAATTGGGCTTCATTACCAGTCATAATGGTTCGTGGAAGGTCAAAATGACAAATGATGTTTCGGACAATGAAGTTGACTATTTTCTTCATCTTGGTTGTGGTTAAAAGTTCTAATTTTGCCCATTTGGTAAGTAATCAATTGCTACGAAGGCGTATTTTGCATGGTCTTTAGGATCGATAAGAAGATGATGATGTCAATGCCATTAAGTGGAAAACGGCTATGTACTAACCATTTAAGTAATTTCCATCGATGGAGCTCTTGGAATTCTTGTAAACACCTTCTACTCTTCACATTGTGTAACGACCCGAAAATTCCGAACCCGAAAATTCCAGATAGTTAGAAGAAAAAAATAGAAGAAGAAACAGAAACCCAAAACACAGACTCTCACAATCGCAGCAGATCAAAATATAATATCAAATAAAATAGCAGTTATATAAAGGAAAAACCGTATCCGTAAATTTACATTTATACATCAGAGTTACAACAATTAAACAAACACTAGACAGTTAAGATTAACTTGTCCCATAAAAGCTACAATATATCACATCGGAATAACCTCCATACGTTCCTGCCATCCAACTCACCTTCTGAGCTCCAGAAAACATCCTTACCTGAAAATTTGTAATACTCGGTCTGACCCGAGCATGACATCAAAGTAACACCGGGTCAGGCTGGAAACCAGCATGAGTAAACCCATGTAACATGAAGTACCAAGCTATAACATATGTGTATACTAGGATAACTTGTATCTTTTCGAGTTCTTATAGTAAATCATTTATCACACATAACAGTCTCAGGTTATATGTTCATGTTACCCAATCCATTCCACTCTAGCTAGTTTAATTTCACATATCCAATTTATAAAGAATTTAGTTTACTAATCGAAGTAGTTTCAGGTATTATTGATACCCGACCCCGGTCTCTTCGAATTCAATATCATTACTAATCCAAGTTGTTAAGTTTTAAAACAATACAATACATATTCAGGATATCATTCCACATAATAATTCATCATCCATAAATAAATTACAATATTGCTATTTAACACATTATATCACAACACATCTAAATTATCTATCAGAGACATCAACAACCCAAGCAATCCAATATTATTCAATCATCCATAAGCAAGATTTATTGGATATGTAATTCCTAATTAATTTAATTTATTTCCAATTAAATTAACTACCAACCTCAACCATTTGGATTACTTTAATCCTGCTTACCTATCATTAATTAAGTTCAACCTAATAATGATCCATCTTAATTAATCCTCCTTGATTAATTATCTTATAATTACATTAAGTAATTGTCTTTTAATTAATCACACAGTTTAATTAGCCTTAACCATTCACATTAATTAATCTTTAACTAATAAATGACATTCATTAACGATCCTCTAATCACTTCCAGTAATTAATATTCTTTTAGTTAATTACATTTAACAAGAAATCTTTAAATTAATCACACTTATTAATTAACCTTAATCCTTTAATTAGTCAATTATTCTTTAATTAATTAATTAACCCTTGAATTAATTAATTTAATTAGTCCTTTAATTAATTACACCAAGTGATTAATCCTTGATCACTTCCATTTAATTAATTCCATAAATTAATTATCCTCTAATTGCTTCAATAAGTGATTCCCTTTTCACTTAATTACATGTAGTAATTATCCATTAATTACTTCTCTAAGTAATTATACTTAATTGATTCATAAGTGATTCTCTTTAATTAATTAGACAAACTAATTAACCGAAAATTAATTACATTAATTAATCAATTAATCATCACTTAACCTCTAGTTAATTCATTAACTATCCACAGATTATTCCATTAAGTAATTAACCTTAATTACAATAAGTAATTAACCTTAATTACAATAAGTAATTAACCTTTAATTTAATTTACTAATTAATCATCTTAATTAATCTCAACCTTTAAAAGATAAACTCTTCATTTAAATTGAATACTTATTCCTATTATTAAACTTCATTAAAACCAATTTAGAAATAATTATATAGTTGAAAATATTAAAAAATTTACTCGAAAACAAACAATTTAAACTTTTAATTTTGATATGTTTAAAATCTTTGAAAACCTTTTCAAACATGTTTAATTAAATTCAACAAATATTTATCTTTGGTAACTTGATTATCATATCTTTTAAACTTATCCATTTGAAATATGATTTGAAAACTTAGTTTAAACATTACTTTATAATTACTTCAAATACACCTTAAATTTTGAAAAATTCTCGCTTGAAATTTTAAATATATTAAATTAAACACTCATAAAACTTGATTTTCATTTATTTTGAAAAGAACTAGTTTTTAAATTGTAAACTTGATTTTCTTTTACAAATCTTTTGCCTTTACTTAAATCCAGAACATCACCTAGTACAACTCGAGTCAAACTCTATAAAGTCCCGAGCCTACCCCGAGTCACCCACAAAATTCATCTGCTTCGAGAAAAACCAAACATTCCCGAGTTAAAACCCGAGCATCAACCTTCTTCCCCAAAACAGCCACCCAGATACACGAAACGTACACGTACATGTTTACATCAACTCCGATCAACAATGAACAACGCTCCGGCTTCAGATAAGTCAATGCTGACCTCGACAACCCAACACGATCACCCAGATCGTGTTATCACTCACGAATCAAAAACCGAGCATTCGATCGAAACTGGAGCAAACCCAAACGGCCAAAATCGCCACCAGCCATCATCTTCAACCACTAGATTAACTATCGACCTACCAAAAGCTACGCCACTACTTCCCACTTCATTTCCTCCTATCGCGATCATCTCCGATCAAGTCCCAATGTCTCAATCCACGCTGAAACCTCGACGACAAAACTTGGAACAAAAACCCTACTTTGACGATCTTTGGCCACCTTGGCCATTGATAAATTATCGAAGCATCTTTCCAGCGATCGTCAATACACCAACCACCTCTACCCTAAATATCGTCCCTCTCATTGTCGTCGATCGTCGGCAATCGACCAAAATGACCCAAATGTTCAAGTCGAGAATACCCAACAATTATCAAACTAAAATCCGTGATATACACATTGAAATTCATAATTTTCAACTGTGAATTCAATCATGCAATTCAAACTTAAAACTAAATTTAAAATTTTTTGACCCAAATATATATATATATATCACTGTTATTTATATAATTTCGAGATAAATATTAAATATAAAATCCTGGAATTACTTTTAGTAGTGATATTGCATGATTTCAATCACTTTTCATTCGCAAATCAAAGGCTAACAATGATTCAATAATGAGATAATGAATTAATTTAGATGTCAAAACCTGTAAACACAACAGAGCCTAAATTTGCATATACATATGCAAGCAATTCACAGCAATAAACACTTGTATACCCACATGCATCATTTTCAATCCAAGTATTCAGGCTAACAACATGATTTTCATTCACACATCAAAATGGAATCCAAAATTAAAACTATTTTTTATTTAAAAAAATGTATGTGTGCTTATTGTTTTAGAAAGCAGAGAATAGGGAAACATACTACATCTTATGATCTGGTGCATGATGTTTGAATTCAAATTGCTTGATTTTATGATGCTCTTGAATCTACTAGCTTTGATCAGGTTGAAGTTTGAATAAGTTGAGGTTGTTGTTGTTTTGATGATTTTTTGGTTTGCTTATTTCTTACAGGCCTCTTTCTTGTTTTTCTTTTTTTTTTGAAAAGAAAATTTTAGATACAAATGAAGAAACCTGGTTTCTTCCCTTCTCAATTTTTATTTATTTCTTCAATTGCCACTTGTTAACCTAACTCAACACTTGTTAATTTATGCCTTACTTATTACACATTTGTCACAACTTGTATTTTTATGCCTAAACTCTTTTGTCAAATTTATTTATAAATTATGTTTTAAACCTTATTATTTTATAATTTGTAAATTAATTTATCTCTTATGTTTTAAAAGTTTACATATATATAAATTCAACTTAAACCAAAGTTAAAATATCCAAACCAATTATTTTACAAAAGATATATATATATATATGTATATGTATATGTATATGTATATGTATATGTATATGTATATGTTAAAGCTTTTATTAATTCTTGTTTTAATATCATATTATTTGTTCTTTTGAAAATATGAAGTTAATAAATCATATTTCATTATTAGATATTTATTCTTGAATTCTAAATCAAAATTCTATTTACAATCTCTATTGATACTTTATTTTCCTCTGGAAAATTTCACTATTATAAAGTTTTGCATATATCTACTTGTAAAAGTTCAGTAATTTCCTAATAAGATTTATCATTTATAATTCCAATACTTATTACAATTCCAAATTCATTTATACACCTTCAGATATCTTTAATTATCTGAAATTTATTTATCTAACAAAATAATTTAGAACTTCAAAGGTGAAAACCAGTTAAAATATATAATTATCAAATGTCCAAAAACCCGGATTATCACATCCCTCTCCCTTTGAATCTTTTCGTCCTCGAAAAGGAACGAAGCAAAAATTTATTAAAATACTTAATATCAATTAAATCACTTTTTGATCGTTCTTAAAAATCTTTAAAATCTATATAATATTACCAAAATAGTTTTATAAAATATAACTTTATAACTCGATGTTTCAATAAGTCCATCCTCGTTCTCACAGAAATTTGGTCGTACGTTGATCAGGCGTAGGACTGAAAATCTATAAGCACTTGGTAAACCCGTTTTCAACACCCAGTGAAAATACTTGGAAAATAATTTTATTTAAAGTATTTTGAAAATAGAGGAAACATCTTTGGTGAGAATCTCTGGAAATCATCACCCCCATCCGTGGTCGCAGTTAACCCGATGGTTACGTTGCCATCTTGGCAAAATTCATAGATAACTATAAGCACTCCATGCCCTTCGACTACGCCATGGAACCGCTACAGATCACAGCTACATCTGGGTTTACCTTGCTATCTCAGCAAAAACCCATATAATTGTAGGCATCAACGCCCTCAAATTTCGCTGCCAAATAAATGAAACTTCTCCTCTTTACTCGACCATAAATCGCAGTCTACCGATGTTACGTTGCCTTCTCGGCAAAATCAAGCGTAGACATTGACAATCACCTACACACGATTTCCGCTATGGTCCATAGTAGATCGCAGCGACATCGAGTTACACAGTCGTTACAGCATAACCTAAATGCCTCTGTAGGCATCAACGCCCTCGACTTTCGCTATCCAATAATCCTTAGGAACTTCAATTTGTCTGGACTTCCACACAGGATCCACTTTAGAACCTCCCCCTTTGAGGCTCAAGGCAGTACCAACCTACGGTACTCCTGAGAAGTTCATTTCTAGGGAGCGCCTTTTTCTCCAGAGCTATTTTCAAAACACTTTATACTATACACATATAGTATCTTCCAAATCATACACCTAGTATGAATCCCATATAAATCTTCTTTTCCCAAAATCGATTATTCCAAAATCGATAATTCTCAAACTATGCTTTCCAAATCTCCAAAATTGATTTTACCTAAAAATCAAAAGCCTTTCCAAAATCCATAAGTTCCCAAAACCTTTCCCCAAAATCATTCTCATAAAATCCTTTATATATATATATATATATATATATATATAGATATATATATAACCTTGAAAAATCTTTGAACCACTTCATACTTGTATAAATTCCCTTTTTTTTACTTCAAATACTTTCAAAAACCCTTTTCTTCTAGCAATAGATTCAACAAGGAGAGTTTATCAATTATATATTCATAACTTTGTTTATTCAAATCAATATTCAAACTTGATCACTTTATAAAGTAACTTGCCATATTACTTACTTCCATAAAGTAAATTTTTACCATAGAAATATCCAATTTCCACTTTATTTCATTCAAACCCGTATGATGTACACATATCATCTCTATGCTATATTAATCTAACCGCTTACTCGATCACACAATTTCAATTCCGAACTAGTATCGTCCACCCGACTTCCTAGTGCGGAATCAGATCTGTTTTCTTGATCAAAAACCGTCATTCGCCTTGCATAGCCATAACTATGATAGAGAATATCCAGAACCAATCAACAACCCATATCTAGGTTCGTCGTCGAAAATCGAGTTAAAAATTCCAACTCGGATCGATATACTATCTCGAAATTGTATGCTCGAATCTGCATCAAATCACTATGCGAATAGAATAATATACGTATATCCTACGTATTTATCTCCATTGATTATTAGCTAAATCAATTTCTCCTTTCTATTTATATTCACTTTAATTTCTATCCACTTATTCACAATTGTTTCAATTCCATTTGGATTATCACCTCAATTCTTGTCTCAAATGGATATTTAATCATAAACAGTTTGCACTCTGACCAAATTAAATTTAGAAAATAGGTTGAAGAATTTAAAAATAGATAAGTGGTTGAAAAATAATTAATAGCTGTAAAATAGTTAAGTAATTGTAAAATAGTTGGAAAATAGCCAAATAGTTATAGAAATTTTAATTGCAAAATAGTTGTAAAATAGTAATTAGTTATAAAGTAGTTGAAAAACAGTAATTAGTTTATAAAACAGTTAAAAAATTATTAATTAGTTCCAAAAGTAGTTAAAAAAATAAGTATACGGTAGTTTGGGGTTTAAAAAGAAAGGTTGTATATATAGTAAATAGCTTGAAAAAATAGGTTTATATTAAAACAATTTATTTTGAAAATAGTCCAAAGCCAAACTGTTCAATTCTCAATCTCCATTCCCATCAATTAAATTTAAATTTCCACTTCCATTTAAATTGACTCAATTCCAATTTAAACAACTTCAATTTCAACTGAACTAGATTTAACCGCAATTCCAATCAATTTCCAATTAACTTTCAATTTCAATTCAAATTAAGTTAACTTCCATTCCCATCCCAAATTCAAATCAACTTCCTATTTGAATTTGAACTCATTCAACTTCAATTTCATTTCAAATTTATCCAATTCAAATTTTCCATTTGAAATGTTAAACTTATTCATCTTTAATCATAATTCTAAATTCAAATAAAATTCAATTTAAACTAATTCTATTCAAATTCCAACTTAAAACCATCTCGAATTATATAAATTCGAGTTATATTTTAAATGTTGATTTAATCAAACTAACCTTTACTTTTAATTTAACAGCCTAAATCTTTTTAAACAATTTATATTTGAGTCCAAATTTTCAAAAGTCGATTTTAAATTGCCTTTACTTAACTCATTACAAGGTTCAAATAAGTGATCAAAACAAATTTTAATTTACACATTCAATTCTTAACCTTCAGATCTCGAGTTCAAAGGAATTCCATATGCTTAATTTCAAATTTAAGTTTAATTTTATTTATCTCTATAATTGTTATATTACCACAACCCATTTCTTCTTTCATTTAAACAAATCCAATTCACAGTTTAAAGATTATTAATAACAACAGGATGATAACATCCAAATTATTTTAAAATATCTATCCATTTCCAATTTCCAGATCTCAAACCCATTTTGGGATACTTCCAATTCAAATCAACCATTTAACTTTCCAAGTTAGATCTCAATTTCATCTTGAAATTTTCAATTCAGGTTGTCTGTACTAAACTTATTTAATTTTCCCAAAATTAAATTTACTTTAATTTAATCTAGACAAATTTACCCAAATTTGAATTCCCACTTTAAATTTGAACTTCAGATTAATAATCTTCCCACTTAAGTTTAAAAACTTACTTCACTTTGGAGTTTATTTCAAATATACATATTTATTTCAAATATACATATTTATTTCCTTTACCCACCAAGTTACTTTAATTTTTAAACCACCTTTGGTTTTAAATTCAAAACAAATTCCTATAAGTTTTCAAACAACTGTTGTTTGAATCAAGCTTTTTTATTCAAATAATACTATTTATTATTTCTTTTAAACACTTGGAACAAATTCCAAAATTTCTGCACTTAGACTTAAAACTTCATAATTTACATTATCTTATTCTGGAAACACTTCTACAAATTCAAAATTTTAAATTTTCACTTTGAATCCATTTCAAACTTATCTTCATTTAATTTCAATTTGGTTGTAGTTCAATCACTACTTAATTCTTATTATTACTCACAACAACCAATTACCTTAATATATTAGAAAAACTATTGCTTAATAAACTTATATAAGATTCATTTACCTTTGAAACCATTTTAAATTCTTTATATAAAAAATAACAAATACGCTCTCTTATATATATACACACACACACACACTTAACTCATTCTAGGGTACCACTGACCTTATCCTTAATGAGTAAACCCACTAGAGCCAAGGTTCTCGCTTATCCTTCGCTCTGATACCAAATGTAATGACTCAGAAATTCCGAACCTGAAAATTCCAGATAGTTAGGAAAAAAGAAGAAAGAGAAGAAGAAACAGAAACCCAAACACAGATTCTCACAATCGCAGCGGACCAAAATATAATATCAAATAAAATAGCAGTTATAAAAAGGAAAAACTGTATCTGTAGATTTACATTTATACATCAGAGTTACAACAATTACACAAACACTGGACAGTTAAGATCACCTTGTCCTATAAAAACTACAATATATCACTGTGGAATACCCTCCATATGTTCCTGCCATCCAACTCACCTTCTGAGCTCTAGAAAACGTCCTTACCTGAAAATCTGTAATACTCGGTCTGACCCGAGCTTTATGTCAAAGTAACACCTGGGTCAGGCTGGAAACCAGCGTGAGTAAACCCATATAACATGAAATACCAAGATATAACATATGTGTATACTAGGGTAACTTGTATCTTTTACGAGTTCTTATAGTAAATCATTTATCACACATTCAATCTCAGGTTAAATGTTCATGTTACCCAATTCATTCCACTTTAGCTTGTTTAATTTCACATATCCAATTTATAAAGAATTTTGTTTACTAATTGAAGTGGTTTCGGGTATCATTGATACCCGACCCCGGTCTCTTCGAATTCAGTATCATTAGTAATCCAAGTTGTTGAGTTTTAAACAATACAATACAATACATATTCAGGATATCATTCCACAGAATAATTCATCATCGATAAATAACTTACAATATTGCGATTTAACTCATTATATCACAACACATCTAAATTGTCTATCAGAGACATCAACAACCAAGCAATCCATTATTATTCAATCATCCATAAGCAGTGTAACGTTTCGAATTTTGCCCGCTCGAAAATCGACATCCATACTTCATATCGTATTCGAATGCCATAGATTCGACCGTTCAAATCCGATTTGCCGGAGCTTATAACAACATTAAGTAAACAACACAGCGGAATAAAAGAATAATACATTGATATACAGCTTTGATACAATATCTGATACAACAGATGATCCAATAGATATCAATATACATCAGAGATATGATACAATAAAATAGCAGCGGAAAAGAAAAATAGATAACATCTAGCAGCGGAACAATATAACTCTGAGATAGTCTTCAAAAGAGAACTCCGAGAACTGCAACTCCATTTCCAAGAATCAATCCAACAATAGCTCGAACCCCCAATAACGATGCACCAAGCTAAGCAAGACTGGTGTGATCCAAAGACTGAACTAACTCCAGATAATTCACTATATCTAACTATCTGAAAAACCCAACTCTAGACTGCTCGTGTAGAAAATAATGAGCATCCAGAGTTTAGGAAAGAAACCAGAGTTTAGGAAAGAAACAATAAACTCTGGATCAGTCGTGGGACTGGTGTGAGCAACAAAAACAGTTTATCTTTTAAAACATTCAACAAAAGATTTTCAAAGTCAATTCGCAATGCGATTTAAAAATGAGACTACCATAAGGCCTCCCGCACACACACACACAATGCAAACGCAGAATCGGAGGAGATTTCTCCTTATGATAGTCAAAGATGCTTGATACGCATTAAAAAGAAACATTTGATATTATTACTAGTGCATAGTGTAGAAAAAAAATCATTTCGAAAGTAAAGATATAAATCTTAGCCAACATAGACATTTCGAACTATGCCTACTATAGCTACCATCCAAACAGTGGGGCGCCACCATAAGTGAATGATAGGTTCTACAACTAATACCGTACAAGATCATATTGTTTCTTTGGATTTCCAACGAATGGTCAGGCCAAGGAACTTCCCATTGCCACATGAGAACGCCTCTGGAAGGACGCCCCGAGAACCAAACCGTTCTCTGCTAAACAAGGCCGGGAACCCCTTTTCCCAAGGGATATTACAAACCCTCAGATATACCACCCCCGGTCCTTTGGGACCTTTAAACGAGAGCTCTCTAACCAACATCACACCATAATAATAAGTGTTTCAACATGAGTAAGTATCTGGGCTCCATACCATGATACTACCCTTTTCCAGAAGGAATGTTCATACCCTAGGGAAGCGATCCCTGAAAACCTTGCCGCACAATTCCTTTTTCGACCATTACCGGTTTGTGAGGCTCAACGAAGTCACGTCCACAAAAACACACTTTATACAAAAGCCGTGCTTTGGGTCAACAAATGATCATAGAAATGATCGCAAAGATAGACGATCAAACAAATGATCCTATCACAAATAATCAACACAATGATCATTTCACAGCAACACTCAGCATGTCACATTACCAAATTGGGAATATATCGCTGATAACCTTCAACTACATAACCTCTGAGCTCGTACGTCTCAGAGAAGGGTGTTAAGCTAAGAGAATAAATTCTCCGCCACCAACAGAAATATATTTGAAAGAAATCGGCTCTATATCTCAATTTGTAATGTCAGACATACAATCCATACAAGTCTGTTCCGGGATCGAACAGAACCGAAGGCACTTACAAAGAAGTCCTTGCAATCCGGATATTCACTAATCACGTTCGGACTTCCCATCACATATGGAGTCTCTATACCGGCGCGACTTGGTGCAGAGACAATCGATAGGTCATCCTATCGCTCTCGCAAATACCCGGTCTTCATCACCGGTCTTCAAATGCTATCCATAATGTCAAATCACATATTCGGAATGGGTTATACGACACAAAGGTCCTTTCCCGGCTAAACCGAATAGTGAGCGAAAATATTTAAAACATATGGATATGGGATTTCAATTAAGTCATAACTTAATAATTCAAAACTTTCTTTCAAATGGTTTAAATCAATTACCATTTCAAATCTTTTAAACAAAAGATTTATATCACAAAATTCCATTTACGGACTTTCAAAACAATTTCCATTTCATTTGGATTAACTCGTTTAAAATCTTTAAATTAAAGATTTATCTTATAGCTTTCAAACCGTTCCCAAATATTCACTTCCAAAATTCATTTCCAAATATTCATCAATAACTTGGTAAACTATTTCAGTTTAAACTCGAAATCTCTTTTTATATAATTTGAAATTCGTTTCTCCTATGAAAGCCTTTTTATCATTTAGAAACAACAGTCTTATTTCGAAAAAACCCAATTTCATTTATACAAGTTACAATCTTGGGTTAATTCAAATTCCCAAAAATAATACTTTAAAAATGGTTTAACTCATAATGACTAGTATAATATCGTTAATCCCTAGTTTCAAATTACAGAATTCAATTTGAATATTGAATTTAAATTTAAATCAAAGTATTCAAAATAAATTTCCATCTTTGAAATTCCATTTCAAAAGCTTTTCACTTCAAACCCAATCCATTTTCAAAAACATTTGAATTTAAAAATTCAAATACAAAACTATTTTCAAAAATCTACGACTTAATCGATTTCCTCGTGAAATCCATATTTGTGTGTGTAGGGTGTGGTCCAAGGGTTTAACACAATAGTGCAATATCATTCAATCATCATAGATCAAAACACAGAAATATAGTTGATAAGCGATATAAACTATAATGCTTATCATACATTCACAGATTCACAGATAATACACAGCTCAATTCACAGAACAAAATATCACAGATCAGATAGGAAAATCAATTCAAGGCATCTCATACAATACAATCATTCATGAGTAAGTCAAGTATCCAATAGTCATTTATAAGCAGGATTAATTAAATCATTTTAATCCAAATCAATCCAATTTATCTCCAAGTAAATTTATTACTTTATGAATTTATTACTTTATGAATTTATTACCCAATCCTGATAAGTTAATTACAAATTTATTCTTATCCCTTTCCAAATTATTAAATTAACAAATTATTTTGAAATCAATTATTATGTCTTAATTACTTTTCTTAATCATTGATTAATAACTTAAAAAAAAAATTAACTAATACACCCAATTATAAATTAATGACACCTGATTATTCATCATTAATTATTAATTTATTAGTTAGTCGTCTATTAATTCCTAATTAAATTACTTAATTAATTAACTTATAAATCATTCATTAATTAACTTAAGTAGTTAATTACAAATTTATTCTATCACTTTAAACATTAATTAATTCAAACTTTAGTTATAACTATAATGTAATTATTCTTAATTACTTCAAAAAAAAACATGTATTAATTTTTTTCAACTTAATTACCATATAAAAAGGAATCTTCATAAATTTCTTTGAAACAATTTATTACTAGTTACTAACTTATGTGTAATAGGTTTCATACTTATTTTATAATAACTAAAAGCTTATCAATTTAAAGTATCAACTAAAATAACTGAGTTTTGTATCTCAGTTTTTTTTTTCTTTTCAAATTGCTAAACCCAGCCTTCCCTATAATCTCAAGAAGTACATCGAGTAATTCACGAAATAGCCCGAGCCTCTCCCCTGTTTTCACGCAACCCCTATCCCTCCTGATCCTATCTTCTTCCCTCCTCTCTCTTTTTTTTATAAAAAAACTGTTAAGTAAAAAAACAACAAGGTACGAACAACTCACGCCAAAACTCGAGTCAAGTCACGAAAATCTCGGGCTCCACTTTGAGTTCAGCATCTTCTTCCCCAATTCGTCCCTGCCGATATATCACGTGCACACGGTGCACATGAACCATCGTTGCCGACCTCTAGCGATGATCGTGATCATTCCCTAAGTCCACTCGAGCCTATTCCAACCTAAACGCAAACCCAAATGCCACTGACATCCATAGAATCAAAATCGAGCCATTTATCTCGACATCAGGAAAACAGCGCTCGCCAGAAAACCCCTCATTCCTTTCGCCTCCGCCTACGAGAACACCAGCAGCTCCGGCCATCCACCTGTCGTCGCTTCCTCTTTCACCTCCCCGTACCACGCGACACTCGATCAAACGAAGAGCACGAACGAATTGATAATTTTCGACCCTCCAAAACTAGGTTTAAAAACTTAAACCTTGCGCCGCCGCCGCCGCCGTGGTTGTTGCCACCTCCGGACATTTTTCCAATCACCTTCATAGCCTCCTCCATCTCCACGAGAAAACCCAAACCCCATGAAATAGCCGATCACCAGAGATTGATAAAACTATGATATCAAAGTAAACCCAAACTGCTCTCTCTCCCTTGGTTTAAAAATTATGATTTCTACTTTAAAAATCATGTTTTGGCATATGAATTCAGTTTATATACCTGAATTTATGAATCAAGATGTTTGAAATTGGCTCATATTAAATTTGCTCAGCTTTTTCTTGATTTCCAGAAGTATTTCTAATTTATTTAACTTAAATAAAATGTAAAACTATAATCTATGATACATCTAACATATTTTGTTTGAAATTTAAACCTTAACATAAATTAGATTTTGAGGTAATGATTATTGATCAGAACTTTTTTTTTTACATTATTGGTCAAAAACAATCAGAACAATTGAAATGGAATTCTTTTGAACTAAAAGTATAACCTGTACTTCTTATAACAGGGTTTTATTCCTTGTTACCAGAGATATATACACACTAACAGGCATTACCAAAACCATATCGACATATAACTTTCAATATGACCGCATAAAAATCAATGATTCAAACTGAACTCGGTTTTAAGATGAGTTTACTCACTTGAATTAAGAAGTGAACAGAGCTTCTACGTTGTAACAGACTTAAGAAACTGCTACCTGAAATCCTCATCCCTTGATCTCTGGTTTGAGTAGATTATTTAATTTGAAGTTTTGTTTTAATTTGAAGTTTTGTTTGAATTTGAGTTTTGTTTTATTTTTTTCTTTAAACCTCTAAACCTAAAATAGAGATATGTATCCAAACATACCCAGACATTCACCCCCATAAATATATGTAAACTCAAACATGCAGGCATTTAAACAATCACACTTCAAATGTCGACCATAATATCAAAAGCACATAGATAGATAGATAAGTGAGTTTGCTCACATTGGTTTCCAGAAATGAACAGAGCCTACTCATGTTGACACTGGCTTGTGAACTTGCAAGCTGAAGGTCTTTTTCTTTAAATCCTCTACGTTGCAGTGATATGTATTGTTGTTTAAATCATAATGAAAGTTTAAATAAAACTTTCTCAGATTTTCTTAATTTTGAAGGAATATAACTGGGATGAGAAAATGGATATATAGGAAGAAGTGATGGGGATGTATAACATTTGTACAGGGTAATTAAGATTTGGTTTTGTACAACATAAGATCAGTGATCTTATATTATTTTTTTTCTCTTGCTTGAGTAGCCAAGATTTCAGCTGATAGATATTATATTGTGTACTAAGGTAATGGCATTAAATGCCTTGTACAATCTACACTTATACCATACTTGTTTTATACTTTGTTTATTCTTTTACTTTATGTACATATTACTTTGCCTTTATTTGCTTGTCTCGGCTGAGATGATATGTTAAGGCTTGCATTAATTAGTTTGTACAATATACTTATTTTTTTTTTCTTGCTTTATCAACTATGCAGATCATTTCTACTTGCCATGGATTTCTTTTGTTTTAACATGAAGGTTGCATTTATTAGCTTGTTTTTACTTTGTTTTATGTTCTTTCTCTTGCTTGCATATCTACTTTACACTCTTTGAATCATGTATGTACAGTTCTTTGCTTTGTTTATGTTTCTTGTCTTTGTTTTGCATACTTACTTTTATATTTGTTTGTATTTATTATGTTTGATTTGTTTATACTTAAATATATTTATTTTACTTTATGTACATATTTTAAAAGTTGTTATATTATTTTTTTTATTCTTACATGACTACTTATTTTTTTTATTTCTATTTATTTTAAAACCATTTATTTTTAAATTTTATTTCTAATCCAATATATACTTATATTCACATATATACAAATTTTCAAATCCATATGACTTTACATATTTTCTATTTGAATCGAGGAAACTCGCTTCCATTTATAATTAATTCTATAAATTTTTATTCAAAAATTCATTTAATTATTAATTTAAATTAAATAAAAATCTAGGGTCGTTACAAACTTCCCCCCTTAAAAGAATTTCGTCCTCGAAATTCGCAGGCACGAAAACAACACAGAGATAGACAGATTCGATCGCTTATAATTCCTCAAACTTAACATATGAATTCCAAACTCAAGTCGGAATATCTCACAATACATACCAATTTGTCCCTCTTCGGACTTTGGTATTCACAAGAAATTTCAACAGAATTTCAAATTTGGTTTTAAACGAAATCGCTTTATCAATACAATTTAAATTTATCCTTATATTTCATTAACCAATTTTAACTCAATTTAAAATTTCTAATTTCAATTTTCTAATTCATATCATTAAAGTTTAAATCAAAAAAAATGATAAGAAATCGATGAAAATATGAAATAAGAATTTCCTACAACAATTCGTAGAGTCATCGTCACACCGAAACTTCTTCTGGAGCTGTCACGAATCAATCAAAAGAATTTAGAGACGAATCAAAGAAATTTGATAAGAAAGATTGTTTCCACTGTTGTTACAGAGTATCGACCATTTATAGCCGTATTTCCCTGTCCCCTATCTCGTTCTGTTCTTGCACTCATACTCACTATCAGTAGATAGTAAGAGAATTTACTGAGGCATTCAAACGGATATCTTAGGGATTACTCATTCTAGGATTTACTTCATCCTATCTCTAATGAGCTACTTAATGTGTTACACTCCTGAGCTAAAGTTCAACCTTAGCTCTGATACCAAATGTAACGTTTCGAATTTTGCCCGCTCGAAAATCGACATCCATACTTCATATCGTATTCGATTGCCAAAGATTCGACCGTTCAAATCCGATTCGCCGGAGCTTATAACAACATTAAGTAAACAACACAGCAGAATAAAAGAATAATACATTGATATACAGCTTTGATACAATATCTGATACAACAGATGATCCAATAGATATCAATATACATCAGAGATATGATACAATAAAATAGCAGCGGAAAAGAAAAATAGATAACATCTAGCAGCGGAACAATATAACTCTGAGATAGTCTTCAAAAGAGAACTCCGAGAACTGCAACTCCATTTCCAAGAATCAATCCAACAATAGCTCGAACCCCCAATAACGATGCACCAAGCTAAGCAAGACTGGTGTGATCCAAAGATTGAACTAACTCCAGATAATTCACTATATCTAACTATCTGAAAAACCCAACTCTAGACTGCTCGTGTAGAAAATAATGAGCATCAGAGTTTAGGAAAGAAACAATAAACTCCGGATCAGTTGTGGGACTGGTGTGAGCAACAAAAACAGTTTATCTTTTAAAACATTCAAAAAAAGATTTTCAAAGTCAATTCGCAATGCTATTTAAAAATGAGACTACCATAAGGCCTCCCGCACACACACACAATGCAAACGCAGAATCGGAGGAGATTTCTCCTTATGATAGTCAAAGATGCTTGATACGCATTAAAAAGAAACATTTGATATTATTACTAGTGCATAGTGTAGAAAAAAAATCATTTCGAAAGTAAAGATATAAATCTTAGCCAACATAGACATTTCGAACTATGCCTACTATAGCTACCATCCAAACAGTGGGGCGCCACCATAAGTGAATGATAGGTTCTACAACTAATACCGTACAAGATCATATTGTTTCTTTGGATTTCCAACGAATGGTCAGGCCAAGGAACTTCCCATTGCCACATGAGAACGCCTCTGGAAGGACGCCCCGAGAACCAAACCGTTCTCTGCTAAACAAGGCCGGGAACCCCTTTTCCCAAGGGATATTACAAACCCTCAGATATACCACCCCCGGTCCTTTGGGACCTTTAAACGAGAGCTCTCTAACCAACATCACACCATAATAATAAGTGTTTCAACATGAGTAAGTATCTGGGCTCCATACCATGATACTACCCTTTTCCAGAAGGAATGTTCATACCCTAGGGAAGCGATCCCTGAAAACCTTGCCGCACAATTCCTTTTTCGACCATTACCGGTTTGTGAGGCTCAACGAAGTCACGTCCACAAAAACACACTTTATACAAAAGCCGTGCTTTGGGTCAACAAATGATCATAGAAATGATCGCAAAGATAGACGATCAAACAAATGATCCTATCACAAATAATCAACACAATGATCATTTCACAGCAACACTCAGCATGTCACATTACCAAATTGGGAATATATCGCTGATAACCTTCAACTACATAACCTCTGAGCTCGTACGTCTCAGAGAAGGGTGTTAAGCTAAGAGAATAAATTCTCCGCCACCAACAGAAATATATTTGAAAGAAATCGGCTCTATATCTCAATTTGTAATGTCAGACATACAATCCATACAAGTCTGTTCCGGGATCGAACAGAACCGAAGGCACTTACAAAGAAGTCCTTGCAATCCGGATATTCACTAATCACGTTCGGACTTCCCATCACATATGGAGTCTCTATACCGGCGCGACTCGGTGCAGAGACAATCGATAGGTCATCCTATCGCTCTCGCAAATACCCGGTCTTCATCACCGGTCTTCAAATGCTATCCATAACGTCAAATCACATATTCGGAATGGGTTATACGACACAAAGGTCCTTTCCCGGCTAAACCGAATAGTGAGCGAAAATATTTAAAACATATGGATATGGGATTTCAATTAAGTCATAACTTAATAATTCAAAACTTTCTTTCAAATGGTTTAAATCAATTACCATTTCAAATCTTTTAAACAAAAGATTTATATCACAAAATTCCATTTACGGACTTTCAAAACAATTTCCATTTCATTTGGATTAACTCGTTTAAAATCTTTAAATTAAAGATTTATCTTATAGCTTTCAAACCGTTCCCAAATATTCACTTCCAAAATTCATTTCCAAATATTCATCAATAACTTGGTAAACTATTTCAGTTTAAACTCGAAATCTCTTTTTATATAATTTGAAATTCGTTTCTCCTATGAAAGCCTTTTTATCATTTAGAAACAACAGTCTTATTTCGAAAAAAACCCGATTTCATTTATACAAGTTACAATCTTGGGTTAATTCAAATTCCCAAAAATAATACTTTAAAAATGGTTTAACTCATAATGACTAGTATAATATCGTTAATCCCTAGTTTCAAATTACAGAATTCAATTTGAATATTGAATTTAAATTTAAATCAAAGTATTTAAATTCCAACTCTTAATCCAGTTATTCAAAATAAATTTCCATCTTTGAAATTCCATTTCAAAAGCTTTTCACTTCAAACCCAATCCATTTTCAAAAACATTTGAATTTAAAAATTCAAATACAAAACTATTTTCAAAAATCTGCGACTTAATCGATTTCCTCGTGAAATCCATATTTGTGTGTGTAGGGTGTGGTCCAAGGGTTTAACACAATAGTGCAACATCATTCAATCATCATAGATCAAAACACAGAAATATAGTTGATAAGCGATATAAACTATAACGCTTATCGTACATTCACAGATTCACAGATAATACACAGCTCAATTCACAGAACAAAATATCACAGATCAGATAGGAAAATCAATTCAAGGCATCTCATACAATACAATCATTCATGAGTAAGTCAAGTATCCAATAGTCATTTATAAGCAGGATTAATTAAATCGTTTTAATCCAAATCAATCCAATTTATCTCCAAGTAAATTTATTACTTTATGAATTTATTACCCAATCCTGATAAGTTAATTACAAATTTATTCTTATCCCTTTCCAAATTATTAAATTAACAAATTATTTTGAAATCAATTATTATGTCTTAATTACTTTTCTTAATCATTGATTAATAACTTTAATTTTTTTTTAACTAATACACCCAATTATAAATTAATGACACCTGATTATTCATCATTAATTATTAATTTATTAGTTAATCGTCTATTAATTCCTAATTAAATTACTTAATTATTTAACTTATAAATCATTCATTAATTAACTTTGGTAGTTAATTACAAATTTATTCTATCACTTTAAACATTAATTAATTCAAACTTTAGTTATAACTATAATGTAACTATTCTTAATTACTTCAAAAAAAAACATGTATTAATTTTTTTCAACTTAATTACCATATAAAAAGGAATCTTCATAAATTTCTTTAAAACAATTTATTACTAATTACTAACTTATGTGTAATAGGTTTCATACTTATTTTATAATAACTAAAAGCTTATCAATTTAAAGTATCAACTAAAATAACTGAGTTTTGTATCTTAGTTTTTTTTTTCTTTTCAAATTGCTAAACCCAGCCTTCCCTATAATCTCGAGAAGTACATCGAGTAATTCATGAAATAGCCCGAGCCTCTCCCCTGTTTTCATGCAACCCCTATCCCTCCTGATCCTATCTTCTTCCCTCCTCTCTTTTTTTTTTTTTAAAACTGTTAAGTAAAAAAACAACAAGGTACGAACAACTCACGCCAAAACTCGAGTCAAGTCACGAAAATCCCGGGCTCCACTTTGAGTTCAGCATCTTCTTCCCCAATTCGTCCCTGCCGATATATCACGTGCACACGGTGCACATGAACCATCGTTGCCGACCTCTAGCGATGATCGCGATCATTCCCTAAGTCCACTCGAGCCTATTCCAACCTAAACGCAAACCCAAATGCTACTGACATCCATAGAATCAAAATCGAGCCATTTATCTCGACATCAGGAAAACAGCGCTCGCCAGAAAACCCCTCATTGCTTTCGCCTCCGCCTACGAGAACACCAGCAGCTCCGGCCATCCACCTGTCGTCGCTTCCTCTTTCACCTCCCCGTACCACGCGACACTCGATCAAACGAAGAGCACGAACAAATTGATAAGTTTCGACCCTCCAAAACTAGGTTTAAAAACTTAAACCTTACGCCGCCGCCGTGGTTGTTGCCACCTCCGGACATTTTTCCAGTCACCTTCATAGCCTCCTCCATCTCCACGAGAAAACCCAAACCCCATGAAATAGCCGATCACTAGAGATTGATAAAACTATGATATCAAAGTAAACCCAAACTGCTCTCTCTCCCTTGGTTTAAAAATTATGATTTCTACTTTAAAAATCATGTTTTGGCATATGAATTCAGTTTATATACCTGAATTTATGAATCAAGATGTTTGAAATTGGCTCATATTAAATTTGCTCAGCTTTTTCTTGATTTCCAGAAGTATTTCTAATTTATTTAACTTAAATAAAATGTAAAACTATAATCTATGATACATCTAACATATTTTGTTTGAAATTTAAACCTTAACATAAATTAGATTTTGAGGTAATGATTATTGATCAGAACTTATTTTTTTTTTACATTATTGGTTAAAAACAATCAGAACAATTGAAATGGAATTCTTTTGGACTAAAAGTATAACCTGTACTTCTTATAACAGGGTTTTATTCCTTGTTACCAGAGATATATACACACTAACAGGCATTATCAAAACCATATCGACATATAACTTTCAATATGACCGCATAAAAATCAATGATTCAAACTGAACTCGGTTTTAAGATGAGTTTACTCACTTGAATTAAGAAGTGAACAGAGCTTCTACGTTCTAACAGACTTAAGAAACTGCTACCTGAAATCCTCATCCCTTGATCTCTGGTTTGAGTAGATTATTTAATTTGAAGTTTTGTTTTAATTTGAGTTTTGTTTTATTTTTTTCTTTAAACCTCTAAACCTAAAATAGAGGTATGTATCCAAACATACCCAGACATTCACCCCCATAAATATATGTAAACTCAAACATGCAGGCATTTAAACAATCACACTTCAAATGTCGACCATAATATCAAAAGCACATAGATAGATAGATAAGTGAGTTTGCTCACATTGGTTTCCAGAAATGAACAGAGCCTACTCATGTTAACATTGGCTTGTGAACTTGCAAGCTGAAGGTCTTTTTCTTTAAATCCTCTACGTTGCAGTGATATGTATTGTTGTTTAAATCATAATGAAAGTTTAAATAAAACTTTCTCAGATTTTCTTAATTTTGAAGGAATATAACTGGGATGAGAAAATGGATATATAGGAAGAAGTGATGGGGATGTATAACATTTGTACAGGGTAATTAAGATTTGGTTTTGTACAACATAAGATCAGTGATCTTATATATTTTTTTTCTCTTGCTTGAGTAGCCAAGATTTCGGCTGATAGATATTATATTGTGTACTAAGGTAATGGCATTAAATGCCTTGTACAATCTACACTTATACCATACTTGTTTTATACTTTGTTTATTCTTTTACTTTATGTACATATTACTTTGCCTTTATTTGCTTGTCTCGGCTGAGATGATATGTTAAGGCTTGCATTAATTAGTTTGTACAATATACTGTTTTTTTTTCTTGCTTTATCAACTATGCAGATCATTTCTACTTGCCGTGGATTTCTTTTGTTTTAACATGAAGGTTGCATTTATTAGCTTGTTTTTACTTTGTTTTATGTTCTTTCACTTGCTTGCATATCTACTTTACACTCTTTGAATCATGTATGTACAGTTCTTTGCTTTGTTTATGTTTCTTGTCTTTGTCTTGCATACTTACTTTTATATTTGTTTGTATTTATTATGTTTGATTTGTTTATACTTAAATATATTTATTTTACTTTATGTACATATTTTAAAAGTTGTTATATTATTTTTTTATTCTTACATGATTACTTATTTTTTTTATTTCTATTTATTTTAAAACCATTTATTTTTAAATTTTATTTCTAATCCAATATATACTTATATTCACATATATACAAATTTTCAAATCCATATGACTTTACATATTTTCTATTTGAATCGAGGAAACTCGCTTCCATTTATAATTAATTCTACAAATTTTTATTCAAAAATTCATTTAATTATTAATTTAAATTAAATAAAAATCTAGGGTCGTTACAAGTAGGATTTATTGGATGTGTAATTCCAAATTAATTTTATTTATCTCTAGTTAAATTAATTACCAACCTCAATCACTTAGATTACTTTAATCCCTCTTACCTATCATTAATTAATTTCAACCCAAATAATGATCCATCTTAGTTAACCCTCCTCGATTAATTATCTTATAATTACATTTTGTAATTGTCTTTTAATTAATCACATAGATTAATTAGCCTTAACAATTCACATTAATTAAATTTAATTAATAAACGACATTCATTAACGATCCTCTAATCATTTCCAGTAATTAATATTCGTTTAATTAATTACATTTAACAAGAAATCTTTAAATTAATCACACTCATTAATTAACCTTAATCCTTTAATTAATTAATTATTCTTTAATTAATTAATTAACCCATAAATTAATTAATTTAATTAGTCCTTTAATTAATCACACCAAGTGATTAATCCTTAATCACTTTTATTTAATTACTTCATAAAGTAATTATCCTATAATTGCTTCAATAAGCGATTCCCCTTTCACTTAATTACATTTAGTAATTATCCATTAATTACTTCTCTAAGTAATTATACTTAATTGATTCATAAGTGATTCTCTTTAATTAATTAGACAAACTAATTAACTTAAAATTAGTTGCATTAGTTAATTAATCAATCAATCATCACTTAACCTCTAGTTAATTCATTAACTATCCACTAATTACTCCATTAAGTAATTACTCTTAATTACAATAAGCAATTAACCTTTAATTTACTTTACTAATTAACTATCTTAATTAATCTCAATCTTTAAAAGATAAACACTTTATTTAAATTAAATACTTATTCCTATTATTAAACTTCATTAAAACCAATTTAGAAATAATTATATATTTGAAAATATACAATTTTTACTCTAAAACAAACAATTTAGACCTTTAATTTTGATATATTTAAAATCTTTGAAAACCTTTTCAAACATGTTTAATTAAATTCAACAAATATTTATCTTTGGAAACTTGATTATCGAATCTTTTAAACTTATCCATTTGAAATAGGATTTGAAAACTTAGTTTAAACATTGCTTTATAATTACTTCAAATACACCTTAAATTTTGAAACATTCCTATTTAAAATTTAAAATATATTAAATTAAACACTCATAAAACTTTATTTTCATTTATTTTGAAAAGAACTAGTTTTTAAATTGTAAACTTGATTTTCTTTTACAAATCTTTTGCCTTTACTTAAATCCAGAACATTACCAAGTACAACTCGAGTCAAACTCTATAAAATCCCGAGCCTACCCCGAGTCACCCACAAAACTCATCTGCTTCGAGAAAAACCCAAACATTCCCGAGCTAAAACCCGAGCATCAACCTTCTTCCCCAAACCACCCAGATACACGAAATGTACACGTACACATGTACATCGACTCCGATCACCAACGAACAAACCTTCGGCTTCAGACAAGTTAACTCCGACCTTGGAAACCAACACGATCACCTAGATCGTGATATCACTCACGAATCGAAAACCGAGCATTCGATTGAAACCGGAGCAAACCCAAACGGCCAAAATCACCACCAGCCATCACCTCCGACCATTAGATTACCTACCGACCTACCAGAAGCTACGCCACTACTTCCCACTTCATTTTCTCCTATCGCGATCATCTCCGATCAAGTCCTAATGTTGCAATCCATGCTGAAACCTCGACGATAAAAGCTGGAACAAAAACCCTACTTCGATGATCTCTGGCCACCTTGGCCGTTGATAAACTATCAAAGCATTTTTCCTGTGCTCGTCAGCACAACAACCACCTCTAGCCTAAATGTTGTCCCTCCCATTGCCGCCGATCGTCGGTAATCGACCAAAATGGCCCAAAAGTTCAACTCGAGAATACCCAACAGTTATCAAGCTAAAAATCGTTATATACACATTAAAATTCATAATTTTCAACTGCGAATTCAATCATGCAATCCAAACTTAAAATTAAATTTATAAAAATTTGACCCAAATATATATATATATATATATATATATATATATTACTCTGATTTATAAAATTTCGAGACAAATATTAAATATAAATTCCTGGAATTAATTTTAGTAGTGATATTGCATGATTTCAATCACTTTTCATCTGCAAATCAAGGGCTAACAACGATTCAATAATGAGATATTGAATTAATTTAGATATCAAAATATGTAAACACAACGAAGCCTAAACTTGTATATACATATGTATGCAATTCACAACAATAAACACTTATATACCTACATGCATTCATTTTCAATCCAAGTATTCAGGCTAACAACATGATTTTCATTCGCACATCAAAATGGAATCCAAAATTAAAATTGTTTTTTATGAAAAAAGTGTATGTTTACTCACTGTTTTAGAAAGCAGAGAATAGGGAAACAGACTATATCTTATGATCTGGTGCCTGATGTTTGAATTCAAATTGCTTGATTTTATGATGCTCTTGAATCTATTAGCTTTGATTAGGTTGAAGTTTGAATAAGTTGAGGCTGTTGTTATTTTGATGATTTTCTGGTTTTCTTACTTCTTACAGGCCTCTTTCATGTTTTTCTTTTTTTTTTGAAAAAAAATTTTAGATACAAATGAAAAAACCTGGTTTCTTCTCTTCTCAATTTTTTTATTTCTATCAATTGCCACTTGTTAACCTAACTCAACACTTGTTAATTTATGCCTTACTTATTACACATTTGTCACAACTTGTATTTTTATGCCTAAACCCTTTTGTCAAATTTATTTATAAATTATGTTTTAAACCTTATTATTTTATATTTGTAGATTAATTTATCTCTTATATTTTAAAAGTTTACATATATATAAATTCAATTTAAACTTAAGTTAAAACATCCAATCCTATTATTTTACAAAAGATATAAATATGTATGTTAAAGCTTTTATAAGTTCTTTTTAGTATCATATTATTTTTTCTTTTGAAAATATGAAGTAATAAATCATATTTCATTATTAGATATTTATTCTTGAATTCTAAATCAAAATTCTATTTACAATCGCTATTGATACTTTATTTTCCTCTGGAAAATCTCACTATTATAAAGTTTTGCATATATCTACTAATAAAAATTCATTAATTTCCTAAGAAGGTTTATCATTTATAATTCCACTACTTAGTACAATTCCAAATTCATTTATACACCTTCAGATATCTTTAATTATCTGAAACTTATTTATCTAACAAAATAATTTAGAACTTCAAAGGTGAAAACCAGTTAAAATATATAATTATCAAATGTCAAAAAACCCGAGTTATCACACATTGTCTACCATGATCAGCTGCATCTCGATTGACACTTGGCCAGTAATACCCATAGCAGAGTATTTTCTTTGTCAGGGTTTTCCCCCTAGTGTAATCGCCACATTCTTCTTTATGTACTTCTCTCAAGACTCATTTGGTATTATCATGGGTGATACACTAAATCAGGGGAATGGAGAAAGTCCTTACTATACATGACTTCTTCTTGGATGATTCGGTGTGAAACTTTGAGGAGGATCTATCGTTTTCCATTCCTCCGTTCAAGAAGAATTCCTCATTGTAGATTGTCTTTGATAGGAGTTATTCATAACCCCTTTTCTAGCACTGTCTCCAAGATCTAGCCGATCTCCATCTGTCAATACTTGGAATATTAAGTACTTCAACCGAAACAAAGTATATTTGTTGCGCATCCCCAAAACTGGCCAGCATGGCTAATGATTTTATCTTTTCATTTTGTTCACTAAGGATGTGTGCAATTATGTAATACTCGAAGTCAGCTAGTAGCTCGTAGACTCGGCCGAGATAAGGAGCAAGACGATGCCTCCTAGCAAGATTAACTTCCCTGACTTTGCATACTACTAATCAGAAATCACAAAAGATATGTAAAGTTTCCACTCCAAGTTCTCTAGCAAGTTTGAGGCTGGCGATCAAGGCTTCATACTTAGCTTCGTTGTTTGTTGCAAGAAGTCGAATTTCATGACGTAGCAGACCGATCATTCCTCAAGAGTCATTAACAAAGTTCTGACGCCAAAACACTGATCATTGGGTGCTCCATCCGTGCACATTTTCCATCTGTTGGTCGGTTCTCCATCGCTCTTCGGATGGTCATCTGATGCAGTGAATTTAGATATATAGTATGCTAGTGTTTGACCATGGATATCTCTCTGAGGGAGATAAGTAATATCGAATTGGCTTACTCGATATTCCATTTGAGTAGCCTTACGAACATCTAAGGTTGCTATAGGACCTATCATAACGGCTGGTCGGTATAGACATTAACGGGGTGAGCCTATGCTAATGGCATGTACTAGCATATCTAATTAGATGTATAAGTTCTCATGTTCCAATGGCTTGGATAGGACGGGCTATCCCTCTAAGTGATGCACTAGAGCTTGAAATGCATCTATGCAATCCTGCAACCATTCAAAGTTTCTTTTCTGTCTCTTGATTAGGTCAAATAAGAGAATACACTTACCGGTGGCCCTGGAGATGAATCGACATTGGATGGTGACTTTCCTATTTAGGCTCTATACCTGCTTGATAGTCTTTGGTATTTGTATGTTTCGAATTGCTTGAATCTTCTCAGAACCGGCTTCAGTTCTATGAGAGTCGACGATGAAACCCAAAAATTTACCTAAAGAGCTTTTCAAGATATTCAGTTTCATTTCATATTTTAGTAAAATATTGAACATCTCCGCTAAGTAATCGATGTGGTCGTTTGATCATCGTGACTTCATGAGCTTGTCATCCACATATACTTTTGTCAATTTCCTGATATGGTCTTTGAATATCCTGTTGACCAGTCTCTGGTGAGTAGCTTCAACATTGTTTAGTTCAAATGGCATCACAACATAATGATATAATCCTGGATCAGTAATGATATTGGTATGCTCCTAGTCGAGGATGTGCACCAGGATCTAGTTGTACCCGGAGTACACATCCATAAATTAAAGTGGCTCATATCCAGCGGTTGAGTCTACCAGCTGGTCGATCCTTGAAAGTGGAAAGCTATCTTTTGGAAATGCCTTGTTTAGGTATAAGTAGTTGACGCATGCCACTAATTTCCATTAGTATTTCTCACAAGAACTAGATTTGATACCCATTTTGGGTAGAGGGTGTAATAGATAAGCTTTTTTTGAGTTTATCCACCTCTTCTTTAAGTGCTACGAATCTTTCCTGATACATGCCACGTTGCTTTTGTTTCACTGGGACATGCCTCGGGTCGATATCCAATGCATAGCTTGTGATAGTTGGTGAAATCACATGCATGTCAGAATGGGTCCAAGCGAACACATCAAGATTCATTCAGAGAAAGCCATCTAATTCCTTCATTATTGTTGCACTGAGTTGTGATCCAATCTTCGGTACATGTGATGGTTCGCCACGGCTGACTACAATATCGATTGTCAACTCAACGGGTGCAGTCTTGGATTCTTTGTTTTTAAATGTAACTATTTTGCATAACAATCAATGTGAAACTTGGTTGGGACGATCAATATTGAAGGTTTCTCGGTCGAATCCTTGAGTCATATCATGAGTTGTTACGTCTGATAGTGAAAGGCATAGAATGCTTTGAGCGATTGTGACGCCCCACCTATATACTCACACTGGCCAAGGACACTATGTAGTAATGCCATAAACTAGCACGAAGAATAAGGCTGTTGAGGAGCGACCATCTGTGTAATTATTTTGTTGATACCGATATGTCAGATAGTATTACATGCATTTTGTTTCAAGAGGAAATCTGACACATTAATTACAAACTCAAAACTACTACACGGTGGCTATGTGATCTTTGGAAACAAATATAAAATAAACATAACATAAATTAGGCATAGATATTCGTATCACAAAGGCAGAAAAAGATATGAATATAACACATGAAAGTGTACATCAAAGTAGTGGTCATACAAGATCCACTACATCAAAAAATAATAGGTATACAAAGTAGTGCTAGACAAAATAATATGTATACACTAAGGAGTCTCTATCTCGAATGCATAAAAACAAAAACTACTAAGCTAAAGTAGTTAGCCAAAAGTCAGATGAAGGACCATGACAAGTAGTCAAGCAGAAGCACCTGAAATACCTCGGTCTGACCCGAGTATTATTTAATAAGAAAATAATAAACAGATCAGTCTAGATATAAATATCAAATAAAATGAGATAGGATAAGAGATATGATAAAAAGTATGATAACAAAAATGCCATACTGTGACAAGTATATATTAAATAACAATAAAGAATCATACAGTATCTCAAATCTACTCAAACACCAAAAAAATGTCATATTCTTTATTTTATTCACCAAACCACAAAAAATGACAAAACTTATCAATGGAAATCACAAAAATTGGTGAAATACAAATTCTAGAAATGATCAATTAGAAATTCAAAAATCACAAAAGGGGAGGCTTATCACAAACGAGAGCATGAAAACTCACCAACACGTGTATCACAAACGGAACGCTATCGCATAAACCGAACATCGACGCACCTAAAAAGATACACCCCATGCACAGTCGAAACATCGACGCACCTAAATAGATACGCCCCATGCATAAACAAACATCGAAGCACCTTGAAAGATATTCCCCATGCATAAACAAACATCGACCCACCTAGAAAGAACGCCCCATGCATAAACAAACATCGACGCACCTAGAAAGATACGCCCCATGTAAAGTCGAACATCGACGCACCTAAAAAGATACGCGCCATGCATAGACGAACATCGACGCACCTAAAAGATACCCCATATGCTCTAACTTATCAAGCCGATTTCTCCACGAATGGTCCAAAGACCATGGGTCCCTAGCCCATAAAAATGAGCCGAAGCTCCATAAAACGAGGCATAGTCCCCCACGTGGACAAAGAGACATCGCACATCGCTAATATAAATCACAAAATGATCATCATTGATCAATAATTGTAAATTACACTAAGCAAGTAAATAAATGAGGTTAGCTTCATGTCCCATAACCACTGGCTTAACTTAAATATTTACGAACAAATTGTAGATTTCCAACTCGAAGATTGTCACAAGTTTTTTCAATCGAACAAGTCCAAAAATTAACCGACGAAGTAAACGCAAGCGTTTCATACCACTTGTTTTGCTAAGACATTTAATTGGATTTCTCACACGAATGGGGTAAATGTCTTTGTATACTAATAGGTTGGAAAATGGTTTTACAAATGAGATTTGTATTAAAAATAGTGTTGAATCATCTTTTTGAAAGAGTTTGAATATTTTCTACTAGAATAGAAACCTTTGTATTTCAAAGTGACAAATCACAAAAATGATTGTAAAAACAATCAATCGCCAAAAATTCACATACGAAGACGTGAATCAAATCCATAGAAATCGATATTGAATCCATCAAAACGGATATTCCCAAAAATCCCGAAAAAGAAATTATCAAAGTCAACAAAAGTGATAAAAACTAATCGGATCAACGAAAATCGATTTAAAATTGGAAACCCATACAAAAAGTAAATTTGGCTGAGATAAGCAAATTCATTCAATTAAACACAACGGTCAGTCGACTGACGCTGAACCCAGAAACTTTCAGTTTCCAGGTTCAGTCGACTGAACACAGTGGTCAGTCGACTGATATCGGCCTAGGAAATTTTCTGGTTCCAGGTTCAATCGATTGACCATATAGTTCAGTTGACTAAACTTCGATTTCCAGTATTTTCAGCCTAGCACCAAGAAGGGCAAAAATCCCTAACCGGAAAACAATCGACCGAGCAACGGAGACTAGGGATTTATGCTAAGCGGCAACCCAGTACTATAGGCTCTTCGATGCGCCACCAAAAACATGTTCAAACATCCAAAATAGGATTTTTAAACGATTTGTCTTGAAAACACCAAAATTTGGAAAATTCACCAAATCAATTTAAATCAAAAGCAAATGAACATGGAATAGATGTTAGGAATTCATACCTTACAACAATGATAGCTATAGACATAGATATGAGTTCAAGAACTCACCTTTAAACCCAAAACACAAGTGAGAAGCTATAAAACAAGCAAAGATTGGTTTCTCTTCAACAACACATCTAGAATCTTCAATCTATTATCAAATGAAATGAATTTTCTAAGTTAGGGTTTAGGAATTTCTTAGAATTGAAGAGAGATTGAGATGGAGAAGATAAAGAGGATGCTTACCTAAGCTTCTCCTTGATTTCTAGCTTGAAGTTGATAATTCCTAAGAAAATTAGAGCTTAGGGATTTCTAATTTCTTTTCTCTTCCCCCTTTTTTATCTTAGCTTGAGAGCATTCAAAAATGAGAATGAACGAAGAGGAAAGGGGGTGGAGCTAGGGTATTATGTTGGGTTAATGGGCTGAAATCCAAACCCTAAGCCCAATAGAAAAATAGAAAAATTCCACTCAACTCCAAACATATCGATGTTTATACTCAAAAATAACGCAAACGGCATTTTGGACACAAAGGAAGTGGTCTCGAATCCTAATTCGACTGCTTGCAAAGAGTAACATTTTGGACTTTAATCCAACTAACGATGCTATATTTAAATAAATATTTAAATATACAATCGTAAAATATGCGAGTTGTTACAGTGATCATCTGCAAATGGCCAAGGATTAGGCTTAAAAGCATGTTGAAGAAAATGTCGAGTAGGGGTCAGCCTCGAGTTGTGTGCAGGTACATAGCTGGCTCTTGCTTTGAGTTTGCATCTGCTTATATATTCGAGAAACATACTTTCCATTCATTGTATTGGCAAAATGTTGCTCGTCGTTCAGGTTGGAATGATAATCAGTTGCCTATGAGCTTGGGCATCGATTCGATGATTCTATCTTTAGGCATCCTTTTGGTCGTAGCCTCGAGTGGTTGTAAACCCTATATATAAATATTGAGCTATTGCAGCCAGTTTTTGGACAATCACACTTCTGCTCCCGGTCCCAAGTTGATAAATGTACTACATGGACTATCGAGTCTCATCCTAGATATGTTTATACTCCTAACTAAGCTTCAAAGACATAGAGTTGATCGTTAAATGGTCGGTTTACATTCATATTATTTCTCGCTCGTGCCCCTAAACCTGGGGCATACATCGATAAGTATGTAGGCAAACCATGTTCACTTTAGCTTTACACTCTTTCCCGTCGAATTGCAGGATTGGGTTGGTTGATGGAAGGCTGAGTCTCACCTATCCTAAATTGTATTTTGGTTTTTCCTTCCAAAAGGAATACTTCGATGCTTCATCAAATTTCGGGCATGAGTTAGGTGCCATATGGTCAACCACGTCCACTTTAATTCATATTACGTATTCAGATTTAGGGAAAAACCTGGCTCAAGTGCAGTCGGGTCATGCTCATCCAGTTTCATACTCCTCCTAAGTCCTGACGAATCGAAGGAGGGTGATGGAGAATTAATAATCAAGTCTTCATGGTTCATTCTCCTACCTGCACTTTGGTGATCATAGTTTTCAAGGGACATCCAGGTCACATCCATTTGTGTTTGGTGTGGATCGATATTGGCCCTCGATTTGATGGTACAATATAGTCAGTCACCAGTAACTTCGGATGCTATTTCGATTGATTTTGTATTGAGATCTCCTTGCAGTTGTTGCCTTAAGTTGTAAAGAACGCCAAGTAAGCGCTATAGTGAACTGTCATATTCATCTTTTAGTGATTTATACTCCTGCCCCAAGCATTGATTTGGTGAGGCCATAAGTCGGACGGTCGAATTCCATTCTTAGCGAGTTTATACTCCTCCTATCGATTTTAGGCCGAAATTTGTGGAATAGAGAACGGTCGAAATCTACTCATCTATTCATCCATGTTTTTACACCGCACTTTGGGGACTTAGAGTTATTCTACGTGCAGTCGACTCGCTCCAAATTTATGTTCATATTCGGTGCACGCTTCGGGGACTTAAAGATGTTTGTTGAATCTTTTATACTTTGGTACGTGCTCCGAGGACTTAGAGATTTTTTTCAAGTCGATTATACTCTAATCTACGCTCTGGGGACTTAAAGTACTCTAGTCCTTACTTTGGGGACTTAGAGATTTTTCTCAAGTTGTTTATACTCTATTCCACGCTATAGGGACTCAAAGTACTATAGTCCACACTCTGGGGACTTAGAGTTTTTTCTCAAGTCATTTATAATCTAGTCCGTGCTCTGGGGACTCGGAGTACTCTAGTCGCACTCCGAGGACATAGAGATTTTTTACAAGTCATTTAAACTCTAGTCTACACTTTGAGGACTTAGAGTACTCTAACCCGCACTTCGAGGACTTATAGATTTTTCTCAAGTCATTTATAATCTAGTCCACTTCGGGGACTTAGAGATTTTTCTCAAGTGGTTTATACTCTAGTCCGCTTCGGGGACATAGAGATTTTTCTCAAACGGTTTATACTCTAGTCCATGCTCTGGGGACCCAGAGTATTCTAGTCCGCACTTCCGAGACTTAGAGATTTTTCTCAAGTCGTTTATACTCTAGTCCACTTCAAGGACTTAGAGTACTCTGGCCTGCTTCTGAGACTTAGAGATTTTTTTGGAAGCAGTCGTATTTCCACCCGTTTGATTTGTACTTCATTTACCGTGTCAAGGCAAACGTTGTCGAATAAACTGTCGAACCACATTTGCACATGGAATGGGATTCTACCCCTGGCATTCAGGATGAAACTTGGCAATCGAATGGTCGATTCTTGTCTATTGATAGTTGTAGCCCTTTCCATTAAGTTGAGCAAAAAAGTAGGTGATGAATGATTGGATCACGTCCATGCTGGGGTCGGATGATCGAGTCTTACAAATCTGCTTCGTATTTATTTCTAGCAAACAAGGATGATGGATTATTAAGCAAATAAACTAATTCCCATATGTTTCAGGATGCAGTCATGTCCATGAATTGGGAGTGGTGGTTGATGAGTAGGCAATCCATCGCAACTACTTCAAATCGGGCTTTCGAACTGCCTCTTGTGTTCAGGGCAGAACTTGATATGTAGATGATCAAATCATGTCCACTCTAGTTAGATCCCAGCATCACTGAGCTTCAGGAGAGGCATATGTATTTTTTTAAAGTTATTTTATGACTTAAGGAGTGGATGATCAGGCCACATTCATTCCAAGCCTTGCTTAGGTCTCTAAGTCGAATATGGAGGTCGATGAATGGACGGTCGGTCATGTCCGCTTCATATTGAGTTCTGACT
This sequence comes from Allium cepa, assembly GCA_030765085.1. Classification (NCBI taxonomy): domain Eukaryota; kingdom Viridiplantae; phylum Streptophyta; class Magnoliopsida; order Asparagales; family Amaryllidaceae; genus Allium; species Allium cepa. Next base: position 1,052,371,740 of record CM060929.1, on the reverse strand, counting down.
ATGAGTAGCTTTTCCATCACTAGTCCTTGGTGCCAAGTAAGAGGCACATGGTAGTTGATGAATAGTCGAATCAAGCTCAACTTGATGAAACTCCACGGGTCCGATCACGATCTACTGGGGTTAGATGGCGGCCAACTCTGAGTACTTGGTCACCTGCAACGTTTTGGAAGTAGTTTAGTTCAAGTTGTCCTGGTTCACATCACAATAGAAATATAAATAGAAATAGAATAGAAATATAAATAATTCAAAGATCAAAATAAATCTCATTTGATGAGTGAAGTAGCATCGTGTGCCTATTATTCAACTTTGCCCCTACCTTATTTCAGCGGGATATTGATTGTCAACGGTCTGATTGATAATCAGAGTTCTTTATTTATAGGCACCGGATGTTCCATGCCTGCCATTTTGTAGGGCTTGCACATACTATTGAAGCATTCCTTTTCGAAACAGCTTTTCGATCATATGTTGCAGGTGTTTTAAATTGCCATTGTTAGGACCGTATGCATCTTGGAATATACAACATTCCTCGAATTTTCTCTAGGCTTCGGTGGACTCTCTTGAGGCTGGTTTTTAGTACTTCTCTGAGTCGTGATTCTCCAAGTAGATGTTATCGATTGAGTCGTTCAAAAGAGTATACGAGTCAAATTTTGAGATCCTGGGTCATCTCCTGGAATTTAAGTCCTTAGCCAACACGCCCGTATTGTTCTTTGTCCTAATCTGCTCTATTTCCACCTTGCTTAGTTTCTTATTTACTATGTAACTGAGACGATCCTAGGTCGTAGGAGGCTAACTAGCTGCCAAAATTTTTTTGGGGGTTGATTCCTCTCATCAACATGATCAGTACGATATCCTTGCTAGCATCTGGAATAAATTGGATAATGACATCACATCCTTGGTGTGAGTCGCGTGCATTCTAAACCATTCGATGAACTTTTGATCGGTTGATTGAATGAGGAGATAGATTTGGATGATAATCGCATAAACCGCATGATCGATACACTTTCGAGGAATATAGGAAAGCATTTGCATTCGATGGCGCATATCTCTTTGGTGGAATCCATGTAACACTTATATTTCATGAGATGCTACCGGGGGTCTGTATTTCCAGAGTACGTTGGCATGGTTGGCATATTGAATCTATTGAGATATTCTAGATATCGAATGACTTTGATGAATAGGCTTCGACCGGGGGAGATCTCCAATCCTCGTCAGTCCAGCACGTTTTCAAGTTACGGCTGCTTTTAGCGCTTGTGAATGGTGTATGCGTGATTATCCAACATTTAATGGATTGGTGATAATTTACATGGAGTCCGACTAAAGGAAATCTAGTATTTTCTTGGAGTCAACAACTGGTTTGCTTGGAGCCACTGAATTCGAAGTGCCGGGTCAGTGAAGAATGATGCTTGGAGTCATCTTCGTTTTACCCGATCTGGCTTTGGGCCAAATCTTCATGCGTTTTCTTATAGTCACATCACATATGCTCTCCAACCTTTGGGAGTATCATTTGAGTAGCAGTTGCTTTCCCGTTCCTTGGTTGCAATTCAGAAGTTACCGCTTGATCCTCTATACCTCGGTCGGTCACAAGACGTAAGGGAAGTGGAAAGAATTCCATGTGTTTAAGTTGAGTTCCAAATCCATATTTTTTTTGGGTATAAGGATCGCTCAGATAGGGCTTTTGAGAGAGGGTTCGGTAGTATAAAGATCGAATGAATTGGTTTGGTGGGGAATCGGTAGTTCGCCATATGAGAGGGATCGACATACGAAGATTGAAGGGATCGGTATTGACATCTTTAGAGAGGGATCGATATTTATCTCTTTCAGAGGGATCGGCCACGAGCCTTTAGTGAGAGCTCGGTAGAATAGGGATCGACATATACATACTTCTATGGAGTGATCTGTATATGAAGTATGTGGTGGAATTGGCGTAGTTGTTTTTGAAGGGATCGGTGTATATGCGTTCTGGAGCGATCAAATTTGTATACATACATTGAAGAGGGATCGGTATATACCCCTTAGATGGGGGTTGGTATACACCCCTTGGAGAGGGATCAGTATATACCCCTAGAGAGGGGTCGATATATACATACTAGAGAGGGGTCGGTATACGTACTATCTGGAGGGCTAGGCATACATGCTATCTGGAGGGTTCATCACATATGCTATCTGGAGGGTTTGACATACATGTTATATGGAGGGCTCGACATATATGCTATTTGTAGGGATCGGCATACATGTTATCTAGAGGGTTCGGCATATATGCTATTTGGAAGGCTTGTCATATATGCTATTTGGAGGACTCGACATACATGCTATCTGGAGGGTTTGGCACATATGCTATTTGGAGGGTTTGACATATATGATATTTGTAAGGTTTGGCACATATGTCACTTGGATGGTTCGACATTGACGAGATTGGAGAGGGATCGGCCATCACTTAACTTTAGTGCAAACTTCAACATCTGTTCCCAAGATCTTGCATACATGAGTGAATCTGTTCCCTTCTAAATGGACATAAACAACTCCAAACAAGAACATTAGCACACTCCAATCCTCCAAAAACACAGGATGTAGACTTAGTTCCTCCAACCATGGCTATCAGCTTCCTTTAGATTTCCTTCAAATCTGAGTAGAATAAGATGTTTACAGGTTAATGAATGGATCAATCTCACGAATATGAAAATCCACTAGTAGACGATGAGATCCAAACAAGTCGAGAATTCATTTCTCAGTGAAAGCACTAAAATATTGGCACCAAAATTAGGCAACAACACCCATAGAATCTCATGGATATTATAAAATTAATGGAATTTAAAGAGCAAAGTATGAAAGTAAATAAACACGAGGATTTTATAGTGATTCGACAATCTTGGTTTACATCCACTTCACATTTTATTAACATTTCACTCGATTACAATTACATGAGCTATTGGATTAGCTAAAATCAATTAATACGAGATTGTAAGAAAAAAAGCCACGGTAGAGCTTTTGGAATAGGAAGAAGGAGAAGATGAAGAAGTCCCTTCCCCCAAAAGAAAGGTCCCAAAAATGGCCCCCCGCCTTGTATTTATGGATGAAGGCAGCCTTTAACCTGACCATTTGGGCCCACCATAAGAAAGGCTTAGCTTAAAATACCATGCCAATCATACCGACTTGAGCCATAACATCATGCTATGATGACCTCATTATAGTTAGCTGAGTGTTACCAACATGTCGTTTTGTCACATACTTTTCCGAACCCTTCAAGTATGCTGATCCTTCATGGAACGTCGACCCTAAACAACTCTACACACTATCCCAATCCGATGGATGCCACATACTATGTCGATTCGATGGTCTTTATATTCTATGCCGACCCAACCATATTCTATTTGCTATGCCATTCCGAGCCATCATTATACCGACCCATACAATTTCGTGAGTTTTGTCGACCCAAACACCACTAATACCATGCCGACCCATCCACCATAAATTCCATGCTAACCCGACAAACTCTATGAACTATGCCAACCCGGTGTACTCTACTTGTTATGCCGAGCCGATGGAGGCCACATACTCTTCAACCTACAATCATCTAGGCCGACCCCTATCCCACCAAGCTAACCTTTGTAATTCTAACAGCTTATATCATCTATCCGTCATCCCTTAGATATCGTACTCTGGTCATAAGGATGTCGTCTTATGGCCATCTTTCCCATCAATAGTTAAGTTTAGTTCGTAATCACCTTTGTGTAGCCAGGCCAAGGTACCGGGTAACAGCTCCTAAATAAACCAATCATAATTTAACTACTCACAAGCAATAGTCATTTCTTCTTATTTAAATTAAACATAACTGAACAAACAATAGTGATAATAAATAAATATTATAATATTTAAGCAAACACACTTTATAACTATATGAAGTTTTGAAAATTATTCGGTTATATATAAAAAATATAATCCTAGGCAAAAAATTTAATCTGCCAAAATGTTCAAAAAATTTCAGTACCATATCCATTGGCCTTGGTCGAGTGTTTAGAAATCCCTATCGATACTGTGGCGTCCTATGTCTCGATCAAAATTCATAAAAACTCAATAGACCAATCCACAAAATATATTTTATAACATTAACAAATATGTTCTCATATATGTAATACTCCCAAACTCATTCTTGGGTGTCGCTTACCCTATCTCTAATGAGCAAAACCCAACCAAAGCCAAGGTTCTCGCTTAACTTTGCGCTCTGATAACACTTTGTAATGTCCCGCCTTTTTGACCATCGACGGTCGACACCGAACGCTACCACTGTTTTCTAATGTAACACATCCAATCGACAAAAGGGCGGATTGTTAGGGTAAATAAAAGAAAAGAACAGAAACAGAGGAAGAACAGAATCTCACAGTGGAATCGACAATATATAATATAAAAAGGACAGTAGAAACTGTCATTCCAAAATTACATAGTATATCAGAGTTAAAAAACAAACCTTATCAGTTGGACAGTTATAATATCCCGACCTTGCAAGTGCTAATAGGGATACTATATAATACAGCGGAAAATAAAACATTACAATAGGTAAATCTTCATATCCCCTTCAAGAACTTCATAACACCAAGGCCAACTTGGGAAAATACTTATTCTGACCTGAGCATTAATAAAATAACACTTGGATTAGTATGGAAATACTAGGTTGAGATAACTCAAATATTAGGGAATATATAAAAGTTCTGTGAGAACACGCCGCTAACACGGAATGAGATTTTACCTCGCAAGAATAACATCCATAGAGTCAAGAGCAGAAATAATCATCAGGAAACAAATCCAAATATGAATGGGCACAACTAATATTAAAACCAGACTTGAAAGAATGGAAATATCCCGAGTAAAATCCAAACTAGACAAAATGTAATAAACAAGGAAACAATCCAAATTTGATTGAATGGACAAAATAAGATGGCAGTCCAAACTTGATAGAATGAGCTAAACAAGGTAACAGTCCAGACTTGATAGAATGGACTAAATAAGGTAACAGTCCAACTTTGATAGAATGGACTAAATCAATAATTAAATGCCAACTCTTCTTGTGGCAATTTAAAGATAAACAGATTTAAGGATTTGAATCAAATAAGGAAAGGAATTCCAACAAATGACTAGGAAGGTTCACCCCCCTTGAAGTATACCTCCAGTAATATACTTTTGAGAATCTCATATACTCCATGACACTTGTCGAACAATACCAAGCCGGATCCCGCTAAACCTTACCGACTATCCGAATTTTCGCATATCTAAGTGCATAGCTGAATCCAAACTAGATGAGATGTGAAAATACCCTAATGGAAGCAACCCTACATAACTTGGCTTCCTCTCGCGCTTTTGGTTTAGTCATTTCTAACAGAGGATAGCAAAGCTCAAAAGTGTAGCAAACCGTTTTTAAGGTGACGATACACCATGAAGGAAGCTAAATTAGATAATCAATAAATCAACTATCGAGGATAATTGAAATGATCGTATATGGAAACTAAATATCATATATTTACCACTACTTGTTGATTCCAAACAAGTGTTATCTCTCATTTGAAGATGAAGCCAGGAAAGTTGAGGTTGTGTTACCTTTAGGCATCGCCTTAACGACATTATTAACGTTCGAGATAGAAATGAGTCCAAGCCTTAACGTTTAGTGTTAAAGGTATGACTAGATCCTTTCTATATAAAGAATATTGATTACAAAACTATTTTCCACAACCGAAATCGAACTTTAACTTTTTAAAAACGCACTTGTGCTTGATTTCCGTATTAAAGTATTGGTAAAACATTTTTAGAAATACTCTTTCAAAATGTTCTTTATAAGACAAAATTTATAATACTAAGAGTATTAAAACTAGGGTCAAAAACAAATATCTTTAAAAAATTGTTTAATATAAACCCAAAAATAATTCACTCTTAGCTTTATTTATAAATAACCCATTTTAAAGAATTTAAAACAATATCAAATTTATAAACCATTATTTATAAATTTTGAACAATATTTATTATCCCAAAGGATAATAAAGCAATTTAAAGACCTTATAAATTTAAAACAGTATTGATTATCCCTAAAGATAACTAATCACATTTATAATCTCTTTTAAGTAAACAAATCCATTATCTTTAATAAAATAGTTAATTATTTCCAAACACTTTTATATCATCTAAATTAACTTTAAATCTTTATTAAACCAGTTTATTAACTTTAAAAACATTAAATCGGTTAATTAACTTGAAACACTTTTATTATACTAGTTAATTTACTTTAATCGCTTTTATTAAATATATTAATTGACTTTAAATATCAATAATCAAAAAGTTTTATTAAATTCAAATAATCATTAACTAAATGAATAATTATTCTCTAACAACATTAATTAAAATAATTAAATAATTTAAATGCCATTAATTAAACAATTAATTAAGTTCAATAAATTAATTAGGTTAACTAAATTCAAACCTCATTAGTTAAAACGATTAGTTAAAACATCATTTGTTAAAATGATTTATTTAACTATAAAACATTATTAACCAGGATGATTTAACTAAATTTAGAATATCATTAGTTAAACAATTAACTAAATTTAAAACAATCATTAGTTAAATGATTAATTAAATTCAAATATCTTTATTTAAAATGATTTATTACTTTTAAATATCATTAATTAAAATGATTATTAATTTCAATTATCATTAAATTAATTAATTAATTAAACTCAAGTAATCATTAGTTAATAATTAAATCCTATCTTATTTAAATCAGAGATAAACCAATTTGAAACATCATTTATTAAATTGGTTAAGTAATCTCAAATCATTAGTTAAAATGATCGATTATTTTAAATTATTGTTAATCAAAATGATTAATAAATTTTAACATTCTATTTAGCGAAAAATACAAGCTCAAGTTGAAAAACTTATGATAGGGTTTGGGGATGAAATTTAATAAATGACGATATAGGGAAATCGCTACAAATAAAATGGAATTTTAAGATTTTATTTCAATTGCCATCAATGTAACAACATAAGGATGAAATAAATAATAATGGGTGAGAAAGGCCTCAGGGTCTTTCTACTGATTTTCCTTTCAAAACAAAAGTTATGGATAATATACATATAATTATATGGGTTCATAACGATCAAGTTAATATGTCATCCATTTTCCAAATGGAAATTCAACCAAACAAGCAATCCATGATTTAAATAACACCCAAACAGTGAATAAACAATTTTAACATCATAGATCTGATATATTAAAATTTAACGTAAATTAAACTCATGTTGATTTTCGTTTCTGTCGAAACGTTCCGATTTGGACTAAAACTGAACGGCAGTTCGATTTTAGTCTAAACTCCAACAAGCTCATATCTCAACTCCATAGTGTAGCCCTCGTCGATTCGAACGCAATGCAAATCATCGCGTTTGATTTGGACCTCGTATGAATTTGATATAGATTAATCAACATTTAAATAGTCAAACTATAATTAACTTATAATTAATATTATTAAACATAATTACCCTCCATTACCCATCCCTAATCCCTTCTTCCCATTGCAAATCATCACACAAGTCACGAAAAAAACAGCCGAGCTCTACCCCCTTGTAGCGCCACTTTCGCGGCCAACCATGCGCCCGACCATGCCAAACCTCCATGCGCACGCTGCCTCACACGAACCCCAAAATCGTTGGCAAACGCCGTCGCCTTCACTTGCGAAATCCGACCACCCATGACGACCACGTGCCATTCCTACCGTCAAAATGTTCTACATGACGTCGCCGGCCTATCTCTAGTTAGGGTCAAAGGATGATATCACCTCGAGTGGCTCCAACTGATTTTGGTCGTTGGATGGGGATTTTGGAAATTGGAGAAGGGTTTTTGACATGTGGTAATATAAATAAGTGGAAGGGTATGGTACGATGTGATGTGGGCATAGGCAAGCATATGGTTGAATATTTTATACATAAATTTATTGTTTTAACTTAAACTATCGCGGTATAAAACATCCTTCAATCTCAAACTTCGAACGAGGTGTGTCGCCTCGTGTTCTATACGTTTACCCCTATTCTGAACACATTGGAACTTGTCTCGAGACCTAATTAGATCATATGAGAAAGATGGCATTTTAAACACAATTATTATATTAAATTTCTGAAAATAAATTATATGCATTTCGATCTCGCATGAACAAACGAACCGTTTGGTCGCTATGAAATTCAACAGCACATTATGATTCACTATTACGGATGCAATGAAACTGGTTTCGTCAAAATCCAAGACAGTTCATAGGAATGACAGTTTCATAGATTTAAATATCGCTTTATATTTAATTATCGAATTTATCTAATTAATTTATATTTGTAAATAAATTTACAAATTGAATTCACCAATATTATTTATTAATTAAAATGAGATTAATAATATTATTAAATCCATTTAATTAACATTAAATTTCATAATTCGAATATTTTAATATTCCTTATATTTTAATTATAAGCTATTAAATTCTAAAATCCAATTATTTAAATATTTAAAATTAATTAACCATTTAAAATCAAATGACCAGAATTCTGGGTTGTTACAAAAATCTAAGATAAGTTTTTCCAATTTTATCAAATAATTATTTGTACATAACCCTTTCGTCTCTTAATAGCCATGAGTAATACACTATCTAACATTTGGAGAGCCCTACACACTCTAGCCTCAGCAAATATATCGATATCCTTTCTCGAAACATCTTTACCGGGATATTTAATATAATATGTTATTTTATATTGTGATAATTTTCTCACAATTATAACTCCTTGTAAGTATTATCACATAACATGTCATTTAAGGATTTTTGATATTGATATACTATTAGTTATTTAATTAATATATCACAATATAACATGTATATGTATTAAAAAAACCTTTTATTTTGAATGCGATTTTATTACAGAGTCGATAATTTACAATAAATTACAGAATTTACTCTAAGGTATGCCCTTAACTCTCTCGATCTCCCACTTGCACTTAGAGGAAATTATTGAATTTCAATCCTAACTTTTTGATCAGTTTTTTCAGAACCGACTGAGGTAGTCCCTTTGTGAATGGATCTTCTATGTGTTCCTTCGTATCTACTCATTTAATCACAACTTCTTTACTGCCGACGAACTACCTTATCAGGTGGAACATTCAAAGAATGTGCCTTGATTTCTTGTCAGCTCTTGATTCTTTCATGATCTACATCACGACTTGTTATAACAGAATAATGACATGGGATTCTTAAGGTTTGGAATCACCCCTAGCTCATACATAAACTTGTGCATTCAGACTGCTTCTTTAGCTGCTTCATTGAGGGTGATGTGCTCTCCATTGTTGAATCATCTACCATTTTTTGCTTAGAACGTTTCCAGCTGACCTCTCTACCGCTCAACGTGAATACATAACTATACACTTATTTACTGTCATTAATATCGCTTTGAAAACTGGAATCTATATACCCCTACATAAGGTGGTCTTAATTCCCATATATCCGACATAAGTCTTTAGTATTTCATAAATACCTAAGGATATATTTCACCATATTCTAACGTTTTTCTCCAGGATTTGACTGACATTGGCTTACATATCTAATGCATAAGCCATATCTATTCTAGTACAAAGCATAGTGAGCATGATGGAACCGATGGCAGAAGTATATGGTATCCCTTTCATTAGTATGAGGAGGTGCTTCTTAGAAAGGACAATTCCAAATTGCGTTGGAATATTTTCTTGCTGGAATTCTCTATAATGAACCTTTTCAATATGGTATCTATATACAAGGACAGAGATGATCCAGTAACCTCTTAGAACAATCTCTATAGAACCTAATACCAGAATATAGTTGCTTCTTGCAAATTCTTCATGGAAAATTTCTTAAGACAACCTTGCTTTCACCGATTGCAATAACGCAATGTCAATACCAATTAGGAGTAAATCGTTGACATACAAGACAAAGAACACGATAACACATCTTTGTTCTTTCTGGTATACGTACGATTCCTCTTTATTTTGATAATGGTAAAACTATTTGAATGATTTATCAAAACATTCATTCCAACTTCTTAAAGCTTGCTTAAGACCAAAATTTGATCTTAACAATTTGCATGTCTTTCACTCGCTCTCACTAATCACAAAACCCTCAGGTTTTGACATGTAAACAATCACTTATAAATCTCTATTTAGAAAGTCATTTGTATGCCCATCTGCCATATTTCATAGTCATAGAATAAGATGGCAAGCATTATCAAAATAGACTTAAGCATGCCTACGGGCAAAAATGTTTCATTATAATCGACACCTTGAATCTAACAAAAACCTTTAGAAACTAGCCTCGCCTTATAGGTCTCAACCTTTCCATTGGCATTTGGATTTATCTTAAAAATCCAATTGGAGTAGATGAATTTTATGCCTTTGGGTATATCTTCCAAGGTACAAAATTGCTGTCATACATGAAATTCATTTCGGATTTTATATTCAAGCCAAGGCGCAGAGTCTTTACTTTGTAATGCATATTGGTAAGAGAGGGGACTGTCATCTTTTAAGACAAAATACCCCTCTCCATCAACAAGTAAACATGAGTATCTCTTTTGTGTGCAAGATTCCGTATTATATATTCTAATTGGTTGCATGTTTTCGCATAATGGTGAATTTAATTCTTCTATTAGTTCGCCTCTGCATTAAATTCTCCGATCCCATCCAAGTCTACAACTTAACTAGTGTATATTTTTTGATAGAATTTTTTTTTTCTAAAAAGACAACGTGTCAAGAAACAATAACCTTTTATTCCTCGGTGTTGTAGAAAATATGTACTATGGAGTTCTTAGGATATCCTATAAATTTACATAGATCTGATCCTGCCTCAAGTTTGTTGGGGCTAATGTTCTTAACATTAGGTGGACAACCCTACACTTTCAAATAATAAAGGTAGAGTTTTTTTCCATATAGCATCTCATATGGAATCTTAGGCATAAATTTATTATGCATCAAATTCAGCAAATGAGCTTGGATTCCAGTTCACATCCCTTATAAGAAGGAGGTAACTCAACCTTACTCGTCATGGAATGAACCATATATAATATAGTTCGATTCCTTCTTGTTGATAAACCATTGTGTTATGGAGTATAAGTGGAATAATCTAAAAGATAATCTCATTATCTTAATATCATTAGAGCCCTTGTCTAATATACTCACCTCCTTAACCTGATCGAAGTATTTTTATTTTATGATTCGTCTGATTTTTTACATTGTTTTATACTCTTTAAATTTCTCGCAGATATCAGATTTATTCCTCATAAGATATACATATCCTTGTCTTGAGACAATATCCATATATTGTTATTACAATGAAAACCAAACTTGTTTAAGACAATCTAGAGATAGATTAAATTCTTGAAATAATTTTTTGAACATAATAAAAATTATTTAATACTAAATCAAATCCATTAGGAAAAGTAAAGTGACAGTCCCTAACTATAGTTACATCTATTAGAGGTCCATCAACAACTTGAAGCCGCATTTCTCCCTTCGCCACATGTCGTCTGCACCTAACTCCCTGCAAAGAATTACAAATATGAGTTCCAGATCAAGTATCTAAAATTCAAGACAATTTGTTGATTGCAAAACAATTTTGAGTCATAAACGTACCTCTAGGAGCATAAGATTCTAACTTTCTTCTTTTTGAACATCTTTAAATAGTTCGAAGAATTGCAATTCTAATGCTCCTTGCGACAACGGTGATTTTCATGGTTTTCAGTAGGAGCATCTTCCTTACCTTCCTTAGAACCCTACTTATGTTTGTTGGACCTTTAAAGACATTGCATTACCTTTATAGCAAACACTGTATTTTTATCCTTGAACAATCCCTCAACTTACCTCAATATAATAAGTAGCTCAACGAGGCCTACGCTTATGGTTCATATTGTAATTCACTATGAATTGCTTAAACTTTGGAGTTAGTGAGCTCAGTATCAAATTCACTTGTAGCTTATTTCTTATAATAACATCTAACTGAGAAAGTCTATCTCTATAGCGTATGATAGTCAAAAAAAATCCTCATAACAATCGTCCTTGCTTTTTTTGTATCAAACAATTTCTTAGTAATCTCATACCTTGCAGAATGGCATTGCTCCCCACACAAAGCTTTGAGGCCTGCGAAGATTTTATGGACCAACATATTTTTATTTTCTTTTTGCAACGACTTATCTTAAGTAGACAACATGAAAACTTAAGCGAGTTCACAATCAATTACCTAAGTGCTGTAAGCTTTTACTTTGTTAGGTTCAGCAATTGCAACTGGTTTTTCTCCTAAAAGTTCCTTAATAGAAGACTACAAGCACTTATAAGTAAATGCTATCTTTAATGCTTTCAGCAAATCAGTATAGTTAGGATGGTGAGCTCATCATTTTTCGAAAATAGTCTCAGGTTGGCCATTTTGTTACAAATTTAGTTTAAGTAGATTAGAACAAATTCTAGATAGCAGATATTCTTAAATTATTAGATAGGTTAAACATATTCATTTCATTTATCTAATAAATCCCACTAGATCTTTAAGTTTCTCAAAACCTTGAGAAAAACATAGAAATCTTTCGACTTCCCTAGTGAGTGTTAGACTCGCTCGTCCTATGATTTTGACCTTGAGTTTGCTTATCAATCATAGGCCTACAAGAGATGGATAAAACTTTATCAAATGTATCATATACAACTCCTAACCCATGGTCTTTATCCTAATCTTATATTTATCATGAGCTTGCTCAACAAATCGAAAGAGATTATTCACTTGTACCTATTTCGCGATGACGTAAGTATAATGCATATGCCTTGAGTTCGCTGAACAAATATATGCCTGTGTATTATCTCGTCCAGTCAATATATTACTTGTATCACACATGATATACCTAGCTTGAGTTTACCTATAAACCAAAGATTATATAAGCAATCTATTAATATGTAAATGTTAAACGATAACATTATATATTAAAGGTTCATAATCTTCAATATATACTTTTATATAAGTGGTATCGACTTAGGGAATAATGTATTTTTCTTAAATACCCTCACGATTCAAGTGTCAAACACATCTTAAATTATGAGAAACGTGCAATAAGTTTGTACTTACACCTAAGTTGGGCTTCTTACATTTCCACTTATTTTATACATAACATTATATAAGTTTAGTTCATTTATAACTATTTATAATTTAAGTAACTTATATAATATATATATGTATATTATTAATTAAATCTTATTTAATTAAATTCTATATTAATTTTACTAACTAATTAATTAAATTATTTTAAAAATTCAAAATTTTATTTTATTCACATCAAACATTTTAAGATGAATATCAACTATTATGTTTATAGTTTTATATAAACATATCATTATGTATGTATGTATTTTTATTAATTAACATTTAATTAATTTATTTATCAAGTAAATATTTTATTTTATTAAAGCAATTTTAATTAAATATTTCAGTAAATTCAAACTATTATTTTAAATTTACCTTCTACAGTTTAAGATAAACATACATACAAATACACATACGTACCTACGTACATATATATATATATATATATATATATATTGAACTATAACTTTTATAGTTATGCATATATATATTAATATATATGTTTATTTTAACTACTTAACGTTTAATTAGTTATTTGTTTAATTAATACAATTAATTAAATATTTAAGAAATTAAAGAAATTAATTTATTTCAAAATAATCCTGAAAAATAATTTATAAAATAAAATTTATTTTATATTTTATATTTAACTTTTAAATTAAAAAGATATATTAAGACTTTTCAAATTGAATTTTGAAGACTAGAAGGCTCAAATTAATTTGAGCGTAACAATCGGGTTAACCATTTGGACTATACTACATATTGGGCCTAGCTAATAGCCAAGTATAGTATAATATCTGATTATCTAGCCTAAGCATAGACACCGTTATTCTAGACACCCATCAGGTAGGCAGGCTTTATTAGTTGGCCTTACAATCGCTTTTTTAAACCATATAAACCATTTGGGCTTTGATACCATTGTTGGAACGGAGCCCGTTTATAGCAAGTGAGATGGGTAGATTTCCAAAAATTCCATATTAGGTCATAGTGAGCCTATAAAGTTTAATAGGTTGTAGTAGGTCAAATCTTGATTATTTAAGTAAAATCAAATTTTATTTTATTTTTTGATATATTTAATTAATAAATTTAATTAATAAATATTCATAGAGTTTATGTGTATATTATTATATATTCATTTGTGTATAACATGCATGTACAACATATCAAAAGTGTACACGGCTAAGTTTATACATAAGTAGCCATTGGGATTTATACTACTACGTATAAATTTTGCTCTCACATAATATTTTTGCTTGAAAAATGTTTCATACAATATAGATATAATATTCAAAAATTATATTTATTAAATATATATGTATATATGAATAATTTTATATTACGCAAATGTGACTGAGTTTCTTTTTCAAATTTGAAATTCAAAATATATTTTTTGATTTAGTAAACAAGATATTAAATTCAAACAAGACCTGAAATCTATATTTAAGTCTATAAAATATCATTATTGACTTTTAAATAATATATATATATATAATACAATAAAAAATTATTGTAGCTGAGATAAATTTTATTTTTTTAGCAAAGCCAGCTTGTTTTATAGTGACTATACCAATATATTATTATATAATATAGAAAATAGATGTTCTTCACATGCATAAAATAGCTAAATCTGGTTTTATAGTGGCTAGACTACTTAACATATACAGTACATGTGAGAGGCAGCAGTTCCCTAACAACTAAAATAAAATATGTTATTCCTTAGCCGAGGAAGGATCACAACCCACGATAGGAATATTGAGACTAACAACATCTAAGTATGTAACGAAAAGGCTAGCTAGTCCTAGTACATAGTTTGCAAAATCACTGGAGTAAATAAAATTCTTGTCCTATGTACTATCCTTAATAATATGACTATGCAAATAAAGCGTTTAGCGGTTCAATAATGGTGGAGGTACAAAAAGTTATAGCAGGGATATAGCAGGAAATAGCAGAGGTGGAAAAAGTTTCATTAGATATAAACCCAAATATTTAAAGTTAATTTGCTCTCATTCACACATTATTTATGTAGGAAAAGGAAATATTATTTAATCTTATATAACAAAACTGAAGAATATTAAGATTTATGCAGACTAAATTTGGTGACTGTAATAGATTTTTAACTTATATTGAGCACTTATGCCTTAAAATTAGGTCTTTATTCCAACTTTGTCGATTTGGTTTAAAAGAGAACTAGTCTAATCAGATTCGTATATTAATGTTGCTAAAATGGATGTTAGAAATATTCATAATCAAAAATGGTGGAAGATGCTATGGCAGGACCGGTATCGCCAGATGATCTACCCACCAAAACCACTGGATCCACAAACTTCTTATCATCCTAGATTTGTTTACAATTGCATTGCCGGCCATTTATAGTGATCACATGTCCCCATAAACAATTTTTTTGACATAAGTCTAAAGGGAAGCAGCGAAATCATTCACATATGTAAAAGCATGGCATCAATAAGATGGATATATAAATTGCATATTAGATGAACTCAAAGCTACTACATATGGTGATGCAACTCATAACTTGCTATGCAAACTTCAGGTTATTAAAGAAAATCTTAAATAGTGGAGCATAATCAAAAGCAAATTTGAACCAATCTAGAAGTCAGAAGTGGAGTGCAGACTGGCTTTTATGCAAACTAATGCTAACCCTAAAAAGGATGCACAATATGACAAAATGTTACATTCAAACTTGCAAATTAGAGATCAATTGAAAATTCAACATGAAGAAAATAAGTATAAAAAAAGCAAGATAATGTGGCTGCAATGTGGAGATAATAATTCATAATTCTTTCACGTAAAAATGACTATAAGGAAGCATAGAAATAGAATTCAAGCACTACTTAATACTAATAAAGAATATGTGTATGACAACCAGAGGATAACCGATGAGGCTATCACTTATTACACAAATTTATTTAATGGTGCACACTATGAATATTTTCCTGATGTTCAACCTAGAGTGACAGTAAAGGAAAATAATGCTTATCCATGGCAATAAGCTTGGATGAGTTGAAAACTGCAATACTTTTAATTGAGGACTCAAAAACCCCAGGCCCAATTGGTTACTCTACCATATTTTATAAGTTACACTGGGATTTGCTAAATAAAGAGCCGTATAAAGTTATGTCAGAAATATTCCAAATTAGGGAACTTCTGAAGGGATCAAACCCCAATTTCAACACATTTATCCCTAAAAAAGATAAGCCTCAAATTATTTATGATCATAGACCTATATCATGTGCTAATGTGATTTATAAATTAGGTACTAAAATTATTTGTTTCAAATTAAAGAATTTTCTCCCTTTTTTATTGTAGAAAACCAATCTACATTTATACCAAAAGGAAATATTAGAAAAAATGTACTCCTTACACATGAATTTTGAGGGACTCCAAAAAAATAAGTAAAGAAAAAATGTACATCAAAGTAGACTTACATAAAGCATATTATATTGTGAATAGAAGATTTGTATGCTACATGTTGTACACAATGGGATTTCCACTATCATTAGTTGACCTTTGTTTGTGAATGCATCAACACATGTACCTTCTCAATTTTGGTAGATGGAGTGCACGACAGTTTTTGCTTCTACTAGGGTTTTGAGACAAGAGGACCTCTTATCTCCATATTTATTATGCATTGTAATGTAGTTCTTTTCTCTAAGAATGGAAGATTCTTTCATATTTGAATAGTTGGAGCCTATTCTAAGGTTAATCCAATCATTTTTAAACCTATCTTATGCTAGTGATGTTATTTTTTATTTGGCGGCTGCTATCAAAAAAATGCAATCAGTATGAAACATATATTTACCAAATATCTTATATTATGGGAGATAACGCCAAAAATGGCACAACACCCAAAAACCTATTGAAATATATAGATCTAACAGAAAATGGAAAGAAAGTAAAGAACATACAAGAATTTTATAGTGGTTCGACAATCTCTGGCATACGTCCAGTTTATATGTTTATTGATTATGGTTTTGAGAGAGATTTAGATCACAAGCACAAGGAACTGACAAGTTCTTAAGCCTAGAACTGTGAGCAATGTCTGCTTGGTTACTATTGTGAAGAGAGATAGGGGATGAAGAAGAAGAAGAAGTGCCTAAAAGTGACTTCCTAGTTGTCATAGGGTATGTATTTATAAGGGAATTCACTAGTATAATCAAAGGCCCATGAAATGCAAGATCAAGATCCAAGCCCATAGGTGTAAGAGAGTAGTAGCCGGCCCAATCGTCAATTGGAACCACTCAGTATCGAAAGGTTCTTCTCGGTACCTAGATGTTTGTGTTGGTAGAAGTTTCCATCTTCTTCCGTTTTTTTCCTATCCCCGATCCACTATGTTCCAAACACTTTCCTTAAAGATTGAGTTGTTTCTAATGATTTCCTTGATTCTTCTTGTCTTATCCTGCTTTCTTCTCATAAATTCTCGAAATTACTCATCTATTATTTGATAAAAGCACTTGATAACAATCACTTGAGGTAGTATCTGGAGTGTAAGGATTTTCGGTTTGGCAAGTGGAAGAAATACCTCTCTATACCGAGAGGTCCACCTAGCCCCATTGATTAAAACTTATTGAATGCCATTTTCATCCCCTTTTGAGTGTTTTCCAAGATCATGAGTTGTTTCGTCCTCATCTCAACCTTCTACCTCCAGTAGAAATTTGCTTGGTCAAAAATCCGGTTAACACTTGCCCTCTAAAGCACGCCTTATGAATGTAAGGTGTACTTTTCCCAAGAACAAGTTTCACCAGTAGTCGGCCTCTGGCAATTAAGCTATTTTGCTATCCATCGATCCAAGTTGTAGTGAATCATTCATTTCGCTTGGATTCTCTTGCAAACCAAAGGTTATTCCATACACATTATAGCTTAGAACTCCAACCCTTGCTTAAGTGTCAACCATGAATAATCATCAGCCTATCTTTATCCAAAGGTATCATATTGTATATCAAAATAATCCCATTTTCACCTAGGATTTATCCATTTTACTCTTATTATAAGGCGTTCAAACCCTTATCTAAGGTCAATATCTGTTTTAGGGTTCAATCTCACTAGATCATTTATCATCCAAACTAGGGTTCGATCTCTCTGGACTGTTCAATCATCCAGTCAAAGGTTCGACCTCTTCAAATTGTTTAATCATCCAGTCTAGGGTTCGATCTCTCTAGACCGTTCAATCATCCAATCTAGGGTTCGATCTCTCCAGATCATTTAACATTCAACCTAGAGATTGATCTCTCTGGATCATTGCTGAGCCCAATCCGCTCGTTCTCCAACGAGGGACTCAATGACAAGTAAGTCCATTTGCTCGCTCTCCAATGAGGGGACTTACTTTAGATCTCTTCGGATCCTTATTGATCCCTATCCACTCGCTCTATAGCAATGATACTTAACAACAAATAAGTCCATCCACTTACTCTTCGATAAGTGGTTTTGCTTCCTACGATCACTACCCCATCTCTTCAGATGGGACTACCATGATCAATATTAGTCATTACGTTCAAGTGGATTTCAAAAATTAAATATTCAAATTAAATCAATCAAGCAAACATCTTAAATATTCAACTTGGACATCCAACTCCAAGTCTGCCTAGAGACCAATTGAGGTCTTGTACATATGTAAGCAGTCCTAGGTTATTTTTGTCTTGACTATTCAAAATTGAAAGCAAAGCGTGAGAAATTAAACTTTCTCCTATCTATCCTGATCATGGGATTACCAGTCTCGACCCAAGTCCCTGGTTGTGTCTTGATGCATTCATTGTAGATGGTTGCTGCTTCGGCTACACCATTGCACTTCAATTCCTTTCATACTACTGTAGCTGGTTACTCAAACCAATTCTTCTATTAAATCACAAAGGCGTCGACACTCATTCGCTCTATGACCTTCTAGCTTATGGAACAAGCAAAACTTTCCAGACTTTCTCTCCTGGTCTATGGGTTCTCTTATAGCTAGCCTCCGATCGAGGATCTGCCCCTAGTATCTATATATATCCTCTTCGGGGTTTCGGTTAAGTCAGTGTAAGAAAAGAACTTTGATTCCCTTCTCTGACATTTTGATCCATCGAATTCGTTGTTAGCTTTTCGCTTCCCCTTATCTTTTCCATATCCTACTATGGGCAGTCGTCCGTCATCCACTGCATTAATATTAGCATTATTAGCTTCATCATCCTCTTGATGCAGACATCTCTTAGCTTCATGCTAAAATTCCACAAGAATCATCGATGGAACCCTTTCTAATGAAATTTTGAAGTCGGTCTTTCTCATGACTCCATACACTTCCACCATTAGGATTTTCGATGGATTCAACTTATCAACTATGGCTATTAGGGTTGAATCTTGTCAGACAGTGTCTTAAGGTCTCTTCGGCACTTTGCCTTATGCTTGATAGTGCCAACGCATTCTTTGGTTGAGAAATATGAATCCTGATCTGTCTTACGGACCATTTACTAACTCGATCCACGTGCGTATGGACCAATTCTCTTGTTGTCTCAACCACATTACTACTTAATTTGTTAGATATAATAGGAGGCACCAATACCTCCATATGTCAAATGTATCTCATTAGATGAATCATTGGATCATTTTGCCCATAATCATTTCCAACTTCGAAAGTTTGAAATCGGGAGGTTTCCTCGCATTTCGGATGTTAAGTATAATGACCCACTTTTTCGACCATAGAAATTCGTCATCGAATACATCCACGTTATTCAAATACCGAACATCTAATCAAAAGAAAGAAAGATTGTTAGGATAAAATAAAAAAGAAGGACGGAGAATAGGGAAATCAGAATCTCACAGCGGAATCGACAACATATAATATAACCAACACAGTATAAACTATTACTCTAAAATACAAGGTACAATAGAGTTAAAAAAAACTGGACAGTTATAGAATCCTGACCTTACAAAAGCCTATAGGTATACAATATAATACAGAAAAAATAAATTACTACAATAGGTGAACCTCCAGCCCTTCTCCAATAACTCCATACCACCAAAGCCAATTCGGAGAAAACTCGGTCTGACCCAAGCATTATAATAAGATAACACTAAGGTCAGTTAGGAAAACCAACATAAGAAAACTCAAGTAATATGATGAATATATTAAAATCTATGAGACCATGCCACTAACGCGGAATGAGTTTTCACCTCACAAGAACAACATCCAATCAAGAAAGAATGGAAATAAACAACAAAAAACAATCCAAATAAAGGGGTGGGTACTATTAAGAACAAATCATATACTTAATGAATGACATAAATAATATCAAATTCCAGACTTAAAAGAATGGTCATAAATAATTGAACATAGAGAAGAGGACAAGGTAGTTCTCCATGCAATGAAGGAAACAATTCAAAGATTTGAATTAACAACAATGGAAAGAGAAGTTTTTCCAACAATAATTAGGAGGTTACACCCTCATACTGAAAGTATACCTTTAAAAATATACTTGAGAACTCCGATGGCTCTTAGAAACCTCCAAGCCGGACCCCGCCAACTGTTACCGAGAATCCGAGTATTTCACATATCAATGCGCAGCAACCAAATCCAATGTAAAGTGGATGTGAAAATACCCTAATGGGAGCAACCCTACATAGCTTGGCCCCCACTCGCTCTTTAGATCTAGTCATTTTTGATAAAGGATAACAAGGCTTGAATGAGTAACACATCGTCTTGGATTGACGAAATATAAAATGAAAAGCAGAATCAAAGTCGATAGTCGATAAATCAACTATCGGGAATGATAAGATGGTTGTTTTTGCTTGCACTTGATTTTCACATTATAATACTTTTAAAGGAACTTTTAAAACACTCTTTAAAATATTATTTTAAAGGAAAATTATATTTTCTAAGTATATTATACGCAAACAATTGTCAAAACATTGTTTGTTATAAACCTAAACAATTTACACTTAGCTTTATTTTAAAACAATTCTTTTTAAAAGATCTTTTTATTTATAAACTATTATTTTTAAATTTTTAAATTAAAGGTTAACCATCCCGAAGGATAATTTATAACACCCTTTTATAATCTTTAAAATCACATTAATCTTCTCAAAGAAAATAAATCTAGTTTAGAATACTTTTTATAAATTTAACCAACATCAATTATCCTGAAAAATAATTAATCACATTCCTAATCTTTTATAATTATAAAAAAAGAAAACAATATTAATTATACCAAAAGATAATAAATCAAATTTATACTCTCTTTAATAAATCAATCAATTATCTTTATTTTAATAGTTAATTATTTCTAAAACACTTTATATTAAATGAGTAAATTAACTTTAAACCTTTATTAAATCACATAACCAACTTAAATACCTTTGTTAACTTTAAATATCATTAGTTTTAAAATGATTAATTGAATTCAATTATCTTTAATAAAAAAGATTTAATTAAATTCAAACATCAGTAATTGAAACAAGCAATTAAATCCAACTATCACTAATTAAAACGATTAATTAATTTTAAACATCATTAGGTAAAACAAATTATTAGATTTAAATAATAATTAATTAAAATGATTAATTAAATTTAAGTTTCATTAGTTAAAATGATTAATTAGATTCAAACATTATTGTTAAAATGATTTGTTAACTTAAAACATCATTACTTTAAATGATTAATTAAATTCAAAGTTCATTAATTCTAGTGATTAATTAGTTTAAATATCATTAATTAAAATGATTAATAAATTTAAATATTTATTTTGTGAAAATATAAGCTCAAGACAACATAGAGAAGGGTTTAGGAGATGATATTCAATAATTGACGATGTAGCAAAAATTGCTATACGACACTTAAATAATTTAAATAGAATATCACGATTAATTACAACTAAACATCAATATAAGCAGCATACGAAAATAAATAACAATTATTAGCGAGAAACCTCTTAGGGCCTCTCTACAAATATTTCGAGCAAAATAATGGTTATAGACAATATATATAATTATATGAGTTCACAACAATTAAGTCAATATGTCATCTGTTTTTCAAAATAGGATATTCAACCAAACAATTAATCAAACAACAACAACCATATCTAAACTATCAACCAAGCATTCAACCATAAATTTTTAGCATCATAGATATTATATAGCTAATTTAAAGGTGAGTAAACTCATAGAAATTCCAGTTACCACCGAGGCGTTCCGTTTTGAGCTAAAATCCAATGGACGTTTGACTTTAGCATAAAATTCTACAAGCTCCAATCTTCTTCAATTCGACTCTAAAACATAGAGAACGCTTTCACGAGCGCAAGCAACTCACCGCGCTTGAATTTGACCTATGAAATAGAGATTGGATTTACAAAATTTGCGAACTAACTAATATAATTAAATTCTTAATTACATCACTTAATTTAGTAATCACAACCCCTAGTTGTCCTTCATCTTAATCCAGGAGGTGAAATCGAAACCCAACATCACCTTTCAGTCGCCCATCATCGTTGTCACAATGCATCTTTCACCACAACTCACCTCTTGGATGTTGCCTCGACTGCCACGCTTCCAACGCCATCGGCCATGGCCGCCACAGTCGCTGCAACCGTGCTTGCGAACCCAAAAAGTCAGCCACGATCAACATGACTATGTCACCACCTCGCGCAACTCCAAGGTCACCCAACCGGTCGATATGCTTATCTTGCCTAGACGAACAATTCCCTAGTTGAGGGAATCACAGAAAATGCCTTTAGATGCTCCGATGATCTACGACTGTAGATGTTGACTGTTTTAAATGGCTGCAAAGATTATTTATTTAGGGTTTGAAAAGAAATGAGCTATGATGGTCCTGATATAGAAAATCCTTCCTGACACTATTTATGCCTGAAAATTTACGAACTCCAATCCAAGCATGCTTACCGGCGTTCCTAGCTAAACACCACTATTCCGACCTCAATGGAACTACTTTCGAGAGCTAATTATATCATGTATAGAAGTTAGATTTTTAAATTTAATTATAATATTTTTATTTTATAAAATTAATCATTATGCATTTCTAGCTCGCTCGATCACATGATACATACGATCATCACGAAACTCGATGGCGTGCAACCATTTATTATTCTGATTCTAGTGGCACTAGTTCATTACAATCTGAGATAGTGTCGTAGAGTGCTATTTTCACACATTTAAATATCGTTTTAAAATCTAGATCCAATTATCAATATTTATCCGATCTATTTATTTTTGTAATTAAATTTACAAATTAAATTTACTAATTTTATTTATTAATTAAAAGGAGTTAAATAAGATCATTAAATCCAATTAAATTAATATTTAATTCACAAATCCAATTATTTAATTCTCAATTCAAATATTTAAATGATCACTATATTTGAATTCAATGGATTATATTCGAAAATCTAATTATTTAAATATATAAAATTAATTAAGTATTTAAAATAATGACAGAAATTGTGGGTTGCTACATTTTCCCTCCTTAAAAGAATTTCATCCCCAAAATTCTCAAGGGAGAAAATGTCTCCAATCCCTTAAGGTTTTGAGTACTTATTAATTAAAATGAGTTACTAAACTTATTGCCTAATTAATTTCAAAATATTACGGGAAATTTTGGTAGCACATCATTTACGTAGCTTGATTGGAAAAACTATAAAATTGCCATAACGGGCTTAATTCAACCAAAAAGTAAACAAAAGCCAAGTGATCTTATATATCCGGGGCATAAAATCGACAACCAAAAAAAATTCCAAACTTCTAAATCTACCACGTACCTCTTTGGCGTTTGATTTATACTTTTGCAAGCAATTTATTATCTTGATGCAAATGCAGGTGCGCAAGAAATCAAGTAGAAATCTCTTGTTTCCCTATACTTACATAATCCAAAAGAGAGTCAGGTTGACAAAAAGCAATACACTAGCTATTTCTATCATATGCAACGTGGAAATAAGATGCAACTGATAATAATAAGGCAACTCTATATGCAAAAACTAGCATGATATAAATATACATACAAATCTAGTAAGAAATAAAGCTATAAGCAACCAAAAAGCAACATATCAACCATATGCAACAAAATACGGAATATTATGTAATAAATGCCATGTATCCACTATTTACAAAAGGTAAATTTTAGAACTAAATGCTCGGGTTTTAGATTCAAAATTTATTTTCAAATTCCTCCTAAAAAGAAATATTTCAAAACCAAAATTAATTATGACAAGGAAATGGCTCTCGCTACTAAAGCATGGTATAACTCTAGAATCAAACAACATGGAGCATCTAGTGGTATTCCAGTTTATTCTGAAGCAACTAGAGTAAATAAATATACCTAGCGAGTCTTCCGAATCGAAAAACTCCCAATTGCCCGAATTTAGTCATAGCAAAAAACATTTGAAAAATCACTTAAAAATTATTCTTTTCAAACATTCTGAAATAATAACACTTCATCAATATTATTATTTTTTCAAAACAATATTTTTATTATTTCTGTCATAATTTCTTTCGAAACTATTTTTTTTCAAAGGCCTCGGGATTTAAGTCCTAATAAACAACAATTCAAAAACTTTTGTTTGTAAACTCAAACTTTATAAACTATGGTATATAAATCACACAACTAATCAAATCAAATAAAATCAAATTCCATATAAGAATAAACTAACATTATCAATCAATCAAATTTCATATGGGAAAAATCTGACACTTAACATTATTTAAAATTTCAAATGACCAACAACTAGATTTAGAATTTTGCTTAAGTTCACAGATTTTCTTAAGTCGCATCCTAAGTATACGATTATACTCAAGCCCGTATGATATACATAAATCATCTGTATGCTATACTTGGTCTGATCACTTGCTCGGATACATAGACTTCTACTTCTAAATTAGTATTGCTCACACGACCTCTTTATGGCGGGATCCGATCAAATTCCTCAATTAGAAACTTCTGTTCTTCTTGCATAGCCATAAATTATTATAGATAAATTCAGTATCATATCGAGAATTTGAATCTAGGGTTCGCTGACAAGAATCAAGTGAGAAATCCTTTTTTGGACTATTGTGAATCATCCTCAAAAACCATGCGAATATGATCTACTTATAACTCATATACTAGGTTCGGTTGGTTTCTTAATAATACCAATCTCCTTTTAGATCACTCATATTTTCTATTTAGTCTTTCATTCAAATTAAAATTAGTTTATGAATTGCTACATAAATTTTCGCCTAAATTTATAAATATTTTACAAAGTATTTGACAAAGACAATTCTTTATAAAACAACAAGTAAAAGGTCACTCTATTTTATTCACTTATATAATACTCTTCTAGGTCCTAAGAGTATATACAAAACGCTAATTTTATTTTGTTTACTTGTTATTTTTATCAAAATTTAATTGGAAGTCCAAACAAAATGTGCCTTTAAACTGAGTCAACCCTTTAACCTCTTTCTTAGAGTGCTCTAAGAAAAGATGTTTACAGGTTAGCCCAATATCATCAAATATTTTACATATCTTATATGATTAACTAAAATTATGGTTTTAATAAAATAGATTTACCAAAACTTTTCGATGCAATCTAACCCATTCAGAACTTGAGTTAAATCATCTCTTTTCAACCTGAGAGTTTAAAATTTTCATTTATTAGATTATTTATCAAAATACCTTTTTATTTTAAAAAAACTCCTTTGAGGAAACTTAAGAATTAAATATTCGGTTTTTATTTCAAAACCAATTTTGAAAACATGCTACATATATTTCTATAGGAAATAGATTCAATCAATTTATTTACTAAAACTCACTTTAGGTTGAACCAGATTTTGAACCTATCTTGATCGCACAAATGATAAAGAGAATAATTTACTAAGTGTCCTACAACGTTCACCTAAGCAAGCATCCGAGCCTCACTTAGAAGATTATTCAAATTATCACAAAACTAATTGAGTTGTTTTCCTCGAATTACCCTAAAGAAAAGACATTCCATTTAAAATTTCACTTCTAAAATATTTTTATTTACAAATACTTCCAAGTAATACTTTTTCTAAATCCTTTGAAATTATTTTCACTCAATTCCGGGATTTAAAATTCAAAAGTTCTTTTTAAAATACATTTTATAAATCAAATTTATATAGGATTAACTTAATATAAAATCATTTCATATATAGCAATTTCCCTTTATGATAATAAAATTTTCTCAAATAGTTATTCTCTAAATGTCTTATCCTACCATTGAGATTATTTTAAACAACCTTTATTAATAGATTACTTTAACTTAATACTTACCCCAAACACCTTATAGTCAAATTATGAAACTTAATTCACAATGAGTTCATTTTAATGTACTTACAATTATCAAACAATACATGCTCATAAACTTGTTTAGCATGGATTAACAATCAACAAATAATACCAGATGCTCCTAAATTATCTAAGCACGACAAATCAAACAATAACGATAATAAAGAAGCATTATCATTAACAAACAAACACTATAAATAATTATAATTTTTTTTAAATTATTCCTTTATACATAAAAATAGAGGTAAAATATTTCATTTATCAAATTTTCAAAAATCAATATCATGTCCGTTCGTCTTGTTTAAATGTTTAGAAATCTTTATCCATACTGTGGCATCCAAAACCAAAATTCATAAACAACTCATCAGACCAATTAACACAATATGTTTTTATAACAATAACAAATACGCCCTCGTAATATGTAATACTCTCAAACTCATTCTATGGTGTCACTTACCCTATCTTTAATGAGTTACTCACTTTAGGGTATTACTAGCCCTATCTCTAGTGAGTCATACCCTACCAAAGCCAAGGTTCTCGCTTTACCTTCAGCTCTGATACCACTTTGTAACGGCCCGTTGTTTCGACCATTGAAAGTCGTCACCGAGTACATCCATGTTATTCAAATGTCGAACATCCAATCTATGGAAAAACATATTGTTAAGGTAAGATAAAAAAGAACGGGAAAATCGGAATTTAATACGAAATCGACAGCATATAATATAACCAACATGGTATAAATTGTCACCACTACAACAAACAGGGGCCTTCATAGTGTTTGAAAAACGCTATTATACCCCAGCATAGCTTTTCATAGAGCGCTAAGGAACGACATGCTATGGTAGACCTTTAGCTTTAAATAGCAGTTAAAAAAGGCTATGAAAAATAATTTTTCTATAGCGTTTTGACTGTGCTATTAACCTAAAACGCTATAGGAAATATTATCACATGGTTACTTTTAATAGCCTTTTTTTGCATCTTTCTATATCGTTTTTATGAATATTTTATAGCATTGGATATTCCAATGATACTTCTAGCGTTGGTTTGCATATTTGTATAGCGTTTATTTAATTATTATAGCATTGGATAGATAACATCTTATGGTTGCTTTATATAGCATTTGTTTTACGACGGTGTTTCTCAAACACTATTAAATGTAATATTTATTTGCATGTCCTTTCAGCTTTTTCACATATACAATTATTATCAGATTATAATAATACTCAAACGTGTTAAGCATAAAATTATTTCAATACTGAGGCTTGTAACAATACAAAAGAAAAAAAATTAGAATAACTTTATTTTTATTCATTATGCACATAACACTAGCAACAAGTCCCAGCTAAACATATAAACATATATATAAACGGTATACGTAAACATCCCACCTAGCATAATTTTTACATGACCACAAACGACTTAAAACAAAACATAGTCCACATCCATCGTAAAACTGACCTTTCTTTTACCTGAAATACAAACCAAAAAAAACTACTAGGCTTATTGAATAGCTCATTGATGTTTCTTGTTTGATAATGGACCTCGTGGTATCTTCTGTAAGACTTTTGCATCCAAAACTGCATATTGCTTGTTGAATTCAACCATTGCTTTCTTGACAAAAGCATCGAATTGGTCTTCGTGTTTCTCATACAGTGCAGGCAAAGTGTATAGAGCCAAAAATACTACAAAGAAAGACAAGTTGAGTCAGACGACGTTTGGATTATCATAAATCCAAATCAAAAGTTTGGGGTCCAAAAGTTCAAATTTTTTCAACTCGAAAACAAATGAAAGAAATTACAGTTCAAAATTCAGAATTATGGAGAGAGAAAAAAGGAATAAGACTGTTGCACTGTTTCACTAAGTGGTCTTAAATCTGAAGTCTTAACCAGCACCATTGAAGTTCTAACAAATTAACATTTAGTTCATTAAAGCATTCATCTCATTAAGCATTCACTTAATTCACTGAAATGAGTGTCACCGCTTTCCTTTTTGATTGAATAGGTGAATATTATACCTCACAGCAACCACTTAAATCCCTTACAATATGCTAATGTAAATGACATTGTTACCAATATCAGTATAACACATTAAAGGGATAGTACTAAGGATTTAAGAGCAATCGAGCAGAGCGTGGTTCGTATATATGACATTTAATACAGAAGA
The DNA here is from genome assembly GCA_030765085.1 of Allium cepa. Classification (NCBI taxonomy): domain Eukaryota; kingdom Viridiplantae; phylum Streptophyta; class Magnoliopsida; order Asparagales; family Amaryllidaceae; genus Allium; species Allium cepa. The sequence continues at coordinate 1,052,343,153 of CM060929.1, read as the reverse complement.
TCAACTTCAGCTGTCCAGAAATATAGGTGAAATGCACGAAAAGTTTCCAGGTATTCAGTGCAGAGCTAGTTTCATAATGGAAATGAACATTAAGAACATCAAAATATTTTTATTTCGTAAGAGTACTTACCAAGATAGCAAAGAGCAAGAAAATTAAACCAACCACCAACTACAGACATAACTCACATGCCACTGGTTACCTACTCAATTGAAAAAAAAAAAAAAATGCATAAGAAATTGGGTAGAGAAGGAAACAAGAAACGAGAATAAAAATTTTGCCATAACAAATTTCTTCAGATCTTTTCCTGCAGCAATACGACAGAAAGTTGTAAATGCTTTTTTGACTTTGTTTCCAACCGAATGCGCTACTCTTATGAACTTTTCTTCAGACAATATTACTTCCGGAAAGTTTGGTGGGGATCTGTTTCAAGAAAAGATTAATATGTGATCTCTCAGGGTTCATTTGAGTAACTTTCAAAATTACAACTTTCTTGCTTTTGAAAACAAAAATGAAAAAGTCATTTTGCACGGAGATATAAAAGTCTTTCAATACTAATTTCGAAATATTCATACACAGTTTCTATCATACTATTTCCAACATAAATATGCATACAATGCAAGTAAAAACAATTTCAACAACAAGACACGCCATGATACACTCATAAGTCTTACAAAATAAATGCCATAACATTACAATAAAGCATACAAACGATACCTTTAATTTCTGTTCAGGTTCCGTTCCATGGTGAACTCAGTAGGTGGCTTTTCTTCCCCAATGTTCTCGTCAGTAAAAAATTGACCCCAAGAATCGGAGGACTAGGGGTTAGACTGCTGCAAATGGGGGCTTAATTGCTCCAAGAATCTGTTAGTTGTATTGAATTAGTGGCTAACCAAGCTTGTCTATAGTGCATACACTGCATCTGCTCAATTTATGTGCAATGTATCGCCAAGCATACTCTTATAAAATGAAAACATATGTGCAAAATTCTCCGCTGTGTGAGGGTCAAAAATTGCTCATTTTAGAGAATTATCATTTACAAGAAATTCCTTTATTCAAAGAGGGTATTCCTAGCAATTTAATTGTAATACAATACCTATTTTTATATCAAGCACATTAATTAACTATATATTATTGAAATATAATGTATTAATAAATTAAAAAGCATATAGTATAGCAGATTTACTATAGAGTATAACATATGGCAATATAATAATAATCAAAAAGCATTCTAATCATAAAAGGATGGTTTATAAAAAGATTACGTGGTATGTTTTCCACATTAAAAACTCTACTATGCATAGGCTTACCTGTTCTTCTTCACAAGAACGATAAACAGGACTGGTATCTATATCTTGCAAATAACATAAAGCCTAAGATCTAGAATTACATGATTATCATATATGTAATGAATCAATAAAACATACATCCAGATATCTCGTATATGAATCAGTAATGGTTGTTGTCGAAAGCTGTTTCAATGGATAAAGGAAATGGTTTTTCTCTCTTTTCATATATTTTTTTTACGTGTTTTTTCTATATCATTTGTGATGGGCAAATGCTAATATTTATAGAAAGAGAAAAGACCAAATTTTCAGATTTGTAGACTTAGTCTTGATCGTCCACCAAGATCAAGGTTAGAGAAATTAACGCTCTAGAGTATAACCGTTTTATTGATTAGCATATTAATATGAAAATCCTTTAGATTCCATTGACCTCAAAATGAAGAAGGAACGTTTGAGGAAGGAAACGGTCAAATTTTCTTACAAAATAAGGAAGGAAAATCCATACTGTTTTCGTATTAATTTCCTTACAAAACGGTCAAATTTTCTTACATCAAAAACAACGTTCAATCTTAAGTTTTCTGGAACACTACAGGTCATTGACAGTAGCAACAACAAAATAACTTGCGCATAATTTCTTGAAAGTTTATGGACAGTTTTAGTTTATCTGTCTGGGTAAAGGAAAATTATGTCTAATTTTGTATCCATATTTTTTCTTAAGGACAATAGATAGTAAAGCACACTCAAAATACACAAATATAAAGGGGAGTCAGTCAAAAACAGTTCAGTTTTAACTTAATGTCCACGCTCAAAACAAACAATTCGAGAATTTGTTGTTTTTCCTTCCAGTAGAGCTATGAATGGGGAAAAAGTCATTTATATTTATGCTCTTGTAAATTTGTGCAGGCAACTGTGATTGGTTGCTATCTTGTTTCAAGATGTGTTTAGAATTTTTATTCGGAAATCAATAAAACATTACAAAAGATAACCTTAGTTTGATCAAGTTACACTGAAACGATTGAATTGGGTACACCTTATTTGATTAATGGATCACACCATTCTCAATCCATCAAAGCATGGTTTATTATGGATTGAATTTAGGACTTTGTAAGTTATCCCAGGGCAGAATAAACAACAATTTGCATGAATATAAGCCTGCCCAAATTTATATGTGCCCACCTCGGTAGTGTTCCCAAAAGAATTTGCATGAACATAAGCACGCATTTGTGCAAACATTAATCTAAGAAGGTTCAAGATAATATTGATAAAAGATCAAAAATAAAAATAAGACAACTCAACATTACTTTTTCAGTTTTTCTTTTATTGACTTATTACCTTTTATACGTATAAACACAAAATGCAAAACAAATATGAACCAACTGCGTTACAAAAGCATGATTTCTTCATTAGGAAACATCACCAACCCATTACTTTTGTCGTTTTCCTTTTGTGAATTGAAATATTGAGCCTTTATATCCATCAAATTTTCGAATGAAGCATGAAATAATTTACTTGGCTTTGAGCAAATAAAGCAACAAATCTGCTCATTCTTTAATGTCGACATCTAACCAAATTGTTTCCTCTTTTTTTGGCCAGTAACTATAGCTGGTTACATTTAATATTCTTCAAAGAAAAATGCTAATATTATGCCCCTGGATTCCTCCAAATCTTCCCAAATCTGTTAAAAAAAATTCTTTGAGTTGAAAATTAATTGGATAGCAAGCCTGAAATGAGTGGTTGATTTTAAAGGAGAAAGTTGTACTTTATTACAAACTTTTGCTTATAATTTTTTGGTTGCTTGCAATTGAGATACACCACTCCTATTTATAGTAATTCACATCTCAAATGAACGGTGGAGATGTGTTTGATCCTACAGTATACAACTATTCTCTAGAGTTTTCTATAACTTTCATACAAAATATCTTTAGACAAGAAAATTCTAGATTCTACTTATTTTATTCCAATTTGAGAATGAAAAATTCTAAAACCTCTTATATCATGACAACATATACCTAGATAATTCTATCTAGATGTTTCTTTCTAACTTTCTCTAAAATTCTCTTTTAGTTTTACTTCTTTATTTGTGGCCCAAATTAATCCCAATAATCTAGCCCAAAGTCAAGTTTAATTTTCAACATCCTCCCGTAAATTTGACTCTTTCACTCCAAGCATCTTCCGTAGTCTTTGAAAGTCTTCATTTTTTAATGCCTTTGTAAAAATGTCTACTACTTGTTCTTTTGAGTTAATAAACTTTGCTTGTCCTTCCTTTTTTGCAATCCGCTCTCGAATAAAGTGATAACGTGTATCGATGTGTGAACTTCGTTCACGGAAGACGAGACTCTTGGCTAGAGCGATAGCTGACTTATTATCCATGTAAATTTCTATCGCATTGTGTTGTGGTATATGTAACTCCATCAATAGATCTCGAAGCCAAATAAAATGACGAACACAAGTTGAAGCAGCAACATACTCAGCTTCACAAGTGGAAAACGTCACAATTGGTTACTTTTTTGAGCTCCAGGTGAAGGCTGTATCTCCCATGAAGAAGACAAATCCAGTCGTACTTTTACGATCATCAACATCTCCAGCCCAATCGCTGTCACTGTAACCAATTAACTTGAAATTATTAGAACTTGAGTATAACAAACCAAAATCAATGGTACTAACGAAGAATCCTTTTTGTAGTCTTCAAATGTGATGTTGTAGGAGCTTCCATATAGCGGCTAATGAGTCCAACACCATAAAGTATATCGGGTCTTGTGCATGTGAGGTATCTTAAGCTACCAACCAAACTCTTGAATAGTGTGGGATCCACATCTTCTTATTTGGTATATTTTGAGAGCTTTGTTCCACGTTCTATTGGGGTATTAACTGGTTTACTTCCATTCATCTTAAATTTCTTCATTATTTCCTTTGCATATGCTTCTTGTGAAATAAATATGTCGTGCTCACTTTGAATCACTTGGATACCAAGATAATATGACATAAGTCCAATATCAGTCATCTCAAACTCTAAACTCGTCTCCTTCTTAAAATCTTCAAATGCTTTTGGATTATTTCCGGTAAAGATTAAGTCATCCACATACAAACATACAATCAAGATATTTCCACTTTGATTTGTCTTTATGTAAAGAGCATGTTCATGGGGGCATTTTATAAAGTTATTTTCTAGAAAATATTTATCAATTCTAGTATTTCATGCTCTAGGGGATTGTTTCAAACCATAAAGTGACTTTTTTAATTTTAAAACTTTATCTTCATGTCCTTTAATTTTATAACCAAGTGGCTGCTCCAAATAAACTTCTTCTTCTATAGTACCATTCAAGAAAGCCGATTTCACATCCATTTTATATATTTTCCATTTTTTTTTGAGCCGCTAAAGAAATTAATAATCTTATAGTTTCTAAACGGGCAACATGAGCAAATACCTCGTCATAATCTATACCTGCTCTTTGCTTGTATCCTTTGGCTACCAATCTAGCTTTGTACCTTTAAACTTCTCCTTTAGCGTTCTTCTTTACTTTATATACCCATTTTACTCCAATAGCTTTGTGTCCTTTAGGTAAATCAGTCATCTTCCATGTATCATTTTTCACAATAGCTTTGATTTCTTCATCCATAGCACTCCTCCATCTTTTGTCTTGTTTTGCTTCTTTGAAATCTATTGGCTCATAATTTGCAAAAAGACAAAATAAAGTAATATTATCACAAAGTGGTGTTACCTCGTATAGTTCTTGTAAAGATCTCATGCGCGGCATCCTTTCACTTGAGCTTTCTTCTTGTGCAGTTTCTTGATGAGTGCTTGATGGAGATGACGGTGTTGGACTAGTCGGCTCTTCTTGCACATCACTGCTTTCTTATTCTTCGTAAAAGGGAAGGAAATTATAATCATCTTCTTGTATGCTCCAATCCCAAGTGTTTTCTTCATCAAACTCCACATCGCGACTAACAACAACTTTTCCGTTTATAGGATTATATAACTTATACCCTTTTGACCTTGAGTCATGACCAATGAATATATATTTTTCACCTTTATCATCCAATTTGGAACGCTTTTGATCCGGCACATGGGCATATGCTAGGCTTCCAAATACTCTCAAATATGTTATACATGGTTTTCTTCCACACCAAGCTTCTTCGGGAGTTTTGTTCCACACACTTCGAGTTAGAGAGCGATTAGCTAAGTACACTGCACATTCAACGGCTTCGGCTCAAAATTCTTTTGGGATTCTCTTACTTTTCAACATACTCCGTGTCATATTAAGTAGAGATTTATTCTTCCTTTCTATGACCCCGTTTGTTGTGGAGTATACGGGAAGGTTAAGGGACAGTGAATTCCATTTTCTTCACAAAATTTCTCAAATTCTTTAGAGGTAAATTATCCACCTCGGTCGGACCTCATGGTTTTTATCTTATAACCACTTTTATTTTCTACAAAAGCTTTAAATTTCTTAAAGGCATCAAATACATTGGACTTTTGTTTAAGGAAATAGGCCCAAGTTTTTCTACTATAATCATCAATAAAAAAAGCGAAGTAATTACTTTTTCCAAGTAAGCACGGTTTTATTGGACCACAAATATCGGTGTGAATCAACTCTAGTGGTTCTTTAGCCCTTGCGTTGGATTCTTTTGGAAAACTTTTCCTTGGTTGTTTTCCAAATAAGCATCCTTCACATAGTTGATTCATATGATCGATTCGTGGTAAACCTTTCACCATGTTTTTATTCTTTAACAACTTTAAACCCCCAAAATTAAGATGTTCAAATCTCAAGTGCCAAAGCCATGATGAATCTTTATAGCATGCTTTTAAACATTTGGCAATATTATTTGAAAAATGGAGTGAAAACATTCTATTTTTTTGACATTTCTACTTTAGCAACCAGATTTCCTTTAGCATCTTTCATGAGAAGACTACGATCTTTCATATGAATGTCGTATCCCTTTTCTAAAAGTTGCCCCAAGCTTAGAATGTTATTTTTCATATTAGGCACATAATATATGTTAGAGATAAAATCATGTTTTCCATTTTTTAAGCGAATTGATATTTTTCTTTTTCCCTTAACTGGAATTTTAGATTCATCACCAAAATAAATGTTTCCACTTACTGATTCGTCAAGCTCCATGAACATATTCCTTCTTCCACACATATGATTGCTAGCCCCCGTATCCACATACCATGTATTGTTATCACCACATGCATCTCCTTTTTGTACCAAAAGTAGTGTAGAATATTCTTTCTCTTCTTTAGCAAAGTTAGATCTCTCTAGAACTTTATTAGAAGTAGATCTACATTTGGAAGCAAAATGCCCAAATTTATCACAACTGTAACACTTAATTTGTGTTTTATCATATCTTGGTCTTCCATTTTGTTTCATGTTTCCTCCTCTTCCTCGACCTCTTGTAGCATATGCGTTTTGGCTTCTCTCCTCTTTATTGAAAAATTTGTAACCACCTCTTCCACAACTTTGACCTCGACCTCTTCCTCTTTGGCTATGACTTCTTATATTTCTAAATGTTTCATTCTCGTTTAAGGTGGGTTTGGTTTAAAGAGCTTGCTCCAATGGCTCTTCTTTAACCCTTTTCTTTAATTTTTCTTCATGGGCTTGAAGTGATCCCATGAGTTGATCAACGGTCATGAATTCTAGATCTTTAGATTCTTCAATAGCTACAACTATGTAATCGAATTTTGAATCTAAAGATCGTAGAATTTTCTCAACCACTCTAGAGTCCTTCAATTTTCCACCATATCTTTTCATTTGATTTACTAATGCCAAAACTCGTGAAAAATAATCATCAATCGAATCGATTGATTTCATATGTAAAGCTTCAAACTCACCTCGCATAGTTTGTAGTTTTATCTTCTTCACTTTATCGATGCCTTTGAATGCATTCTCCAAAATCTCCCATGCTTCCTTACTACTTTGCGCACTTGCTACCTTCTCAAACATAGATTCATCCAAGCCTTGATGAATGAGAGTAAGAGCCTTACGATCCTTCTTTCTTGAATTCTTCAAATTATCCTTTTGTGTTTGGGATAAAGTGGTGATATCAACGGATTCAATATACCCATTTTCAACGATATCCCACACATCTTGTGAACCGAGCAACGCCTTCATGCGAATACTCCAATTATCATAGTACTCCTTCTTTAGCAATGGAACTTGAAATGGCGTCATGCCGCTTGCCATATTTTCTTGACTAAGAACCTCGCTTTGATACCAATGTTAGAAATTTTTCTTTGAGTTGAAAATTAATTGGACAGCAAGTGTGAAATGAGAGATTGATTTTAAAAGAGAAAGTTGTACTTTATTACAAACTTTTGCTTATAATTTTTTGCTTGCTTGCAATTGAGATACACCACTCCTATTTATAGTAATTCACATCTCAAATGAACGGTGGAGATGTGTTTGATCCTACGGTATACAACTATTCTCTAGAGTTTTCTATAACTTTCATACAAAATATCTTTAGACAAGAAAACTCTAAATTCTAGTTATTTTATTACAATTTGAGAATGGAAAATTCTAAAACCTCTTCTACCATGACAACATATATCTAGATAATTCTATCTAGATATTTCTTTTAACTTTCTCTAGAATTCTCTTTTAGCTTTACTTCTTTGTTTGTGGCCCAAATTAATTCCAATAATCTAGCCCAAAGTCAAGTTTAATTTTCAACAAAATCTACTATTCTTGCCTTTCGAATGAAATTTCTTTTGTCGTACTAGCAAAATCCAACATTAAAAACCAACTGTTAAACCAACCGAGGGAATAAAAGTAATTTACCTGATACATTAAGTTCAGATAACTTCTCTGTGCATTACTATCTCTACAGCTCCAAAGCAGCTCGATCACTCTTCTCATTGAAGGACGGTTCACTGGAAAAGCAGCACATAAAAGCCCCACATGCAAAACACGTACCATGCCTTCATATTCATCATCAGATATCGGTTTCAGTCTGGGATCGATAAGTGACTGTATATCAACTTCATCATCTTCATCTTTGCTAAGGTGTTTTTACAAAAATGTGATCCATTACCACTTCACTACGTCCTTGTTCTCCCCGAAAGAAGGATCAACTCCCATTGTTCTAGTCACTAGTTCTAGTAGTACCAGTTCAAAGCTGTATACATCGCTCTTCCCATTCATTTTCAGCATGTGTACATACTCTGCGTATCATGTGCATGTACACGTGTTTGTTAATTGGTTTATATAGTTATGAACATGTATCTCTATAACAGTTTTATATCATATGTGAATGAAAGGATGAGGCTCAAAATGCAATAAAAGATACTCTATGTATGATCCTCTCCATCAAAATTTGTTAAATGTACATGCATCTTATCTTAAAGTCTATACAAATTAGACTTCTTGAATTATAATATAGCTCATACGATGATCAGTTGAAACATACGACTTCCCTCAAAAGGGTGTTTAACTTCACACTTCTTAAAGGAGTGTGGGATTAATAATCTTTCTTATATTCATGGGATTTAGTGAGATAAAAGCTGTTATTTTCTATATTTAACACAGCTAACACAAATAACACCTGTCCAAACTCCTTTTCTCTCTTTCTAATATAATTTTGATCTATGTTCCTGTCATGACTAAAGTGGCTAATTAACCATATCTGTCACGACCTTACTTAAATTAAAAGAAATGTTTGTAACCACAAAACCATGCAATATGTATGTATATGTGTTTGTGTTTGTGATCTACTTCAAATTAAAAGGCATGACAATATATACCTATTTGGGAAAATTAACTATAATGGCACAAGATTTTTTTTCCAGCAAGCACATGCCCTTTCATATACTAAATATTACATGTTATCCGTAGAAGTGTTTTGATCAACTCTTTAGTAGTACTAATGAGTAAAAATATGTAGCAAGTTCAATAAACAAGAAAAATATATTCTAGTAACATCTTAGCAATATGTATGTATATATGTATGTGTGTGTGTATGTATGTATATGTGTATGTGTATATATATGTATATTTATGTATGTATATATATGTATGTATATATATATATATGTATGTATGTATGCAGGCCCCGCTCTAGGGTAAGGCAACCAAGGCGGCCGCATGGGGCAACACATCGGAGGAGGACAATAAATTTTTAAATTTCTTTTAACCAATTAGTTTAATTTATATAAAAGGGCAACCATAACCAAGAGATACTTTAGTGTAGTGGTACGTTGTTCTATTTTCTTGCTCAATGTGCTGGATTCGAGTATGGTTGTGAGAATTATTTTTGGCTAATATATTTTCACTATACTTCCATCTCATATTTTCCTTGGGCAACCAAAAATAACGGACCATCCCTGTATGTATGTATATATCAGTGAGTGTGTGAGAAATATGTATAAGTTGTTTGTATAACTTGTAAGTTATTTAAAGTTCATTCCAAACACCCCTTAATTAGTCCTTGAAGATTTTCAATATTTGATGAAAACATTGAAGAATATTTTTAAAAATGTTAACCATGTCTCAGTATATTTGAGTTGCCGCATTAAACAAATTTCCGAACATGACCATTTTGAATTAAAAACAGTCAATTGACAAAAACTTACCCGTCGGCTCTTTCAAACTAGCCAAGAGAAGAAGAGATGTAAGCCAACAACCATCCACTATCAAATTTCTCCTTATTGTGGGGGTATGCCTCCTTGCCAATGACTTGCTAACTTTCTCTTATTAAGCAATTTGTTATTGTTATGTATCTAAAATAAACAGATTTCATACTGACAGTAAAAAAAATCCTTAAGATAGATTTAAAATCTAAAATAACACTACATTCGGTGTTAAATTTAATTAAGGTAGATGGATGTCATAAATATTAAAATTGAATGTGTAGTTGTCAACTGACTGCCGAGCTGTGGGCTAGAAGGAGTGGAGGAAGTATAAATGCAACTCACTGCATAGTGAGCTGAAATGTGCAAGCATTAAAGAAATGACTAATGTTGAATAAAATTGCAATGTGCAAGCATTATGGAGTGTGTAGGCAGTTAATGTGACATGCATGTGTAACGATACGTAATTTTCGATAATTAAAAATTATAAATTTAATAAGGTTTTGTGACTTAATGTTAGAAGAAATAAAAATTTGTGATTTAATAATAAGAATATAACTGAAATAAAAATAAAATAGTATTAATTTAAGGTAATCGATAATTGCTCTGAATGTAATTCAGTTAATTAAAAAGATTAAAGAGTTATAATTGGTTATAAATTGTAAAATAATTGTAATAATGAATGTATTAATTGATAATTGGATTAAAGAAGTAATTGACAATTTAAATGTTGATTAATTAATGAAATAATGTGTAATAAATTGTAATGGGATAGAATTAGTATAGTGTAAGTTGTTATAACATTAGTTTGCAATTTACAAGTGTTATTAAATGTAAAAATGGTAATAATTGTTATTTTTTACCAATTTAATTAATCAATTATAAATAAATGTTACATAATGTAAGTTAATAAAATAGCTGCGAATTGGGATGTAATAAAATGTACAAGAATGTCAATTACATTCATAAGGCAATAAATTGATTTAATAATAAAAATGAAACCAAGATAAATGAAGTTATTGGATTTTAAATTATAATTTACGTCAAAATCAACAAAGGTTCAATGTTATTGGAATGCTGCAACTAATATGATAAAAGATGATAATTGTAGAATATTTGTGTAATAAAATATAGACAAATGTTAACTGTGTCTATAGGGTAATAATTGATTGAATAAAAAGATTGAAACCATATTAGATCAATTTATTGGAATTAAATTTTAATTAATTGGATCTAATTACAGTTGAAATTGAACATTGTAATTAGTGTAATAACAAACATTGAAATTTTATGTAAACTTGGTTTAAATTATTGTAAATGTCTTATTAATCAAAAAGATGAAAATTTGTTAGTTTATAAATACTGAATTAAAAAGTGATTAATTAATTTAATATTAATTTACTTAATTGATGTGAAAATAGCCATTTTGGCAACTATCTCGGATTTCGATGAAACTAGTTTCATTGGATCCGTATTGGTGAATTGTTATAAGATGTCAAGTTTTGTATCGATCGGACTTGTCGTTTGATCGTACGGGCTCGAAACGCCTAGAAATCAATTTAATTGAAATCAATTTAATTGAAATCAATTTGAAATAAACTAATTTTAAAAGCTAACTTCTTCATACAATGGAATTGGGACTTGAAACCTGTTCCATTGAGTTTAAAATTATCGAAAATATTTATTTTGATATATGAGATGACCTATTTTCGTTCCGGAGATAGAACGGGCTTTTCAGGTCGTTTATTGTTCAACTTTCAAATCAATCCAGCCCATTCATTTCTATTTTTGATTTGCCTATATATAATCCATTATGATCTAGCTATTTCTTATTCCATTTGTCTGTACGTACGTACAATTCTATCTGCTTCTCTCTTTCTAATGGTAGAAAAACCAAACCCTAATTCCCAAATTGCAAATTCAGTTTCAATTCAACTTCAAAATCAAATCTCTCCAAACCATATCGAATTATTTATCGATGAATCTCTCGACGAGAGCAAGTCAAATCTTCAGTTTGTTTTTCGATTTGGGTTTCTGTGTGGCTAGATATTAGCGAATACGTCTCAGCCATTCAAATTGGTAGCCGATGATCATCGATCGATCGATGATTTGTTGGTACAGTATTGTGGAGAGTGGCATGGGGAGGCCATCGGTGGTGTTTGCTTGGTGGTTTGATGGTCGGACTGGGCGCAATAATTCGATTAGGGTTTTATGATGGTGGTGGTGGTTGGATAGTTGGTAACATCGATCGTCGACGTGGGGGTCGTTGGAGGCCGAGGAGTCGGAGGCGGCAGGCTTGGTCGCGGCTGGCTATGGGCGGCGCGTCAATGAGTGGTACGATGGCGACCGTGGGGGTAGCTTGTTCAATCGCTTGCATTATTGGGTTTCAGCATGTAGGGTTTGCCGCGTTGTAGACGAATGACGTGTAATTATTTCTGTCTTTATATATTTATTTATTTTAATTTTAAATCGCATAATCTTCTAATCGTCATATCTTTTGCATACGAGGTCAGATTTAAGCTCAGTTTGTTCTGCTACGATCGTATCAAAATTCCAGATATTTTGACACTAGTTTGGACGAATTCTGAGACAGTTCAAATTTGGAGCTTATTTTGGATTTTAATTCGATTTAAAATCAAAGGTGAGTGTTCTGACCCATCATAATTACTAAACTATCTTATGTTGGTTAAATTTAATATATGATGTGATTAAAAATTTATTGATCGATGTTTGGTATATTTAAGTTGTCATTCTAGTTAAATTTGACTTTTATTGCATTTAATCAATTTAAGTTGTCGATTTAATATCTGTTATTGATGATCAGTTATCTATTGATGTTTATCGATTCATTTGGATGATGATTGTGGTCGATGTTGATTGTTGATATTGGATGATTGCATTTTGTATTGTTATAAACTGCAAGTTCCCTATGGGTTGAAATGATACATATCCGAACGATCTATAGATTAGGGAAAAATCGTTATGGGTTGAAATGATAGACTCGAGCGATTTTATGGATCTTATTTAATTCGGGATTGCGGTTTGAAATGATATATAACCGTAAAATTTTAAAATGCGGATTGAAATGACAAATATCTTTACCACTTGACCATATGGTAGAAAATTATATACGGACACCGGATTGGTTAAATGATTTTTGAACCTTTAAATTTTGAATTCAGTTAACTAGTATTTTGAAAAAGAAATTGATTTACATAAAATGAATTATTTTCGAAAGCCCAAGCATAAATGTTGAAATTGGAATTAATTTAATGAATTGTTCAAAGAATTGAAACAGGAATTTCAAAGTTGAAGTTGCAAAAATAAATGAGATTATCGGAATTGAATATTTGAAATGTTTGGATAACTTTGAAATCTATTTTAAAATAATTTAAACTATTTTAATTAAATCAACTATTTTAATCAATTTAAAACTATTTTAATTTATATTAATCCATTATAACCTATTTAATCCAATTTAATCTAATTTACCGATTTTGAACTAATTAAATTTATTTAATCTATTTTAAATCTATTTAATATAATTTAAATCTAGTTAATCTATTTTAAATTTATTTAATCTATTTAAAACCTACTGAATATAATTTGAATCTATTTAACCTATATTTAATTTATTTAAACCATTTTACATCTAATTAAATCTATAACCAATCTATTTAAATCCTTTTAAAAATCTAATTAACCAAATTTAAATCTATTTAAACTATTTTACTATTTTAAAACTATTTTAATCTATTTTAAATTATTTCAAACTACTAAAAATTATTTATGACTATCTAAACTATTTTCTAAAATTTCAGACTGTGTAAAGTTGAAGTATTTGTATTTAAATCCTTGACGATGATACAACCTAAGTTGGAATTGGGAAATTGATACCTTTTCATGAAATGATATATTTGAATAAATAATTTGATTTGAAATGAAGAATTAATTAACATAACTTATCGATAATTTCGAAGTGAATGTGATTTTAAAGTGAAATGGTTTGAAAGTAAATATGATTTCAAAAGAGATATGATTTGAAATTGAATATGATATTTTGATATAAATTGTGAATTGACTTGTTGAAATGTAAAAGAACCATCAGGGGTGAAATAAGAAATTTGGTTGTTAAAGAGATCGACATCGGATATTGTCATACTCTCAATCAATACCGAAAACCACTTTAACAACTGTGTACGTTGTAACGTCCCGGAAATTTCGATCCCGAAATTTCCAGATAGTTAGTGAAAGAAGAAAAAGAAAGAAGAAGAAACAGAAAACTCAAACTCAGAATCTCATATTCGCAGCGGATAAAATAAAAATAGCAAATAAAATATCAGTTTACAAAAACGAACTGTATCGGTACATTTTCATTTTACATCAGAGTTACAACAATTTCACAACACTAGACGGTTTTAAACAACATGTCCTAGATAAATAACAATATATATCACATCGGATAAACACTCTATACGTTCCTGTCCTTCAGCTCTCCTCCTGAGCTTCAAAACATCATTACCTGCAAATCTGTAATACTCGGTCTGACCCGAGCATTACATCAAAGTAACACCCGGGTCAGGCTGGAAACCAGCGTGAGTAAACCCATCTAACATGAATGACAAAAGCATACAACTTATAAAAACCCGGGGTAACTTATATCAATTTACAACTTCACGAGCTGTTATAGGCATCACTTATTTCACACATCAATTTCTAAGTACCAAAACTTAGAATAAATGGTTCAATTCACTTAAATCATTTCATTTCAGCATATTGATTTCACATAGCAATTTATAAAGAATCGAAGTGGTTTCGGGTATTTACTAATACCCGACTCCGGTCTCTTCGAAACCAATATCATCTTAACTTAAATTATTCAAGTGAAATACAACTCAATTTTAAATACAGGATGCCACATAATTCATCAACAATAGATAACCACATCATCACAATTTAAATCAAACATATCTTATCACATAGCATCACAAACCACATATTAGGAATAACAATTAATCAAAGACTTCCAATATCGTTCTATTTATCCTTTAATTACATTTAAGTAATTAACCCTTAATTAATTTCACAAATTAATTATCCTTAACCCAATATGGTAATTAACCTTTAATTATTTCGTTAATTAATTGCTAACCATAATCATTAATCACCCTTGATTAATAACATCAGTAATTAACTACCCTTAATTACTTCATCAAATAAATTAATTACTCTTTAATTATCTCTAATTAATCCCTTGATTTATTATACAAAATAATTTAATCCAAATTACTTTCACACTTCCACCTTCCACTAATTACATCCAGCAATCATCATTAATTACTTCACTAAGTAATTATACTTCATCAATTACATTAAGTAATTATTTTCAGATCATCAAGTTATTTAAAATTAATTAAACTTAATTAATTAATTTAAAATAATCACACTAAACACCATTAATTACATTAAGTAATTAATTACTTTCATTAAGTAATTAAACTTAAATAAACTCCACAACTAATTATCATTTAATTAATTAATCTAATTAATTATTTAAATTAATCACACTAATTAATTGTTAAATAATCCTTAGTTAATGACCTTCTTTAACTACTAATCTTTCTTTAGTTACTTTTCTTAATTAACTTCTAATTATAAATTAATCTAAATTGTTAATTTATAAATTAAATAGATAAAACATTCCTTAGTTATCTTATTCATTTAATCATTTTAATACTTTAATAATCTCTAAGAAAATCCATTTCTTATTGATGATTTCGTTAATATTCAAGTGTATTTAGAACATTTCATTTTAAATTATATTCATATTCCATTTTGAATTTGAGATTCAAAATGATATCTATTTAAACATTGACCAAATTTAAATTCAATTAATAATTCTTTTAAACAAATGAAAATAACATTTATTATTTACAGTTGAAACTTATATAAAAAAAAAAGCCTTTAAACTAATTTACTTAATTTTATTTAAAATTTAAACTTTTAAATACATTACTATTTAACTTGCAAACTCAAGTTAACAAATCATTTAACTTCCATTTATAAACCCTTTTATAAAGAACTTCATTCAAAAATCAAGTTTAAATATTTGTTTGAAAACAAATTTACTTTTAACAAGCCATTTAACTTAAAATTGTTTAGAAAACATTCAGCATTTAAAAACTTATTCAAATATCAAGATTTGAATTCAAGATACTTGAATCCACTATTTATTTAAAACATTTGATTTCAACTTGATTTAAACTTGTATTAACCCTGATTTAAAATTCTTTATTTAATATCCAAATTTCATTTTAAAACCTTAAGATTCAAAAGTTTTTGAAAACTGAGCTTAGCCTTTGAATTTAAACACTGTTTTAAATTATGATTCAGATTAAAAATAAGAACTCAAATTCTAGAAAAAAGCTGTCAGGTTTCTTCCTTTAAAAACTGAAAACCCATTTTAAATATTTAAAACTTTTATTTTATTTCAAATTAGAATTCAAATATAAATTTGAATCCACACTTCAGCATGGATTTAAAATTTGTTTAAATCTTAGTATTCAAATTTAAATTTCATTTAAGTTTGTATTTTTTATTTTTTTATTTTATAAAAAAACAATTACTGTCAGGTTTAACAAAAACCTGAAACAGACAATTGACTCGAGCAAACTCCTCAATTACTTCGAGTCCACCACAAGATACTTCGAGCAACCCATCAATTCCCTTCGAGTCAATCACAATCTCTCGAATACGAGACAGTGCCAAGCTACCTCACCACGACACAGTGCTCTGTGCACCTGCACCCGCACGGCAACTAACTCCAACCATCAACTATTATCTTCCCACGTCGACTAGCATGCCCACATCCAAACCCAATTACCAGATTCCTCCATCTCAACTCGAAATGGAATTCGATTTATTTAAACCAAACCTGGAAACAACATGTTCAGGCACCCCTACCCAAACCTGAAATCGCCTCGCCAGTCCAACTCCGACCACCGTAGTCATTGACATTTCGGCCAAACCCTCTTCTACATCCAAACATCCATCACCCAAAGGCTTGAAGCTCTCGATCCACTGAATAACCCGAAATGATCGAATTCCCAAACCTAACTAAAACTAGGGTTCTAGAAAGAATTCTACTGCCGCAACCTCCACCATGAATTTCATCACCAACGATGATTTTTCCCAGCTTCTACTAACCCTTCCCCATCACCTGGAAGAACCCCCGAGACCTCTCAACCCTTAGATCGTCAGGGATTGCCTCATAAACAAATTCCAGTCAAACCCAAAATACAAACCCAATGCATTATTAAAAATTCAGATTTTAGTTATAAAATTCATAACTTTCTAAACAGGTTAAAGTTATAATCTTGAAACATCAAATTATGATGTTTGAAAATTTGACTTATTTTGAATCTTGACTGTAATCCCCCAAATTTCCATAGAAACTTGCTTTGATTTACTTCAAACTGTTTTAAATTTTAAATCTTGTTAAACCAACATCTCTTGTCCAGAAACAATTTTCTAAAATGAATCAGCGGGATGAGATATGATTTTTGAACAGATTAAAATGCCTGTAGCCTGGAAAACAAATTCATATGTCTGATTTTTCAGACATGCACAACATTTTTATACATGTAAACATGTTTCAGACTCTAAAAACCATCATGCAATCCCATTTTAGACATACACTACTAGTTTACTTCAACCATTTAGCATATGAATTAAATTTAAAGTGATTCATGTTTACAGATAAAAAGCATAGGTTCAACTAAGATCAGAGATATTTTAAAATCAACAGAAATACCATAAGCGTTCATGCATACAAAAATGCAGAGAAGTCATCACACAGTTTTTCACAAGTTATTTAAGTCATGCATACAAAAATGCAGAGAAGTCATTACACAGTTTTTCACAAGTTATTTAAGTTTTAAATCTAAAATTTTACTCACAAGTAAGAAGAAGATAACAGAGATCAGTTGATCAAGATTCCTGTTTCAAATTGCAGTTTTGAATTTGCCTAGCCTGCTTAAGAATTTACTTTAGTTGATGTACTGCAGTTAGCTTGCTGATGATTGAATTACATCTTCTATTTGAGTGGATTCTTTGCATTTGTTTTTAGGCTGAGTTGAATCTGAAGCCTCCCAGGTTGAAAATGAAGTTGATTTGCAACTTTTAAATCCTTGGCTTTAATTTTGTAATGATTTTGATTTGATGATTTAGGTTGAGAAGGTGGTTGCTTAAAACTTCCAGGATTGCTACTTTTTTTTATTTTATAGGTTTGACTGATTTTTTTCTCCTTTGTTTTGAAATGAAGAATAGGAAAAGATTTGAAGCAAAAGGAAAGATGCATGTATAGATTAATTTAATATTTATTTAAATATAAAAGAAAATAGCCTAAATATTTGACACTTGTTAAATTACCTTGACATTTGTCAATTACAAATTTTAAGCATGTTACACATGTTACAATATGAATCAATCTATTAACATTTGTAATTATGCATTTTTTTAAAGCTTTTAAATTTTATTTTTCCTATTTAATAAATACTTCCTTAATTTTTGTAAATAAAGTTCTTTAAGGGAAATGAATATAAAACAATTCTTATTCATATATTTTAAACCTAAAATATTTAGAATAATTATCTTTTAGATTTAAATTTAAATCCAAATTCAATTTCAATTTCAATTTAAAGTTCCATTTTGAAATCAACTCAACCATATGTAAGCAACACAAATTAAATCTGTAATCAAAAATTTTATTTAAAATATATACATATATATATACAAAACAATTTTAAATATAAATATTTATTTGATCAGATTCATTTGTTCAATCTATAAATTTAGTATTTCTATTGATTAATCCAATTATATTATTAACTATAATGCCCAAAAATCTGGGTTATTACATTCCTCCCCCCTTAGAATCTTTTCGTTCTCGAAAAGGAACGAAGCCATAATTTATTAAAACGATTAAAATCATATAAATTTTCCTTGATCATTTTTAAAACACTTTTTTTTAAAATCTGTATGATACTTCCAAAATAGTTTTTATAAAAATACTTTTATAACTCGATGTTTCAACCAGTCCATCCTTGTTCTCATAGAAATTCGGTCATACGTTGATCAGACGTAGGACTGAAAATCTATAAGTACTTAGCAGACCTATTTTCAACACCCAGTGAAAAATACTTGGAAAATAAATTTTATTGAAAATATAGAAAACAGTTTTTGAAAATAGAGGATATATCTTTGGTGAGAATGCTCTGGAAATCATTACCCCCATCCATGGTCACAGTTACATTCCAGGGTTACGTTGTCGTCACAGCAAAAGTCCATATAACTGCAGGCTCTCCGTGGCCTCTCGATTACGCCATGGAACCCACACAACAGATCACAGTTACATCCAGGGTTACGTTGCCATCGCAGAAAAAGTCCATGTAACTACAGGCTCTCCGCGGCCTCTGATTTTCGCTGTCGAAATGAAACTTCTCCACTCCTACATAGGTCGCAGTCTGCCGATATAAAATCAAACGCAGACTGTTGGCTCTCAGCGCCACACACGACTTCCGCTATATTGTACCATAAGTCACGGTCTACCGATATAAAATCAAACGCAGACTATTGGCTCTCAGCGACACACACGACTTTCGCTATGGTATACTCTACTCATAATCCCCAGGAACTAGTTTTGTCCGGACTCCTCACAGGATCAACTTTAGAACCCCCCTTTGGGGCTCAAGGCAGCACCACCCGGTGGAACTCCTAAGAAGTTCATTTCAAGGGAGCGCCTTATTCTCCAGAGCCATCATCAAAACATTTTATACTATACTCATATAGTATTTTCAAATTATACACCTAGTATGATCTCATACAAAACTCCTTTACACAAAATCGATAATTCTCAAACTTGGCTTTCCAAATTCTCATATTGATTTTACCCAAAAATCAAAAGCCTTTTCAAATCCAAAGGTTCCCAAAACCTTTTCCAAAATCCTCATAAGATCCTTTACATATATATATACAAATATATATAATTTTTAAAACTTTGGATCATTTCAAACTTGTATAAAACTCCTTTTATACTTCAAACATTTTCAAAAACCCTCTTCTTCTGGCAAAAGATTCAACAAGGGGAGTTTTATTTTATTAAACAAAGATATTTAACTTTGTTTACTCAAAATCAAATATTCAAATTTGATTACTTCTTTCAATATCATTTTCATTTAAATCCGTACGATGTACACATATCATCCGTACGCTATACTAATCTGATCACTCACTCGATCACACAATTTCACTTCCGAACTAGTATTGTCCACCCGACTTCCTAGTGCGGACACAGATCTGATTTCTTGATCAGAAACCGTCATTCTCCTTGCATAGTCATAACTATGATAGAGAATATCCAGAACCAATCAACAATCCATATCCAGGTTCGCCGTCGAAAATCGAGTGAAAAATCTCAACTCGGATCGACATACTATCTCGAAATTCTGTGTTCGAATCTGGATCAAATCACTATGCGAATAGAATAACATACGTACACCCTACGTATTTATCTTTATTGGTTATTAGCCAAATCAATTCCATTCCTATTCACATTCACTTTGATTTTCATTCACTTACTCACAATTACTTCAATCCATCTGGATCATCACCTCTATTCTTATCTCGATTGGTATTTAACCAATAACAGTTTGAACTCCGACCAGTTCATTTAGAAAATAACTTGAAAAAAAATTTAAAAATAGATAAGTAGTTGGAAAATAAGTACTAGATTGTAAAATAGGTGTAAA